>CM057459.1:45174166-46473333 GCA_016271365.2 Neoceratodus forsteri | reverse complement strand
CGTAGGGTAATACAAGTATCAAAAGTGAAGAAAAACAGCCACACAAGCCGTTTTTGCGGTATCCAAAGGTTTTAGTTCTTCTTTCACTAAACAGTGATCCCCCAAGTGGTGACCGACATTTCGCCCAAACCAGGGCTTCTTCAGAGAAAGGAACTGTATAAAAATAAATAAACTTGTCTGAGAACATTGAAGATACAAATAGTGTCGGAGACCATTATCAAAAGCACTTCTGCTAACCATGGTTCGCTAAAAGTGGTACAGATCAACCATCCTTCATTCAGTGCTATAGTGATCCTAGTTGGAGAATATTGAAGATATCAAGATAAAAAATTATACTGTATAACATTCCAAATCATGTCCATTGATCCAAAATAGTCATTTTTACATTTCTGATTATTTACATATAGTATTGTCTGTGCTAATAATCGCTTCCCACTACGTCAGTAATGGTCTCTGACACTATATGTATTTGTATGTGTAAGCACTAAATAAGCCTTTGGATACTGTTAAAGCAGCTTGTGTGGCTTGTTTTCTTCACTTTTGCTATGATGGATTTCACTCTGCCAGCCCCAGATTAACATAACATATTGCACCCTAGAAGAAGGATACCTACCCAGAACTTACTGCTGTATTTACAGGTATCCCCACACACAAGCAGTATTTTGTTTTTGTATTCTAGATCATGGGGGCATCATGTGATGCACCATTACCGATCACCTCAGTGGAATCAGCAAAGTCCAAGAGGGTAGCAGCTTTCAGAAAAAGAGATGTGCAAGAACAAGGGGACACAATTTGAAGATAGAGGGGGGACGGCTCAGGGGCAATGTGAGGAAGTATTTTTTCACAGAGAGGGTGGTGGATGCGTGGAACAGCCTGCCTGAGGAGGGTGCGGGATCTAAAACTGTGGGAGAATTCAAGAATGCATGGGACAGACATAAGGCAATTTTTGTGGGAGGGTAGGAAGAAATAGGCTGTTCGTTAACTAGGATCTGCAGCCTATCCTATAGGTAGGGAAATGGGCAGACTAGGTGGGCCAAGCGGTCCTTATCTGCTGTCAAAGTCTATGTTTCTCTGCTTCCTTCATTTGCATGTGAGGTACTGTTATTGCTGTAAGAGTAGCTGATGTGCTCACACTGTAATGGGCTCTGATAACCACCACTTGCACCACACAAACGGACCCCAAAAAGTTTTTTTTTAAATGGTGCTACAATATATAATAACTTTATAGGGGTACTAGGAGGGCCTGTAATGACTGTCACCTCTTGCATCCTTAGGGAACCAGAACTGCTCACCTTTGGTTTACAGTTCTCTTGCCCTAAGAATGCACGAGGCGACACTCTTGTATCCATAAGAGGCCCTCCTAGTGCACCTATAAACTTATATAATAACTGGCCATCAATATTTTTAACAGAAATGGCCAGTTATTACCTGCCATAATAACTGGACAGTTATTACAGCATTCACACACACAGTCAATGCTGTGATGGTGCACAAGACAGTAACCGTGTCTTTCAGTTTTCCTGAAGACGCACTGTCGAAAACACAAGTAACTCTGCAAAACATGTCATTTCTGTTAAGGCACATCAAAAAATATAAAGTGCTTACATTATACAGTCGCATCCACTGATTTAAAGGTGGCTGTCTGACCCATAATTAATGTCAGAAACATGATGGCGCTCACAGAAACATGTCAAAGAAATGTATAACAAACAAAAAAAAAAAGCTCATTTTTTATTGGGGAAATTAGCAGACCTTTAGTGAGAGAACCCCCTAACTGCTGCCACCACCCAACAGCATAACTCCCCCCATGCTTCTGCCACCCAGCCTGACCACAGTTTCAGCCCCCTCCACTGCTGGGGGAAAGGGGGTGAGGAAAAAATTGATGCCCAGTAATTATATAAAATAAGACATGGGGTGTTACTCAAATTTAATCCGCACCCTCGTGTAGGATGCTTTATAAACCCCTCAAGCTTCACTCTCAGGTTTTTGTAGCATCCCACACCTGGATGTGCATTAAATAGAGAATGATGTATGGGTGGTGTGTGTAAAAGAAGTTTACACACCCGAGGGGTTGGATGCTACACAAACCCTGAGAGCAAAGCTCGAGGGGTTTATGAAGAGCATCTAACCCCGAGGGTGTGTGTAAACTTCGTGTTCACATGCACCACCCCATATTTTATTTTATATAATTGCTGGATTTCCCTTTTTTCGCCTCAGCAATTATATAAATCAAAAAGTTGTTCTGAGGTCCGGAATGTGCACCTGCGGTTGCTTTTCTTCATTTTTTAATTTTTTTTTTTCAGTAGCCGAAAGTTAATTTACATTTTTTGTGGCACAATTTTTTTATATTTTTTTTTTGTTACTTACCGCCTACTCCAGGCGGCGGTTTGTCCTGTTCAACAAGCAGAGAGCGGAGAGGAACTGCTGCGGGTGCTTGAGCAGAGTGAGGGAAACCATGCGCATGTTTGCCGTTTTTGAACTCTCCTTCATTACAGCAGATTACGCCATGGTTTCCCTACAGGAAAAAAGGGAAGCCAGTTATTATATTCTCGTAACGTACATCACTCCATGCACTATTCTCTAGATACGGGTTTTTGGATGTGTATGTGTGAGGTAGTTACACATTCTGCAGAATCATGGTCCATGCAGTCACAAAACATACTGATAAAGCCCCACATTACCACAGCGAAAACATACAGTGTTCTATCAGGTCTATGACCTGTGGGGGGGTGGGCCCATTTGGGTCACCGGAGAGCGGGATCTTGGGACTGGAGGAATTGCAGCATGCCTGGGGGGGAGGGGTTATGCCTTTTTAAGTTGAGGGGTAAGCAATATTTTACTACTTGACCATTTGCCCATAACAGCACGCTTTGTTCCCATCCCCAAAGTCCTTCTTCACCTCTTCTGCAGGGATCTTCTCAGGTCGCCGACCATTTGTCGCAAATTCTGCTCTTCTTGGCGACCTCTGGTCTTTCAGCTTCCAGGTAATGTTCTGTGATTTTCACTACTGCAGCCAGAGTGGTCTGTTCATGTTGGCTTACCCAGTCACTGACTCAGACTGGTAAAATGTTTCAGTACTCCTCCAGTACAATCAAATCCATAATTGCCTCTTTAGTGCGTACCTCTGGTTTTAACCACTGAGTAGCCAAGCCTTATAATTTTTGTGCCAGCCATCTAGATTGTGTTCCAGCCTTGAAATCCAGGGTGTGAAAGTTCCATCAGTAACTCTCTTCGGTTGTTCCAATCTGGTCTAAGACAGCTGCTTTTACTTGAATGTAGTCTCTGGCAGCAGCATCAGTATGCAGCTTGGGCATCTCCTGTCAGGTACGGTGCAATGCGAGTAGCCCCGCTGTCTCATGGCCAGGCAGCGGTACTGGCAACTCACTCAGAAGTCATAAGGGTCGTCTTCAAGACCCATTTTTGTTAGCATGGGATGGATTCCTACAGCAGTTGGATTCCCTGTGACTTGGAGCTGGAGCACAGTTTCTTTTTGTGTTTGCAGCACCTGCATCATAAACTCCTGCTGCTGCTAGTCTCTGCACTTGTAGTTATGCTTGCTGGGCCATCCAGTCTCTCTGCATCTGAACCAGTTGTGGTTGCTGTTCTACCCACCATTTCTGTGCTTTGTCTGAGTCCATCTTACCCCTATTTAAGCAAGGGGGAGTTCGATTTCACTGCTACTGACAGGGTAGCGAACCAGGCAGCTGCTGAGGAACACTGTCAAAGAGAACATCCAGACACCAGTTTAAATTTAAATGAAATCTGCTTTACTTTCGTTAACAGAAAAAAAGAAGCTAACAGCTTATATTCAGCTTAACAGAAACTTCTTGCTGTTTCCATTTGCATCTCACTGAAACAGAACCCTCTTTATGCTTGTTTATCCTTCTCCCTTTATTGGGCTCAGATGTTGCTTGTTAATACTCCCCCTCCCCCTGAGAGATGGCCAACAGGTGGAACGTCCAGTGCAGTGGGGCCTTAAAAGGTCAACTTTAAAACAAAAGGGATTTTGTACAAATCCCACCACAGCCCCTGTCAAAACCTGTGTTTGTATTACAGGGTTGTGAAGCAGTTTACGGGTGAAAGGAAGGTAACGGACGTACATTTCATCACACACCTATTATATTGTGTCGCTACATATATGAAATATTATTAAAACTGACATAGTCACCAGCCCAATGGTGAGGAGAGCTGAGGCATCATGCTTTACTTCCTGCCATGCCGGCGACCCATGTTTGCGGTGTGAGCGGCCGGCCGGGGTCGGTCTGAGGGAGAGGATAGAGCGTCTGAAGAACAGCTGTCCTGTCCTGGGGAGGGTTGGGGATGGAGTCCACTGCCTGCCTGACCCCTAGTGGTGGCTGGGGCTGGCACACAGCAGGCCCACACGAGGGGGCGTGTTGCGGGCAGATGCTCAGCATGCCGTAAGGAAGTGTGCGTAGCTCTGCCCTTGGCATCGCTAGCACCGCGCCCAGGGACGGGCACCAAAAAAAGAGAAATGGCAGCCAGCAGATGAAGTTGGCCTTTAGGTTCGCGTGACCCGCTAGCTGGCACCTGCTAGCGTGAGAGGTAAGTCCAGTGGATGCCGGGTGACAGGGCTGGAAGGGTTGGACTGAAGGGGGCCGGGTTGGAGCATAAAGAAAGGATGAAGAAAAAAGAAAACTGACGTAGTCCTTCCCTTGAAATAGCGAATAATAATTCCTGATAATCCCAGTTACCGACTGGACTGACACCAATGTCTAATGCCATAATAACCAAGTTCCATTCCATAATAACTGGCCAGTTATTGTGGCATAGGTGTCAGCCAGTCAGACTGAAAGTGACAGCTGCCGCTGTCTCACACTCACAGGAACAAAATATCCCACAGAAAGGACAACTGCCTTTTTACAAACCACTCATGCTTCACACTTGTGGTTTATTTGGTATTACACACCTCGAGTCTGTGTAAAAAAAAAAAAAAAAAAAAAAATTATATAAAATATTCCATCCATTATTCCCTAATTGTCCTCATCTAGTATATGCGAAAGATATGTAAGCTATACGATTATAGATACAACATGGTGTGGGTTTTTATTTGTAAACCACATACCTTTGTGTATGGTGAGACACAAGGCGCTTGCACCAAATGCAGTGCCTTCAACCACCTGGAAGTGTGGTTTACAAATAGAAACCCACACCCTGAAGTATCTTACTGCGTTTGTAAAATGGGTAGCAGGTAAAAAATAAAAACTTGTTCCTGCCAGTATCCCCCGCCACTTGAAATCTTTTTTTTTTCTTTTCTTATATAGTTTTTCCTCCGGGCTTGCCACAGGCAGCTGCTCAGCCTTGTCCAACCCAGCAGCTTCCTCCCCAGTCCACCAAGCCCCATATCCCCCACGGATTGCCCCCCACAGTGGGGTCGGGAAGTGGAAGGCTGTCCTCCCCCCACCCAGAGACCCACATCCAGATTCATGGGTTAGTGATTTGGTGATGGTGCAGGGCGGGGGCAGGCAGGCAAGGCTTCATATAGCCTGCAACTGCCTTTTTCCAATTTTCTCCCCACTATCCCTGCTGCAGCGTAAGGGCATGTACATGGAAGCGTACACACGCTACGACTGCAGCCCCTCCCTTCATGTTGCTCAAGCTGCCGACACTACCTCTGGGCCTCTAGCAGGGGTAGCCAATGGATCAGTCAAAAGGTTCACCCCCGAGAGCTGTCCTCTGGACATTTGATCTCTCCCTCCTGAGCTGACCCCAGCAACCTGATCTTGTTCCCAAACCTGGGTTGCTGGCGTGGTGGAAGGTAAGGAGCAGAGCGCCTCAGTCCTCTGCGCAGTGGGGATGGCTCACTCAAAATCCTTATTTGGTAGCCAGCCCGGTGGCGCTGAAGGTTGAGGTGCTGGACGCCACAGCTCGTATCATGCCGGTGACCTGGGTTCGGGTGTGAGCTTGGGTCACCGGAGTGTGAGAGATGGATCGAGCAGCCGGTAGGCAGCTCGCCTCTCTGGGGAGGGATGAGGGTTTTCCTGGTGCTTGGCTACCACCTGGTGGAGGCTGTGTGGTAGCGCCACACCATGGAGGGAACTTGGCAATAGGCTGGAAGGGCGGAAGGCCTGCCACCAGCCGCGCAGCATGCTTCCTACATGCATGGCATCCACGTTCTGGGGTCCCAGGAATAAGGGGAGAAAAACGGATAATCGGGGGCTACGGCTGGATGAACCCCTTCCCCACCACATCAGTCCAGTGGTTCTGCCAGATAGAGAAGAGGGTGCCCGAATGTCCGCGGAACTTCAGTGATGGAGGGATGACAAGAGCCACCGCCTGCTGGGCAGATAAACAAAGGATAGGAAAAAAAAATCTTTACTCGTTTGCCTTTTACTTTTTTCCACATTTCACCAGTGTAATCAGTGTGTATGTTTCAGTTGCAGAATTTTACAGTGAATTTGTGACTGTTATTTGAAAGGCTCAGTGGGACTGAGTGGTACTCAGTATTCAGAGGCTGTCCTGAAACGAGTTATGTGACTGTAAATGCTTTACATTTTAGGTGGAGGAAGGTGATGCTGCTGGTGGAGACACTGCCATTAATCCAAGTCAACACCAGAGAAAAGTGAAACTGTATATTGTGCAATTTGGTTGCGGTATTTAGAAGTTTATTGCGGTTGTAGTGGGAGCATGTGTTTTGTGCCATTATTATAATTATGTTATTGTTTCTGGATTGTTTGTATATGATATGATCGTTATCAGGATCCGCAGGGGAAAAAAAAATAGTCATTTTGACTGCGTGGGGCAGGTGAGCATCCTTGACAGAAACAGTACTTTTTACAGCTGCATGGGCGGAGTCCTGCAGTCATTTTGGGATCATATAACTGTAGCAGAAAAACGGAACTGATAGCCATCTTCTCCTACAGTGATGTGGTCTGCTGTCCACACTGCTGCTCTCGCTGATCCTGTCTCCTCTGCCAACGCAGCTCCCCTCCGTGGCGCACTGCCCCCTCCTCCTGGCACACTACTTTCTCTTTATTCCGCAATTGCAGCAGTGATGGCCAGCATGCAAAACATGGTGGCCCGACACAATCTGCGCATGTGCGAGTATCGCGCATGCGCAGTTCTGTCGGCGCCGCCATCTTTCACATGGAAAAATCTGATGTGGCGAGAGTTCAGACTACTCTTTTACTTGTTCTCACTGCACTACAGGTGCTCTGAGCAGCCGTAGCAGCTCTGACCAGAGTTTGTTCAAGTAGGCACAGCATTTCTTAGAGCTGGGACTTGGTTAAAAATCCAGTGAGGGCTTATTTTGTAAAACTTTGTATTAACTGCATTAAAAACCAAACCGTAAACAGTATTATCACTGAAAGAGATGAAATAATACATTAGCAACAGTACAGGATTTTGAAATGTCAAGGGTTGTTACTCATATCTTCCCACCTTGTTACTGCATGGGGAATGCCTAGCTTTTAATGAATATTCCTGTATTATACAGATGCCAATAACGTTCTGAGCTGCAGACGCTTGTACTGAAGTTTGTCCATAAAAATGCTTCTACTGAAAGCGCGTTTTTTGTGTTTTGCCATCTGTATTTTATACTCACCTACCCTTCAGCCCCCTTCGGCCTCTAGCCCAACCAGACCCATCACCCACCTACCCTGGGGCTTTCCAGCTTCTGAAGATACCCCAACAGACTGCCTACTGTGGTGGGGCCAGGATGGGGAGAGCAGTTCCCCCACCCCATGCCCTCATCGTGATGAGGATCTGTGGCCAGTTGGTGGTGGGCTCGGGCTTCTCCTGCTGTTCTGTTCCATGGGTCACGCAGTGCAGTGATGTAAAAGTGTACGCGTACCTCTGCACAAACACAAGTGTCGTGAGCCCCTGTTCTGCTGGTACTCCCTTCTGCGTAACCACCTGGTTCTCCACCTGGTGGTAGTCACCGAGTGGGGCGTCCAAACCTCCCTATCCCAAGGGAGGAGGGCTGTCCTTCAGACATTGCATCCTCCAAAACCTCCGTCACTGGGGTCACGGGCTGTAGCACTACTATGAGCAGCTGGGCTGGCCAAACTATGGGTTTTGTGTCCACTTTAGTATACTATTTAAGCTGCAGCAAAAAGCATGAAACTGAAAAGTACTCCATAGGATGAAACTGCAGTCTTTCTCATTGTTATAAATTGATCTCTGTTATTTAAGAGACTGTAAACTTGGTAAACAGAAAACCCCTTAACTGGTGCCTGTGAACTCAAGCCAGATGCAAATGGCATCATGCAACTTTCACTCCCCTAGGTTTGCTTATCTGGAAAAATATTTGTGTAAGCTGAGGATGTAGAATCCCTTGAATAACCTTTATGAAGGAAACTCTTGAAACTGGTGGCTTACAGTACCTGTGGGATCTTTATCTGATATTGTAATAAGTCCACACCTGTAATTTCATGGGGACAGTTGTTCCATGGGTTTGGGGTCTGGCAAGCAAAGGAAGCCAGACCTCTGGATGAGGAACACCTTCTGCAGGCACTAATGTAGTTGGGCTCTTGAGGTAGAAGATGGAGTTTAGAGTGAGGAATTGGAAGCTGTAGTTGAGCAAATGTTTCATTGGCCCCAAAATGCTGCAGAATGGTATCTGAAAAACACGCTTAATGAACTGACACTTTTGTAAAGGCTTTGTATGTTTGTTTCTAGCAATGAGGTGATGCCTAGCCTTTCTCAGGTGAGACGAGAGGAAGTTGATATCTATGAATTGCCTCCCTTGGAAGAAAAAGAAGCGGACAGGTTGGTACTAGCATGTTCTGTTGAAGCAGCAATACTATATTAGTCACTGTGCCAGACAAACCCCAGAACTAACTGACTGGTAATCCTTTCTTTCCACTTTTTATTTTTTGTTCCTTATTTTTTTCTTATAGTTTAGCACAGTCTCTTGGCAAGCCATATTGAATTCTGAAGGTAGCGGGTGGTACTGTACTGTTCTGTCTGATGCAGCTGACATACGGTGCCCTTTTCTTTGCCTGACGGGTATCCTTAGGACCAAGCTATGTCCATGAAGGGTGAAAAACAGTAAATGGTATTGGGGCTGCCATATTTCCTGTGGATCCACCATAAATGTACCAAATATCAGTGGTACAAGAATACCAAAAAAAAAAAAAATCTCATGATCTGGCAGTAAAAAAAAAAAAAAAAACAACTCAGAATTGATGAACTGTTCTTCAGTAACTCTTCATTAACTAATACTGCTGCTTTGAAATATTGTATTATCTCCAAAATATAGATTTACTGCATAGCTTAGCAGGCAACTTAATGCAAGGCTGTCTGTAGAGACCATTTTACAAGATTTTGCTGACTACTGAATAATTGAAAGTACTATTTTATGCCAAGCAGATTTGTTTTTAGCTTAATAATTACAGTAAACTTTATGGGTTGGTATAGCATGCATTATCTTCCAAGAATCAATCTTCACCACTTATTCCCACTTATGGGTCTGTGCCGGACTAGGACACTGTGGGAGCAAAATCTTTATCAGTCTATAGCTAGGGGACCGATGTCCATGATGGCGCCACCCACGAGACACACGTATGATGTGGCGCTCGTGGACTGCCTAAAAACCAGTGCCGGTCCCCTGCCTAAGTGGTGAAGATTGATTCTTGGAAGATACAAAAATTACGTACTCATCATAATTCTTGATCTTCCAGAATATCTTCACCAGATATTACCATGCCCGCCCAACATCCCCTGCTCAGCTAGGGACAGGCATCTGGCAGTTCACCCTGTCTTTCCTCGTCTTCCTTCCTTCCTTCTCCATTGCCCTCTCTTACTTGGCCTCCCTTGGAGCCTTTATTTAACAACAACAAAAAAAAACAAGAGGGGCTTGTGCCCTGGTGTCTTTAGGACCCTGTTCCTACCAAAAAAAAAGGCCCTTTTCCTTATTCGTCTCCCTCCCCCCTTGCAGCTTTTGCTACTGCCTTAATGGCCTGTGCAGCAGCTGTTCATCCCCTGTGCACAGGTGTTTTTTTTCCTAGCCTCTTCTTTCATACTGAGCGCATTTCACTCATCTAACCCTGGGCAGCACATTTTCAGGGATACGTTCTCGTATCTATCTATTCCCCTTCCTTCTGTACGTATACCGGCAAGGGGCCATCTCTTTTTTTCGTTTTTCCATTTTTTCTTTTTCTTTCTTTTTTCTCTGCTAAAAAAGGGGAACAAATGAAGAAAATGGGATAATTGGACCTCTTTTCCTCCAGAGCTTTCCAGTGCTCAGACCTCCTTCTCTCTCTGCCCAGATGGGTCATGGCTCAAGGTTTTGTCTTCAGACCCACTACCCTATGTCTCCCTCCCACCTTTTTAATTTGGTAGTCAGGTTTTATTCTTTTTATGATTTTATGTCCTATATCCTTTTTCTATCCCTTTGGACTCTTTTAGCCCCTCTCTCTTTTTCTCTCCCACTTTGTTTCTTCTCCTGGCTAACAGAACTGAGGAAGGCAGGGACCAACGCCGGTTCCGGTTACTGGCCAGTTCACAAGTGCCATATGTAACGTGAGTCTCATGGGCGGTGACATCACAAATGTCTGCCCCATAGCTGTAAGCTGATACTTTGCTCCCACAGGGTCCTATTACCTCCGGTACAGATGCATTAATGGGAATAAGTGGTGAAGATATTCTAGAAGATCAAGAATTACAGTGAGTATGTAATTTTCATAGCCTGGAATACAGATTCTGAGGCCGTACTGTATTATACCAGTCAGTTATTCTTCACATGATAATGCCTGATGTTAAGGGTCTTATTGATACTGTAACTTCTCATGTTCCACTGCTTTTACTTTGTAGTGCTGTGACTTCTGGGTCAATATCAAGGAATGAATGTTGGGTTTCAGTCTGAGGATAAGTCTCCAAGTCATTTATAATCTGTAATGGTGTACAATAACAGTGACTGGCAAGACTCTGGGTGCTCATGTTTTGGTTTTAAGAACAAATGTCCAAGTAAATTCCAGTACATCACTATATGTACAGATTCTTAATTATGGAGCCTGTTAGCTGTTTTGGTCAGAAAATTTGTGTGTAATGGATTGTACCTTTTCCATTTTAGCTCAGAGGAAGAAGCAGAGAAAGAGTGGGAGGAGCGAATGAAACAGAAGCAACTGTTGCAGGTAGCTGATGAAGTATTTTATAAATCACTAAGGTGGTTTCAGCCAGTCAACATGCAGAGCCACTGTACCTCTTATTCCGCATACAGTGCGCTGTCATGTGGGAGCGTTAAGGGAGTGTGGCACTTCAGCGCAAGAGGAGGATGACTGCATAAGTACATTTAAAAAAAAAGGCTCTAAACCCATTACAAATGGCTCAAGCTAAACTCGAATGATTTATAATAACTCGGGAGGGCCTCCAAGGGGTGTGCTTTATGTTATATGAGACACCTCTCATGAGGTATGGGCAGACAGAACTGCTCAGTTTCACTTTGTGGTTCTCTCGTCCAAACCTCATGCATGGTGTCTCTTACAGTAATACCATACAGAGGCTTTATTAAATGTACACTAAACAGAATTTGGAAATGAGTTTCAGTTGTATGTACAGCACGGGAGATGCCCTTTTGTGAGTAGGCACCATAAACATCCTCCTAAAATAGTGCTTTAATGGATCACTAGTGGTCCCCAATAATTGCAAAATAATTTTCTTGCATCTTAGGGACTATAAGCTGAATAGAATTGAAACTTTGTAAATATATGCTTCACCTAATACAATATGTTAAGTACACTTCAACTTAGCTTCCCACAGTGACTGCTTGGGGTGTGTGTGTATGTATATGTATATATATGTAGTATATATATATATATATATATATATATATATATATATAAATATGTCCACAGAAACTTGATACAGCATGACAAGCAATGAAGAATAGGTTATATGGCCTGCTGGCTTAACGGTTGGATTTCCGCCATGCACGCTCAAGAATTCGGCTCTGGGAATGGACCTGGGGCATCAGAGGGATGGCTGGGAGAAGGATGGAGCATCCTGAGGACTGCTCTCCTTCTGTGGGGGAGGGAGGGAGTGTGTCGGTTGTAGCGGACCCTGTAGAGGCCAGGGTACGCAGTGACCTGACGCCTGAATATTCAGGGGCGGGCGGACGCTGGACATCATTGCACATCCCCATCCCCCAGGAAAAACAACAAAAATGACAGCTCCCAGCATGACGGCTCGTCCCGGTCCGCCGCCCACTGCCACCGATGCCTGCTTGCCTGCTGGGGAGGGGGTCCCGCTCTTATGGCCCCGACCCGGAGGGTAATCCGGGCATACCCACAATGTCCGTTCGGGGTGGGAAGGCACTCAGCCTCCCAGGGGGTAAGCCTGGGCATGGGGGTGGTGAGTGGGCAAGATCTTAAGGGAAAAATAGGAAGACTGGACCAATAAAAAAAAAAAAAAAAGAATAGGGTTACTAGAGGGGAGAGTGAAAATGTTCACAACACGATTAAGGACATGAGACAAATAATTATTAGGTTGCAAATTACACAGTCCTTAAATATGGTGTAGTAATACCAAAATTCATAATAGGTGTTTAATATTGCTACATAAATTATAGTGATGTAATAATTTATGTAGCAATAGGACAGAACCTGCATTTCCCATAATCAGTATTAAAAAAAAAAAAATATTCATACTATTTTTGAAAAGTGACAAAATAGTATTAATCTACACGTTTTTATTAACGTACACTATCAACGTGAATGGATCTGTATCGACACATGAAAACCAGTATGATCTATTTATGTTGCTGTGACCCAAAGTTTTAATTAAAAAAAAAAAGTTTCCAGCAGCCACTATTTAAAAGCTTGGCCTTTCAAAAGATACTTTATTGAAAATGGGCTAACTTTAGAACTGTTGCTAACCTTGGAACTGTTAGGGCTAGGAACCTGTTTTTTTTTTCTTTAAATGAAAGCTTGGAGTCAAAGTTGATTTATTGAAATAGCATGTTGCTACAGTTTCCATATATTGGTATTAAAAATACAAAATGGTTTAAACATTTTTTAATTCTCTTATTTTTTACCAACATATTGTATGAACAGTAAGACTAAAAGATAAGCAAATATTAAAATGCTATACAGTACCAATAATATGTAAGATTTTATATATACTCTGTGTGTGTGTGTGTGTGTGTGTGTGTGTGTGTGTGTGTGTGTACTGTATATGTGTGTGTGGTGTGTGTGTGTGTGTGTGTGTGTATGTATATATATATATATATATATATATGTGTGTATATATAAGTATATGTGTATGTATGTGTGTGTGTATATATATATATATATATATATATATATATATATATATATATATATATATATATATATATATATATAGATATATATATATATATATATATATATATATATATATATAGATATATATATATATATATATATATAGATATTATATTTTCAGTTGGGGTTACCTAGTTTACCCCCACCCCAACTCTTCACATACCAACAGGTGTCTGGGTGTACCTTGGGGTTGTCCGGCCTAACTCTAACTCCATTCCATTTGTAAGGAAGGAAACTGAGTGGTACAGTATAGGACAGTGGGGGCTAGAGTTAGGCCCGACGACCCCAAGGCACACCCCTATGCCTGTTGGCGTGTGGAGAGTGGGGGTGGGGGAAGTAGGGTTGGTAACCCTAACATCAATTTCCAGACTTTTGTTGCTGTAATGAAAACCCTAACTGATCCACTAACAACATTTTTTGCAATGAATTGCCCTCCTTTCTGAGAAACTGTAAGGTTACTCATATGTGGTTGTGGGGGGAGGGGCAGGGCCCCCATCATGCATGCATTCTGTAATTGTCTCTGATGTTAATGTGGGGGCCCTGCACTCCCATCTATACATAAGTGTACTGATATTTTAATGATAGCACATCTCTGTGTCCCTGCGCTCCCACTGCTGCATAATGTAAGGTCCTGTGCTCCCATTATTGCATAATGGGATCCAAATGTGGGAGCATTGTACTCATAAGTATAGAGACATAGTGCATACCTAGAGCCATTCCAGGTAACCCTTGTGCTGCAAAAGTTACAATAGCTCAGGAACCATAGGAACTTTGGCAAAAATTCCTTCGCAGTTGTATTCGTGGCCTGGTCACCTCCACGCATGCGCTGCACTTTGCAAACAATCCGTGTCTCGAACCATTTTCGAGATATAGCTACCAAAAGGTGCCACGACCGACACAGTGTTATCCTGTGGGACAGTTCGCAACTTTGGAGTGCTGTAACTATGGATCCGGTGTCCATGTCTTCACCAAACCAGCAAAGGGCACATCTGTGGGGCAGGGACTTGCCACCCTATAAATTTCAGCTCAAAAGCTCTAACCGTTTTCTTGCTATGAGGTGGCAAAGAAGCTGTTTTTTGGGGCTGTTTACCTGCTTTCACTTTCAGATCATACATTATTTCCCCATAGGTTATAATGGGAAACTTTAAAGTTTAATAACTTTTGAATGGATTAATATTTTTTTCACCAAAAGGCACATCTGTGAGGCAAAGGCTTTCTACCCTGAAAATTTCAGACCACAACCTAAAGCCATTTCCGAGATCCAGGTGGACAAAGAAATGTCAAAAAACTTGGATTTTTCTTTTTTTCAACACTCTGTATCTCAGAAACCACACAATGGATTCCCGCCGTATTTGGCAGGTCAAGAGACCTACTACTAGACATTATGCATGCCGGATGTCATGCAAATCCGTTGAATGGTTCCAAAGTTATTGACGTTCCATAATTCGGGTTTAACATAGACGTTACCTTGCACCCTAACTATGCTGGCACTACCGTTATAGTGTAATATATAACTATATTAGTAGCACGGTGCAGCCACTATCGTTAGAGTTGATCAGGGCTTTCTATGTTTAACCCCAAATTTTGTACTTTAATAACTTTGGAACCGTTCAACGAGTTTGCACGAAATTTTGCATGCATGGTTTTGTGTTGTAGATCAATGGATGTGCCAAGTTTTGATCTGGACATTTGTGTGGATTCTTTTTTTTTTTTTTGTAACTTAGATAGCTTTTATTGGTAGTACAGATTTTCAACTTTCCAGAGAATACCAGTCATTCAGTATTTCTTTCATACAATATTATTTCCAGTTCACTGTCTTATTTTATTACATGTAATATATGTAATAACATACTTTACTACTTCAGTCCAATGCTTTCTTATGAGTCCTTAGGAGAGCCTCTGTTTTGCACCAAGTCATAGACTGTTCAAGATGGATACAGTTCTGTGCAAAACATAGAATTTTAAGTCCAATTCTTCTGCATTCTCCATTTGTAAATCCTGAAAATAAAGTTCGACAGCAGCATCGACTGAGTATCTAATGAATGTAAATAACAAAATGTATCAGAACAAGTTACTAAGACACACTTCTCTAACTCAAGTGCCTAGTTCTCTAATGGTATAAAATTATGATTTAATCATCTACTGACACAGGAAGAAAAAAAAAAAAGGGGAAACAAACAATGGGTTCTATAGACCCAACTTTATTCTGGCAGTCCACACTCTTCCTACTCTTTTTATGTATGTCTTCCAAGTATCTCCCTATCTTTTCGGGGAAAACATTCCATCCCTTTCGCGGGTACATTTTCCCTTTCTCTGTACCTGATTGTCAACTTGCTTCTTTCACCTCTCCCTATCTTTATTCATTCTGAGAGTCCCACCGTGTATGCCATGGTCTCCAGATATCAAAACATTTCTCTTTATCAAGGCGCACCATATAGGTGATATTTTCAATCCTCTCTAGGTCCTTTACTCTGGATACCCAGTATTCTTTTGTGGGAGGGTCTGTGTTTAGCCATCTGCTTGTGATACATTTTAAAGCTATTACTTGTAATATTCGGCTTAATTCTACCACCCTCCTCTTTTTAGAAGTTAAGATCAGCAGACCCAGCATCAGATCCTGCAATGTAAAAGGGAGATGGAACCCCACCATTTGTTCTATGCGCTAATGTATTTCCTTCCAAAAGGTACGCAGTTTGGGGCATTCCCAAAAATAGGAAAATGTGATGCCCTAGGCGAACCACACTGTTAACAACAGGCCTGAGATGCCTGCAGTGTGAAATGTTTTGTAATTACTGGAGTTCTAAAAAAATCGGGTTATAACCTTCCAGTTAAATTCCCTCCATCCTGCAGAGAAAGTAACCTGCCACCCTCTCTAGAATCTATGGGCCCAACTGATTTGTGGTATTCTATTCCCACTATCTTCTTCCCATTTCTTTCCTGATTTCCTCTAGAACTGGTGGATTTATCGGTGGTAAATACGCTTTATATAATATAGAGATGTAATTTAGTTTATCCTTAATTCTAATTATGTCCCACCAATAATCTTCCAGTAAGGTTCTGTCCATCTCTGCCCACTCCCTCCTGACCCCCCCCTCCTCCAGTGGAGGTACCGGGGGAAGCAGTAGGGGGTCACTTCTCCCTTCACTTGAAGGGTTGGAGCTCTATTACAGCGGACCAGTGGGTCCTAGACATTATAAGGAGGGGATATACGCTGGAGTTCACCAAAATTCCCCCAGATACTCCACCAAGGTACTCAAGATACCCTCCTTCACATACCTCTCATAGAAGGAGAGATTCAGGCCCTCTTGCGAAAAAGGGCAAAAGAACCACTTCCTCTGCAGCAGCAGGAAAAGGGATATTACTCCAGCTTTTTCCTAGTTCCAAAAAAGACGCAAAATCTTCGGCCCATCCTGGACCTCAGCTCCTTAAACAACTATATAGAGTACCAAAGGTTCAGGATGGTGACCTTTCCAGGTCTTATTCCTCTGCTGCACCAGGGAGACTGGCTCTGCTCCCTAGACATGCAGGATGCGTACATGCAAATCGGGGTCTCCGTCCCCCACGGGAAGTACCTGAGGTTCCACTTCCAGGGGGAGCATTATCAGTTTCAGGTTCTTCCATTCGGCCTTTCCTCCGCTCCTCGAGTCTTCACCAAATGCTTGGCAGTGGTAGCTGCAGCTCTAAGGTGATGATTGGCTGCTTGCGGCCCCGTCAAGGACGTGCCTACTTCAGGCTCTCGGAGACACCTATACTCTGTTCCGAGAGGTGGGGATCCCCCTGAACCTTCCAGAGTCTTCCCTGGAGCCCGGCCAAAGTCTCACCTTCATAGGGGTGGTCCTGGACTCAATCCAGGGCATGGCTTTTCTACCTCCAGAGAGGGGCAATCGCCTGTGGGAGATAGCTAGACCGGTCCTAGTAACCCCTCAGGTCCAGGCTAGGACCTTCCTTAAACTTCTGGGGCACATGGCGGCGGCCATCCCTGTCACTCCTATGGCCCACCTCCACATGAGAATCCCACAGTGGATGCTCAATGCTCAGACGACTTAGATCACATGATCAAAGTCGCAGAGCCAGTCAAGAGGACCTTACTTTGGTGGCTGGACCCTCTCAATCTAAAGAAAGGGGTCCCTTTCCATTAGGAGCCCCCAAATCAAACCCTAACGAGGGATGCATCAGATTTGGAATGGGGGGGGCACCTAGGGGCCCGCCAAACACAAGGGGTCTGGACCCCAGTGGACTGCGAACTCCACATCAATGTCTTGGAAATGTGAGTGGTCCTCAATGCGCTGCATGCCTTCCAAGAGGACCTTGTCCCAGGCTCTCTCCTAGTTCAGATGGACAACATGGCGGTCGTCTTTTACATCAGTAAGCAAGGGGGTACGCACTCCTACCCCCTATGCAGGGAGGCGATGAGAGTCTGGTACTGGGCGCTGGAGCGTCACATCTCTGTCCGCAGTGCACATTCCAGGTGTCCTAAATGACTTGGCAGACAGCCTAAGCAGGTCTACATCCAAGGCACATGAGTGGGAGTTACTACAATCAGTAGCAGACTAGCTCTTCGACACATGGGATCGTCCAGAGCTGGACCTCTTTGCATCCCCACGCAATGCCAAACTGCCAGCTTTCTGCTTGTGAGAGCTCGCACCTGGTGCTTTCTGGCCAGACGCATTGTCCCTTTGTTGGGCAGGGAGGTTTCTTTATGCCTTCCCTCCCTTCCCTCTCATTCAGAGGGTACTTTTGAAGATACAGGCCGAGGGGGCTCGGATGATTCTAATCGCCCCATTGTGGCTTCGGCAGATTTGGTTCCCACTACTTCAGGGGTTGTCCTCAGAACCTCCAGTCGCGCTGCCAATATGCTTGCAGTTGCTGTCCCAGGATTGGGGCACGCTGGTCCATCCAGATCTCAGGTCTTTGCACCTTCATGCTTGGCTCCTGCAGATGTAGCAAAATCCAGGTATGGGGTCTCGCAGGAGGTGGCAGACGTCCTCGTCTCGGTGAAGAAGCCCTCTTCTTGCTCCACTTATGCTATGAAGTGGAAGCGTTTCTGCTTAAGGGTGTCATCTCACCATCTGGACCCCTTTACCTGTCCGGTGAACTTAGCATTGCAGTATCTCCTCTCCTTATACCAACAAGGCTTGAGATACTCTTTGATAAAGGTGCACATGTGGGCCATCTCTGCATATCATGTCCTCTTGGGGGAGAGAACCTTAGCCCAACTGGATGTGGCCCACACCTTTTTACGAGGTACTCTGCATATGAGACCTCCCATTAGGAATCTATCCCTCCCTGGGACCTCCTGTTTGTGTTGGAGAAGCTCACTCTCTCCCCATTTGAGCCAGTGGCTGATTGTGAGCTGCGTTACCTTTCCTGGAAGGTTTGTTTTTTGGTTGCTGTTATCTCAGCTGAAAGAGTTTCCAAGCTCCAGGCTCTGATGTGTAAAGAGCCTTATTTGGTTTTTCACAGGGAAAAGGTTTCCCTTCGAACAAATCCTAAGTTCCTTCCTAAAGTGGTCTCGAAGTTGACCCTCAACCAGTCGATTGACCTTCCTGTTTATTTTTCTTCTCCTTCACACGCTGGATGTTCACAGGGTGCTGAGGTACTACCTCAAGTGCACAGCTACACAATGTAAATCGGAGCAACTGTTTGTGGCCTTCGCGCCACAACGCTTGGGCAAACCGGTGTCTAAGCAGACGATTTCTAAGTGGCTTGTCTTCTGTATCGTGTTTTGCTATGAGAAGCACAACAAACCCCTTCCGGGCCCAGTTAAGGGTCACTCCACCAGGGGAGTCTTGGCTTCCTTTGCCGCCCTGAAGAGTGTCTCTATAAGAGACATCTGTGCGGTAGCCACCTGGAATTCTGTGCACACATTTATGAAGCACTGTAGCCTGGACATTGCATCCAGATGCCGGGCCAGTTTTGGCTTGGCAGTCCTTCAGGGACTACTGTCCTGAGTTGCTGTGTTGCCAACATTATTCCATCCTTCCTCCTTCTGGGATTAGGCACGTCCTTGGCGTGGTACTACTTGGGATTCAGTCCTAATGGTTATAGCCTGTTGCAAGAGCTCCCACTCGAAGTAAGATAGTACAGTTACGTAAAAGCGTACCATAACAGTAGATCTTCGAGAGGAGCTCTTGCAGCAGGTGCTGCATTTCCGCCCTCCATCCCCCGAGTGAGGTGTTCAGCACATCATCTACAGGCTTTGCTTCTTTCTCTCGTTAGGGCCCATTTGCGGGTCTTGGTGGGGAACTGGGTGGAGCTTCTGGCAAGATGCATTGTCCCTCTCCTGGAAGGGGAGGTTTCTGTACATTTTCCTCTCTTCCCGCTACTACAGAGGTTCTGCTGATGCTCCAGCTGGGGGGGGCAGGGATGATTCTCACTCGCCACCTTCTGGCCGCATCAGATTTGGTTCCCCGTACCATTGCAGCTAGCCCTTGCTCCTGTGCACTGGCTTGCGCTCCCAGGACCAGGGCGCTCTTGTCCATCCGGACCTCAGATCCCTGCATCTCCATGAGTGGCTCCTGCAGACCTAGCCATTGCCCATTTTGGGGTCTCCTCTAGGGTCGCAGACGTCCTGATGGCCGCTAGGAAGCCCTCCACCATGACCACTTATCCTGTGAAATGGAAGTGCTTTTCCATTTGGTTGCCGCTCACCACCTGGATCCTTTCTCCTGTCCAGTAAATCAAGTCCTGGAGTACCTTCTGTCCCTTTCAGACTCCAGCTTGGGGTACTCTTCACTTAAGGTGCACCTTTCTCCGGCCCGGTGATGCTGAGGGTTGAGGCGCTGGATGCCACACCTCACGATATGCCGGTGACCCGGGTTCGGTAACGGACCTGGGGAGCCGGGGCTGGTGGGGAGGGAGGATTGAGCATCCCTACGGATGCTCTTCTTCCTCAGGTGGGATACCTGGGATGCGCAAGCGTCCGTCATTCCCATAAAGGAATTCGGTGGAAGCACCGATTCCTGAAAGGGACGAGCGACTCCTACTTAGGGTGTCGAGGGAGGGGCGTCGCCGCGCATCAGAGAGGTCTGTGCATCAGCAGGTTACCTCTGGGACGTAGTCCTAGGCGGGCATCCCCAAGGGATGAGGCCAACAGTTAAGAGGAAAAATCACCCTTGCGGTCCTGGATGATGGCCCCTCCGCTCAGACCACCACACCAGACAAGACCCCACTGTGCAGGAGGAAGGAGAGAAGGCACGCTAGGGGCAGATCTAGGGGACGGCAAAAGAGCTTTGAGAGGCCCGAAGGAGTAGGACCAAGAGGGTAGGAAATACCAGGAGGGCGAAAAAGAAAGTATAAAAAAAAAAAAAAAGATGCACCTTTCTGTCATCCCTGTGTACCATGCACCTATTGAGGGCAAGGCTGTTGCCCAAGTTGAGGTGTCCTGCGCGTTCTTGCAGGGCATTCGGCATTTGAAACCACCCATGTGGGACCCAGTCCCTCCATGGGATCTCAACTTTATGTTGAAGAAACTCACTTTACCTCCCTCTGAACCGTCCACAAGTTGCGAGCTGTGCTTTCTGTCATGGAAAGCACTCTTTTTTTTTGTTGCTGTTACTTCTGCTCGAAGGATTTCCGAGCTTCAGGCCCTGATGTGTAAAGAACCTTATTTGGATTTCACCAAAACTGTGTCTTTGCGTACTAATCCTAAGTTTCTCCCTAAGGTGTCGGAGTTTACCTTGACTCAAGCCATCTGCTTACCTGGTTATTTAAAGGGGCTAAGCCTGATCCACATTAATGCCTGTAGCTTACTAAAGAAAACTGACACTATTCAGGCATGGTTCAAACTTGCCTCCCCTGACATTGTTGTGGTGACAGAATCCTGGTTGAGACTGTCGACACTGGACTATGAAATAAATATTCCCTCATATAACATATTTAGGACCCACAGATTAGCGGGGTTGTTGCCTTATATATGGGACAATTTCACTGCCACCATCACGACTCTACTTCTGTACCCCTGGAATTTGAATGCACTACCCTAAAACTGGTCTTTCCCTCATCAACCCCTATTCACCTCATAGGCTGTTATAGGCCTTCCTCTGCTGGGAACAAGGTGTTATATCACTTATCCTATTTGCTAACCTCCTTTTCCTCTGAACTTATCATTATGGGTGATCTCAATATGGACTGGCTGTCTACTTCCTCCCAACCCCTAAAAGATTTATGTGATATCTGTTGACTTATCACAGCTTATTATGGAAGCTACACACCCTAACATAAAAAACTCTAAAAACGGCACACTGCTTGACATCATTTTAGTCAACAAAGCCTATCTTTACTCCCACTCTGGCGTATTTTTCAGTGACATCAGTGATCATTGTGTCATTGCTTGTGTTCGGACCTCCCCTAAGCTTACATCCTCCTCTAGCTATGCCCTTAAGAGATTGAGACGGAGTTTTGACCCAAATGCCTTCCTCTTTGACGTACAGCGCACCAATTGGCAGGACTTCTACCTGGCTTCCTTGGTAGCTGAAGTATATGAAGTCTTTAAAACATTGTCCCCAGTTCTATAAATAAACATGCTTCCCTCTCCAAAATTCGCACTACAAAGAAAAATTGCCATTGGTTCTCTGTCGGCTTGAAAGCAGAACTGCTCCATAGGGATTCGCTCTGGAAGAGGGCTAGGAAGTCCAAACAGCCTGCTGACTGGGCAGCCTTCAGAGCAGCTAGAAACTGGTGCACCAGATTGACCAGGGATGCGAAATCTAGCTACTACCATACTGCACTTGAATCCTCAGCTAATAGCTCATCTAGTTTTTGGAAAACATTAAAGGAAGTCCAAGGTCATAGCTTTTCCAGTCAGTTCTCATCTAAAATCTCAACTGGCACTTCTACCACCACTGACAAGCAAGAAGTCCTTGAGCTCTTCAGCAACCATTTCTCCATAGCAGGTTTAGACTTTGATACCTCCCCGGACAACAATCTTCACACTAAATTTTGCACTTCTAACACAGTTTTCTAGGGACGTGGATATGTTGTTCAATCCACACTGTCTGGCAGGTACCTTGCCACTTTAAGATGTGCCGGAAAGTCTTAAAACTGGCTCCTCACACCCACCCGGGTGGTAAAACCCTCGGCTCCACCCCATGATGTCAGATCTTCCTTACTGCTTGGAAGCTCATGTTCCCTCCTTAGCGCTCTTGCGTCTCTAGGCCTGGATCCTAAACCGTCAGTTTTACCGAGAGTCGTGCTTAAATTCACAAGACTTAAGTCTTCTCCTTCCTTCGCGGCTGCGATGGATTCTAAATCTACTCCCGGTTTCCGTCGGTGCCCTTGCGAGCAGAAGATGTCTCGGACCGACCCTCATGCCATGTGCGTCTACTGCCTTGGGCCTGGCCACGATTCGCAGGCCTGTGATCTTTGCAAGTCCTTCTTGGCTTCGGTTCTTGAACCACCTTAGCCCGACTCCAACTGGGGTGCCCTGAAAACTATTTCGCGGTGAAGAAGCGGAGGCCCGTTAGGCGGTGTCCCATGACTGCGGGCTCCATGAGATCAGCTGGAGCAGTTAATTGCCTCAAGGAGGAGGCAGCCCAGGCCGCACCGCCTTCTTCCTCAGCCGGCATTTATCACGCTCTCCTTGGCCCTCCTATACTGCTTCGCTTTGGGAGTTTTGTCAGTCCCTCTCCACCAAGGGAGAGGGGCCCTCGAGACTCACTTCAGTTGGTCAAAGAAGAAGGAGCGAAAGGTAAGTATTACCATCGGACGTTAAGTAGAAGCAGGAGAGAATCTCACTCCCGGGCGTCCCTTATCGACCTCAGTCGAGGTTGCGGCTAAGGCCGCTGAGTTTTCGGTATTCCCGTCAGGTCAGCTGGCTGAGACACCCATCGATGTGGTCGAGATTTTTCTTGACCCGTTGGATGGGCTGTCGACTGGAGAGCCGACAACCCCTCTCACCGGTACCCTGGTGGTTACCGAGGACTTGCCCGGCCTCCCGAGCTGAAGTCCCAGGTCAAGGACCCTGAACTGGGGGATGAGCGGGTTTCCCCTGCCCCCTCTTCGACCCACCATTGGCGACCCCGGTGGTCTCAGTCCTGACATCACGGAAAGCGGCACCGCCGCTCTTCCTCATTCATCCTCTTCGGAGGATAGGCTCCGACGCAAGTTGCATCGGCGCTATGAGGATATGATGTGGCAGCAACTCTTATTGGCCGGCAACAACGCTATCCCCGGCAATTAAGTGGCTGTCGCCCGAACAGCTGAAGCAGCCTCTCGCCCTGGGCTCCTTGGTTGAGGAGCCGACTCCAGCACCGATTGCTCGGCAGAAACCAGCTGCTCCACCCATTGTGGTGGAACCACCGCCCCCGCAACTGAAGACTGGGGCCCAGACCAAGGATTCATGGTCAGGTCAGGGCTTGCCCCACAGGTTGTCAGTCACCCTCACCCCCGATCAACCTTGGTGAGTGGAGGGTGGTTCAGGCACTTGGCAGCTGTTTGCGGACTCCTCAAAGTCCAAGGACTTCTCCCTGTATTCCAAGCCCCTCGACCTGGAATCCTTCGGGGGTCTGTTGGTGGATGAGAGCCCATCCTCATTCCTTGGTATTCTTCGGTTCATCTCAGAATCTACTAGGATGCAGCTCAAACCTGTGCAAAAACAGGCCAGATATCCCCTCACGGAGATTTTGGACCAAGGGGATTCCCCCACGGAGGCCTTCCCTGTGGCCGAGGCCATTGTTGGTCTGGCCTTGGAGTTCTGGCAGTGGCCTGCCTCCTGTCCTGCGCCTTCGGCCAGGATGGCCTGCAAGTAGCAGTCCCGACCGGTTCCCTCTCCGGTTTTTCGGAGCACCCCTCAGCTGAAGGGTTGGTAACCGATAGTGTTTTTTGGCGCTCCGGAAACACCAGGGACGTAAAGAAGCCCCCGGACAAGGAGTCCAAAAAGCTGGGCTACTCCGGGTGCAAAGTTTATGCTGCCTCCTCCCTAGGCCTTCGACAGGCTAGCTCGGCTTTACTGATGGCACACTTTTTACATGCCCTTTTGGGCTCCCTGGATGCGGTGCTTCCTCATCTCCCGGCTGACCTTCAAACGATGGTCAAGCAGGTGCGGGATAAGGGAAGGGTGGTGGCCAAGCAACAGCTCTAGACTGCTTTGGACATCGGAGACTTATGTGCCCGGTCAGTAGCAGCTGCAGTAGCCATGCACCGCAGAGCTTGGCTGCGGATCTCTGTCTTCACGGCAGAACCTAACTAACACTCCTATTTGTCACAAATGTGGAGAGGAACAAGGTACACTGATACATATGTTCTGGGATTGTCCCACGGTGAAGCCTGTATGGACATCAGTAATAAGTCTATTTGAAGGTCATCCTTTGATTACAGAACATATCCATGCACATACTTGTATCCTAGGACATTTTGATAGATGTACTTACTGGTCATATGAACAAAAACAAACATTATTGCTATTAGGAGTTTCAGTGAGGCATGCTTTATTAAAACATTGGCTAGAAGTCACTGTTTCAACAGTTCAAGAATTGAAAAACTCCTTAATAGAAATTCTAAATACAGAGAAGCTAACACTATCCCTAAGAGATCAATCAGCCAAGTTTATCAAGAAATGGTATACTTTATCTAAGGTTTTGTTTGGAACAGAATAATTATATATGTCTTAATAACACCAATATGGGTCTTGGATCTCCTGACATTTCAATCTATGCAGAAATATAAATAGAATAATAGATAGGTTCTGGTGTATTACAAGGCAGTAATTCCATCGAGAGGTTCTTGTGTCCCTCAGAACCTCTCGATGGAATTTCTGCCTTGAAACACCAGAACCTATTTGTTATTCTTTGCATTATATGGATGTGAGGAATGTTTAAGTTCTTACTTGTGCCTGCTGTGCGATGTGCGGTCTGCAGAGTTAGTAAGACTCCGATGTTGTTCCTCACTCTTGGGCTCGCACACCGCCCCGCTGCTCCTGCTCCCAGTCTTATTCCACTTTTTTCTCTCACAAAGAAAACAAAACATGGTTCCGGTTCACACAGTAGTCGCATCGGTAATCCCAACGATACTATTACTAGGACCGAAGTATAGTATTATTGGGCCGGAAGTATAGTATTACGAGCACCGGAAGTATAGTATTACGGGACTAACTAATCTATTACAAGGAATTTTTGTATGCATTTTGGGGGTATTATTTTCATTATCCATATATTACAATACTAAATATGCTCAAAAAAACTAGACCACACATCTCTCCCTTTTAAATTTCTTACTCTTTCCTTCTATTCTTATTCCCTTCTGTTTTTTTCCTTTTCTTACCTTTACTTATAGTTGCTGAGAGATACTTTATAGTGATTACATTATTTATAAAACATGTATTATAACTTGTTGTCATCTACTTATGATATTGGATACTTACAAATTATTTATTACATTTAATAATAACCATTTAGTAATTTATAAGTTTTTATAACTTATTTCAGTATACTTATTAATGTATGTGCTCTCATAATCTATACTGTTACTGGATTTATGTTTATTTAAATGCTAATAAAATTATATTGACAAAAAAAAAAGATACCCAGCACAAGCTGGCAGACGTCCCCTTTTTGGGCACTGACTTGTTCGGGCCCGGGGTGGAAGGCCATCTCCAGAGGATCGAGAAGTCCAGTGCCAGCTTGGACTCGGTCACGTCTGCCCAGAAGGACAAAGGCCACCAGCAACAGCGTAAGCCCTTTCGCCCTTCCGCTCTGTGGCATGTCCGGCCCAGCAGCAGGGCCAGTAGGCTCACTCTTGGTGCCCCAAGGCCAAGCCTGCTGCTTCCTCCAACAGGAAGCCTGGTGGGAAGGGTCCAGGCAGCTCCTCGGCTGGCCCTTCCTCCAAGCCTGTCCAGTGACGGGTTGAGGGGTGCCTCCTGCAACCTTGTCACTCCCCTCTCTAGGTCCCCCATGGGGAGGCAGCTCAACTCACTTCCTTTCTGCCTGGTCCGCTATCACCACGGACTGTTGGGTGTTGGAAGTGGTTGGCAGGAGTCTACATCTGGAATTGGCGGACCTCCCTTTCAACTATGCGTAGCCCTGGAGAACTGCGATTCCACAACCTCTCTGTCGGCTCGTCAAGCCGACATAGCTTTGTTCCTCCAAAAGGAGGTGATCAGCAAAGTGGCAGATCCTCCTCCAAGCCCAGGGTTTGTGTCCAGGTACTTCCTGGTCCCAAAACGGATGGGGGGCTGGTGCCCCATTCTCGATCTGCACGATCTGAACAAGTTCCTAAGGCAGCGCACCTTCAGGATGGGCACTGTGGCTCAGATCATACCATCCTTGGAATTAGGCATGTGGTTTTGTTCTCTGGATCTCCAGGACGTGTTCTTTCGCGTCCCAATCCGTCCATCACATCGGTGATTCCTCTGCTTCAGAGCAGAGGGATCCCTGTACCAGTTCCGGGCCATGCCCTTTGGCCTTTCTCCAGCTCCCAGGGTCTTCACCAAACGCATGGCAGTGGTGACAACATTCCTGCGGTGCCAAGGGGGTCTGGGTGTACCCTTACCTGGACGACTGGCTGATAGCAGCCCCCTCCAGGTTGGAGGTGAAGCGGTCCAGAGATCTGGCCCTCCAGGTCTGCTCTGGTCTGATCAGCGAGGCCAGATTGAAACTCATGACATCACAGGTGATTCAGTTCATCGGGGCAGGGCTCGACTCTCTTTGAGCCAGAGCCCGGCTCCTGGCGGACAGGGCCGAGGTCTTTTCCTCCTTTGCCCAGTCATTTCAGGTTGGGCAGTTGCGCCCTGCCTGGGACTTCCTGTGCCTTCTGGGTCTCATGGCGGCTTGCGCCAGCGTAGTCCTTTGGGCCCTCTGGCATTTGCATCCCCTGCAATGGGGGCTGGCCCGCCAGTGGTCTCAGCGCTCCGGTCCTTTGGACCAACCAGTAACTGTGACCCAGAAGATGTGGGATGGCCTGCAGTGGTGACTTATCCCAGTTCATCTGCAGGAGGGTATCCCGTTTGTCTGCCTCGAGCAGACGGTCATCCTTACGACCAACAGCTCCTTGATGGGTTGGGGTGCCCATCTGGGGGAGCTCCGGGCCCATGGCCTCTGGTCCCTTCAGGAGTCCCGATGCCACATCAGCCTGCTGGAGCTTTGAATGGTACGGCTAGCCTTCACCGCCTTAGCTCCATTTGTACGGGGTCAAGTGGTTCAGGTCCAGACGGACAACACCACTACTATGTACTGTCTCAACCGTCAGGGCAGGACGCACTCCTTGCCTCTGTGCAAGGAAGCTCTCCGCATTTGGTCTCTCATGATCAGCCCGGAGGCGGATCTCCTAGCCATCCATGTGGCAGGAGCCTCGAACAGTCTGGCCAGTGCCCTCAGCTGGATAGGCGCTGCATCTCATGAGTGGTCTCTCCTGCCAGAGGTAGTTCAAGGCCTGTTCTCCCACTGGGGCACCCCTCAGGTGGACCTGTTCGACTCCAAGGAGAATGCGAAGCTGAGGCAGTTTCATGCGCACCCCCCTCAGCAGGGCTCGCTGCAGGGTGATGCCTTCTCGACGCCGTGGACCCTGGGCCTCTTCTACACCTTCCCTCTATTTCTCTTGATCCACAAGGTGCTTCTCAAGGTGAAGAGGGACAAGGCGCAGGTGATCCTGGTAGCCCCAGACTGGCCTTGCCAGTTCTGGTATCCAGATTTCCTCAGCCTCAGCTCCAGGCTCCCGAGGCGGCTTCCAGCCCACCCGGACCTGATCTCAGTCAACAAGCGAAAGGTGCTCCATCTGCACCTTCAATCCCTGCACCTGACGGCCTGGTTCCTGAGCCGTTAGAGTTCCAGGCCTTGGGTCTTTCTGACGAGATCCTCAACATTGTTGAGGCATCCCATAAGGAGTCGACCAGAAAATGTTATGCCTTTAAATGGAAGAGATTCTCCATTTGGTGTCAGTGCAAGGGGTTAGACCCTTCTTCCTGTCCGTTGGCTAGCATTTTGGACTACCTGTGGTCCCTTTCTCAGCTAGGGCATCGGTCGACGACCCTTAAGGTGCACCTGGCAGCCATCTCTGCTTACCATGCGTGGGCCAGCAAGTAGTCGGTGGCACAGGAGAAGGTGGTCTGTTGCTTTTTCCAAGGCCTCGATCACCTATCCCCTCCGGTGCGAGAACCTCCATCTCTGTGGGATCTACTGCTGGTATTGGCCAAGCTCATGGGCAAGCCATTTGAACCGATGCACAGGTGCGATATCTCCCACCTGTTGTGGAAGACCGCCTTCTTGGTGGCTATAACATCAGCCAGAAGGATGGGAGAGCTCTAGGCGCTTTTCATGGAGTCTCCTTATCTGGTCTTCCACAGGGACAAGGTTGTCCTCCGCCCCCACCTGAAATTCCTTCCGAAGGTGGTGTCGGAGTTTCACCTGAATCAGGTGTTGAGTCTGCCAGTGTTCTACCCCAGTCACACCTTGGAGGCCGAATATAGGCTGGACCCTAGAAGAGCGCTCGCTTATTAGAAGGAGCGGATGGCTGAAGTTTGGGGAGAGGTTTGCCAGTTGTTTGTCACCTACGCTGAAGCCGCACCTGGCAGACCTGCAGCCAAGCGGACGATAAGCAGGTGGGTCACCTCCTGCATAGATTTCTGCTATAGGTTCGCGGGCATGGAGCCACCCAAAGGGATAAGAGCTCATTCAACCCGTCATACCGCTGCTTTGGTGGCTGCTTCTAGGGACATCCCTATCCAGAAAATCTGCAGGGCTGCTACCTGAAAATCCGCACACACCTTTATTTCCCATTACCACATTGACCTAGAGTCACGCTGGGATGCTGGTTTTGGGACCTCGGTTCTCCAGTCCTTATTCCCCAAGTAAGTATCGTGGGTGCACGCCTTGCCTTCCTCCTCCCGGAGAACTGCTAGGAGTTTGCCAGACAGTATAGATTGAACAACATATCCACGTCCCTAGAAATACAGGTTACTCACCTGTAACAGGAGTTCTAGGAGTGATATATGTTGTTCATCCACACAACCCACCTGACCTCCCCGGCTTTGATGCGCAACCTGGTTTTCAGCGGGCTAGATCTGGTGTCATAGGGTGGTGCTGAGGGTTTTACCACCCAGATGGGTGGGCGGAGCCAGCTTGAAGGCTTTCTGGCACATCTTAAGCGGCAAGATACCTGCCAGACAGTGTGGATGAACAACATATACCACTCCTAGAACTCCTGTTACAGGTGAGTAACCGGTATTTCCCAGCCGCTGTCTCGACCACCCAAGGCAAAGCTTTCTGCTTCGCACCTGTGACAGTGAAGGAAGTAGAGGACCTCCTGCTCCATCTGGACAGCAGGAAGAGTGCTGGTGCAGACCTGATTGAGCCATACTTTCTTAAACTTGGCTTCTATGTCCTATCACCCCCGATAACCCATTTCTTTAACCTGTCCCTTGGCCAGGGCACACTCCCTGCCATATGGAAAACCACCCATGTTATACCACTTTTTAAATCAGTCAGTACTAGTGACCTAAACAATTACCATCCTATTTCCCTACTCCCTGTCCTCTCTAAGCTCCTTGAAAAGGTGGTCAACTCCCAGCTAAGATAGTACATTGAGGACGCTGACCAATTAAACCCAGCCCAATCTGGCTTCTGGCCTCAGCACAGCACTATCACAGACCTTGCTAAGGTCACAAATGACTGGCTGAATGCCCTGGATGCCAGGAACTTTGTATGCGCACTGTTCCTTGAACTTAGCAAAGAATTTGATATGGTGGACCACACTCTGGCTGTCTTAATGAATGTTGACGTTAACGATCCGCCCCTTAAATGGTTCTCCAACTAACTCAATGACCGTTACCAGCAGGTCAAGGCAGGGGGCGACCTCTCCCCTTTGAAACCACTTCCAGGAGGGGTAACCCAAGGGTCCATTCTTGGCCCACTCATGTTTGTCATTTATATAATTACCTAAATGCCAGAGTCAGATCAGTAATATCCACTTATTTGATGAGGACACTGTGCTGTATGTAGCTAGACCGACCTTGGAACAAGTGTGCAGCGACCTCCAAGCAGAAATCTCCTGCACTCTAAGCTCCTGTTTAAACACCAAGAAAACAAAGGCCATGATCTTCACCCTCTCAGCGAACTCCTCCAATATCTACCCTGCGGAAGTAGCACCTAAACTTCTTACCTTGCTTAGCGAACCTCTGGACTACGTGGAGTCCTTTAAATACCTGAGGGTGTGGATTGACTCTGAACTCTCGTTCAAAGTCCATATCGAAGAAATCTCTAAGAAACTCAAGCAGAGGCTTGGGATCTTCTTTAGAATCAGGCATTTGCTAAGATGATGCTAAGTCTGGGCAACAAGCTGCCTGAGGTGGTGGCCTTGATGGAAGAGGGATGCCTGGATATCGTAGCAGTCACAGAAACATGGTACACAGAGAGCCATGACTGGGATGTTAAAATACCAGGGTACATAACCTACAGGAGAGACAGTCAGGGGAGAAGAGGGGGGAGGAGTAGCTCTCTATGTAAAGGAAGGGATAAAAGCAACTGAACAAAAGAGTAAACAGGGAGGAGAGGAGGCACTGTGGGTCACATTGGAGTCTGGAAAGGGCACCACAATCTGCACAGGGGTTGTGTACAGACCCCCATGTCAGGGGGAGGGAATGGACAAGGTTATGACAGAAGGCATTCTTAGAATGGCAGAGAAAGGGGAGATACTGTTGATGGGAGACCTGAATATGCCAGATGTTAATTGGAGCACATTTGCTGCAGCCACATCCAAGAGCAGGGCCATTCTTGATGCCCTACAGGTGGCAGGCCTCAGACAGCTAGTTTCGGAACCCACTCGTGAGGGAGCAATCTTAGACTTCGTACTCTCAAACGAGGTCAGTGAGAGGATCTCGGATCTAGAAGTGGGTTGCCATCTGGGGACAAGTGACCATCAAACAGTGTGGTTCACGTTAAACTCGGGCTACAGAGTCAAGCCATACAAAAGTGAGAGTACTGGACTTTAGGAGGGCTGACTTTGGCAAGATGGGAGAGTGCCTCAGAAAAGCACTAGCAAGCAGGCTAGAAGGAGGCGTGGAGCAACAATGGGGAATCATCAAAACTGCCATCACAGAGGCAACAAGCCTTTGTGTGAAGCAAATAAACAAATCAAAACGAAAGAAAAAGCCGCTATGGTTCTCAAAAGAGGTGGCTGTGAAAGTCAGAAAGAAAAAGATAGCGTTCCGGAAATATAAGGAAACACAGAAGGAGCAGGACAGAGAGCTGTACCAGTTAAGGCAGAAGGAAGCAGGGAGGGAAGTCAGAATAGCAAAGGCCCAAACTGAGGAAAAGATATCCAACTCAGTTAAGAAGGGGGATAAAACCTTTTATAGGTACATCAGCGAGCGTAGAAAGACAAAGGGAGGGATAGTGAGGCTGAATAGAATGAATGGTGGGTGGGCAGAGGGGGACAGTGAAAAAGCAGGGATACTGAATGAATATTTCTGCTCAGTATTCACAAAAGAGGAGGAGGAAGTGCCTAATCCAATTAACAGAAGCACTCTTGATAGGGGGGTCGATCCCAGTCATTTCACAGAAGAAAGGGTTCTGCAAGAACTCCTAAAACTGAAGGTGGACAAAGCAATGGGTCCTGATGGAATTCACCCCAGAATTCTAAAAGAATTAAGGGAAGAACTAGTGAAACCACTGGCTACTCTTTTTAATAAATCATGGGAGGATGGTGTGGTACCCGAGGACTGGTGGAAGGCAGATGTGATTCCCCTTCACAAAAGTGAGACCAAGACAGAGGCAGGAAACTACAGACCTGTCAGTCTGACCTCTGTGGTAGGGAAAGTGATGGAGTCACTTCTGAAGGAAAGAATAGTTGAGTACCTAGAGGCCAGTGAAGCACAGGACCCAAGGCAGCAAGGGTTCACAGCGGGAAGGTCATGTCAGACGAATCTAATAGATTTCTTTGACTGGGTGACCAAAGTAGTAGACCAGGGAGGGGCTGTGGACATGGCCTACCTAGACTTTAGCAAGGCATTTGACACAGTCCCACACAAAAGATTAATAGTCAAATTAACCAGCCTGGGAGTGGGTCCCAGGGTGATAGCCTGGGTAAAACATTGGCTGCACAACAGGACACAGAAGGTAATTGTAAATGGAGTCCACTCTGAAGAAAGAGGGGTTACTAGTGGGGTACCGCAGGGTTCAGTATTAGGGCCAGTCCTTTTAATGTCTTCATCAGTGACATTGCAGAGGTACTGGAAGGAAAAGTATGCCTTTTGCAGATGACACAAAGATCTGCAACAGGGTTATGATACACAAGGAGGCGTGGAAAGGATAAAGGGACTTGGCAAGGTTGGAGGAATGGTGAAGTATGGCAGCTAGTTCAGTGCAAAAAGTGCAAAATAATGCACCTGGAAACAAGAGCCCAGGGAAGACTACACAAATGGGTGGGAGGTAGTAACGACAACAAAAAGGAAAGGGACCTGGGGTAATCATATCAGATGACCTTAAGGTTAGCAAGCAATGAGAAGGCAGTAGGGAGGGCTGTGGGTATACTGGGATATATAGGGAGGCATCAGCAGCAGAAAACAGGAAGTTGTTATCCCTCTGTACAGACAGTTGGTGAGACCCCATCTGGAGTACTGTGTCCAGTTCTGAGACCCATCTCAGCGAGGACATAGACAGGATAGAGGTAGTCCAGAGGAGGGCAACTAAAATGGTTCAGGGTCTGCAAGAGAAGCCGTATGAGGAGAGACTAAAGGAGCTTAATATGTATACCCTTGAGGAAAGAAGGGAGAGGGGGGACATGATAGAAACTTTTAAGTACCTCAGTGAAATCAACAAAGTCCAAGAGGGTAGCATCTTTCAGAAAAAGATACATGCAAGAACAAGGGGACACAATTTAAAGATAGAAGGAGGGCGATTTAGGGGCAATGTGAGGAAGTATTATTTCACAGAGAGGGTAATGGATGCATGGAACAGCCTTCCTGAGGAGGTTGTGGGGTCTAAAACCGTGGGAGAATTCAAGAATGCATGGGACAGACATAAGGCAATTCTTGTGGGAGGTAGGAAGAAATAGACTGTTGGTTAACTAGGTTTTGCGGCCTATCCTGTAGGTAGGGAAATGGGCAGACTAGATGGGCCAAGCGGTCCTCCTCTGCCGTCAAAGTCTATGTTTCTGTGTTTCTACGAGGGGGAAAAAAGGTTGGTACAAACAACGTTTCTGTTTCTTCTTGACTATGCAGACTTCTTGTAAGGGCACTGCTCAAACGTGGCACTGTCCAAACTAGACACCCTGTACCATCGGGCACTTAGGTTTGTAACTGGTGCCCCTATTCAACACACCATTGTACCCTTTACAAGAGCGTGGGATGGTGCTCAGTTAGCTTCAGGAGTCACAAGAATGCTGTGCTCTGGACCTATAGAGTCATTACTAATAAGCTACCTCAATACATCAAGGACTGTTCACCTACATACAAACCCGGTACTTATCTGCTAAGAAGTCTGTCCTACATTTCACTTTCCATCTCCAAAATTAGGATGCACTTTGGCAGAGTGGCAATAAGCCATGCCTTCTCTGTCTTCTAGAACAATGCACAAAACGCTGCAGCTGGCTTCCCCGGTGCTGTTGTCCTCTTTCAAAAATCTGTTTTTGCGGTCCTTCCAGGAGACCTGCAATTGCCCATAAGTAAACTGATCTAGCTCCCTAATTTGTTTGTCTAAGCATACTGTTCGGTGTTTTCCTACCTCATTGTAAGTAGCTGTTCTAGGTACATGGATATGTTGTTCAGTCCATACTTACTGGCAGGTTCCTTGCTGCTTTAAATCTTGCCGGAAGGTCTTCAAGCTGGCTCCTCCTACCAACCCGGGTGGTAAAACTCTCTGACCTCATGACTCCAGATCTTCCTTACCGCTTGGAAGCTCGGGTTCCCTCCTTTGCGCTCTGCATTTTAGGCCTGGATCCAAACTCTTCGGTTAACCCGAAACTAATCTTAAAATTTACAAGACTTCGGTCTTCATCTTCCCTCATGGCTGCGATGGACAGATAGACTCCCGGATTTCCTCGGTGCCCCTGTGGGCAGAAGATGTCCCGGACAAATCTGCACTCCACGTGCATTTACTGCCTTGGGCTTGAGCACGATTCGCAGGCCTGCAACTTGTGCAAGTCCTTCTTGGCCACGGTCTTAGAGGATCACGCTGCCAGATTGCAACTTGGGCACCCTGAGAAACGTTATCCTCCAGTAAAGTTGAAGGAGGCCCGTTGGGTGGTGTCCGGCAGCGGGCTCGGCTGAACAGCTTGAACAAATGATCACCCTCGAGGCGGAAGCAGCCCAGGCCACATCATCATCTTCTTCAGTCGTGGCATTTATCCCTCTCTCTTTGGGCTCCTCCTACACGGCTTCGTTCAAGGAGCTTTGTCAGTCCCTCTCAACCAAGGGAGAGGGGCCTTTGGGACATTCCTCTCGGTCCAAGAAGAAGGACTCCAAAGGTAAGTCCCACCGTTGATGTTCGTGGGAGCAGGAGAGGTCCCTCCCAGTCCTTGCTCGACTTCGGTCGAGGTTGGGGCTAAGGCCGCTGGCTTCACGGTGTCCCTGTCAGGTCAGCTGGCCGAGACACCCGTCGATGCAGTCGAGATTTTTCTCATTCTGTCGGACGGGCTGTCGACTGGAAAAGCCGACAACCCTTCTTCACCGGTTCCCCCAGTGGAAACCGAGGACTTGCCTGTGCCTCCTGTGCCGGAGTCCCCGGTTAAGGTCCCTGAACCGAGGTAGGAGTGGGTTTCCCCCGCCCCCCCTCTCAGACCCACCCTCAGAAACACCGAAGGTCTTGGACCTCTTCTCAGTCCGGCTGGCGGCGTCTGGATCTCGGCACCGTGGAAGCAAGCACATCCATCCTTGTCTTCATCCTCTTCGAGGATAGGCTCTGGCTAGGATTGCGCCTGCGCCCGAGATCTGATGTGGCAGCAACTCCTTTGACCGGGAAATGCTGACTCAATACCTTCCCCGCCATTAGTGGCTGTCACCTGAGCGTCAAACAACCCCTCGTAATCGAGAGCCAAGCCGCACCAGTTGTTCGGCCGAAACCGCAGCGCCCACCCATTGTGGTGGAACCCCACCTCCACAACCTGTAACTGGGCTCCGGACCAAGATTCTTGGTCGGGACAGGGCTTGCCTCATCGGTTGTTGGTCACCCTCACTCCTGATCGACCTTGGCAGGTGAAGGGTGGCTCAGGCCCTCGGCAGCTGTTTGCAGACTCCTCGGAGTCTGACGATGACTCTTCTCTGTTCTCCAGGCCTCTTGACCTGGAGTCCACTGGGGGTCAGTCGGTGGACGAGAGCCCATCCTCATTCCTTGGTATGCTTCGGCTCATCTCAGAGTCTACTGGGATGAAGCTTGAACCTGTTTCAAAGCGGGCCAAGTATCCCCTCACAGAGATACTGGACCGAGGAGATTCCCCTACGGAGGCCTTCCCGGTGGCTGAAGCCATTGTTGGCCTGGCCCTGGAGCTATAGCAGTGGCCAATTTCTTGTCCAGCACCTTCGGCCAGGATGGCCTGAAAGTATGCCGTTACCACTGGTTCACTCTCCAGTTTCTCGGAGCACCCCTCTGCGGAGGGGCTAGTGACCAACAGCGTTTTCCGGCGCTCTGGAAACGCTCGGGATGTGGACAAGCCACCCGATAAGGAATCCAAGAAACTGGACTACTCCAGGGGGAAAGTCTATGTTGCATCCTCCCTAGGCCTTCATCAGGCTAGCTCGGCCATTCTGATGGCACACTTTTCACACGCCCTTTTGGGCTTCCTGGATGAGGTGATTCCTTATCTCCCGGCTGACCTCCAGACTACGGTCAAGCAGGTACGGGATCAGAGAAGGGTGGTGGCCAAACAGCAACTCCAAACTTCTTTGGACATAACTGACTCATGTGCCTGGTCAGTAGCGGCCGCAGCGGCCATGCGCTGCAGAGCTTTGCTGCGGATCTCCACCTTTACAGCGGATACCCAGCACTAGCTGGCAGACGTTCCCTTCTTGGGTACTGACTTGTTAGGTCCCGGGGTGGAGGGTCATCTGCAAAGGATCGAGAAGTCCAGTGCCACCTTGGACTCGGTCACGCCTGCCCAGAAGGACAAAGGCCGCCAGCAGCAGCAGCATAAGCCCTTTCGGCCTTCAGCCCCTGTGGCACGTTCGGCCCAGCAACACCAGCATCAGGGCCAGCAGGCTCGCACTTGGCACCCTAAAGCCAAGTCTGCAGCTTCCTCTAGCAGGAAGCCGGGAGGGAAGAGTCCAGGAGGCTCCTCAGCTGGTCCTTCCTCCAAGCCTGCCCAGTGACGGGTTGAGGGGTGTCATCTCCAACCTCGTCACTCCTCCCCGGGTTCCCCCCATGGGGGGACGGCCCCGTCACTTCCTTTCCACCTGGTCCGATATCACCATGGACCGCTGGGTGCTGGAAGTGGTAGGAAAGGGTCTGCCTCTGGAATTCGAGCAGTCCCCGCCCTATCGAACCGTCGCCCACGGGGGACTACGGGGTACGCAGCCTCTGTGTCGGCTCTTCGAGACGACATTGCCCTGCTCCTCCAGAAGGAGGTGATCAGGGAAGTGGTGGATCCTCCACCAGGGATGGGGGGGGGCACCCCATTCTAGACCTACACGACCTGAACAAGTTCCTAAGGTCTCGAACCTTCAGGATGGTCACTCTGGCTCAGATCATTCCATCCTTGGAATGAGGCATGTGGTTCTGTTCTCTGAACCTCCAGGACACGTTCTTTCATGTCCTGATCCGTCAGAGCAGAGGGATCCCTTTACGAGTTCCGGGCCATGCCCTTCGGCCTCTCTCCAGCTCCCAGGGTCTTCACCAAATGCATGGCAGTGGTGACAGCTTTCCTGCGGCGCCGAAGGGTCTGGGTGTACCCTTACCTGGATGACTGGCTGATTGCAGCCCCCTCCAGGCTGGAGGTGGAGTGGTCCAGGGATCTGGCCCTCCAGGTCTGCTCTCGGATTGGCCTCCTCATCAACGAGGCCAAATCAGAACTCGTGCCAATGCAGGTGATTCAATTCATTGGGGCAGAGCTTGATTCTCTACGAGCCAGAGCACGGCTCCCGGCGGACAGGGCTGAGGTTCTTTCCTACTTTGCCCAGTCATTTCTGGTTGGGCAATTGCGCCCTGCCCAGGACTTCCTGTGCCTCCTGGGCCTCGTGGCAGCCTGCACCAGCTTGGTCTGTTGGGCCCGTTGGCACATGCGCCCCCTACAATGGGGGCTGGCCCGCCAATGGTCACAGCGCTCCGGTCCTCTCGACCAGCCAGTGATAGTAACCCAGGAGATGGGGAATGCTCTCCAGTGGTGGATCATTCCAGCTCATCTGCAGGAGGGTATCCCGTTTGTCTGCCCAGAGCCGACGGTCACTCTAACGACCGACGCCTCTTTAATGGGTTGGGGTGCCCATCTGGGGGAGCTCAGAGCGCACGGCCTCTGGTCTCCTCAGGAGTCTCAATGCTATGTCAACCTGCTGGAGCTTCGAGCGGTCTGACTAGCCCTCACTGCCTTCGCTCCATTTGTACAGGGTCAAGTGGTCCAGGTCCAGATGGACAACACCACGACCATGTACTACCTAAACTGCCAGGGCGGGACGCGCTCCTTGCCTCTATGCAAGAAAGCTCTCCACACTTGGTCTCTCGTGAGCAGACTGGAGGCGGATCTCCTAGCCATCCATGTGGCGGGAGCCTCCAATACTCTGGCCGATGCCCTAAGCCGGATAGGTGCTGCATCTCATGAGTGGTCTCTCCTGCCGGAGGTAGTACACAATCTGTTCTCCCACTGGGGCACACCTCAGGTGGACCTGTTTGCCTCCAAGGAGAATGCAAAGCTGAGGCTGTTTCATGCCCGCCTCCCTCAGCAGGGCTCGCTGCAGGGGGATGCCTTCTCAAGGCCGTGGACCCCAGGACTCTTCTATGCCTTTCCCCCACTTCCCTTGATCCACGAGGTGCTTCTCAGGGTGAGGAGGGACAAGGCGCAGGTGATTCTGGTAGCCCCAGACTGGCCCCACCAGTTCTGGTATCCAGATCTCCTCAGCCTCAGCTCCAGGCTCCCGAGGCAGCTTCCAGCCCGCCCGGACCTGATCTCAGTCAACCAGGGGAAGGTACGCCACCCGGACCTTCAGTCCCTGCACACTGACGGCCTGGTTCCTGAGTGGCTAGAGTTCCAGGCCTTGGGTCTTTCCGACGAGGTCCTCAACATTGTTGAGGCATCCCGTAAGGAGTCGACCAGAAAATGCCATGCCTTCAAATGGAAAATATTCTCCATTTGGTGTCAGGATAAGGGGTTAGACCCTTCCTCCTGTTCCTTGGCCAGCATTCTGGACTACCTGTGGTCCCTTTCTCAGCTAGGGCTTCGATCGACTACCCTTAAGGTGCACCTGGCGCGGGCTGGAAAGCAGTCAGTGGTGCAGGAGAAGGTGGTCGGGCACTTTTTCAAAGGCCTTGATCACATATCCCCTCTGGTGCGAGAACCTCCACCTCCGTGGGATCTACTGCTGGTAATGGCTAAGCTCACGGGCAAGCCATTCGAACCGATGCACAGGTGTGACATCTCTCACCTGTCGTGGAAAACCGCCTTCTTGGTGGCTATCACATCAGCCAGAAGGATGGGAGAGCTCTAGGCGCTTTCCATCGAGTCTCCTTATCTGGTCTTCCACAGGGACAAGGTTGTCCTGCGCCCCCACCCGAAATTCCTTCCAAAGGTGGTGTCGGAGTTTCACCTTAACCAGGTGTTGACTCTGCTGGTGTTCTACCCCAGTTACACCTCTTAGGCCGAGTATAGGCTCCATACTTTGGACCCTAGAAGAGCGTTCGCTTACTGCAAGGAGCGGACGGCTGAAGTTCGGGGAAAGGTTCACCAGTTGTTTGTCACCTACGCTGAAGCCGCACCTAGCAGACCTGCAGCCAAGCAGACGATAGGCAGGTGGGTCACCTCCTGCATAGATCTCTGCTACAGGTTGGCGGGCATGGAGCCTCCCAAAGGGATAAGAGCTCATTCTACCCACCATACCGCTGCATCGGTGGCTGCTTCCAGGAACGTCCCTATCCAGGAAATCTGCAGGGCTGCTGCCTGGAAGTCAGCACACACCTTCATTACCCACTACCACCTTGACCTTGAGTCACGCCGGGGTGCTGGTTTTGGGACCTCGGTTCTCCAGTCCTTATTTCCCAAGTAGGGGTGTGCCTTGCCTCACTCCTCCTGGAGAACTGCTAGGAGTCTGCCAGTAAGTGTGGATTGAACAACATATCCATGTCCCTAGAAATACAGGTTACTCACCTGTAACAGGAGTTCTAGGAATGCTATATAGTTGTTCATCCCTAACCCTCGACTTCCCGCTTTGGCCTTACAACCTGGCTTCCAGCGGGTTAGATCTGGCGTCATGGGTGGAACCAGAGTTTTACCACCCGGTGGGTGGGAGGAGCCAGCTTGAAGACCTTCCGGCAAGATTTAAAGCGCAAGGAACCTGCCAATAAGTGTGGATGAACAATATATACCATTCCTAGAACTCCTGTTACAGGTGAGTAACCTGTATTTCTCACCTCTCCCTGCCCTCACCCCCGCCATTGTCCACGCCTACATTTTAAACCTTGTTTTACTCCTTCTATTGATTTTGCATTTTCTGGGTATATCCTGTGCATACCTACATAAGTGTTATGTTACATTAGTTTTGACAGCATGTTAGTATAGCAGCTGATCTTTGCTGGATATAGATCTACAATGTACAGAAATTGCATATATCTCTATTTTGTATTCTGTCTGTCACTGTACTTGCATCTGAATTATATGCCCTCCATTATATGTACTGTACATTCCTTTATCTTAGCTGAATCTGATATGCCGCTTGTGTACTTCCTGCATATTACACGTCAATGTATTTGTGACTGTATCATTTTGCTGATGTATATCTACTCCAGGTCCATCTTGTAAATGAGTTTTACTGAATGGTGTTCCGCCTGGTTAAATAAAGATTTTAATTGATCGATATTTTCCTGAGTATTCTAATCGGGGAGGGGTTGCTCCATACTTCGGATGTACACAGGACGTTGTAGTACTATATGAACCACACTAAATCTGTTAGAAAGACTGATCAGGCTGGCCTGGTGGCATAGAGGGCTAAGGCGCTGGTGCCTTATCTCGACCCATGCTAGCAACCCGGGTTCGGGAATGAGCCCAGGGCGTCAGAGGTCAGCACAAGGGGGGGGGAAGGGTGGAGCTGGGTGGAGCTGCTGACTGGCAGGCTGTCCAGGGAGGAAGCGCGGCATCCATCGGCTGATGGGCAACCCCCAGTGGTGGCTGGAGGAAGCTCGGGCCAGAGGGGACCTAGGCAGTAGGCCAGGGGATGGGGGAAGAAGGCCGTTACTGGGACTGTTCGGCGCATGCGTGCTAACTCCTGGGGTCTCCGCGAGAAAACCAGAGAAAATGCTGGTCAGCAGGGTGAAGACCAACCCCCCCGCAGGCGCCGCTCCTGGGCCGGCAGGTAGAGCCGTGATTCCGGGGAACAGGGCTGGGGGTTGGTTGGATGGGGCCGATCGTCGGGGGAGAAAAAAATGTGCTGTGATTAAAGAAAAAAGGAAAGACTGATCAGTTGTTTGTTTTGTTCGGCCCCCAAGACAGAGGGTGCTCCTGTTTCTAAATAGCATTTGTCTAAGTGGTTGGCAAATTGCATTGTTTATTGCTGCCGTAAGTAAAACAAGCTCCTTCTGGGTGTGGTCAAAGGCCAATCCATCAGAGGCATGGCTGCCTCTATGGCTTTCTTCCAAAATGTGTGTGCTGCGGACATCTGTGCAGCTGCAACCTGGAGTTCTGTCCACACTTTCACCAAGCATTACAGTCTGGACATAGCCTCTAGGCACTGGGGCAGTTTCAGCCTAGCTGTCCTGCAGGGCCTGCTGTTCTGAGCTATGTCTGTCGACCTGTCCACCTCCCTGTGTTGTTGTCCTGGTGGTAATCGGTACTGCGTGGGAGTCAGTCCTACCGGTGTGGCCTGCTGCAAGAGCCTTCCTCGAACTAACATTGTACAGTTACGTGAGAACTTACCTCAACAGTAGATCTTTGAGAGTATCTCTTGCAGCAGGCCCTGCTTTCCCTCTTTCCCTCAGCTTCTCTTTTCCTACTGCATAAACGTCTGCCTTTTCTTTGGCTCTCGGATAACCTCCTCAGTTCTCCTTCAACTGGCTGTGCAGTGTCTCCACTGGGAGAACTGAGGTGGTATGATGAACTGCCCTCTTATATAGCCTACTGTATGCTGACGTCAGATGACTGACGTTGGCAGGGGTGGTCCCCCGTGGTAGACTGCTAGCTAGACGTTTTCCGTGTGGTCCTAGTGCCTGGCGGCATAGTCCTACCGGTGTGGCCTGCTGCAAGAGCTCTTGAATATCTGCTGTTACGGTAAGTTGTTATGTAACTGTACTTTCTTCTACTTCTAGCAGTTATATTGGTATTGCAGCTTGCAGGATCAAATCACTGGTGGCCGTACTCTCTGCGATCATAATTACCATCCTGTGTAGTTTTCAACAGAAGGTTTTGATGGGATGGTTCACCTGATATGCCATCAGCACTAAGCGCTGCCACCCCCCCCCGCATTAATTCTCTAGCGTCTCTAGTGTGCACTTTAATGCATTTTTTTAACCAAGACCATTGTTATATTTGGTGCTTCCAACATCCTTTCTTCTGTTTCTTTCACGGCACCTTGTAGTGATTCCATCCTAGCTGCATGAAAATGCAGCTGTACAGGTTTAACCCCCACCTTCTAGCCTAATGCTCAGACTATCTTCAGGATGACTTGGGGGCGGGGGAGGGGTCCTCCTCTGCCTCTGAAGTTTGCTGTACTCCACTGCTGCTGGGGCCCGCAGATTGCTATGTAGGCTGTTTTCGTGAAGTCCTTTTTGCGTTCCTTTTGAATGACCCATTTCACTGAAATTCGTGGAGTTTAGTGAAATTTGCTAGAGGGGATCTCATCTTCTCCCTCTCTCCCACTAAAAATTGTCAACGATACCGATATATTGGATAAATAACTTATAATAGAAGCAATGAACAGTCATTTTGCAGTGGGTGGAGCAGCTTTCGAGAATGCCACAGCTGTTAACTACCCAGTTCAGCTGGTGACCCAGGACCGCTCTCACAACACCGTCACATTCCAGCCGGTCTCCTATAAACAAGTTGAAGATCTCCTACTGGTGTTAGACTTCAAGAAAAGCACAGGATCCGATGGGCTCAAACCAGCCTACCTAAAAGCAGGAGATAGACAGCTTACAGACCCATTATTGCATCTCTTCAACTTGTCCCTAAGCAGCAATAAACTACTAACAAGCTGGAAATTGGTCCACGTCATCCCTATTCACAAGTCTGGCGATGTAAGTCAGTTAAACAACTACAGACCTATCTCAATCCTCCAGGTACTCGTAAAGATGATGGAAAAACTAGCAAGCAACCAAATAAGATAATTTGTTGTGAGCACAAACACCTTGTCACCTCACCAATCTGGCTTTAGTCCCAAACACAATACCACAACAGTACTGACCAAGGTTACGAATGAATGGCTGTGTGCCATAGACCGTAAGCAATCTATGAGTGCCATCTTCTTTGATCTAAGCAAGACATTTCGACACAATCAGTCACGCAGTTGTGTTGGATAGCCTGCAAATTATTGGGTTCTTGGTGTCAGGTCTGCTTTGGGTACGGAACTACTTATCTGGACATCTGCAACAAGTTAAAGTGGAAGGTTTACCATCAGCATGCATCTTCATATCCGAAGGAGTCCCTCATGGATCAGTGCTGGGGCCACTATTCTTCACAATTTACACCAACAATCTAAGTCACAATGTCAAAAGCACCAAACTACACTTCTGTGCCGATGACATGGTGCTTTACACGTCAGGCCCAAATACGCCAACAACACACTCAGACCTACTTGAAGCTTTCAGTGAGCTGCAAAAGAATCTTGTGATCCAAACTGCTACTTAATGCCAGTAAAACCAAGGCAATGTGGTTTTCCGGTTCAAGAGCGACACAGATAGCACACCCGCCCTTCAACACTTTGCTCGGAGAACAACTTGAAGAAGTGGCTAAATATAAATACCTAGGGGCATGGATCGATAACAAGTTGTCCTTTGCGGATCACATAGACGCAGTCTGCAAAAAACTAAGAATCAGGATTGGCTTCTGCTACAGGAGTCTGCACTGTTTTCCCTCAGACATCAGATCCCGACTAGTACAGGCAACTTACATGCCTATCTTAGACTTTGCGGACATTATGTACAGCTGCTACACAGCCAATTGCCTGAACAAACTTGATGTGCTGTATCACAGGGCCTTGAGATTCATTGCAGTGCTACTACTTCTAGGAGCATGGATATGTTGTTCATCCACACTGTCTGGCATTGTCCCTTTCCCCTTTAAATCTTGCCGGAAGTCTTCAAGCTGACTCCTCCCACCCACCCGGGTGGTAAATACCTCGGCTCCGCCCCATGATGCCAGATCTTCCTTTCCGCTGGAAGATTCAGGTTCCCTCGTGCTTTTTGTAGTGTTGAGGCCCTGGATTCGTTTCGACGGTTTTCACTGCATCTTCTCGCTCTGAAACTCGTTAGAGTTTACGACTCTGATTCGGACATGGATGACAAGTCGTCCCCCGGGGTTCGCCGGTGTCCTTGCGACAGAAAATGTTGCGCACCGATCCCCACCTCTCGTGCGTTTACTGCCTCTGTTCTATTCACGATACCTCGCAGTGCTCCATTTGCACTTCCTTCCACCCCACGTCCTGGAAGATCGTCAAGGGCGCCTGAAGCTGGGTAGTCCGGGCTCTGCAACCCACGGTAAAATCCAAGGAGGCCAGGTGCTGGGCGGTTTCCCGCAGCTACGGGATCAGCCGAGCAGCTCGGCGCGCATGGTGGCCTTCCGAGGAAACGCCCAAGCCTCGGCTAGCCGAGGGTTCTTCGATGCCGCTCAATCTGGGCTCTTCCTTTTCAGGTTCCTTTAGGGATTTGTGCCAGTCTCTCCCTACCAAGGGTGAGGCCCCCTCGGGCTTGCACTCATCCCGTTCTAAGAAAAAGGATCCTAAATCTTCTTCGAGTCGAAGAAGACGCTTCTGGGATCAGGAGGCGGACCGATGTCTCGACTTGATGAAAGGTACCTCCTCGGCCACTGGGTTTCAGACCTTCCTTCTGTACGGGCGTAGAAGCGGGGAGTCGGCTGATCCGGCGAGATTTTCTCGACCCGATCGAGCCGTTATCACTGACTCCTGTCGATGATTCTTTGGAAGCGCCGATTCTCTCCTTCCCGATGAGGAGACCGCCCGCGGTATACCTCGATCGAGGACAAGAACGAACCTCAGTTTTCACCGGGCCAGTCTCTCCTGATCGACAAAGCCGACACCGTCGGTCTCGATCAGGGCAAATCTTCTTCGATCGATCGACCCAAAAGGACACAAGCACTCCCGCCAAGGCGCCGCCACCGTTCCTTCCTCCTCCTCGGACGAGGAAGGCTTGACGAAAATTCGTCGGCGGCTGCGAGATCTCATGTGGCAGCAATTCCTGCTGAGGTCGAAGCCGGCTCCCTCGGTGGTCCCGGCTGTCTCTTGGCCTCAACCTCTTGACCGCCTCAGACACCGACTGCTCCGGTGCGGTCTCTTGAGGCTCGGTGCGTCTTCCGCGCAACGGTTCAGGTTCCCCACCAATTTTGGTGGAACCTCCACCTAAGCTGCCCCTCGGGGGTTCTCTCAAGGAGGCCGACGGTCTTGGTCTCCCCACAGACTGTCAATTACGGTCACCCCTGATCGCCCTAGGCGTATCGAGGGGGACTTAGGTGGGCAGCCTTTATATCGGGACTCCTCCGATTCCGATAACACTGGCCTTCATTCTCTCGATGAGCTTTCGGCGTCAGACTTGGAAGAAGGGCCTTCCTCCTTCCAGGGCATCCTCCGGCTCATTTCCGAATCGACGGGGATGGCCCTACAGCCTATCCAGAAAAAGGCGGAATATCCCCTTACGGATATTCTTAAGAGGGGGGATACCCCTACGGAGGCATTCAGTCGCCGAAGCCATTATTGGTCGACCTTGGAACTCTGGCAGCGTCCAGCCTCCTGCCCAGCTCCATCTGCCCGCGCCCAGCCTTGCTTAAGTCTGTGATTGCCCACAGGGTCTTTGGCGGGGTTTACTGAGCACCCCTCGGCGGAAAGCGCGACTGCCTCAGTATTCAGGTGGACAGGCAGCTCAGCCGATACTGACCGCCCTCCAGACAAAGAGTCCAAACTTATGGACCACTCGGCCCGGAAGGTCTATGCTGCATCATCTTTGGGCCTTCGTCAGGCAAGCTCAGCGGTGATTATGGCACACTTCTCTCACGCCCTCTTGGGGTCGCTGGACGAAGTTCTCCCCACCTCCCAGCTGACATGCAGACCCACGGTCAAGCAGGTCAGGGACCAGAGCAGAGCCGTTGCTAAACAACAACTCCAGACTGCTCTGGGCGTGGGTGATTCCTGTGCCCGTTCACTAGCTGCAGCGGTATCCACTCGCTGCAGGGCTTGGCTGAGGTTATCCTCCTTTCCCGTGGATACTCAGCACAAGCTAGCTGATGTGCCCTTCCTTGGCACCGACCTCTTCGGACCAGGAGTGGCAGGTCACCTGCAGCGTATCGAGCAATCTAATGCCACCTTAGATGCTACATCCACTAAGGGTTCTTCAAGTAAGAACCAGCAGAAGCGCAGGAAGAAGCCTTTTCGTCATTCTTCCCCTGCGGTCAGACAACCACCCTTCAGGGGGTCAACAACAACAACAGGCTCAGGCTTGGCACCTAGGCCCAAGCAAGGTCCCAACAGCCCGCAAAGGAGGCCGGCGCTGGTCCAGGTGCCCTCCTCCTCTAAGCCTGCTCAGTGGCGGGCAGCGGGTGTCCTCCCGTGCCCGTCACTTCAGCTCTGGGTCCTCCGTGGGGGCCAGCTCCGCCTCCGTTTCTGCCTGGTCCGGTATCACCATGGACAGATGGGTCCTAGAGTGGTCGGGCAGGAGTCTGCCATTAGAATTCGAGCAGTACCCTCCCAGCCGAGCCCGTGCCCCACGAGAGGAGGGGATCTCAGTCGCCCAGTCTGTCCTCCGAGATGACATTCGCTACTCCTCCTCAAAGAGGTGGTAGCCCGAGTGATGGATCCTCCTTCAGACCCAGGCTTCGTCTCCAGGTATTTCCTGGTGCCCAAACGTTCGGGGGGTTGGCGCCCCATTCTAGATCTGCACGACCTGAATCGGTATCTCAGGTCTCGCACCTTTCGGATGGTAACTCTAAATCAGATCATACCATCCCTGGAGCGAAACATGTGGTTCTGCACACTGGATCTTCAGGACGTTTTTCCATGTCCCTATCCGTCCGTCTCATCAGCGGTTCCTCCGCTTCAGGGTCGAAGGACCTGTACGAGTTCAGAGCCATGCCGTTCGGCCTGTCATCAGCCCCAGGGTTTCACCAAATGCATTGCAGTGGTGGCAGCCATCTTCGGCGTCAGGGTTCATATTTACCCCTACCTGGACGATTGGCTCCTGGCGGGATCCTCCCTTCAGGAGGTGGAGAGGTCCAGGGACCTGACCCTCCGAACCTGCTCACACTTGGGCCTTCTGATCAACGAGGCCAAATTGGAACTCGTACCTTCTCAGGTGATGGGCTTCATCGGGGCAGAGCTTGACTCTCGTCAAGCCAGAGCTCGGCTCCCGGCAGACAGGGCGGAGGTTCCCTCCTCCTTTGCCCAATCATTTCTGGTTGGGCACTCACGCCCTGCCCGGGACTTCCTGCACCTCCTGGGCTATATGGCGGCGTGCACGTCGGTGGTCCGCTGAGCCAGACTGCACATCGCCCCCTCAGTAGGGCTGCTGCCCAGTGGTCTCAGTGTCAGAGTCTTTTGACCAGCTGGTCACGGTCACCCAGGGGATGTGGGACGCCCTACAATGGTGGACCGTCCCGAATCATCTGCTGGAAGGGATCCCATTTGTCCGCCCCAAGCCGACGGTCGTCCTTACGACCGATGCCTCTCTCATGGGCCGGGGAGCCCACGTGGGGGAATACAGGGCTTACGGGTTCTGGACCCCAGAGGAGTCCCGATGCCACATCAACCTGTTGGAGCTCAGGGCAGTCAGACTGGCTCTGTCAGCTTTCGCTCCTCAGCTCCGGGGTCAAGTGGTTCAAGTCCAGACGGACAATACCACGACCATGTACTACCTCAACAAACAGGGCGGCATGCACTCCCGTCTGCTATGCAAGGGCGCTCCGGATCTGGACCTTCGTCAACCGGCTGAAGGCGGATCTCTAGCCATCCATGTGGCAGGAGTCGCGAACCAACTGGCGGATGCTCTCAGCCGCTTAGGCCAGACATCCCACAGTGGTCTCTCCATCCAGAGGTAGCCTACTACCTGTTCTCCGTTGGGGCAAACGTTGGTGGACCTGTTTGCCTCCAGGAGAACACCAAGCTGAGCTGTTCCATGCCGCCCCCTCAGCAGGGCTCGCTGCAGGGGATGCCTTCTCGAGGCCGTGGACCCCAGGCCTCTTTTCGCCTTTCCTCCATTTCCTTGATCCACAAGGTGTTATCTCAAGGTGAGGAAGGACAAAGCGAAGGTGATCCTAGTAGCCCCAGATTGGCCACGCCAGTTCTGGTATCCAGATCTCCACAGCCTCAGCTGCAGGACCCGGAGGCGGCTCAGTAGGCGCCCGGACCTGATATCTCTCTGAACCAGGGAAGGTCCTTCATCGGACCTTCAATCCCTGCACTCACAGCCTGGTTCCTGGCGGCTAGAGTTCCAGGCTTTGGGTCTTTCTGAGGATGTCTCACACCGTGGTGGAGGCATCTCGAAAAAGAATCGACCAGAAATGTTATGCCTTCAAATGGAAGAGATTTTCCATTTGGTGTCAGGATAAGAGTCTGGACCCTTATCCTGCTCGATGGCTAACATTCTAGACTACCTTGGTCCCTCTCCAAAGGGGGTCTTCGGTCATCGACCCTTAGGGTGCACCTAGCAGCCATATCGGCTTACCGGGCGCGGGTCGGTCAGCCGACGTTGGCTCAGGAAAAGGTGGTCGGGTGCTTTTTCAAAGGCCTGGACCACATATCCCCTCAGGTTCGTGAACCTCCACCTCCGTGGGATCTTTTGCTGGTTTTGGAAAAGCTCATGGGCAAGCCATTCGAACCCATGCACAAGTCTGCACTTTCGCACTTGTCGTGGAAGACGGCCTTCTTGGTGGCTATCACATCAGCCAGAAGGACGGGGGAGCTCCAGGTGCTTTCAGTGGACTCCCCTATCTGGTCTTTCACAGGGACAAAGTTGTCCTGCGTCCCCACCCTAAATTCCTTCCGAAGGTGGTGTCAGAGTTTCACCTTAACCAGGTGTTGACCCTGCCAGTATATTACCCTAATTACACCTCGGACGCCGAGTATAGGCTCCATACTCTGGACCTCAGACGTGCTCTCTCCTATTATAAGGAGAGGACGGCGGAGAGGTGAGGAAGGTTCGCAGCTGTTATTTGTCCCTACGCTGAAGCCGCTTCTAGCAGACCTGCAGCCAAGCGGACTATTCTGAGATGGATCACATCATGCATAGGTCTGTCGCTATGAATTGGCGGGTAAGGAGCCTCCCAAAGGTCTAAGGGCTCATTCTACCCGTCATACTGCTGCTTCCGTGGCTGCTTCCAGGGACATCCCTATCCAGGAAATCTGTCGGGCCGCTACCTGGAAGTCAGCAAGCACCTTTATTACTCATTACCACATTGACCTAGAGTCACGTCGGGATGCTGGTTTTGGGGCCTCGGTTCTCCAATCTCTATTCCCTAAGTAGGGGGTGTGCGCCTTGCCTCCCTCCTCCCGGAGAACTGCTTGCAGGTCTGCCAGACAGTGTGGATGAACAACATATCACGCTCCTAGAAGAAGAGGTTACTCACCTGTAACAGTAGTTCTAGGGTGGTATATGTTGTTCATCCTCCTCTCCACCCTCCCCGGCTAGGCGCACAACCTGGCTTCCAGCGGGCTAGATCTGGCATCATGGGGCGGAGCCGAGGTATTTACCACCCGGGTGGGTGGGAGGAGCCAGCTTGAAGACTTCCGGCAAGATTTAAAGGGGAAAGGGACAATGCCAGACAGTGTGGATGAACAACATATACCACTCCTAGAACTACTGTTACAGGTGAGTAACCTGTTCTTTTAACACATCACTGCAATCTGTACAAAGCAGTGGGGTGGACCTCTCTGGATAAACGAAGGCTTCACAACTTATATATGGGCATACAAGGCACTTTCAAACGACCTTGCAAGTTACATACTAGATCTCTACAAAAGGTTTACATGCTCTTATGTGTTACAAAAGAGCAATCTCTTTTTATTAAACATGCCCCTGCACTCAGTGCTCTATGGCACATCTGCCATTAGCACCATTGTACCAGCTGCCTGGAACAAGCTACAAAAAATACTTAAACTTATCTCCTTGGTTGGGAGACATTTTTTCATGTCACTCCTCGAACACAATTATCTTGAAATCTGCACATGCATATAAAACACACTGGGTCAGGTATCTCCATACCATCCTTATGATATGCAACTGATAGGGTACTTAAACTCATTACTGGTCATTAAGATCATTAACCAATATAAATACAGTAAAGGGTAACCAGCAACTTCTTTACATCAAATCTCACCAATTTCATAAGGTAGTATGTTGTTTACTGTTATTTATATATGTCTTTGTTTACCGGTTAAGTGCACTGATCCAAGGACCATTTTCAGGCATGACCCAGACCACAAACAATGGCACAGAACAAACAATTTGAGATATTATGCAAGCCAAATAGTAGTAGCAGGTTACAGGCACTACAGATAAATCACAAGGAAACAATACGTGAGAGAGTAAGCAATGGTAGAGAGAGATAATGCATGATGTACAGTTACAAGTTTCAGAACAGAGTAGCTAAAAATGTTGGTACCGGCAGCAAATATTAAATTGAGACATGGCAAAACCTAGAAAGGCAGACAGTTTGCAAGCTGAACAGTACCTAGGTGGAGGTGAAACGAGGAGAAGCAGGGTTGATGAATGCAGGTGGGGAACAACAGAGCCAGTTCAGAGTCATCCACAGAGTGCACTAGGTACTAAGGTGAGTGACGGTGAAATTCCTAGAAGGGGTCTATAGTAGCGGAGGGAGGGAAAGTAGTGAAATTAAGTGCTAGTGGAGTCATAGGCGCACACCACGTTGCCTAAGTAACTAGGTAATAGGGAGAGGGAGCGGAAAAGAGCAGAAAGACAAGGCAGAACATCTAGGCAAAAGAGCTAGGGAGAGGGGGAGGTGGAGGCAAAGGGGACATAAAGTAGCAGGGATAGGGATGGGGAGGGGTTACAGAGCAGAAATGCGTAAGGGAGAGGGGAAGACAAAAGGACCAAAAAGGGTGGGGCTGGAGTGAGGGGTGGGGTTAGAAGTAATTGCACCCCAGAGTGGGACGGTCACCCTAGGGAGCATGAGTAGGTGGATTCCAGAAGTAACCAGATTCTGAGATTGGATTTGAAGGAGTGGTGCAAGGCAGCCATGTGGATAACTGGAGGGAGGCTGTTCCATAGAGATGGTGCGGCAAACGATAGAGCTTTTCTCCCCACAACAGTGGGGACTCTGGGGACTTCCAATGGGGTGATCGAAGTATTACTCGGACACCTAGGGACAGTACGTGCCTTAAGGAGAGAAGCATACGGGGACATGCTACCATCACGTAATGTGCCATCAGTGATACTACCCAAGGGCATAGTCAAAATGACGTTTGAGTGAGGGCCAACCAAGAGATTTGTAAAGATCGCAGTGATGGGTAGAGAAGGGGGCCATCAGTGTCAAACTGCAGATGCTATTGTAGACCAAGTTAAGTCTAAGTTGAAGGATAGCAGACAGTGAGGAGGAGTAAATCAGAGAACAATAATCAAGGATGGGGAGGTTTCCACAGGCAATGGCAGGTCGGGCAATGGGGGTAAGATAGTTCTTTACGTGATAAGCGGCACCAAGTTTTTGGTTGATTCTATGTACTACAGTGTTTGTGTGCACAGTGAATGAAAGGGATGGGTCTAGGCTTACACCCAGGTATTTGAAATCAGAGACTACCTGCAGTGGAGGTCCAGATGGGGAGAGCACTGAAAGGGAGGAGTTGGATTTAGCAGCATTAGCTAGGTAGGGTTTGGATCCAAGGAGCATTGCCTTGGTTTTCTTCTCATTCACCAGGAGCATGTTAAATATGAACCAGTTGTGGGCGTGGCCGTAATTTTGGGACAGCACAGAGGATATGTTTTGGATGGATTTGTCACTATGGTAGAGGACCAGGTTGTTGGTGTACAGTAGGGCAAAGCAATTTAGGCTGTCGGCAGGGAAGGAGTTAATGAATAGGAAGAAAAGCAGTGGTCCCAGGAAGGAGCCCTGTGGGACACACGTAGTGACGGCAGACCCGGGGAGGTTGCAGTACCAATAGTCACCGATTGGGAGCGGCCAGTCAGGTAACTGTGGAACCATTGCTGCGTGTTTGTCTGAGTTGGCTGAAGTGAATTGTTATCTTTGCAGTTATCTGGGTGTTTGTCTCAGGTGGCTGAAGGGAATTGTTATCTGTGCAGTTAACTTAAGTGTAGAAAGAGCTGTGAAGTAGGGGGAGTGGCTTAGCTAGAAGGAAGCCAGGTTAAGCCAGATTTAAAAACTGCCCTAGATAGCTTCTGCCAGAGAACAGGCAGAGAACACCAAGAAGAAGGAGCTGCTGTTATAACTATACTTCTCTACTGGGACTATATTGCCCTCATCCCCTCCACCCTAAGCTAGTTCTACTTTTATAGGCACAGGATTTGACTGACAGCAGGAACTTCCCGTTTGGGAGCAGGAAGTGAGTGATTACAGAGCCACAAAAGACTCACCATCCTAGAAGGAAAAGAGTAGCTCTCCACCGACCCCCCCAGCTGCTGGAGGTCGGACTCTGAGCAATTAAGAAGACTACTGAGAAATATAGGAACTTGTTGTCTCAGAACAGGAAGATCAGGAGCTTAAAGGGCATAGAGGCAGTAAGTAAGTAGGGAGAAAAATAAAAAACAAACAGAGGAAAGATTAAGTATTCCAAGCAACAGTCAATGGGCCAGAAATAAGACATGATGGGAGTGGTGCAGTGCAGTGGCTGTGGAGCAGCAGTCTTCCGGGAAATGTTCTGGAGGATGCGGTGTTGTCCCATCTGCAGGCACCTGTCTGGGCTGAGGGAGGAGGTTGCTCATCTCCAGGCTGAGTTGGCCAGGATTTGGGGGACCTCCTCTCCCACCCAGGGACCACCAGGGCCATTGCCGTTGCCTCAGAGGTTGCCAAGAAAGAGGAGCGGTTGGACCACAGTGGGCTCAGGGAGGGTGAGGGTGGTGGAACAGAGGCGCATCCTTCCAGTTGTACCTCTCCACAATTCATATGCCGTTCTGGCAAAGTGTGGTTCCTCTGTGGAGGCACCTACAGTGGAGGCCAAGGAGGATGCTGGGAACCTCCACAAAGGAGACCCACAGAAGGGTGGCATGGAACCCCACAGGGGAAGGAAACAACTCCTAGTGGGGGACTCCATTGTTAGGAAGGTAGAACTGGGGGAGGAAGGGGAGAGGGAGGTAAGGTGCCTGTCTGGCACCATGGCTTGGAAGGACAGGGAGCGAATCCTTAGGATCGCTGGAGCAGTTGCACGGGGGAAGGAGCTTGATGTCATTGTCCACCTAGGGACAAATGACCTGTCTGAGAAAGGGATCAGAGCAGTGCAGGAAGAGTTTGTGGAGTTGGGGAGGGGCCTTGGACAAGTAGCACACACGGTAACCTTCTCGGAGGTGCTGCCTGTCTATGGCATGGATGAGGCTAGGGTGTTCAACACCATGGGATTCAGTCAGTGGTTGAAAAACTGGTGCAGAGCTCAGGGATTTGGCTTCATTGGGGACTGGGGGTCCACCTGGAGTGATGCAGGCCTATACTGGTGTGATGGTCTGCATCTGTCCAGGAAGGGAACGAGGATCCTAGGTGATAGGTTTTACATGCTTCATTGGCAAGCATTTAAACTAGCCAAGGGGGGAGGCACTGGAAAGGAGCAGGGAAATCCTAGCCCTCCCAAAAAAAATCAGGGTAGTAAGTGAGGTAAACACCAAGATAGAGGTGTTGATAGAAAGAAGGGCAGGGGTAAATGGAGAAAATGATATAGGCAATAAGGACAGGGATGGGACAAAAAGGGGTAAGACCATCAAGAAATGGAGGGTAATGGGTACCAGTGCCCATAGTCTGGGCAACAAGCTCCCTGAACTTGTGGCCTTGATGGAAGAGGGATGCCTGGATATAATAGCAGTCACAGAAACATGGTACACAGAGAACCATGACCGGGCTGTTAACATACCAGGGTGCACAACCTACAGGCGAGATGGAGGGTAGAAGAGGGGGAGGAGTAGCTCTGTATGTAAGGGAAGGGATAAAAGCAATGGAACAAAAGAGTAAACAGGGAGGAGAGGAGGCACTGTGGGTCACCTTAGAGACTGGAAATGGCACCACAATCTGCACAGGGGTTGTATACTGACCCCCATGTCAAGGAGAGGGAATGGACAACGATATGATAGAAGGCATCTTTAGGATGGCAGAGAAAGGGGAGATACTGTTGATGGGGAACCTGAATATGCCAGATGTTAACTGGAGCACCTTTGCTGCAGCCACATCCAAGAGCAGGGCCATTCTCGATGTCCTACAGGTGGCATGCCTCAGACAGCTAGTTTTGGAACCCACTTGTGAGAGAATAATCTTAGACATTGTACTCTCAAATGGGGACAGCGAGAGGATCTCAGATCTAGAAGTGGGTAACCATCTCGGAATAAGTGACCACAAAACAGTGTGGTTCACAATAAACTCGGCTACAGAGTCAAGCCATACAAAAGTGAGGGTACTAGACTTCAGGAAGGCTGACTGGCAAGATGGGAGGGTGCCTTAGAAAAGCACTAGCAAACAGGCTAGAAGGAGGGGTGGAGCAACAATGGGGAAACATCAAAACTGCCATCTCAGAGGCAACAAGCCTTTGTGTGAAGCAAATAAACAAATCAAAATGAAAAAGAAAGCCACTATGGTTCTCAAAAGAGGTGGTGGGGAAGGTAAGGAAGAAAAAGATAGCATTTAGGAAGTATAAGGAAACACAGAAGGAGCAGGACAGAGAACTGTACCAGTTGAGGCAGAAGGAAGCAATGAGGGAAGTCAGAATAGCAAAGGCCCAAACTGAGGAAAAGATAGCCAACTTGGTTAAGAAGGGGGATAAAACCTTTTATAGGTACATCAGGGAGCGTAGAAAGACAAAGGGAGGGATAGTGAGGCTGAATAGAAAGGATGGTGGGAGTGCAGAGGGGGACAGTGAAAAAGCAGGGATACTGAACAAATACTTCTGCTCAGTATTCACAAAAGAGGAGGAGGGGGAGGTGCCTAATCCAATTAACAGAAGCACTCTGGATAGGGGAGCCGATCCCAGTTCTTTCACAGAAGAAAGGGTTCTGAAAGAACTCCTGAAACTGAAGGCGGACAAAGCAATGGGGCCTGACAGAATTCACCCCAGAATTCTAAAAGAATTAAGGGGGTAACTAGTGACACCACGGACTACCTTTTTTAACAAATTATGGGAGGATGTTGTGGTACCTGTGGACTGGAGGAAGGCAGATGCGATTCCCCTACACAAAAGTGGGAGCAAGACAGAGGCAGGGAACTACAGACCTGTCAGTTTGACCTCTGTGGTAGGGAAAGTGATGGAATCACTTCTGAAGGAAAGAATTGTTGAGTACCCACAGGACCCAAGGCAGCATGGATTCACAGCGGGAAGGTCATGTCAGACAAATCTAATTGATTTCTTTGACTGGGTGACCAAAGTAGTAGACCAGGGAGGGGCTGTGGACATGGCCTACCTAGACTTTAGCAAGGCATTTTACACAGTCCCACACAAAAGATTAATAATCAAATTAACCAGCCTGGGAGTGGGTCCCAGGGTGGTAGCCTGGGTAAAACATTGGCTGGACAACAGGACACAGAAGGTAATTGTAAATGGAGTCCACTCTGAAGAAAGAGGGGTTACTAGTGGAGTACCATAGGGTTCAGTTCTGGGTCCAGTCCTTTTTAATGTCTTTATAAGTGACCTTGCAGAGGGACTAGAAGGAAAAGTATGCCTCTTTGTAGATGATACAAAGATCTGCAACAGGGTTGATACACAAGGAGTCGTGGAAAGGATGAGAAGGACTTGGTAAGGTTGGAGGAATGGTCAAGTATGGCAGCTTGGATTCAATGCAAAGGAGTGCAAAATAATGCACCTGGGAAACAAAACCTGGGGAAGATTCACAGTTTGGGGGTAGTAACAACAACAAAATGGAAAGGGACCTATGGGTAATCATATCAGATGACCTAAGGTTGGCAAGTATTGTGAGGAGGCAGTAGGGAGGGCTGGGGGGATACTGGGATGTATAGGGAGAGGCATCACCAGCAGAAAACAGGAAGTTGTTATCCCTCTGTACAGACAGTTGGTGAGACCACATCTGGAGTACTGCGTCCAGTTCTGGAGACCCCATCTCCGCAAGGACATAGACAGGATGGAGGCAGTACAGAGGAAGGCAACAAAAATGGTGCAGGGTCTGCAGGAGAAGCCATACAAGGCGAGACTAAAGGAACTTAATATGTATACCCTTGAGGAAAGGAGGGAGAGGGGGGGACATGATAGAAACTTTTAAGTACCTCAGTGGAATCAACAAAATTCAAGAGAATAGCATTTTTCACAAAAAGAGATGTACAAGAACAAGGGGACACAATTTGAAGATAGAGCGGGGGCGGCTCAGGGGCAATGTGAGGAAGTGTTTTTTCACAGAGAGGGTGGTGGACGCATGGAACAGCCTTCCTGAGGAGGTTGTGGGATCTAAAACTGTGGGAGAATTCAAGAATGCATGGGACAGACATAAGGCAATTCTTGTGGGGAGTAGAAAGAAATAGGCTTTTGGTTAACTAGGATCTGCAGCTTATCCTGTAGGTAGGTAGGGAAATGGGCAGACTAGGTGGGCCAAGCGGTCTTTATCTGCTGTCAAAGTCTATGTTTCTATGAGTCTCAGTGGAGCAGCCAAGCTGGTAGAGTTTGGTAAGGAGGAGAGGGTGGTTGACCAGGTCAAAAGCCTTAGTCAAGTCCACAAACACCATACCAGTGGTGTTACCCCGATCCATATTCCTGAGACATGATCAGTAAATATGACAAGGGCAGAGGAGGTGCTGTGATTCTTTCTGAACCCATGTTGTTGATAACACAAGATGTTATACTTATCAATATGGTCAGAGAGTTGACAGTGGACTACCTTTTCCAGAAGTTTGCTAAGGTGGGGGAGAATGGAGATCGGCCGGTAATTGTCAGAGGAAAGGGGGTCCCCAGCTTTCAAATTTGGGACCACTTTGGCAGTCTTCCAGGGTTATCACCTAACGAGCAAAGATTTTTTTGACTTGCTTCTGCATATAAAGTACATACCTCTCAACTGTCCCGGATTTCGGGGGAAATCACAATTTTCTGACATTTGTCCCTCCGTCCCGAACTGACTGGCCGCTTGCACGATTTCCCTGACTCCCTGATGTCTTTCCACAGTGAGATGCTGTACACGCTACACTCTTGGCGGCTCGCCATTTTTGTTTCCCCAAATCCTATGTCATAGTTGCACATTAATACAAAAGGCAAAACTCGGCACTCTGAGGTAGGCGTAAAAAAAACATATGTTTAATGGTAAATGCAAACGCTGAACATTAAGCCTCACATGTAACAAGAAGCACAACAAAGTACCCGACCGGTTTCGTGCACACAGCACGTCATCAGGGGACGAAACCGGTCAGGTACTTTGTTGTGATTCTTGTTACATGTGAGGCTTAATGTTCAACATTTGCATTTACCATTATCGTATGGTTTTTACGCCTACCTCAAGAGTGCCGAGTTTTGCCTTTTGTATTAATGTTCCGATACTCGAGCACCTGTATATACGGAGGAGCTGTTTTTTTCGCTGTTTTGTACATAGTTGCACATGCCAGGCGTCTTACGTAAGAGGCACTGACGTAATTGCCCCTGTAGCCAATGGCAGGACTCTAGTGTTGTCCGCTCCTCTTTTGCACCCCTGCCCACACGCGGACCTGATTTTTTTTTCCTTTTTTTTTTTGTTCCCCCTCAGGTTGAACATGAAGCATAAAACAGACTCTCTAGTGCTCTTGGAACTCACACAGCTGAGGAGAGTTCCAGAGCACCGGAGAAGAATTTGCCTTAGCACTCGCTAGTTACTGCTGTAGGGCGAGAATTAGAGAGGAGCGTCCAGTGCAGTGCCGATTCGAACTGCCGCTGGACCGTTTTCTTCACCACTAGCGTCGGACTGGTCTGCATCTGCTGCCACTGCCAGCTAGCTGCTGCTATTGTAATTCACTATTTTTTAAATAAAATAAAAGGGCTATGCAGCAGCAGTGCCGGCAGCAGCTATTCGGAGCCTTGCAGAGAGAAAGCCCGGAGGGGAACCGCAGACTGGATCAATCCTGATCCAGAAGGACCCGACCTGCCCAGTGCCACTGTCTATGCTGTTTTCAGCCAGAGATTGCCACCAGTGCCTTTAGAAGCTCACTATTTTTTGGAGGTATGTGGAAAAATCTTAATGCCGTTATGCCATGATTGCTGATTTTTTTTTTCTGTTGGGTGACATTTTTGTGTCTGATAGGGATTGTCACTGTGTGTAATTTTGTAAATATTAGGGGATGGGATGGCATTATTGTCTACTTGGCCAGAGAGATAGTCCCGATTAAAAGGGAGATGGCGTGGCAAGACTGTTTTAGGGAGGAATGATGATCCTGGTGGCCTGGCCATGTTTTAAAAAGACTACTAATACAGAAAAGTTTTTGTATGTAGGTTCTGTGTCCTATCCCCACTCTGGGATAGTCAGATAATCTTAGTCATTTATATGTTGGTTCTGGGAAAGTTAAAAAATTCATTCATATGTAGATTTTGTCCTACATCACCCTGGTAAGCAAATTGTTTGTTAAAATTTAAAATACAGTTCACTTAAATGGGGGTAGGACAGAATCTATATAATCTACATATAATTGACTAAGAAAACCTAGGGGAGGCTATTCTGTATTAGTATTTTTCCAAAATATGATGTGCTACCCTTATTTTGCAACAGCAGGGTTGCTTTCTACAGTTAAATGCTGGACTTCCCAATCTCAATATAGGTTAAGAGCATTGAGCTACAGACATGGATACCTGGGTTTGAATCCCATAGCTTCTACTTGCATACTGTGACCCTTAGAGTGCCTTTCCCCATTTAAGTTAGGCAGTTAACATAGGCTGCTTGGTGTGGGTGCTGCTGGTGGGGTCACCGCAACAGTATTTAAATCTGCACTATGTCTATCTAAATAAAATTGCAGAAGAATAACATAGCATAGGCAAGGCAGTAGAAAAGAAATTTGATTTGGAATAGAACAGCGCTGTCCCAGACAATATGCTTTTGAGGCTGCCTGTATTAAGTAGCATGCAAACGAAAAAAGCGCACAGAATATCACCTCAAGAATTGCTTTCTCTCCCCCCTCTGCCCTGACACAGTATTTACTAACATTAGTAAATAATACTGTCTGTTATCAAGGTGACAGTTTTTGGAGTGATGTCAACCAAAATGATTTGGGGCTTGGGGGACAGGACCTATGAGGAGAGGCTGGAAGAGCTAAATATGTACACATTGGAAGAGAGAAGGGACCGGGGGGGACATGATAGAGATCTTCAGGTACATGAAGAGGGTAAATAGGGGAGGAACAGTCAGGGTGCTTCGAAGGAAGGAGGAGGGGCCACTAGAGGGCATGGGTGGAAGCTGGAGGGGAAGATTCAGGGAGAAAGGAGGAGGTGCTACTTCACTGAGAGGGTGGTGGAGCCATGGGTGCACTGCCTAGGGGGCTGGTGACAGAGACAGTGGAGGGGTTCAAGAGGGGGTGGGACAGGTACAGGGGAAGGGTTCTGGAAGCAAAATCCAATGCAGCAGGAATATCCGGAACTGGGAAGGGAGAAGCCAGAGAAGGCGAGGGGGACAGCAAGGTCAGCACCCAGGGTGGGGGCTGACCAAACGAGCAGACACGAAAGACTGTTAGGCCTATTCTGCTGGCATTTTAGTATGTTAGTATGTCTGTATTTTATTTTGATTGCATACTATATAACACAAGCAGACTAGGCAGCCAGCCCTCGACTCTCAAGTGCAGATTTTTGTCTGGAACTGCAGCAGTAAGAGTCAAAGTATCAGTGGCAGTGCGATTCCAAATCCAGTTTCAAACAACATGAAGTCTTGCTGTATTCTGACATTATGCAGTTAGCCCCAGCACTTGAACTGCTCAGGAGAGGAAAGAGTTAACTCTATGCCAAAACATAGAATGTTGAGCTCGAGCTCGGTTCAGACCTCTGTCTGCTGCACTTTGAAGTGTAACCATCAGATTCTTTACTCCACCTAACTGAACAGTCGCTCCGGAGATCTCTCCTTCGCTATCAGTTCGGTACAGTAAAAACGTTGGTTTTAAACCACTATTTCTTATTTTTGTTTTGGTTCAGATCCTTGTCTGTGGTACAGTAAGTAGTGGACTAGTGCTATTTTCTGTGGACATTGTAAAGCAATATTTTTAAGTCGGTTCGGCTGAACCGATTGTCTGTATTTTCTCTTAAATTTAATTTGGTTTTCTGAATTTAGTGTGAGGTACTAGTCCTTATCGGTTCTTAAAAAAAAAAAAAAAAAAAGTATTTTTAACGTTATTTTTTTCCAAATACCCGTGGCACGGTTAGGAACTGATAAGGGGGTCTTGTCTGGCTTTTGCCTACTAAAGGGTAAGGTTTTTAGAATGGCTTTGTCTGAGAAACCCAAAAGAAAAACCGGGCCCACTGGGTTTCAACACTGCAGTGAGTGTGGGGAGGCCTTTGCTAAGGCTGATCCCCCACACCACCTGTGTTTACTGTCTAGATTTTGACCACCTTAATTCAGACTGCTAGATATGTAAAAAAATTTTCCTAAGGCCACCCTGGATAAAAAATTGGGCAGGCTTAGGGAAAAGGAGGCCGAGAAGTCCGCTGACCCGGATAGCCAGCCCGATTCGGTTCCGACCGAACCTGAGGGAGTGCCCACTGACCTGGGCGAGACTCCCTTGGGCTAAAGGAGAACCAATCCTGAGGGATCGGTTCTGGCAAAAAGAAAGAAAAAAAGACAAATCGGCCGGTTCGGATCCAGAACCACGTCATCCAACCGCCGAAGAAATTGCCAGGTTGATTAGTATAGCTGAATCGCTCCATTCGGTTCCAGCTGATCCGACACCTCCTGGTAAGCGCTCCGTTCGGTCGATTCCTCCGGTTCTGGACAATTCCCCAGAAGACTATTATGAACCGGATCTGGAGGGGGGTGATGATGATGATGATGATGATGATGATGTAGATGTAGAAGGTCTGGATGAGCCTATAGAACCGGACATCTTCCCAGACAGACCTTCTGGTGTTTCCCCTCCTAGGCTTTCTGAGTCCCCTTCCCACTTTATGTTCTACAAAAAAGTGGCAGAAACCCTCCAGCTCCCGCTAGATGAAGCTGCCGAGGAGTAAGAGGAGCCTGACTATGTGGAGATGATGGACATCCCAGAGTCCAAGAGATTGTCTATTCCCCTTCATAAATCTTTTGGGAAACAGACACAAAAGTTACTTAAAACTCCAAATTCTTTACTTCTTGTGGACAGACGAATGGACAAGAGGTATACGTTGTCAGGCCCAGCAACGTAGTACTTGTACCAGCAATTCAGCCATGTTGGGGTCGTGCAGGCTACAGCCTGTGATAAGGCTAACATATCCTTGGCTTCATACCCCCCAGATAAAGACTCCGGGAAGCTGGATGCCATGGCTAAAAAACAGTACATGGCATCTTCCTTGGTACTCAGGCAGGCTAACTACATGGCCTACACAGCCAGATACCAGAAGTCCAGATGGGATACTGTTCTGGAACTGGCTAAACAAGCTTCCCCTCCAGCTTGCCAAGGAGCTGGAGGAGGTGGCTGCTGATGGGATTGAGGCATCAAAAATCCAGTTTCATGCTGCTGTGGACTCCAGTGATGTGTCATCATGAGTCATGGCTACATCTGTGGCTCTTCGGAGGCTGGCTTGGCTCAGATGTACTAGCCTATCACAGGACACCCAGGATAAGGCCATGGATTTCCCTGTCATGGAGAATTCTCTATTTGGGGAGCAGACTGAGAATTATATGAAGAAAATGGACGAAGACAGGACCACCTACAGGAGTGCACAGGCCAAGGAAAGGCAGGCAACTTCTCAGAAGTAGCAATCTAGGGGCAGGGGCAGGCCTTTTCACAGGCCTTTCTACCAGGCACAGGCCTCCTCTCCTTTTCCTCAGAGGGGGTTCTTCAGAGGGAGAGGCAGAAGGGGGATGAGCAGGGCTGCATCCTCCTCTCAGTCTAAGGCTCCTGCCAAGCAGACACCCTGATGTGTCAGCCCGGGTCGACGCCCCAATTCCTGTAGGAGGCAGGTTGGCTTACTACTTCCAGGCCTGGAAGTCTGTTATCTCAGATGAGTGGGTCCTGGAGGTAGTAAACCAGGGACTGGCCCTCAGCTTCAAAAAATTTCCAAAGCTGAGGGTCATGTCTTTTCCACCTGCAAACATCTCCGAAACCATTTCCCTAGAGGCAGAGGTTTCATCTCTGCTGGCTCTCAGAGCCATAGAGAGAGTTCCTACATCTCACAGGGGCAAAGGTCTGTACTCCAGATACTTCCTTATCCCGAAAAAGACAGGGAGTGGCTGCCCATCCTAGATTTAAAATACTTAAACAAGCACCTAGTAAAGCCAAAATTCAAAATGGTGATTCTGGGAATAATTCTTACCTCTGTAAGGCCAGGGGATTGGCTAGCCTCCCTGGACCTCAAGAATGCCTATTTTCACATTCCCATCAGGTGCTTCCACAAAAAGTACCTCAGGTTCGAACTGCCTGCAGACCATTATCAGTTCAGAGCAATGCCCTTCTGCCTGACATCAGCACCAAGGGTGTTCACAAAATGCCTAGCAGTAGTAGTGGCCTTTCTAAGGAGACAAAACATTTCCACATTCCCATACCTGGACGACTGGCTCATTGTGGGTCAGTCTCCAGACCAAGTCAAGTCAAACCTGCAAGTGACCCAGCAAGTGCTCACTTCTCTAGGATTCCTCCTCCTCAGTCTTCCAAAATCAGTTCTCGAACCAGTGCAACTCTTGACCTTCATGGGGTAGAGTTGGATACTGTCAAAGCAAGAGTCTATCTCTCCCTCTGGCAAGGGTAAAGGCCTTTATAGAACTGGCTTCTTCTTTTCACCTTCTGGTATCTCGACCAGCAAGGCATTTCTTTCCAACTCCTGGGCCACATGGCAGCTTCCACTGCAGTGGTCCAAGGGGCCAGATTTCAGATGAGGGCATCCAGTTCCATTTGAGGGCTTTTTGGTCTCAGAAAAAGATCCTCTAACCAAACTAATTCCATTGACTCAGACTCTGATTCAGGCTTTTCAATGGTGGCTGGTTCAGGACAACCTCAGGCAAGGGGTCCCATTCATCACTCAGTCTCATTCTGTGGTTTTAGCCACAGATGCTTCTCTCCTGGGGCGGGGAGCTCACTTGGGAGTCCGCACAGCACAGGGAGTGTGGTCCCCTCAGGAGTCTTTTCTCCACATCAGTCTTCTGGAGCTCAGGGCAGTGTACCTGGCTTTACAAGTCTTCTTGAACTCAGTACAGAACAAGGTGGTTCAGGTCAGGACAGACGACACCACCACCGCCATGTGGTAGGTACATCAACAAGCAGGGAGGCACTCAGTCTATGGCCTTGTGTATGGAAGCCATGAAATTATGGTTCCTGGCTTATTTTCTACAGACGTCTCTGGTAGCAGTCCACCTTCCAGGGAAGTACGATGCGCTAGCAGATGCATTTAGCAGGATTTCCCAGGGCCATCACAAATGGTCCCTGGATCCCATAATGTTAAAAGTGATCTTTTCAAGGTGGGACACTCCAAAGATAGATCTCTTTGTAGCCCCAGACAATTACCAACTTCCTCTTTTCTGTTGCAGACCCCCAGTCTTGGGCTCAATCCCCCTGGATGCTCTACTTCTGGATTTGGAGGGGAAAGTTCTGTATGCCTTTCCTCCCTTTCCTCTACTATTCAAAGTTCTGGTCAAGATAAGGTCACAATCTTGCAAAGTGATCCTGATTGCTCCAGACTGGGCCAGACAGCCTTGGTATCCCCTGTTGCTGTCCCTAGCAGTCCATCTTCCCCTGTCTCTCCCCAGGAATCACAACCTGTTAACCTCCTCTCAGGGGAGGATCTGGTACCCCAGCCTTCAGTCTCTCAATATCAAGGCATGGCTCTTGAAGAGCTAGAATATGCAAATTTGCATCTGTCTCAAGGGGTTCTGGACATTCTCAAAGCCTCTTGAAAACCTGCCACCAGAAAAACGTATAACTCTAAATGGAAAAGATTCAGCATTTGGTGTTCCAATAAGCACATATCCCCAGATACTGATGACTTGTCTGTAGTTCTGGATTACATGGTTCATCTTAATGGCTTAGGCCTCAGACCAGCTACCTTCAAAGTACACTTGGCAGCTGTTTCTGCATTTCTGTCAGTGGGAAAGCCCTCCTCACTGGCATCTCACCCTGTTTTCTGTAAATTCTTCAAAGGATTGCTCCATACCAGTCCCCACTTTAGGGATCCTACTCCTGCTTGGGATCTTAATGTTTGGATTGCTCAGCTGATGTAACCCCCTTTTGAGCCTTTGGCCTCAGCAGAACTGAAGTACTTGACTTGGAAAACTGTGTTCTCGGTAGCTATTACCTCTGCCAGGCGTATCAGTGAATTACAAGCTCTGTCAGTGGCGCCTGATTTTATCTCATTCCATAGAGATGAGGTGGTCCTTAGAACCAACAGGAGGTTCTTACCCAAAGTGGTTTCAGACTTTCATCTAAACCAATCCATGTCTCTTCCTGTGTTCTTCACTGATCATTCTTCTTCAGGAGAGAGAAGATTGCATGGTCTGGATGTTAAAAGGGATCTTAGCTACTACATTGAGCGTACTAAGGCACTTAGGTTTTACTCCCTCCAGTTGTTCCTCACTTATGGTGAAGTGGGGAAGGGTATACCTGCTACTAAGAGAACTATTGCTAGATGGATTGTCTCTTGTATTCAATTCTGCTATGAAACGCTAGGCAAAGTACCCCCCTCAGGCCTGAGGACTCATTCGACTAGAGGTACAGCTGCTTCTCTGGCTGCTGCCAGAGATATACCCTTATTAGTGATATGCAAAGCAGCTACCTGGAAAACAGTCCATACATTCACCAAGCATTACTCTCTGGATATCCAAGCTAGGAGTGATGCTAGGTTTGGTACAGCAGTACTGCAGAACCTATTCCCAAAATAGGTTCAGTACCCTCCTCCAGGGAGGTACTGCTTGGTAGTCTGCATAATGTCAGAATACAGCAAGACTTCATGTTGTTTGAAGAAAAAATTATTCACCGTAGTAATTGTGTTTATTCTAATGGAGTCTTGCTGTATTCTGACCTCCCTCCCTGCCTCCCCTCTCAGAACCTGGTTTTTGGGAAGTGGGCTGGCAGGCGCAGTGTTGCACCTCAGGGGCGTACTCGGCACTTTTCTGTTTTTAGAGAGGGGGAGTGGGTTATCTCATATGTTTTTGATAATTGTATTTGTTCACTACCTAGTTTTTTGTTTTGGATTTCTCGACTTGAGTCTTTTGGGGATCCAAAATGTTTGATTGCCTTTTGGCTAGTAAATTTACAATTTCCACATAGTGGGGGTAGTTAGTTAATGTTAGCTTGCAAGAATCTGACGGTTACAGTTCAAAGTGCAGCAGACAGAGGTTTGAACCGAGCTTGAGCTCAATGTTCTATGCGTTGGCATAGAGTTAACTCTTTCCTCTCCTGAGCAGTTCAAGTGCTGGGGCTAACTGCATAATGTCAGAATACTGCAAGACTCCATTAGAAGAAACACAATTAGTAAGGTGATTAATTTTTTCTTCTTTTCTACTGCCTCCCTTGCCTATGTTCTTCTGCAGTGCTCAGGCTTCAGCTTCACTTGCTCATTATGAACATATTGGATTCATTTAGAAGTGCATATTATTGTTTGGGACAGCACAGCAGAGAGAGCACTGAGTCAGTGCAGTTTCACATTCTTTTGTTTTCTACTGCCTTGTCTATAAGTCTATTCTGTGATCTTCATATTTTTTTCTGCAGCAGCGTGTGAGTGAGAGTAAATGCTGCCTTGCCTATAAATCTGCGTGAGAACAAAGCTTCAAGTGCATATTTTTGTCTAATCCGCCGTAATGAGTGTCAGTGGCAGTGATGTTCTAATTTCTGCTGCCTTTCTTATAAATTAATGCTGTGAATCAAATCTGCAGCTCTTTGAGGATATTGCTTATGTTGTGAACTCCTGCAGCTGCTGTGGTACCTGGTACTTTAGTAATTCATTTTCTTTGATAATGATCTCTTTGTACAATGATTTTAATAATCAGAGTTGGGTAATTCATCTCAGTGCTATCTCGGTGGGCTAGCCAGACAAAAATATTCATTTGAAGCTGCTGTCCTTGCAGCAGAGTAATGTCAAACCTGGGAACACACATTCTGTATATAACAGCATCACTGTGCATCTACTGGCATGAAGCACAATCACAGAAAATTGTTCTTGCCATTCCAAGGAGAACTTTGTCACCTTGACAGTAAAAGTGGGTGGACTGACTGGGGATCAGCTTGAGGATAGCTTAAATTTGTATCCATCCCCCCCCCCACCCCAAAAGCTACTGTTTTCGTGTTTTTTTTTAATTTTATTTAGGCACAATCAAACTGGGCATGTTTCTTTTATAAAATGAAGTATTTATCTGTTTTCTTATATGACTAGTATTATGGACCCTGTTATTTATGGAAACTAAATAATTTTTACTGGACATAAATCCGAAAAAGGAAATGGCCAGTATTTCTGTCTTTTTCTGCTAACTGTCTGGATGGAGTTATCACAACTCCATCCTGTTAATTACTAGCAATAGACAGAAATATAGTCTCTTTCCTTTTTCTGATTTTTCTTTTAAGAAAATCTAGGTTACAAATAGTGGACTACACCCCCTCCCCAGATTATTATTATTCACTTTCAACATGCATTCCTGCCCTTCTGAACTGTTTTCTTTGGTCAGAGGTTTCTAGTTAATTAAAAGCAATATTATCTGTAACTGAACTATGTGGTCATTACAAAAGGTCTTGCTCAAGGTATCAAATTTATTAATGTTTTCCAAATAATCCTGATCCCCATTCTCCAGTATTTTACCATGGCCATTTGGCACTGGCAGGCCTGTCATTCCAGTGGCATGCCCATGTTTTGAACTGCCATGCTGATTTTTCTGTGCAAACAGTCCAAAAAAACAGACATTTTACTAAGGTGACTTGTGACATGATGTCCTTTGTTTACTGGCCATGTGCACACTTGTGTGTGGGCGGCTGCGGTGGCAGTATACAATTTATTTTCTCAGTCGGACTGGTGTGCTGTGCTTCTGTGTTATGCGGTGTTTCTTCTGTGTACATTTAAACTATTTTTAAATAGTTCCACATATTACATCTAAAAAGAGATGCTGGACTGAAGTGTTATCGGGCTGAAAGAGTGTGTGTGTGTGTGTGTGTGTGTGTGTAACACACACCTACCCATCTTTCTTTAAGCCTGATGACTCTACAGCACAGCATCTTTTCAAATGTAGTATGTTGGCCTTGAGTAGAGGAGAGAACTCCTCAGGCCCTGTAATTGTGAGCAGGGTATGGAGCATTGGTGAAAAGACAGTACACGACAAAGCCCTCTCCTGTAGGCACTGGTTGTAATACAAATACATATGTACATGTATATGTGTATGTATATATATATATATATATATATATATATGTATATGTATATGTATATGTATATGTATATAGTCTGTTTTGTGTGCCTCATGCTGTGGTTGACAAGGTCTAGAGGTTTCAGACCTGGCAGGAGGACCTTTAAAATAGTGTGCTTCAACCAGTTTCAGACCAGGCAAGGTGACTTTTACAAAAGTGTGGTTAGTTACAGACCTAGCAGGAGGATTTTTACAATAGTGTGATTCAGCCAACTAATGACTCATTAGCAGCTCTTTATGTGTGCCTGAGAGAAAGTGTTGTAGGCCAGATGGAAAACATGCATACAGATGTGGATGCATTAGCAGCTCTTTATGTGCACCTGGTAGAATTTATAGGAGGACAAATGTAAAAAAAATAAATAAATAATGGGGCCAGCTTAAGTTCGATTTGGATTCATTAACTACTGTTTAGGTATACTTGGTATTGTATCACAAAGGTGGACATTGAAGGTGTTATCCAGCTGTCTAGAAGTGATGCTGCTTTACCTCTGTCACTCCTCTCTGCCTTTCTGTCAAAGAATGCCATGGACCACCGTACATCTAGCCTGAAGTCAGTGTTACATTTTTTCTTGTTTGTCGTTCTCAATAAGAGATGGACTGCGAGCAGATGTTTCAAGTGCGAGAAGGCTGCATTGCCAATGGTAACTCCACACCACCCAAGAAGAAGAGGAATTCGGTGTTCCAAAGTTCCTGGAAGACTTTCTTTGAATGGATCGCACCCAGCAAGAAAGGGTCCCTGTATGCGTTCTGCAAGTCCTGCAGATGTGACATCAGCATCAGCCATGGCAGACAAAATGATATACAGAGACACGAATCTTCGTAGAAGCATCTCTAGAGTAGGAAGCATGCAGAAGGGAAGAAGCTGACCCAGTTCTTTCAAGCACTGAGTACCTCAAAAGTTTTGGAGGCAGAGGTTGCATTTGTGAACATGTTGGCGGAGCACAGCTTGTCATTTTCTCACCCCAGGAATACTCCAATATTCCTAACTCTTCTGCAGTATACCATTAAGGTCAGATCCGCCTAGAGATAGAATGCTATGCAAATGATGAAATCATTTCTGGAATCAAGGACTAAGGAGGCCTCCCCCACCCTAAGAGCACCACTGCCACAACCACTGCCTCAGAGGTTGCCAAGTATGAAGAGCAGTTGGACCACAGTGGATTCTGGGAGGGTGCGGGTGGTGGAACAGAGGCAAAACCCCCTAGTTGTACCTCTACACAAATCATACGCCAGTCTGGCAGAGCAAGGTTCCTCTATGATGGCACCCTCAGTGGAGACCAAGAAGAATGCTGAGGACATCCACAAGGAGACCCAAAAGGGTGGCAAGGGACACCACAGGGAAGGAAACAGCTTCTGATAGGGGACTCCAGTTGTTGGGGGGTAGAACTGGGAAGGGAGAGGAGAAGGAAGTAAGGTGCCTGCCTGGTGCTATGGCTTGGAGGGACAAGAAGCGAATCCTCAGGATTGCAGAAGCAGCATCACAGGAGAGGGAACTAGATATCATTGTCCATCTTGGGACAAATGACCTAGCTAGGCATGGAATCAGTGCAGTGCAGGATACATTTGTGGAATTGGGGAGGGGCCTCAGACAGGAAGCAAGCACGGTTACCTTCTCAGAGGTGCTGCCAGTCCATGGCAGGGGTGAGGCCAGGGTACTGCACACCATGCAGTTTAATGCATGGTTGCAAAACTGGTGCAGAGCACAGGGCTTTGGCTTCATTGGGGACTGGGGGTACACTTGGAGAGATGAAGGTCTGTACTGGCATGATGGTCTGCATCTGTCCATGAAGGGAACCAAGCTCCCAAGTAACAGGCTTAAATGCTTCCTTGGCAAGCTTTTAAACTAGCCAAGGGGGGAGGTGCAGATAAGAGGCAGGAAATTTCAAGCCTCCCCCCACAAAACATGGCAGGTAGTAAGGTAAACACTGAGGTACAGAGCTCAACAGAGGGCAGGACAGGGGTAAATGGAAAAATAGACAAGGGCAATAAGAGCAGGGATGGGGGAAAAAAGGATAAAGCCAACATTAAATGGAGGGCAGTGAGTACCAATGCCCGTAGTCTGGGAAACAAGCTTCCTGAGCTAGTAGCCCTGATGGAAGATGAACAATTGGATATTGTGGCAGTCACAGAAACATGGTACACTGAGAACCATGACTGGGATGTCAACATACCGGGGGTACACAGTCTACAGAAGGGACAGGGAGGGTAAAAGAGAAGGTGGAGTAGCTCTATACATAAGGGAAGGGCTCAAAGCTACAGAACTAAAAAGTAAAGGGGGAGGACAAGAGGCACTCTGGGTCACCTTGGAGACAGGGAATGACATCACAATCCGCATAGGGGTTGTATACAGACCCCCATGTCAAGGGGAGGAAATGGACAAGAAAACAATAGAGGACATTCTCAAAATGGCTGAAAAAGGGGAGTTACTGTTGATGGGGGACCTGAATATGCCAGATGTTAACTGGATGACATGTACTGCAGCCACATCCAAGAGCAGGGCCATTCTCGATGCCGTGCAGGGGGCAGGCCTTAGACAGCTAGTGTTGGAACCCATTCGGGAGGGGAGCAATACTAGACCTGGTACTCTCAAATGGAGAGAGGATCACAAATTTAGAAGTCAGTAGACATCTGGGAACAAGCGACCACTGCACAGTGTGCTTCACAATAAGCACAACCATGGAGACAAGCCATACAAAAACAAGGATACTGGACTTTAGAAGGGCTGACTTTGGCAAAATGGGTGAATACCTGAGAATGCACTAGCAAATAGGCAAAAGGAGGGTGGAAGAACAATGGAGAAACCATCATATAGGCAACAAGCCTTTGTGAAACAAACAAAGAAAACAAAGCGGAAAAAAACCACTATGGTTCTCAAAGAGGTGGCAGGGAAGGTTAAGGAGAAAAAGACTGCATTCAAAAGTTTAAGGAATCACAGAAGGAGACGACAGGGAACTGTATCAATTAAAGCAGAAAGAAGTGAGGAAGGCAGTCAGAATAGCAAAGGCCCAAACCAAGGAAAAACAGCCAACTCCGTTAAGAAGGGGGATAAAACCTTTTATAGGTACATTAGGGAACATAGAAAGGTTAAGGGAGGAATAGTGAAGATTAATAAAGGAGAGGGGAGGTGGGCAGAGGGAGACAGTGAAAAGACAGAGATACTGAATAAATACTTTTGCTCAGTATTCACAAAAGAAGATGAGGAGGAGTTACCTAAACCAGACAGTAGAAGCACTCTTGATAGGGGGGTTGACACCAGTCTATTTACGGAAGAAAGAGTCCTGAAAGAACTCCTAAAACTCAAGGTGGACAAAGCAATGGGGCCTGACGGGATTCACCCCAGAACCCTAAAAGAACTAAGGAGGACCTAGTGACACCACTGACCACACTTTTTAACAAATCATGGGAGGATGGGGTGGTACCTGAGGACTGGAGGAGGGCAGATGTGATTCCCCTTCACAAAAGTGGGAGCAAGGCAGAAGCAGGAAACTACAGACCTGTAAGTTTGACCTCAGTGGTAGGGAAAATGATGGAATCACTTCTGAAAGAAAGAATTGTTGAGTACCTAGAGGCCAGCAGGGCACAGGACCCAAAGCAGCATGGATTTACAGCAGGAAGGTCATGTCAGATGAATCTAATTGATTTCTTTGACTGGGTGACCAAAGTAATAGACCAGGGAGGGGCTATGGATATGGCCTACCTAGACTTTAGCAAGGCATTTGACACTGTCCTGCACAAAAGATTAATAATCAAGTTAGCCAGCCTGGGAGTGGGTTCCAGGGTGGTAGCCTGGGTAGCAAACTGGCTGCACAACAGGGCACAGAAGGTAATAGTGAATGGAACACATTCCGAAGAAAGGAAGGTTACTAGTGGAGTACCTCAGGGCTCAGTACTGGGTCCAGTCCTCTTTAACATCTTTATAGGTCACATTGCAGAGGGTCTGGAGAGAAAGGTATGCCTCTTTGCAGATGACACAAAGATCTGTAACAGAGTTGATAAACAAGGGGGGTAGAAAGGATGAGAAGGGACTTGGCAATGTTGGAGGAATGGTCAGACATATGGCAACTTAGATTCAATGCAAAGAAGTGCAAAGTAATGCACCTGGGAAACAAAAACCCAGGAGAAGAGTTCACAATAGCAGGGGAGATACTAACAACAACAAAAATGGAAAGGGACTTGGGGGTAGTCATATCAGATGACCTAAAGGTGGGTAGGCAATATGAGAAGTCAGCCAGGGGGATACAAGGATGCATAGGAAGGGGCATCACAGGTAGAAAAAGGGAAGTGGTTATCCCTCTGTACAGACAGTTGGCGAGACCCCATCTGGAATACTGTGTGCAGTTTTGGAGACCCCATCTACGCAAGGACATAGACAGGATGGAAGCAGCCCTGAGGGGGGCAACTAAAATGGTGCAGGGTCTGCAACAGAAATCATATGAAGAGAGACTGAGAGAGCTTAATATGTATACCCTTGATGAAAGGAGGGACGGGGGGACATGATAGAAACTTTCAAGTACCTCAAGGGAATCGACAAAATCCAGGAAGGTAGCATCTTTCAGAAAAAGAGATGTGTAAGGGGGCACAATTTAAAGATAGAGGGGGGGACGGCTCAGGGGTAATGTGAGGAAATTGTTTTTCATGGAGAGAGTGGTGGATGCATGGAACCGCCTTCCTGGGGAGGTTGTTGGGTCTAAAACAGTGGGGGAATTCAAACATGCATGGGACAGACATCAGGCAATTGTAGTGGGGGGGATTGCAGGAAGTAGACTGTTGGTTAATTAGAATCTGCAGCTTATCCAATAGGTAGGGAAATGGGCAGACTGGGTGGGCCAAATGGTCCTTATCTGCCGTCAAAGTCTGTGTTTCTATGTTACCATCAACTGCCTACATTCTAACCCTCAGATTTCTCTCTCCACCTGTGAAGACCAGATGCTCGGAGATTTCCTCCTCCTCATCTCGTCAGAGAAGCCTAAAATAATAACAAATACTTAAGTATTATTTTCATTTGCTGCCTCTTATCAGTGTTATTTTATTAACTGTTAGCTTATTTAGTTAGCTTTGTGTTTTTTTTCTCGGTTTCTCATGGTGTGGGATAACTGCTGAGGAACCGAGGCACTTTTAATTAGTTTTTGGAATTTTTCCCCGTTTATTTACTGTTATCTGTCAATTTTAATGTTTTTAAATTAATGTTTTGTTAACCGATAACTGCGGTTACTGAACCGCTGATCCCAGTTTGATTCTTATCGGTTCCCGGTTCTGCTCAGTTTCTCCGATTGGTTCCTGAACCGTTCGCAACCGAAAAAAATTGTTGTTTTTTGAATTTAAAATTCTTTAGTATATTGCTGTTGCAGTTTTTCTTGAATATGTCAGAAAAACCTAAAAAGAGAACCGGAGAACTGGTTTCAAAAACTGTTCTGAATGTGGTGAGGTTTTTGCCAAGGCAGATACACACTCCATTTGTGTTTTCTGCCTCGGTTTTGATCACGTGAAAACCAGTTGTGAAATTTGTAAATCTTTCCCTGAAAAAACACTTTCAAAACATCTGGAAAGATTAAATAAACGATTCAAAGGTCCCTCTGGCTCTGACCAGCCGAAACCCTCAGGGTCTGTGGGTCACACCACAACCTCTACTGGTACTACCCCGATATGGGTAAAAAGAGGCCTTCTGAACTAGCTAGCTGTCCGGTTCCAGGCAAGAAAATGAAGAAAACGAAGCACACTGAACCTCCTGTTGAAAAGGGGACTTCTGTGGTGCCTTCTCCTTTGGAGACTGCACAGGCAATAAAAATAATGCAAACTTTGCAGGGTCTTCTGCCTGTGGTTCCACAGTCCCCAGTCCTAACCTCTGCACCCTCTAACCCACCCTCCTATCCTGAGTAGCGTGGAGAGGAGGAGGAAGAAGAAGGTGAGCCTATAGAGCCTGAGATTACCCCTGATGAGGAGTTTGGCTCTCCTTCCAGGACTTCAGAAGGCTATTCTTCTCATTTTTCCTTTATCAGGAAAATTGTAGATGCCTTAGGCATTCCTACCTCTGAGGTAGTAGAGGATGAGGAGTAGGAGGAGTCTGAGTATCTGGAGATGATGGGATTAACTCCTACTAAAAAGTTGTTACTCCCCTTTAATAAATTCTTTAAAAGGGATACTTTGAAACACCTTCAGTCTCCTAGGTCTGTCCCTCCTTTAGACAAAAGGAAGGATAAAAAGTATCAGCTTGACAGGACAGGGGCCGAATTCTTATTTTCACACCCTGACCACCAGGGGGTGGTGCAAGCTGTAGGTTGTGACACGGCAAAGGTCCCTCTGGCTTCCCACCCTCCAGAGAAGAAGTCTTGGAAAATTGATAGTATGACCAAGAAAGGTTACTTGTCAGCCTCTCTGGCCATTAGGCAAGCTAACTATCAGGCCCATGCAGCCCAGTACCAGAAGGCTCTCTGGCAGTCTGTTCTGGATATGGCTGAGAAAGCACCTTCTCTTTGGCAGTCCTAGCTGAAACTGTTAGATTTGGCCTGGAAGCTGTCAAATACCAGTTCCAAATGGCAGCAGATAGTTATGAGGCTGCTGCAAGGTGGGTGGCAAATACCATCGCACAAAGAAGGTTTGCTTGATTGAGAGCAACAAACCTTACACAGTATACCCAGAATAAGGCTCTGGATTTTCCAATGGATGGCACTTCCCTATTTGGCAGCCATACAGAGGCCTATATGAAGAAGGTGGATAAGTATAAAGCCACTTTCAATAGCAATTCTGCAAAAGACAGACACACTACCTCTTCTAGACCTTTCAGTAGGGGAGGCAGAAGCAGACCATTTCATTCCAGGCCTTTTTAACAGGCTATGGTATTTCCTCAGACACCCAAATACCCACAACAAGGGTATTTCAGGGTTAGGGGCAGGAGAGGTGCCAGATGTGGTGCCCAGCTTCAGCCCCAATCCAAGCAGGACTCCTGACTTTCTCGATCAGGCTGCCTCTCTCGTCTACCAGTAGGGGGCAGGCTAACCCATTATTTCCAGAACTAGAAAACCATCACCACAGACAAGTGGGTTCTGGAGATAGTGGGTCAGGGACTGTCCTTAAGTTTCAAGTCCTTCCCTTTTCAGAAAAAAACAGAGTTTTCAAACCAGCCTCTCTTCTGGAACGGAAAATGCTGGAAAAAGAGGTAAAACACCTACTTTCACTAAAGGCAGTGGAACCAGTGCCTCCACAGCAAAGGGGAAAAGAACTTTATTCAAGGTATTTTCTCACAGCAAAGAAAAATGGAGAGCTGTGACCTATATTGGACCTGAGGGTCCTCAACAGGTTCCTAGCAAAGCCAAAGTTCCAAATGGTAACTTTGTCCCTGATTCTGCCAGCACTCCAAAAGGGAGATTGGCTGGCATCATTGCACCTATAAGATGCCTATTTCCACATCCCCATAAGGGAGTCTCACAGAAAGTACCACAGGTTCAGACTTCTTTCAGGTCATTATCAATTCTCAGCTCTACCTTTCGGTCTCACTTCAGCACCAGGGGTGTTCACAAAGTGTCTGGCTGTAGTATTGGCACACTTGCGAAGACAAGGTGTCACAGTATTCCCTTATCTGGATGACTGGCTGGTGGGGAGTCACCACAGCAGTTACTAGAGCATCTACAACTCACTAAGCAGCTTCTGGAATCTCTGGGGTTCCTTTTAAATCTAGAGAAATCCGTTCTCTTCCCTTCCCAAATTCTGCAGTTCATAAGGGCAGAATTGAATACCAAAGTGGGCAGAGCCTTTCCACCCAGAGACAGGGTAAAAAGCATCCTGCAGTTGGCAGGTTCTTTCAGGCTCAGTGTTCCAAGGCCTGCAAGGCAATTTCTCCAGCTCCTGGGCTGCATGGCAGCTGCCACAGGCACAGTGCTGGGTTCCAGGTTTCAGATGAGGGACATCCAATTTCACTTAAGAGCTCATTGGTGCCAAAGAAAGGATTCCCTGTCAAAACTCGTCCCTGTAACAAAAACATTTCTTCAGGCTCTTCAGTGGTGGAAAGAGGAAGCCAACCTCAGAGAAGGGGTTCCTTTCCAAAAAGAACTTCCATCAATGATTCTCACAACAGATGCATCCCTATTAGGCTGGGGGGCCCATCTGGCAGAGCACACTACCCAGAGCACTTGGTCAAGCGCAGAGACTCTTACACATAAATCTGTTAGAGCTCAGGGCAGTGTTTCTGGCAATGCAAGCGTTCACGCCACTGATACAGGGAAAGGTAGTGCAAGTCAGGACAGACAACACTACCACCATGTACTACATAAACAAGCAAGGGGGAACAAGGTCAAGCCTCCTTTGCATGGAGGCTATGCAAATTTGGACCCTAGCTTACTCACTGGGATCCTCACTGCAGGCCATTTACCTGCCAGACAAAGACAATGTTCTGGCAGATGCCCTGAGCTGAATCAGTCAGGCCCATCACGAATGGTCTCTGAACAAGCAAGTGGTGCAGACCGTATTCAGGAGGTGGGGCACTCCAGAAATAGATCTCTTTGCCTCTCATCAGAGTCACCACTTGCCACAGTTCTGTTGCAGGCCTCCAGTAGTGGGGTCAGTTCCTCTGGTTGCCCTTATTCTGGATTGGTCAGGGAAATTCCTGTATGCATTCCCTCCATTTCCTCTGGTGTACAGGGTACTGTTGAAACTAAGATTTCAGCCAGCAACAATGATTCTGATAGCCCCAGACTGGGCCAGACAGCCATGGTACCCCCTATTGCTATCCATATCAGTGGACAAACTGATACACCTTCCCAGGAGGCACAATCTTCTGACCTCCAACCAGGGGAGGCTCCTCTACCCGAACCTCAGGTCACTCAGACTTAAAACTTGGCTCTTGAGGGCCTAGAATATGCTAGTTTACATCTTTCTGAACCAGTTATGGATGTTTTACGGGGATACAGGAAATCCTCCACTAAGAAAACCTAAGCTGCAAAATGGAAAAGGTTTTCTATTTGGTGCTCTAGTAGGGATATAGTGCCAGCACAGGCAGGAGTGCCATTGTTACTGGACTACCTGGTCTGTTTACGTTCTTCAGGCTTACAGCCTTCTACATTGAAGATTCATTCGGCTTCAGTCTCTGCTTATGCTTCTGTAGGCAAGACTGTTTCTTTGGCATCAAACCCCATTTTTAAAAGGTTCTTCAAGGGCCTTTCTCATCTGTACCCACCAGTAAGGGAACCGGTGCCAGCTTGGGATCTTAATATCTGCATTGCTCAATTTATGGCTCCTCCCTTTGAGCCTATGTTTTCAGCACCCTTGAAGTATGTCACATGGAAAGCAGTGTTTCTAGTGGCCATTACTTCAGCTAGAAGGATTAGTGAGCTCCAGGCTTTATACACTGAGAAGGACTATATCTCCTTCCGCCACAGGGATGAGGTGGTCCTTCAGACAAATAGGAAATTCCTTCCCAAAGTGGTTTCAGATTTTCATTTGAACCAGTCTATCATTTTGCCAGTGTTCTTCACTGACCATTCTTCTTCTGGTGAACGTAGGCTGCATAGCCTGGATGTCAAGAGAGCTTTGAGCTACTACATGACTGCCCCTAAGCCCCATAGGCAGGACAGGACACAGCTTTTCCTCACATATGGGGATGTGGGAAAGGGAAAGCCGGCATCTAAAAGCTCCATTTCTCGTTGGATTGTCCAGTGTATTCAATTCTGCTATTCAGAGGTGGACAAGGAAGCCCCAGCAGGGCTTAGAGCCCACTCCACAAAGGGTACAGCTGCCACACTGGCAGCTGTGAGGGATGTCCCCTTGGTGGATATTTGCAAAGCAGCAACCTGGTGAACAGTACACGCATTTGTCAAGCATTATAACTTGGATATATAGGCTAGGGCTGATGGCAGGGTTGGTACAGCTGTCGTGCAGAGCTTGTTTCCAAAATAGGTTCTATGCCTGCCTCCAAAGGTACTGCTTTATAGTCTTCAGAAGAGTTAGGAATATTGGAGTATTCCTGGGGTGAGAAGAAAAAGTTTCTTACCATAGTAACCTTGTTTCTCCCAGGGGATACTCCAATATTCATAACTCTCCCACCCTGCCTCCCCTACTAAGAACCAGTGACCTTTGCATTCCATGCTGTACTTTAAAGTTTGCATGCCACATTCTACTTTTTATACGTTTGTATGGACTAAGGCATTTCCTGATCTGTTGTGATTTTAACAATGTTTTAATGTGCTGTTTGTAATTGTATGAAGCGTCTTGATAATTTGAAAGGCGCTCAACAAATAAAGATATTATTATTATTTTATTGGAACTTATTCTTTGATTTTTCTCCTTTTCAGGTGATTCTGACATAGGAGTTTGTGGGGTTGTTTAATATAAGTTTATATTTTCCTCCAGTTGGAGGTTTGGGTGGGGAATTTTTAAACTGAATTCTTTATATTTTAAAATTTTGGGCCCCGTCTTTCCAGGTGTCCACGAAATCTGAGGGTTAGAATGTAGGCAGTTGATAGGTGGCAGCATTTGAAAAGTGGCTAATGCCAATGATTCCATCATTTGCATAGCATTCTATCTCTGGGCAGATCTGACCTTAAAGGTATACTGCAGAAGAGTTATGAATATTGGAGTACTCCTGGAAGAAAGAAGGTTACTATGGTAAGTAACTTTTTCTTCTTGTGCAGACCACCTACTGAAATTTATGAAGAAGTACTGCACAGCAAGGGATGAAACATCCCCAAGTCCGACGTCCGGGGACGTTTCTGTGCAGCAGCAGGACTTAAACTTCACAGTGCTGTGAAGTCCAATGGACTTTCCTTGTTTCCTGCTGCTGCACATGCGCACAGTGTGATGTGTGGTTTCTCGGCATCCCCCTGGGAGAGTGCTTAACTCAGCAGAAATCCTCAGGAATGCGCCCGGAGGCGGGGGACGTGTGCCTCAGTCTAGCTGGAGATCCAGGAACGCAGGGCGGGGTTAAATCCTCCAGGCATCTTCGGAACGGATCGGGTGACAGTTGCAGCACAGGGGGAGCATCAGTGACAAGTCTTGCAGAGTGACGGCACCTAAGTGAGATAAGCCACAGGGGGGTCACATGAATGACGAGTCTATAAATCAGGTGGTCTGTGTGGCTGATCTGCATCTGTGTGGGACAGAATTTTGTAGTGCACCATCCCTATGGAGCCGACTCTTCACCAGAGCAGACGTGCTGTGCTGCCACTTGTCTTCGGAATTTGGGGCGGCTTTTGAAATTAAATTTATTGTCTCCCTCTGGCTAAACAACACTTGAGGAAGTTAGCTAGTGCGGTAGAAGGAGAGTGGGCAGAGGAGGAATGCCGAATTTGAGGTGGGAGATCATTCCATAGCTTGGTTAACTGGTGTGAGAAGGCGGCTTGCCTGGCAGTAGTCTTCCGCCTAGGGATTGATAGTTGGCGGTAGTCGCAGGATCTGAGATAATGGGCGGGGGAGGGGACAGCTGAGAGCACGGTGGAGAGGTAGGAAGGGATGGTGCCAAGCCATAGGTTAGATACATATTTAGCACAGTGTGAAATGCGGTGGTTTCCGAGGGATGGTAGTGCCAGGGAACGGTAGAGGTCACAGTGGTGGGTAAGGGGTGAGGCATCAAGAGCAAAGCGGCAGAAGGCATTAAAAAGTGTGTCCAGCTTAGACAGGGTGGACTTAGGGGCTGCACCGTAAACAATGTCACAGTAATCAAAGGAGGGAAGTATCATCTTCTGGACCAGTTCACATTGGACGGGGGGGAGGGTGGCTACTGCGGTTCCTATAAAGTGCACCGAGCATGGGGCGTAGTTTTTTTGAAATAGCATCGATGTGGTCTGAGAAGGAAAGATGACAGTCGAGCCATACCCCCAAGTAGCAGAATGAGGAGACATCTTCGAGTTTTTGACCATCCAGGGTGTGGAAATAGGGAAGGGATGGCAGTCTGGACAGGTGTTGTCGTGTGCCAAAAGTTATTGTGACAGTTTTTTTTTTACATTTAGGGAGAGCTGGTAAGAGCCGAACCATTGCTGTTCTTTGTTGAAGTCTGCTTGGAGGTTAGTTTGTACCACTTCAGAGTCGGATCCTGAGGAGAAGAGTACAGTGTCATCTGCATACATGTAGATTGAGGTAGTAGAGCAGATGAGCGGTAAGTCGTTTAGGAATATAGAGAACACTATGGGTCCCAGAACCGACCCCTGGGGGACACCAGTAGTTAAGGGAAGGGGGGAGGAGATAGCATTTATGACTCTAATGGACTGGGTTCTGCCAGAGAGGTAAGATCTGAGCCAGTTGGTGGCAGCAACAGAGAGGTCTGATTCAGCGAGACAAGAGAGCAATATGTGGTGGGAGACAGTGTCGAAGGCTTTCGCAAGGTCGACGAAGACGGCTGAGGTGATCAGCCCACTGTCCATACCAGTCAGGATGGAGTTGGTAAGCCTTATCAGGGAGGATGCAGTGGAGTGTCCCTTTCTGAAACCTGACTGGTAGGGTGTGAAGAAATTAGAGTCGGTGAAAAAGGAAGTAAGTTGGGTCAGCACAAGGTTGCTGTTGTAGTTTTGCTAGTAGTGGGAGGAGGGAAATAGGGCAGTAGTTGGAGGGGGAGGTGGGGTACCTCCTTTTGAGAGGGGGATGACAGTGGCGTGCTTCCATGCTTGGGGGATGGCAACAGTGGCAAAGGATTGGTTTAAGAGTTTGGCAAGCGGAGTTGCTATGGCGGTGGCAGAGAGGTAGAGGAGTTTAGGGTCCAAGCCATCTGGGGATTTGCCTTTTGAAGGGTTGAGAGAAAGTAGTGCATCTAGGGCATCTGCTGCAAAGATGTCATTGAAGGAAAAGGAGCGAGGCCTAGTCAGGTTCGTTATGTCTGTAGAGGGTGTGACAGATGCAGGGTTTGGCAGGGCAGAGAGGAGAGTGGCAGCACAAGTGGAGAAATATATGTTGAACTCAGTAGCGACTGCTGTTGACTCAGCAAGAATTAAGTTGTTAATATTTAGAATTGGAGTGGGATTGGCAGCTGGTGGGGTGAAGAGGGAGTGAATGACCTTCCAGAATTTTGAGGGGTTATTTAGGTTGGACTGTAGGAAGCTGCTGAAGTACTCTGCTTTAGCTAGGTGAGTGGCTCTGGTACACTTGTTTCGGAGCATGCGGTATGCGGAGAGATGTTGTGGGAGGTGTGAAGATTTATGCATTTTCCAGGCTTTGTCACGAGCAGTTTGACATGCAATCAGTTCTTGGGTGATCTACGGCAGGTGGTTGCCTTGTACCCTTGTACGTTGCAGTGGGGCAAGGTTGTCCCAGACGCTGAGGAAAGTGTCTTTAAAGTGGAGAAAGGCATCTGAATGGAGTCCATAATAGGGAGGCGGGGCCAGTTGCTAATGCAAGATGAGTCTAACACGGGCGAGATTGAGGGATTTGAAGGAGCGTTGGACTAGAAATTTAGGGGGGGGGATTTTGAGCAGTGGAGTTTGCGCACTAAGAAAGTAACGTGGTGGTTACTGCGGGAGTTAGGAAGAATACCGGCATTTATGACTCGGTGAGGGTGTGTGGTAAGAGCCCGATCGAAGAGTGAGTGGTTACCAGATTTTAGGTTAAGCCAGGTGGGCTCAGTAATGATTTGAGAGAGATTTAGTGCAGCAGTTTCAGTCCTGGTTTTGTTGAGGGCAGGAGCTGGCCAGTTGTGGTTTAGATCACCCATAATATAAAGTTCCCCTGTCGGGGTTAGGCAGGAGATTTGCTTGAGGAGGTTGGTGACAGCGGAGGATGGTGTGCCAGGTCGGCAGTATATTCCTGCAATGTAGATTGATAGCGAGAAGGGGAGTGTCAGCTGGAGTAAAATTAATTCATAGGTTTTAGGTTCAGACTTAGCTAGGATAACCGAATAGTGCAAGTCCGAGTTGACGTAGATGGCAACTCCACCGCCTCTTGTGGCTGTGTCCCGGCAGGCCAAAGTGTAGCCTGGGATGGCGACAGAGTCATCATTAGTGTTTTTTGTGAGCCAGGTTTTGAACAAGGTGAGGATATCTGGAGCATAGTGGGCAGCAAGTACCTGGAGGGAGTCAAGTTTATGGACTAGGCTTCTTATATTTAGGTGCAGGAGGTGCAGGCCACGTGGGAGAGGGTCTCCAGGGAGAAGTGAGGAAGTGTCCGATGTAGGAGGGGGGCTTGCAGCGATTGAGAGGGGGTGTGTGGTTTGGGGGCCAGGGTTTGGGTGGATGTCACGTGCAGCAAGGAGCAGGAGCACAAGAGATAGGTAGTGGGCGAATAGCTGTATGTGACTGACAGTGAGCGGACATCTCTTAGTTAAAAGGCTTGGGTGATAATTTTGAGCTGGGCAAGGGCGGGGGGAGTAGTTGAAAAGTAAACCAGGAGAGTGATGGGACAAAAAGGAAAGGGCTGGGATGTGTGGCTGAGTGAATCCAGGCTTGGGTGAAAGGGAGAGTGGACGCCGGAGTGGAGGAGTTGGGAAGCCCAGTGAGAATGGGCAGGAAAAAGGGGGGGGCATGGGAGAGGTGGGTGGCATGTTGGAGAGGAGGGAGGGAGGGAGAAGAGAAGAGAAAATGGATGAGCAGTGGCAGGAAGCCTGGTAGATGGGCCATGGCATGGATCTAGCGTTAGAAAGCCCCTAACTGTTGCGGCAACTTAGAGGGGACAGGCATAGAGGGCCAGAGAAATGAGTGGTTCTTGCAGGAGGATGGTGGACCAGTGAAAATTAAGGCCTAGATAACCAATGAGGCGTGGCTGGCAATAGCCTGTAGGAGTGAGCTAGAAAGCCGGGGCAGGGTTTATGTTTATTTAATTAGGACTAGAGGTGGCTGGGTGGGCCAAAAAATCGGCAGCTAGGACTCCCTTCCTGGAGGTAATCAGTCCCTGAGGGCAAGTTCTTACCTGCGCTTCTGTGAGGGGCTGGTGGCTTCACACCTGGACTGCGGGTGGCAGTCTGGCAGGTCGGGTTCGTCAGAGAACTATGGCTGTGGTTCTCAGACTACCTGCGCTTCTGTGAGGGGCTCGGGGCTTCACACCTGGACTGCGGGTGGCAGTCTGGCAGGTCGGGTTCGTCAGAGAACCACGGCTGTGGCTCTCAGACTACCTGCGCTTCTGTGAGGGGCTGGTGGCTTCACACCTGGACTGCAGGTGGCAGTCTGGCAGGTCAGGTTCATCAGAGAACCATGGCTGTGGCTCTCAGACTACCTGCATTTCTGTGAGGAACTGGTGGCTTCAGATCTGGACTGCGAGTGGCAGTCTGGCAGGTCAGGTTTGTCAAAGAAACACGGCTGTGGCTCTCAGACTACCTGCCCTTCTGTGAGGGGCTGGTGGCTTCACACCTGGACTGCATGTGGCAGTCTGGCAGGTCGGGTTCGTCAGAGAAACACGGCTGTGGCTGTCATACTACCTGCGGTTCTGTGAGGGGCTGGTGGCTTCACACCTGGACTGCGGGTGGCAGTCTGGCAGGTTGGGTTCGTCAGAGAACCATGGCTGTGGCTCTTAGACTACCTGCCCTTCTGTGAGGGGCTGGTGGCTTCAGACCTGGACTGCGGGTGACAGTCTGGCAGGTCGGGTTCGTCGGAGAAACGCGGCTGTGCTCTTATACTATCTGCGCTTCTGTGAGGGGCTGGGGGCTTCACACTGGACTGCGGGTGGCAGTCTGGCAGGTCGGGTTCGTCAGAGAACCACTGCTGTGGCTCTCAGACTACATGTACTTCTGTGAGGGGCTGGTGGCTTCACACCTGGACTGCAGGTGGCAGTCTGGCAGGTCGGGTTCGTCAGAGAACCACGGCTGTGGCTGTCAGAGTACCTGCACTTCTGTGAGGGGCTAGTGGCTTCACACCTGGACTGCGGGTGGCAGTCTGGCAGGTTGGGTTTATCAGAGAACCACGGCTGTGGCTCTCAGACTGTCTACGTTTCTGTGAAGGGCTGGTGGCTTCACACCTGGACTGCGGGTGGCAGTCTGGCAGGTCGGGTTCATCAGAGAACCACGGCTGTAGCTGTCAGACTACCTGCGCTTCTGTGAGGGGCTGGTGGCTTCACACCTGGACTGCGGTTGGCAGTCTGGCAGGTCGGGTTCATTAGAGAACCACGGCTGTGTCTCTCAGACTACCTGCGCTTCTGTGAGGGGCTGGTGGCTTCACACCTGGACTGTGGGTGGATTTGTTTTATTTACGGGCTTTGATTGAAAAGGGTGCAAAAGAGCAGGGGATTCAGATTTTTGACTGTTGGACCTAGGGCTTGTTGCCCACTAAAACTGAGGAATTTATTGAGTGAGAACCACCAGTTGCAGCTGACTGAAATAAAAATCTCTAGGGGCTGCTGAAAATAAAAATAGTGCTGCTTAACAAAACCGGGGAAATTACAGAGACTAGGCAAACTCCAGCTGAGTTTTATGATGGTTGTAGACTACAGGGCTGCATAAAAAAAATTTAATTAGGGAGTCTTTGATGATTGTGACCACTAGTTAAGCAGCAATTGTAAGTTTCTGCTGTTATTAGCAGCAGCCTGTTCAATCTACGTTCTCTGTGTACTGCTGGGGCTAATTACCCTCACAAAAAAATAGTGCTTGAATGACTAAGAATGCCATACAAGCCTGCAAGTGCTGTGTGAGACAGATTATTTTAAATAAAAATATAATTCTGGGCTGATGAAACAGTGTGCCTGATGTCTGAAATTTTAGTTAAGTGAAAGTCTCAGTAACTAATTATAGGTAACTGTGAGCAACATTAAGTGTCTGTGCCAGACAAAGTGACATTGACAGTCATTTATTAATTATAAATACAGTCACTTGTATTTATTCTGGGCTGAAGCAAAGTCTGTGTCAGTGAGTCTGACAGTCCTATTTTCTTGAGACAGAAGTCAGTACAGTCACTAAGTATTTTTCTGGGCTGAAGCAAAGCCTCATCTCTGTGAATAACAGCCCAATCTATTTTGACAGACCACTAGGCAGAGAGTATAATCATTAAGCTGTCAGTATGTCACTAAAATCGCGAAGTTTGCAGAAGCCCACCACTTTTCCATTGTGTGATAAACAGTAAAACAATTTCAAGTGTCACCCCTTGGTCATCTCATGTCATTGTCAGTAATTCAGTTAGTTGTCTGTGTTGTGTCCTTCTGCCCTGACTTGCTAACCAATTAAGCCAATATTATTTGTGGGCCATAAAGATAACAGTGCCTCAATTCATGTGTATTTCCATCCTTGCTTATTAAAATATTTCTAAATTACAAAAGCTAGTCTTCTTACCCAGAGCAATTTCTCACAGCAAAAAATAGCTTATTAAAATGTGGTTCTCAAAATCTGGTGGAGCAAGTAGTAGTAGTACTACAACATCCAGTTCTGCTAAACGTAAAAGTTCTGACGATGGCCTTACCAAGGATCAAAGATATGACAGAGAAAAAATGGTCAGAAATTTCCGTCCTGAATGTAAAAAAATATTTTCCATGGCTGGATTACAGTGAAGAAGAATCTGTAATGTACTGCATATATTGTAAGGCCTACTCCAAAATCTGTGATCCTAACTCGGCTATGGTTAAAGGTTCAGGCGATCTTAAGTTAGACCCTATAAAGAGGCATGATTTGACAAGAGAACACATCAGTTGCACAAAACATTACTTAAAGGATACCGCTCAAGTACCACCCATTCGTCTATCAGAAGCTGCTCTGGGTCAGTCCTTTCAAAAAAGACACATGACAGCAAAAGAACTTGACAAATACAAAATTTTATTTAACACTGTATACACTGTGGCAAAGAACGGGAAACCTTTTTCTGATTTTGAAATCATTTGTAAGATCCCAGCGTAAAAATGGTTTAAATGATGGCAACAACTACATGAATATACAAGGTTGCCATTTGTTTGTGGACAACATAGCTAAAACAATACGTTCAGCAATAATTGACATGGTCAAAAATGTCTCCTTTCTGAGCATTCTTGCAGACGTTAGTGCAGACCACTCCATTATTGAACAAGAAATTGTCTACCTGAGATATGTAGGTGCTGTTTGCCAGTCACACACCTAATATCTGTGGTACCACTTGAAACTGCAACCTCAGGCCGCAGTCACCTTGTATAAAGAAGGTCTTTTGGACCTAAAGAGCGAGACAAACTTTCTTCCACTAAAAGATTTTTTATTTTGCCAGGTGGAACATTATTGAGACAAGCTCATTTACAAGATGAACCTGGGGTAAAACAGTTGCCAACAGGGCTAAGACATAACAGGTTGAGTGAATGTACATAAGAATTACATGGTAATAATAATAACATAATAACATATAACAAGATACTTCCACCAGAACATAGCAGTAGGTTCAACAGGAGGTAGTGCCATTTAAATACAATTGCATAGATACAGATATATGGACGTAAGGTAATGAACTAAAGTTTATACAGTAAACATCACTGGAGGAGTCGTAGTGAGCAGGCGTGGCAGTTCCTTTAGCGTCAAAGTGCAAAGAAGATTGAGATGTAAGAGCCCTTTGATAAGTACTGTAGGCATGGCCTGGTAAGTGGGGTGGGAAGGGGAGAGGGGTATAGAGAGTTGGGAGGGAAGGTCAGATGAGATAGGAGAGGGTTGGACATGATGGCCTAGGGAGGAAGGACTGTTCTAAGGGAGAAACATGACAGATGCCACAGGCAATGGTTGGGATTTAAGTCCAATATTTGAAGCAAAGACAGCTCGTGATGTTGGGACCTTGATTTGGACAATGACAGAAGGGAGGACTCAAATGGCGCCTCAGGCAATGGTTGAGGTTTAAGTTCAGAATTTAAAGCAGCAACAAATCGTGATGTTAAGACCTTGACTTGAAGCTATGACAGACCTCGGAGAAGGTCTTCAGGAACAAGGATTTGAAGAGGGAGAATGTGACAGAGGAAGTGAGCCTTAAGGTTTTCTGGATCTTATTCCAGAGCACAGGAAGAGTGAAGCTTATTGAGGCTCTACCAAAGCGTGTTTTAACTTTAGGGATTGCCAGAGATAAGATGGTAAGACTTCTGAGAGAATAGGCACTAGGAATGCAGGGAGTTAGGCAGCTTATGAGGTACAAAGGTAATTTATGACTGATTGACTTATATGTCCATAGAATAGCATTCTTTTGCCTCCTGAAGCTAAGGGAGCTCCAGCATACGGAAGAATAGAGGATGCAGTGGCACGTGTCATAAGGGGCATCTTAAATGAACTTAAGGGCTCTGTGGTATATGGTATCGAGCTTGGAGAGAGCTGTGCTAGTACTATGGCCATATAGGAAGTCTGCATAGTCTAGGAGAGGCAAGAAGGTAGCTTGGACTAGGAGTTTTGTAGCCTCCTGGGTTAGTGAGTGCTTGATCCTGAAGAAAATACGGAGCCTTTGACGCAGTTTCTTAGTGAGTTCTTCAGTGTGATCAATGAAGGACAATTTGTAGTCAATCCAGACCCCCTGGTATTTGAATTGTTCCATGAACTCCAGGGCTTCTCCCAAAAGGGTGCTTATGTGAGGAACCTTATCTGTTTTTTTTTGTTGTTGTTTTTTGAGATGAGGGGCAAGTGGAGAGAAAATCATGGCCTTAGTTTTTTTTGGCATTGAGCTGAAGTTTCAAATTGAGTAGATTTTTTTTGAGGACGTCAAAATTGTTCTGGAGGTCCAAAATGGCTTGATCTGGAGTTGATTTGTTAATGTATAGCACTGTATCATCAGTGAAGAGATGGATACTAGATGTCTTTAGGCCAGTGTCAATTTGATTAATATAAACGGCAAAGAGAAGTGGACCAAGTATGGATCCTTGGGGGACACCTCTAAGGAGTATTTTTTTTTTTTTTTTTGGCGATAGGTCTCCTTCAGCCTTGACCTGCTGTTCTCTGTCCACAAGATAGTTTGTGAACCAGCTTAGGGCCAGGTTGTCCACCCCAGCGTTCTCCAGGGTCAGCAGGAGCAAATCGTGGTCCACTGTGTTGAAAGCCTTGCTAAGGTCCGGAAACAAGGTGCATATGTATTCATTTCATCAGTTTGATGCAATATGTAATTAAATGTATTTAAAATTAAAATTGAAACCTATAAATAGCCCAAAATAAAGTTTAAAAAGTAAAACAATCATGTTCTATGTTGTATTCTTCATGAAGTATTCAATAACTCTTAGTTTCACACATTCGAAAGATGTGAACATTGTGACATAGCACTTTATGTGGTGTGAAAAACGGTGTCCCTGAGTTGAGCATTTGTCCCTGATTTTAAAGGGTAGTGTCCCTGATTTGCGGCCTTGGAGGTTGAGAGGTATGTATAAAGATTTTCCCTTGTACTCATCTTCGTTGTATCTCTGCATATGCAATGATCTATGTTTGACATTTGTATAATTTTCCTGTGTTTGTATTTGTTACACTGTTTGATGTAATTTCCTCGAAAATGAACTTGCTCAGCGGAGTTTTCCTGGTAAAATAAATTGAATTGAAAATACTGATCAGTCATGTTTAGAAGCAAGCTCTTTCAAATATAGCTGGGAAAAGTGAGAAAAGTCAAGTTTGAAAGTATATTATTTGGTGGTAATGTTTGATGGTACAAGAGCTGTTACAGGAAGCTTCCTGTTCAGATGGCTGCTCTCTAGTGCCCCCTTTACTCACATATTGGCTTCTAGGTTTAGGGCTTGGCAAGAGTTCCTACTAGGAGTCAGGCTATGGTGGAGGTGATGCAAGAGTACTTTCCAGTACAGTGGGTTAAATAACCTGCCAGAGAGGGGGCTATTCATTATTTGGTGCTCTCAGGCAGAGACATTGGGGTTGTCAGAGTTGAAGATCCCGTAGGAACCAGAACCACAGATCTTACTTCGAGAGGGCTCTTGCAGTAGGTAATTACATATAGGACTTACGCCGGCAGGCGTCAGGACCCCACAGGAAAATTTCTAGCTAGCGGTCTCTGGCGGGGGACTGCCTCCACGTCGGGTGGCCGACGTCATGCAACGTCAGTATAAAGGGGCGGTCCCACACCCACCTTCCAGTTCTTTCCCGCCGTTAGCTCATGTCAGTGCCTCGCGGTAAAGTTCAGCGCTTGTCAGCCTCAGTCGTCAGTAGTTTTTACTGAGTTATTTTCAATTTTTCGAATTTTTGTCAGGTATTCGTCAGTGTATGTCGTCCCCTACACCCTCCGAGCACAAGAACAAGTGCGACTCATGTGACGCCCAACTCCCACACAAGGATGGCCATTCCCAGTGCCTCTTCTGCCTAGGCCCAGATCATCAGGTGGAGAAGTGCCAGCATTGCCTTAAATTCAACACGGCCACCCGCAGACGGCAGCAGCAGTCCCTGGAGGCCCATATTTTAAAGATGAAAATGTCCTCCATGGAAAAGGAGTTAAAAAAGCTCCGGCAGGCGTCCACGTACCCCGAAGGCCATCACAAGAAAAAAGACAAGGAGAAGCACCGGGACAAGGGCTTCTCATCCACCGCATCTTCTTTGGGAGTCGCTGTGCTTCAGGTAACGTTCCCCCCCCCCCAGGGGACCGATCTGCGATGGCCGCCTTGGAGGTTTCCACCTGACACCGCCCACCCGTCTGGCTCACACTCGGGCCCTTCGGGCACCTCCGGGCTATTGGAGGCCTCCGCTCCTGGTAAAGTAGCCACTGTGCAGCCTACTAGTTCGAGCGGCTCTGGAATGCTGGACGTCGGCTCCTCCGATGCCCGCACAGAGACGGTCGATAAGTCGCCCAACCCCTCAGGACGGCGCATGGCCCCTCTTCCTCCCGACCAGGCCGCCCCTCCTTAGCGACCTGCCTCGGGCGACGGGTCTGCTAAGTCGGACGTCGGCTCCTCCGGCATCCGCCCGAACCCTGCTATAAGTCAGACGTTAGTTTGCCCGACGTCCGCACGGCAGCTGAGCCGACGCCGGACCCTCCCACATCCGCCGTTCTCCGCTCCCCGCAGCCTTCGCTGCCCTCCAGGGACCCTGGGTCTCCTCAGTCTGACCCCGGGGCCTTTTCCCCTCCATCCCCGGGTGATGCTGAGGCTCCTGCTGCGCCCCTGTCAGACCGTCCGCCCGCTGGGCCGACTGAGCTGACCTTGGCTCCCCGGACGTGGGCCCCGACGCCGGCTCCCCGGCCACCGGCCTCCGACGCCAGTATTGCCGACCCCGGGCGGCATCCCACTCCCGGATGCCGCTCCAGCGCCGGGCCCTCCACCCACCGGGCCTTCTGCTCCAGACCCGCCCGTGGGCCCTCCGGCCAGGCCGTCTGCTCCGGCAGACCGCTCAGTTCCCGGGTATCCGACGCCGTCTTACCCGGCTCCGCAGTATCCGACGCCCCAGCACCCGGTGCCTCAATACCCGACGCCGGGCTTCCCACTGTCGGGTTATGGATACGTGCCTGACGGGTATAATCCATACCCGTATCCCCCTTCTCCTTCTCCTCCACCGCCCCCTCATCCGCCGGTGGACTTGAAGGAGTCTCTAGCCTCCTGGTGGGCTGAGGCCAAAGCTCAGCTCACCAGAGAGGTGGAGAGTCATCTCCCGACGATGGTTCCGGTTCCCATACGTCCACGACGACAAACTTCCTTCCCACCTCCGGACACCAGGGCCGAACCCTCTGGTTCCAGGGCGGGGCAGGACATGCTTCCCCGAGGGCTTCCCAAGGGGTCCGTTCCTCCCCCAGCCGGGAGAGGGAGTCTTCCTCATCATCATCATCTTCCTCCTCGGACACCTAGGATGACTCCGGTTGTTCTGAGCCGGACGACGAGCCTCGCTCTCCGTCCAAGCCCAGGCCAAGGACTCCTCCGAAGTCCCCTCCGGAGGATCCTTCTTTTACGGAGTTGCACAAAATCTAGGAGGTTCATAAGTGGCATTCCTTGGAGCCGGATCTCCAGTGTAAGAAACTCGCTGAGCATCTGGATCTGCCCGTGAGAGCTCCCAACTTGGTGCCACCCTGGATTGAGCCTCATGCCGATCTTGTTTAAACATAGAAACATAGACTTTGACGGCAGATAAGGACCGCTTGGCCCATCTAGTCTGCCCATTTCCCTACCTACAGGATAGGCCGCAGATCCTAGTTAACCAACAGCCTATTTCTTCCTACCCCCCCACAAGAATTGCCTTATGTCTGTCCCATGCATTCTTGAATTCTCCCACAGTTTTAGACCCCACAACCTCCTCAGGAAGGCTGTTCATGCATCCACTACCCTCTCTGAGAAATAATACTTCCTCACATTGCCCCTGAACCGCCCCCTTCTATCTTTAAATTGTGTCCCCTTGTTCTTGCGTCTCTTTTCTGAAAGATGCTACCCTCTTGGACTTTGTTGATTCCACTGAGGTACTTAAAGTTTCTATCATGTCCCCCCTCTCCCTTCTTTCCTCAAGGGTATACATATTAAGCTCCTTCAAGTCTCTCCTCATACGGCTTCTCTTGCAGACCCTGCACCATTTTAGTTGCCCTCCTCTGGACTCCCTCTGTCCTGTCTATGTCCTTGCGGAGATGGGGTCTCCAGAACTGGATGCAGTACTCCAGATGGGGTCTCACCAACTGTCTGTACAGAGGGATAACAACTTCCTGTTTTCTGCTGCTGATGCCTCTCTGTGCATCCCAGTATACCCCAGCCCTCCGTGCTGCCTTCTCACATTGCTTGCTAACCTTAAGGTCATCTGATATGATTACCGGAGGTCCCTTTCCTTTTTGTTGTTACTACCTCCCCCATATTGTGTATTCTTCCCTGGGTTCTTGTTTCCCAGGTGCATTATTTGCACTTCTTTGCATTGAATCCTAGCTGCCATACTTCTGACCATTCCTCCAGCCTTGCCAAGTCCCTTCTCATCCTTTCCACGCCTCCTTGTGTATCAACCCTGTTGCAGATCTTTGTGTCATCTGCAAAAAGGCATACTTTTCCTTCCAGTCCCTCTGCAATGTCACTGATGAAGACAATAAAAAGGACTGGACCCAATACTGAACCCTGTGGTACCCCACTAGTAACCCCTCTTTCTTCAGAGTGGATTCCATTTACAATTGCCTTCTGTGTCCTGTTGTGCAGCCAGTGTTTTACCCAGGCTACCACCCTGGGACCCACTCCCAGGCTGGTTAATTTGACTATTAATCTTTTGTGTGGGACTGTATCAAATGCCTTGCTAAAGTCTAGGTAGGCCATGTCCACAGCCCCTTCCTTGTCTACTACTTTGGTGACCCAGTCAAAGAAATCTATTAGATTAGTCTGACATGACCTTCCCGCTGTGAACCCTTGCTGCCTTGGGTCCTGTGCCCCACTGGCCTCTAGGTACTCAACTATTCTTTCCTTCAGAAGTGACTCCATCACTTTCCCTACCACAGAGGTCAGACTGACAGGTCTGTAGTTTCCTGCCTCTGTCTTGGTCCCACTTTTGTGAAGGGGAATCACGTCCACCTTCCTCGAGTCCTCGGGTACCACACCATCCTCCCATGATTTATTAAAAAATGTAGTCAGTGGTTTCACTAGTTCCTCCCTTAATTCTTTTAGAATTCTGGGGTGAATTCCATCAGGACCCATTGCTTTGTCCACCTTCAGTTTTAAGAGTTCTTGCAGAACCCTTTCTTCTGTGAAAGGACTGGGATCGACCCCCTATCAAGAGTGCTTCTGTTAATTGGATTAGGCACTTCCCTCCTTTTTGTGAATACTGAGCAGAAATATTCATTCAGTATTGCTACTTTTCACTGTCCCCTCTGCCCACCACCGTTCATTCTATTCAGCCTCACTATCCCTCCTTTGTCTTTCTATGCTCGCTGATGTACCTATAAAGGTTTTATCCCCTTCTTAACCGAGTTGGCTATCTTTCCTCAGTTTAGGCCTTTGCTATTCTGACTTCCCTCCTTGCTTACTTCTGCCTTAACTGGTACAGCTCTCTGTCCTGCTCCTTCTGTGTTTCCTTATACTTCCGGAATGCTATCTTTTTCTTCATGACTTTCATAGCCACCTCTTTTGAGAACCATAGTGGCTTTTTCTTTCATTTTGATTTGTTTATTTGCTTCATACAAAGGCTTGTTGCCTCTGTGATGGCAGTTTTGATGATTCCCCATTGTTGCTCCACACCTCCGTCTAGCCTATTTGCTAGTGCTTTTCTGAGGCACTCTCCCATCTTGCCAAAGTCAGTCCTCCTAAAGTCCAGTACTCTCACTTTTGTATGGCTTGACTCTGTAGCTGAGTTTAACGTGAACCACACTGTTTGATGGTCACTTGTTCCCAGATGGCAACCCACTTCTAGATCTGAGATCCTCTCACTGCCCCCGTTTGAGAGTACGAAGTCTAAGATTGCTCCCTCACGAGTGGGTTCCAAAACTAGCTGTTTGAGGCCTGCCACCTGTAGGGCATCAAGAATGGCCCTGCTCTTGGATGTGGCTGCAGCAAATGTGCTCCAGTTAACATCTGGCACATTCAGGTCTCCCATCAACAGTGTCTCCCTTTCTCTGCCATTCTAGAATGCCTTCTATCATATCCTTGTCCATTTCCTCCCCGACATGGGGTCTGTACACAACCCTGTGCGGATTGTGGTGCCCTTTCAGTCTCCAATGTGACCCACAGTGCCTCCTCTACTCCCTGTTTACTCTTTTGTTCAGTTGCTTTTATCCCTTCCTTTACATAGAGAGCTACTCCTCCCCCTCTTCTCCCCTGCCTGTCTCTCCTGTAGGTTATGTACCCTGGTATGTTAACATCCCAGTCATGGTTCTCTGTGTACCATGTTTCTGTGACTGCTACGATATCCAGGCATCCCTCTTCCACCAAGGCCACCAGCTCAGGGAGCTTGTTGCCCAGACTACGGGCATTGGTACTCATTACCCTCTATTTCCTGATGGCCTTACTCCTTTTGCCCCATCCCTGTCCTTCTTGCCTTTGTCACTTTCTCCATTTACCCCTGCCCTTCTCCCTATCGACACCTCTATGTTGGTGTTTGCCACACTTACTACCGTGATTTTTTTTGGGGGGGCTAGGATTTCCGTGCTCCTTTCCAGTGCTTCCCCCCTTGGCTAGTTTAAATGCTTGCCAATGAAGCATTTAAACCTATCACCTAGGATCCTGGTTCCCCTCCTGGACAGATGCAACCCATCATGCCAGTATAGGCTTGCATCACTCCAGGTGGACCCCAGTCCCCACTGAAGCCGAAATCCTGAGCTCCACACAGTTTTTCAACCACTGATTGAATCCCATGGTGCGGAACACCCTAGCCTCTCCTATGCCATAGATGGGCAGCACCTCCGAGAAGGTTACTGTGCGTGCTACTTGTCTACGGCCCTCCCCAATTCCACAAACTCTTCCTGCACTTCTCTAATTCCTTTCTTAGCCAGGTCAGTTGTCCCTAGGTGGACAATGACATCCAGCTCCCTCCCCTATGCAGCTGCTCCGGCAATCCTGAGGATTCGCTCCCTGTCCTCCAAGCCATGGCGCCAGGCAGGCACCTTACCTCCCTCTCCCCTTCCTCCCCCAGTTCTACCTTCCTAACAATGGAGTCCGCCACCAGGAGTTGTTTCCTTCCCCTGTGGGGTCCCATGCCACCCTCCTGTGGGTCTCCTTTGTGGAGGTTCCCAGCATCCTCCTTGGTCTCCACTGTGGGTGCCTTCATAGAGGAACCACACTTTGCCAGAATGGCATAGGAATTGTGGAGAGGTACAACTGGAGGGATGCACCTCTGTTCCACCACCCTCACCTTCCCTGAGCCCACTGTGGTCCAACCGCTCCTCTTTCTTGGCAACCTCTGAGGCAGCGGCAGTGGCACTGGTGGTCCCTGGATGGAAGAGGAGGTCCCACAATCCTGGCCAACTCAGCCTGGAGATGAGCAACATCCCTCAGCCCAGAGGTGCCTGCAGATGGGACAACACGCATCCTCCAGAACATCTCCGAAGACTGTTGCTCCACAGCCACTGCACTACTACCACTCAATCATGTCTTATTTCTGGCCCCTTAACTGTTTGCAATCCTTACTCTTTCCTCTGTTTTTCTCTCTCTTTCCTACTTTCTGCCGTGTGCCTGTAAGCTCCTGATTGTCCTGTTCTGAGACAAGAATATCCTATATTTCTCAGTAGACCCTTACTTGCTCAGAGGCAGACCTCCAGCAACTAGAGGGGCGGAGAGCTACTCTTGCCCTTCTAGGATGGTGGGTCTTTGGTGGCACTGTGATCACTCACTTCCTGCTCCCAAACAGGAAGTACCTGTTGTCAGTCAAATCCTGTGCCTAGCTTTGGGTGGGACGGGGGAGGGGAAGGAAGGAGGGCAATATAGTCCCAGTAGAGAAGTCCAGTCACACAGCAGTCCTTTCTCCTAGTGTCTTCTGCCAAGCTATTAGCAGAATCTTTCTAAGGCAGTCTTTAAATGTAGCGTCCTTCTAGCTAAGCCACTCCCCCTACTTACTAGATCTTTCTACAAGTAATTTAAACCTCACAGCTATTAAGTCCTTTCAATCACCTGAGATTTACACCTAGATAACTGTTCAGATAACCATTCAGTTCAGTTAACTCAGACAAACACACACTTTTTTTTTGTTTTGTTTTAGGTTTTTTTTTACCCTAAATTAAAGGTCCAAGTACAAGAGTTCTTCTACTTTAGTCCCAGCAGAGAAGTCCAGTCACTCTGCAGTCCTTTCTCCTGGTGTCTTCTGCCAAGCTTCCACTATTTGGAAGCAGCCGTCGGCTTTAGCCTCACTTCCTAGGAAGTCGAACAGGCTATATTAGGCTCCCGAGAGTGTTGACTTTTTAGATTCTCACCCTCAAGCTGATTCATTCGTGATTAGTGCTGCTCATGGCCGGACAGCTAACCCGAAACATCTGAGCTCGTCTCCACCTGACAAAGAATCCTGTCTTCTGGACCAGTATGGGAAGAAGATCTGTGCTTCTTCCACTCTTTGTATTAGGGCCCTAAATTATGTCGGTCACATGGGGGATTTCCAGGAGGCGATTCTTAGTGAGGTGGAATCCGATTTGGACTCCCTTCTGGACTCTCAAGTCAAACAGGAAGTGGCTGACCTCGTCCGCTCTGCACGTTTGGCCAGTCGGCACATGCTTCATGCTATTTACGATGCAGTGGACACTGCTGGTAGGAGCTCCGCTTTCGCCGTAGGCTTTCTGCGTCATGCCTGGCTACGTGTGTCAGGGTTGGTCCCGGAAGTGCAGTCCGCTATTCAGGAAGCGCCCTTCCGGGGTTTGGTGCTGTTCGGTGGTGATGTCAAGGACATTATCACCGAACTGCAGGAGAAGGGGACTGCACTGAAGTCTCTGGACTCCATGTATCATCCCCATCAAATGCAGCGCCGTCCCTTTCGCAGACAGAATCGGCAAAAGGTGAAACCCCAAGGAAAGTGGGCCATTAAACGCTGGGCCCCTTCAGCTGCCAAGCCCCCTCCGCCCAAAAAAGCAGCGGGTGCTTCAGCCGCGACGCTGCCCCACACCACCTGACTCCTTTCCTCTCCCACAGCCTCTGGGCCTTCCGGAGGAACTGGTAGGAGGGAGGTTTTCCCTCCACCTCCCGGGTTGGGAGAGGATAACTTCAGATTCCTAGGTGCTCCAGCTGATCGCAGAAGGACACTCAATAGAGTTTCTCCAGAAACCACCTCGTCACCCTCCCCCAAGGTCGTCGTACTCTTGGGAACACCTTCTTCTGGTCCAGGAAGAGATTTCAGCACTTTTGCTGAAGGAGGCAATAGAGCCCGTCCCCCTTTCTCTTCAGGGAAGGGGTTACTATTCCCACTTTTTCCTGGTCCCGAAGACAGGGCAGGAGATAGTAAGGACGATTTTTCAGACCTCAGTTCCCTGAACTTATTAAGTGAGTACAAGAGGTTCAGGATGTTCTCCCTGCAGGGCCTCCTGCCCCTCCTTCGGCCGGGACAGTGGCTGTGCACTCTGGATATGCAGGATGCTTACCTGCACATCCCTATCCGCCCTTCTCACCGCAAATACCTCCGTTTTGCTTTCCAAGGGGACCACTACCAGTTCAAGGCCCTCCCATTTGGTCTTTCCTTGGCACCCCGGGTGTTCACCAAATGCCTTTCGGTGGTAGCGGCCAGGAGGTGCAGGTTTTCCTGTACCTGGACGATTGGCTCCTGGCGGCCCCATCCAGGGAAGATCTCCTGTGCTTCCTTTCCCAGGGGGTGTTTTTCTCCCTGGTCATCACCATCAACCACTCCAAGTCCCACTTGATCCCATCCCAGAGGCTCCAGTTTATCGAGGCGATCCTGGACACGGCCTCTGGCAGGGCCTTCCTGCCACCAGACTGGGCGGCCACACTCCAGTCTGAGGTCAGCCTGTTGTCCGGCCGCAGGCGGGTCAGTGCCAGGTCGGTCCTTCGCCTCCTCGGGTTTATGGCGGCTGCAATCCCAACAGTCCCTCGTGCTCAGCTCCTCATGAGGATCTCTCAGTGGACGCTTCAGTCTCAGTGGGATCAGTTGGTGGACGACCTGGACCAGCTTGTCCTAGTCTCCTCCCCCATGGTTTGGGACTTGCAGTGGTGGATGGTTCAGGAGAACCTTTGTCGGGGAGTTCCCTTCTGTCTTTCTCCCCCCTCCCAGACTCTGACCACAGATGCCTTGGGCAAAGGTTGGGGAGCCCATCTCAGACCTCACAGGACCCAGGGCTCCTGGTCCAAGCTCGAGAAAATGCTTCAGATCAATGTGCTTGAGCTTCAGGCAGTGCTTTATGCTCTTCAAGCTCTGCATCTGCATCTTCTTCCCGGCCACTTAGCCGTACAGACGAACAATATGTGTGTGGTATGGTTCATCAACAAACAGGGAGGGACTCATTCCTACCCTCTTTGCAGGGAAGCGATGCGAGTTTGGGATTGGGCAGTACAGCACAACCTCCACCTCACGGCAATTCACGTCCCGGGGGTTGAGAACACCTTAGCAGACAAACTCAGTCCCTCGTCTGCTCAAGCTCACGAGTGGGAACTGGATCGGGGGTCTTAGACGATATCTTCCTGCGTTGGGGGACACCACAGGTGGACCTGTTCGCCTCACCTCTAAACACAAAACTTCCTGACTTCTGCTCGCTCGCTCCAGAGTGTGGCATTTTTTGGAGAGACGCTCTCTCTCTGGATTGGAAGGACAGATTTGTCTATACTTCCCCCCCCCTCCCCGATCCCTTTGATTCCAAGAGTCTTACAGAAACTCGGTTCAGAAAGAGCTCGAATAATACTGATCACTCCTTTCTGGCCCAGGCAAGTTTGGTTCTCTCTTCTGCAACAATATTCAGAGGAACCTCCTCTTCCTCTGTCGCGACTTTTACTGACCCAGGATCAGGGGACCCTGGTCAATCCAGGTCTCAAGTCCCTTCAACTGCACACATGACTCCTACAGACGTAGCTCAAGCCCGATTTGAGGTTTCACCCTGAGTGGGTGAGATTTTGGTGGAAGCTAGAAAATCCTCCACTAGGTCTTCTTATGCCATGAAGTGGAAACGATTCACAGTCTGGGCCGCTTCAAAAGATTTTGAGCCTTTCTCGTGCTCTGTTGGGCGGCTGCTGGATTACCTGCGCCACCTCTTTGATCTGGGCCTCAGTCCCTCGTCCTTGAAGGTACACATGGCGGCCATTTTGGTCTACCATGTCCCTTTTGCAGGTAGGATGTTTGCTCAGCTGGAGGTCTCCAAGACTTTCCTTAGAGGGGTTCTCCACTTGAGACCCCCTATCCGGGTTCCTGCCACTCCTTGGGATTTGAGTTTCATCCTCGAGAAGCTTACTTTGCCTCCTTTCGAACCGGCAGCCTCAGCAGACATGAAGTTCCTCTCATGGAAGACTCTCTTCCTAGTGGCCATTACTTCTGCTTGGAGGATTTCTGAGCTCCAGGCCCTGATGTGTAAAATCCCGTATTTGATTTTTCACAAGGAATGTGTGGCTCTGTGCACCAACCCTAAGTTTCTCCCCAAGGTGGTAGTGGAATCTACTTTGAACCAGTCCATAGAGTTACCTGCTTTCTTTAGAGCACTCCAATTAAGGGGTATCTCTTACACACTCTGGGCGTTCACCAATTCTGAGATACTACACTAACAGAACAAAAGATCTCAGAAAGACTGATCAACTGTTTGTCTCTTTTGCCCACAAAAGAAGGCAATGCTGTTTCTAAGCAATGCCTGTCCAAATGGTTGGCTCATTGTATCACTTTCTGTTATGACAAGTACAACAAGACCCTTCGGGTCAAGTGAGAGCCACTTCACCAGAGGTTACGCTGCCTCGGCTTGTTTCCAAGAATGTGTCAACGGTTGACTGTGCTGCCTCACTTGGACTTCCGTCCATACCTTTACAAAACATTACAGTTTGGATATTGCCTCTCGCAGTAGCGCAGGCTTCGGGCTTGCTGTTCTGCAAGGCCTCCTTTCCTAAGGCCTTCACAGCTAGAGGACCTACTTTGAGTAGTTTCCTCCTCCCGTTTTGCTTCTTTTTGTTCCAGACTGCTTGGGACTTAGTCCTGTATGTAATTACCTACTGCAAGAGGCCTCTCGAAGTAAGATAGTACAGTTACATAGGAACTTGCCGTAACAGTAGATCTTACCCCGAGGGCTCTTGCAGTAGGTAATTACATATAGGACTGACGCCGGTCAGCGGCAGGACCCCACGGAAAAATTTCTAGCTAGCAGTCCCTGGCGGACGCCCCCACGTCAGGTGACCGGCGTCATACAATGTCGGTATAAAGGGGCGGTCCCGGACGCCCGCCTCCCAGTTCTTTCCCGCCGTCAGCTCGTGCAGCGCCTCGCGGTTAAGTTCATATTGCTCAGTCCTGTTACTTCATCGTTTTTTTCCGAATAGTTTTCAGTATAGAATTTTATTCTTCTTTCGTCAGGTGAATGTCAGTATATGTCATCCCCTTCAAAGAATAAGTGCGACTCGTGGGGCGCCCAACTGCCTCACAAAGGCGGTTACTCCCTCTGCCTTTTCTGCCTGGGCCCCGACCACGCGGTCGACAAGTGTCCGCACTGCCTCCGATTCAACGCGGCCACCCACAGACGACGCCAGCAGTCCCTCAAAGCCCATCTCCTCCAAAAAGAAGATGTCTGCGATGGAGAAAGAGTTGAAGAACTTCGGCGAGCGCCTCCCTGAAGGGCATAAGAAGCGGGACAAGGAAAGGCACCGGGAGAAGCCTCTCTTCGCGACTCTGGCCGATGCAGCGGGCGGTAACATCCCCTCCGGGATAGCCCGACGGCAGCCTCCAAGGCTTTGGAGGAGGCGCCGCCCACCAACCGGAGTTCCGCGTTCGAGCCCGCCCGGGCGCCTCCGGGCAAAAGAGACTCCAGCCCCCAATGCCGCCGCGGAGCCCTGCGGCTTACTGGTGCGGCACCTCCTTAAGCGGACCTCGGCTCCTCCCGATGTATGCGGGAGAAGGCCGCTAGAACACTCGACCCCCCGTGGCGGCATGGCAGTGTCTCCTCGGACCGGGCCTCCTCTGATCCTCGGCCCGCCTCCAACGAGGACCCCTGAAGCGGACACGGCTCCTCTGGCATCCGCTGGGATTTGGCCCGTAAGCCAGCCACCGTCGGCTCCTCGGCGTGCGCCCGTCTCGAAGCCTCTGGCGGACCCTGCCGTATCTATCGTACCTGGCCCCCGCAGCCTTTGCTGCCGTCAGGGGCCCAGTCCCCACCTGACCCCGAGATTTTCCCTCCGTCCCTGGATGAGACTTGGGACCCTGGGCTGCCGTCCGATCCTCTTACTGAAGAACCGGATCTGACGCCGGCCCCCCTGACACCGGCTCCGGCTCCTCCGACGCCGGCCCCGACACCGGCCCTACCGACGTCGGTTCTGACACCGGCCCCTCCGACGCCGGCGGGGGATTTTCCTCTTCCTTCGGGCCCTCCACCCCACGGGCCTATCCCAGCTGATCCGCCCGTGGAGTACCCGGCTGGGCCGTCTGCTCCGGCAGCTCCTCATATCTGACGCCGGTCTTCCCAGGTCCGCAGTATCCTGCGCCGCTGTACCCGGTGCCGACTTCTTCGACGCCACAGTACCCGACGCCACAGTACCCGACTCCGGTATACCCGCAGCCGGGTTACGGATACTCCTCCCACGGATTTCCTCCGTACAACTATCCCCTTCCTCCTCCTCCACCGGCCCCTAGGCCGCCCGTGGATCTTCAGGAGACTCTTGCCTCCTGGTGGGCTGAGGCCAAGGCTCACCTCACCAAGGAAGTCGAGAGCCGTCTTACGGCGACGGTGCCACCCGGCTCCCGTCACGCCTAGGCGGCTCTCCTCTCCTCCTGGATTCGCAGGTTTTGCCCTCGGGATCAGAGAGGGAGTAGGACAGTTCTGGGATCCCTCCCAAGGAACCCGTTCCTCCCCCTAGACGAGTTAGGGAGTCTTACTCTGCTTCAGATTCTTCCTCCCCTTCTCTCTCGGACTCTTCGGACGCTTGCAATGGATGTTCCGAGAAAGACGATGAGCCACGCTCTGCGTCCAAGCCCCGGCCGAGGAGTCCTCCGAAGTCTCCTCGGAGGATCCTTCCTTCATGGAGTTGCTCAGGAAGATCCAGGAAGTCCATCAGTGGCATTCCTTAGAACCAGATCCCCAGCAGGGTAAAACTACTTGAACATCTGGACTTGCCCTTATGGCTCCTACCTTAGTGCCACCCTGGATCGAGCCTCACCCACCTTGTTTCCACTATTTGGAAGCAACCGTCGGCTTTAGCCCACTTCCCAGGAAGTCCAACAGGCTATACCAGGCTCCGGAGGTGTGAGACTTTTAGACTGTCACCCCGTGCAGACTTCGGTTTGTGATTAGCGCCGCTCACGGCCGGTCAGCACACCCGAAACACTTGAGCTCGTCTCCCGGATAAGGAATCTCGCCTTCTGGATCAGTATGGAAGGAAGATCTACACTTCTTCCACACTGGGGATTAGGGCCCTGAACTATGTAGCACATATGGGGGATTACCAGAAGGCCGTCCTTACCCAGGCGGAATCCAAGATCGACTCTTTGCCTGACTCTCAAGTCAAGCAGGAGTTGGCCGACCTGGTCCGTTCTGCTGGTTCGGCCAGTTGTCACATTCTGAGGGGCGACTCTCGGCGCAGTGGACACGCGGGGCACTCTCGTTCGCGTAAGTCTTGACGTCCGCGCATGGCTCCATGTGTCAGGTCTGGTCCCGGAGATGCAGTCAGCCATCCAAGAAGCACCTTTCAGGGGTTCTGTGCTTTTCGGTGGTGATGTCAAGGACATCATCACTGATTTGCAGGAGAAGGGGATTGCCCTTAAATCCGTTGATTCAATGTACCGTCCCCATCAGCGCCGTCCCTTTCGCAGACGCAGCCGGCCTCAAGCGAAACCTCAGGGAAGGCGGGCCACTAAACGTCGGGCCCCCACAGCTGCCAGGCCCCCGCCGCCCAAAAAAGCAACAGGTGCCCCAGCTGTGGCGCTGCCTCACACCACCTGACTCCTTTCCTCTCCCACCGCCTCCGGACGCCCGGAGGAACCGGTTGGAGGGAGGTTCTCCCTCCACCTTCCGGGTTGGGAGAGGATAACTTCAGATTCATTGGTGCTTCAGATCATAGCAGAGGGGCACTCCATAGAGTTTCTACAGAAACCTCCACGTCACCCCCCCTCTGAACTCCGCTTACTCAAGGGACCATCTTCCTTTAGTCAGGGAAGAAATCTCGGCGCTCCTTGCGAAACAGGCTATAGATCCCGTCCCTCCTCACCTCTACGGGACAGGGTACTATTCCCACTTCTTCCTTGTACCAAAGAAGACGGGAGATCTCAGACCTATTCTCGATCTCAGCTCCCTGAACCTATATGTGGAATACAAGAGGTTCAGGATGCTCTCCCTTCAAACCCTTTTGCCCCTGCTTTGGCCGGGCCAATGGCTTTGTGCACTGGATATGCAGGATGCGTACCTGCACATCCCTACCTGGACGACTGGCTCCTTGCGGCCCCGTCCAGGGAGGAACTCCTGCATTTTCTCTCCCTTACCCAGCAGGTTTTCACTGGCCTGGGTATTACGATCAGCCATTCCAAGTCTCACCTGGATCCTTCACAGAGGCTCCAGTTCATCGGGGCAATTCTCGACACAACTTTGTGCAAGGCCAATCTGCCTCCGGACAGGGGGGCCTCCCTCCAGTCACAGATTTCCCTCCTATCGGAACACAGGAGGGTCCCGGTGAGGTCAGTGCTCCGTCTACTGGAGCTTATGGCGGCAGCCATCCCGACGGTTCCATGCATACGCCTCCACATGAGAATCTCTCAGTGGACTCTTCGATCTCAGTGGGATCAACGAGTAGACGACCTAGATCATCTGGTTCTGATCTCCTCGCCGATGGTAAGAGACTTGCAATGGTGGATGGTTCGAGAGAACCTCTTCCAGGAGGTCCCCTTTTTTCATCCTCCCCCCGATCAGACTCTGACCACGGACGCTTCAGGCGAAGGTTGGGGAGCCCATCTGGGTCCTCACCGAACCCAAGGCCTTTGGTCAAAGTTGGAGATAGTTCTCCACATCAACGTGCTCGAGCTTCGAGCAGTGCTGTATGCGCTCCAGGCCCTTCACCAATACATCCTTCCCGGTCACCTAGCTGTCTAAATGGACAACATGTGCATGGTGTGGTACATCAACAAGCAGGGAGGAACTCGGTCCTACCCGCTGTGCAGGGAAGCGATGAGGGTCTGGGATTGGGCAACACCCCACAACCTTCACCTCACGGCAATCCATGTTCTGGGAGTCGACAGTGTCCTGGCAGACAGACTAAGTCGCTAGTCTGCTCTTCCACACGAGTGGGAATTGGACGAAAAAGTTCTAAAAAGCATCTTCCAGATTTGGGGGACTCCTCAGATAGACCTGTTCGCTTCCTCCCAAAATACAAAGCTTCCAATCTTTTGCTCGCTCGCTCCAGAGTGAGGCGCTTTCTGGAGCGACGCTCTATCTCTAAGCTGGAAGGACAGATTCGTCTATGCTTTTCCCCCAATTCCTCTGGTCCCTCGTGTGCTGCAGAAGCTTGCTTTAGAAGGAGCGAGAATGATTCTGATCGCTCCATTCTGGCCCAGGCAAATCTGGTTCTCTCTTCTACAGCAACACTCAGACGTTCCTCCTCTTCCTCTTCCTCTTCCTTTATCTCCAGGATTGCTGATCCAGGATCAGGGGACCCTGGTCTATCCGGGACTCGGGTCCCTTCAACTTCACGCATGGCTCCTGCAGACCTAGCTCAAGCTCGTTTTGGCGTTTCTTCTAAGGTGGCCGAGATTCTGGTGGAGGCTAGAAAGCCCTCCACTAGGTCCACCTATGCCATGAAATGGAAAAGATTTTCTATCTGGGCCGCGTCCAGGAGCGTGGAGCCCTTTTCCTGCCCTGTGACCATTCTGCTTGAGTGCATGCGTCATCTTTTCGACCTGGGTCTCAGTCACTCCTCTTTGAAAGTACATATGGTGGCTATTTCAGCCTACCATTTCCCTTTCACTCATAAGGCATTTGCCCAGCTGGAGGTATCCAAAACTTTCCTCAGAGGGGTCCTTCATCTCAGGCCCCCTGTCCGGCTCCAGCTCCGCCTTGGGACTTAAACTTTGTCCTTGAGAAACTTACCCTTCCTCCCTTTGAGCCTGTGGCTTCCGCAGACTTGAAGTTTTTATCGTGAAAGACGCTCTTCTTGGTGGCCATTACTTCTGCTTGCAGAATTTCCGAGCTCCAGGCCTTCATGTGCAAAATCCCTTATTTGATTTTTCACAAAGAACGAGTAGCTCTTCGCACGAATCCTAAGTTTCTTCCGAAGGTGGTAGCGGAATGTACCTTGAATCAGTCTGTTGAATTACCTGCTTTCTTCACGCAGTACTCCAATCAAGGAGAATACCTGCTCCATACCATGAATGTTCACAGGATTCTGAGATACTACACCGATAGGACGAAGGATCTCAGAAAGACTGATCAGTTGTTCGTCTCTTTCGCTCACAAAAGAGAAGGCAATGCTGTCTCTAAGCAATGCCTATCAAAATGGTTGGCCCATTGCATCACTTTCTGGTATGACAAATTACAACAAGACCCTCGGGTCAGATCAGAAGTCCTCCACTCGTAGGAGTTGCCCCTCTGCGACTTGTTTTAGAAACGTGTCTCGCAGACATCTGTGCTACCGCCGCCCGGACTTCTGTCCATACATTTACTAATCATTACAGTTTGGACATTGCCTCTGCCTAGGAGCAGGCTTGGGTTAAGAGTCTTGCAGAGGCCGCCTTTCTTTAGGTTTGCAAGCTTTCTTACTACTTATTGGAGTAGTTCCTCCTCCTGGTGCCTTTTCTTTTGTTCCAGACTGCTTGGGATTCTGTCCTGTAGTAATTACCTACCCAGAGCCTCTCGAGTAAGATAGTACAGTTCGTAAGAACTTACCATAACAGTAGATCTTTGAGAGGCTCTTGCAGTAATATCTTCCGCCCTCCATCCCCTAGGCTTTTTCAGCTCCTTTTCCATTGAGGAAATATCTGCTTCTCTCTCATCCAGGCCTTCCGGGCCTGTGTGAGAAAAAGAACTGGAAAGGCGGGCGTCAGGACGCCCCTTTATACCGGCTCGTATGGCGCTGGTCACCTGATGTGGGCGGTCCCGCCAGGGATGCCTAGCTAGAAATTTTCACGTGGGTCCTGCACCGGCCGGCGTCAGTCCTATATGGTAATTACTGCAGCCTCTCTCGAAGATCTACTGTTACGGTAAGTTCTTATGTAACTGTACTATCTTAGAGAGGCTCTGTAGTAGTAATACCTTCCCTCCCTCCATCCCCCTAAGCTTTTTTAGCTCCTTTTCCAGGTTGGGAAATATCTGCTTCTCTCTAGTCTCGCCCTTTTGGGCCTTTGGCAGGAAAGAACTAGAAGGCAGGCGTGGGGGACCGCCCCTTTATACTGACGTCGCATGATGTCGGCCACCTGACGTGGGGGCAGTCCCCCGCCCGAGACTGTCAGCTAGAAATTTTTCCATGGGGCCCTGACGCCTGCCGGTGTCAGTCCTATATGTAATTACCTACTGCAAGAGACTCTCCCGAAGATCTACTGTTACGGTAAGTTCCTACGTAACTGTACTTTCAGTATGGTTTAGTAAAGCACTATAAACCTATTAACCCAGCTTAAGAACAGTGGTCTTGGACTTCAGTAGGGTGAATTTGGGGAAGATGGGGGTAATGCTTAGTAAGAATCTAGTGGGGGGTAGGGAATGCAGTACGTCCAAAAGCAAAACCCTGGTCCCTCCCAGTGGTGTCATGCCCATAGAGCTCGAGGGGGCATGTGCCCCCCCACCCAAATATCATTACACAAACTAGTAAAAAAATAAATATAATTTTATTTTCTATAAATCCCAAGGTCCAAAACAATATATGCTTTTTTTGAAGTTGGTGGTGGTAGGGGTAGATTCCGGAGCCGCCATCGGAATCATGGACTGCAATTCAAGGCAGTTACAATAAGTTGCAATTGCCTTGAATTGCTGCCCTAATTAAGGGGAGTCATATTTATCCAAAGTCGCCAACTCCATCTCCAGCTGGCTTGCTTGCCTGACAGTCTCCCGGCCCCAAACTCATCTCAGAGACAGAAAGTACTCCGCAGCATGGCAGAAGCACAATTTTCTTTCTTTTTCTTTATTTTATAAATTATTTAAATTGTTGTCTGAGTTGTTTCAAACTTTGGTGGACAAACTCAGCCACCAACCAAATGTGTCCCTGACTCCTTAGCACGAAAAGTCATCCAGTGAGTATGAGATGATAGAGGAGGAGCCAGAAGTTGTGTGCCCTGCACAAGGAGATCATTACAGTGCAGTTCTTTCATGGACAGAAAAGAAGGAAGGAGTAGGGCAAAGTATGGCGCCAAGGAGTGGAGTGCTTTAACAACAACTTTGCCGCGGGCTTTAGGATTTATTTTTGAAGAAGTCGACTTGAGGGAGACTCAGAGGACCGCAGCAGCAGGAAGGTGCAAGCAAGTGGCCTGAGGAAGAGAGAGAGAGAGAGAGAGAGAGACTGGGGGTGGGCGAGGCTCGAGGGGAGGGACTCTCTGTGCCGGGCGAGCCACAGGAGAAAGCGGTCTGTGGTCCAGGATCAACCAGCTGGGTGGATCCAGGTCATGGGAGGGACTCTCTGATGGCTGGGCAGGGAGAGAGAAAATAAGTGGTTTGGTCAACAGTGCACACTGAAATCGGGAGGGAAGGAAAGTGACTCTTGTCTCAACTCTCTCAGACTCAGTCTGTCGACAACCAGGGGCCAAGCCAACTGAACCAACAACAACACGACCATATTGACCACCACCCAAGCCAGGCAGCAGAGAAAAGAACAATTGTGTGACTTGGTTCTCGTGGAGTCAAGGGCCTGGGGAATCGTGGCAGCAGAGAGGGACTGAGACCTGCCTGGGCCTAAAATAAAAATTACTGAGAGGAGGAGTGCCACTGGCTGGAACTACTGAAACCAGGAGCTGGAATGAGGAGCAGGACTTCAGAGCAGAGGAGGAGCCAGGAGGATTCGATGGGCCAGCAGGCCTGCCCTAGTGTGTCGGAGCGTGAGTGAGGGAGTCAGTCTGGCGCCATTGTATACTAGGCCTGGTGTGGGCCAGGAGCACTGGAGCAGCAGCAGGGCAGTCAGTGGCACAAAAACAGCAAGTCAGCACCAGGTGGCTTGCTGGTGGGCACACACAACTACTGGGGGCCAGGCAAGCAGATCGCGTGTGGTGGGCAGCAGGCCAGAAGCAGAGTGAGCAGAGGCAGCGGACTGAGCGGAGGGCTGGGGTGGCACTCGTGGGTACAGTTGAGGGCAGGCTGCAGCAGCATTCAGAGCAGACCGAGCGAGAGTCGAGGAGGGTAGTAGAGAGACTACTAGAGGAGGACTGACTAAGTGGGTCTGGAGTGTGGACCACCGGAGACAGAGCCATCTTGAGTGAAAGTGGCCAACACACAGGAGGGGAGTTGTTGTTGCTGTTCTCAATAATCATTCCTTCTATTCTATTTCTGTTTCTGTTCCCTCCTAGGTCAGGGTGGACCATGGTGATATAATTGGTTCATTGTGACCATCTCCTGCTGGTAACCTAATGGGGAAATTTGACTGGAAAAATAAATGCCTGCTGAAAATAGAAAACAGAGTTAGGCCGGAGTGACTTGACATCACCTTGGAGTCACAGCTAGCCCTTATTTCCCCCTACCTTTCCAGAGTCCAGTAACATTGCTTTTTTTTTTTTTTTTTTAGATAATTCCTTTCTGAAGAGGACCTATACTATGTATCGGGGTGCTGCTTTCACCCTCTTGTTTTATATTTTCATTGGGCATTTATGATTACCTTTTTGTTTTCTTTTTCACTCGCACACGATGATGCAGCACCTTGTTCTAGCTGAACAAAAATGGCTCTGGAGTACATTAAACGAATAAAAGTTGAAAGTTCTGGTAATTAATTCTTAAATAGTAATCAGAACTTTCTGTAGTTCATCAAAACAGAACCATATAGTCTTCTGTGGTTAATGGTTTAGTCATCTCTGACAGATACAGAAAGGCAGGCAGACAGATGATTATTCAGAATCAGATTGTATTGTATTACATGGACAACAGTTTAAAGGGGCACTGTCAACCTGTTTTTCATCATATCATTTCTAGTTAAAAAAATGTTACAATTGCTTACCTTCTCTAAAATCCATTGATGTTGCTGTTTGTTTTGTCTGTCTCCTTGTTTAGTAGAACTGAAATGCATGGCAGTGTATATTTATAAACAGCTTTGTTTTTGTTTACAGTCCTGGATCTGTTCTTACTGCATGCTTCCTGAGCATTAGAAACACCTCTAAATAGTGCAGTCACTCACGATGCAACACCCTCCTAAACTCCCACTGCATCACACGTGGATAGACTGTGTTGTGGGTGTTCCTAAGGCCAGGAAAGATTCAGTTGGAGCTGATCAAGGAATGTAAACAAACCTGTATTTGTGTGGTAACACCAGTATGGTGGGCAGTCTGTTTTTCACTTTTTCTAAGAAAACGAGTCTGAATCAAACTGCCAACTGCATCAGCAATCCTTACAGAATGTTGACAATCAAAAAATTAGTTTTTTTAAACTAGGGACACTTTGAGACCTAAGGAGGTTGACAGTGTCCCTTTAAATGGTGACAGCAACTAACATTTTAACATAAGCTGCTGGCATGATGGAGAAGCAGCATGTCTGCATGCCATGCATGGTGGTCTCTTCGATATGCAAGGTTTAGAAGTGAACTACTAGGATGCTGGGCAGCTGGGCTGGGGTCGGGGAGGATAACAGCTACCCCTCTGCTGACAGCACAAGGAATAACTTAATTTGCTGAAGCGGTAGCAACTCAGCCATTTTACATTGTTTGTTTCACAATTACAGCAGTTTGGGGTAATCATCTTGAGGCAAGTGCCTGACAAAAGATGAAAAAAGGAATTTATATTTTCTTTCAAAAAAAAAATGCATGCAGGTCTAGCTAGCTGAGTGACACAGAGATGGGCTGCTATCTGTGGCAGAAAGAACCTGTCATAAATCGCAGTAAAAAAACAGAGGGGAAACGTTCTCGCTCTGCTGTTAGATCACTGAGATGCCATCAGATTGTAGTATATTAATAACAGGCTTTGCTGGATGAAATGTTGGTACTTGGTAATCTTTGTGATTCTGAAAAAAAATCGTGGCATGTGTGTGCTGGTGGTGGCTTTAAAGTTGGCTTTGTGAGTTTGCGTTATGGGTTAAAATAAAAAATGTATTATATTGCAAATAGTAGTACTAGTACTAGTACTTTCTTCTGTCCGTCCAGCGGAGGAGTGGAGGCAAATGTGTGGTGGGAAGGGAATGTGACTTGTGACGCAGGTGTGGACTGTAACTAGCTGGCTGATTCACTGTATAGTAAAAGCCACCAAAATGCACCATTTCAGTTAAATTTTTACAAAATGTTATGAAATTTCTTTGAACATACAAAAGGTCACTGTCCACAGACTGAACAAAGACAGAAAAAAATGTATCATTGCTCTTATCATTATGATGGCATTTGGCATGTTGGGGAACAATTTCCTGGCTTGCTAAAAGACTCCCAAATGCACCATTTGACTTCAGGTTTTCAACATTTTCCCAGGGGAGCATGCCTCTGAACCCCCCTATAGAAAATTGGATTTTGTGCCCTCCAACATTTTTGGTTCATTACGCCCCTGGTCCCTCCTCTTCTGTCCGGTATACACATGAGCCAAGCAGTAGGCAGGAGGCCAAGATTTGTAAAGCTCCATTTGCGAACCATCACCTCAGGAAGTCCTACTCAACCTTCCCTGTGTCTGGGCATTCCGAGTCATGGTCCCTTTAGGCTACTACCAGACTAAGGCCTAAACCACATTGCACTCGACACCTATAAATCGCCCAGCCTAAGTAGAAAAGGGGGCCTAGGGGCTTTTCTCTACTGTCCATTTGTTTAAACCGTGTTATAAACCAAAACTTCGCAACCCTCCCCAGATTTCATATAATATTACAGTATTCTGAGTAGAGTAAGAAACCACCAACTCGAACCCTGACATTTGAATTCTTAAGCCCAGAAATAGGAATGCTGCAGCCACAGGAGAACAACCCCTAAAGATCTTAGTAATTACCCAAATTGTCAAAGTCTCACAATACAGGGTCTTCGTCACAACTCTCAGTTCTCTCAGCACTGCTGCTCGCTTCACCTGATGCTGAAAATAGTGAAAAAGTCTTAATAGATTACATCATGTCCTGAGACTGTTGTGCATGGTTCTGCTGCTACTGCTGAGTACTGCTGCTTTGTTGAATTCGTTGTCTCTCTTAAGTGTGTTGCACTCTCCTCCAGTCCTGTCCCTGCCAGTGTTGCTGTGTCCTCTTTTGTAGGGGGATTAAAATACCCCATCTTTCCATATCTGTTAGCGCTTCCTGTACCCTGCGATATAAAATCAGCCCATCTGTGCAATGGACCATCAGATGGGCTGGGTAGGGGGTTTGAAACTAGATATTGGCCTGATGCAGCGCTCAGTGGCAAGGTCCATGAATTCCGTAGAAATTTTTCAACAAAATCTGATCCGCATGACCCCATTTTTATGCAGAATTAAGTCACTGGCTTTGTTGGATCTCTGGGATACCTTGGATTGGATCTCCCAATTCCAGGCAGGCTGAATCCCCCCTCCACCACATTGTAGTGTAGAAACACAATTATCCTTCTAGGGACATGGATATGTTGTTCATCCACACTTATTGGCAGGTTCCTTGCTGCTTTAAATCTTGCCGGAAGCTGGCTCCTCCCACCCACCCGGGTGGTAAAACTCTCGGCTCCGCCCTATGACGCCAGATCTTCCTTACCGCTTGGAAGCTCAGGTTCCCTCCTTAGCGCTCTGCGTTTTCGACTGGTTCCTGATTTTTTCGGTCTCTCTGAATTTAGTTGGAAGTTTTCTGTTGCTTCGACCTTCTCCCTCGCGGCTGCAATGGATAATTTGTTTTCCAGCTCCCGGAGGCGCCCGGTTAATTCCTCCAGGAAAGACCCGCACTCCACGTGCGTTTACTGCCTCGACTTGGACCATGATCCGCAAGTTTGCGATTTTTACTGTGCTCTTTCAACCAGCGCCCTGGAGGATTGTGTGGCCCGTTTCGGGCTCGGGCGACCTGAACCTTTTCCGCGCGGAAAAATCGCGGAGACTCATCGGGCGGTGTCAGCGTCGGCTGTCTCGGCTGAGCAGCTCGATCTTCTTTCCTCCATGGAGGCGGTGTCCAAGTCTGCCCCCCCCCCAGTCGCGGCGCTTATCCCGCTCTTCTTGAGTTCTCCTCATTCAGCTTAGTTCAAGGAGCTTCGCCAGTCCCTTTCCTCGAAGGAAGAGGGACCCTCGGGACCTGCCTCTCGGCCCAGGCCAATGGAGTCGCAGGCTAAGTCCCATCATTGGCGTTGGAGGGAGTGGGAGAGTTCCCCTTCCCCTGTCTGCCGACTTTCGATTTCGGTCGAGGGTGCGGCACAGGCCACTGGCTTCACGGTGTCCCCATCAGGTCAGCCGGCCATGACTCCCGTCAACGTTGTCGAGTCTTCTCTCGACCCGTCATCCGGGTGGTCTACTGCAGGAGCCGTCAACCCTTCGCCGGTTTCCCGGCGGTGGCGAGGTTCTGCCTGCACCTTGAGGCGACAGGCCTCGGTCTTTTGTCTGACCGGCGAGGAAGCGGGCATCCTGCTCCTTCCTGGCCCACCTCGTTTCCCGGGATCTGGGTCTGTCGCGGTCCTCTTCTCGGTCAAGCCGCTCCCGCCCGACCGGCGATCTCGGTCGAGCGCCGAGTTAAGTAGCATTACCGTTCCTCCTCGTCTCCCTCCTCGGATGAGGAATGGCCCGATGCAGATGCGTCAGGCGTTACGAGGAGTTCATGTGGCAGCAGTTGCTGTTGTCCGGGAATCAGTCGACTCCGATTCATTCCCCGTCCAGTAAGCAGCTGCCGCCCGAACGGCCGACACAACCACTCGCCGTAGTCGAGGTGCCCACTTCTGAGCCGGTTGTTCATCCGAACCTTGCTGCCCCACCGACTTCGGTGGAACCTCAGCCGGGTCACGACCTGTCCCGCAGGTTGTCTGTCCCCCTCACTCCCGCCCGCCCTCAGTGGGTGAAGAGTGGCTCAGGCCTGAGGCAGCTCTTTGTAGACCCTTCAGAGTCCTACGTCGACTCCTCCATGTTCCCCTGTCGGGAGGACCCGGGGTCCTCTCCGGAACGCTCTGTGGACGACAGCCCATTGTCCTTTCTGGGTCTGCTTCAGCTCATCTCGGAGTTCACCGGGATGCAGCTTGAACCCGTGTCCAAATGGGTCTCTTATCCCCTGATGGAGATTCTAGACTGAGGGGGTTCACCCTCGGAGACCTTCCCGGTGGCCGAGGCCATTGTCGGCCCGGCCTTGGAGCTCTGGCGGCGGCCTACTTCCTGTCTTGCGCCCTCGGCCAGGATGGCCAGGAAGTACTCTGTCCCTGTCGGTTCTTTGCCCGGTTTCTCGGAGCACCCCTCAGCTGAGGGGTTGGTTACTGATAATGTTTTCCAGTGTTCTGGGAACGCTCGGGATGTGGATAGGCCCCCTGACAAAGAGTCCAAAAAGATGGACTACGTCGGGCGTAAGGTTTACGCTGCGTCCTCCCTTGGCCTCCGACAGGCCAGCTCGGCTGCACTGATGGCACATTTCTCCCACGCCCTTTTGGGCTCCCTCATCTCCCGGCCGACCTGCGGACCAAGGTCCGGAGGGTGCGGGACCAGGGTAGGGCGATGGCGAAGCAGCAGCTTCAGACTGCTGTGGACTTAGGTGATTCCTGTGCCAGGTCGGTGGCGGCCGCAGGGCGTAGCTGAGGTTATCCTCTTTCTCATAGGAAACCCAGCACAAGTTGGCGGACATCCCCTTTTTGGGGACTGACCTTTTCGGCCCTGGAGTGGAGGGACACCTCCAAGGGACCGAGAAGTCCGATGCCACTTCGGACTCGGTCACCCCCGCCCGGAGGGACAAGGGCGCCGGCAGCCTTTGCGTAAGCCCCTTTGCCCCTCAGCCCCTGCAGCCCGATCGGCCCATCAACTCCAGCATGAGGGCCAGCAGGCTTGCGCTGGGCGTCCTGACCCCAAGCCAGTGTCTTCTTCTAAAAGGAAGCAGGGAGATAAAGGCCCAGGAGCTCCCTCGGCCAATCCCTCCTCGAAGCCTGCTCAGTGACGGGCTGAGGGGCGCTGTCCCTGGCCCCGTCACCCCTACCCGGGTTCCCCCGTTGGGAGACTGCTCTGTCCCTCCTCCACCTGGTCCGCTTTCCCGGACCTCTGGGTGCTGGAGGTGCTAGGGGAAGGTCCTACCTTGGGATTGCGAGCAGGCACCACCCTTTCGAGCCGTTGCCTCACGGGGATCTTGGAGTTCTGCAGCCTCGTTGTCGGCCCGCTGAGCCGACTTGCCTGGCCCTCTAAATAGAGGTGATCAGGAAGGTTGCGGATCCTCCTTCAGACCCTGGGTTTGTGTTCAGGTATTCCTGGTCCCAAACGGACAGGGGGCTTACACCCCATTCTTTATCCGCACGTCCAGATGGTCTCTCTGTCTCAGATATCCCATCCTCAGAGCGAGGCGTGTGGCTTCTTTCCTGGACCTCCAGGACGTACTTACACTTCGTTCTGTCTGTTTCTTGGGAGACTCCTCCCTTTCTTAAGCGGGGGATCTCTTTACGAGTTCCAGGCCAGGCCCTTCGGTCTCTGTTCAGCAGTTTTCTGCGGCACTGAGGGGTCCGGGCATAACCCCACCCGGATGGCGGCCTGACTGCAACCCTTCCAGGTGGAAGGGGACGGCCCAGAGTTCTGGCCCTCTAGGTCAGACTGGTCTCCTTTTATCGGAGCCACGTTGGAACTCGTGTCTTAGCGGGTGATCCTTCTTCGGGACGAGGCACGACTCTTGAGTCTGAGCTCGGCTCCTGGTGGACAGGGCTGAAGTTCTTCCCTCCTTACCTAGTCAGGTCTGACTGGGCAATTGCGCCCTGCCCGGGACCTCCTGCACCTCCTGGGCCTCGCGGCGGCCTGCTCCAGCGTGGTCTGTTGGACCCGCCGGTTCATGCATCCCACTAGTGAGGGCTGGCCAGCCAGCGGTCACAGCGCTGTGTTCCTTCGGACCAGTTCGTGACAACAGCCCAGGGGTTAGGGAACGTTCTTCTTCGGACCCTTCCAGCTCTTTTGCAGGAGAACATCCTGTTCGTCCGCCCCGAGTCAACGATCTTCTCCGACCGATGCATCTTGGATGGGTGGGGGTGCCCATCAAGGGGAATACAGAGTGCACCGCCTCTGGTCCTCTCGGGAGTCCCGATGTCTTTCCTACCTGCTGGAGCTTCAGGCGGTCCGCTTAGCTTGCACCGCTTGCTCCATCTGTGCGGGGTCTAGTGGTTTAGGTCCAGGCGGACAACACCACGACCATGTGCTACCTATCCCGCCAGGATCGGATGAGCCCCTTGCCTCTGCATAAGGAGGTTCTCCGCACTGGTCTTTCGCGCAGCCGGGAGGCGGTTTCCTAGCCATTTCATGGCAGGTGCCTCCATCACCCTGGCCGATGCCCTAAGCCGGATAAGGGCTGCGCCTCACGAGTGGTTTCCCTGCCGGAGGTAGCACAAGATCTTCCTCCCTCTGAGTCACACCTCGGGTGGACCCTTGTTCTTTTTCCCTCCTGGGAGAACTCGAGGCCGAGACTGTCTCATGCCCGCCCCTCAGCACGGCTTGCTGTGGGGGGATGCCTGGAGGCCCGGCCGGGCCTCTCATCGCCTCTCCCCATTTCCCTTGACCCTCAGGCAGGTGAGGAGGACTAGGGGCAGGAGATTCTGGTAGCCCCAGACTGGCTTCGCCAGCTCTGGTATCCAGCTCTCCTCAGTCTCAGCCCCAGGCTCCCGAGGCGGCTTCCAGCCCGCCCGGTCCTGTTCTCTGTTGTTAGGGGAAGGTACTCCATCCGGACCTTCTATCCCTGCACCTGATGGCCTGGTCCCTGTGCGGCTAGTGGCCAGGCCTTGGGTCTTCTGGCAAGGTCCTCGACGTTTTGAGGCGTCCTGCCAGGAGTCGACCAGACATGCTCGCCTTCAAATGGAAGAGTTCTCCATTTGGTGTTGGGATAGGGCCTGGTCCCTTCTCCTGTTCCTCGGCGAGCATTCCGGACCATCTGCGGTCCGTTCTTTTATTGAACAAGGGCTTCGGTCGACGACCCTCTAGGTGCTTCTGTTAGTCACTCCTGTCTCCTGGGTGCGGGCCGGGAAGCAGTCGGTGGTGCAGAAAAGGTGGTCTGGCGCTTTCCTAGGCCTCAATCACACCTCCCCTCTGGGGAGAGTATCCCCATTTGGTGGGATCTTTCGCTGGTACGGGCTTAGCTCATGGGCAAGCCGTTCAAACCCCTGCACAGGTGTGAGTTTCCCCCACCTGTTGTGGAAGAACACCTTCTTGGGGCTTCCATGCCAACCAGAAGGACGGGAGAGTTCCAGGCGCTCCTTTGAATCTCCTTATCTGGTCTTCCACAGGGACAAGGTTGTCCTCCGCCCCACCCGAAGTTCCTTCCGTAGGCGGTGGCGGAGTCCTTTTATCCCCTAACCAGGTATTGTCTCTGCCAGGGTTCATCCCCATTCACACCTCGGAGGCCTTATATAGAATCCATTGGGACCCTGTTTAGCGCTCGCCTACCCAGGGAGCGTAGGGCTGAAGTTCGGGAGAGGTTCGCCAGCTGTTTGTCACTTACGCTGAAGCCGCACCTGGCAGACCTGCAGCCAAGCGGACAACGAGCGGGTGGGTCACCTCCTGCATAGGTCTCCGCTATAGGTGGGCGGGCATGGAGCCTCCCAGAGGGATAAGTGCTCATTTTTACCCGCCCTTCTGCTGCATCGGTGGCTGCTTCCGTGGATACTCCTGTCCAGGATATCCGCAGGGCTCCTACCCGGAAGCAGACATATACCGAATTCCCCTTCTACATCGACCTTGGATCACGCCGGGATGTTGGTCGGGGCCTCTGTTCTCCAGTCTGTAACAGGAGTTTTAGAAATGGTATATGTTGTTCATCCACACGACCCACCCGACCTCCCCGGCTTTGATGCACAACCTGGCTTCCAGCGGGCTAGATCTGGCATCATGGGGCGGAGCCGAGAGTTTTACCACCTGGGTGAGTGGGAGGAGCCAGCTTGAAGACCTTCCGGCAAGATTTAAAGCGGCAAGGAACCTGCCAATAAGTGTGGATGAACAACATATACCATTCCTAGAACTCCTGTTACAGGTGAGTAACCTGTATTTCTCCCTCCCGTAACCGTACTTGTACTCTTTGCACCAGACCTGCTCCACCCACCTCCCAGTTCAGCCCACATTCCCCTCACCTGTGCTCCACCTTGCTTACCATTCTGTTAAGCTAACCACTGATGACAGTTCCTAACGTCCAGGGTGCTTGTGAGTAATTGAGCACTTATCTAGTTTTATGACCACTGCTGTCATGTAACAAAATGCTGACTATGTAATTTGTAAATGTATATAATGTTCCCCAGCTGATGTTTCCACTACTTGTTTTCGTGTCACACACTGTTGAGTTTTTGTTAACTGATGTTATATGTAAAATGACGTGGAACCCTTGTAAATGAGCTTCTAGCTCAAAGGTTGTTTCTGAAACTTAATTTAAAATGGTCACTAGCATGTCTGAGTGATCCTTTTGAATTTTATCTAGGTCTGTTCATAGCATATATATAGCATCCCTTAAATCAGCATGAAATGCTTGCAGTTCCTCCATTAATTGTTCATTTGTAATCCCTGCTGATTCTGAGCAAGGAGCTGTGCTTGGCGAGGAGGCTATGCTGGATGCCTTAGAGGAATTCCAAGTATCTCCTCTAGAAGCATTACAGGGCTTTCCTGTGCTCAGTTCTAGGTGAACTTATGTTTTTTTACCTCCCATAATCAACTGACACCTTGCTGTTTGTTGAAATCCCTAAATTTGAAGTGAAAACTGTGATTTTTTTTTCCATATAGCTTTTTGCTCCCCCATTACCACCTGCGCCTTCTCAGCAACAGGGGAGACATATATTTCTGCATTTTTTTTTTCCCCCGTTACCCTGTATCGCGGTCGCGCATGCGTGTGGAGGCTCACATACGCTCCGTGGCTTCAGTGACGGCCACTTCCCACTGCCTGGCCTAATGCCAGGGTTCCCTATGGTGTGGTGCTACCCCCTAGCCTCCACCAGGGTGGCAGCCAAGAGCCAGGGAACCCGCACATCCCTCCCAGGAGAGGAGAGCTGCCTTGCGGCTTCTCGATCTTGCTCCGCACCCCACCCCACCCCGGAGGACCACTCCTGCTTGCAAACTCTGTTGTGGCCTTCAGAGCCTCAACCCTCAGTGCCACAGGGCCAGCACAAACTGTGATTTTGAGGCATGCTTTATCAGCCCAGGAATCAGAGCTTGGTTTCAGTGCAACATATTGCTGTTGAGTCTTTTTCTGCTGGCAGATTGTGTGTTGCAGTATTTTCAATGCAAAACTCAAGTAGGCATGTACAGGCGGCTAACAGTGTTAACACTGTTAAGCCACAATGGTTTACTCCAAATGATACAACGGGCAACTTAAATGCTTAAACTGAATAGTTGACTGGCAGGTTTAGCCGTGGGTTAATCTAGAGGTGGGCACGCCAGAGCAGGCTGAAGCCTGGCTCTAGCTTAGTGCCTGGCTCGGCTCAACTCAGCCTCTGTAAGCAATTGAAAGCCTAAGTCAAGCCGAGCCAGTTATGGTCAACATAAACATTTTTCACGGCCTTAGTAGTTAGTGTAGTGTCTGAAACGTTCAAGCTCCTATGTTGTGAACAGCCTGCAGTACCAGGGTCCGGCTCGTGTTTTGGCTCTTAGAGTCAAGCCAGGCCCCTGGCTCGGCTCTGGCTTGGGTCTAGTTGAAGAATTCCTGGCTTACCCACCTCTAGGTCAATCCCTGCATAACCCACACATAAAGTGCAAGTCAACCACATTACAAAATCAAACTTACTTGAAATCACTGCTCCCTTCTGGAAATTCTGAACTAATATATTTTGCCCACTGTATTTGTTCTCGCTTCAGTGCTAAAAAAAAAAAAAATAATCATATCATCTGACCTAAATTGCAGCTTTAATGAACCAACATCTTTAATCCCTCCCAACCACAGTTCTTTTAACATTTACTGTGGCTACATTTACAGCTTCCTACCAGCTTAGCACTCTCTCTCTCTCTCACTGGCGGCAGCTGTGTTCAGCTCGGTTCTGCTCTGACATCCGCTGTCTCATTCCTTCTCTGTCTCCTCCACTAAGGTGCTCTCTGTCTCCAGCTAACGCACTTGTTTCTCCCACCCAAATCTGTCAGCTACTTGTAACTACATTAAATACGGCTTTCTCAGGTCATAACTGCTGTCTCCAAGACCCACGATTACACCTTAGTACACATGCAGTGTCGGGGACAGGGCCAGATTGAATTGTGGGAAGTGGTGCTGAGCAGCCCAGTTGGCAGGCAGAAAATGTATGAGTAGCTGGTGGCTCAGCTACAACTGCGGGGGGTATTTAATAATTGTGGAAAGACATTTCTAAAAAATAATTTTAAAACACAACAAAAGATATATTTAAGATGCATTTCTTAAAAAAATCTATTTTAGGTAGGTGTTTATTCTATAATCACAATAAGGCACAACAGAGTGTGGGTCATTTAAGCAATAAGACATGACAGGGTGTGCATTACGGTGACATAGCTACATGGTGTGTTGTGGCGTGAGGCATTATCAGCTGCCATCAACCACCCAAAGTGTCATTATCCACCACAGAGGACACCATGGGATGTCTTATTGTGATTTTAAAATAGGTCCAAGATTTGTTCGGGGGTTGAAAAAAATACACAAAAGTAAAATCATGTTCAGCATTTTAATGATTTTTTTTTCTAGTTCATCCACCCCAACAAAATAGTCCTAGCACATCCCAGCATTCGGCATGCTATGTTATTTCAAATATAATGCACAGCTTAACACATTTTCAAACCCATCTTTAAACCTTCTGTTTTCCCAGACTTGCCCCATTTACCTGTTTCCTCACCTTTCCTCCTTTATATTATTTCCTCCCTTTTCTTTGCCTTGTTCTGTTCTTTATTACCATCACTCATTAGATGAAATATTTACTGTGGATGGAACATAAGAATTCAAATTTCTGCTCAACTCCACTGGCAGAGTGTTCACCCCCTCACTCACATGGTAGAAGGCCTCAGATGGACCATGGGCTTTTGTTTTATCTGTAGCAGGTTAAACAGCAGCGATTTCCATGGTAAGCATAGGAAGGGGGGTTTTCATGGTCAGCAAAGAAACACCAGAAATTAAAACTGTTGGTACTGTGGTATTTCATTTTAAATATATGTACGTGAGAGTGAGAAGAGGATTATGAGGGCAAATAACATTTAACTATGTTTGTTTTATTTGAGGCAGTCTATTTTTAGGGCCTAGTTGAGGGCTTTAAGTGAGTAATGGTGGCAGTCATGTTTGTGATGGCAGTCAGGGATGTGTGATTAGTATTGATTTTTTGTTTTGTAAAGAGGCTACTGGATCTTTATCCAGTGCTGTTGTGCTGAGATAACGACATGGATAAAGATGTTCCTTAGCCAGTCAGGTTTCAGGAATTTTCAAACCCATTTTATATTTAAACAGTAACATACTGCAGGGTGTGCTTTATCATAGAATATCAGCACGTCTTGGGTGCGTTGTGAGGCACGAGGCAAAGCTGAGTGCCTTACGTACCCAAGAAGTGCCGATATCCTGTTATAAAGCACACCCTGGAGTGTGTTATTGCGATTATGCACTAGACCCATACAGTAAAGTAAAAAAATAAAAGCCACAAAACAAGTTTAACAATTTTTTTTTTTTACTGTTTTTAGACTGTGGAAGTACATTAGTGCATAAAATAGTCCAATGCTGGAGTCATTAATCAGGTAACTGCCCTAACTTTTAACTGATCAGAATAAGGGTTTTGAGAGGGCTCAGGGATGTTGTTTTCTGGTCAGGGGTCTTGTTTTTAGCCGTTCCATTATGAGGGAATATAAGTATGGGTCTGGAATGCTGCCGACCAATCAGCTTCTCAGATTTTTCCTGTTCAGTGCATAATGGGAATTTACCTACTGTTGGTGTGGTTAGTCACTTGGCCTTCATCCTTGAGACACTGCACATCAGGCATGGGTATATCCCCCAGTAACCCCTGCAATGTCATGCCTTGTTTCTTAAATCATCATCATGGTGACACAATGTTGTACATGTTTTTCCTAGGAAGAGTTTTTTGAGAACCCTCATTCTGTAGACATTGACTCTGAAGAATTTTCCACCCTGCCTCTAGAAGTAAAGCATGAAATCTTGACTGATATGAAAGAATTTTCAAAACGAAGAAGAACATTGTTTGAAGCCATGCCTGAGGTACATCAAGAATTTTGTAAAAGTGTCTTTACAACAGCCTAGTAGCGTATTTATCTATTAAAAGGTAAAATGTAGCAATGCTACAGTTAAATTGTTTACTATTCATTTTGTTATAATGTTAATACTTCATGATTGTTTGGTGTTCTGAAAGAAAGGTATTTTCACTCTAACTATAAACTCAACCTAGACAAGACAATGGCGATGCCCACAAACTCCAGGGTATTTAAAGTGGATATCCTGTCCCTCCATCTAACTTGGGTCAGCGGATTAAACACTTGAGTGTAACTCTTGCCCTAACTCCTGCCCAACTTATTAAAAGGAATTTGGATGACCTGTTTCTTGCGATTAAATAGGATCTGGATCGGTGGTCCTCCCTCCACCTCTCCCTTCAGGGGAGAATCAGTGCCATCAAAACAAACGTTCTTCCCTGCCTTCTTTACCCCTTACACATGTTTCATGTGATGCTTTGCCTCAAATGGTTTAAGAAAGTCCATTCTCTCACCTCCACTTTCATTTGGCAGGGCAAGCCCCCGAAGCGTTCCTATACTCTTTTGGTGCTCCAAAACGCCACGGTGGCCTTAGGCTGCCTAATTTCTGTTTGTATTATCTGACTGGTCACATTACTAAATACATGAAATGGCCTGCAGTTCCCTCACCATCAGATGTTCCAGACCATATCCCAATGTGGCTGCAGATTGAATGATACCTTATCGTTCAATTGACTCTCTCTCTCCCGATAGCCTCCTTTTTATTTCTCCCAAATCATTACCGCTGTCCCTTCATTATTCAGTGGTGTTTACCTCCCTGAAAGTCCATACCCAAATGTGTCGAGCTCTTCGCTATGATAACTTAACTCATTACTTCCAATAGCTTCATATGAAGTCCGAACTATCCATTGTTTACCTGACACAAAATGGCCACCCATGTAATAATGAGTTATGGAATATATCCTAGCCAATCTGCTTTAACCCTAACATAAAAGTAGGGGGCCAAATAATAGCACCAGGAGGGTTTCTTACTTGGAAGGGAAAATAGTTGTGGACCTGGTTTCTGATAGCCAGCTCTTTGACAGTCAGACCTTACTAACGAAGTTTCAACTGCCACTTTGGCGCATTTTTAATGTGTACCGGCTTAGACATTTACTGGTAAGCTGGTTTGGTGCGAATGAAGGGACTATCAACCAAAGGGTCTTCCTCCACACACTTCAATCCCTGGCTTGGCAGCCTCGTTCCGTATCACAAATTACGTCTACCCTGTTCCCCAAGCTTTTCCCAGATATCACAGGATATTCCCAATATTGGTCCTCTGCTCTACCGGCTAACTATTTTAACTGGGACCGCATTTGGTTGGACTTTTATAAATATACTACTGACGACAAACTCTGCCTAACCAAATTTTACAACCTGCAGAACATATATTTCACTCCCACTAAACTAGCAGCGATGGGAAAAGTTGCTTCACCCCTTTGTACCAGATGCGAGCAAGAAACTGGATAATTGCTTCATGTTCTGTGGGAATGCCCAAAGGTCGCCCCTCTCTGGGAACAGATTTGACGAAGAGTGGATCCTTTTAGGTTTAGATAATTTTTTACTCCTGAAATCTGCCTAGTAGGGAACCTTTCCCAGGTTAATGTTACGGAGCGGCGGTACCATATGTCCTTAATCTCCCTGTCAGTGAAGAAGGTGGTATTACGTCATTGGAAGGAAAGTGCTTCCATTTCATATCCCGAATGGCTATCTGATCTCCTGGCTAACCTTTGTCTTGAGAGGACGGTGGCGAGCCTCCGGGGATCGGTTGACTGGCTATACTAAGAAATAGGGCAAGCTTCACGCCTTGTTCTTCCTTCAGTCCTTGAACCTGCATGTTGTGGAAGAATCAAAACTCTTCTGGTACTGTGAGCGCGAAGAGAAATTCTACACTGGAGACTCCCACAATGTCTGTGTCTGTTGCCTAGGCCTGGGTCACAACATGAAAGCCTGCACAGTCTGCCAGGTCTTCAGTTCCACAGCCAGGTGAAGCAGAAAGGGGGCTCTGGAGAAATGTTTACTCCAAAAGACCAAAGCCAGAATAGAGAAGCAGCTGCAAGAAAAATCTGCTTCACCAGCTCAGTCAACCGAATCGCAGTCATTGAAATCCTGGGAGAAATCTTTAAGGAGTCACAAGCACCGGGACAAGCATAAGACTTCCCCAGCTCTCTCCAGGTCGCCCCTGCGCTCTACAGGTATGACTTCTTCTTGGACATCGTCCGCTGCAGCCGACCACCCCCCGACGGTTGACGTGACACCATGGTCGGGGCTTGGCGTAGCTGCTACTGGGCCTATTACGGCCGGTACCTCACCATTGACAAAGGGGACCCAGCCTCCACTGTCGCCTCCTCCAGTTGCACCAGTTAACCAAAGCAGCACCAGTGCCCAGGCAGTCCTTATCACTTTTTTGAACATAAGGCATTTACTGCCTGATTTCCCTGTTCCGCTCTACGCAAGGGGGATGTGACTAGAACCATTTGTTCTAGATATTCAATCAGCTGATCCCACTGGACTCTTAGGGTCAACTGGGGAAGCCACATGTGCAGTCTAGCCAGTGACACTGTAATAATGGCTGTGGCCATGAGTCTCAGAAGACTTAAAAATGCCCTTGCTGAGACATAGCAGCTGTCATGCACTAATTGTGCTTGGGTAATCAGACAGTTGATCCTATCCAGAGGCAGAAAGGCTGAGCACTGGGCCATATCAAGTACTGCCTCATGTACTGCAATCGCTGGCAGGGTGTCACTACTGATTTTATGATAACTGTCATTCTCAGAACATCAAAAAGCTGTCTGGTTCGAGCTAAGGTCTGCTGAAGCTCGTCCCTGGATTAGGCTTTTAATAGCAAATCATCTAGGTAAGAGAAAACATAAGGCCTTCCCTGCGAAGGGCTGCTGCCATCACTGTGAAGCATTTGGTAAAGACACTGGCTGTGGTGCCGGCCACAGATACCAAGGCCGACCAACCTCGGAAAGAGCCCACACCGGTCACGTCGCTGGGCTCGAGGTCTTCCACTCTGGGGGGGCACTTTTACATGTCGTCTCCCAAGGCTCTTCCAGATTTTCTGGCTTCACCGATTCCCTTGAAGGGGACTGCAGCCTCCGTGTTCAATAAAGAAGAGCTCACAGAGCTTTTTTCTTTCTGGTGAGCCAGTTCAAGAAAGACATCACTCCCCCAAAGCCGGATCCGACACCGGTCCCCGACCTGCTGGACGTCCAAGCACCGGGGTTCTCCCTTCAAAGCCTTCTACTGAACCTCTGGAAGAGCGGTGTAAAGTTTTCAAGTCCCGCTCACCCCCGGTAGTCAGATCCCGGTCCAGGTCTGAGGACCGCTGACGGTACCGCTCACGGTCTTCTAGCCGTTGCCGGTCCAGGAGCAAGTCTCGCAGCCACCGTAGGTCTTCACCAGGTGCGGATGCTCTTCCAGCCATCGCTGCTCTCGAGATAGGCACCGGTCTCCACTCCGTCATTGGTCCCCAAGCCAACGTCGGTCAGACAGTGGCCAATGCTCCAAGGAGGGAAGTCCTTCCAGGAATGGTTCGGCCTCTCCTCATCCTAGTAGGAGCTGGTCTTCGTCATTTTCCCCTTCAGATGAGTCCTTCTCAGGAGTTGGAGGTTCTCCTGTTGATAAAGAAACTCCCCGTTTACCACCCGATGACCCCACCTTTATGGACATCATGCAGCACATCCAGGCCTCCAATGAATGGGAGACAGAGGACCTGGATCCAGAACGCCAGAGACTGGCTAGGTACCTGAGGCAAAAGGCGCCTAAGCCATTAGTAGTGCCTTCTTTGGTGGATACATTCCAAGGCCTCACGCGATCACTTGAAATCATCCCGCCACAGTCCCAGCAGTTCCCAAAAAATTGGACCAGCTATATAGAGCGCCGAGGGATGAGCCTTTTTTGGCGGAACACCCTCAGGCTGACACGATGGTCATAGTGGCTGCTCATGAAAAATCTCGACAGCCCAAGCACCTAAGTTCTCAGCCTTCCGATTAGGAGTCTCATTACCTGGACCAGGTGGGCAAGAAGGTGTATTCTGCATCTCTGAACTTCCTTATGCATATGGTCCAGTACCAAAATGCTTTATGGGAGAAGGGGCAAGAGCTGGCTAAAGCCTTACCAGACTCCACGCACAAGATGGAGCTCCTGGATATTCTGAAGCCAGGTTCGGACGTCGGCACACATGTTCTGCGTGCCTCGTACGACACTGCAGATACGGCGTCAATGGCAACAGTGTCAGGTGTCTGCCTGAGGCACTACGCCTGGTTACGAGTTTCGGGATTCTCCCAGGATCTGCAGAACGGAATCAGAGACCTTCCTTTCCATGGTTCTGTACTGTTCGCGGTGGAGACCGAGGGTCTTATCTCTCTTCTCCTGGGATCTAGGTAATCAATCTGGTCCATCAGTCAGATGTATAAGGGGGGACCAGAAACAATTCCGCAAACAGCCATTTCAGAAGACCTCAGATCAACCTGCCCGTGGCAGTTGGTCAGCTCAGAGAGGAGGCTTTAAAAGGAAGGTCACAACCCAGCAGCCTGGGGGGTGCTCCTTTTCGAGACCCCAAGTCCTCCCAAGCCTCTCTGCTGACCCCCGGTTCATCCCAATGACTCCCTGTTGACTACCCCCCGGAGGAGTTGCAAAGGGAGGCAGTAGGGGGTTGCTTATCCCTCCATATGGAGGGAAGGAGCAAAATCACTTCGGACCTCTGGGTTCTAGATATTATAAGGAGGGGACACGTACTGGAGTTCACTCGGATCCCCCCAGGAACACCACCAAGGTCTTCAAGATATCCTCCTTTTCACATACCTCTCATAGAAGAAGAGATTCAGGCCCTCTTGCAAAAAGGGCAATAGAGCCAGTTCCCTTGCAGCAGGGAAAAGGGTATTACTCCCACTTCTTCCTGGTGCCAAAGAAAACTCAGGATCTTCGGCTCATCCTGGACCTCAGCTCCCTAAACAACTATATAGACTACAAATGGTTTTGGATGGTGACCCTTCCAGGTCTAATTCCTCTGCTGCACCAAGGGGACTGACTCTGCTCCCTGGACATGCAAGAGGCTTACATGCATATCGGGGTCTTTCCTCCTCACCAGAAGTACTTAAGGTTCCACTTCCAGGGGAGACATTACCAGTTTTGGGTTCTGCCGTTTGGCCTCTCCTCCGCTTCTCGAGTCTTCACCAAGTGCCTAGCAGTGGTAGCTGCAGCTCTAAGGCGCAAGGGACATTATGTCTTCCCTTACCTGGACAACTGGCTTCTGGCATCCTCGTCAAGAATGCGCCTTCTTCGTACTCTTGGAGACACCTATATGCTATTCTGAGATTGGGGATCACCCTGAATCTTTCCAAGTCATCCCCAGAGCCCAGCCAAAGACTCTCCTTTATAGGTGTGGTTCAGGATACGGTCCAGGGTATGGCCTTCCTCCCACAGGAAAGGGGAGATTGCCTGCGAGAAGTGGCCCGAAAGGTTCTGATAACCCCCCCAGGTCCAAGCGAGGACCTTCCTCAGACTTCTGGGACACATGGTGGCGGCCATCCCTGTAACTCCCTTGGCTCACCTCCACATGAGGGTCCCGCAGTGGATGCTCAGGTTGCAGTGAGACCAAAGCTTCGATGGTCTCGACCATCTGGTCAGGATCTCCGAGCCAGTCAGAAGAACCCTTCTTTGGTGGTTAGATTCCCCCCCCCCACCTTGGAAAAGGGGGTCTTGTTTCGGCAGGAGCCTCCAAGTCAGACCTTTATGACAGATGCCTCCGACTTCAGCTGGGAGGCTCATCTAGGAGATAGCCAGACTCGGGGCGTTTGGCCCCTAGAGGAACGCAACCTCCACATCATCGTATTAGAAATGTGAGCAGTCTTTTACGCCCTGCGGGCTTTTCAAGAGGACCTAGCGCCAGGCTCTCTTCTTGTTCAGTCAGACAACACGGCCGTTGTCTTCCACATCAACAAGCAAGGGGGAACACACTCCTACCCCCTGTGGAGGGAGGCAATGAGAGTCTGGTACTGGGCGCTGGAGCATCGCATCTTCCTGACTGCAGTGCATGCTCCAGGTGTCCAAAATGCCTTGGCAAACAGCCTAAGTCGGTCTCGCTCCAAGGCGCACGAGTGGGAGCTACTCCAATCAGTAGTGGACCAGCTGTTCGGCACTTGGGGCCTTCCAGAGCTGGACCGCTTTGCGTCCCCATGCAACGCCAAACTGCCAAGTTTCTAGTCGCAAGAGTAGGCGCCTGGTGTTTTTTGGCCAGACGCGTTGTCCCTTTGTTGGACAGGGAGGTTCCTTTATGCCTTCCCTCCCTTTCCTCTAATTCAGAGGGTTCTGTTGAAGGTACAGGCCGAGGGGGCTCGGATGATCCTAGTCGTCCCGCTATGGCCACAGGGGATTTGGTTCCTTCTACTTCAGCGGTTGTCGTCAGAGCCTCCGATTCCGCTGCCAGTATGTTTGCAGTTGCTGTCCCAGGATCAGGGCAGGCTGGTACACCCAGATCTCGCGTCCCTGCACCTTAATGCATGGCTCCTGCAGACATAATTAAGACGAGGTATGGGATCTCCCAAGAGGTGGCAGACATTCTCGTTTCTGCGAGGAAGCTCTCTACTTGGTCCACTTATGCTATGAAGTGGAAGCGTTTCTGCCTTTGGGTTTCATCACATCATCTGGATCCCCTTACCTGTCCGGTGAACTTAGCCTTACAGTACCTCCTCTCCTTGTTGCATCAAGGCTTGAGCTACTCCTCCATTAAAGTGTATATGTCGGCGATATCCGCCTACCATGCATTGGTAGAAGGCAGAACCCTAGCCCAGTTGGATGTGGCCCGCACCTTTCTACGGGGCATACTTCATATAAAGCCACCCATTAGGGATCCAATTCCCCCCCTGGGATCTCCTTTTTGTGTTGAAGAAGCTTACTCTCCCTCCCTCTGAACCCGCAGCAGAGTATGAGCTGCGTTATCTCTCCTGGAAGGTTTCCTTCTTAGTTGCTGTTACTTCAGCTCGAAGGATTTCTGAGCTTCAGGCCCTGATGTGCAACGAGCCTTATTTGATTTTTCATAGGGAAAGGGTTTCCCTCAGGACAAATCCTAAGTTTCTGCCCAAAGTGGTTTCTCAATTAACCCTCAACCAGTCGGTTAACCTTCCAGTCTATTATTCAACCCCTTCCAACAGGGGAGAAGCTCTCTTACACACTTTGGATGTCCACAGGTCGCTGAGGCACTACCTCAAACGTACACCGGCACACCACAAATTGGAACAACTCTTTGTGGCTTTTGCGCCTCAACACCTGGGCAAACCGGTGTCGAAAGAGACTATATCCAGATGGCTAGTCCACTGCATAGTCTTCTGCTACAACAAGTACAACAAGCCTCTTCCTGAAGCAGTTAGAGGTCATTCTACTAGAGGAGTGTCTACCTCCTTTGCTTCTTTGAACAATGTCTCTATCAGAGACATTTGCGCAGCAGCTGCTTGGAGTTCAGTACATACTTTTGTCAGGCATTTCAGCTTGGACATAGCCTCCTGGCGCCGAGCCGGTTTCAGCCTGGCAGTCCTTCAGGGACTACTGTCCTGACATACTGTCTTCCTGCCTGTCTAGGCAATGCCGTCTTGTTGGCTGCCGTCATCCTCTTCCCGGGGCTTGTCACCTCCTTAGCGCGGGACTGCTTGGGATTCTGTCCTAATGGTTATAGCCTGCTGCAAGAGCTCCCACTCGAAGTAAGATAATACAGTTACATAAGAATTTATCATAACAGTAGATCTTTACTTGAGAGAGCTCTGCAGTAGTAATATATAGGACTGGTGCCGGCAGCGGCAGGACCACGGAAAATTTCTAGGTAGCAGTCCTGGCGAGGACCGCCCCGCGTCAAGTGACCGGCATCGGAGGCGTCGGTATAAAGGGCGGTCCCGGACACCTGCCTTCCAGTTCTTTCCCGCTGTTAGCTCGTGCAGCGCCTCGCAGAAAAGTTTGTGCTTCGTCAGCCCTATCTTCATCGTTTTTTTAACGAAAATAATTGTTTTTTTGAGTAACGTCAGTACAATCGTTGGTGTATGTCATCCCCTACACCCTCCTAGCACAAGAATAAGTGCGATTCGTGTGGCGCCTAACTACCGCACAAGGACGGCCACTCCCTGTGCCTGTTCTGCCTAGGTCCCGATCACCCGGTTGAGAAGTGCCAGCACTGCCTCAGTTTCCAGCGGCTACCGGAAAAGGCGGCAGCAATCCTGGAAGCCCATATTCTGAAGAAGAAAATGAGTTCTATGGAGAAGGAGCTCAAAAACTGAGGCAGGCGTCCACTTCCCGAAGGCCATCGGAAGGAAGGGCAAGCCGGGACAAGGGCTCCTCCACCGCGACTCCTCGGGAGTCGCTGGAACATGAGTAACATCCTCGGGAGATCGCTCCTCGACGGCCGCCTCGGAGGTTTCCGAGGCGTCGGCCCGCCCGTCTGGCTCGGGCCTTGCAGGCGCCTCCGGGCAGTTAGGCCTCCACCCCTGGTTCGGCTGCAGGCTCACGGCCTACCACTGTGGGCGACTCCGGTAAGCCGGGTGTCGGCTCCTCTGACATCCGCCCGAGAGGGCCAGTAAGACGTCCGACCCTCCAGGGCGACGCGCAGCCTCCTCTCCACCGGACCAGGCCGATCACTCTACTCGGCCCGCCTCCGCTGATGGCTCTCATAAGTCGGACGCCGGCTCCTCCGGCACCCGCCGGGACCTCGCCTCTAAGTCTCACGTCGGCTCATCTGACGTCCGGCTGGCGAAGGAACCGACAACGGACCCCCCCCCATGTCCATTGTAGCCGGTTCCCCGCAGCCTTCGCTGCCGTCTGAGGAACCAGAGTCTCCCCAACTTGACCCCGGGGACTTTCCCCCTCCGTCCCCGGGTGAAGCTGGGGATCTTTTGCCTCTGTCAGTCCTCCCTCCACCTGGTGCGCCGTACCCGACGTCGGCTCCCCGGACACCGGCCCCTCCGATGTTGGTACTTCCGACACCAGGGCCTCCGCCGTCGGCCCTGACGTCGGCCTTACCGACTCCGGGAGACATTCCACTCCCATTGGGCCCTCCGGGCTCTCCACAATGGACCCGCCCGTGAGGCCACCTGCCAGACTGTCTGCTCTGGCAGCCCCCCCCCCGGCTCCCGGGTACCCTCCGTCCTATCCGACACCGGTGTACCCGGGACCGCAGTATCCAGCGCCACAGTACCCGACCGGGCTTCCGCTGCCGCGGTACTTGATGCCACAATACCGGCGCGGGCTACCCGCGGCGGGTTTTGGATCGCTCCATATGGTTACAACCTGTATCCTTATCCCCTGCCTCCTCCTCCTCCTCCTTCACCACCCTCGCGGCCGCCAGTGGACCTGCAGGAGACTCTGGCCTCCTAGTGGGCTGAGGCCAAGGCTCAGCTCACCAAAGAGGTCGAGAGCCGCCTTCCGGCGACGGTGCCGTCCCAGGTTCCCATACGTCCGAGGCTGCACACTCCCTCACCACCTCCGGACTACAGGGTTCTTCCGTCTGGATCGAGAAGGGCAGGACCCGCTCCAGGGACTTCCCAGGGTCCATTTCTCCTTGGGTCGGGAAAGGAGTCTTTCTCCTCTTCATCCTCCTCTTCACCCTCGGACTCCTCGGACTCTTCCGGCGGTTGCTCCGAGAGGCAGCAAACAACGCTGTCCGCCGAAGCTCAGGCCAGGACTCCTCCAAAGTCTCCTCCAGAGGGATCCTTCTTTACGGAGTTGCTTAGGAAAATCCAGGAGGTTCATCAGTGGCACTCCTGGAACCAGATCCTCAGCGTCTGAAACTGCGTGGAACATCTGGATCTGCCGTGACAGCTCCTACCTTGGTGCCACCGTGGATGAGAGCCTCCGCACGACCTTGTTACCACAATATGGAAACAGCCGTCGGCCTTAACCCCACTTCCTAGGAAGTCGAACAAGCTATATCAGGCTCCAGAGGGTGTTGATTTTCTGGATTCTCACCCTCGTGCTGACTCGGTTGTGAGTAGCGCCGCTCACGGCCGGTCAGCAAACCCCAAACATCTTAGCTCGTCACCACCTGATAAGGAATCATGCCTTCTGGACCAGTATGGGAGAAAGATTTACGCTTCCTCCACACTGGGGATCAGGGCCCTGAACTATGTCGGCCATATGGGGGACTCCCAGAAGGCCATTCTGACTCAGGCGGAAGCCAAACTGGACTCCTTGCCTGACTCCCAAGTCAAGCAGGAGTTGGCTGATCTCGTCCGCTCTGCTTCGTTAGGCCCGAGTCGACACGTGCTACTGGCGACATCTGACGCATTGAACACTGTTGGGGAGCTCAGCTTTCGCTGTAGGCCTACAGCATTATGCTTGCTCCGTGTGTCAGGGTTGGTCCCGGAGGTGCAATCTGCTATCCAGGAAGCACCCTTCCGGGGGTCGGTGCTTTTTGGGGGTGATGTCAAGGACATCATCACCGATTTGCAAGAGAAGGGGACGGCACTGAAGTCAGTTGATTCCATGTACCGTCCCCATCAGCAGCAGCGCCGTCCCTTTCACAGACTGAATCTGCCAAAGGCGAAACCCCAGGGAAGGCGGGCCACAAAACGCCAGGCCCCCACAGCTACCAAGCCCCCCCCCACCCAGAAAAGCAGTGTGTGCTTCAGCTGCTGCACTGCCCCACACCACCTGACTCCTTTCCTCTCCCACTGCTTCCGGACTCCCTGGAGGAACCGGTAGGAGGGAGGTTTTCCCTCCACCTTCCGGGATGGGAGAGGATAACCACAGATTCTTGGGTGCTCCAGCTCATATCAGAAGGACACTCCATAGAGTTTCTTCAGAAACCACCCCGCCATCCCCCTCTGAAGTTGTCATATTCACGGGAACATCTTCTCTTGGTCCAGGAGGAAATTTCAGCTCTCCTGCTGAAACAAGCAATAGAGCCCGTCCCCCTTCATCTGCAAGGGACGGGTTACTATTCCCATTTCTTCCTGGTTCCAAAGAAGACAGGAGATCTCAGACCAATTTTAGATCTCAGTTCCCTGAATCTTTTCGAAGATTACAAAAGGTTCAGGATGCTCTCTTTGCAGAGCCTTCTGCCCCTCCTCCAGCCAGATCAATGGCTTTGTGCTCTGGATATGCAGGATGCTTATCTGCACATTCCCATTCACCCATCTCATCGCAAATACCTTCGTTTTGCGTTCCAGGGGGACCACTACCAGTTCAAGGTGCTCCCGTTTGGTCTATCCTTGGCCCCCTGAGTGTTTAGCAAATGCCTGGCAGTGGTGGTGGCCCACCTGCGTACCAGGGGAGTGCAGGTTTTCCGTTACCTGGACGACTGGCTCCTGGCGGCCTCGTCCAGTGAGGAACTCCTGCGTTACCTCTCCCTTACCCAGCAGGTTTTTGCCTGCCTGGGTATTACCATCAACCATTCCAAGTCTCATCTGGACCCATCCCAGAGGCTACAGTTTATTGGGGCAATTCTCAATACGACCACGGGCAAGTCCTTCCTGCCTCCGGACAGGGCGTCCACCCTTCAGACCCAAATAAGTCTGTTGTCCGACCACAGGATGGTCTCTGCGAGGTTGGTCCTTCGCTTTCTCGGGCTCATGGTGGCTGCTGTCCTGGCTGGTGCCTCGTGGCTCGACTCCACATGAGGATTTCTCAGTGGACCTCACGCTCTCAGTGGGATCAGCTAGTGGGCGACCCTAGATCACCCAGTTCTGATCTCCGCTGATGATTCGAGACTTGCAATGGTGGATGGTTTGAAGAACCTGTTTCAGGGAGTTCCTCTTTCATCCTCCCCTCCCAGACTCTAACCACAGGCAGCCTCAGGCGAAGGTTGAGAAGCCCATCTAGGCCCTCATCGGACCCAGGGCTCCTGGTCCAAGCTAGAACAAGCTCTCCACATCAATGTGCTCGAGCTTCGGGCAGTGTTGTACACTCTCCAAGCCCTTCACCAATACATCCTCCCCGGCCACCTAGCTGTCCAGACGGACAACATGTGCGTGGTGTGGTACATCAACAAACGGGGAGGGACTCAGTTCTACCCGCTATGCAGAGAGGCAGTGAGGGTTTGGGATTGGACAACACTACACGACCTTCACCTCACGGCAATTCACGTTCCAGGAGTTGACAACACCCTGCTAGACAAGCTAAGTCACTCTTCTGCTCTGACACGAGTGGGACCTGGACCAAGGGGTCCTAGACAATATATTCCAACTTTGGGGAACACCACAGGTCGACCTCGTGGCATCCCCCCCAAACGCAAAACTTCCCGTCTTCTGCACGCTTGTTCCAGAGCAAGGCGCTTTTTGGAGCTACGCTCTGTCTCTAGACTGGAAGGACAGATTCGTCTATGCCTTTCCCCCAATTCCACTTATCCCACGAGTCTTGCAGAAACTAGCTTCAGAAGGAGCGCGAATGATTCTGATCGCTCCTTTCTGGCCCAGGCAAGTTTGGTTCTCTCTCCTACAACAATATTCGGAGGATCCTCCTCTTCCTCATCCTCTATCTCGAGGTTTGTTGACCCAGGATCAGGGGACCCTGGTCCATCCAGGCCTCAAATCCCTTCAACTGCATGCATGGCTCCTGCAGACTTAGCCCAATCCGTTGGAGTGTCTCCCAAAGTGTGATTTTGGTGGAGCCAAAAACCCTCCACCAGATCCACTTATGCCATGAAATGGAAAAGATTCACTATCTGGGCCGCTTCCAAGAACGCGGAACCTTTCTCCTGTTCGGCGGCGCTTCTGCTGGAGTATCTTTGTCACCTCTTTGACCTGGGTCTCAGCCATTCTTCTCTGAAGGTACACATGGCGGCCATTTCAGCCTATCATGTTCCCTTTGCAGACAAGGCTTTCGCTCAACTGGAGGTCTCTAAGACCTTTCTCAGAGGGGTCCTCCATCTGAGGCCTCCCATCCATACTCCTGCTCCCCCTTGGAACTTGAATTTTGTTCTCGAGAAACTTACTCTCCCTCCCTTCAAACCTGCAGCTTCTGCCGATTTGAAGTTCCTTTCGTGGAAGACTCTCTTCTTGGTGGCCATTACTTCTGCTCGGGGAATCTCCGAGCTCTAGGCCCTGATGTGTAAAATACCGTACTTGATTTTTCACAAGGAACGTGTTGCTCTTCGAACAAATCCTAAGTTTCTCCCTAAAGTAGTAGCAGAGTCTACTCTGAATCAGTCCATAGAGTTACCTGCCTTTTTTACGCAGTACTCTAATCAAGGGAAGTATTTATTCCGTACTGTGGATGTTCACCAGATTCTGAGATACTACACCAACAGGACGAAGGATCTCAGAAAGACTGATCAAGTGTTCGTTTCTTATGCTCATAAAAGGGAAGGCAATGCTGTTTCCAAGCAATGCCTGTCTAAGTGGTTGGCTCATTGCATCACTTTTTGTTATGACAAATACAACAAGACTTTCCCGGATCAAGTTAGAGGCCACTCCACAAGAGGAGTAGCTGCCTCAGCAGCTTGTTTCAAGAATGTGTCTGCGGCAGACATCTGCGCTGCCGCCACCTGGACTTCCATCCATACCTTTACAGGGTTCCCCACTGTCTGAAAATATAGGGTGGTGGCAGTGATGATCGAGTCCAAATGTGCATTATTTTTCTGGACCTCCTACATGCACTGTACATGTGCATAAGTGGATTTTAAGTAAAATATAGTGGACTGGTATCAGAACGGGGTAGTAGTGCAATAAAGGATGAGAATAAAAGACGATTTTGGAGGATTTTATAAAAAACAATCAGTAATGGATAAAAATATAGGGTGGTGGTAAAAAAATATAGAGTGGTGGTAAAAAAATATAGGGTGGTGGCCCACAGCGCAAAAATAATGAATGTGGAACACTGCTTTACTAAACACTACAGTTTGGATGTTGCCTCTTGCCATAGAGCAGGCTTCGGGCTGGCTGTTTTGCAAGGCCTCCTATCTTGAGACTTGCACAACCAGAACTACCTTTTGGAGTAGTTTTCCTCCTCCGGTGCCTCTCTTTGTTCCAGACTGCTTGGGATTCAGTCCTATATGTAATTACCTACTGCAAGAGCCCTCTCGAAGTAAGATAGTACAGTTACGTAAGAACTTACCGTAACAGTAGATCTTCGAAAGAGGCTCTTGCAGTAGGTAATACCTTCCCGCCCTCCATCCCCCTAGGCTTTTTCAGCTCCTTTTCCATTGAGGGAAATTTCATTTTCTCTCTCTTCCGGCCTCTTTTGGTCTGTGGCGGGAAAGAACTGGAAGGCGGGCATCCGGGACCGCCCCTTTATACCGACGTCTCCTGACGCCGGTCACCTGACGTGGGGCGGTCCCTCGCCCAGGGACTGCTAGCTAGAAATTTTTCCTTGGGGTCCTGTCGCCTGCCAGCGTTAGTCCTATATGTAATTACCTACTGCAAGAGCCTCTCTTGAAGATCTACTGTTAAGGTAAGTTCTTACGTAACTGTACTATCTTCGAGAGGAACTCTTGCAGCAGGCGCTGCTTTCCCGGCCTCTCTCCTTCCCCTGGAGAGTATCAGCATGACTGGGGCATGCTTCGCCTGGTTCGCTTGCTGGGGTCTGTTCACAGGTCCTTGGCGGGGTGAACTGAAGTGGAGCTGGGGACCGCTCCCTTTTATGGTGTGACCGACGGGGCAGAGCCGACATCGGGGGGGGGGGGCCTGCTGGGTACTACTAGCTAAGATTTTCCAGTGGGTCCTAAGGCCTGCAACATTAGTCCTAATGGTTATAGCCTGCTGCAAGAGCTTCTCTCGAAGATCTACTTTTACGGTTAGTTCTTACGTCACTGTACTTCTTCTGACAAGACGCATTGTCCCTCTCGTGGAAAGAGATGTTTCTGTATGCCACCCCCCACACTAATTCAGAGAGTACTACTCAAGTTGAAAATGATGGGGGGCAACTCTAATACTCATTTTCCCCTCTGGCCCCAGCAGATCTGGTTACCACTGCTGCAACAGCTGGCAGTGGAATCCCCAGTACCTCTGACCTTGTGCAAGGGTCTGTCTAGTGTCAAAAGAACCGGGAACGCTGGTCCATCCAGGCCTGAAGTCTACATCTGCATGCATGACTCCTGAAGACATAGCCATAGCTTGCTTTGGAGTTTCACAGAAAGTGGCAGAAGACACCAGGAGAAAGGACTGCTGTGTGACTGAACTTCTCTGCTGGGACTATATTGCCCTCCTTCCCTTCCCTCCACTCAAAGCTAGTTCTACTTTTATAGGCACAGGATTTGACTGACAACAGGAACTTCCTGTTTAGGGGCAGGAAGTGAGTGATCACAGAACCACCAAGGACCCACCATCCTAGAAGGGCAAGAGTAGCTCTCCGGCCCCCTCTAGCTGCTGGAGGTCTGCCTCTGAGCAAGTAAGTGGTCTACTGAGAAATATAGGATATTCTTGTCTCAGAACAGGACAATCAGGAGCTTAAAGGGCACACAGGCAAAAAGTAAGGAGAGAGAAAAAAAAACAGAGGAAAGAGTAAGGATTACAAACAGTTAAGGGGCCAGAAATAAGACATGATTGGAGTGGTGCAGTGCAGTGGCTGTGGAGCAGCAGTCTTGCGGGAGATGTTCTGGAGGATGCGGTGTTGTCCCATCTGCAGGCACCTCTCTGGGCTGAGGGAGGAGGTTGCTCATCTCCAGGCTGAGCTGGCCAGGATTTGTAGGACCTCCTCTTCCATCCAGGGACCACCAGTGCCACTGCCGTTGCCTCAGAGGTTGCCAAGAAAGAGGAGCGGTTGGACCACAGTGGGCTCAGGGAAGGTGCGGCTGGTGGAACAGAGGCGCATCCCTCCAGCTGTACCTCTCCAAACCCTATGCCATTCTGGCAAAGTGTGGTTCCTCTATGGAGGTACCCACAGTGGAGACCAAGGAGGATGCTGGGAACCTCCACAAAAGAGACCCACAGGAGGGTGGCAGGGAAGAAACAACTCCTGGTGGGGGACTCCATTGTTTGGAAGGTAGAACTGGGGGAGGAAGGGGAGAGGGAGGTAAGGTGCCTGCCTGGCACCATGGCTTGGAGGGACAGGGAGCGAATCCTCAGGATTGCTGGACCAGCTGCACAGGGGAAGGAGCTGGATGTCATTGTCCACCTAGGGACAAATGACCTGGCTAAGAAAGGGATTAGAGAAGTGCAGGAAGAGTTTGTGGAATTGGGGAGGGGCCTTAGTCAAGTAGCACGACGGTAACCTTCTCGGAGGTGCTACCCATCTATGGCATAGGAGAGGCTAGGGTGTTCTGCACCACGGATTCAATCAGTAGTTGAAAAACTGGTGTGGAGATCAGGGATTTGGCTTCATTGGGGACTGGGGGTCCACCTGGAGTGATGCAAGCCTATACTGGCATGATGGGCTGCATCTGTCCAGGAGGAACCAGGATCCTAGGTGATAGTTTAAATGCTTCATTGGCAGCTTTTAAACTAGCCAAGGAGGCACGAAGAAAGGAGCAGGAAAACTCTAGTCCCCCAAATAATCACGGTAGTAAGTGCAGCAAACACCAACATAGAGGTGTCGATAGGGAGAAGGGCAGGGGTAAATGGAGAAAGTGACAAAGGCAAGGAGGACAGGGATGGGGCAAAAGGGAGTAAGGCCATTAGGAAATGGAGGGTAATGAGTACCAATGCCCGTAGTCTGGGCAGCAAGCTCCCTGAGCTGATGGCCTTAATGGAAGAGGGATGCCTGGATATCGTAGCAGTCACTGAAACGTGGTACACAGAGAACCATGACTGGGATGTTAACATACCAGGGTACATAACCTACAGGAGAGACAGGCAGGGGAGAAGAGGGGGAGGAGTAGCTCTCTATGTAAAGGAAGGGATAAAAGCAACTGAACAAAAGAGTAAACAGGGAGAGAGGAGGCACTGTGGGTCACCTTGGAGACTGGAAAGGCACCACAATCCGCACAGGGGTTGTGTACAGACCCCCATGTCAGGGGAAGAAATGGACAAGGATATGATAGAAGGCATTCTTAGAATGGCAGAGAAAGGGAGATACTGTTGATGGGAGACCTGAATATGCCAGATGTTAACTGGAGCAATTTGCTGCAGCCACATCCAAGACAGGGCCATTCTTGATGCCCTACAGGTGGCAGGCATTAGACAGCTAGTTTGGAACCCACTGGTGAGGGAGCAATCTTAGACCTCGTGCTCTTAAGCGGGGGCAGTGAGAGGATCTCAGATCTAGAAGTGGGTTGCCATCTGGGGACAAGTGACCATCAAACAGTGTGGTTCACGTTAAACTCAGTTACAGAGTCAAGCCATACAAAAGTGAGGGTACTGGACTTTAGGAGGGCTGACTTTGGCAAGATGAGAGTGCCTCAGAAAAGCACTAGCAAACAGGCTAGAAGGAGGTGTGGAGCAACAATGGGAATTATCAGAACTGCCATCACAGAGGCAACAAGCCTTTGTGTGAAGCAAATAAACAAATCAAATGAAAAAAAGCCACTATGGTTCTCAAAAAGGTGGCTGTGAAAGTCAGGAAGAAAAGATAGCATTCGGAAGTATAAGGAAACACAGAAGGAGCAGGACAGAGAGCTGTACCAGTTAAGGCATAAGTAAGCAGGGAGGAAGTCAGAATAGCAAAGGCCCAAACTGAGGAAAGATAGCCAACTCAGTTAAGAAGGATAAAACCTTTTATAGGTACATCAGCGAGTAGAAAGACAAAGGAGGATAGTGAGACTGAATAGAGTGAACGGTGGGTGGGCAGAGGGGACAGTGAAAAAGCAGGAATACTGAACGAATATTTCTGCTCAGTATTCCCAAAAGAGGAGGGGGAAGTGCCTAATCCAATTAACAGAAGCACTCTTGATAGGGGGGTCGATCCCAGTCCTTTCACAGAACAAAGGGTTCTGCAAGAACTCCTAAAACTGAAGGTGGACAAAGCAATGGGTCCTGATGGAATTCACCCCAGAATTCTAAAAGAATTAAGGGAGGAACTGGTGAAACCACTGGCTACTCTTTTCAATAAGTCATGGGAGGATGGTGTGGTACCCGAGGACTGGAGGAAGATGGATGTGATTCCCCTTCACAAAAGTGGGAGCAGGACAGAGGCAGGAAACTACAGACCTGTCAGTCTGACCTCTGTGGTAGGGAAAGTGATGGAGTCACTTCTGAAGGAAAGAATAGTTGAGTACCTAGAGGCCAGTGGAGCACAGGACCCAAGGCAGCATGGGTTCTGGCAGGAAGGTCATGTCAGACAAATCTAATAGATTTCTTTGACTGGGTGACCAAAGTAGTAGACCAGGGAGGGGCTGTGGACATGGCCTACCTAGACTTTACAAGGCATTTGACACAGTCCCACACAAAGATTAATAGTCAAATTAAACAGCCTGGGAGTGGGACCCAAGGTGGTAGCCTGGGTAAAACATTGGCTGGACAACAGGACACAGAAGGTAATTGTAAATGGAGTCCACTCTGAAGAAAGGGGTTACTAGTGGGCACCGCAGGGTTCAGATTGGGTCCAGTCCTTTTAATGTCTTCATCAGTGACATTGCAGAGGACTGGAAGGAAAAGTATGCCTTTTGCAGATGACACAAGATCTGCAACAGGGTTGATACACAAGGAGGCGTGGAAAGGAAGAAAGGGACTTGGCAAGGTTGGAGGAATGGTCAGAAGTATGGCAGCTAGGATTCAATGCAAAGAAGTGCAAAATAATGCACCTGGGAAACAAGAACCAGGGAAGAATACACAATGGGTGGGAGGTAGTAACAACAACAAAAAGGAAAGGGACCTGGGGTAATCATATCAGATGACCTTAGGTTAGCAAGCAATGTGAGAAGGCAGTAGGGAGGGCTGGGGTATACTGGGATGTATAGGAGAGGCATCATCAGCAGAAAACAGGAAGTTGTTATCCCTCTGTACAGACAGTTGGTGAGACCCCATCTGGTGCTATGTCCAGTTCTGGAGACCCCATCTCCGCAAGGACATAGACAGGATAGAGGCAGTCCAGAGGAGGGCAACTAAAATGGTGCAGGGTCTGCAAGAGAAGCCGTATGAGGAGAGAATAAAGGAGCTTAATATGTATACCCTTGAGGAAAGAAGGGAGAGGGGGGACATGATAGAAACTTTTAAGTACTTCAGTGGAATCAACAAAGTCCAAGAGGGTAGCATCTTTCAGAAAAAGAGACTTGCAAGAACAAGGGGACACAATTTAAAGATAGAAGGAGGGCGGTTCAGGGGCAATGTGAGGAAGTATTATTTCACAGAGAGAGTAGAGGATGCATGGAACAGCCTTCCTGAGGAGGTTGAGTGGTCTAAAACTGTGGGAGAATTCAAGAATGCATGGGACAGACATAAGGCAATTTTTGTGGGGGGTAGGAAGAAATAGGCTGTTGGTTAACTAGGATCTGCGGCCTATCCTGTAGGTAGGGGAAATGGGCAGACTAGATGGGCCTAGCGGTCCTTATCTGCCGTCAAAGTCTATGTTTCTATGTTCTGGCGGCTACTAGAAAATCGTCCACCAGACATACTCCATGAAGTGGAAACGGTTTGTTTTGTGGGCCGCTTCTCACCACCAGGATCCATTTACATGTCCAGTCGATCAGGTTCTAGAGTACCTGCTGTTCTTTTCAGATTCAGGCCTGCAGTATTCCTCAGTCAAAGTGCACTTGGCTGCCATATCAGCTTTCCATGTGCCTATAGGTGGCCGTACACTTGCTCAGCTGGAGGTAGCCCGTACATTCTTGAGAGGCATTTTGCAGATAAAGCCTCCTGTTCACAATCCAGTCCCAGCTTGGGACTTGAATTTTGTTTTGGAGAAGTTGACTTTGGCTCGTTTTGAGCCAGACGCAACTTGTGGCTTACACTTTCTTTCCTAGAAAGTATTATTCTAGGCTAGGGACATGGATATGTTGTTCATCCACACTGTCTGGCAGGTTCCTTGCCGCTTTAAATCTTGCCGGAAGGTCTTCAAGCTGGCTCCTCCCACCCACCCGGGTGGTAAAACTCTCGGTTTCGCCCCGTGACGCCAGATCTTCCTTACCGCTTGGAAGCTCAGGTTCCCTCCTTAAAGCTCTGTGTGATAGACTGGATCCTAATTCTTCAGTTTGTCCGAAACTCGTTTTAAAATTTTCAAGACTTTGATCATCACTTTCCCTTGTGGCTGCGATGGATAAATCGACTCCCGGTTTTCGGCGGTGCCCTTGTGGGCAGAAGATGTCCAGGACGGATCCGCACTCCACGTGCGTCTACTGCCTCGGCCTAGAACACGACCCACAGGCCTGCGAGTCATGCTGTTCATTCTCGGCCAACGTCTTGGAGGACCGCACTGCCCGGTTGAAGCTTGGAGCGCCCCAGAAGCTACTGCCAGTGAAAGTCTAAAGAGGCCGTTGGACGGTTAATCACAGGCTGACTGTTCGGCTGAGCAGCTCGAGCAGATGATCGCCCTCGAGGAGGCGGCCCAGGCACGCATCTTCCTCCCTCGACCGGCATTTATCCCGCTCTCTTTGGGTACCTGAATTCTGCTTCATTCAGGAGTTTGCCAGTCCCTTTCCACGAAGGGAGAGGGCCATCGGACATTCCTCTCGGTCCAAAGAAGGATTCTAAGGTGAAGTCCCATCGTCGGTGTTAGGTGGGGTGGGAGAGGTCCCTTCCCGGACAGCCGACTGTCGACTCGGTCGAGGTTGCGGCTAAGGCCGCTGGCTTCAGCGTCCCTGTCAGGTCAGCTGGCCGAGACTCCCGTCGGCGGGTCGAGACTTTTCTCGACCCGTCCGGATCAGGTTGTACGACTGGTGAAGCCGACAACCCTTTCGCGGTTCCCCTGGTGGAACCGAGGATCTGCCTGCGCCCCCGGTGCAGCAGTCCCTGGTTAAGGTGTCCGAGCCGAGGGAAGAGCGGGTGTCCCCCGCTCCTTCCCAGGCCCGTCCTCGGAAACACAGAGGATCTCGGTCTCGGACTTCTTCTCGGTCCAGCCAAACCTGCCGACATCGGCGGTCTCGGCACCAAGGTAAGCGGCAACGCAGCTCGTCCTCGTCTTCCTCCTCGGATGAGAGAGGCTTCGGCGCAAATTGCGTCGACGCTACGAGGACCTGATGTGGCAGCAGTTACTTTTGTCCGGGAGCAAGTTGACACCGACGCCTTCCCTGGCTATCAAGTGGCTGTCACCCGAGTGGCCGAAACAACCTCTCGCTGCTGTCGAGATGCCCAAACCTGGACCGGTGGTTCAGCCGAAACCTGCTGCCCTACCAATTGTGGTGGAACCTCCGCCCTCACAACCGAAATCGGGGGCGCCGACCAAGGACTCTCGGTCGGGTCAAGGCCTGCCCCACAGGTTGTCAGTCACCCTCACTTCCGACTGTCGTTGGCAGGTGGAGGGTGGCTCAGGCCCTAGGCAGTTCTTCGCGGACTCCTCGGAGTCCGACGACGACTCCTCCCTGTTCTCCAGGCCGGTTGACCTGGAGTCCTCCGGGGGCCAGTCACTGGATGAAAGCCCATCGTCCTTCATGGGTCTGCTTGGCTCATCTCGGAGTCCACGGGATGCAGCTCGAGCTTCGTATCAAATGGGCCAAGTATCGCTGGCGGAGATACTGGACGAGGATTCACCCACGGAGGCCTTTCCGGTGGCTGAGGCCATTGTAGGCCCAACCTTGGAGCTTTGGCAGCGGCCTGCTTCCTGCCCTGCGCCCTCGGCCAGGATGGCCAGGAAGTATGCGGTCCCTACTGGCTCTTGCCAGGTTTTGAACACCCCTCTGCCGAGGGGTTGGTCACCGACAGCGTTTTCCGGCGTTCTGGGAATGCTAGGGACGTGGACAAGCCCCCCAACAAGGAGTCCAAAAAGCTGGACTACGCCGGGCGCAAGGTGTACGCTGCATCCTCCCTTGGCCTCCGCCAGGCCAGCTCGGCCATGCTGATGGCACACTTCTCCCACACCCTCATGGGCTCCCTGGATGAGGTGATCCCTCATCTCCCGGCCGAACTGCAGACCACGGTCCGGCAGGTTCGGGACCAGGGTAGGGCGGTGGCGAAGCAGCAGCTCCAAACAGCTCTGGACATAGGAGACTCCTGTGCCAGATCGGTTGCGGCTGCGGTGGCCATGCGCCACAGAGCATGGCTGAGATATCCACCTTCACGGCAGATACCCAGCACAAATTGGCGGACGTCCCTTCTTGGGGACCAACTTTGGCCCTGGGTGGAAGGTCACCTCCAGCGGATTGAGAAGTCCAGTGCCCTCTGGACTTGGTCACCTCCGCCAGAAGGACAAAAGACGCCGACAACAACAACCAAGCCCTTTCGTCCTTCACTCTCAAACACGTCTGGCCCAACAGCACTAGGGCCAGCAGGCTCACGCTTGGCATCCCAAACCCAAGCCCGTGGCTTCCTCTAGTAGGAAGCAGGAGGTAAAACCCAGGACGTCCCTCGGCAGTCCTCCTCAAGCCTGCCCAGTGGCGGGTTGAGGGGTGTCGCCCCAGCCTTGTCACTCCCCCTGAGTTCCCCCTGTGGGGACGGCTCTGCCACTTCCTTTCCGCCTGGTCCGCTATCACCACGGACCGCTGGGTGTGGAGGTGGTAGGAAAGGAGGTGGTAGGAAAGGGCCTGCCTCTGGAGTTCGAGCAGGCTCCACCCTTTCGAGCCATCGCCCCTCGGGGGGCCACGGGGTCCGCAGCCTCACTGTCGGCCCGCCGAGCCGATGTTGCCCTGCTCCTCAAAAAAGAGGTGATCAGGAAGGTGGCGGATCCTCCTCCAGACCCGGTGTTTGTGTCCAGGTATTTCCTGGTCCCAAAACGGACGGGGGGCTGGCGCCCCATTCTCGACCTGCACGACCTGAACAGGTTCCTAAGGTCTCAGACCTTCAGGATGGTCACTCTGGCTCAGATAATCCCATCCTTGGAACGAGGCGTATGGTTCTGTTCCCTGGACCTCCAGGACGCATTCTTTCACGTCCCAATCCGTCCGTCTCATCAGAGATTCCTCCACTTCAGAGCGGAAGGACCCCTTTACGAGTTCCAGGCCATGCCCTTCGGCCTTTCCCTAGCTCCCACGGTCTTCACCAAATGCATGGCAGTGGTGACAGCATTCCTGCGGCGCCGAAGGGTCCGGGCGTACCCCTACCTGGACGACTGGCTGATTGCAGCCCCCTCCAGAGTGGAGGTGGAGCAGTCCAGAGATCTGGCCCTCCAGGTTTGCTCTCAGATTGGCCTCCTCATCAACAAGGCCAAGTCGGAACTCGTGCCAAAGCAGGTGATACATTTCATCGGGACAGAGCTCTACTGTCTTCGAGCCAGAGCACGGCTCCCGGCGGACAGGGCCGAGGTTCTTTCCTCCTTTGCCCAGTCATTTCAGGTTGGGCAATCGCGCCCTGCCCAGGACTTCCTGCGACTCCTGGGCCTCATGGCGGCCTGCACCAGCGTGGTCCGTTGGGCCCGCTGATACATGCGTCCCCTTCAATGGAGACTGGCCAGGCAGTGGTCACAGCACTCCGATCCACTGGATCAGCTAGTGACAGTGACTCGGGGGATGTGGAACGCTCTCCAGTGGTGGACCGTTCCGGCACATCTGCAGGAGGGCATTCCATTTGTCCAACCCGAGCCGACAGTCTCTCTATCGACCGATGCCTCTCTGGGTTGGGGTGCCCATCTGGGGGAGCACCGAGCGCACGGCCTCTGGTCCCCTCGGAAGTCCCGATGTCACATCAACCTACTAGAGCTTTGGGCGGTTCGTCTAGCCCTCACCGCCTTCGCTCCATTTCTGTGGGGTCAAGTGGTTCAGGTCCAGATGGACAATACCACGACCATGTACTACCTAAACCGCCAGGGCGGGACGCGCTCCATGCCTTTGTGCAAGGAAGCTCTCCGCATTTGGTCCCTCGTGTGCAGCTTGGAGGCGGATCTCCTCGCCATTCACATGGTAGGAGCCTCCAACACCCTGGCCGATGCCCTAAGCCAGATAGGGGCTGCGTCTCACGAGTGGTCTCTCCTGCCGGAGGTAGTACAAGATCTCTTCTCCCACTGGGGCACGCCTCAGGCGGATCTGTTTGCCTCCAGGGAGAATGCGAAACTGAGACTGTTTCATGCCCGCCCCCCTCAGCAGGGCTCGCTGCAGGGGAATGCCTTCTCGAGGCTGTGGACCCTGGGCCTCTTCTATACCTTTCCTCCATTTCCCTTGATCCACAAGGTGCTTCTCAAGCGAGGAGGGACAAGGTGCAGGTGATTCTGGTAGCCCAGACTGGTCCCGCCAGTTCTGGCATCCAGATCTCCTCAGTCTCAGCTTCAGGCTCCCGAGGCGGCTTCCAGTCCGCCCCGACCTGATCTCAGTCAATCAGGGGAAGGTTTTCCATCCGGACCTTCAATCCCTGCACCCTGACGGCCTGGTTCCTGAGCTGCTAGAGTTCCAGGCGTTGGGTCTTTCGACAAAGGTCCTCAATGTCGTTGAGGCGTCCCATAAGGAGTCGACCAGAAAATGCTCACCTTCAAATGGAAGAGATTCTCCATTTGGTGTCAGGGCAAGGGCCTGGACCCTTCCTCTGTTCATGGCAAGCATACTGGACTTCCTGTGGTCCTTTCTCAGCTAGGGCTCGGTCGCGACCCTTAAGATTGCACCTGGCAGCCATCTGCTTACCAGGCACGGGCTGGGGAAGTAGTTGAGTAGCGCAGAAGAAGGTGGTCGGCGCTTTCAAGGCCTTGATCACATATCCCCTCGGTGCGAGAACCTCCACCTCTGTGGGATCTACTGCTGGTATTGGCTAAGCTCATGGGCAAACCATTCGAACCCGATGCACAGGTGTGACATCTCTCACCTGATCGTGTGAAGGCCGCCTTCTTGGTGGCTATCCGTCCAGCCAGAAGGATGGGAGCTCAGGCGCTTTCCATCAGAGTCTCCTTATCTGGTCTTCCCCCAGGGACAAGGTTGTAAATGCGCCCCCACCGAAATTCCTTCCGAAGGTGATGTGAGTTCACCTTAACCAGGTGCTGACTCTGTCGGTGTTCTACCCAAGTCACACTCGGAGGCCAAATATAGGCTCCATACTTGGACCCTAGAAGCGCTTATTACAAGGAGCGGACAGCTGAAGTTCGGGAGAGTCTCCAGCTGTTTGTCACCCACGCTGAAGCCGCACCTGGCAGACCTGCAGCCAAGCGGACAATAGGCAGGTGGGTCACCTTCTGCATAGATCTCTGCTATAGGCTGGCGGGCATGGAGCCTCCCAGAGGGATAAGAGCTCATTCTACCCGCCATACCGCTGCATCGGTGGCTGCTTCCAGGGATGTCCCTATCCAGGAAATCTGCAGGGCTGCTACCTGGAAGCCAGCACATACCTTCATCACCCACTACCACATTGATCTTGAGTCACGCCGGGATGCTGGTTTTGGGGCCTCGGTTCTCCAGTCTTTATTTCCCAAGTAGGTGTGTGCCTTGCCTCCCTCCTCCCGGAGAACTGCTAGGAGTCTGCCAGACAGTGTGGATGAACAACATATCCATGTCCCTAGAAATACAGGTTACTCACCTGTAACTGGGAGTTCTAGAATGGTATATGTTGTTCATCCCACCACCACCTGACCTCCCCGGCTCGACGCACAACCTGGCTTCCAGCGGCTAGATCTAGCATCATGGGGGCGGAGCCGAGAGTTTTACCACCCGGTGGGTGGAGGAGCCAGCTTGAAGACCTTCCGGCAAGATTTAAAGCGGCAAGGAACCTGCCAGACAGTGTGGATGAACAACATATACCATTCCTAGAACTCCTGTTACAGGAGAGTAACCTGTATTTTTTAGTTGCCATCACTTCTGGTTAGAGGATTTTGAAGCTGCAGGCTGTAATATGTGAGCCTTATTATTTGATTTTTCATAAAGACAGGGTGCCTTTGCATTTTAATTCTAAGTTTCTCCCAAATGGTGATGTCTTGAGTTTACTATAAATCAAACCACCCACCTGCCAGTGTATTATCGAGAGCATGCCAATACAGGAGAATTATTGCTTCATACTTTAGATGTGCATAGAATACTCTGGTACAATTCACAGCTTTTTGTTTTGTTCGCCCCTTGGAAAGAGGGCACCCAGGTTTCTAAATAGTGCTTGTTCAAATGACTAGCAAACTATATTACGTTTTGTTACAGGAAGTACGGTAAGGAACTTCCTGGTGTGGTTTGTGGTCATTCCACCAGGCATGGCCACCTCTGTTGCTTGTTTCCATTGCAGAAGTCTGCGCAGCTGCCACCTGGAGTACTGTCCACACCTTCACTGAACACTACAGTCTGGACATTATCTCCCGTAGATGGGCTGGGTTTTGCCTAACTGTGCTACAAGGCTTACTGTCATTTGCCTGTAGGCTCCAGCAACCGAGACTGTCAGCTTTTGGTACTGCTTGGGACTCATTCCAAAGGTGAGGCCTGATGAAAGAGATATCCTTGAAGAAGATAGAACCGTTACGTACATAACATAACAGTAGATCTTTGAGAGAATCTGTTTTCATCAAGCTATGCCGTCCTACCCTTCTTCCCCCTTAGGGGTTGCAACAGAGGATTTTTGTGCTGCTGTCTCCTTTGCTACATTTTCCAGCCCTCTGTCCCACCTGGTATGTGGAGGGCTGGGGTCTCTTCTGGTTCCCTAGAGGGAGGTTCTCCAAGTATGATCTTCGACGGAGAAATGAGGACAGCAGGGACCACCCACATTTATGTATATGCTGACATCTGATGTCATCGTGCGTGGCTCCTGGCTGACTATTTATGTATTTATTTAGCCTTTGTTTACCGGGTAGGCACACTAGACAAGTAATATGCCTATTTTCAGGAACTAGTTGCAAACGTTTCTGTCTGATCCTAGAGCATGGCGGCTGTGAGTTCCAAAGGTGTGGCCTGATGAGATTCTCTCGAAGATCTAATGTTACGGTAAGTATGTTCTGTTCTTTATGTCCCAGTTTGATGGAAAAAGTACTAGTGGCACAGTTACATGTAGACATCAGCGATGGACCACCTTTATTGTTTCGCGTGTCCCATTGCTTTTGTTAAACCTTTTATTTACTATAGTATAGAAACATATAGACACAGAAACTACAGAATTTTTATGTAGTGGTTCCTGCAACTAATGCATGAGTTTGACACACATTTGTAACTATTATTTCGGGGATGTGGATATAGTTCACTAGCCGTACATTGGCAGTTCCACTGGAAGCGCTGATTCATCAGTATGTCTTAAAACTAAGCTCCACCTGCTGTAACATCGGATCTTCCTTTCCGCTGGAATAGTTTGGTCGTCTCCTTCACGATTCCACACGTTGTAGGACCTAAAGTGTGCCACTGGTGAATTTATTACTTTTTCGAAAAGTTTTTTTCCGTTACCTGTATTTCCTCTGTTGCTCCTGCCTTAGCAACAAAAGATGGAACACAAAAAAGTGGTGAATTCCGGGAGATGTGTTGGTCCCTCCAGGCCTTCAGCGAGAGCTCTGCCCGCCAAGGTATGAAACACAAGTATCGCCAGCACTAGTCATAGGACCGAGGTAGATCACGTCCTCTTGCACCCTTGACCCCCCTGACCACTCAACACATGTCGAGCACTTGACTTTGCTCGAGCCTTCTTTGGTTGCAGGCTAGGTCACAAGATCCATGGTGCCACCGTCAGGTTTGCCGACCTCGACACGGGCTGATCAGGTGGTCCAGATTTTACTCAACCTTGTCAACCAGTTGTTGGAGGAGGTCGACGACAAATCATTTCCAAGACTTCAGTGTTCCTGGTCCTCACTCAACAGGACGTGGACAAGCTGGTGTCCCCGACTGTCTCCACTTGGAAACAGCGTCCATTGGAGGTCATTCCACTGAAACCAGTGCATGTCATTTATACTGTACCTATTGCAGTGTCACCTCTGTGTCAGCCCTCGGGTTGACTGTCAAGATCTAGGTTGAGGCACACTCATGGTCTTGGTCTCGCTCAACTGAGAGAACTTGCCGTTGACGTACCTCTACCATCTCATCCTTGGATGAGGAGATGCTCCACCGTCGCATGCGGCAGCACTGCAAGGAACTCCTCTGGCAGGAGTGGGACATGGCGGGGCAGGGTAAGGCTCTACTCCTGACCCCTGTGGTTGACTGGCCAGTGCTAGTCAAGCCCACAGCAGTCCACCCAAAACAGTTGTCTCCAACATCTGTTTCTCCTCCCTTGTGGGTGGATCCGCCTCCACCACAGCCTTTGCTGGGAGCCCTGACCAAGGATTCACATGCTGGTGCTGGCTTTCCAGGCTGGCTGTTACTGGAAGTTATCCAGTCTGATGACTCTAGGGTGGTCCACAGTGGCAAATGGTTAATTTTTTTTGAGGGGTCCTTTGACGACTCGGATGGCTCATCCTTGTAGTTGTCCAGGACTCATACCTTCAACCACAGTCGAGGAGTGGACTACTGACTATAGGCTGGAGTCCCTGGAGTTGAACTTGTGGTTTGCTCTCTGGACCTCCAGGATGAGTTCTTCCACATCTCAGTCCATCCCATTAGCGATACCTCCAGTTCTGCACAGAAGCAGTTCTCATCAGTTCCCGGTCATGCCTTTTGGGCTCTCGTCTGCACTCAGGGTCTTTATCAAGTGCATAGCAGTGGTGGCAGCCTTCCTGCAGTGCAAGGGCATTAGGGTATGCCCCTGCCTGGACAGCTGGCTGATCAGTGACCATCCAGGGAGGCCATGGAGTGGTCCAGGGATCCGGTCCTCCCGACCTGCAGAGATGTAGGCCTCTTGGTCAACCCAACCAAGTCCAAACAAATCCCCCTTGCAGGTGATTCACTTCACTGGGGCAGAGTTAGACTCCCTGCAGGCCAAAGCCTGCCTACCTGTGGACTGGGCACTGGATCTTACCTCCTTTGCTTGATCTTTTCAGGTTGGATGCTTATGCCCTGCCTTGAACTTCCTGCAGTTGCTGGGGTACATGGCATCCTGCACCAGCGTGGTCTGGTGGCTCTGCTGGCAGATGTGGCACCTGTAGTGAGAGTTGGGCCATCTGTGTTCCCTGTGTCTAGAGCACTTGGACCAGCCAATCACATTAACCCAGCCAGTGTGGGATGCCATCCAGTGGTGGCTGGTCCCAGAACATCTGGAGGAAGGAGCCCCATTTGTCTGTCCAGAACTGACCGTCACTCTCTTGACAAATGCGTCTCTGGTGGGAGTGGGGAGTGCACCTGTAGAACCACAGGGCCCATGAGTTCTGGTGATCCAGGGGGTCATGTCATCACATCAACCTGCTGGAGATCCGTGAAGGCTAACTCTGATGGAATTCACTTCTTTGATCAGGGGTCAGGTCTTGCAAGTCCAGACGAACAACACCACAACCATGTTGGGGGTGTGCAGACTCCTGATGATTCATGTCGCCAGAGCGGACAGTGCACTGGCAGACACACTCTGTTGAATAGGAGACATATCACACAAGTGGTCCTACATCAGGAGGTGGTAAACCAAGACGCACCTCTGGAGGACCTCTTTGCCTCCTGGGAGAACAGAAAACTGAGGCTGTTTTTACCTGCTCTCCCAAGTCGGGACATTGATAGGATATGCCTTTGCGAGGCCCTGGACCGCAGGCCTTGTATGCCTTCCCTCCCATCCCCTTAATCTTCAGAATAGTGGTGAAGGCCTGGAAGGACAAGGTGCTTATTATCCCGATGACTCAGGACTGGCCACAGCAGTTCTGATAGTAGGATCTCCTCAGCCTCAGCAGCAGGCCTCCGTGGAGGTTGTATGTTCTACCGGACCTGCTTACCAGACAACGGGGGAAGGTCCTGCACCCAGACCTTCAGTCTCTGCTCCTCACAGCCTGGGTCCTGAGTGGCTAGTGTTCCAGGCTTTGGGTCTTTTGGATGATATGTTCCACGTTTTGGAGGCCTCCTGAATAGTCTACTCACCCTTTAAATGGAAAACGTTTCCATTTGGTATCAGGGCAAGGAGCTTGATCCCCTTGCCTGCCCTGTGGCTGGAATCCTTGAGTACCTATGGTCCCTCTCCCAGCTGGGGCTGCAAGCGACAACCCTCAAGATGCACCTGGCAGCCATCTCTGCATACTGGGTGTGGGCTGGTATGACGATCATGGCCCAAGAGAAGGTGATCAAGTGCTTTTTCAGGGCCTGGACCACTTGTCCCCTCCAGTGTGTGAACCACCACCACCACCATGGGACTGACTGCTGGTGCTGGCTGTGCTCATGGGAAAACCATGTGAGCCTGTGCACAAGTGTGACATGTCACACCTGTCATGGACGATGGCCCTTCTGGTGGCCATCATGTTAGCCTGAATGATCAGTGAGCTCCAGGCACTCTCGATGGAATCTCCATATCTGGTCTTCCACAGGAACAGGGTCTTCTTTCGCCCCATCCTAAGTTCCTCCCGAAGGTTGTATCGGAGTTCCATCTCAACCAGGTGATGAACCTTCCAGTATATTTGACCAATCCATCTTCAGAGGCCGACTGCAGGCTTCATACTCTGGACCTGCGGTGGGATTTTCTTGCTATGTAGAATGCACGACTGGAGTTCTAGGGATGTGGATATGGTGTACTATCCACACTTCTGGCAGTATTCTTTCCCTTTAAAATATCTTGCCGGAAGGTCTTCAAGCTGGCTCCTCCCACCCACCCGAGTGGGAACTCCCTTGGCACCACCCCTTGATGCCAAATCTTCTTTCCGCTGGAAGAAGAGGAGGGTTCCCTCCTTGTTGCACTTGCGCTGAGTAGGCCCTTTGCTTGATTAAAAAAAAAAACAAATAAAAAACTTTAACTTCTGCGACTCTAGTGTTCAAGTGACTCCTTCACCTCATCCGTGATGGATGATGCAAAGTCGGCTCTGAATTTTAAGAAATGTGTCTGTGGGCAGAAGATGTCATGGACGGACCCGCACACCTCATGCGTTTACTGCCTGGGCCTCAAGCATGATCCCCAGGCTTGCGGCCTTTGTTGCACGCTGCACCTGTCTACTTTGGAAGACCGGCATGCGCGACTTTTTCTCGGGTGCCTGGAAGAATGGGATCCTCCCATGAAATTTAAGGACGCCCGGCGGGTGGTATCCACAACTGCGGGGTCTGCAGAACAGCTTGTGGCTTTTTGAGGAAATTGTGGCTCAGGCTTCCTCAGCTTCTGCCTTTTTGCCACTCTCTTTGGGTGCCTCCTTTTCAGGAGTGTTCAGAGATTTGTGTCAGGCCCTTCCCTTGAGTAGGGTCCCTCTTCGGGCACGAAAACAAAAAAGGCTAAGAAAAAGTCTCGCTGTTGATCGTGGGATCGCGAGTGCTCTCAGGCCTCGGATTCCCACTTCCACAGAGGTTTTGACTATGGTCTCAGGCTGCTGGCTCCATGATTTCCCCGTCGGGCCAGTTGGTTGAGACGCAGGTCAACCTTCATGCCAAGATTTTTCTCAAACCAGTTTTCTTGTTGTTGCCAGAAGAGGTCGATACCTCACTCTCTAGGACTCTGGTCCTGCCTTTGACTTCCCAGTGAGGAACAGACCAGTCCGCTGATTTGCCACCTTTTACCCAGGATCTCCTGGACCAGAAGGAGTTTTGGCCTTCACTGGCTCCCTCTGAGACCCACTGTCGGCAGTCCTGATGATCGAGGTCATGGTCCCGATCCTGCAGTCCTGGTCGAGTAGCCTGCATCATTATTGATGATCTCACTCTCGACACTCAGGCAAGCGGTGTTGCCACTATTCATCCTCTTCTTCCACCTTGGATGAGGAGAGGCTTCACTGCAAGATGCAGCGGCGCAATGAAGAGCTTATGTGGCAACAGCTCATGTTCATGGGGGAGAAGCCGATCCCGACCTCTACCCCGGCTATCACATGGCTCCCCCTTAGAGACCTCCAGCCTTCCTGCCGGCGGCCGCCCGACTTGGCTGGAACCAGTTCGGCCTCCCCCTGCTTCTCTGCCAATTTTGGTGGAACCGACGCTAAAACAGCCAAAGTTCAGCCCTCCTCCTAAAGATTACTGTGTTATACTGTGTATTTTCTGTTATACTGTTATACTGTGTATTTTCGTTTGTCTTACTGTGACAAGGTACCTTTGTAAATGAGCCTATGGCTCAAAGGTTTTCCAAACTGCTGTCTAAATAAATAAATAAATAAAATAAATGGCTGCTCAGCATTCTGGCTTCTGCATTGGCTGTCGGTCACCGTCACTCCTGACTGACTCCGCAGAGTCAGTGGATTTTTGGGCGGTCAGCCTTTATTCCATGAATCATCAGAGTCTGAGAGCTCTTCTTTGCACTCCCGCCTGGTGGACGAGGAGTCAGCCAAGGACTTATCAGTGAATCAAGTGCTTCATGGAGCTCCTCCATCTCATCTCAGAGTCCACAGGTCTTCCAGTGCAGTCCGTCTAAAAACAGGCCAGGTACCCACTCAGTGAGATTCTGGAGCAGGGAGATTCCCCTGGGAAAGCTTTCCTTGGTTCAGAGGCCATTCTTGACTCTGCTCTGGAGCTGTGGCAGCACCCGGCCTCTTGTCCTGTGCCTTCACAGGGTTTTAAATAATTGATTAGCATTTTTTTTTTTCTTGGGACAATACTAACTGTACAGAAAGCATTTATATAGGTTTTCTAGAAGTGTTATGTTTGTTAAACACAGTGAGGCAAGTGCTATGCATTTTCACAATGTTTTAGAACTTTTATGAGCAAAACACTGATCAGTTTTTAGAGTTAAATAAAACCCTGCTTCAGCCCAGATGGCCTGCAAGTACGCGGTTCCTACCGGTTCCCTATCAGGATTTGCTGAGCACCCCTTGGCTGAGGGGCTGGTGGCTGACTTGGTCTTCCGGCATAAGGGCAACGTTGGGGACATGGACAGACCTCCTGACAAGGAGTCCAAGAAATTGGACCACATGGCCAAGAAGGTTTATGCTGCCTTATCTCTCAGCCTTTGGCAGGCAAGTTTAACACTTGATGGCCCACTTCACTTACGCCCTGTTGGGCACGCTCGATGAGGTGCTTCCTCATCTCCCAGCTGACATGCAGACTACGGTCAAGCAGGTCCAGTATCCGGGCTGAGCAGTAGCCAAACAACAGCTCCAGACTGCCATAGACATCGGGGACTCTTGTGCCTGGTCCATGGCGGCTGCAGTTGCCATGTGCCGCAGGGCTTGGCTGAGGATCTCGACCTTTGTGGCAGATACCCAGCACAGACTAGCAGATGTCCCCTTCTTGGGTACCGACCTATTCGGGCCTAGTGTGGAAGGGCACCTCACCTGTTTTGAGAAGTCCAGTGCCACCTTGCTTTCAGTGACCTCCACCCAGAGGGGATCCCAAGGGCAAACCTCAGAAGATGAAGCCCTTTCGGACCCTCACTGCCCCCACGGCCAAACCAACCCAGTCTCTGATGGGTCAGGAGGCTCAGGCCTGGCATCTTTGGCCGAAGTCCGTTGCCTTGGCCGTTCGGAAGCCAGGAGGTCGAGGTCCTGGCGGCCCCTCCGTTAGTGCTTCCTCCACCTCAAAGCCTGCTCAATGATGGTATGGGGTGCCTCTGTAACCCACTCTCTCTCTCGCTCTCTCTTTACAGGGAAGCTAAACTGGCTGGTGCTCACAGCCTCATGGCACCAGTTCCCCCACTATCGGCACGGCTGTCTCTCTGCACTGCTCTCCACTGGTGCAGCGACCCCCAAACCCGGCCCTGCTCCAGTACCTGAGCTACCTCGATCAGGCTGCCCTGCCACAGGAGAGACCCCAGGCCCTGTCACCACCCAGGCCTCTCTAAGCAACCCACTGTTCACAACTGGCGCCAGTTCTTCTCTGACCTTCCAGATGTCCCTTATGGGAATGTCCAGCCCCAGGCTCACATCCCTCCCAACACATCCTGGACTTGCAGTAAGCTCCTGCCTGAGGCCACCCTCCCAAGGCCTGTTCTAAGACCTGCAACCCGCTTGGCCCTTTAATGCCAGTGCCCCAGGACCTACCTCTTCAAGCAGGCCCCCTGAAATTGGGTAAAGGGTCCCCTGGCTTACTCTACCCTTAGGCCACCCTGCCACACCGGGTATGGGGAAGAGCCACTGCCACTGGTCTTCCCCCTGTGGAGACCCTCACGCAGTACCCACAGCCCTGGCAGCCTGAGCAACTACTTCATGGGATCTCTAAGGGCTCCTGCCTATCCTGGCCTCCTATTACCACCTGCACCTCCCTTACCATGAAGATGCAGGACCTGGCCGACCATCCTCCCCATGGAGCTTCCATCCCGGCTCCTCGATGCCACATCGCTGTAGAGACCATCTCTATCTGCCACTTTGTTGGGGGGGCCCCCCACAGGCCCATCCAGATCGCCAAGCTCCCTTCCTGACTGCCTACTCTGCTCCTACAACCACCCCCTCCAACCCCGGGCCGGAAAAGGTCCCGAAACTTCCTATCTCCAGCCTTATATACCTTCCCTAAACTGTCCTCTGCTGTTACCTTTAGGCATCCAGCAGGTATTGACCCCCCCCCCCAGAGCACTAATAAATTCTTAGCTGGTGTTTGGGGGGCTAGAGAGGAAATGGGTTCCTATATGGGAACATAAGCCCTCCCACAAGGGGCTTGCATCAGGTTATTTGTCAACTTAGTTAGGTTACACTGTACCTCTTTGGTAAAATAATAATAATTATAAAAAATAAATGATAATAAAACTTTATTTTTATGGCGCCTTTCCAAAACCAAGGCGCCTCACAGTTTTAAAACATCACAATCAACATACTCAATTTAAAAACAATACACAATTAAAATAAAACAAGAAACAAATAAATCAGTCACCAAAAGCATAATGCCAAAGGTAAGTTTTCAGACCTCTTTTAAATCCCTCCACAGTCGCACACTCTCGTAACTGGCAGGGTAGAGAATTCCAAAGAGAGGGGGCCCCATGCATAAAAACCCAGACCCCAGATGATTTTAAACATACTCTAGGAATCTCTCTAGCAACCCCTCGCCAGCTGAGCGAAGCGATCGCCCGAGGCGGTAGGGAACCAGAAGCTCTTTCAGGTAGTCAGGGCCGAGTCCATGTAGGGCTTTATAAGTCAGAAGACCAACTTTAAAGGTGATCCGCCATTGTACCGGCAGCCAGTGCAGAGCACGCAGCACCGGAGAAATATGGCAGGACCGAGAGGTCCCATCAAAAACCGTGCTGCCGTTCTGCACTAGCTGCAAATGGCGGATTTCTATCCCAGAAAGCCCTAGGTAAAGGGAGTTGCAATAATCCAAGTGTGAGGACACAAAGGCGTGTACAAACATAAGAAGGTCACTGGACGGAACAAGGTGCTTAATCCTGGAGATATTCCTAAGACGGTAAAAGGAAGTTTTGACGACGGCCAATACCTGTGCATGTAGCGTCAACCCTTCATCAAAAATTACCCCCAGGTTTCGCACCTGTTCAGAGGCTGGGAGAGATAAAGCCCCGAGGGTGAACCAGCCCCCGACCCCCCCCATCCGGCGACCTGGATCCACAACCAGCACTTCAGTCTTTCCAGAGTTCAACTTCAACCAGCTCAAATCCATCCACTCCTGGATTTCTATGAGGCAGTTATTAAAGACTGAGAGAGCTCCATCCTGGTCAGGTGCAAAAGAAAGGTAGAGCTGGGTATCATCATCATAGCAGTGAAACCTCAGCCCATACCTCCTTACAGTGTCTCCGAGGGGCAGCATGTACACTGTGAACAACATGGGGGACAACACCGAACCCTGAGGAATCCCACATGATAGAGGGATTGGGTCAGAGGAATAAAGTCCTGACACCACCCTTTGAGTTCTTTTGGTGAGGTAAGATGTAAACCACCTGAGGACTGAACCCGACAGGCTGCAGATGAACCTCAGACAATCGAGAAGAACCCCATGGTCCACAGTGTCAAATGCTGAAGAGAGATCTAGAAGAACCAAGATAGAACGTTTTTTTTCCGATCTCTCGCCATCAGGAGTACTGAGGCAGTTGCTGACTATTGTCAAGATAGGCTATGTAGCGTGAGCTAGTCTCGTGGTACTGCACATGCGTGCAGCCTACCTTTGCACTGGCCCTTCTGATGATTTTTGGCTCCCATAGGGTCCCAGTATCTTCGGCTTGAACCCACCTGTGTCAATGAATGGTGAAGATGGTCCAAGATCAAGAATTACATTGAGTATGTAATTTTCATTTCTAGAAGTGGAATATAGTGTACATCCACACCACCCACCTGTCCTCCCCTTGGCAAGTGGCACATGGATCCCTGCTTCCAGTATGCATGATCTGATGTCACTGGGCAGAGCTAGAGGATATACTGCTCAAGTGGTGTGAGGAGCTTAGTTTAAAGATGTTCCAATGAATCACCACTTCCAGTGGAACTGCCAGTGTGTGGATGTGAACTGTATACCACTACTAGAACTACAGTTACAGGTGAGTAACCTGTTTTTAGTGTTCTGCCATCCTTGATGCATTAAGAATTTGAAATGCTGGCCGAACGGATAGCACAGCGGTAGAGTTACCGCTTGCCATCCAGACGATCTAGGTTCGCCCCCTGAGCCCGGAATGTCTGGTGCTGGCCGGCGAGGCACGGTTCGGGCATTGGACACATCCCACCTTGGGGAGGGAGGGTACCTCCTTCCGTTGCACAACCAATCCCTGGTGACCCAGGGGGAGGGGGTTGTCGTGCGGGAAGGAACAAGTGGTCCCTCTGAGGTGGCTTTATGTCAGCACGTACCCCACTCACCTCGCAGGTGTCACATGCCCAGAGTGGGGCTGGCAGGGGAGCACTGAAGGTAGGGCAGGGCTCACCCTCCCTTCCAATGGCCCTGGTGGGCATCTCGCCAAGGCTACCTCTCAGGACCATGCCCCAGGGTGGGATAAAGGGAGAGTCTAGTAGGGGAATCCTGAAAATAGGCATACAACTTGTCTAGTGTACCTACCTGGTTAACAAAAGCTAAATAAATACATAAATAATAAAAAAAAAGATAAATAGATAAAACCCCCAGCAGCACTGGGCAGATGAATCCACCCTCCCCCCCCCACACCACAGCTGGGTCTCCTCTACTCCCCCCACAACTTGTCGGCTCCACCTCATGGACCCTGACTGTTGAATAAAGTATGTTCCTCTTGGCTTGAGAGGAACTGGGGCAGGTCCCGCCCATGGGAGATAAGCCATGGGTTAGAGTCAGGGTACTGAGAAGGTTGTCGAGCAAAGGCTGATGTTGGGTTGGATCAACTAGAGGGATGCCACATGGCGGGTGGAGGGCTTGAGCAGGTGGAAGGAGGCCCCGGCTGTTGGTGAGGCGAAAATAGGAGACAAAAACAGAAAGTAAAAAAAAAAAAATTTGAAATGCACGGTAAAGTATATTATCAATTAAAATACTGTAGGTGTTGGAATTAGGTTATCTGCCTGCCACTATCCAGGGGTGCATGAGATGTAATTGCCTAAAACATGGAACACAATCATAGCACTTATATATTTTCACTAAAACTTGCACACAACAGCACAAGCTTTTTCTGATTTTACGAAAATCACAGGAGTTTTCTTTTTATTGTAAAAGGAATCTACTGATTTCTCAAGCTATCAGCTGGGTGGTTTACTGAAAAGGAATACTCTAAATCAGCGAATCAATGATGTTCAGAAGGAGATGAATCAGCAGTACTCTGGACAGCTTCCAACGCAATATTGCAATGAAGGAGGCTTTGTGAAAGAAATTGAAACCAGGAGGCTCGTTTCCGAGGATACTTCTCACTATATTCTGATTAAAGGTACTTTCTGGTCTCTTAACCAAAGATTGTTAAAAGACATCAGTAAAATGGTCCTATCATATATTATTTCATTGGACTTTGTGGAACAAAATGTATGATTGTTAAATTTACTGCCTTGTTGTACTCTAGAGATAGCATACGAGTTTACTCTAAGGCCATGTGTCACATGGCTTGAAATGGAATATTCATTTGTTTCAATCAGGTGCCCTGATTATCTTAAAATTGCATTTGATAGAGGCTGCCCGATAGCCCATAGGATAATGCAACGTACGTCCATGCTGGCAACTCAAGTTTGGGAGCGGACACAGGAGTTGGCCAGGTGGTTGGGGCAGAGCACTGCTGTGTGCCAGTGCTCTCAGCCAGGAGGGGAAAAAAGCTGCGTTCTGCCACCAGTGGCTCTACTGTGGGCAAGGGCTTGCTGCTTCATAGGGCACGTTGACTGCATGCGGCGTCTGCAGGAACACTGACTGGTGTTAGGTGTGTGCGAAGGGTGGGGAAGGGAGAGAAGAAAAAATGATGCACACTGTACCAATAATGCCTGCGCTTGCCCCTTGAACCCTAGCTTCATGTAGATCCCCATTGACCTCACTGCAGGGGGGTGGCGGTGTGAGCTGGGGGAGCTGGAGATTTACCTGAATCAGACGTGGAAGTGGTCAGGGGTCAAAAAGCTGGGTAAAAAAACTTCACGTGATAATGAGTTGAGAATAATAAAGCATGCCTTTACTGACACTCATTTGTTTAATCAAAAGGAATTCAGTCACAGAAAGGCAGAGAAGAAAATGAAGAAAAGGAGGTGCCCTCTTCTGCTGCCACACCTTCTAAACCTGCATGTAGATCTCATGATTCTTCCAATGACACAGATACCCCTTCAGGATCAACTCTTCCATCCAGTGACCAAGCAATAAATGCAGCCTCTGCTTCTCCAGTAACCTTAATTACTATTCAGGCAGCCATGCTGGAAAGCAGCTCAGAAGATGAGCATGAGAAAATGATCCCCCATCAAGAAAGACCACATTCCTCTAGTAACATAAATGAAGGCAGTATATCACCACGGACTATGCTAGCTATCCAGCGCACTCTGAATGACGATGATGATAAGGAAACAATTGCAGTAGACAGTGATGTGCCTCAAAACAGGCCATGTATACCTCTAAGTATAGAGCGAAGTGTGTCACCAAGGACTCTGCAAGCTATCCAGCAAGCTCTGAATGATGATGAAAGAGGAGCTATACTGCACGGCAGTATTTGTGCACAGAAAACACCTGTTACTATTAGTAGCTCTGATGAGGATGACAAGATTGTTGAAAATAACAAGAATTTGATAGGATCCTTCTGTTCTAAAACATCTGTACCGAGTTTACATCATGTAGGTACTGACTCCCCAGTTACTGTTAATCCTAAGGCTGAAAGTGCTGATACTGAAAAGACTGTGACTGTAGCAAATGCCCAAATATCTTTTACTGGTAATACTCCAGCAAGTTTTACTGTCGCAAGTGGTTCAGAAATAGGAAATAAACAACCGGGAACTGCAGTTGATTTTGTAAGTGCTTCAGAAGTGAGCCACAGCGAACCTGTAGATCCCAGTATTCTCAAGCCATTTTCTTCTCAAAGGGAAGATTTGGAAAGTTCTTCCCACATATCTCTAAAGAGTCATGCCTTAGACACAATTTCCATGAAAGATGACACACGTGCTAAAGGTGACATGTCTGATAAAGTAACAAAAATGATTCCACAAGGAGAGGAAAAAGAAAAGGTGGAACTAAGGAGCGTACTGCCTAGTACACCTGAAGAAAGGCAGCCTGCAAATGACAGAAGAGAGGAAGAAACAGCGGAAAGTGTAACTGATGAGAGTGATTCAGATGGTAAATACATACTTTCTGTAACTTACAAATATTTTAATTGAGTTTCCTAGTTTGTTTTGTTTTTTTTTATCCCCCACCCTCTTTACTAGTTATACTTATACTGCTGGTAGTTCCTTTTGGCCATAAGGAGCAGGAGGAAACATCTTCCAGGACATGAACCAGCCTCAGAGAGGTACCGGTTTTCTGTGTATGCTAGGCCATCTCCCCCAACCCGCTGAGAGCAAACTGATTGCTTCTGTACTGTACTGTACCAGATCTCTAACAGTTCAGGGTCAAGGAGAGCCAGGGTCACTGCAAAACTTGGGTCTTCTGCACTGCACTGACTGTCCACCAGCTGAAGGAGCAAGAGAGTTAAGGTTACTCCCACAAACGGATCCTCAGCACTGCACCTGCTCTCCACCAGCTCAGGCAGCAAGAAAAACAAGGCCACTCCTCTACTGTACCTGGGTCTCCCACACTGCCCCTGCTCTCCACCAGCTCAGGGAACAAGAGAGTTGAGGTGACTTTCAAACCTGGTTCTACAACACTGCACATGCTCTGTACCAGCTTAGGATGCAGGAAACCCTAGTTCACTCTCAAACCTTCGTTCCCCTACACTGCATGTGCTGCCAGTTCAGGCAGCAAGGAAGCCACAGTCACACCAAAATTGGATCTCTTGCTCTGTACCTGCTGTCCACCAGTTCAGGCACCACAGGAGCCACAGTCACTTCCAAAACTGGGTCTTCCACACTGCACCTGCTCTCCCACCAACTCAGGAAGCAAGAAAAACAAGGTCCCTCTCCAACTTGGGTATCCCACACAGCCCCTGGTCTCCACCAGCTCAGAGTGAGAGAGCCAAGGTCACTCTCAAACTAAGATCTCTCGCACTCTGCCTGCTCTCCACCAGTTCAGGCAGGGAGAGCTGAGGTCACTCTCAAACTAGGGTCTTCCACACTGCATCTGCTAGCCGCCAGCTATGGGAGCATGAGAGTCAAGGTCACACTCAAACATGGGTCTCCCACACTGCACCTGCTCTACACCTACTCGGGAGGTGGGGCACGAGAGAACCAGGGTCACTCCCAGTGCTGGGTTTCCCACACTCTATCAGTTACCCATCTGCTCAAAGAGAGCCAAGGTCATTTAAGTGTGGATCTCCCACACTTGTCCTGCTCCATCAGTTCAGAACTGAGAAAGTCAAGGTTATTCAAAGCTGGGTCACCCACACAGCTGCTGCTGTTCACCAGTTAAGAGAGTCAAGGTTGCTCCCAAACCTGCATCTTCCAGGAGGTCACTCCAGAATTGGATGTCTTGCTCTATACCTGCTCTCCACCAGTTCAGGCACTGCAGGAGCCACAGTCACTCCCAAAACTGGATCTTCCACACTGCACCTGCTCTCCACCAACTCGGGTAGCAAGAAAAATGTCACTTTCCAAGCTGGGTATCCCACACTGCTGCTGCTGTTCACCAGTTAAAAGAGTGAGAGAGCCAAGGTCGCTCCCAAACCTGTCTTCCACACTGCCCCTACTCTCCATCATCTCAGCGAGTAAGAGAGCCAAGTTCAGTCCCAAACCTGTGTCTCCCGGACTGCCCATACTCTCCACTAGCTCGGAGAGCAAGAGCCCCAAGGTCACTTCCAAACCTGCATCTCTCACACTGCCCCTCCAGTAGCTCAGAGAGCAAGAGAGCCAAGGTCACTTCCAAACCTGTCTCCCACACTGCCCCTACTCTCCACTTGCTCAGAGAGCAAGAGAGCCAAGGTCACTCCCAAACCTGTCTCCCACACTGCCTCTACTCTCCATCATCTCTGGGAGCAAGAAAAACAAGGTCACTCCCAAACCTGTCTCCCACACTGCCCCTAATCTCCATCATCTCAGCGAGTAAGAGAGCCAAGGTCACTCCCAAACCTGCTTTTTCCACACTGCACCTGCTCTCCACCAGCTCAGGGAGCAAGAGAGCCAAGGTCAGTCCCAGACCTATGTCTCCCACACTTCACCTGCTCACCTCCAGCTTGGGAAGCAAGAGAGCCAAGGTCACTTCCAAACCTGCATCTCCCACACTGCCCCTACTCTCCACTAGCTCAGAGAGCAAGAGCACCAAGGTCACTCCCAAACCTGCATCTCTCACACTGCCCCTCCACTAGCTCAGAGAACAAGAGCCCCAAGGTCACTTCCAAACCTGTATCTCCCACACTGCCCCTACTCTCCATCATCTCAGTGAGTAAGAGAGCCAAGGTCACTCCCAAACCTGTCTCCCACACTGCCTCTACTCTCCATCATCTCAGTGAGTAAGAGAGCCAGGGTCACTCCCAAACCTGTCTCCCACACTGCCCCTACTCTCCATCATCTCAGCGAGTAAGAGAGCCAAGGTCACTCCCAAACCTGTCTCCCACACTGCCCCTACTCTCCATCATCTCAGTGAGTAAGAGAGCCAGGGTCACTCCCAAACCTGTCTCCCACACTGCCCCTATTCTCCATCAGCTCAGGGAGTAAGAGAGCCAGGGTCACTCCCAAACCTATTTTTTCCACACTGCACCTGCTCTCCACCAGCTCAGGGAGCAAGAGCGCCAAGGTCACTCCCAAACCTGTCTCCCACACTGTCCCCACTCTCCATCAGCTCAGGGAGCAAGAAAAACAAGGTCACTTCCAAACCTGTCTCCCACACTGCCCCTATTCTCCATCATCTCAGCGAGTAAGAGAGCCAAGATCACTCCCAAACTTGCTTTTTCCACACTGCACCTGCTTTCCACCAGCTCAGGGAGCAAGAGAGCCAAGGTCAGTGCCAGACCTATGTCTCCCACTCTTCACCTGCTCACCTCCAGCTTGGGAAGCAAGAGAGCCAAGGTCAGTCCCAAACCTGCGTCTCCCATATTACAACATATTTTGCTACTTTTGTCAGCTCACTGGGTCAGCTTTAGACTTATCTTCATGCTGATGCTGTGAAAAAAATGATATACGGTATTCAGGTGTGTGTTACATGAACTTAATGCCATTACTGACAGTCATTTTATAAAAACAAATTGGAGATAATAATACAAAGTACATTTTTCATTTCCAGTGATTTTTAAAGGAATCGAAGGCCTTTCTTTCCCCTTTTTTAATGTATGAGAAATGTGGTCATGTGTGTGGCATCTTCCAAGAGGACAGGAAACTTTAATTGGCTATCCCCCCGCCTCCCTCGTTAGAACAATGGTGCATCAAAGTGGCTGAGATAGAGAGGATGGAACGGATTACCAGCATACTTAGGTTTGAGACAGACAAATTTATTGAATTCTGACACCCTAGGCATCAATTGGAGGTGTCCGGCCAGGAGTCGCCAAACCGCAGTGGCAGGCATGTAGAACACTCTGGACTGGGAGATTCCTCTGGGACCGATTTAAAAAAAAAAAAAAAAATTCCCTGTACCATCCCCCGGACATCAGAGCCCCCCTCCCGTGTTCTCCCACGGCTTACCCTCCGTGGCAGGGAGCCCCCGACTCAACGCAAGTCCGGATCCAGTGTCGGGGAGGTGTCTTTTTGGGGGTGGTACCTGCGGAGTATGGTCATTCGTGCTGCGCGACCAGGACCAGATTTCCACTGTTCCTTATGGAGGGGAGCAGCAGTGCCGACAATGGCTGAGCTGCACGTGCACGCAGCACGCCGGTCAGTTGCTCCTCCTCCATCATACCCCATTGTACAGGACCTGGCATGCCAACACCTAGCCTCTGCTAGGTGTCAGGTGGGTGGCGGTCTCTGTTCCCCACCCTCCCTGGGAGAGGAGAGCTGTCCTCTGGACACGCGATCCTCTCCCTCCCCAGCCAACCCCCGACGACCCACTTGCACCGTGAACACGGGTCGCCATTGTGGCAGGAGGTAAGGCATCGCTGCCTCATCCCTCCGCGCCACTGGGCCAGCCTCTGGCACTGATACTTAATAATGCAATGATTTACAGACACCATTTCCCCAATAGGCTGAGGGCATTTAAAGACAGGGACCAATCCTCAGGAGATTGGAGTATCACGGTGCAGGGGGAGAGGGGCATAACACTAGCTGCCAAATTTTACGATCTCTTGACTTTATGAGGACTATTTTATGAGCCCTTGTGCTGGAAAGCCTCTTACAGTTAGGGGATAAGCAATCCTGTTAGTTCTTGGTTTCTTGACCTGATACCGTTGCTGGTGGCAATGTGTAACCATTTTTAAATGGACACATCAATAAAGGTAGTTCATCAAACCACTGCTGAAGAACTTATATGTTTGCCTGATCAGTTTTTATATCGAGCCTCCTGTTATGGAGGAGGACATTTGTTGGACATTATCTCTTTGTAATTTTGTGTACATTTTATTTATTAACATAGAAACATAGAATTTGACGGCAGATAAGGACCGCTTGGCCCACCTAGTCTGCCCATTTTCCTATCTAACAGATATGCTGCAGATCCTAGTTAACCAACAGCTTACTTCCTCCTAGCCCCCCCAACTGGGACTGCCTTATGTCTGTCCCATGCATTCTTGAATTCCCCCACTGTTCTTGACTCCACGACCTCCTCAGAAAGGCTGTTCCATGCATCCACAACCCTCTCTGTGAAAAAATACTTCCTCACATTACTTCTGAGGCGTCCCCTCTATCTTCAAATTGTGCCCCCTTGTTCTTGCACATCTCCTTTTCTGAAAGATGCTACCCTCTTGGACTTTGTTGATTCTCTTGAGGTACTTGAAAGTTTCTATCATGTCCCCTCTCTCCCTTCTTTCCTCAAGGGTATACATATTAAGCTCCTTTAGTCTTTCTTCATATGTCTTCTGGTGCAGACCATACACCATTTTGATTGCCCTCCTCTGGACAACCTCCACTCTGTCTATGTCTTTGCGGAGATGGGGTCTTCAGAACTGCACACAGTACTCCAGATGGGGTCTCACCAACTGTCTGTACAGAGGAATAACAACTTCCTGTTTTCTACTATTGATGCCTCTCCCTATGCATCTCAGTATCCCCCAGCCTTCCTTACTGCCTTCTCACATTGCTTGCCCACCTTTAGCTCATCTGATATAATTACCCCAGGTCCTTATCCATTTTTACTGTTGTCAGTATCTCCCCCATTGTGTACTCTTCCCTTGGGTTTTTGTTTCCCCAGGTGCATTACCTTGCACTTCTTTGCATTGCATCTGAGCTGCCATACATTTGACCATTCCTCCAACCTTGCCAAGTCCCTTCTCATCCTTTCCACTCCATCTTGAGTATCAGCCCTGTTGCAGATCTTTGTGTCGTCTGCAAAGAGACATACTTTTCCTTCCAGTCCCTCTGCAATGTCACTTATAAAGACATTAAAAAAGACCAGTCCCAGTACTGAACCCTGCAGTACCCCGCTAGTAACCCTCCTTTCTTCACTGTGGACTCCATTTACTACTACCCTTTGCGTCCTGTTTTAGCTTATTTCATCCAGGCTACCACCTTGGGACCCACTCCAGGCTGGCTAACTGTGTATTAATCTTTGTGTGGGACTGTATCAAATGCCTTGCTAAAATCTAGGTAGGCCATGTCCACAGCCCCTCCTTGGTCTACTACTTTGGTCACCCAGTCAAAGAAATTTATTAGATTTGTCTGACACGACCTTCCCATCGTGAATCCATGCTGCCTTGGGTCCTGTGCCCCACTGGCCTCTAGGTACTCAACAGTTCATTGCTTCAGAAGTGATTCCATCATTTTCCTTACCACTGAGGTCAAACTAACTGGTCTGTAGTTTCCTGCCTCTGTCCTGCTCCCACTTTTGTAAAGAGGAATCACATCCGCCCTCCTCCAGTCCTCAGGTACCACCCCATCCTCCCATGATTTGTTAAAGAGAGTAGTCAGCGGTGTCACTAGTTCTACCCTTAGTTCTTTTAGAATTCTTGGGTGAATCCCATCAGGCCCCATTGCTTTGTCCACCTTCAATTTTATTAGTTCTTTCAGAACCTTTTCTTCTGTAAGTGGACTGGTATCGACCCCCGTGTTTCTCTTGTTTGGTTTAGGTACCTCCCTCTCCTCTTCCTTTGTGAATACTGAGCAGAAATATTCGTTCAGTATCCCAGGTTTTTCACCATCACCCTCTACCCACATTCCCTCCCCTTTATTAAGCCTCAGTATCCCTCCTTTGGTCTTTCTTCGCTCCCTAATGTAGCTATGAAAGGTCTTATTCCCCTTCTTAACAGAGTTGGCTATCCTTTCCTCGGTTTGGGCCTTTGCTATTCTGACTGCCTTCCCAACCTCTTCCTGCTTTAACTGATAAAGTTCTCTGTCCTGCTGCTTCTGTGTTTCCTTATATTTCCTGAATGCTATCCTTTTCTCCTTAACCTTCCCTGCCACCTCTTTTGAGAACCATAGCGTTTTTTTCCTTCGTTGTGTTTTGTTGATTTGTTTTACACAAAGGCTTGTTGCCTCTGTGATGGCTGTTTTGATTACTCCCCATTGTTCCTCCACCCCTCCTTCTTGCCTGTTTGCTAGTGATTTTCTGAGGCACGCCCTCATTTTCCCAAAGTCAGCCTTAAAGTCCAGTACTCTTGCTTTTGTAAGGCTTGATTGTATGACTGTGTTTATTGTGAACCACACTGTTTGGTGGTCGCTTGTTTCCAGATGGCTGCCCACTTCTAAATCTGAGATTCTTTCTTCGTCCCCATTTGAGAGTACTAGGTCTAAGATTGCTTCCTCCCGAGTGGGTTCCAGTACTAGCTGTCTGAGACATGCCCCCTGTAGGGCATCGATGAATGACTCTGCTCTTGGATGTGCCTGCAGCAAAGGTGCTCCAGTTAACATTTGGCATATTCAGGTCCCCCATCAACAATATCTCCCCTTTCTCAGCCATTCTAAGGAAGCCTTCTATCATTTCCTTGTCCACCCCCCCCCCCGAGATGGGGGTCTGCATACAACCCCCATGCGGATTGTGGTGCCATTTCCTGTCTCTAGGATGACCCAGAGTGCCTCATCTGCTACCTGTTTACTCTTTAGTTCTGTTGCTTTGATCCCTTCCTTTACATAGAGAGCTACTCCTCCTCCTCTTTTACCCTACCTGTCCCTCCTGTAGATTGTGTATCCTGGTATGTTGACATCCCAGTCATGGTTCTCTGTGTACCATGTTTCTGTGACTGCCACAATATCCAGGCAACCCTCTTCCATCCAGGCCACTAGTTCAGGAGCTTGTTACACAGACTATGGGCATTGGTACTCATCACCCTCCACTTTTTGATGGCCTTATCCCTTTAGCCCCATTCCTGTCCTTACTGCCTTTGCCTTTTTTTACTTTTACCTCTGTCCTGCTCCCTAATGACTTCTCTACCTTGGTGTTTACCTCACTAATTACCATGTTTTGTGGGGGGAGGCTGTGATTTCCCTGCTCCTTTTCAGTGCCTCCCCCCTTGGGTAGTTTAAATGCTTGCCAATGAAGCATTTAAACCTCTCACCTAGGATCCTGGTTCCCCCCTGGACAGATGCAGACCATCGCACCAGTATAGGTCTGCATCCCTGCAGGTGGCTCCCCAGTCCCCACTGAAGCCAAAATCCTGAGCACCACACCAGTTTTTCAGCCATTCATTGAATTCCCTGGTGAGGAGTACCCTAGCATCACCCTTGCCATAGGCAGGTAGCACCTCCGAGAAGGTTACTGTATGCGCTACATGTCTAAGGCCCCTCCCCAACTCTACAGTCTCCTCTTGCACTGCTCTGATCCCATTCCTAGCCAGGTCATTTGTCCCTAGGTGGACAATGACATCCAGCTCCCTCCCTCATGCAGCTGCTCCCACGATCCTGAGGATTCACTTCCTGTCCCTCCAAGCCGTGGCACCAGGCAGGCATCTTACCTCCCTCTCCCCTTCCTCCCCCATTTCTACCCCCCTAATGATTGAGTCCCCCACCAGGAGTTGTTTCCTTCCTCTGTGGGGTCCCATGCCACCCTCCTGTGGGTCTCCTTTGTGAAGGTTTCCAGCATCCTCCTTGGTCTCCAATGCAGGTGCCTCCATAGAGGAACCACTATCCACCAGAAGAGCTAATGAATTGTGGAGAGGTACAGCTGGAGGGATGCAACTCTGTTCCACCACCCTTTCCCTCCCTGAGCCCACCCTGGTCCAGCCTCTCCTCTTTCTTGGCAACCTTTGAGGTAGTGGCATTGGCCCTGGTGGTCCCTGGGTGGGGGAGGAGGTTTCACAAATCCTAGCCAGGTTAGCCTAGAGACAGGCAACCTCCTCCCTCAGACCAGAGAGGTGCCTGCAAATAGGGCAGCATCGCAGCCTCCAGAATGTCTCCCGGAACACTGCCGCCCCCAGCCATTGCACTGCACCACTCCTATCATGTCTTATTTTGTGTCCCTTCTCCTGTTTCTCTGTATGCTTAATCTCTCATCTCCTTACAACTCTCACCCTTCCTGTTCTGGGACAGCAACTTCCTATATTCTTCAGTAGCCTCCTTCTTCCTTGCTCAGTGTCAGACTACCAGCAGCTGGGGGAGGTGAGCTGCTGTTTTCCTTTAGGGTTGACAAAACCAATGTTTCTGTATGATCCCTCCCTTCCTACTGCCAAACAGGAAGTTCCTGTTGACAGTCAAATCCAGTGGCTATAAAAGTAGAACTGGCTTAGGGTGGGTGGCTGAAGGGGTGGGATGGAGGGCAATTAGTAAGAAAAAAGGCTAACAACAGGAAGTTGTAATTTGAGTCACCTGCTTTTATAGTGTCTAAGCCACATCCCAAATTAAGCTCTCTCTCTCTTCTCCTACTGGTTTAGCAAAGTAAGTAGATACAGTACCCTTCCCAGCACAGAACACACACTGACTTTCTTTTCTTTTCTTTCTTTTTTAACCCTAAATAAGACCCCTTCTACTTCTAATAAAGTACGTGTCTGCTTAATCTCAGCAGACCCTGATTCCTGCTGAGATAGAAGTGTTAAATTAATAAGAAAATGTAGCTTCTTTTAGTTAGCTGCTTTCTGCTCTACAAGCAAGGCTAGCAACAGGAAGTTGTAATTTGAGTCACCTGCTTTTATAGTGTCCAAGCCACACCCCCAATTAAGCTCTCTCTCTCTCTCTCTCTCCTCCTACTGGTTTAGCAAAGTAAGTTGATACAGTACCCTTCCCAGCACAGAACACACACTGACTTTCTTTCTTTTTTTAACCTTAAATAAGACCCCTTCTACTTCTAATAAAGTATCTGTCTGCTTAATCTCAACAGACACTGACTCCTGCTGAGACAGAAGTGTTAAATAAGAAAATGTAGCTTCTTTTAGTTAGCTGCTTTCTGCTCTACAAGCGAGGCTAGCAACAGTTAGGTTAGTTATTTGATTACCGGGTAAGGTACACTGATCCCAAGGACCATTTTTAGGCACGACCCGGGACATATCTTGATAGTGGTTTTCCTTTTTTCTGATGGATAAATATGATGTATGGTTTCATCTACTCAACAAACTTAAGTAAAAAAAAAAAAGACAGGAAAGAATTTCTAACTGGCAGTTGTTTACTGTATATAGTTCCCACTTACAGAAATGATACCCATAAGCCTAAATGATTTATATGTAACTGTAACTGAACAGAAAGTGATATGAAAACTGTACTTTATTCTGTTGTTTTTATGGGCAGCATTCTGTTACAGTGATCTTCATGGAACCATTGATCTGGAGCTTTAACTATGTCATGGTTTATGCACAGAACTCTGATCATGGTTCTCATAGGTCAACAGCTCATGCTTATAATTCTGTACACAAACCGTGACATAGTTAAAACTCCCAAGTTGCTGTTCCCATGAAGAGTCCTGTGCAGAATGTTGTCCAGCAAAAGAAAACAAATGAAAACAGTTTTTCACATCAGTGTTTATTCAGTTGAACCTAGATTTCATTGGAGAAGTGTTTCATTTCTGTTACTAGCAATATTACTAAGGTACTGTCAATTAGCACAAATTTCTTTTCCCTTTAATCACCTTACTGTACTTTGCTATTTTATGCTTTATTGTTTGTTTTCTTCTTTAGGGGGTCCTTATTGATGCTTCTCCCTCCCCCCCCCCAACCTGATATGCATTTGTATAATTACTAAGTGGAGCCAGAATCCGGTCACATCAGTTGATTGGAGGCCCTGCACTGAAACTGTTATAATGAGGTTGAGATAACATTGAGTCCTGAGCCTCCTTATTTGATTTTTCGCAAAGATAGTTTTTTTACATACAAATCCTATGTTTCTACCAAAGGTGGGGTCCTGAATTTACACAGAATCAAATATGCCTTCCTGTTTACTATCCTGAGCATGCCAGTCAGGGTGAGGCATTGCTGCATACTTTAGATGCACATAGAATACTGAGATGCTTTGTGAGTCATACCAAGGACTGCAGAAAGTCCTCTGATCTTTTTGTTTCATTCGCCACTGGGAAGGAGGGTGTTTCTGTGTCTAAACAGTGCCTGTTCAAATGGCTGGCCCATTGTATTACATTCTGTTATAGGAAGTATGGTAATGAACTTCCTGGTGCGGTTCGTGGTTATTCCACAAGGGGGATGGCCACTTCTACTGCTTGTTTCAGAAATGTCCCTGCTGCTGACATGTGTGCTGCAGCCACATGGAGCACTGTCCACACCTTCACTAAACATTACAGTCTGGACATTGTCTCTCGTAGATATGGTGGCTTTGGGCTTGCTGTACACAAGGCCTTCTGCCTTGAATGTATCAGACTGTACCAACCTCCAAGTGCCTTTTGGGACTGCTTGGAACTTGTTTCAAAGGTGTGGCCTAATGGAAGAGATATCCTCAAAGAAGATAGAACAGTTGCATATTTACCATAACAGTAGATCTTACTTCGAGAAGGTTCCTGCAGTAGGTCTTCACATATAGGACTGCGCCCCCTGGCGTCAGGTTCGAAAGACAAACTTGTAGCTAGCAATCATCAGCAGGGACCGCCCCCTCACGTCAGCCGAACTATAAAAGGGGTGGTCCCGCCCTCTAGTTCTTTCCCGCCGTCGCTTCAGTTCGTTTGACAGGCATGGTAGAACAGCGATCAGTTGCCCGCTTAGTATTCGACGATTTTCGTCTTATTCTACATATTTTTCCCCAAATTTTTCGAACGGGTGTATGTCGTCTTGTCTTAAGGAGAAGTGCTCCAAGTGCGGCACCCAAATCCCACACGGGGACGACCACTCCCGCTGCCTCCTCTGCCTGGGGCCTAAGCATAACTCGACTGAGTGTGCTGTTTGCCAAGGGTTCAACCAGGCCACACGGACCCAACGCAAGCGGACCTTTGAGGCCCACCTTCTGACCCAACGGCTGGCTTCTATGAAAAAGGAGCTCCAGGAGCTTAGGGAGAGGTTGTTGTCTCCTGCCCCAGAAAAAAGAAAGAAAAAGGACAAGGAGAAGCACCGGGAGAGAAGCCCGTCACCGCAAGGGAGACCCTCCACTTCCAGAACTGTGAGTACCACTCTTACGGGCACCCCGTCCACTTCTGTGGGCCAGACGCCTTCTCCCCCTCCGGCCAAGGTGTACGGGCAGCCGGGGGTTGCCTCTCTTGAGGTATCTGTCAGTTCTCCCACTCATATCACTGCCAATAAGTCACCTTCCGGCCCTGCCGCCAGGCACCTGGCCCAGACTGATAAGCCTGACCGCGGTCCTTCTTCCACAGCCATCCCGGTCGCGACTGATAAGCCGTATGACGGACCCTCTGTTGATCACACAGCTGCATCTACTCTCCTGTTGGGCTCCCTTGAGGACCCCGACGCCGGGACGAATGTGCTCATGGGGGACACTTCATCCCTGCCGGTCTCTACCCCCAGAGATTCGCCACCTGTTCCCGACCTTTCCCTTCCATCGGGATCGCTCCCAGACCTGTCATTGGGGTCTCTTCCAGAGCTTCCCCCTTCGCCAGGTTCTTTTCTGCCACTGGATCCCCCTCCCCCCCCCAGGGGTCCATCGCCGGACTGGGATCTTTAGGTGTGGAGGCCCCCTTTCAGGACCCTCGGGCCCTGCGCCTGATTCCTTGCCGCTGCCCAGCAGCCCTTTGGGTGCCTCCCCTGGCTGGACCTTCAGCTCCTCCTGTGGGACCCTCTGGCGGTTTCCCGGGGCCTGACCCCCCATGTTCCGCCGCTAGGCGGCCCTCCGCCGGACCCTTCTCATCCGACGCCAGGCCTGGTGCCTCTGACGCCGGGATATCCGATGCCTGGCTATCCGCCGTTAGATTATCCCTCGGAGGTTTGCAGGGTATCAATACCCCTACTGGCTTCATCCTACTTACTAGCCCTTGGTCAGGTATCCCGGGTACCAGCCTCCTCTTCCTCCACCACCACCACCTGATTGCAAAATCTTTCCCGACTTGGTGACAGGATGCTAGGACACAACTCCTTACAGAACCTAGACAGTCCCAGCTGCTCGGAGGAATTCCTCTACCCAGAGCACTGCCTCCTCCTCCAGTTCCTTTGGGACGTGCTGCGGGTTCTCTTCCAGTGGGCAACACCGGGATGGATCCTTCCCTTACCAGTGGTTTGGAGCCCTCGGATTCGGATTCCAATATCGACCTCTCTCAGCCTTGTTCACCAGTCGAACTTCATCCAAACCCCCAGGATCCTTGTTTTGGGGATCTCTTGAGAACTATTCAAACAGCAGGGGGCTGGCCGTCCAAGGAGATAGATCCTCCGCGAAAAAGGCTGGCTGAACATTTGGACTTGTCCACCACAGACCCTCTACCCATCCCCCCCTTGGATGGGCCCACATGAGGACTAGTTACTACAATATGGCAACAGCCCTCTAACATCCCAGCTGTTTCCAGGAAGGCTGATATAACCTACTTGCTCCCGGAAGGGATCTCTCATCTGACTTCACACCCAAAAGCCGAATCTATGGTCATCACGGTTGCGGATGACCACTCGGCTCAACCTAAGCACTTGAGTTCCTCCCCACCAGACAAGGACTCAAGACAGCTTGACCAGTTCAGTAGGAAGATCTACTCGTCCACCTTCTGCACCATCTGGTCGCTGAACTATGTGTCCCACATGGTGGCTTTTCAGAAATCTTCTTTCACAGAACTGGAGAGGGACCTTAAGGATATCCCTGACGAAAACCTCAGGGCTAAACTGCTAGACAAGGTTCGCATGAACAAATCTTCCTGCCGTTATGCACTCTGGCCACTTATGATTCTGTGCACTCCATGGCTTGGGCTGCAGCCTCGGGAATCTGCCTTCGGTGCCTAGCATGTTTGGCACAGGATGTTCAGTCATCCCTTTTGGACGCACCTTTCAGGGGTTCCGTCCTCTTTGGCGGTGACACAAAAGACATTATTACAGGGCTGCAAGAGAGCGGTAGGGCTCTTAGAGATGTATGCTCCATGTATCAGACAGGTCAAAAGAAACAGCCCTTTCATCACCAGAGAAGATGGAACAAGAACCAGAACAAGCGTCAAGGTAAAAGGCGCGCCACTGGCTTTGGAGCCCAAGCTCCTCAGGCTAAGTTCGCCAAAGCAGCCTCGGGAACCAAAGCTCCACTCCCCTCGGCATCCTGACTCGCTTCCCCTCCTCCCGCTCCCTCCGTCCCCCTCGGAGGAATCAGCAGGAGGGAGGTTCGGCCTCCACCTAGAGGGGTGGAAGTTGGTCACCGCAGATGTATGGGTTCTTCAGCTCATACAAAGAGGTCACTCTGTCGAGTTCCTTTGAGATTCCACCTTCAAACCCTACTGGCAGGTCCTTTTACCCATCAGGTCAGATCCCCATCGTCCACCAAGAGATCCAGGCCCTGTTACAAAAAGCGGCCATAGAACCCGTCTCTCCAAATCAACTAGGAAGGGGATTCTACTCCCATTTCTTCCTAGTTCCAAAAAAGATGGGGGATCTGCGACCTATCCTGGATCTCAGCACGGGAGAACCATTTCCAATTCAAGGCACTTCCCTTTGGCCTGTCCTCAGTGCCCCGGGTTTTCACCAAGTGCCTAGTGGTGGTAGTGGCATTTCTCCGCCTCAGGGACAAATATGTGTTCCCATACCTGGACGACTTGCTGTTTTCAGCCCCATCCCTGGACAGTCTGAAGGAGTCTCTCTCCTTCACTCTGGATCTGTTTGCCCAGTTGGGCATCTCGGTCAATCTCCTCAGGTCTCAGCTAGTACCCTCTCAGCGCCTCCAATTTATTGGAGCAGTACTGGATACAGTCCAGAGCAAGGCCTTCTTACCATTGGATCGAGCCGAGACCTTGGCTTCTCTGGCCACTTTGGTGGCCAAAGCGCGATGGACCCCAGCGCACTCGGTGTTCCGTCTTTTGGGTCTTATGGCAGCGGCCATTCCTACTGTCCCCCTGGCCAGACTGTACATGAGGATTACCCAGTGGTCTCTTTGACGCTGGTGACAGGATCTCACCAACTTGTTGGTGGGAGCTCCCTTCCACTCTCTGGCTCCCTCCCAGACCCTCACCTTGGATGCCTCCGATATGGGTTGGGGAGCCCATTTGGGGGATCACAGAACTCAAGGTTCATGGTCTCCTCAAGAGCAACATCTTCACATTAACATCCTGGAGACCAGAGCAGTCCTGTACACTCTCCAGGCCTTCCAGTCGTTACTCCTCCCAGGAACACTTCTGCTTCAGACAGACAACATGGCGACTGTCTGGTACCTCAGCAAACAGGGAGGTACCCGGTTGTACCCTCTTTGCAGGGAAGCAATGAGAGTCTGGTATTGGGCTATTCAGCACGGCCTGTATCTGACAGCAGTCCACGTACCAGGTGTGCACAACGTCCTGGCAGACAGTCTCAGCAAATCAGTAGCCTGGGCTCACGAGTGGGAACTAAAAGCAGGGGGTAGTCGAAGACCTGTTTCTTTGGTGGGGTTGGCAAGACCTAGATTTGTTCACCTCCCCATTCAACACAAAACTATCCAACTTTTGTTCCCTCATTCCCAGGCATGATGCTTTTTGGCAAGACGCACTCACTCTCTTGGACAGGGAGGTTTCCTTCCTTTCCTCTCATTCAGAAGGTTCTATTGAAATTCCAGGCAGAAGGGGCCCACTTGATTTTGATTGCCCCTCTGTGGAAGATTTGGCTCCCGCTGTTACAACAACTAGTTATAGAACCGCCGGTCATTCTGCCACTATCTTACGACCTTCTGTCTCAGGAGCAGGGCACCCTGGTCCATCCGAGTCTTCAGTCTCTCCATCTTCATGAGTGGCATCTGTCGACATAGCGGTTTCTCGCTATGGAGTTTCCTCTCAGGTTGCTCAGGTACTGGTGGAAGCCAGAAAACTCTCTACCAGATCCACTTACACCATGAAGTGGAAGAGATTTTCTATCTGGGCCACAGCCAAATGCTTGGACCCTTTTTCTTGCTCAGCCTCCCAGGTGTTAGAGTAACTCTTACATCTTTCTGAAATGGGCCTTAGTTACTCCTCTATTAAGGTCCATCTTTCTGTGGTGTCGACCTGCCACCTTCCGGTGGAGGACAAAACCCTAGCACAACTAGAGGTTTCCAGAACTTTCTTGAAGGGTATCCTTCACATCAAACCTTCAGTCCTCCCTGAGATCTTAATTTTATGTTGGAGAAACTTACTTTGCCCCCTTTTGAACCGGCAGCAAGTTGTGATATGCGATTCCTGTCCTGGAAGACACTGTTTTTGGTTGCAGTTACTTCAGCTCGAAGGGTCTCAGAGCTTCAGGCCTTTGTTTGCAGAGAGCCTTATTTGATTTTCCACAAGGACCGGGTGGTCCTGAGGACTAATCCTTCTTTTCTTCCGAAAGTAGTTTCGGAGACGAGACTCAACCAGAGTGTTGAACTGCCGGTCTGTTTTCCTCAGCATTCCAAGCAGCTAGAGGCAAGTGACTTTGAGGGCACCCTGGCACCATTCTCACTGGCACTCTAAGTCCCACCCACTGGACTCTCTAGTCAGAGGCACTATCACTCATTAGGCTTCTGACCTAACCTTCTTGTAGCCAACCCCCTTGCCCTCTAGTAGCAGAAAGGGGTTATTACACCTCACTGCTAGGTTCCCTCCACCCTAAAGAAAACACCCTTCCCCAGCTAAGTGCACTATTGGCAACTATGATTTTTTCCAGTGGTGTAGCTTGATGGAAAGTCATACTTTTAATAAGCACACTAAGGCGCCTTATTGTTTTCTTTACTATTGCCAGCAGCAAAGAAAAAACATGCACATTCCTCAAGCTGATCCTGTTACCAAATGTCTGTATCTCTCCACAATCGTTTACAAAGTATCAGTATTTATGAATCTTAACTTTCTCTATGCCTTTTATACAAACTCCTGTGTTTCATGGCACATCCTCTTTTATTGCGATGAGTCAACAACTAGGAATGCATGTTTGAGATTCTAAAGTGTCAGTCCAGCAGCAGGGTATGCCTATGTGTAAGTCTTCCTTCGGGTTGACTGCTGGACTTCATTCTTGTCATTGTCTCACCTCTGTCATTCAGTTTTCTCCGGCTCTGGACTTGTTCCATGGCTCTCAGTCTTAAGGAGTAAGCAGAGGTAGGGTTGAGTGGAAAATGTTAAGTCTTTGTGTGTTTATTATAGTCATGACTTTCCATCAAGTAACGCCCCTTGAAAAATCAGTTTTACATCAGCACACAGATGATCCATATTGATTAGTAAAAACTGAAGTAAATGATCCATCTATAACCACCTTAAAAACCCTCTCTTGTGACCAGTGAGCTGTCTTATGAGAATCTTCCAGCTTCTTTCTCACAGTAGCAGATTTAATGGTCTTGGTGTCGTTTACCTAGTGTGCCACAAATAGTGATGTGTCCACATGTGATTGTGACGTTACCCTTCTGATTCACACAGTGATAGTTATCAAGGAAGCTGATTTTACGTCACTTAACAAAGGAGATTAAAAGTTAATCTGCTGACTGTGGTCTATTTAGAGCTGTGATTGTCTCATACTCCTTCACACTTTGGACCACGCAGAGCTGTGGCCTTTGTGTGAACAAATGTGAAATTAATGCGTGATCATGTGACCCATCTTAATCAATCAGAATGTTTGTTTGAGCCAAGCCATTTTATAAAGTGGAAAAAAAATACACACACACCAGAGTGTACAGTAGAAGAGGGTTCATTTTTAGGTTTTTGCCTATGTGGAACACTGACCCACTGGGTATAAAAAGTAGGGGGTAAATGAAAAAAACAATGGGTCATATTGCTCACCCGACCCAGGTTCATAAAGCAGCAGTGTAAAACCATTGAAACAGTGAGTCAGATTGTCCCTAAGGGAGAACAAATGGTAGGGCAAAATTAAAAACAGTGTGACAATTGTCCCAGTCCCCCACCCTGAAATGAACACTGGTAGAACTGTATTTAGTCTTAACTATGGAGAATTGAACCCTATCTGAGGAGAACTGTCACCATGCTATATCTAATGCGTTTACCTAAATTCAGTGGTATCACCAGTATCCTGGAAAGGCTATTGATGGCTAAAATTGAATTCCCTCTGTGTCTCTGTTTCTCAGGAACTCAACTACTCTAATCACATCTCAAAATACATTGTATTTTGTCTGAGTCATCATCAACCAGTTCTAGGGACATGCATATGTTGTTGACACTATCTGGCAGTGTCCCTTCCCATTAAGATGTGCCGGAAAGTCTTCAAGCTGGCTCCTCCCACCCACTCAGGTGGTATGTTCCTCGGCTCCTCCCCATGACACCAAATTTTCCTTTCTGCTGGAAGAAGCAGATTCCCTCCTTACCGCTCCCACATTGAGTAGGCCCTAGCACTCAAATCTTCAGATTTATTTCCAAACTTCAAAACTCTTCAGAGTTTTGTCTTCAGTACAGTCTTCGACCGCGATGGAGGAAAAGTCCTCGCCTGCATTTCGCTGGTGCCCATGTGGGCAGAAGATGTCGCACACCGACCCACACACCTTGTGCATTTACTGCCTGGGCCACGAGCACAATCCCCAGGCCTGCGATATTTACTAGTTGTTTCACACGTTGGTCCCCGAGGACCACCCACCTAAATTTGGGCCGCCTGGAAAAATGACATTTGCCAGTCAAATCCAAGGATGCCCGTTGAGTGGTTTCTATGGCCGTGGGGTCCGCCGAGCAGTTGGACAACTCAAAGCCTTCGAGGAGGAAGTGGTTCAGGTCGCTGCACAGTCCTCTTTGGCTTCTGCTTTTCTTCTGCTCAAATTGGGCTCTACATTTTCGGGCTCCTTCAAGGAGCTGTGCCAGTCTCTCCCTACCAAGGGGCAGGGTCCTTCGGATTCGCACAGCTCTCGCTTCCGAAAAGAGGAGTCCAAGAGAGAAAAAGAGAAGACTCACCTTTGCTGTTCTTGGAACCGAGAATGTTCTCGGTCTCCGGACTCTCAGGTTTTGACCATGGTCTGTACCACTTCCTTGGCCGCTGGCTTCATGGGGCCCCCGTCAGGTCACCTGGTTGAGATGTAGGCTGACGATGTGACCGAGATCTTTCTCAACACTGTTGACCCATTGTCTCTAGATGAGGCTGAAAATTCTCTATTCAGAACTCCGGTCCTGCCGGTGCCCACTGAAGGGGCGGCTCAGCCCACTGAGCTGGACCCTCAGGTCACCGATCCAGACCAGGAGGAGCCGTGGATCTCCCCAGCTCCCTCCGAGATCCCCCCCGGTGGCACAGGTTGAGGTCTCAGTCTTCTTCATCTAGTGGGTTGAGCACATCCCACTGACGCCGGCAGTTTCATTCGCGACGCCAAGGGAAGCAGTGCCGCCACTATTCCTCATCTTCGTCTTCCTCGGGTGAGGAGAGGCTTCAGTGCAAGTTGCGTTGATGCTACAAAGACCTCATGTGGCAACAGTTGGTGTTGGCCGGTCCGAAGCCGACTCTGGCTCCCACACCAGCCATCACGTGGCTGTTGCCCGACTGGCTGACACCCACACCCCTGTTGGGGCCGGTCGATACCATTCCTCCGCCTGTGGAGCCAGTTCAGACCCTCCCAGTTCGGCCGAAGTTGGCCTCTTCACCGATCGTGGTCGAGGCACCGGCCAAACAGCTGCCGACGGAGGCTCCAACCAAGGAGTCTCAGTTGGCTAGGGGGCTTCCCCATCAGCTGCTGGTCACTCTCACGCCCGACCGTCCGCGGCAGGTCAAGAGCAACTCGGGTGGTCGAGTACTTTATGCGGACTCTTCCAAGTTCAGGGACTCTTTACTGCACTCCCGTCTGGTCGACATGGAGTCAGTGGGGGGGGGTCTCATCGGAGGAAGGACCCACGTCCTTCATGGGCATCCTCTATCTCATCTCTGAGTCTACAGGAATGCCACTGGAGCCTGTTCAGAAGCGGACTCACTATCCCCTCACAGAGATTCTGGATAAAGGGGATTCTTCAATGGAAGCTTTCCCAGTGGCCAAGGCCATTGTTGGCCCTGCCCTGGAGCTTTGGCAGCACCCTGCCTCCAGCCCTGCGCCCTCGGCCTAGATGGCCTGCAAATATGGAGTGCCCACCGGTTTCCTCTCTGGGTTGATGGAACACCCCTAGGCCGAGGGGTTGGTGGCCGATTCTGTGTTTTGGTGCTTGGGCAATTCAGGTGATGTCCACAGGCCGCCGGACAAAGAGTCCAAGAAATTGGACCACACGTCCAAGAAGGTCTATTCTGCCTTCTCGCTCGACCTCCACTAGGCGAGCTCGGCCGTCCTGATAGCACACTTCTCCCATGCCCTCTTGGGCTCCCTGGATGAGGTGATTCCTCAATCTTGTTTCAAGAAACAGCTCTTGCAGCAGGTTACACCATTAGGACTGAAGCCAGCAGGTGCCAGGACCCCACGGAAATTTTCTAGCTAGCAGTATTCAGCGGGGACCGCCTCCGACATCGGTCCCGCCCCTGACGTCAGGCATAGTACATAAGGAGGCGGTCCCCCAGAATCCCGAGTTCTTTTCCCACCGTCGACTTGCCAGCATTGGCGTCTCGGTCTCTACCTAGTGCACGACGGCTTAGAACTTCTTCAAGTGTCTTCTACAAAACTAATATCCTCTCCAGCTCCTTTATCTGAGGGACACATTTCAAAGTGTGCTTGTGGAAAACAGATCCCTTTCGAGGATCCTCATTCTTCCTGTGTGCGGTGCTTAAGCCCAGACCACGACACCAAGGCCTGCACCTTTTGCCAAGGGTTCAACAGCCGCACCAGGATCCGCTGTCAGAAGGCACTTCAGGCGTACCTGTTAGAAGAGAAACTTAGCAGGATGGACAAAGACCCTTCCTCCAGGGGTGATTCTTCTTCTAAGGCCCATAAACACCGGGACAAACACTGGGAGAAAGCAAGGTCCAGATCCCCGAACTGGGCCTCAGACTCGCGTAGCTCAGGCTCCACCCGATCTGACTGTTCTCCCTCCAGGGCTCGTTCTCAGCCTCCTCCGGTCAAAGTCCGGGCTACAGGCGGTTCTTCGACTCTTCAGCCCATCAAGACTTCTAGGCCCTCGGCTTCCTCCACTCCCTCTCGGGCCTATTCCAAGTCTTCCGAATGCCACAAGTCTTCCTCATCTGCCCGACGTCGGGACCCCGACTCCAGATCAGTCTCCCAGCCTCCCAGTGGTCCGGATCCACCACCCAGGAAGACGAAAGACCTGACGTCCCTAAAGCAGACGACGGACCCGACGTCGGCCAAGCACCCAAAGTCGGCCAGGCGTTCACCGGAGCCGAGGACATCAGCCAAGCACCAGACGCTGGCCGGGCGTTCGCCGGACCCAAAGTCATCAGCCAAGCGACTGACGTCGGCTTCACACTCACAGGAGCCGAAGACCGCCCCCCAGTCACCGGTGGACACCGGTCACAGGGATTCCATGGAGGAGGCCACAACATTGCCTGAAGACCAGGTGGGTGACACAGATGATGCTGGGCTTCCGAGGGAACCTTCGCCCACCCTGGAGACACCCGCAGACCCGGCGCCAGGCCCGTCGTCTGGCATGAACATACAAGAGGTAAAGGATCTCTCTACTTTCTGGTGGGACACCATCCAAAAAGACGTGGTCCCTGTAAAACCTCCTCCTCCTCCTCCTTCACCTCCTACGCCCCCTTCTCCACCACAGGGACCAGCAGGACGACCACCAACCCCTAAGGAGCAGACTCCACCTCCTAGGGGTAGATCCAAGGATCGGAGAAGGCCTCCCTCAAGATCTCCATCATGGTCTCCCAGCCCCAAGCGACCCAGACATCGTCGGTACACTCCATCAGGGGAGGACTCCAGATCAGATACCTCGGAATTCTCCAGATCTCCTTCTCCACTCAGCATCCCATCACCTGACCCAAATGACCTACCCAGGTCTCCTCCGGATGATCCCTCTTTCTCTGAGATCATGAGGCACATCCAGGACAACATGGGATGGGATGCTGAAGACCTCGATCCCGAAAGACAGCGCCTTGCCCGTTATCTTCGGCGGAAAGATTCAAAGCCTGTGGTAGTGCCACCCTTGGTGGACACCTTCGCGGACGTCACCAAGGCTGTGTGGAAGAGTCCGCACTCCACTCCCGCTGTGCCGAAGAAAGCTGACCGCCTGTACAAGGCCCTGAAAGAGGACCAGTACTTGGCTCAACAACCTCTGGCTGACTCCCTGGTCATTACGGCCTCGCATGACCGGTCCCAAAGACTGCAGCATATGAGCACACAGCCACCGGAGCAGGAATTCAAACAGCTGGATGCCCTGGGGAGGCGCATGTGTGCGGCTGCTACATGCTCCATCAGGTCCCTGAACTACCTATCTTACATGGTACAGTTTCAGAATGCCCTGTGGGAACAGGGCTAGGACCTGGTCGATATATTACCGGATGGCGATCAGAAGGCGGAGCTCCTAAACCTCCCCCGCACCGGGTCTGATGTGGGAACCCAAGTGCTATGAGCCGCATACGATTCTGCGGATTCGTCTGCCAGAGCTGCAGCTTCAGGCGTCTGTCTCCAGAGACACTCTTGGCTCCGTGTCTCCGTTTTCACCCCGGATGTACAGAAGAACATTCTTGATGTCCCTTACAATGGCGAAGTACTTTTTGGTGAACCCTCGGAGAAGGTTATCACCGAACTCCAGGACACTGGGAAGGTAGTCAGATCTGTACAGGCCATGTACAGATCAAGGCCTGGTTCCTTTCGTAGGAACCAGAGCCATTTTCGCAGCCGGCAGCAACGGCAGCAGCGACGTTCCGGCCAGCAACAAAGGGGCACTTTTCAACGTAAAGCCCATGCTAAGTCGTCCCCAGGCAGAGGCCATCGCTACACTAAACTGGCCCATCCTGCAGGGACCAGTGCTGCCACAGCATGGCTTCTTCCCAGCCACTGCCCCTCCTCTAGATCAACGGGCACAAAAGGTCGGGGGTCGCATCGCTCGCCACTTTTTAAGGTGGCAATCGATTACCGCCAACTGGTGGGTTCTCCAATTGGTCAAGAAAGGCCACTTCATAGAATTTCTCGACCACCCACCGTCAAGACCTCCCCTGCTTTCCCGTTATTCGGGTCAGCATGCCCTGCTCATACAGCAGGAGGTGCTCGCGCTTCTCGGAAAATAAGCTATAGAGCACGTACTGCAGAACCAGAGAGGTGCAGGTTATTATTCTCACTTCTTTCTGGTTCCCAAGAAGACTGAGGACCTCCGTCTGATACTGGACCTCAACGCGTCGGTCCTGTACAAACGCTTCTGCATGGTGACCCTCCCAGATCCGATACCCATGCTCAAGCAGGGCATCTTTCTAGCATTCTTGGACATGCAGGATGCTTACCTGCATGTACCCATAGCTCAAGTGCACAGGAAGTTTTTGCGCTTTGAGTTTCGGGGCCACCATTATCAGTTTCGAGCCCTCCCCTTTGGACTGTCATCGGCACCGCGGGTATTCACGAAGTGCATGGCGGTAGTAGCGGCAACTCTGAGGAAACAAGGCCACTGTGTTCCCCTACCTGGACGACTGGCTTCTCATGGCACCCTCTCGGGAGGCCCTGATGTCCGCCATTCATTGTACTCAGTCTCTGTTCGAGACACTGGGCATCATTATCAATCAAGAGAAGTCACGCCTGGTTCCGTCTCAGATTCTGCAGTTCATAGGCGCAGTTCTGGACACTGTCCAGGGGAAAGCTTTTCTACCCCAGGACCGAGCGGAACACATCAGATCCCTCATCTGGGACATCTTGGCAAAGAAGACCGTCCATGCCAGACTGGTCCTTTGCCTGCTCAGACACATGGCTGCGGCCATTGCAACAGTCCCGCTAGCCCATCTCCACATGCGGGTGATCCAGTGGATGTTATGGGTCCAGTGGGATCAAAAGCAAGACCATCTGCAGCTCCCAATTCGGATCACGAAGGCCGTAATCCAGGATTGGCAATGGTGGCTAGATTCGAAGAACCTCTCGTGGGGGTCCCCTTTACTGCGCCGTCTCCGATTGTGACACTCTCCACAGTCACCTCAGGGCTCAGATGGGGAGCACACCTAGAACGGTGTCCGGTCTCAGGGCCTGTGGACAGCCCAGGAGACTCATCTCCACATAAATATCCTGGAAATGAGAGCAGTTCTTTACACCCTGCAGGCTTTCCAGTCGGAGATTCCACCGGGTACTCTTCTGTTACAAACAGACAATTCCGCGGTGATGTATTACTTCAACAAACAAGGAGGCACCCATTCCTACCCGCTTTGCAGGGAGGCCATGAGGGTGTGGGAGTGGGTTTTACAACACGATGCAAACCTCATTGCTGTTCATGTACCAGGAGTGGACAGTGTCATCGCAGACAGCCTGAGTCGCTCTCAGGCCAGAGTCCATGAGTGGGAACTACTCCAGGAGGTAGTAGAGGATCTGGTTTGCAGATGGGGTACACCAGAGTTAGACCTTTTCGCATCCCCATCCAACGCAAAACTGCTCAATTTTTGCTCGCTAGATCCAGGGCCTGGTGTTTTCTGGCAAGACGCGTTCTGCCTCTCCTGGGCTGGCAGATTCCTCTATGCCTCCCCCCCGCTTTCCGTTGATCCAGAGGCTCCTTTTGAAACTTTGCAGAGAGCAGCGATGCTGATACTTATCGCACGTTCTGGCCCAGGCAGATCTGGTTCCTCTACTACATCAGCTGTCCCGGAACCTCCGTGCCTCTGCCAATCAGCTCTCACTTGCTGTCTCAGGGAGGCGGGCTCCTTGGTCCCATCCGGACATATGTCGCTGAACCTGCACGCTTGGCTCCTAGAGACATAGCCATTATGCACACAGGGTCTCGTAAGAGGTAGCTTGACGCTCTAGCGGCCGCTAGAAAACCATCCACTCATGCTACTTATGCCATGAAATGGCGCAGATTTTGCCTATGGGCTCAAGCGCGTGGGGTTTCGCCACTGGATTGTCCAGAAAGGTCGGTCTTTGACTACCTCCTGTCTCTTTTTCAGACAGGCTTGGCCTACTCCTCGATAAAAGTACACCTTTGTGCCATCTCAGCCTATCACACTCCTGTAGGCCAACATCCTGTATCTCAGTTGGACACGGCACAAGCCTTCCTGAGAGGTGTTCTCCACCTTAGACCTCCGATTAAGGATCCTATTCCGCCTTGGGATTTACCCTTTGTCCTGGAACAGCTTACGCTGCCACCTTTTGAACCAGCCGAGGATTGAGAGCTACGTCTCCTTACATGGAAGACGTTGTTTTTAGTTGCCGTTACTTCTGCCAGAAGAATTTCGGAACTTCACGCACTGATGTGCAAAGAACCTTATTTGGTTTTCCACCAGGACAGGGTATCCTTACGGACCAATCCAAAGTTTCTGCCTAAGGTGGTCTCAGCGCTCCCTCTTAATCAGGATATCGCTCTATCAGTGTACTTCCCTAAATATTCAAATCAGGGAGAGGTCCTGTTGCACACTTTAGATGTGCATAGGTGTCTTCGATACTACCTGAACAGGACCAAACATCACTGAAAATCTGATCAGCTTTTTGTCTCCTTCGCCCACAGGATGATGGGAGCTCCCGTTTCCAAACAGTCGCTGTCTAGGTAGCTCATACTTTGTATCACGTTCTGTTACCAGAAGCGCAACAAACTCTTACCCGGGCACGGTTAAGGGTCATTCCACAAGGGGGGTGGCTACCTCCTTTGTGGCCTTAAAGAACGTGTCCACCTCAGCCGTCTGTGCAGCAGCGACTTGGAGCACTGTGCACACCTTTATCAGGCATTATAGCCTGGATGTTGCATCGAGGCGAAGAGCAGGTTTTGGTCTAACAGTCCTTCAAGTACTTCTGTCCTAGGCTTAGGTTTTACTAAGGATTTCTACCTTCCCTCCACCTAATGGTGTGGGATTTCCACTTTTGCTTGGGAATCAGTTCTAATGGTGTAACCTGCTGCAAGAGCTGTTTCTCGCGAAGTAAGATAGTACAGTTACGTAAGAACTTACCGTAACAGTAGATCTTCGAGAACAGCTCTTACAGCAGGTACTTTCCCTCCCACCATCCCCACTGGAGGTAGATTTTTTGTTCCAATATCCTTCTCCTTGGATCAGGTGTTCTCAACACTACTCTGATTGCCATTTGATGGCGGATCCTCAGTCTCCTCATCTGATGTCATCCAGCGGCTGGGAGTCTCCGGCGGGAGAACTGGGGATTCTGGGGGACTGCCGACATATGTACTATGCGTGACGTCGAGGGCGGGACCGATGTCTGAGGCGGTCCCTGCTGAATACTGCTAGCTAGAAAATTTCAGTGGGGTCCTGGCGCCTGCCGGCTTCAGTCCTAATGGTGTAACCTGCTGCAAGAGCTGTTCTCGAAGATCTACTGTTATGGTAAGTTCTTACGTAACTGTACTTTCCCTGCAGACCTCCAGACTACGGTCAAGCAGGTCCGAGACCAGGGCCATGCTGTGGCCAGACAACAACTCCAGATGGCTCTGGACATTGGGGATTCCTGTGCCCGTTGAGTGGCAGCTGCAGTTGCCATGTGCCGAAGAGCTTGGCTGCAGATCTCGACCTTCATAGCAGACACTCAGCACAAGCTGGCGGACATTCCTTTCTTAGGCACCGACCTGTTTGGGCCCGGTGTGGAGGGTCGCCTCCAGTGTGTCGAAAAGTTCAGTGCCACCATGGACTCCCCGTTATGTCTGCCCAGAAGGATCCCAAGGGCTCTAAGCCACAGAAGCACAAGCCCTTTCGTCCTCCACTCCTGCGGCAGAACCAGCCCAGCACCATTCTGGCCAGCTGACTAAGCATTGGTGCCCTAGGCCCAAGTCAGTGGCTTTGGTGGTCTGACAGCCTGGAGGGAAGGGACCCAGTTGCTCCTGGGCCGGGTCCTCCTCCTCCAAGCCTGCTCAGTGACAGGATGGGGGGTGCCACCCTCATACCTGTCACACCTCCCCCGAGTCCTCCTGTGGGGGCTGGTTCTGCCACTTCCTTTCTGCCTGGTCCGCTATCACCACAGACAGGTGGATTCTAGAGGTGGTCAGTCAGGATCTGCCTCTGGAATTTGAGCAGTACCCTCCAAGCTGAACCCACGCCACACAGGAGGTCTTGGTATCCGCAGAGACTCGGTCAGCTGTTCGAGATGACATAGCCTAGCTTCTTCGCAAGGAGGTCATGGTCAGGGTAGTGGATCCTCCGGAATACCCAGGTTTTGTCTCCAGGCACTTCCTGCTGCCAAAGCAGACGGGGGAGCTGGCACCCCATTCTAGATCTGAAGAAGAAGAATCAGCCTTTATATAGCGCTTTTCATACACAGTATCCCAAAGCGCTTTACAAGCAATGCTAGACTGGTAGTGAAGTGACTGAATGTGTGGTGGCGACCATATCGCGCATCATCACCCACACACAGCCTGAATAATTGCATGAACTGGTTTATGGGAAGGGGAATGTTGGCCAGGACACTGGGAATATTCCCTGCTCCTTACGAAGAGTACCTTGGGTTCTTTTACTTCCGCCTGGACACCCACCAGGACAACACCAGGATGGGCAGAAGGGACCTCGGTTTAACGTCTCATCCGAAGGATGGCACACCCCAGCAGTACAGCACCCCCCAATGCTGCACTTGGATGCCAGCGATTTTTAGGTGCAAGTCCATTCTGGTGTGGGACGAGAACCCATGACCTTCTGGTCCAGAGGCTGATGTACTACCAACTGAGCCATGCTGACACCGTCTGCATGACCTGAACAAATTCCTCAGGTCTCACACTTTCAGGATGGTAACTCTTTCCCAGATAATACCATCTCTCGAGCAGGACATGTGGTTTTGCTCCCTGGATCTACAGGCCGTGTTCTTTCATGTCTCGATCCAGCCGTCCCACCGAAGTTTCCTCCACTTCCGAGCCAAGAGAACCCTCTACGAGTTCCAGGCTATGCCATTAGGCCTTTTCTTGGCCTCCAGGGTCTTCATCAAATGCATAGCAGTGGTGGCAGCCTTCTGGCAGTGCCAAGGAGTCTGGGTGTACCCCTACCTCGATGACTGGCTGATTGCAGGGACCTGGCCTTCCAGATCTGCATCCAACTTGGTCTTCTAGTCAACGAGGCCAAGTCGGAACTCATGCCGTCGCAGGTGATCAGCTTCATCGGGGCAGAGCTCAACTCTTGCTGAGCCAGAGCCCAGCTCCCAGCAGACAGGGTGGAGGTTCTCTCCTCCTTTGCCCGATCATTTCGGGTTGGGTTACATGGCGGCCTGCACCAGTGTGGTCCGATGGACCCATTGGCATATGCGCTCCTTGCAGTGGGAGCTGGCCAACCTGTGGTCTCAGCACAAGGGTCACTTCGACCAGCCGGTCACTGTGACCCAGAAGATGTTGGATGCCCTCCAGTAGTGTCTAGTCTCAAAGCATCTGCAGGAAGGGATCCCGTTTATCTGTCCCAAGCCAATGGTCATCCTGACGACAAACACCTCTCTCACGGGCTGGGGTGCCCGTCTGGGGGAACACAGAGTCCACGGGCTCTGAACCCCCAAGGAGTCCCAATTCCACATTGACCTGTTGGAACTCTGAGCAGTTTGACTGGCGCTGACTGCATTCGCTTCGTTTGTTCGGGGTCAAGTGGTTCAAGTCCAGACGGACAACCCCACAACCATGTACTACCTCAACAAGCAGGGCGGGACGCACTCCCTGCCTTTGTGCAAGGAAGCTCTCCACGTATGGACCCTCGTGCGAAGCCTGGGGGCGGATCTCCTAGCCATTCATGTGGCAGGAACATCCAGTCAGTTGGCATACACCCTCAGCCGAGAGGGCGAGGCGTCTCGCGAGTGGTCTCTCCATCTAGAGGTAGTTTACAGTCTGTTCTCCCTGTGGGACACCCTTCATTTGGATTGGTTTGCCTCCAGGAAGAAAGCAAAGCTGAAGCTGTATTGTGCTCGCCCCATCAGCAGAGCTCACTGCAGGGGGATGCCTTCTTGAGGCCGTGGACGCCAGGCCACTTCTATGCCTTCCCTCCACTTCCCTTGATCCACAAGGTGCTACTCAAGGTCAGGAGGGACAAAGCACAGGTGATCCCGGTGGCTCTAGACTGGCCTTGCCAGTTTTGGTACCCCAATCTCCTTAGCCTCAGCAACAGGCTCCTGAGGCATCTCCCCATATGCCCGGACCTGCTCTCCATCAACCAGGGGAAGGTACTCCACCCAGACCTTCAGTCCCTGCACCTGGTAGCCTGGTTCCTCAGCGGCTAGAGTTCCAGGCTTTGGATCTCTCCGAAGATGTCCTCACTGTAGTTGAGGCATCTAGAAAGGAATCGACCAGAAAATGGTATGCCTTCAAATGGAAGAGATTCTTCATTTGGTGTCCAGGCAAGGGGTTGGACCCTTCATCCTGTACGGTGGCCAGCATTTTTGACTACCTGTGGTCACTCTCCCAAGGGGGGACTTCGATCGATGACCCTTAAGGTGCACCTGGCAGCCATCTTTGCTTACCGGGTGCGGGTTGGTCAGCAGTCTGCACAGGAGAAGGTGGTCTGGCGCTTTTTCAAATTCCTCTACCACATCTCCCCTCCAGTACATGAACTACCACCACCATGGGACTTGTTGCTGGTTTTGGCAAAGCTAATTGGCAAACCATTTGAACCGTTGCACAGGTGTGAGATGTCTCACCTGTCATGGAAGACCGCCTTCTTGGTGGCTATCACGTCAGCCAGAAGGATCAGTGAGCTCCAGGCGCTTTCAGTGGAGTCTCCTTACCTGGTCTTCCACAGAGACAAGGTTGTCCTGGATCCCAAACCGAAGTTCCTCCTGAAGGTTGTGTCGGAGTTTCAGCTGAACCTGGTGATGACTTTTCCAGTGTTCTTCCCGAATCGCAACTTGGAGGCCGAACACAGGCTCCATACTCTGGACCTGAGGCGAGTGCGTGCTTATTACAAAGGGTGCATGGCTGGAGTTCGGGGAGAGGTTCGCCAGCTGTTTGTCACCTACACTGAAGCCGCACCTGGCAGACCTGCAGCCAAGTGGACAACTGGCAGGTGGATCACATCCCGCATTGATCTCTGCTATAGGTTGGTGGATATGGAGTCTCCCAGATGGCTAAGGGCTCCTTCCACCCGCCATACTGCTGCATCGGTGGCTGCTTCTAGGGACATCCCTGTCCAGGAACTCTGCAGGGCTGCTACCTGAAAGTCAACACACACCTTCATTTCCCATTACCACATTGACCTCTAGTCACGCCGGGATGCTGGTTTTGAGGCCTCAGTTCTCCAATCCGTATTTCCTAAGTAGGGGTTGTGCACCTTGCCTCTCTCCTCCCGAACTGCTAGGAGTCTGCCAGATAGTGTGGGTAGAATAACATATCGACGTCCCTAGAAACACAGGTTAGTCGCCTGTAACAGTAGTTCTAGGAGTGGTATATGTTGTTCATCCACACAGACCCACCTGACCTCCCCTGGCTTCGGCACACAACTCTGCTTCTAGCGAGCAAGAACTGGTGTCATGGGGCAGAGCCAAGGGATATACCACCCAAGTAGGTAGGAGGAGCCAGCTGGAAGACTTTCCAGCACATCTTAAAGAGAAAGGACACTGCCAGATAGTATGGATGAACAACATATACCACTCCTAGAACTACTGTTACAAATGAGTAACCTGTGTTTATTGCTCTTCATGACCCGACAGAATGCGGAATGCTGACACACCATCTTGACGTCAGTTGGAGTATAACTAGCCAAAAATGGCTAATCTGAAGTTATTAATGGAGCAGAAATACTTACCATCTTAACACAATGAATAAAAGAACTCTGTTACCTTTGTGAAGTCAACTGGAAGGGTTAAAACTTCTCGACGCCACACCAGTTTGACCATCCTGCACATGCAGACTGGTAGATCTGCCTAGTGCCTGGTGCCCATGATTCCATGAAATACAGAAACATGGAAAACATTGGCAAAAAAGGCCCAGTATCCCATCCGGTCTGCCCTGCCTATCTAATAAACTATACCTCTGTCAGTCCCCATGTTCTTCCCTGCCCCCCTCCCGTCGTACCCAACTGCACTTTTCCCATGTGCCAATCCCATCCCCTTTTATACCCTCCTGTTGTCTCAGCACATATGACTTCATTTGGATGTTTGTTCTTGTCTGCTACTGCCCTTTCTGTAAAAAAAAGTACTTTCTGACATTATTTGTGACACCCCTGCCCAGCAAGTTTCATGGAGTTATCTGTGGTGGAAGTATTTCTGCTTAATGTGAACAAGTCAGTAATGCCTACTCTGTTGATTCTGTGGAAGAATTTTAAATGTCTCGGTCATGTCTCACTGTATCCTCCTGCCCTCTAGAGTATACGGGTTCATAGAGGAAGTTCCATCCGAAGGTTTGATGATGCAGTTGAGATGGCCAGGCTGGCACCACTGTTACTCTTAACTCAAGGCCCTCTGCCTCCTTTCTTATCAGATCACTTGAGAGATCATCTGGAAAGGCATGAAGGCATAACCCCTCAGACCTTTTTGACCCCTACTGTCTGAACTCCTTACCTTACCATCTTAGGAGTGCCCACTTGGTGAAGGCGTCTAAAAAGGGTCTGTGTCTCTTTGTTGCACAAGCTTATAGCGTAACTAAGTAAGAGGTGTAATATCTCGGAGCCAGCTTCTTTCAGTTAGTGTTTTTTGATCAATGCATAACCAAGAACCTGAATAATGTATTATGTAAGTTGAACTATTTATTTATGCTGTCCTGTGATAATGTTTTTGGTGAAGTGACCAGAGGCAATGGGATAGGACACTATATTCATGAAATTGTCTTGCTTTCCAGTTCTGTGAGAATGTATCCATAGCCGAGTCTTCAGGATCCATTATCCAGCTGAAATTATATGGCGCTGGCTGTTCAGACGTGACACAAGCATATCTACTTCCAGAATGTCCCTGTGAAACAAGATTTGAACACGGGAACTGCCCCTAGCTAGACTTCAGCTAATATAGAATCCTGTTAAGATTGTCAGGTAAATGTTATGCAGATTGCTGTCCTCTGGGGAGCAGTTTTCCCCCTTTTACAGCAGAGACCTCTTTGCACCTGGCCCCTCAACCATCGAAACATGTGTCTGACTCCATCAGCATGTCCAATGAAGAATAAAATGGCTGTGCTATTCCATATCTTCATAAAGTGACTTCTTCCTTAACCCCCATACTAATCTGTAATGAAGGAAGCTGTATTACCCTTAGTAAACCAGCAGCCTTTACTAGGTCTGACTGGGCTGATTGGGAAAGATTTCTGGTCAAGATCATCTAAGTAGATGACTAATTTGACCCCTTAGACCCTGAGCTAAGATTCTTTTGGCTCAAACACTTGATAAAGCGCAAGACATAATCTAGTCCAGAGGAGCTGGCCAAGCATATGAATGACTTTGGTCTTGTATGCAGGCAAGTACTAGTTATGAGGACTTACTGGACTGATGTCCAGATGAAACCTGTCTTGGGAACAATGAAGAATTGTTTATAAATAGTCTGTATAGTACTACACTGATACCTACATCAGCTTGGTGCTGCTAATCTGGAAGCAGATCAAGACTGACCTGATGGACCTAGAATCACTTATGATCTAAAATCATTATGTTAACATGCTAAGATGCCCCCGAAAGGTCCAGGAAAATGTGCCAATGCAGTTACTGATTCCTAAAGTGGAAATGGCCATGTCCTTTAAAATCTGATATGGGTAGGTCACTCTTAAGTCTTCATATTCTGTGTCCTATTGGGCTCCTTCAGTTGTTTGTTGGGGTACTTGACTACCCTGTCATTGGTCACCCAGTCTGAGGTTTGACAGAGCCTTGGTGACTCTGTTTCAGATGTGTATATATAGAGTAATAATAAGCCCTCAGTATCTGCTTCCACAGTATCCAGGCCTTCACCTGTCGGGGAATTCAAAATGGAGTCCCTCTCTCCTTATTATCTGGGTCTAAGACTACAGAGTAATCGATCAATAATATTTTGTATGGCCCACTAAATACCCACCGTTAAGTCTTTAGTCATCTTCAGTCTGCTACCAGATTGCTTTGCTGTAAGGCATGTCCCATGCCTTTCTATTTTTTTTGTTTTTGTTTTTGGTTTTTAAGTATTTTATCAGATTCATGTAAAACACATACATCGATGTTACATGGGAAGATAACTTCATTATATACAGGCAGTCTCATAATCAGGTATTAAGCAGACACTTCCCCAGAAACCCATTTATACTGAATATACCTCAGTACAAGAATTACTTAGTCAGATACTGACAGCAGTCATAAAGCTAAAAGTGTCTATCTAGTTAATCAGAATTATCGTTTCCCTATTACAGTTGAGACCGAAGTCAAAAGTGGGCACCAAATTCTAGAAGAAAGATGTTATTTAGCACCCAAGAGAGATCCACATATCACCATTTCATAAACTAAGAACATTATAGAACTGAGCAGCTGATCTCAATGTTTTAAACTCTCTTACCATTAGTACTGCTATCTGAATGAGTACATTCAGTCTCTCTCTCTCTCTCTCTCTGTCCATTGCAGTAAAATGTTCGTACCATAAAACAGAATATTAGATATTTCAAGACTTAGATGGATTCTAATATTTTTTTGTAGACCGCATACCAAATAATAGTATTCAGCATGCATGATTTAAGTACTTGCAAAAAATCTTACAGTTACATATGTAAAACTATTAAACCATACAGGATCTAAAACAGTAATTTGATGACAAACCTGTTGGTAATTCACACAGGCACGCTTGATGCTCTGATTCTCTGATGGTAATGCAAATATTTTAAAAAACTGCAATATGCAAGTAGCGACAACAAACAACTGTTAATAAGTCCACCTTTACACAGTGCAAACCAGAGGACACAGGGAGGGACTGCAGCCGGTTGAGCATATTGCACCAAATGCCATTTTGTGATGTCAGAGTTGTAAAGTATGAGTCTCTGAAAAGTTCCAGTACAAGATGACATTGGGATCCTGTATCTTTATTAAGTCTAAAGTTTGTGTTCTAGGGATGTGGCTATGTTGTTCAATCCACACTGTTTGGCATTGGCCTTTCCCTTTAAATCTTGCTGGACGGTCTTTTAATACTGAATTTAGTACTGGAGAGCTAGGAAGTCAAAAAGGCATATCCCACACAGACTTCCCCACTATTCAGTGGTGATAACCGAAGTTACCAACAACAGTGAGATATCCATCCAATCTCTCTTTAAACTTAATCACACTATCCGCCTCTACCACTTCCTGAGGTAGTCCATTCCATAGTTTTATTGTTCTTCCTAAAAAAACATTTCTTCTTATCTCTGTCCTACATTTAATTTCTCTCAATTGTCTGTCATGTCCCCTTAGTTGATATGGGTTATATTTAAATTTCAAATTCATCTCTTTAAGCATATTACTGTTTTTAGTAATACTATATAATCCCATTAAGTCCCCTCTAATTCTCCTATTCTTCAGGGACCACAATCCTACTTTCTCCAATCTGTCCTCATAGTTTAAGTCCTTACAGCATGATATCATTTTGCTGTAAGACCTCTGTGGTCTCTCTACCAAATTTACATCCCTTATTAAAAATGGATTCCAAACAGTAGAACAGTAATCCAATATCTCCCGATTAGTGTCTTATACAGCGGCATCAACACTCCGCTGTCTTTTGAGTGAAAACTCCTTCTCACACTATTTACCAGAAACATTGCTCTATTAGACACGTTTCTACAGTGTGAACCATTCTTCAAATCACTCTGGATGTAAACTCCCAGATCTTTCTCTAAATCTGAAATCCTTAACTTTAAATTCTTAGTATGATAGTTTTGACACACATTTCGCCTTCCCAAATGCATTATTACACACTTCTCACCATTAAATTCCATACCATTATTCTCAGCCCATTCCATAATTTTAATCAAATCTGTACCAAACAAAATCCTGTCGTCAAAGGTGTTCACTATCCCACCTATCTTGATATCATCCACAAATTTGACCAATTTGCTATGACTTCTAATTTCCAGGTCACCTGAAAAATACCAAACAATAAGGGTCCCAACACGGACCCCTGTGGGACTCCACTCCCCACCTTTTGTGGTTTCGACAAACAGACCCTTATCATAACTTGTTGTTTTCTCTCTCAGCCACTGGGATACCCACATTACTATACAGTAATCAATCCCCAATTTATTCAACTTTTCAATTATTTTATCATGAGGGACTGTATCAAAAGCTCTCCTAAAGTCCAGCATAACCACATCAACACTGTTCCCCTCATCGACCCAGCCATTAATATTCTTATAGAACGTCAATAGATTTGTCTCACATGATCTTCCAGAGGTAAAACTATGCTGACTCATATCCACCTGTCCTTTTCTATTCATGGTTTCCCTAATAACTTCACTTATTATTCCCTCAATAATCTTTCCCACCACCGATGTCAAGCTCACTGGTCGATAATTCTCCGCCTGATCCCTTCTACCTTTCTTAAATATTGGCACAAAAAATGCCCTTTTCCAATCCTCCGGCACCACCCCCTCAGCCATAGACTTTTGACTCAAGATTGTGATCACTGGTACCAGTTCTTCCTTTAGCTCTTTAACCATGAATGGGTGGATCCCATCCGGGCCCCGCCTTGTCACTATTCAGTTCCTTAACTCTCCTCATTACCTTTTCCTCTGTTATTAATAATACCGGATTTATTATACCACCTCCCACATTCTCAATTTCCACATTATTTCCATTATCTCTAAATACAGCAGAAAAACATTTTCCAAACTCCTCCGCCATCTTCTGTGGTTCTGATATAACTTCACCATTGCTCATTAATGGACCTGCCATACAACGTCCATTTCTCTGCCTATTAACATAGGCAAAGAAACTTTTATTATTTTTACTTACTGATAATTTCCTCTCCAGCCGGTGTTTAGACTGCCTTATCTCTCTTTTAAGTGTCCTCTGACGACATTTGTATTACTATTTTCCGCTGTCATTTGCTTCTTCATTCCATTAAATAACACTTTCTTCCTCTTACATAACCTTATAATAACCCTATTTAACCAAGGAGGTTTCTTGCCCCTACTGTTGTATACTAACTTTTGAGGTATGTATACTGCTGTTACATCTGTTATTACCTGCAAGAACAGTCTCCCAAGACTCTTCTATTCCTTTGTTTCCTATCATCCTTCCCCAATTGATTCTATGTAACAGATCTCTTATTTTTTCCATACTCCCCTTTCCTATACAAAAACTGAGACATACAACCTATTTACTATCTCCATTGACCAATCTAAGTCAAATAATATGGAGCTATGATCACTATTTCCTGTATGCAGTTGTACAACAACGTTTTTAATAGTATCTTTTATATTAGTTATGATCACATCCAAAATATTCCCTCCCGTCGTAGGTTCCTGAATACATTGTTGTAAACCCACTGATATTATTTCCTCCTGGAATCTACATTCCATGCTGTTTCCTTGCTGTTTCTTTCCCCATGTAATCCCTGGTATATTTAGGTCCCCCATTAATACTATATCCGATACTTCAGCTAGACTTACAGTATATTCTAGAAAGGAGTCTGTATCCTTCTGCTCTGTATCTGGAGCGCTATAGAATACTGAAATGCTACATTTCCTGCCCCTTATTCCCACCAGCTCCACTGTTAGAATTTCTACGTTACCTAATTCCACATCATCCTCAATTAATCTCACTTCCAAATCTTCCCTAATAAAGAGAGCCACTCCTCCACCCTTTCTTCCATCTCTGTTTTTACTTATTATTCTATATCCTGGTATATTATATTTCCATTCACTTTCATTTTTCCACCTTGTCTCTACCACCCCTATAATATCCAGTTTATTTTCCTTTATCAGCACCTCTAGTTCTGACATATATAACTGATTTAAACTTCTCGCATTAAAGAACATCACTTTCAGTGTTGTAACTTTCTCAGCCCTAATTTGTTTTAATTTACTACCATCTTCTCCACCAGTAGTTGAGCCCCTTTTCTTCAGTTTAAACAATAGTCAATTTCGTTCTTTAATCTCATTCCCAAAATCCTGCTACCCCTAAGATTCAGGTGCAATCCATCCCTTCCAAACAGCTCATTTTTATTTTTAAAGGCTCCCCAATGCCTTATAAACCTGTACCCATTTGTCTCAGCCCATTTGGATAGCCATTCATTTGCTAAAGCTATCCTCCTTTCCTTATATACTGAGGCCCTTGGCTCAGGCAAAATCTCAGAGATTAGTATCTCACTCCCCTTTTCTACCAGTTTTTCTACTAGTTTTTTTATAGTCTTTTTGCATTTCAGGCAGTGTTTTCCTGAGAACATTGTTTATTCCCACATGTAATAGTGCCACTGGATTCCTTCCTGCTGTTTTAAATATATTGTCATCCATGCCATATAAATCCAAAACTCCCGCCCCTGAAAAACTACTCACCATTCTATTTTCCTTATCATGCTTGCAAATGTATTGATCTGTAAATTGTATTATCGAATCTCCTATTACTATTACTTGCCTTGACTCCTGACTTACCAGATCTGTCTGTGTCCTCTGAGAGTGCTCTCTCTCTACTCTCCCCCACATCAGTGTGTTCCCCATTTCCCAAAACACTAAAACTATTACTTAACTGTATACTTTCTTGTATTTTTTCCCTAACATTATTATTTATACTCTCATCCGATATTTCACCCGGTTCCCCGATTTCCAGTTGTTCACCAACTACTGGCTCTCCCCTGGCTCCATTGGACTACCCCTTCTTTTTCTTTTCACATCTCTCCTTCCCTTTCCCTCCGTTTTATTTGTATTTTCCTCTTCTTCTGGTGTTTTCCTCTTTCCTTGGGCCAAATCAGACCCATCTCCCCTATTATTTCCATCAACTCTATTCAAACTAGTCATAATTTTAATCCTTTCGGTACGCTCCATCTGACTTTTTTCCAAGATTTCTAATCTATCCGATACCAACTTCAAATTATGAGTTAATTCCTTATTCAACTGACACTTCACACATTCAAACTCACATTCATTATAGTTTATACCCAGTTCTGCCACCTGATACATTTTACATTGTCTGCAATAGATCAGTATGTCCCCTTCAGATGACAGTATGGATTTTAAAGTATTTGTGTTTTGTGCCCCCATTGACCCATGTTTTTCACCTCTATCCAGTTCCATTCTACTCCTTCACTATTATGTACTGTCCTTTAATATATTTCCACCAAGATCTACACCACTTTTTCTTCCTACTCGCTTTCACCCTATTTGCCTCGTGCCAACAAATTCTACTTGCTACGCTATCTACTCACCGTTTTGGGTCACCGACTCCGTTAGACTTCCAGTTAATTTTTCTTGTTTCCCTCTCCCTGAATAATTACGATATTCAGCTGTAATTTACCAAGGATAATAATGCCTGGCCTTCTCTCCCTTGCTGACGCCTGCAGACGCCGCTGGCCTCTGCCTGCGTCGCCTCCGCTCGCTAGAGTCGAGCAGTATATGGCCCCATCTTACTGACGTCACCCATTTGCTGCAAGAATTACCTCCCGTAATTGACAGACTATACATATAACCTGCCTTTAAAAAGGCAGGCTAGTCAGTATCTGGCAGCCCCAAAAGTGCTAACACTAAAGTTAACTTTAGTGCAGTCTGCTGCTTGCAACCTCCGAGAAGATTGGCAAGCAGCGCCTATTACAGTACACCTCAGAACGCACAAAAATTTGTCAGTTTCACACAGCCTCCTAGTACCAGAGCTACAGACCACCACGCTCTGCTCTGCAGTTAATTACTAGCACCGCTCGCTAGAGTCGAGCAATATATGGCCCCGTCTTACTGACGTCACCTGTTTGCTGCAAGAATTACCTCTCATAATTGACAGACTATACATATAACCTGCCTTTAAAAAAGGCAGGCTAGTCAGTATCTGGCAGCCCCAAAAAGTGCTATCCAAACACTAAAGTTAACTTTCATGCAGTTGCAGTCTGCTGTTTGCAACCTCCGAGAAGATCGCCAAGCAGCGCCAATTATAGTACACCTCAAAACACACAAATATTTGTCAGTTTCACACAACCTCCTAGTACCAGAGCTACAGACCACCACGCTCTGCTCTGCAGTTAATTACTTAATCTTAAAGCTGGCTTCTCCCACCCACCCAGGTGGTGTAACCCTCGGCTTCACCCCATGACACCAGATCTTTCTTTCCACTGGAAGATACAGGTTCCCTCCTTACCACTCGCGTGTTTAGTAGGCCCTGGCTTCTAAATCTTTGGATTTGCTCAAACTTAAACTACTCAGAGGTAGCAACAGTTGCTTTGCGATCTCGACTGCCATGGAAGATAAATCTTCTCCAGGTTTCTGCCACTGCCCATGCGGGCAGAAAATGTCTCGCACAGACCCGCATGCCATATGCGTGTACTGCCTGGGTGTCAGCCATGACACCCAGACCTGTGAAGGCATTTCACCCGAACATCTTAGACGGTCGTCTCACACGGTTGAAATTGGGCAGACCGGAGAAACTGAATCTGCCAGTCAAATCTAAGGAGGCCCGATGGGCAGTCTCCGTGGCTGCGGGGTCTGCCGAGCAGCTCGAACAGATGAAGGCCTTTGAGGAAGAGGCGGCTTGGGCCGTGGAACGCTCTTCTAAGACCTTTTTCGTGCCGCTCAACTTGGGCTCCACGTTCTCCGGATCCTTTTGGGAGATGTGCCAATCCCTTCCCACCAAGGGCGAGGGGCCTGCGGGCGAGCATGTCTCTCGGTCCCGTAAAAAGGACAAGGAACCGAGAGAATCTTTGTCTCACTGACGACATTCCTGGGATTTTGAGAGATCTTGGTCCCAGGAATCTCCTGTCCCGACTTCAGTTGAGGTTGTGGCCTCGGCCACTGGCTTCATGGTTCTACCGTCAGGCCAGCCGGCCCAGACACTGGACAGTGATCTGGTAGAGATCGTTCTCGACCCAGTCGACCCGTTGTCACCTGACAACTCTTTATTTAGGACTCCAGTCCTGGCTCTCCCCGACGAGGAGACCCAGCCCACTGGGAATCCTGTCGGAGAACCAGTCCCCGACCAGGAAGAACCACCGGTCTCCCTGGTGCCTTCCAATCGACCCTGTCGGTCTCCCCAGCGATCGAGGTCAAGGTCTCGGAACCCTTCGACCGACAGGCCGAAGAAGGCGCATGCGCTCCAAAAAGAGGCGTCGCCGATGTTCTTCTTCATCCTCCTCGGATGAGGAGAGGCTTCGTCGGAAACTCTGTCGACGCTACGAAGATCTGATGTGGTAACAGCTGATTCTGTCCGGTCAGAAGTCAGTTCCGGCTTCCACACCAGCCATCACTTGGCTTTCGCCTCCCAGACCGAAGCCAACTTCTTCAGAGCCAGCATGCACCATTCCTCCTCCCTTGGAGCTGGTCAAAACGGTTTGGCCAAAATCGACCTCTCCACCAATCTTGGTGGAGCCGCCTCCCAAACAGCCTCCAGTAGGGTGCCTATCAAAGAGTCTTGGCCTGTTCATGACCTCCCATGTAGGCTTTCTGTTACCCTCACTCCTGACCATCCTAGGTGGGGGGAAGGGGGATCACGGGTGGTCGGACGATTTATCCAGACTCCTTGGAGTCTGAGGACTTGAGACATTCTCGCCCCTTGGACGAGGAATCGGCAGTCTCTCGACAGAGGAAGGCCTCTTCCTTTATGGGCATCCTCTGCCTTATCTCTGAATCCACAGAGATGCCTCTTGAACCCGTTCAAAAACCGGCTGAATACCCCCTCACGGATACCCTTAAAAGGGGGGATTCACCGACGGAAGCCTTTCCCGTGGCCAAGGCCATTGTCTTTGGAGCTATGGCAGCACCCTGCCTCCTGCCCTGCACCTTCTGCCCAGATGGCCCGCAGATATGTGATGCCCATTGGGTCCTTTCGGGGTTCACAGAGCATCCCTCTGTGGAGGGTCTGGTGACTGAATCTGTGTTCAGACGCTCAGGCAGCTCAGCAGATACTGATAGACCCCCAGACAAGGAATCCCAAAAACTGGACCACTCTGCCCGCAAGGTTTATGCCGCCTCTACACTGGGCCTCCATCAGGCAAGCTCGGGCGTCATCATGGCACATTTCTCTCATGCCCTTTTGGGCTCCTAGAATTAGGTTCTCCCTCACCTCCCCGCAGACCTCGAGACCACGGTCAAGCAGGTCTGGGACCAGGGTCGGGCTGTTGTGAAGCAGCGACTCCAAACGGCTCTGGACCTCGGGGACTCATGCGACCCGTTCGGTGGCAGCCACGGTTGCCTTGCGCCACAGGGCTTGGCTAAGGGGAACCTTCACGGCGGACACCCAACATAGGCTAATGGATGTCCCATTCCTGGGGACCGATCTCTTCGGCCCAGGTGTGGACAGTCACCTCCAGTGCATTGAGAAGTCCAGTGCCACCTTGGACTCAGTAACTTCTGCACAAAAGGAATCCCAGGGTTCCAGAAAGCAGAAGAAGCCATTTTGGCACTCTGCCCCTGCGGCCCAGCAGCCCCACTTCCAAGTAGGGCAGCAGCAATAGCAGGCTCAACCTTTGCACCCTTGGCCCAAGTCCTGGCCTCTGGCGGACTGTAAGCCCGGAGGACGGGCTCCGTTGGTCCCCAGTTTGGACCTTCTTCCTCCAAGCCTACCCAGTGATGGGATAGGGGTGGCAACCCCTATTCCTGTCACGCAAGTTCTGGATCCTCCTGTGGGGGGTCGGCGCCGCCACTTCCTTTCCGCCTGATCTGCTGTTACCACGGACAGGTGGGTTCTAGAAGTGGTGGGTCAGGGACTGCCTCTGGAATTTGAGGAGTACCCTCCAAGCCGAGCCCATGCCCCACAGGAGGATATGGTGTCCGTACACAGTTGGCTCTTCGAGACGACATTGCCCAACTCCTCCGCAAGGAGGTGGTGGCCAGAGTCACGGACCCCCCCCCAGTCGACCCAGGGTTCGTATCCAGGTACTTCCTGGTTCCGAAGCAGACAGGGGGCTGGCGCCCCATTCTAGATTTGCACGACCTGAACCAGTTCCTCAGGTCCTGCACCTTCAGGATGGTAACTCTGTCCCAGATCATACCATCTCTCGAGCAGAACATGTGGTTTTTCTCTCTGCATCTCCAGGACGCATTTTTTCACGTCCCAATCCATCCATCTCACTAGACGTTCCTTTGCTTCTGGGCAGAAGGAGCCCTATTCGAGTTCTGAGCCATGCCGTTCGGCCTGTCATCGGCCCCTCGGGTTTTCACCAAATGCATTGTAGTGGTGGTGGCCCATCTTCAGCGTCGAGGGTTCAGAGTCTACCCATATCTCAACGACTGGCTTTTGGCGGGTTCCACCAAGCAAGAGGTGGAGAGGTCCAGGGACCTGGCCCTCCAAACCTGCACCGACTTTGGTCTCCTGATCAACGAGGCTAAGTCAGAACTTGTACCCTCACAGGTGATATGTTTCATCGGGGCAGAGCTCGACTCTTGCCGAGCCAGAGCCCAGCTCCCGACGGACAGGGCGGAGGTTCTCTCCTCCTTTGCCCATCATTTCTTGTTGGGCACTTGCACCCTGCCCAGGACTTTCTGCGCCTTCTGGGGTACATGGCGGCCTGCACCACCGTGCTCCAACGGGCCTGGTGGCATATGCACCCCCTTCAATGGGAGCTGGCCAGCCAGTTGACCCAGCATCACGATCACTTCAAACCGCTGGTTACCGTAACCCAGAAGTTGTGGGACACTCTCCAATGGAGGACTGTCCTGGATCATTTGCAGGAAGGGATCCCGTTTGTCCGTCTCAAGCGGACAGTCGTTCTTATGACCGATGCCTCTCTTACAGGCTGGAAAGCCCACATGTGGAACCACAGAGCCCACGGATTCTGGACCCCTGAGGAATCCCGATGATATATCAACCGGCTGGAGCTCAGAGCGGTCAGACTGGCACTATCAGCATTCACTCCGCTCCTTCGGGGTCAAGTGGTGCAAGTCCAGATGGACAATACCACGACCATGTATTACCTCAACAAACAGGGTGGCACGCACTCCCAGCTATTGTGCAGGAAAGCGCTCTGCATCTGGACCCTCGTGAGCCAACTGGGGGCAAATCTCTTAGCCATCCATGTGGCAGGAGCCTCAAATCAACTGACGGATGCTCTCAGCCATGTAGGCAAGACATCCCAAGAGTGGTCTCCATCCAGAGGTAGTACACAGCCTGTTCTCCCACTGGGACAAACTTTAGATGGATCTGTTTGCCTCCCAGGGGAACACCAAGCTGAGGCTGTTTCATGCCTGCCCCCATCAGCAGGGCTCGCTGCAGGGGGATGCCTTCTCGAGGCAGTGGACCCCAGGCCTCTTCTATGCCTTCCCTCCACTTCCCTTAGTTCACAAAGTGATCCTCAAGATCATGAGGGCCAAGGCACAGGTGATCCTGGTAGCCCCAGACTAGCCTTGCCAGTTCTGGTATCCAGATCACCTCAGCCTCAGCTCCAGGCCTCCGAGGCGTCTTCCAGTACACCCGCACCTGTTATTAGTCAGTCAGGGGAAGGTATTTTATCCCTGCACCTGACAGCCTGGTTCTTGAGCGGTTAGAGATCTTACTTCGAGACACAGCTCTCGCAGCAGGTTACACCATTAGGACTGAAGCCGGCAGGCGTCAGGACCCCACGGAAAAATTCTAGCTAGCTATCTTCAGCGGGGACCGCCCCCGACATCGGTCCCGCCTCCGACGTCAGGCGTAGTACATAAGGGGGCTGTCCCGCCAGATTCCCCAGTTCTTTCTCGCCGTCGACTTGCATGTCTCGACCCTTCGGTTCGGTTTCTAGCGCGATGCGTGGTAAAGTGCTTTCCTACGGGAAATTTGTTCTCCGAGTTCAGTTTTCTCTCTGATGTCCTCCCCACCTCTGGTCACTCCTCGAAGTGCGCCTGTGGGAAGCAGATCCCATTTAAGGATCCGCACTCGGCCTGTGTCCGGTGCCTAGGCCCAGACCACGACACCTTGTCCTGCTATTTTTGCCAGGGATTCAACAGCAGAACCCGGATCCGTCGCCAGAAGGCCCTACAGTCGTTCCTGTTAGAGGAGCAACTCAAGTCCATGGCTTCCAAGGGGGATTCATCGCAGAAGGCCCGCAAGCATGCTGAGAAGCACAGAGAGAAGGCCCCTTCCAGGTCCCCTTCTAGGGCCTCCGACTCGCGCAACTCTGTCTCCAGGTCCGACCGCTCTCCTTCCCGGGCCAGCTCTCAGCCTCCCTCCACTGCGGTGAGAAAATCTTCTTCCTCTTCTCAGGCGAAGACCCCCAGGCCTTCCTCAGCCTCCAAGGCCCTGATTAAGTCGGGGGATCGCTACCATCACCACAAGTTGGGTTCTCGCCGTTCTGAACCCAACGTCAGGTCTGCTTCCTTGCCTTCTCGGAAAACCAAGGAGCTCACCTCACTCAAGAGGCCACAGGACCCGACGCCGGTTCGTCCGATGTCGGCCTCTCGCCACAGGTCCCCAGAGCTGTCGTCTGCCAGAAGGCCGTCGCCGGCCAGGCCTACTCATCACCGGACGCCGGTAGAGGGACCGACGCCCGCTCCAGTTGAGAAGAGGACCCTGACGCCTCCGACCGACGTCGGTCAGGAGACCATCACTGAGGAGGAGTTAACCCAGCCCGAGGACCAGACGGGCGACCCCGGTCCTGTTGAGACTCCCAGGGAACCCTCGCCGCAACCCGAGCCCCCTGTGGAGCCGACGCCGGGCCCTGACGACCATCCACCGGTGCCCGGACTGTTGTCGGGTCTTTCCTTTTCAAAGGTGAAGGAGCTTTTCACTTACTGGTGGGATACCATCAAAAAGGACATGGTTCCCACTCCACCTCCGCTTCCTCCTCCTCCTCCTCCTCCTCCTCCTACACCGGTTACTCCTCCGGTTCCTGCGCCCCTGTCTCCGTCTGGGTCTGCAGGCCGGTTACCTCCTTCCCAGGAGCCCAGGACCCCTCCAAGGGGGAGACTCGATAAAAGGAGACCTCCGTCCAGATCTTCTTCTAGGTCACCCAGTCCCAAGAAACCCAGAAGACGCCGCCGTTCGCCTTCGACGGAGGACACGGGATCAGAGTTTTCTACATCCAGATCCCCATCTCCCCTCTCCATCCCTTCTCCGGACCCACGTGAGCTGCCAAAGTCTCCTCCGGATGACCCTTCGTTCTCGGATATCATGAGACATATCCAGGAGAACATGGGATGGGATGCGGAAGAGTTAGACCCTGAAAGGCTGCGCCTCGCAATGTATCTTTGGCAGAAGGACCCCAAGCCTGTGGTGGTGCCACCCTTGGTAGACACTTTCGTGGACGTCACCAAGGCAGCGTGGAATCGTCCACATTCGCTCCCGGCGATGCCGAAGAAAGCTGACCGCTTGTACAAGGCTCCAAGAGAAGACCAGTACTTGACCCAGCATCCTCAGGCCGACTCTCTGGTCATAACAGCCTCTCATGACCGGTCCCAGAGACCGCAACATCTGAGCACCCTGCCACCGGACCCAGAGTCCAAGCAGCTGGACTCCATGGGTAGGCGCACGTATGCTTCCGCTACCTGTGCCATCAGATCCCTGAATTATTTGACCCACATGGTGCAGTTCCAAAATGCCCTGTGGGAGCAGGGTCTGGATGCGGCTGAGAAGTTGCTGGAAGGTGAGCAGAAGGAGGAGATGTTGCAGCTTCTCCGTACGGGTTCGGACGTGGGAACCCAGGTGCTACGAGCCGCGTACGACTCCGCGGACTCCTCGGCCCGAGCAGCAGCTTCAGGCGTATGCCTCCGGAGGCACTCTTGGCTCCGTGTCTCCGGTTTTACCCCGGACGTCCAGAAAAACATCATGGACGCCCCATTCGAGGGAGAAGTTTTGTTTGGTAAACCCTCAGAGAAGATAATTACCAAACTCCAAGAGGCCGGGAAGGCGGTGAGGTCGGTTCAGGCCATGTACCGACCCAAGCTTAGTTCCTTTCGTAGGAACCAAAGCCGATTTCGTGGACGGACGCAGAGACAACAGTCCCGCCTGCTCACAGCAGAGGGGCTCAGCTTCGAGAGCCCAGGAAGACAACCCGCGAGGTCAGAGCCAGCGCGGCCCTAAGCCGGGTCCAGCCACGGGACCTTCAGCCGCCACAGCCTGACTCTTCCTGCCCCCGCCTCAGGATCAACGGGACGTCATGGTCGGGGCCACATTGCAATTCTCCTGCCGGGATGGCAGACTATAACCACCGACAGGTGGGTTCTACAGTTAGTCGGAAGAGGCCACTTTATAGAATTCAGGGAAAAGCCACCTCGAGGCCTCCGCTGTTCTCCTGGTACCCGTCAGCACAAGTCATTGATCAGGCAAGAGCTGCCCGCCCTGCAAAAGGGAGCGATAGAGTACTCCCAGAGAACCAGAGAGGACACGGATACTATTCCCATTTCTTCCTGGTTCCAAAGAAAAACAGGGGACCTCCGTCTCTTCTGGACCTCAGCGACTCAATCTGTCGGTCGCCTACAAAGATTCCGCATGGTAACCCTTCCGGTCTTATTCCCATGCTGAAGCAAGACGCTTTTAGCTGCCTCAGAGATGCAGGACGCACCTGCACATCCCTATAGCTCTGCGCACAAGAGGTTCCTGCGCTTCGGGTTTCTCGGCCATCATCTTCAGTTCCGAGCCCTTCCATTGGGCTGTCATCGGCACCCAGGGTCTTTACCAAATGCATGGCAGTCGCGGCAGCGTCTCTAAGGAGACAGGGCCATTATGTGTTCCCGTACCTGGACGATTGGCTTCTCATGGCCGCCTCCAGAGAGGGTTGTTACGGGCGATCCAGAGCACCCAGGACCTGTTTCGATCTCTGGGTATCCTAATCAACCACGAGAAGTCTCTCCTGGTACCATCGCAGAAACTGCAGTTCATAGGCGCAGTACTGGACACCATTCAGGGAAGAGCATTTCTTCCAGGCGACAGAGCGGAGCGCATCAGATCCCTCATCAGGGAGCTTTCGTTGAACAAGACCGCCCCAGCCGGGTCGGTCCTTCACTTGCTCGGACACATGGCTGCGGCCATTCCTACTGTCCCTTTCGCAAGGCTTCACATGCGGGTAACTCAGTGGATGCTCAAGGTGCAATGGGACCAAAGGCAAGACCACATGCAGCATCCGGTCAGAATCACGAACACCGCGATTCGAGACTGGCAGTGGTGGCTAGACCCAGGGACACTCTCTATGGGCGTCCCGTTTATAGCGCCGTCCCCGGAGGTAATCCTCACCACAGACGCCTCAGGTCTAGGATGGGGAGCACACCTGGACGGGGTGAAGTCCCAGGGAACGTGGACCCCTCTGGAGGCCCACCTCCATATCAACGTCCTAGAGATGAGGGCGGTCCTTTATGGACTGCAGGCATTTCAGTCAGAGATCCTGCCGAGTACTCTCCTGCTTCAGACAGACAACACGGCGGTGATGTATTACCTCAACAAACAAGGAGGCGCACACTCTTACCCCCTTTGCAGGGAGGCCATGAGGGTGTGGGATTGGGTAATCCAACACGGCGCAAACCTGATCACAGTACATGTTCCCGGGGTGGACAACACAATTGCAGACGGCCTGAGTCGCTCCCAGGCCAGAGTCCACGAGTGGGAACTTCTCCAGGAGGTAGCAGAGGATCTGTTTCTTCGATGGGGAACTCCAGAATTGGACTTGTTCGCCTCCCCATCCAACACAAAACCGCCCAATTTTTGCTCGCTAGATCCAGGGCCTGGTGTTTTCTGGCGAGACGCGTTGTCCCTCTCCTGGGCGGCCAGATTCCTCTACGCTTTCCCTCCCTTCCCGTTGATCCAGAGAGTTCTTCTCAAACTGCGCAGGGAGCATGCAACAATGATCTTGGTGGCCCCATTCTGGCCCAGGCAGATCTGGTTCCCTCTGCTAATTCATCTGTCCCGGGAACCTCCGCTCCCGTTGCCATTCAGCTCCCACCTCTTGTCTCAGGAGAAGGGTTCACTGGTCCACCCGACTTACGCTCACTGAACCTGCACGCATGGCTCCTAGAGACATAGCCATCTTGCGCCACGGGGTCTCGCAAGAGGTTGCAGAAGTCCTTTCTGCAGCCAGAAAGCCGGCTACACATGCGACATATGCCATGAAATGGCACCGTTTTTGTCTATGGTCGCAAGCACGCGGCCTTTCCCCTTTAGGTTGTCCGGTGAAAGCGGTGTTAGAGTACCTGCTCTCCCTTTTCCGTTCCAGTCTCGCCTACTCCTCGATTAAAGTGCACCTCTGTGCCATTTCAGCTTATCACCTCCCGATGGGACAGCGCACAGTGGCACAATTAGATGCCTGTTGAGAATTCTTAAGAGGGGTGCTACACCTTAGGCCGCCCATTAAGGACCCAGTGCCTCCTTGGGACTTGCTCTTTGTCCTGGAGCAACTCACGCTCCCCCCCTTTGAACCTGCCGCAGGATTGCGAGCTGCGTTTTCTGTCGTGGAAAATGTTATTTTTGGTTGCTATTACATCAGCGAGAAGAGTTTCTGAGCTTCAGGCTCTCATGTGCAAAGAGCCCTATTTAATTTTCCACCGGGACAGAGTATCCCTGAGGAAGAATCCTAAATTCTTGCCTAAGGTGGTTTCCACACTCACTCTCAACCAGGATATTGACCTGCCGGTCTACTTTCCTAATTACTCTAACAGAGGAGAGGCGCTGCTTCACACTCTGGATGTTCACCGCAGCTTGAGGTACTACCTGAGCAGAACTAAGCAGCTTCGCACTTCCGAGCAGCTTTTCGTCTCCTTTACCGAAAGGATGAAGGGCCAACCAGTATCCAAACAGTCCCTATCTCGCTGGCTTGTCCAGTGCATCTCTTACTGTTATGATATCAAACGAAAGCCCCTCCCAGGAGCAGTCCGGGGCCATTCCACTAGGGGCGTGGCCACATCTTTTGCAGCACTTCGAAACGTCTCCACTTCTGCCATTTGTGCTGCAGCCACTTGGAGCTCTGTTCATACCTTTATCAGGCATTATATCCTGGACATCGCTTCACGGCGAAGAGCAGGCTTCGGCCTGGCAGTGCTACAGGGTCTCCTGTCCTAGATTCAGGACCTGAAACGTTCTTTCTTATTTCCTCCTCCCAGAGTGTTTGCAAGCACTGTTGCGTGGGAATCAGTCCTAATGGTGTAACCTGCTGCAAGAGCTGTGTCTCGAAGTAAGATAGTACAGTTACGTAAGAACTTACGGTAATAGTAGATCTTCGAGAACAGCTCTTGCAGCAGGGTACCTTCCCGCCCACCTTACCCCTTGGAGGAGGCATGGCTTAAGCCTGTTTTAACGGGAATTTTTCCCGTTTGTCTTCTGACGGTGGATCCTTGGTCTCCCATTTCGATGTCAGCCTACGGCCGGAAGTCTCCTGCGGGAGAACTGGGGAATCTGGCGGGACCGCCCCCTTATGTACTACGCCTGACGTCGGAGGCGGGACCGATGTCGGGGGTGGTCCCCGCTGAAGATAGCTAGCTAGAATTTTTCTGTGGGGTTCTGACGCCTGCTGGCTTCAGTCCTAATGGTGTAACCTGCTGCAAGAGCTGTTCTCAAAGATCTACTGTTACAGTAAGTTCTTACGTAACTGTACTTTCCAGGCTGTTAGTCTCTCTGAGGATGTACTCACAGTAGTGGAAGCATCCAGAAAGGAGTCGATCAGGAGGTGCTATGCCTTCAAATGGAAAAAGTTTTCCATTTGGTGTCAGGGTGAGGGCCTGGACCCTTTAACCTCTCCAGTGGCTAGTATCCTAGACTACCTTTGGTCTTTGTCCAAAGGGAGTCTCCGGCGTACGACCCTTAAGGTGTACCTGGCAGCCATCTCTGCTTCCCGGCTGCATGCCGGTCAGCAGACGGTGGCACTGGAGAAAGTTGTCTGGCGTTTCTTTAAAGGCCTCGACCACATATCCCCTCCGGTGTGTGAACCTCCACCTCCATGGGATTTACTGCTGGTATTGGCAAAGCTCATGGGCAAGCCATTCGAACCAATGCACAAGTGTGAGATGTCACATTTGTCATGGAAGACTGCTTTCCTGGTGGCCATCACGTCAGCCAGAAGGACAGGGGAACTCCAGGCACTTTTGGTGGAGTCTCCTTACCTGGTCTTCCACAGGGGTAAGGTTGTCCTGCACCCCTACCCAAAATTCCTTCTGAAGTTGGTGTCAGAGTTTCACCTTAACCAGGTGTTGACTCTGCTGGTGTTCTACCACATTTACACCTCAGAGGCCGAATACAAGCTTTATACTTTGGACCTGAGACGAGCGCTCTCTTACTATAAATAGCGGACGGCTGAAGTTCAGGGAGAGGTTCACCAGCTGTTTGTCACCTATGTTGAAGCTGCACCTGGCAGACCCGCAGCAAAGTGGACGATTGGCAGATGGATTGCATCTTGCATTGATCTCTGCTATAGGTTGGCCGGTTAGGAGCCACCCAGGGGGATAAGAGCTTATTCCACCTGCCATACCGCTGCGTTGGTGGCTGCTTCCAGGGACATCCCTATCCAGGAAATCTACAGGGCTGCTACCTGAAAATCGGCAAACACCTGCATCACCCACTACCACATCAACCTTGACTCACGCCGGGATGCTGGTTTTGGGGCCTCAGTTCTCTAATCTCTGTTCCCCAAGTAAGGATCATCTAGAGGGGATATGCGCCTTGCCTTCCTCCTCCCGGAGAACTGCTAGGAGTCTGCCAAAAAGTGTGGATAGAACAACATATCCACATCCCTAGAAAAACAGATTACTCACATGTAACAGTAGCTCTAGGAGTGGTATATGTTGTTCATCCACACGAAACCACCCAAGCTCCCTGGCTTTGATGCACAACTTGAGCTTCCAGCAGGCAAAGATCTGGCGTCATGGGGCGGAGCCGAGGGTTATACCACCAGGGTGGGTGGGAGGAGCCAGCTTTAAGACCTTCTGGCAAGATTTAAAGGGAAAAGACAATGCCAATGTGGAGGAACAACATATACTACTCCTAGAACTACTGTTACAGGTGTGTAACCTGTTTTTCACAGCCTCACCCCCTTCATTCCGTCCCGAGCTTACTTACATATTTACTGCCAAACCTGTGCCTCTTGGTCTTCTTGTCCTGAATCAGACTCCCATTCTTGTGTGCTTGCTTGCTTGCATGCTTTTAGGGGATATACTTGGCAGCATCTTTACGGTCACTGAAAATGAAGCTGTGTATACCCCCAATAGAGTACTAGCAGTTTAGCTAGCATCAGAAGTTGATGTTGAACTTCCAAGTCACAGAGTTCCCTTCTAATGGAATCAAATTGCTTCCGTCGAAGCCGAGTCCCATATGATAAGTTCAGGTAAACAGCAATCTTGTTTTATTCCAAAGGTAATCTAGTGCTGACGAGTGGCTTTGATGATTTTTTTTCTTTCACACTAACTGCTGCGTACCACAAGAGGAGTCCTCGGTCCCTCCAGGCTGCCAGCCACTCTCCTTGGTGTCATCCTGTAAACATTTTCCACTGCCAGATCTCCATCTGTTCATGCTAGATTTAAGGCATTGCCAAGCCAGTCTTGCACAAAAGCCATAGCATCCTGTCCCTCCGCTTCCTCGGGCAGGCCAACCACTCGTACATTACAGGCACGAACCTGGTTTTCAACTACTGCCAGACACTGCCTTAATTACATGTTGTCCTGGATAAGTTTTGCTGAAGCGTCTGGCCTTCCACACGCTGGTTGCTGTTTTATTGGCAGTCGTCTAGATGGTGTGAACTTATGACTGTAGTGCTATAACCTTTCCCGCCAGGTAGTTCAGGTTTTTATCCATATCCTGCATAGTCCTGGTTAAAGTGTGATTTACTGTAACTGAAGTTACTTCGCCTGACGTGGGTAGATTCAGTAGTGGTGGGTCTGCAGCCTGTTTCCCCTAGCTCGGCGAATTCCCTTTTGGATTAAAAAAGTCAGATTGAGGAGCAGTGTTATGAACAAACGAAACTGCCAGCAGATACATGCCATACAGTCTATCAAGTCTGCTCGATTGTGCAGCTAGCAATTCATTACACTGCAGCTGTCCCTCCCTGCACCCCCCCCCCCACAGTGACCCTCCCCATCATTTTATCCCATCCCCTCTTAAAGCTGCCCACTGTTTTACAAGACACCATCTCTTCGGGCAACGCGTTCCACTTAGACACCACCCTTTCCACAAAATAGTGCCGCTTCATTTCTCTCCTGAATCTCCCTCCCTCCAGTCTCTGTGTAAAGAGGTATTATATGTTTCACATGTTTCTATTGTATTTTGAGTTTTGTTGATGTCATATCTGTATGTTTTAAGTGTTGGAACTTTATATAAAAAAAGGACCATCTTGTAAATAGTACGTTGTCCTAAGGATGTGTTATTCCGACAGTTATCCTGTCTAAAAATAAAGGTTTTTGCTTTACAGCCCATGTCCCTTCGTGTCCCTCGCTTTCCTCAACTTAAACATCCCCTCCGTACCAACCTTGTTTATACCCTTCATGTATTTAAAGGTCTCAGTCATATCCCTCCTATTCCTCCTCTCCTCCAGGGAGTGCATATTCAGCTCTCAGCCTCCCCTCGTAGGGCTTGTCTTCCAATCCCTGGATCATCTGTGTTGCCCTGTTTCTCCTTTGTACATAGAAACATAGACTTTGACAGCAGATAAGGACCGCTTGGACCACCTAGTCTGCCCATTTCCCCTACCTAGAGGATAAGCTGCAGATCCTATTTAACCAACAGCCTATTTCTTCCTACCCCCCCACAAAAATTGCCTTATTTCTATCCCATGCATTCTTGGTGACTGTCTGTCTGGCTACCCTCCCTACTGATGACACCTCCTCAGGTTCCTTGCTCCCAAGTGCATGACCTTGCACTTCCTAGCATTGCACCCCAGGTGCCATGCATCTGACCAATCCTCGAATTTAGCCAGATCATACTGCAGCCCTTGCCACCCTTCTGTGTCATCTACCACTGCACCGATCTTGGTGTCATCTGCAAAAAGACTAATCTTGTTCTTAATGCCATGTGAGATGTAGGCGATGAATATGCCGAACAGCACCAGGCCCAGTACCAAGCCCTGTGGTACCCTGCTTGTTAGAACCCTTGGAGATGAGTTCTCCCCCCACCACTACCCTCTGTCTCCCTGCAGCCAGTTCTTGATCAAGTTCATCATCTTTTTTCCCTGCTCCCTGGTATCCTACCTTACTAACCAGCCTCCCAAGTGGCACTGAATTGAATGCCTTGCTGAAATCTAGATACAGGACACCTACCGCATGGCCCTTGTCAAGTTCCCTAGTCACCCAGTCATAATAGTCAACCAGGTCTGTCTGGCAGGATCTGCCAGAGACAAACCCATGTTGCTTTCTGTCCTGGAGTCCTTTACCTTCGAGAAAGGTTACTAACCTCTCCTTCAAGATTGTCTCCATTAACTTTCCCACAACGGATGTGAGGCTTACTGGTCTATAGTTGCCCGACTCATCCTTGGGTCCACTTTTGTGGAGGAGCACCACTTGAGCCATCCTACGAACATACGGAATTTGCCAGCAAATAAAGGCCTAGAGGTCTATCAAGTCTGCTCGAATGTGCAGCTAGCACCGCTTATTCTGCAGCTGCCCCTCCCACCCTTCCTCTCCATTGACCCTAGTCATGTGGTACATCCCCTGTTTTCAGAGAGGTATTGAACAAGTCTGCCAGGGGCTATGCTAGGACCTCCATAAGTTCCTTCAGCACCCGGGGGTGTACGCTGTCTGGTCCTGGCACCTCATCCACCCTTATTGCCTTTAATCCTTCTAGCACTCTGCCTGCTGTGATTACCCTGTCTCCTCCCCCCTCCGTGCCTACCCTCCCTAACCCCTGAGGCAGTGACCCATCCTTCTCCTTAGTAAATACAGAGCAGAAGTATTCATTTAGTGCTTTGCCCCTTTTTCTGCCCACCCCCATCCTTCCTGATCTTTACTATCTGATCTTTGCAGATCCTTCTCTCCCTTATGTACTGTACCTGAAGAAGTCATTTTCCCCACCCTTGATGCCCTGTGCCAGTCTAAGCTCTCTGGAAGCTTTGGCTGCCCTGACTGTTTTGGTTACCTCCCTTGATTTCTTCAGGTACTTCTCTCCATCCTCGTCACGCCTGGTTCTCTTGAATCTCCTGAAGGCTGCACTTTTTGCTCTCACCTTATGTAACACCTCCCCGCTTAACCAGCTTGGTTTCCTGGCCCTAGGTTTTTTGCTTTGTGACTTGGTACAAGATCTAGTGGCCTCCGTGAGCCCTTGCTTGATAACTTCCCATTTCTGGTTAGCATCCATGTGGGAGTGGATTTTGGTTAGGTGCCCGGCCACTAATTCCCCCATCTTCCCAAAGTCAGCTCGCCTAAAGTCCAACACCCTGGTCCCTGTTCCCACAGCCTCCTTACCCATTGTGAGTGAGAACCACACTGTGTGGTGGTTCCTCCACCCCCAGCTCTCTGACAAACTCCCCATTATACAGCGCAAGGTCCAGAGTGTTGCCTACCCTGGTTGGCTTGTTTACTATCTGTACCAAGAAACTGTCCTGGAAAGCCTCAAGGAGGATCTGCTCCCTAGCACTAGAGGTGGCTGCGGTGCCCAGTCCACTCCTGGCAGATCGAAGTCCCCCACGATCATGGTGTTACCCTTCCCACTGACTCTCCTTATCTGCTCCGCTAGTACACTGTTCAACTCCTCTGCCTGAGATGGTGGCCGATACACCACCCCATCCTAAGTGACCTGTTTCTTGAATCTTGGAATTGTATCCATAATACCTCTGCTCTACCCTCCTCCTCCCTGGTACGTCTTATTCTCTCCCTCACATAAATCGCCACCCCACCCCCTTTTTCTGTATCCCTGTGGTATATCCTGTACCATGGGTTCACCAGGTCCCAGTCCTGGCATTGGTGGCCCAAGTTTCAGTGATGGTAGCTATGACCACCTCCCCCTCCACCATGAGAGCCTGCATCTCGGCCGTTTTGTTCCCCAGGATCCTTGCATTCAGGGAGACTACCCCTCCAATATGTGCACTTCCTATCTTTGCTCCCCGTTTGAACACTGTTAATATCAACACTGTATGAACCCTCCCTTGTTCCTTCCCTACTGGAATGGGGAGTAAGCTCGTTTGACTCCCCATTTTGGAGACCTTATTTGAATTCCACCCACTTGCCTCCCCCCACACCTAGTTTAAATCCACCCCGGTTGCTATGTATTCCCCCAGTCTCTGCTTTAACACTCCCGAGCCCTCCTTGCTCAAGTGTAACCTGTCCTGGGCATACAGGGCACTGCCACCCCAAGTTCTACCCCATACCCCGACCAGCCTGTACCATTTTGTCTGACTCCATGCTCCCAGTCAAGTGTTAAACTCCTCTATTCTCAGTTTCCTCACAGCACTTGCCCTGGGTACTGGAAGTACTTCTGAAAAAGCTACCAAACTCCCTACTTCCTTACACAGCTTCCCCAACCTCTCCTGTACCTCCTTGACTGTGCTTCCTTCTAAATCATTTGTGCCGAAGTGCACCACTATATGAAGTTTCTCCCTACCCCTCATTACATACTTAAGAATTAACTGTTCCACCCTACCCGGTGTCGTTCCTGGCATGCACTCCACCCATATGCAACTATGCCTTTCCCCTTTACTTCCCCATCTCATTATCTACCCTATCAGGGTAGATTTAAGTCCTCACTCTACACAAATTGGTGTGGATAATTAATTAAGGTTTTTTTCGACTGTAATTTCTAGTTGCTCAAAATGTTTTTGCAACTTGAATTCCCCTCGTCTGCAACATTGAGCTTTGCTTTTTAACCGTCTTTTCTAGTTGCTCAAATTTTTTTGCAACTTGAATTCCCCTTATCTGCAATATTGAGCTTTGCTTTATAACTGTAATTTCTAGTTGCTCAAATGTTTTTTTGACACTTCATTTCCCCTTTTCTGCAGTATTGAGCTTTGCTTTATAACTGTCCAGAAGCATACAGTCAAGGTTGTAATCTAACTGGTTAACTAGTCACCTAATTCTCCATCATTAGAAGCCTAGATGCAGTTATGTTTTTGATCCTTCTTTCTCTCTGTACCACTTTCTCTTATGCTTTCTTGCATTCGGGGATTTATGCCTTGACTCTATGGTTCTGGTCATTAGATAGTATAGTCTAATTGGTAAAGTTCAGTGTATGTGTTCTGAACCATATTGCCTGCTTGTAGTTGGGCTGTTCTGTTTTTTTTTTTTTTTTTTGTTATACTGTTTCTTCTCCTGGCACCCCTGTACTGCTCCCTTATTACCTGGCATCCTATGGGATTCCGGCCGCCATCCATCACCACCACACCCCCTTAGGTCCTCGCCCTCTTCTCCTGTGGCTTAACCCTCTGCAGCAGGGTGGTGGGGAGCCCCCTACTCACCTACCCTGTCCAGATTCAGTTCAGGCGATGCCCCAGAGACGGTGTTCCATCGGACGGCCATCAAGCTGCTCGGCCAGGATGCCTACTTGTTTCACTGGTTTTCTCCCTCTGGGCTGAGAAGCATGCAGTGCCATCGGGGGATGTACTGCACGCATCTGCGCAGCACATCCGACGGCTGCTCCTCTGCCCCCCATGTAGACACAACGTCAGTGTGCCAGCCTCCAGCCACCACTAGGGGCCAGGCGAGCACCGACTACTGGGAGACCCCCCACACCAGAGAAGGAGAGCTGTCCTAGGATGCTCCATCCTTCTCCACCCCTGCCGACCCCCGTCGACCCGCGCTCACTCCCGAACATGGTTTGTCGGCATGGCGCGAGGTAAGGCGTCCAGCACCTCAGCGCCACCGTGCTGGCTAGGCTGTTCTGTCTAATATAGATGCACTGTTTGTGGCTAGGCTGACCTATTTAAAATAGATGCCTTCAATGCCCATCTGGCTTCTTTTTACTGTTCACCACCACTCTATCTCTTTCATCTCCTCATACTATGTTCCCCCTTGCCATCTGCCCCTTACTGTTTACCCTGACATCCCTTCCTCCATCTTCCCTTCCTACCTTGCCAGTGTCTCCTTCCGCACCTCATTCCTCCCCCCCCTTCCATCCTCTTGTAGCCCTCCTCTTCTTCCCTTTCCATGGTGCCCAGGTTCTTTCATCATGTATCCATTTAGCTTCTGTTCGCTCTATCCTGTCCACTCATCGACACTCCCATTTTTACCTCCTCCTCTTTATCTCATAAGATCTCCTTAACTCAGAGACACACATGTTTCCCCTGTAAGTTGCTTATCATTTTACTACTCCTCTCAGCAGGTGATATTGAACCTAACCCAGGGCCCCCCCCCCCATTCCCCCTATTGACCTACCAGAAGGATTAAAGGTTCTACATCTCAACATCAGGAGCCTTCTCCCAAAGATTGATCTGCTCCAGCCTCTTATGGTTAGCCTTAAACCAAGTGTGATGATCATCACTGAATCATAGCTATCCTCTAAAATCCCTGATACTTCCATCTCTATCCTTAGTTACTCCCTCATTAGGCAGGACCGATCATCCTGGGGAAGGGGTAGCCATTTACATTGCATCATCCATCCAGTATTCCCTTTGTCTCTCCATTGCCTACCCCTCTGCCTATGAACTTCGGCTACTAAAACTTTCCTTCCCCTGTTCTCTCCCTATCTTTGTAGGTGGCATCTGCTGCTGTCCTAGCCTCCCTTCATCCTCTATTTAACATCATCGCTACGCTCTCAACCCACTCATCATCTGGTGAACTCCGTATCCTCTGGGATCTCAATATAAATAGGCTTTCCAACACACAATCCAAACTCTGTAACCACATTTCCTCCCTGAATCTCACCCAATTGATCTCTGACCCAACCAGTGTAAATCACAAGTCAGGTAAGCACTCCCTGCTTGACTGGGTGCTATCTTCTCGCCCCCACTGGGTGGTTACCTCAGGAATCCTGCCTGATGCACTTAGTGACCACCAGATGGTCTGCTGCATACGTAAAATCCACCGCCCCAAAGCTTCCTCTAACATCCTCCACCGCCGCTGCTCTTTCTGGTCCTTGACTCTGCACTCCTCCATGAGGATCTCGTTAATATTGACTGGTCCCTGATTGCAAATGCCACCTCTGTTGACTCCGCTCTATTTCAACACCCAGTTCCTGTGTGTTTGGGATTGGCATGCTCCAGTCAGGAAAACCAGGGTCCGAGGCTCTCATCTCCCCTGGGTAACACCCGAACTTCTGGCATGCCTGCGTGCTCGTGACCAAGCATGGCAGACTTTCAAGGCCATTTGCTAAAATATCAATCTCTCCAGAATGCCTGCATTAGAGCCTTGAGACTTGCCAAATTAGAATATTTCTCCACTACTTTCCAGGAGAACCTTAACAACCCCTCCAAATTCTGGAAGGTAGTTCATGCCCTTTTCTCCCCATCTGCTCAATCCCCTCCTCCAGTTCTGAAGATAGGTGACACTACTATCTCGGATCATCCCTCTGTATCTGTTGAATTAAACTCCTCCTTCACCACCTGCGCCTCTTCCCTTCTTGCTTCTCTGCCCCTTTCAGCTTCTACCCCATCAGCCCCCCGTTTCTCCTTCTCACTGGTCTCCACCGCTGACACCGTAAAAGCTCTTTGAGCACTCAACCCTCACAAGAGCAAAAGTCCAGATGGGCTTGACCCTAAGCTCCTGCACCTCTCTGCCCATGCCATTGCTCTCCCTCTCACTTACCTTATGAATCTCTACTTCTCACTGGCTACTGTCCCCGAAGCTTGCCACTGTCGTCCCTCTGTCCAAGGGTGGTGATTTTTCAAATACAAGTAACTACCACCCGATATCCCTACTCCTATTTCTTGTAAAACTTCAAGAGCCCCTGGTACTGGCTCAACTTTCCCCTTTCCTAGACTCCTCCTTCTTCTTCACCCCTTTCAAGACGGGTTTCCGTAAATCCCACTCCATCATGACCTCCCTGCTCCGGCTCACTGACTCTGTTCTCTCTAGCATGGATCAGGGCCACATAATCTCTACCATCGTTGTCGATCTTGGCAAAGCCTTCAGCACTGTTGCCCACACCCTGCTCCTCTCCAAGCTGGCTACAGCTGGACTCTGTAACCACCATTAGCTGGTTCCATTCCTATCTTATGGGTAGGTCTCAATTCATTAGAGTTGGCAACTCCATCTCCCCCCCTCCTCCATCAACACCGAAGTTCCTCAAGGTTCGGTACTTGGTCCGATCCTCTTCTCAATATTTTTGAATGACTTACCCTCTGCCTGCTCAACAGCAGATATCCACATGTATGCGGATGATTCTGCTTTGTATACCTCCAGTACTTCCCCCTCTGATGTGGAGACTAGCCTTCAGTTGGCCTTCAATAATGTCCAGCGCTTGTTTTGAACAAATCAACTGTTCCTTAATGCCAAAAAGACGGTCTCTATGACCTTTGGCACCAGCCAAAGGCTGCAGGCTTTCAGCAACTCCAACTTTCCACACTCTTGATGGGTCCCTTTTAGAGGATGCCTTCTTCTTTAAGTGCCTCGGGCTCTGGCTTGATAGGTACCATGACTTCTCTGGGCATGTGGATGCTAGCCACAAAAAGCTTCATCCCGAACTTGGTGCTCTGTACAGACACCGTGGCTGCACCCTTCCTCAGGCCCGCCGTGAAATCGTACAGAAGATACTTCTGATTTTTGACTTTGGTGATGTAGTTTACAGTGTCACCCCTAAGACCAGCTTTGCCGGACTGGACACCTTATTCAGTTCCTTCTGCTGTTTTGCTCTAAACTGTCTCACATATGCACCACTGTGACCTCTACACCACTTTCTCATTCCCATCTCTAGGGGCCAGATGCCTTGCTCATTGAGCATCTTTAGTTGGGAAGTTCTGGTTTGGTTCCCTTCCTTCCTATCTAAACACACTTCTCTCCACCCCTTCTTCTTCCTCCTACTCCCTCTGTAACTCTCCCTTTAGGACTCTTGCCCTTCCTGCTCGTACCTCCACTTCAGGTAGGACAACCTTCTCATATCATTTTCCTAAGCTTTGGAACTTCCTCCCCCTAGACATCTGCTCCGCCCCGTCCGCTAGTTCTTTATCTTATCATCTCCATAGCTATATTTCACCTTCCTGCAACTGCTCTTGATCCTTCCACCCTTCCGTACTTTTCTCTTTCTCTAACTGTTTCTGTTTCTCATACCTACCCTCGCCCTCTTTCCTCCTTTGTCCTTCAATTCCTTTTACTCTGGTTGGGTGTACTTCAGACTGCTTTTCTTCCCCTTGGGGCTCCGTTCCTGTCAGTTAGGTTTTTACCTTTTCACCTCCTATTTTTTTACCTTCCCCCTCCTGTCTTCATACTCATTGATTTATGCACAGTTTCAGTTTTAATTGTTATGCCATTCGTGTTTTAAAATTGTATCATATGATTTTTTGTTGTATTAACTATTCAGTGTATCTCGTATTTTACTATGCATACTGTATCCCATTTTCTCCTTTCCCCCAGAATGCATCTGAAATTGAGCTTTTGTTAGCTCAGTATGCCTTTCCTGGTGAAACTTTTCAAATAAATAAATAATAATCTCACCCTTTAAGTACTGAGTCACCTAGAACTAAGGCCCCACCCTCTTTCTTGGGCTTTTGCCATTTACCTGACGCAAGTTCTGACACATTCCCCCCTTTAGCATATCCCTGGTGCCCACTGCCCCACCTGCCTCCCCCATCTACTACCCTTGTCCCGACTCCCCTTCCACTGTGTCCCTTACCTGACCTGACTGCCACTCCCCCACTGGTCTCCCTGCTTCATTTCCCCCCTTCCCATCACCACAGACCCCCTGCTTACCTCCTCCCTCCTCAGCTTTGTTCCCCTTCCCAGTTTTGGTCCCCCTGCCCTCCCTACTAGCCGTTTCCCTCTTCCCATTACCTGTCATATCCCTGTTCCCTCCATCCTCCCTACTTCCACCTTTGGGTGGTCAGTATCCCCCTTCCTTCCTGCCCCATCCACTGTTCCCTCTCACTCCATATCCTCCAATGTAGCCAGCACTGAGTACCTATTATTTGACCTCTGTACACTGCTCTGAGCACCCCTGATAAACTGCTTCAGGACTTACTTTTACTGCCAGCTCTTGAGCCATTCCTGCCCCCATTCCCAATCCTCTTCCAGTCCCCTGGTTCTGTACCCCTAGGTTCCTGAGTGTGTGGTAATATTTGCTCCTTTACCCCTCTCCCCCCTTCTCTCTCCTCGTATATTTGCTGACCTTTGGGGCACTCCTGTGTGCCCCAGGTCCCAGATGGTTCCCCCACGCTGCCCCCATCCCTTTCCTTATCTCCACCCTTAACCAACTAATCTTGCCTCTAAGCTGCTTGCACACCAAGCACCCACCTGCTCTCCGTGCCACCCTTAAATTTATTTATTTAGTTTTTGTTGACCGGGTAAGTGCACTAGACAAATCCTGCCAATTTTCAGGCACGACCCGGGGGGAGGGGGATACAGATAAATGCCAGCTGACCTTGAACCAGATTAAGCTGTTGGTGGTATTTTTCGTGAATAGAGGAAATTTGGCCATTGCACCAGGGAAATTCCCTGCTCTTTTCGAGAAGTGCCATGGGATCTTTAACATCCACCTGAACTACCACCAGAACAGGCAGATGGGACCTCGGTTTAACGTCTCATCTGAAAGACGGCACTTCAGGAGTGCAGCACCCCCCTCGTGCTGCACTACAGTGTCAGTATTGGGATATTAACCCAAGTGCCTCATGTGGGGATAGAACCCACAGCCTACTGATTTCCCGGCCTCAGAGGTGAGTGCGCTACCTGCTGAGCCACTGACACTGCTTAGATAGCTGCCCCACAGCTGTTGCATCCTACCCACCCTCCCCATATCCCTACCAGCCATCCAACTCCCCCCGTGCCCACAGCTGACGGTTGCCTGCCCCATCCCCTAAGCCCTTCCTCCCTTCTAGGCGTGCCATGTTAATGTACAGTCCCACCGTCTCCCCCACTGATAGCTATCAAAGTCCATGCATAGTACTGTTACCTTTGTTTTAATCGTCTTCTTTCTCCCTCTGAATCCCAGGGATGAGTATGGCACATAAGTGGTTGCACCTGGTTGTGTACTCCACCAATCCCAAAGCGCCTCCCTTGCAAGTGTGGAGGATCACGGGTGGGAGGTGGGTTGGGCCTATCCTCACTCCTGTGAGAGTCATCAGCCACTTACACAGTAGTGCTTCTTGGCTCCCTCCCTCACCACCAATGAGTGTTCTCGATCCCCCTACACAGAGGACTCACTTAATCCCGAGGAAGTAGACAATAGTGCAGCAGAAAACAAAAATGATTTACTGTCCCCTCCGGTTGCTCCTTGCTCTGCTCGGCGGCGGCTTGCAGTGAGGGCGAACTACTAAGATGGCACCTTTTAACTGCCCTGACTCCTCGGCCTGATTGACCTGCCCGAGATCACGTGGGGCGCCTTACCTCACTCCCTCCCTCCCTCTCTCTGGCGTAATTATCCCTTCTCCCGTAGATCCCCACAGAAAATCCCCCACACCAGCAGTACAAATTACATACACCCACAATGCAGTAGACAGTTCAAAAAAAGAAAATATTTACTGTCCCCTCTGGTCACTCCTCACTCTGCTCCATGGTGGCTTGTAGTATTCTTTGGTCTTTCCATTGTTGCAGCCTTTGTGTGTCCACAAGTATACTGAAGTGTTGGCATTTCGTAATCAAATTCTTAAAGGAATCTCTCTCAGTAGCTAATCTGATGAACATCTTCTCCTCTTGGCTGCCTAGCCACTCCCCCTCTGGGGAATTTTTTAAATAGAGTTCCCCTTCTCCCTCATTGTCAGGGTTCAAGACGGGGGAGGGGGACCTCGGCTCCTTTCCCTTCTGGAGTGCTTCATTCAGTCTTTTCTCTAAGGTTGCTGCTTATATAAAATGCCTGCCATTAACCTTCCTCCATTTTATGTTATTAGAAGCTTTTCATTGTCTTACCATGTTAACACCACTGTCAACAATGTATTACTAAAAACACATATGTCAACCTCAAAGAGCAGTTTTGTTTAAATCAAATGATACAGTAAATCATTACTTGATTTTATGTATAAATAACAGCCGAAGACTCTTCTGTCACAACTGCACTTTACAGTGCACACATTATAGCATGCTCTTACTAGATGCTGTACTGACTGTTGATTAAATAATAATAATAATGAACAAAATGTCAGGTAGTCTGATACCATGATTTGTATTTCCATTTGATAATGCAATTCTGGATTCGTTTAGTAATGGATACGTTTTTATTGTCATAAATAATATACAACTTTTCCTTTTTTTTATCCCCTTTCCTAGATTCCCTCTGTCTGAGTCTTTTCCCCGGAGGCCTGCATAGAGCAGGTGGAGAGTGCAGATTCTCTGTTTGTATACCCTTCTCCCATTTGTGGTCATATATGGTATAGTTGGGGTAGCTCTCATCTCTGGTTGCCTCAGGTTCCTTTCCTTTCTTTGTACTATAATAGCTGACATTTTGTTCATTATTGTTTAATCATGCATGAATGAATTACCTAGTCAGTATAGTATTTAGCAAGAATGCTGTGGTGTATGTACTATAAAGTGTTTTCAAGTTGTGACAGAAGAGTCTTTGGTTGGAGCCATTCTGCTGTTAAAATGAGGACTATCCCTCATAATGTGGGACAGTTGAGAGGAAGGTCTTCACCGTTGGAGCTGTCACTGAAAATCTTGCCTGCTTACATTTGCTAACTTGGATGGTGGATGGGCATTGGCTGGCCCGAATATTCAATTCCTCCAGCTTGCTTCCCAGTGCATATCCTGTCTCCTGTCTGACTGCAGTGCCTGGGACGCATGCCACCCACCCCACCCTCACATGTCTTTCCTACCGTGATGATGATCTGCCAAATCCCCAGATGTGGGTGCAGTTCTCTTTGTTATTCTGATGTGAAAGCCTTTGTGAAACATGGCCTGATGGTCAATTCTTTAGTCAGCAATTTTTTTTATTATTATTTCTTTATTTATTCCAGTCTAGGATTACAATACCTTTGAGCCGAGGCTCTTTTACAAAGTTTCCATGTCAGCGTCTGCAACAGTCATCATTTGTAGTTACAAACATATGGTCATTGACTTACAGACAGGTAATAACCAGTACAAAGATTTGAGCTATGAGCAAGACAAGTGGGGGTGGGGGGGTGAGGGTAGGAGATCGAGGGGAAGGACGTGCAGGGGGTAAAGGGGAGTACGGGAGGTGGTTCGGGGCCTGACAGAGGACCTGCCAGAAAAAAGGGGGAATTAAAAAAAATTTGGAAAATGCTCTGCTTTTTATTGCATAAGATATACCACTACTAAATTGGGACTGCCCCCTATTACAGTTTTTCTCACTCCACTGTTCCCCAGCAGGGAAGGTCTTAGCCCTGCCGGGAAATCACTACACTCAGGTATATCTTTCTTTTTTTTTTTTTTCTTTTTTTGCATGAGACAGACCGACAACAACATACATCACATTCAAAACACAAATTCAGCAAACTATATACCAGGGTCCATTTCATGACACAGCATCTTAAAAAGAATTAAGTCAAAATATCTGCACTTTTTGTGGTCCATCAGTTAGGTAAATTACCTCCCCATCCCCTTCCCCCATCTCCCGCACCCCTTTTAGAACCATCCTTCACACAGGATCTGGTTCCCCACCATTGTTAGAGAAGAAAGAAAGGGTTCCTAAACTTTATAGAATTGTTCTCCTCTCCCGTTCAGTGCATGAGAGTCTCGTTCCATTACCAAAGCCTGTAAAGACAGCCAGCCCGTCGGTGCAGCAGTTGGATTTCTGCTTGCGACGCTGGCGACCCAGGTTCGGGAACAGACCCGGGTCACTGGAGGGCCGACCGAGGGAGAAGGATAGAGCATCCTATGGACTGCTCTCCTTCTCCGGGGGAGGATAGGGAAGTGCCCGGTGCGAGACGGACCCCTGGCGGAGGCTGGGAGTCATGCAGCTACCGGCGCTCGCACATAATGGAGGCAGGGCAGACGCTGGACATCATTGCACGCCCCCGCCTCCCAGAGAAAACGGAAAAGGAGGGGTGGGCCTCCGTCTGCATGAAGCCTCCTAGGGCTTTAGCACTGCTACAGCACTTGGCTCTGGAATTAGGGGAACCAGTGCCATGGCCCCGCCCTCCAGGGGGCAAGCCGGGGGTGACCGGGAAATGCAGGCAATTGATGGTTGGTTGGAGCCTGGGGGCCAGGACCAGGGCAGAGCCTGACAGAGGACCTGCCAGAAAAAGGGGGGAATTAAAAAAAAAAAAAGCCTGTAAGGATGAATTTTGTCACTGTTGAACCATGGGGGCAATCCCAGACACCCAGGTGTTCAGTATACAGTGTTGTGCCAGTATAAGGAGCACCCCAGGACAGGGGAGCCCACCCCTCCTCTCCCAGATCCTCTGTACCAAACAAGAGGGCCAGCGGGGTCACCGGTAGATCCCGCCCCCCATAGTTTGCCCACTTCCCCAGCAATTTCTGTCCAAAAACTTATAAGACTGGGCCCCAGAAATAATAATAGTGAGATCCCAGGTTACCCTTACACTTTGCACACATTGGGGATATAGCGGGGTTACATTTATTGACTATGAGAGATGGGCAGTATAAGCGGTGAATAAACTTATAAAAGGATTCCTTATATTTATTACAGATTGGTGTACCCTTGTGGAGTGTCAGGAGCACCCGCCAGTCGTCCTCTGTGATCACCAGCCCCGTGTCCCTTTCCTATAAGAGTCTTGTTTTTTGTGTCTTACCCATAAGGAATTGTTTTCCCTCCTGCGCTGCTTTTCGTATTGTACCCTTAGCGTCCCTCCTTGCAGAGTACACCGGATTCTTAATTTGCCCTAGTGGGGAGGCTTGCATCTGCTCTTTCCCTAACCCCAGGCTGTATGCTCTAACCTGCAGTAATCTAAAGAAATGCAGTTGCCCCAGCCCTGTTCTCTCCTGTAGCTCAGCAAAAGAGCAAAGCCTGTGCCTTGCATATAAATCTCCTAAACAGCTACTCCCTCTAGCCTCCCATTCCCTGAACCTGCGTCAACAGTGCCTAGCACAGAGAACTGATTACCTGATACCGGGAGCAACAATGTTTCCTCCTTTCCCACCCCCTGGTCCTGCCCAGTTGTTCCCAGCTTTCTAGAACTGCAGATACCAGGGGATTATTTCCCCCGTGTCAGTATATGCTCTACGCCCTTTTTGCACCAAGTAGACCATCCGCCTCCCTGGGCTGTCCTTTTTCTTTAGATCCACCCACCCCACTGCAGACGGGCGATTGACCCAGTCTTGTATATATCAGTGCTAAATTGCCAGAAAATAATTTTGTAAGTCGAGGAAATTCAGTCCTCCACCCTCTGCATTTGCCTTCAGGCGCTGTGAGCTAACCCTCGGGCACTTCCCCTGCCAAATAAATGTTGTAAAGGCCCCCTTCACCCGTCTGATATCAGCCTTGGTGAGTCCAACATGTACCATCTGAATAATGTAGAGGAGCCTCGGTAAAATGTTCATCTTAAGTAACTTAATTTTGCCTAACCAGGATATGAGCAGGGACCGCCGTCTCAGCTCCTGCTCAGTGTTTTTTATAATTGGTGTATAAATAAGCTCATACATATAGCCTACGTCTTTTCCCACCTGGATTCCCAGATACACAAAAGAACCTCCCACCTCCTTGAAACCCCAGTTTCCTGACCGACTTGGCCCTCTATCTTCTCCCATCCTTAACAGTTCTGTAAGTAAGCAAGTAAATCTTTATTTATATAGTGCCTTTCCAAAGCCAAGGCACTTTACAGTTAAAATAAAACACAGATATGTTAATTAACAATAAAAATAACTACATAATTTACTTAAAATTCGTCTGGGAAGGCCATTTTAAAAAAATATGTTTTAAAATCAGATTGAAATCTGTCAACGGTCAGGCATTCTCTTAACTGACAAGGTAGAGAATTCCACAGGGAAGGGGCCACAAAAAAGAAAGCACGGGCACTTGATGTTTTTAAATGAACCCTGGGAATCTCTAGCAGTCCCTCATCGGCGGAATGGAGAGGGCGGAAGGGGCAGTAGGGAGTCAGGAGATCTTGCAGATAGCCTGGTCCCTGTTCCTGTAGGGTTTTAAAGGTCAGCAAGCCCACCTTAAAGATGATGGCCACTGAACAGGCAGTCAGTGCAGTCATGCAGCACTGGCGCCATATGACTGATCCTAGATGTACCCATCAGAAGTCTGGCCGCTGTATTCTGCACTAGCTGCAAGTGGCAGATATCAACCCCAGGAAGCCCTAGGTAGAGGGCATTGCAGTAGTAGAGGTGGGTGGTGATGAAGGCATGGACCAGTTTTAGCAGGTCATCTGGAGGAACCGGGTGTTTCACCCGGGCGATATTCCTCAAATGGTAAAATGAGGATTTGACAACAGCCGACACCTGAGATTTTAGGGTCAGGTCATCATCAAAAATAACACCCAGGTTACGATCGCCTGAGGTAGTGAGCTTGACGCCATCAAGCCGAGGCCTGATGCCTGCCCAGCCCCCAAACCAACTACAAGACGACCTGGATCCACTACCAACACTTCGGTCTCATCCAGATTCAGTCTCAGCCAGCTGGTACTCATTCAGTCCTTGATCTTGGCAAGACAGTTGTTAAAACACAGAGACTATATCAGCCTGCCTGGGTAGAAAGGTCATATACAGTTAAGTAGCGTCTGCATAGCAGTGAAAACTCAAACATCTCCTAATCGCAGCATATACACTGCGAACAACATGGGTGCCAGTATGGAGCCCTGCGGCACCCCGCAGGACAGGGGGAGGGCGCCGGAGGAATAAATTCCAGTGACCACCCTCTGAAACCTGTCCACAAGGAAAGATCGAAACTATTCGAGGACTGTCCCTGACAGTCCACAAAGAAACCACAGGCACTCCAGTAGCACACCATGGCCCACCGTGTCAAATGCTGCAGAGAGATCAAGAAGGACCAAGATGGTACAAGCCTTTCGATCTCTCGCTATTAGGAGGTCATTCAGTACTTGGACAAGTGCAGTTTCGGTGCTGTATCTCTTCCTAAATCCAGACTGGAGAGCAACATAGACATTGTGGGTCACAAGGTGATTGTCCAATTGCAGTGCAACCACCTTCTCGATAACCTTACCAACAAAAGGCAGGTTAGAGACAGGCCTGTAGTTAGCCAGATAGTCTGGATCCAAGGAGGTTTTTTTTGGGAGTGGTCATATGACCACCTTCTTGAAGGGATCAGGAAAGACACCTCTCCCAAGGAACTCCAGACAATTTTGGCTCAGATCAGGCAGATAATTTTTACACAACCTACTAATAGGGGTGTAGGGCCCGAATCCAAACTGCAGCTGGTTGGGCACAAAGTTTGGATGATCTTCACGATGTCTGTGAATTCTGGCCGGCTAAAGTCTGTCCAGACAGACCGAGTGCTCATCACTTCCTGCCGACCTCCACAATCCCTCATGGAGAGAGAGAGCGCGAGGCTGATGCCCGACCGGATGTTGGCAGCCTTACCTACAAAGAATCGAGCAAACGCCTCGCACTTAGCCTGAGAAAAGGCCCTTCCAGGTTGGAGACAGACTGGATTGCACAGTCTGTCTACAGTCCGGAAGAGCTCAGCCGGTTGATTCTGTGCAGCAGAAATCTCCCTGGACAAGAACTATCTGCCTTCTTACAGGTGATTTCCGATTGATGGCCCTTATAATGTTCTATCAATCTAAGCCTGTCAACATCCTGGCCTGACCGCCACTATGCTGTCTCCAGCCTTCAACCAACTCTCCTCAACTCCTTCAAGAAACCATCAAACCAAGGGGTCCTTTGGTGAAGAGAGTGGTTGAACATGAACAGAGCACTGTGTTCAGGGCATCTCCCACCACCTTATTATAGGCCAGTACAAGATCCCCGGACTCATTCATTCACTCGACAACTCGAGTAGATCCAGCACCGCCAATAGACCTTCTGGGGTAACCCCCTTAGGGCTGTACTAGACCATCTCTGTATGGGCAGGTCCATTGGGGAGGCCCTAAAACTGAACCTTATGGTGTGATGGTCAGACCAACTGACTGGTTCCACCCCAAATCAGTGATGTCCATCCCCAGGAGGAACACAGATCCAATGAGTGACCTCCTATATGGGTAGAGGAGGTAACCACTTGTGTAAGGCCCAACATAGTCATCAGCTGGAGGAGATTTTGACCAAATTAAGAGAGTTCATTGTCGACCAGGTGTTGAATTCTCCAGAATTAACCATCTGGGGACTCCAGTGCGGATCCGTCAAAATAGCGTGTGCAAAATCACACAGTCAATTTGCCTGTCAAATAGCGCAATGACATTAGCGCTTCAGACAGTATAGCAGTCAAAATAGCTTGCATTTTAAAAGCACAACTTGTCCTCTCCAGATTCCACATTTTTTTTACTTTAAAAACACTAAAAGCACTATTAGTCCTGTTGCTAAACCTGATAAACCCAGGTTTCCGATTGGGTCAGGGGTTCCACAATGCCTAATTAAGGATGATATAAAACAAGTGACCCTTAGTGAAAAAATTCAGATGTGTTACACTTTGACATCATGTCTGATGTGTGCTTCATTGTTAGCCAAAAAGTCAAGGAGCTTGCTGTGCTGGATGGGTTCCTATACCGTGAGAAGCGTAACCAGAAAAGCATACTACAAAATGCCTGCAGTATGACAAAGGACGCCATGGGTGCATGTCTACATTTGCTGGGTAGTACTTTGCTAAAGAAACTGGGTGAGCATAATCATGTACCGGACCCAGCTGAGGTTGCTGTGAAGGAAGCAGTGGTCAGTATGAAGAAGAGAGCAGAAACTACTTGAGAGAGCACGCATCAGATTGTGGCATCTGGTGTTTCTGAATTATCCCCTTCTGTGTCATCACAACTACCATCAATGTCTCTTATAAAGCGTACTGTTCGATGAAACAGAATGGCCACTGCACGTCCACCCCCTGACCCAGAGGATACTGCCACACTTGTTATACCGGTGGAGTTTACTGCCTCAATTCGAAATGAAAAGTTTTTACTGTTTGACTCTGGTCCCAGCAGTGACAGAATTTTAATATTTTCCACACATCGGGACATGGCATTCCTGCAGGCAAGTAATCATTGGTTTGCAGACGGGACCTTTAAATGTTGCCCCTCTATTTTTCACCAGCTATACACTATACATGTGGTGAAATATGGCACTGTAATTCCACTTGTGTACATACTAATGGCAAACCGGACTGCTGCTACATACTCAAAAGTTTTTTCAGCACTGAAAAACTTAGGTGGTGACCTGCACCCAGAGACAATACTAATTGATTTTGAAGCTGCTGCATTAAAATCATTCAAACAAGCTTTCCCAAATGCAACACTTCAAGGGTGCTTTTTTCACCTATGCCAAGCAGTTTGGAGAAAAATACAAGAAATACCAGAAGTGTGCAGTCAATATACATCTGACCCAAACTATGCATGACATATTCGTCTATTACTATCACTGTCTTATGTACCAGTGCCAGATGTACTGCCAGCTTTCGAGGAGCTAATGAAAACTGATTTTTACCAAAGCAATGTAGAGTCATTAACTGCTCTGCTTGATTATTTTGAAGATACATGGCTAGGCAGGCCTCTAGCCCGAGGTGGTAGAAGACGGCCAATGTTTGACATTTCGCTTTGGAATTGCTATGACGCTGTATATTATGATCTCCTCAAGACTATTAATTGTTAAAGCATGGCACTGTGAATTTAATCATTTCATTGGTGCTTACCATCCTTCAATCTGGTGATTCATTGAGTTCCTAAAATCAGAGCAACATTACAACCGCACTGTCATTGAGCAACTTGTTGCAGGGAGTACGGTGCCAAATACAAAGAAAAAGTACAAGGACACTGCAAAACGAATAGCTGGTATTGTGGCTGAATATACAGATCGTGCAAGAAATTAATACCTTAGAGGAATTGCATACAACTTTCAGCTTCAGGCTTAAACAGTGATGTCCCATTAGAAGTTCAAATGCAATGCTAATAATGCTACTAATGCTACTAATGAATTTATTTTGAGTTGATTAATAAAGATATTTTTGCTGTACCTGAGATGAGTTGTCACTAGTTTGTTGCTACTCTATCTCTGAACAGGACGTTTATGTGTGCAGGGGGAGTAGCAGTGTGTAACACATGTGCACCAGCTATTGCGGTAGTAATGCCCTTCCCCAAATACAAGACAGGATTCGACATGAATCAGAAGCGTGAAAGGTAGGACAACTAGTTTGCTGACAGTTTGCTGATAGTTGTGGCGCTATAGCAGAGACGTAGTTATTGCACCACACTATTATTGTTAGACGCTATTTAGTACGCGCTATAGTTGCACACGCGATATTGCATGCGCGATTTTGACAGTGATCCCTCCAGTGCCACGTCGACGATGAAGATAGTTATCTCCTTCAGGAATTCTCCACCATCACCGGGTGGATGGTAGATGAGGAGTATCCCACACCCACACCCTCTCCCAGGATACACGCAATGATCTGGTGGGCTCCACTGGCACATCCAAAAGGCCCAGTTCCATCTTAAATATAATGACTACACCCCTCCCCACTCATCCAGCCTCAGGTGGTGTATCACCAAGAACCCATCCGAACAGCAGAGGCCAACATAGGGCCTGCATTGCTCAGCCAGGTCTTGGTGATGCATGCCAGACTGTTGTTCCAACAAGATCAGCTATAATAGCTGTCTTGTTCTTAATAGATGTGACATTACATAACACCGCCAAGTAGGATGGGTTGTCGAGGAAGACCTTGGCTTCTGCCCATTAAATATGGAGCCCTTGGGCAGGGGACAAGACAGGAGATACGCCTGTCCTGGCTCCATTTCTCACCCAGGGCATCCTCCTGGTCCCCACCACCTCAATCCGCCCCTCCTTTCCTTTTCCCCACCAGGCCCAGTTCTTCCCCTTCTCCTCCGCCTAAGTATCCCAAAGAAGGCTTGACACCTTATATAGGTCTCAGATGGTAAAGAGGGACATTCCAAAGAACAAAGTTCTGACTTCCTTAAATTTATTTTATACCCTGAAAACTGGGCAAAATTCTCAGTCAGCTGGAGGAGTGGTGGCATCGACCTCTTCGACTCCTCTATATATAATAACATGTCATCCGCATAAGTTCCAAGCCTGATTTTCCCCTAACTCCCACAATATTCGGGTGCGCTCTAATAGCTACCGCCAGTGGCTCCATCGCGAGTGCAAATGGGAGAGGGGGTACCACTGCCTTGTTCCCCTGCAGAGTGGAAGCCTATCCGACAAGGATCCAAGAACTAGGATCTGTGCCATCAGCGAGTCATACATTGACCTGACCATTCCAAAAAACCCGTCCCCCAGACCAAACCGGGCCATAACCTCAAACAAATATTCCCATTCAGTTCTATCAAACGCCTTCTCGGCATCCATGGAAATCAAATAGGTACATCTTTCAAGCCACACTACATGCCAGTAGCATTAGCTATGTGCTGCTTATGCCTGCACTCTAAATTCAAAATTGCATCTTCTTTAGGCTAACCTTGTCCAGTGGAACTGTCTCATGGAATGGAATTGCTCTACAAGTGGTCTGATTCCCTGGTATGTGCAGTAACATGTGACTTGCACTTTTAATACCCATTGTCTGCATGGTGCTTCTGGCGGAAAGGCCTGTTTATCTGTGTCTTCAGAGCCTTCTGACTGATTGGTGACTTGGTCTCGAGACCACCTCATCAGATACCCATAGCTGGCCTTTTCCGCTTTAAAATCAGCAAAGCTTACAGTATGTGAGGCATATTACTGGAATCGAGCAGCAGTCTGGTGATTCCTCCAAAGCGGCAGTGTCTGTCAGAAATAAGTCTGTTGATGACACATTTATCAACCAAGGGAACCAAGATTTCAACTTGTCCATAAAATTGCACGGAGTCAGGTGACGCAGGTACCAGCAGGATTCAGCTGTCCTGGGTACTGGCTGCAGTGTGGCTCAGCAACAAACCAGGTAACAAGATTCGGCGAGCAGCAGAGAAAAAAGGATGAGCTGGGAGATGCAGGGGTTTATAGAACAGCGGAAGTGGGCTAAATGTCCTAAATACTGGTGTTCTGTTTTGTAACTTGTCATGAAGAGATCTTGACATGTGGCAGCAGGATTCACATTTGGACGGTGTTTGTTGTTTTCTTTGTAGCCGAGGAGCTTAACAAAAATGACAAAGTAATATGTAGCCTCTGTGTGTAGATGCAAAATCTTCTAGCAGAGACAGACCGGCACCTCCTTGTCAAGCAGAGATGAGTTTGTCACTGGACTTTGCCGTCTGCTTTTTCTCAAGTCAACACAGGAGAAATTAATTAAATTAACACTGTTTTACCACTCATCAGCCATACAATCCCAGTTATTCCCAATAATATATATATTTTCCTCCTTCCATTGATGCACGGCACCCTCAGGTCAGGGCATTCACCAGGCTCCATCGACCAGTAGCTTGCTGCTTACCTCCTCCACAGCCCCCACCCCACATACAAACACACACTGGCCCTACAGGATCCATGGTGTAGGGCCTGAGTGGGGTTTTTCTTAATTTGTCTTTCCCTCTAGCAACCCTCCAACCTCTAGATGGCAGTGCCAAACTACTGGAGGGATGGTATCTGCATTAAAACTTCTGGAGAGCAAGCTCCCTGGCCCGCCACGGGGGTTGCTGTGGCACTAGATGTGGTGTCAGCCCCTCCACATACTGGGGAGCACTTCCATCATCAGCATAATCTCTAAGCCAGGCCACCCACTTGGCATGCCCCAAGTCAGCTTCCGAATCTAGCCCCCTGGCATAGCAGCACAGTTTGGCCAATGGGCAGACCATCCTTAACCACTATGTAGCTAATAAGCCATGATAGGGTGTGCATTATAGGACTTTAATGCAGCTCCAGAGGTGTAGTAAGCACAATGCTGAAGGCCAAGTGTCTGTAGGGTTCTGGGAAGTGCATTAAAATCCTATGATGCACTCCCTAGAGGGTTTATTACACTTATAAAATGGCTGTAAGTTGGTTTATTGGGGAAGAAAATGAGATTTGGCAATGTGTGTTTTATAGAGATTTAATGCAAGGTCAGGTGACTTCTCTCATCCACTGAAGTTTCTAGATTTGTTCCTGCCATTTTATAATTTAGAATAATACATATGTTATTAAAGTGAGTTTTCCAGGCTTTGCTGTCTGCAGAGTAACAGGGTTGTCGCACGTAATGCCAGCAACCTGGGTTCAGGAACAGCCAAGGGGGGCGGGGGGTTGAGGATCCTAGAGGACGCTCTCCTCTTGTGAGGGAGGCAGGCAAGCAGAACTGCTGTACTATCTACTGCCACATAGCTAACCTCAGGTGTTAGTGCAGCGTCATGCTTATCTGAGGGAGGAAGAAAAAAGGAGGGCACAGTCTTCAGGTGGCACGCTCCTTGGGACACCATGTGTGTGCGTGTCAGTGGGGAAGGAGATGAGGCAGAAAAGACTGCAGCGTTTGTTAGAATAGTACAGGCACTCTAAGGCCCAGCGGTCCTAACTGTCCACTCTTCTACTGCACGTGTTCATGTGGTGGAACGCTGCCCCCCCCTTGGGCCTTCCGCTGGAGGTGTGCCATCCAGGACCAAAGTGATAAGTGGCAGAGAAAAGATCAGGTAGGCTGGGAGATGGTCCAGTTTAAGAAGGAAGGCACTGGAGAGAAAAGGACATAAATACGATAATAAAGCTTTCAAATTACTTTGAGTTTTTCATACTCTATACAAACCTCCTCGACCCGAGGCCGCACCGACTGGCTGAGTCACTACCTAACTTACCTGTCAAAGTCCAGTGAACCCTCGGCACTATCCACTACCGAGTTTGCAATCTTCATCTAGTAGGAGTAGTCCACTTAGGCCTAACTGCTTAAGCAGTGTGTGCACAGTTACTGTTCTATCTCTGAATTTTTGCTCTGGGCCTCCTCTATCCTAAATATGTTTCTTCTCTGTCTACCAGCATGCTAAACAGCGATACTGCCTGGCATGATGATCAGTGTTCAGCTTGAGTGTACCATACTTGTTTATCATGAGAGTACAATACTGCTGTCAGCATGGCTCAGCTGGTAGCACATCCACCTCTGGACCAGAAGGTTGTGGGTTCTTGTCCCACACCGGGATTGAACTTGCACCTAAAATGCTGGCATCCGAGTGCAGTATTAGGGGGGGTGCTGTACTGCTGGGGTGTGCCGTCCTTCGGATGAGACGTTAAACCGAGGTCCCTTCTGCCCATCCTGGTGTTGTCCTGGTGGGTGTCCAGGTGGAAGTAAAAGAACCTAGGGCACTCTTCGCAAAGAGTAGGGGACATTCCCGGTGTCCTGGCCAACATTCCCCTTCCCATAAAAAAAAACGGTTCATCCAGGCTGTGTGTGGGTGTTGATGTGAGATATGGCCGCCACTACACATTGAGTCACTTCACTACCAGTCTAGCGTTGCTTGTAAAGCACTTTGGGATACACTGTGTTTGAAAAGCGCTATATAAATGCTGATCCTTCTTCTTCTTCTGCTATTTCTATCATACTGCTGGCTATGTAAGCCCCTGTTGTTTCTTGTCTTGACCTTGTTGCTTGATGCACTTAAATGTAACCTGTACTTGTTCTGTCTGATGTTCATGAATGTACCTTGTAATCTCCTGGGTCACACCTGAAAATAGGCACTTGACTGTCTAGCATGCTTGTCTGGTTAACAAAGGCAAATAAATAAATAATACACAAACTCATTTTAATATCTGCAGCTTACTTACACTGCTTTTCAGTGCCTGCAAGAGTAAAGATGCACGCTAGAGCTGCTGGATGTATTCCACTCAGTGTAAATGTCCCCAGTCGATTGTGGACATGTTGTGGGCAGTGCATTGTGTTGCCATGTGAGATCTGCATTCAGTACCATAGCCAGCCTTACACAGCCTCAGACGCTGCAGCCTCTAAAGGAGCCCTACCAAAGGCAGAGTTAGTGCAAGTCATTAGACTTTCACATATTTATTTTACCCACTCTGCCCTCTTAAAATAGCACACAAGGACTTTACTGGGCTGCACAGAACCTTGTCAAGTGACATCACAATGCCATAGTTACTTGTCACAGTCCAACCCAGTATTTTAAATGACTGCTGCTCCTAATGACATAACCATAAGGTAGCCTCAGCCCTTGTTCTGTATCCACTCAGTGTTCAGAGAGAGCTGGTCTACAACTCTGTTGCTCATCCTACAGTGGCCAAGTTACAAGTGAGGCTTGGAAGGAAGTCATTGCCAGTGCATAACACAACCTGGCTTTGGGTGCTGAGATGCAGCCAGAACCGTGTAGGTGGGTGAGGCTGGGGTACAGCTCTCGTCTCGAGATTGAGGTCCATTGAGGGAGGAAAAAGAAATGCCCACAACAGTAGCTCTGTGTAGATTGCAGAGCTAAACAAACACACACACACTCCATTCAAGCACACAGGAGAAACTAAGCACTGAGAACTCACAAAGTGAACAGTAAAGTAATTGTTGTCCTTGAAAGACATAACACTAATTTTATTTGATACAGGCAGCTTCATAGAAGTGGTAACAGACACAAACAAAGAAGATTCAGACAGCAGTCATTTTCAGCCCAACATTTTTGAAACATCACAGCTTCCGAGTGAAAGAGGGGTAAGACCAACTGCCAGAGAACCAGATTCGGAAAGCAGCAGTGAAGATGGGGAAAATAAAGCAGATGGTGCTGTCTTGGACTGTGCTGAAGAAGTTGAGATGGCCATTCAGCAGAAAGTGGCACTTGAAAAAGATGAAGAACCAGCAGTAAATGAGTGGGAAGATATTAATCTGGTAATTAGAGGTGTCATGATGTAAAAACGTTCACTGCATGATAATTGTTCGATAACATGGGGGGGAGTAGCAGCTGGATTTCTGAGATCTCTTGGAAACAAACAGTAAAGTCAACGTAAGTGGTTCAGTAGTAACAGAAGGAAAACATAGCCACATTCTCCCTGATAAGGTTCATGAAGAATTATGAAATGGGTACCAAAAACTTAATTGGCTGCAGAGCTTGGAACCCAGTGATGATATTCGAGGACAACAGCACTGGAAAAAGATATGTGGCCTCACTGACCTGTTTTTATTATTACGCAGACACAGCTGTGTCAGTACACCTCAGTTCACTTGTATTTAAAAAGTACAGTGCAGCATCTGCCAGCAACTGACAAAACAGCAAAATTACAGTGACTCAGTAGGACTGCTTTTCTTCTTTTTTGCCTTTGTACTAATTAAAAAAAAAGTTTAATTATTTCTTTACTTGTCTTGATGGACTCATTTCATAATTGCAAGGCACTCAAGTTGTGTTTTGTGCTGGGATAATTACATTTTAGACAGTGGAAGCAGTCAGTCTTCAACCCTGTGCTTTAACCCAGCATACTGTTTTATCCTAGTGCACGGCACACGCTGTCATGCCTTATTAAATCATCTAATTTTCATGCAGATCTAGCCACCGCAGTCAGTTGCCTAACTTCATGGCTGCTTACCACTTTATTATGGAGGTGGTCCATTGATACTTTATTCATGTTCACCGTCTTTTCATGATAATAACATTATGCATAGCCCTTTCTGAAATGTAGTATTCCAAAGGCCCTCTGAAATTATTCTGTGTACTCTTTTTCCCAGTTTCATGTGTGTATCTCTAGGGAGAGGTTTGCACTCCCTGGTGCTCCATAACTCCAGCGATGTGCTTGTTCCCCGCATCCATTGCAAGGTCCAGTAGAGCAGTTCTGCAGCTTGCTGTACACAGACGTGTGCTGCTGACCAATTTGCAAGCCTTTCAGCCCACATTTGCATACAGCGAGCAGCAGAACCACATTGTTGGACCATGAGGTGTGGTGCCGAGTGGGCACTGTGCTGAGCTTACAGAGCCCAGAATTAACAAGAGAAGACAGAGGTACTAAAATTATTTCAGTAGGTTAAAGCAGTACTATTCAAATAAAATCTGCGCTTCTTGACTGTTTATTCTCTATGCTTTGCTGAGCTTGTTCCTGGTACTCTTTCCTGCTGGCAGTGTACCATTACTGAGTAATTTGCTCTGTTATCCTTTGTGTTTGTTTACATTTCTGCCCCCACTCCATTGACTAGATAGCTGCTAGCATATGTTCTGTGGCGCTACAACGGTTGTAACGGCTCACTTCCTGGTTGGGTAATACTGATGCTTTAAAGAACTATTGTGGATTAGCCTTTAGGTGGAAGGGTTCTTAAATTTTTTTGTGCAGTTTTCCTTTATGAAACATAAATGGCTGAAAAGCAGTCCAAGACCTGACTTGTAATATATCTAATGACCCTGTTGTTGGCAGAGTCTAACATCATACATTTCTTTTTCATGCAGGAGGACTTGGAAGTCATAGAGAACAATTTGTTTGTTCAGCAGAGCAGCCTCCAGATTCAGAAACAGCAGCAGGAGCGCATTGCTGCTACTGTCACTGGTCAGATGTACTTGGAGTGTCAGGTACACACAAAACCCTGTTTGAATTATCAACTCTTTTGAACTAACCTTTTTCACATAGCTTTTTAACCCCCCCCCCCCCACCTTGGTACCTCATCCTTCTGGCCACTTTCAAGCCACAGCACCACTGACCTGCCCCAGTCCTCTGGAGTATACATGGGGGGGGGGCGCAGAGGGTACCAGCTTCTTTAGGGACAGACTGGTTTTCTTCTGTGTCTGTCCTACACTCCCACTATTCCCAGCCCTAGGTACAAGTCCCTGAATCCATTCTCGAACCCAGGTTGTTTTCATGGAAGTGTGGTGCACTTTTTCTTTAGCCACTGGGTGGTGCTTTAACTGACCTTTTTATGATTCTAATAGTGGAACAAATAAAGCAGTGACACCACAGGCTGTACCTTAATGTACTAAAAAGGCAGTCTGTAGTTAGCCTCCTACTTAGTACCATACAGAGCTGCCTACCCTCTTAGGTCTACGGATTTTGACTTGTTTACTAACCCCAGGACCAAGACAAAGCTTGGAGAGGCAGGCTTTGCTGTATCTGCCCCGAAACTGTAGAATGATGCCCCAGCTAACGTCAGCAATTGTGTAACTGCCAGGGCTTCCCGGAATCGGTTCCAGTCTCACCTGCTCCAGCTGCATGCATGTTCAAACCCCAGGAAATCTTACTGTATTCTGACATATGCAGTATTGTCCTTCCATTGTACTGGTCTGGAGCCAAAATGGTTAATGGAACCTATGCTAATGATGGAATGCTAGGCTCGTGTTCAGTTTTCAAACCACTGTCCCTGGTAAACATTCTATAACTGTCAGATTCTTAAATCGCTGTTTGGTACAGACGCCTGAGAGCCCTCCTTCATCTTTCTTGAAGATTTTATTTCTCAGTTTTTGAAGTAAATTTTATTTCTGTTTGCTTTTAAAGCACTGTCCTTGAGTTTGCAGGTAAATTAGTCTAGATTTAGTGTTATTCCGGTAAGTTTTTCCATTTCTTTTTGGTTCATTTAACCAAGAGGGAACCAAACTTTTATTTATATTAAAAAAAAAAGTAAATTTCTGTATTTTATGCTTTCCCTGGGCCAGTTGCTTAATTTGGTTATTTTTAAAGGAAACCGGGGTAACTCTCAGTTCTCTCAGCGGTTGCTGAACCGACCGAAAAGTAACAAAAAAAAAAGAAATAAAGGGTTAAGCCTTATTCATTTGTGTGGGTTTCTGATTCTCAGGGTTTTTACTGGTTTTGTCACTAACCCAAGAAAAGAACTGGCCCAGTGGATTTTCAGCTTTGTACAGAGTGTGGGGGAACAGTTTGAAAACAGATCCTCATTTAATTTGTGTTTTTGCCTAGGGTTTAACCACCTGAAGGCAGATTATGAACTCTGTAAATGCAAAAAGTATTTCCTCAGTTGACGCTTAATAGGCGTTTGAACTGACTGAAGGAAAAATGTTTGAGGAGGCTGCTGCCCCCAACTGCGGACAAAATTTCTTCCTCTCATAAGGAGAAACTGAAGGAACCAATTGAACAACCCTCTAACCAAAGGTGATGGTTCCCTGTTTAAGAAGAGAACTGCAGACACTGCCACTGAACCGGTAAGTTCTGCTAAGAAAAAGAGGAAGGAAAAACACACTGTACAGGAACCGCAACCTACAAAACTGCGGTTCCAAACACAGATAAATAGCAAACGCTATAAAAATTATGAAGACACTGCTACCCGTTACCACGGTTCCGGTTCAGTGTCCCGGTTCACAGACCTTGATTCAGGACCTGGGTTCCTCCTCAGTTCCTGGTTCACTTGAACGGTTTGCTGAGGTGTACATGGAACGGGAGGATGAGTTTGAATCTGGTGTATCCCCTGATCCTCCACATCCCAACTCACCTGAGAAGGGAGCTGAGGTTTTTTCCTGTCACTTTGCCTTCATGAAGCAGGTGGCACAGACACCGGACCACTCCAGCCAGGAATCCGCAGAGGAGGAAGAGGAGCCAGACTATATGAAAATGATGGATGTGCCAGTAACAAAAGTAAGTAAGTAAAAGTTTATTTCTATAAGGTGCCCTTCCCAGGCTCAGGGCGCCTTTACAAAATTCCACATACAGCATTAAAACCACAGTAATAAATAACATTATATCCATAACAAATTTAGCATAGTTTACGTCACTGAAAATGCTTGATTAAAAAGGAAGGTCTTTAGAGCTTTTTTAAAGCCCTCCACAGTCAGGCTATTTCGTATCTGGCAAGGTAGAGAATTCCAGAGGGTAGGAGCCATAAAGGCAAATGATCTTACTTTGAGTGGGAGCTCTTGCAGCAGGCTATAACAATTAGGACTATGCCGCAGGCACTAGGACCCTCCGGAAAAACTTTTCAGTCAGCAGTATACAGCTGGGACTGCCCCCAACGTCAGCCCCGCCTCAACCTCAGCCCTGGTACAAAATGGGGCGGACCCAGCTCCACCTCGGTTCTTTTCCTGCCGCATCCCGCGCACGTGAGAAGTCTTCATTTCAGCTTGCCAGAAACAGCTAAGTAGCTGTTTTTTCACCCGTCTTGTATAGTTTTCGATGTTTTTTCTCAGGTTCTCGATGGATGTCTTTGCCGTCGTCGGTCTCTCCAGAGCCACACCAAAACAAGTGTGACTGTGAGAGGCAGATCCTTGCTAAGGACGAGCACAAGCGCTGCATCTTTTGCCTCGGGCCGGACCACGACACCGCGGCCTGCTCAGCCTGCCAGGAGTTCACCAGCCAGACCCGGATCCGACGTCTCAAGGCACTGAAGGCGTTCCTTTTGGAAAAGAAGATGGATCTGTACTCCTCGGAGGGGAAGCGCAAGAAGACCAAGCGCCACGGGAAAGACCGTAGTTGGTCCCGGCACCAGTCGTAGTCTCGTTCTCACTCGCAGCCCTCTCCCAAGAAGGCTTGTGTTTCCCCGGGCTCAGGCGAGCATCCAAAATCTTCTAAGACCAAGGCCTGCCCATCGGGGGAGAACCCAGCCAAGCCTCAAGTAACCCCGCTAAGGGTTACCACCAAGCCAGCAGGTAAAAGCCCGGCCCCACCTCCCAAGGCACGGCTGCGCCTGCTAAAGCGGCGCCTCGGGCCCGTGGACTCTCCGGCCCCTCGGTGGCACCCGTCAGCCGGGTCCCACCCACTGACGCCAGTTGAAGGGGTGAAGGGTGCAGTGCCATGGTAGAGCCGACGCCCTGTTTCCCAAGTCCTCCTCCCCACTGGGCTCCCAAGAGGGCTCTCCTTCACGGGCTGATGTCCTGATACTCCTTTCCTGGCTGCAGCTGAGGTTTTCTCAAGGACGAGCTGCAGGAGTTGTTCTCCTTTTGGTGGGGACAGGTCCAGAAGCGGACCCCCCCCCCATCGCCGGCCCAGACACCGGTACCGGACCCGGTGGGCAAACCACAGCCTGGAGGTGAGCCTTTCCTGAGGAAGTCCCCAGAGCAGCCGCCTACACCTCCATCCAGGGCTCGTTCCCGTGCCCGGTCCAAAGACCACCATCGACGCTCCAAAGACTCTGGAGACCGTCGCCAGTCCAGGTCTCACACTAGCAGCCCTTCTTGATCTCCTAGACGAGCATGCTCCCGACGTCGGTCCTCTGACAGACATCGGTCTTTGCTCCGTCGCCGGTCTCAGGACTGGAGTCAGTCTTTGGACCGACGTCAGTCCCCCAGCTACCGATGACAGAGGGAGTCTGGTCATAAGGAGATATCTGACTATTCCAGACTGAGTAGTCGATCTCCCGCTTCTTTCGTCAGCATCTTCTTCCTCTCTCGACTTGGAGCGGTCCCCGAGAGAGAAGGACTAGCCTCGCTTGCCTCCAGATGATCCGACCTTTATGGACATCATGAGGCATATCCAGGCCTCCAATGAGTAGGAAACGGAGGACCTGGATCCGGAACGCCTAAGGTTGGCCAAATGCCCGAGGCAAAAGGAGCCGAAACCATTGGTGGTCCCTCCTTTAGTGGACACTTTTCAGGACCTGACTCGGACTACCTAGAAGCGTCCGGCTTCCATCCCGGCTGTTCCCCAAAAATCGGACAGGCTGTATAAGGCCCCGAGGGCAGAAGCCTTTTTAGCAGAGAACCTTCAGGCGGACTCTTCGGTCATCACAGCTGCCCAGGACAAGTCCAGGCAGCCGAAGCACCTTAGCTCACAGCCTCCAGATCCAGAGTTCTGTATTTGGACCAGGTGGCAAGAAAGTTTACTCTGCCCCACCTGCTCCATTCGTCCTTAACTTCCTGACGACATGGTCCAGTACCAGAATGCGCTGTGGGAGAGGGGACAAGAGCTACTGAGAGCCATGCCAGATTCCGAGCAGAAGACGGAACTTCTGGACATTGTTAAATCGGGCTCCAACATAGGTTCTCATGTCCTGAGAGCCTCGTACAACTCTGCAGATACTGCATCCAGTGCTTCTGCTTCCGGGGTGTGCCTTCAGTGCCACGCCTGGTTAAGAGTTTTGGGTTTTCACCAGGATCTGCAGTCCGGTATCAGGGATTTGTCATTCCAAGGTACCGTGTTGTTTGGGCAAGAGACTGAAGCTTTGATTTCTCGTCTCCAGGAGTCGGACTAGTCCATCTGGTCGGTCCGCCAAATGTACCGCGGCGACCAGCGACGGCAACGGAAACGGCCATTTTGCAAGCCTTCAGATGGTCAAGGTGGACAAGCCTGTGGTAATCAGCAGGGTCAGAGAGGCGGCTTTTGTAGGAGAGCCAGTAACCAGCAACCTGGAGGCGCTCCTAACTGTGGGCCCAAGTCCTCCCAGGCCTCTCTGCCCACGCCTGGCTCAACCCAATGACTCTCTTTCACTGCTTCTCCCTTCATTTCGAAGGTGGAGATCGATAATCTGGACCAATGGGTCCTGGATATTGTCAGGAGAGGACACACGCTAGAGTTCACAGAGTTTCCTCCAACTACTCCACCAAAGGACTGCCGATATTCTCCTTCTCACATCCCACTTCTAGAAGGAGAAATTCAGACCCTCTTGCAGAAAAAGGTAATAGAGGTAGTCCCCTTGCATCAGCGGGGAAAAGGGTTTTATTCTCACTTTTTCCTGGTCCTGAAAAAGACAGGGGACCTTTGTTCCATTCTGGACCTCAGCTCTCTCAATCTCTATATTTATAGAGTACAAAAGGTTCAGGATGGTGACCCTTCCAGGACTACTCCCCCTGCTGCACCAAGGAGACTGGCTCTGCTTCCTAGACATGCAAGATGCATATATGCATATCGGGGTCTTCCCTCCCCACCGGAAGTTTCTGAGGTTCCACTTCCAAGGGGAGCACTACCAATCCGAGTTCTTTACAAAATGCTTGGCAGTGGTGGCTGCGTCTCCCCATGGCAATACCATTGCTTCCCCTTACCTCGACGACAGTACGCTTACAGCCCTGGCCCAGGTCATGCCTACTTCACACCCTCGAGACACCTGTACTCTGTTCCGAGAGCTGGGGATCACCCTGAACCTTCAGAAATCGTCCCCCGAGCCCAGTCAAAGACTCGTCTTCATTGGAGCGGTCCTGGATTCTATCCAGGGCATGGCTTTCCTTCCCCCGGACAGGGGCGATCACCTGCGAGAGATTGCCAAATGGATCTCAGTAACTCCTCAAGTTCCAGCATGGAACTTCCTCAGGCTACTGGGGCACATGGCAGCCATTCCAGTCACTCCTCTGGCCCGCCTCCACATGCAGGTCCCACAGTGGATGCTCAGGGTACAGTGGCACTAGGGCTACGACGATCTAGACTTTCTGGTCAGGATCACTGAGCCAGTCAGGAGAACTTTGCTTTGGTAGATGGACCCCCGGAAGTTATAGAAAGGGGTCAGGTTTCATCCTGAGCCACCAGGTCAGACTCTTACGACAAATGCATCAGATCTGGGATGGGGAGCGCACCTGGGTGCTCATCAAACGCAAGGGATTTGGACACCCGAGGAGCGATCTCTCCATATCAATGTATTGGAGATGCGAGTGGTTCTCTGTGCCTTACAGGCCTTTCAAGAGGACCTGGTGCCGGGCTCTCTTCTAATTCAAACAGACAATATGGCGGTCGTCTTCTACATCAACAAGCAAGGGGGTACTCATCCGTATCCCCTTTGCAGGGCGGCGATGAGAGTCTCGCACTGGGCGCTGGAATGGCACATTCTGCTATCCACAGTGCATGTTCCAGGCGTCCTGAACAATCTGGCCGACAGCTTAAGCAGGTCTCGTTCCAGAGCGCACAAGTGGGAGCTGCTACAGTCCATAGCAGATCAGCTCTTCGACAAGTGGGGTCACCCAGAGCTGGACCTCTTTGCGTCACCATGCAACGCCAAACTGCCAATTTTTTGCTCGCGAGAGCACACGCCTGGAGTCTTATGGCCAGACACGTTATCCCTTTGCTGAGCAGGGAGGTTCCTCTGTGCCTTCCCGCCCTTCCCTCTCATTCAGAGAGTTCTGCTGAAGTTACAGGCAGAAGGGGCTCGAATGATTTTAGTAGCCCTCGGATGGCCTCGGCAGATTTGGTTCCTACTCCTGCAGCGGTTATCCATGGAACCTCCAACTCCTCTGCCCATATGCTCGCAGTTGCTATCCCAGGAACAGGGGTCGCTGGTCCATCTGGATCTTCATTCCTTACATCTGCATGCTTGGCTCCTTCAGACGTAGCTCAACAGAGATACGGGATTTCCCCGGAGGTGGCGGCAGTCCTAGTGTCGGCAAGGAAGCCCTCCACCCGCTCCGCCTATGCTATGAAATGGAAGCGGTTTTGTTTATGGGCCTCGTCACAGCATTTGGACCCCATCACCTGTCCAGTGAACTCAGCGTTACAGTACCTCCTCTCCTTGTACCAACATGGCCTGAGTTACTCCTCTATTAAGGTGCACATGTGGGCTGTCTCCGCCTATCATGCTCTGATCGGAGACAAGGCGTTAGCGCAGTTGGATGTAGCCCACACATTTTTGAGAGGAATTTTGCATATGAGACCTCCCATTAGGGATCCTATCCCACCCTGGGATCTCCTTTCTGTGTTGGAGAAGCTCACCCTCCCTCCCTTTAGCTGGCAGCGGATTGTGAGCTGCGTTGTCTTTCCTGGAAGGTGTGTTTTTTGGTTGCTATTACCTCAGCTCGAAGAGTTTCTGAGCTTGAGGCTCTGATGTGCAAAGAGCCGTATTTGTTTTTTTACAGGGAAAGGGTTTCCCTTAGAACAAATCCTAAGTTTCTTCCGAAAGTGGTCTCGGAGTTGACCCTCAACAAGTCGGTTGACCTTCCAGTCTATTTTCCTTCCCCATCTAATAGAGGGGAAGCTCTCCTTCACACATTGGACTTCCATAGGACGTTGAGGTATTGCCTCAAAAGGACAGCTACGCACTGTCAGTTGGAGCAACTCTTTGTGGCCTTTGCACCACAGTACTTGGGCCAAACCGGTTGCCAAGCAGATGATTTCGAAGTGGATTGTCCACTGCGTATCCTTCTGCTATGAGAAGCACAATAAACCCCTACCGGGTCCGGACAGGGGTCACTCCACCAGGGGAGTGTAGGCTTCTTTTGCCGCCCTGAGAAATGTCTCTATAAGGGACATATGTGCGGCCGCTACCTGAAATTCGGTGCACACCTTTGTCAAGCATTACAGCATGGATATTGTCTCCAGACGCCGTGCCGGTTTTGGTCTGGCTGTTTTGCAGGGACTTTTGTCCTAGGCCTCTGGAGTCAGTATATTCCACCTCCCGGAGTCGACTACCTCTTTGGCGTGGGACTGCTTGGTATTCAGTCCTAATTGTTATAGCCTGCTGCAAGAGCTCCCACTCGAAGTAAGATAGTACAGTTATGTAAGAACTTACTGTAACAGTAGATCTTCGAGAGGAGCTCTTGCAGCAGGCATTACTTTCCCACCCGCCTTCCCCCTCAAGGTGTGCAGATCTTCATCTACATCGTCATGGAGTGCTCCGTCTCCTTCTCTTGTCGAGGCTTTTCACGGGCCTTGGCGGGGGAACTGAGGTGGAGCTGGGTCCATCCCCTTTTGTACCAAAACTGACGTCGGGGGCGGTCCCTGCTGTATACTGCTGGCTGAAAAGTTTTCCCGGAGGGTCCTAGTGCCTGTGGCATAGTCCTAATTGTGATAGCCTGCTGCAAGAGCTCCTCTCGAAAATCTACTGTTACGGTAAGTTCTTACATAACTGTACTTTCTTCCACCAGATGTTTTTAAGGTTACCCTGGGAATCTCTAGCAATCCCTTGCCAGAGGATCGGAGGGAGCAGGAGGGACAGTAAGAAGTCAGGAGTTCCTCCAGGTAGAGGGGTCCCAAACCGTGTAGGGCTTTATAGGTCATCAACATGACCTTGAAAGTGATCCGCCACTGTACAGGCAGCCAGAGCAACTAGCGATGCACAGGTGTTATGTGGTTGGACTTTGGGCTTCCAGTCAACAACCTAGCCGCCACATTTTGCACCAGCTGCAAGCAGCGAATATCCACTCCCAGCCGCCCTAGATAAAGGACATTGCAGTAATCATGATGACTGGCAACAAGGGTGTGGAGCAGGGTAGGAAGATCCTCTGATGGAACCAAGTGTTTCACCCGTGCTATATTCCTTAGATGGAAAAAGGATGATTTGACTATGGCCGACACCTGTGCCCTCAGGGTCAGGCCCTCATCAAATATAACACCAAGGTTACGTACCTGACCAGATGCCATGAGCGGGGTCCTCCCCAGAAATAAACCAGAGGGTTTTCCTGCCCATGGACTTGACATCCTCAACCCTGGTTCCACCTCCAATACCTCTGTTTTTCCCGGGTTCAACTTCAGCCAATTGGTACTCATCCAGTTCCGTATCTCCAGGAGGCAGTTTTTAAACAATGTACTTGACTCAGACACCTGCTCGGGCACAAAAGACATATAGAGTTGAGAATCATTGGCATAGCAATGAAAATTCAACCCATATTGTCTTATAATGTCCTCAATGGAAGCATATACACTGCAAATAACATGGGGACAACTTACGGTCCGTGGCACTTGCCCACAGTAGGCAGTGAGGAGATTAGAAGAATAAACCCCCGACACTACTCTCTGAGTCCTACCCTGCAGGAAAGATTTAAACCAGCTGTGGACCACCCCCCTTAGTCCACAGAGAAACCACATGAGTTCGAGCAGCACCCCATGATCCACAGTGTCAGATGCTGCTGAGAGATCAAGGAGAACCAAGATAGACCAAGTTCTCCGATCTCTCGCCATCAGGAGATCATTTAGTACCCGTACAAGAGCTGTCTCAGTACTATGCTGTTTTCTGAAGCCAGACTGAAGAGGGTCATAGATACTGTGGATGGTTAAATGGTCTTCCAGCTGCAAGGCAACCACCTTCTCGATAATCTTCCCCAAGAAGGGAAGACTCGAAACCGGTCTGTAGTTTTCTGGGCAGTCTGGATCAAGGGAGGGCTTTTTCAAAAGGGGGCATACTATTGCTTCCTTCAGGGGATCTGGAAAGATCCCTCTCGCCAATGATACCACTACTGTCCCAGTAAGGATTGGGCCAATAACCTCTACACACCCCACAAGTAGGTGAATAGGGCCCGGATCCAAACTACAGCAGGTTGGACGCAAAGTCTGGATGATCCTCACTATATCCATGACTGCCAGTTGACTGAAGGTGAACCAAGTTAGTTGGGTATTTGTGTCCCTTGGTTGATCACTGCAAGATCCAATGGGGAGCCGCTGGCTGATCTCGTCCCTGATGGTGGACACCTTATCAGTAAAGAACATCGCGAATTCCTCACACTGTAACTGTGACAACACTCGACCGGCTTGAAGACAGACTGGATTGCACAGTGTCCACAGTCTGGAAGAGCTGGGCCGGTCTATTCTTCGCTGTAGCAATATCCCTGGACAGGAATTCTGCCTTCTTATGGGAAATTGCTAACTGATGGATCTTATAATGATCTAACAGTCTAAGCCTGTCCTCTTCCAGGTGAGTTTTCCGCCAGCGTCTCTCCAATCTTCGGCCCTGTCTCTTCAACCCATGGATCTCCAGAGTAAATCATGGGGCTCCTGAGTGGAGAGTACAGGGACGAACATGGAATGGAGCAGTGGCATCCAGGGCCCTCACAACTGCCCTATTATAGGCTAGCACTAAGGACCCTGGGTCAGTCCTATCCATTGGAAATCCCGAGAAGTCCATCTCTGTCATTAGGCCTTCTGAGGCAACTCCTCCCAAAGGACGGAACTGTACTATCTCCTTAGGGGCAGGCCTCTTTCAGGGGGCCGCAAAACTGAACCTCAGGGCGTGATGGTCAGACTAGCTGATGGGCTCCACCTCCACACCAGAGACTTCCATCCCCAGATGGAATATCAAGTCCAATGAGTGTCCCCCCCCGGTGGGTTGCAGAGGTAATAACCCGTGTCAGGCCCAGTGAATCCATCAATTGGAGGAGGTTTTGTCCAAAAAGTGTGAGTTCATTGTCGACCCAGGCATTGAAATCCCCACAAATTAACCATTGGTGGGATTCCAATACTCTCTCGGCAATGAAGTCCGCAACCTCCCTCAGGAATTCCCTCCTGTCACCTGTTGGATGATAAATGAGAAGTATCCTGAAGCCTGCACCTGCACCCACAATACATTCAAAGGAGTTGGTACATCCAACTGGCACCTCCCTGAGGTCCAGCTCCTGTCTAAAACAGACTGCAACTCCCCTGGCCCTACAGTCCACTCTTGGGCGGTGAATCACCAAGAACCCGGCCGGAACCACTGACTACAAAATGGGGCCCACATTTTCATCAAGCCAGGTCTCGGTGATGCAAGCTATGTCCACAGATGTAACAAGATCTGCCACCAAAACAGTCTTGTTTCCGATAGACTTAGCATTGCTTAACACCGCACGAAAGGGACAGGACTCCAAGGATGACTCCACCTCCTGCCTGATCAAGTCAGTGCCCTTGGGTATGGATACAAGACATGATGGACCTCGTTCCTGTATCCATTTCGTCCCAGAGCGCCTCCTGGTTCTAACTGTCCCTATCCGCCCACTCTTTTCCCATCCCCCACAAGAGTTCCAGGATCTCCTATTCCCTCCACTCCTTCGTCTCACAATGCCAAATATTCGGCATTTCCTATAAACTTCTGAAGGAAGTGCGGGACATTCAAATATAAACATAGAATTTGACGGCAGATAAGGACCGCTTGGCCCACCCAGTCTGCCCATTTCCCTACCTACTGGATAAGCTGCAGATCCTAGTTAACCAGCAGCCTACTTCTTCCTACCCCCAACCCCTAGAATGGCCTTATGACTGTCCCATGCATTCTTGAATTCCACCACTGTTTTTGACTCCACGACTTCCTCCGGAAGGCCGTTCCATGCATCCACAACCTTCTCTGTGAAAAATTCCTTAAATTACCTCTGAGCCGCCCCTTATATCTTCAAATTGTGCCCCTTGTTCTTGCACACCTCTTTTTTTGAAAGATGCTACCCTCTTGGACTATGTTGATTCCCTTGAGGTACTTGAACGTTTCTATCATGTCCCCCCTCTCCCTCCTTTCCTCGAGGCTATACATATTAAGCTCCTTTAGTCTCTCTTCATATGTCTTCCGGTGCAGACCCTGCACCATTTTAGTTGCCCTTGTCTGGACAGCTTCCATCCTGTCTATGTTTTTGTGGAGATTGGGTCTCCAGAACTGCACACAGTACTCCAGATGGGGTCTCACCAGCTGTCTGTACAGAGGGATAATAACTTCTTGTTTTCTACTGGTGATGCCTCTCCTATGCATCCCAGTATCCCCCAGCCCTCCTTGCTGCCCTCTCACATTGCTTGCCCACCTTTAGGTCATCTGATATGACTACCCCAGGTCCCTTTCCATTTTGTTGTTGTTAGTATCTCACCCCCCATTGTGTACTCTTCCCCTGGGTTTTTGTTTCCCAGGTGCATTACCTTGCACTTCTTAGCATTGAATCTAAACTGCCATACATTTGACCATTCCTCTAATCTTGCCAAGTCCCTTGTCATTCTTTCCACCCCACCTCGTGTATCAACTCTGTTGCAGATCTTTGTGTCATCTGCAAAGAGACATGCTTTCCTTCCAGTCCCTCTGCAGTGTCACTTATAAAGACATTGAAGAGGACCGGTCCTAATACTGAACTGCGGTCTCTACCTAGTAAGCCCCTTTCTTCTGAGTGGACTCCATTGCTATTACCTCTCGTGTCCTATTCTCCAGCCAATTCTTTACCCAGGCTGTCATCTTGAGACCCACTCCCAGGCTGGCTAACTTGTATATTAATCTTTGTGTGGGACTGTGTCAGATGCCTTGCTAAAGTCTAGGTAGACCATGTCCACAGCCCCTTCCTGATCTACTACTTTGGTCACCCAGTCAAAGAAATCTATCAGATTCATCTGGCATGACCTTCCCGCTGTGAATCCATGCTGCAGGGTCCTGTGCCTCTCTGGCCTCTAGATACTCGACAGTTCTTTCCTTCAGAAGTGATTCCATCATTTTCCCTATCACTGAGGTTAAACTAACCGGTTTGTAGTTTCCTGCTTCTGCCTTGCTCCCACTTTTGTGAAGGGGAATCACATCTGCCCTCTTCCAGTCCTCGGGTACCACCCCATCCTCCCATGACTTGTTAAAGAGGGTAGTTAGTTGTGCACTAGTTCTACCTTTAGTTCTTTTAGAATTCTGGGATGAACCCATCAGGCCTCATTGCTTTGTCCACCTTCAGTTTTAAGAGTTCCTTCAGAACCCTTTTCTTCTGTAAATGGGCTGGTATCAACTTCTGTATCCAGAGTGTTTCTACTGTTTGTTTTAGGTACCTCCTCTTCATTTGTAAATACTGAGCAAAATATTTGTTTAGTATCTCTGCCTTTTCACAGTCTCCCTCTGTCCACCCTCCCTCTCCTTTATTAAGCCTCACTATCCTCCCTTGGTCTTCCTTCGCCCCCTGATGTACCTATAAAAGGTTTTATCCCCCTCTTAACTGAGTTGGCTATCTTTTCCTCGGTTTGGCCTTGCTGTTCTGACTGCCTTCCAAGCCTCCTTTGCTTTAACTGATACAGTTCTCTGTCCTACTCCTTCATGGATTCCTTGTACTTCCTGAATGCTTTCTTTTCTCTTGAACCTTCACTGCCACTTCCTTTGAGAACCATAGTGGTTTCTTACATCGTTTTGTTTTATTTATTTGCTTCACACAGGCTCAAGTACCTCTGTGATGGCAGTTTTATTATTCCCCATTGTTCTTCCACCCTCCTTCCTGCCCATTTGCTAGTGCATTCCTTAGGCACTCACCCATTTGGCAAAGTCAGCCTCCAAAGTCCAGTACTTTTGCCTTTGTATGGCTTGACTCTATTGCTGTGTTTATTGTGAACCATACTGTTCGATGGTCGCTAGTTCCCAGATGGCTACCCACTTCTACACCTGTGATCCTCTCTCCATCTCCATTTGGAGAGAACCAGGTCTAAGATTGCTCCCTCCGAGTGGGCTCCAATACTAGTTGTTCAAGGCATGTCCCTGTAGGGCATCTAGAATAACCCCACTCTTCAAGTGGCTGCTGCAACTGCACTTCAGTTAACATCTGGCATATTCAGATCACCCATCAGCAATATCTCCCTCTATCTGCCATTCTAAGTATACTTTCTGTCATTTCCTTGTCCATTTCCTCCCCCGAGAAGGGGGTCTGTATACAACCCCTGTGCAGACTGTGGTGCCATTGCCTGTCTCCAAATTGACCCACAGTGCTTCTTCTCCTCCCTGTTTACCCTTTTGTTCTGTTGCTTTTATTCCTTCCTTTATGTAAAGAGCTACTCCTCCTCCTCTTTACCCTCCCTGTCCCTCCTGTAGATAGTGTATCCTGGTATGTTTATGTCCCAGTCATGGTTTTGTGTGTACCATGTTTCTGTGACTGCCACGATATCCAGATGTTCCTCCTCCATCAAGGCCAGTAATTCAGGAAGCTTGTTACCCAGACTCCACGGGCATTGGTACTCATTGCTTTCCATTTTTGATGGCTTTTACCTTTGTTCCAGCATCCCCACTGACCTTTCTACCTCGGTCTTTTTCTCATTTAGTACCTTTGTTTTGTAGGAGAGGCTGGATTTTCCTGGCTTATCAGTGCCTCTCCTTTGACTAGTTTAAACGCTTCCCAATGAAGCATTTAAACCGATTGCTCAAAAGACTTGTTCCCTTCCTGGACAGATGCAGACCATCCTGCCAGTGTAGGCTGGTGCCCCTCCAGGTAGAACCCCATTCCCCAATGAAGCCAAACCCCTGTGCTCCACACCATTTTTTTAACCATTCATTAAACTGCATGGGCTAATTACCCTCGCCTCCCCTATGCCATTGACAGGCAGCACCTCTAAGAAGGATACTGTGTGTGCTACTTGTCTTAGGCCCCTCCCCAACTCTACAGTGTCCTCCTGCACTGCTCTAATCTCATGATGAGCCAAGTCATTTGTTCCTAGGTGGACAGTGACGTCCAGCTCAGACTCCCTTGCAGCTGTTCTCGTGATCCTGAGGATGCGCTTCCTGTTCCTCCAAGTCATGGTACCAGGCAGGCACCTGACTTCAGTTTTCCCTACTCCCCCCAGTTCTATCCCCCTAATAATTGAGTCCCCCACCAGGAGCTGCTTCCTTTCCCTGTGGTGTTCTCTGCCTCCTTCCTGTGGGCCTCCCTTGTGACAGTTGTCATCAGTCTCCTCTGTGGGTGCATCCATAGGGGAGCTATGCTCCCCCAGAATGGTGTATGGATTGTGGAGTGGAACAACTGACTGGGTGTGCCTCTGTTCCACCATCCTCACCCTCCCTGAGCCCACTGTGGTCCAACTGCTGTGCTTTCTCGTCAACCTCTGGAGGTAGTGGTGGTGGCTCTGGTGCTCCCTGGATGGGGAGGCCCTTCCTACTGTCCAGTGTGGCCTGAGGGAAGGTTCCTTACTACTGTCCAGTGCGGCCTGAAGACGGGCAACTTCCTCCCTCAGGGCAGAGAGTTGTCTGCAAATAGGGCAGCATCTCAGCCTCCAGAAAGACTCCCAGAAGACTGCTGTCCCACAGCCATTACATTGCACTACTCCCCACGTTTATCTACTTTTTTTTTGTTTGTGTTTGTGTGTGTGTGTGTGTGTGTGCGTGTGTGTGATTGGTTTGTTATATAGAAATATACTGTATATATTATACAGTGTGTATGCTTATTGTCAGTGCAGTGTGCTAGAGAGGATATGACAGTGATATGCACCTTGCACTCTTGAGGAATGATGTCAGAACCCCAGGTATAAAGGAACTATTTCCAGGGGTGGGTGGGTGAGGATGGAAGGGTTGGGCCAAACTGTGCCCTCGCAAAACAATCAGCTAAAAGCTCTGACCCAGCACTGGCGATGAGTGCCTTCCTGTCAGCAAGATACCCTACACAACAATTTGACTGAGAAAATACCCTGCTAATCAAACAGAGAAAAATCCAGACATACAAGTCAGACACAGGTAAACCTCCCCAGCCCCAAAACAGCCTGGTGGTTTGTTAGCCACAAAGGAAAATCAAATATGCAGTTATTTCAACCCTTCTGAAGATGCTGACAAGATAAGCAGTTTTGAAACCCCCCTTCCTGAATTAAAAACTAAAATAATTAAACACAATGCAATACCAATGTAAAAGTAAGGAAAACTTCCCTCAGATGTAAGCAAGAGAGAGATTTGTTGCAGATATCTAGTCCAATATAATATATCCCATGCAGCTTCTCAGTTGTTTCAAAGCACACCCAGTTACACAACTTGGAAGAAGATGGACTTCTGGTCTTCAGTCTTCAGAGATCCTTCAGTCTTGAGGGGGGGAGTACCGCCTGACTGTGTTCTTACCAACCCAACACATTCAGATCCTAACAGTAATACTAAATTCTAGGGACATGGATATGTTGTTCATCCACACTCATTGGCAGTATCCTTGCCGCTTTAAATCTTGCCGGAAGGTCTTCAAGCTTGCTCCTCCCACCCACCCGGGTGGTATAACTCTCGGCTCCGCCCCATGACGCCAGATCTTCCTTACCGCTTGAAGCTCAGGTTCCCTCCTTAACGCCTCCTGCGCTGCGACTGGTTCCTATTTCTCCGCTATGATTTAAAAATAATATTTTGCAAAGATTCTTAGTTCGATCCCCGCGGGCTGCGGCGGACAAATCGACTCCTGGATTTTCGGAGATGCCCATGCGGGCAGAAGATGTCTCGGACGGATCCACACTCCACGTGTGTCTACTGCTTAGGCCTTGAGCACCACCGCAGGCTTGCATACCTGTGCTCATCTTTCTCGCCCACGCCCTCAACCGTGCTGCCCGATTGCAACTGGGCCGCCCGAGAAGCCTCCCCTCCGGTGAAGTCCAAGGAGGCCCGGTTGGCGGTGTCCGCGGCGGCGGCTCGGGCGGATCAGCTCGAGCTGATGCCCGCCTCAAGAGGAGGCGCGCGGTCAGATCTTCCTCGGCCGCTGCATTTATCCCGCCTCTCTGGGTTCTTCCTACACGGCTTCCTTTAAGGAGTTTTGTCTGTCCTCCACTAAAGGAGAAGGGCTCAGCGCCTGCTGGACCTTTTCTCGGTCCAAAAGAGGGACAAGGTAAGTCCCTCCGTCGACGCTCTTGGGAGCGGAAAGGTCCCTCTCCGCGCCGCCGACGGCCGGCTTCGGCCGACCTCAGGCTGCCGCCACTGGCCTCACGGTGTCCCCGCAGGTCAGCTGACCGAGACTCCACTGATGAAGTCGTAGATTTTTCTCGACCCATTGGACGGGCTGTCGCTTAGCAGCCGAGATTCCCCTCTCCGGTTCCCCGGAGGAGTTGAGGATCCGTGGCTCGCCTGAGCTCCGGTTCCGAGCCTCGGATGGACCTTCCGGCGGAAGGGAGTGCCGGTTCCGCCGACACCTCCCTGCACCGACCCCGGAAATTCCGGGACTCGGTCTCGGTCTGACCTTCATGTCCAAGCCTGCTCCTACTGCCATAGGCGGTCTCGGGTCTCGTGACACTGTAAGCGGCGTACGGCTGGTCCGCCTCGCCTCCTCCTCGATGAGGGAGGCTTCGGGCGAACATGCCGACGGCACGAGACCTTATGTTGCAACAGCCCTCCTGGCCGGAATAAGCCGACTCCGCCTTCCCCGGCCATTAAGTGGCTGTCACCGGAACGGCCGACACAACCCTCGACTTTGTCCGAGAGCCTACACCCAGGCCGGTTGTTCGCCAAAACCAGCTGCTCCACCATTCGTGGAACCTCCGCCCACAGCCACCAATTGGGGCTCACCAAGGATTCTCGGTCGGCTAAGGGTTTACCCCATCGGCTGTCAGTTACCCTCACTCCCGGACCGACCTGGCAGGTGAAGGGTGGCTCAGGCCAGAGGCAGCTCTTTGAGGACTCTTCCGAGTCCGAAGACGATTCCTCCTTCTTCTCCAAGCGACTGGACTTGGAGTCTTCAGGAGGTCAGCCAATGGACGATAGCCCGTCGTCCTTCCTAGGGACTGCTTCGCTCATCTCGGAGTCTACCGGATGGAGCTCAACCCGCTTCCAAACGGGCCAGGTATCCCTCACGGAGATTCTGGACCGAGGGATTCTCCGACGAGGCCTTTCCGTGGCGAGGCCATAGTGGGTCCGGCACTGGAACTTTGGCAGCGCCCGCTTCCTGCCCTCGCGCCTCGGCCAGGATGGCTAGTGGCTGGTCCCACCGTTCCTTGTCCGTTTTTCGGAACACCCTCTGCTGAGGGGTTGGTTACCGACAGCGCTGTGCGGCGCAACGCCCAGGATGTGGACAAACCTCCTGACAAGGAGTCCAAGAAATTGGACTATGTCGGCGAAAAGTCTACGCCAGGCCTCTCTCGGCCTTCGCTAGGCCAGTTCGGCCGTCCTCATGGCACATTTTCTCATGCCCTGTTGGGCTCCCTGGATGAGGTCATCCCTCATCTTCCCGCCATCTGCAGACTACGGTTACAGGTGCGGACCAGGGCAGGGCAGTGGCCAAACAGCAGCTCCAGACTGCTTTGGATGTAGGGGACTCATGTGCCAGATCGGTGGCGGCCGCAGTGGCTATCGGTCGGTGGCTTGGCTGAGGATATCCACCTTTACTCGGATACCCAGCACGTTGGCGGATGTTCCTTTGGGACTGACCTCTTGCCCTGGGGTGGAAGGTCACCTGCAGAGGATCGAGTAGTCCAATGCCACCTTGGACTCGGTCTCTTCCGCTCAGAAGGACAAAGGCCGCAGAACCACAGCCTAAGCTCTTCGCCTTCTGTGCCTCGGCGCGCCCGGCCCAGCAATTCAGGGGCCAGCAGGCCGGGCCTGGCATCCCAAACCCAAGCCGCCGGCTTCCTCTAACAGGAGGCAGGGAGGAAAGGGCCCAGGAGGTCCTCGGCCGGTCCCTCCTCCAGCCTGCCCAGTGACGGCTGAGGGTGTCGCCCCATCCCCGTCACCTTCCCCTGGGTCCCCCTGGGGACGGCTCCGCACTCTGCGTTCGCTTGGTCCGCTGTTACCACGGACAGGTGGGTCTTGGAGGTGGTGGAAGAGGCCTGCCTCTGAATTGAGCAGGCACCACCCTTCAGAGCCGCTCTCGGGGGTTCGGGATCCCAGCCTCACTGGCGTCTCGTCGAGCCGACATCACTCTCCTCCTCCAGAAGGAGGTGGTAAGAGAGGTGGTGGACCCTCCTTCAGACCCAGGGTTTGTGTCCAGGTACTTCCTGGTTCCGAAACGGACGGGGGGCTGGCGCCCCATTCTCGACCTACACGACCTAAACAAGTTCCTAAGGTCTCGAACCTTCAGGATGGTCACTCTGGCTCAGATTATACCATCCTTGGAACGCGGCGTGTGGTTCTGCTCTCTGACTTGCAGGACGCCGCTTTTTTCACGTCCCTATCCGTCCTGCCTCACCAGAGATTCCTTCGCTCCGAGCGGAAGGATCCTTCGAGTTCCAAGCCATGCCCTTGGCTTGTCTCCAGCTCCCAGGGTCTTCACCAAATGCATGGCAGTGGTGACAGTATCCTCGGGCGCTGAGGGGTCCGGTGTACCCTTACCTGGACGACTGGCTGATAGCAGCTCCCTCCAGGAAGGAGGCGGAGTGGTCCAGAGATCTGGCCCTCCAGGTCTGCTCTCAACTGGGCCTCCTTATCAACGAGGCCAAGTCGGAACTCGAGCCGAAGCAGGTGATTTTATTCATCGAGCGGGCTCGACTCTCTTGAGCCAGGCGCGGCTCAGCGGACAGGGCCGGGTCTTTCCTCCTTTGCCCGATCTTTCTGGTTGGGCAATTGCGCCTGCCCGGGACTCTCATGCCTCCTGGGTCTCATGGCGGCCTGTACCAGCGTGGTCCGTTGGGCCCGCTGGAACATGCGTCCCCTTCAGTGGGGACTGGCCAGCCAGTGGTCACAACACTGCGATCCCTTGGACCAGCTTGTGTCGGTGACACAGGGGATGTGGAATGCTCTCCAGTGGTGGACCATTCCAGATCATTTGCAGGAGGGCATCCCGGTCGTCCGCCCCGAGCCGACGGTCTCTCTGTCGACCGATGCCTCTCTGATGGGTTGGGGTGCCCATCTGGGGGAACACCGGGCTCATGGCCTCTGGTCCCCGCGGGAGTCCCGATGCCACATCAACCTGCTGGAGCTCCGAGCGGTCCGCTTAGCTCTCACCGCCTTTGCTCCGCTCCTCCGGGGCAAGTGGTCGGACAGTCCAGACGGACAATACCACGACCATGTACTATCTAAACCGCTAGGGGGGACGCGCTCCATGCTTCTATGCAAGGAAGCTCTCCGTATTGGTCACTCGTGCGCAGCCTGGAGGCGGATCTCCTAGCCATTCACGTGGCAGGAGCCTCCAACACCCTGGCCGATGCCCTGAGCGGGATAGGGCTGCATCCCACGAGTGGTCTCTCCTGCCGGAGGTAGTACAGCATCTGTTCTCCCACTGGGGCACCTCAGGTGGACCTGTTTGCCTCCATGGAGAACGCGGCTGAGTCTGTTCCATGCCCGCCCCCTCAGCAGGGGCTCGCTGCAGGGGATGCCTTCTAGAGGCAATGGACCCCGGCCTCTTTCGCCTTTCCCCATTTCCCTTGATCCACAAGGTGCTTCTCAAGGCGAGGAGGACAAGGCGCAGGTGATTCTGATAGCCCCAGACTGGCCTCGCCAGTTCTGGTACCAGATCTCTCAGTCTCAGCTCCAGGACTCCCGGCAGCTTCCAGCTCGCCGGACCTGCTCTCAGTCAATCAGGGAAGGTGTTCCATCCGGACCTTCAATCCTGCACCTGACGGCCTGGTTCCTGAGCGGCTAGAGTTCCAGGCTTTGGGTCTTTCCGACGAGGTCCTCAATGTAGTTGAGGCGTCCCGTAGAGTCGACCAGAAAATGTTATGCCTTCAAATGGAAAAGGTTTTCCATTTGGTGTCAGACAAGGGCTTGGACCCTTCCTCCTGTTCCTTGGCAAGCATCTTGGACTATTTATGGTCCCTTTCTAGTCAAGGGCTTAGGTCGGCGACCCTAAGGGTGCACCTGGCAGCCATCTCTGCTTACGGGCGCGGGCTGGGAAGCAGTCGGTGTGAGAGGAAAGATGGTCTGGCGCTTTTTCAAAGGCCTTGATCCCATTTCCTCCAGTCGAGAACCCCCACCTCCAGGTGGGATCCTGCTGGTACTGGCAAGCTCATGGGCAAGCTTAGAACCTATGCACAGGTGTGCTCTCTCTCACCTGTCGTGGAAGACCGCCTTCTTGGTGGCTATCACGTCAGCCAGAAGGATGGGAGAGCTCCAGGCGCTCCATCGAGTCTCCTTACCTGGTCTTCCACAGGGACAAGGTTGTCCTGCGCCCCCACCCGAAATTCCTTCCGAAGGTGGTGTCGGAGTTTCACCTTAACCAGGTGTTGACTCTGCCGGTGTTCTACCCCAATCACACCTCGGAGGCCGAATATAGGCTCCATACTCTGGACCCTAGAAGGGCGCTCGCTTATTATAAGGAGCGCACGGTTGATATTCGGGAGAGGTTCGCCAGCTGTTTGTCACCTACGCTTGAAGCCGCATCTGGCAGACCTGCAGCCAAGCGACGATAAGCAGGTGGGTAACCTCCTGCATAGATCTCCTATAAGTTAGCGGGCATGGAGCCTCCCAGAGGGATAAGAGCTCATTCTACCCGCCATACTGCTGCAACGGTGGCTGCTTCCAGGGACGTCCCTATCCAGGAAATCTGCAGGGCTGCTACCTGGAAGTCAGCAAACACCTTCATTACCCACTACCACATCGACCTTGAGTCACGCCGGATGCTGGTTTTGGGGCCTCGGTTCTCCAGTCTCTCTTCCCAAGTAAGTATATGGGGTGTGCCTTGCCTCCCTCCTCCCGGAGAACTGCTAGGAGTCTGCCAATGAGTGTGGATGAACAACATATCCATGTCCCTAGAAATACAGGTTACTCACCTGTAACAGGAGTTCTAGGAATGGTATATGTTGTTCATCCACACGACCCACCCGACCTCCCGGCTTCGACAAGACAACCTGAGCTTCTCCAGCGGGCCAGATCTGGCGCCATGGGGCGGAGACCGAGTTATACCACCCGGGTGGGTGGGAGGAGCAAGCTTGAAGACCTTCCGGCAAGATTTAAAGCGGCAAGGATACTGCCAATGAGTGTGGATGAACAACATATACCATTCCTAGAACTCCTGTTACAGGTGAGTAACCTGTATTTATAAAAACCCCACTAAATCAACACTTTTATTTATTCCTAATATACTCCCTTAATAAAAACCACCCCGCTCCCTACTTTTAAATCAAAAACATAATACTAAATAAACATCTATTCACAAATTTATATATAAACAAAAACAAAACAAAACCACACTCAGATGGCAACTCCTCCACTCTGTCACAAAGTGGGAGAAAAGAGGGAAGGTTTACAAATCCCACCCACTGTCTCTCACACAGAAGAGGAGAAAAATACAAATTACAACATTAATACTTATTTAAACTAACATAAAATAAAATAAATTTTAAAATTAATAAAAATAAAATATTCACTCAACAAAAAGTCTCAATTCACTTAACAGTCCTAATTGATCCAGTATTTCTTCTTAATTAGCTTTATCACTCTTTTTATCCAAGAAACAGGAGATAAAAAGTTGTACACAGAGCTCACATCTCAAGGAACCATGAATGCAATTCAGTCCCTCCTGTGGGCTCTCACTTCCATAAAGAACCAAAAGCAGTCATGAATCCCAGCGATAAGTTCTAAAATCAGTTCTCTAATCAGATTTTACTTCATGATCCAAATTCAATTCAAATATTACATACGGACATACACTGTCACTCCCCGCTTTAATCACAGGTTACATAGATTCAAGTAGCCAAATTTGTTTCAAGTCTCCTTGCAGTCTTCACTCCAACCGGAGTCGGGCTAAAGTTATTATATTAGCTAATTCCATCGACAGCATTCCCAGAACTCAGCCCAGCCACAAAACCCTTCCCCAGACCCGTTCTACCCTACGGCCACCCACCAGCTACCGTCCAGCCGAACAGAGGCAATACGGAGCCGACCGCCCTACGGCGGCAGGCCCACAGCACATCACTAGGTCGGGTCAGGGCCGAGAAGAAATTCCTCTCCGGGGAAATCGACAAACTTGCTGCCCTGCAAAAAAGCCAACCGACTCCAACTCTCTCCTCCACTGCAACAGAACACGACGCAATCCAGCCTCTGACTCTGTTCCATACTTCACAGCCCAGCTACTAAGGCAAGATCATTTCTTTCACTCTATTACCAGATTTTAAGTCTCGCTAGCAGCGCTTCACAGTAGTCACACTCCAGGGACAATCCAGGGACAATCTAGGGACGATTCAGAAGTAAATAAAGTAGTAGGATGATAATGTCTAAATTTTTCCCATTTCAGTTCATAGGAAAAAGTCAATACAATCCACCAGGATGATCAATAAACGAAATGGAGCAGAAACGAGACAAAAACGAATAACATAAACACATCAGCTTAAATAAACAAATTTAAATTAAAAAAAACACAGAAGTTAAAACAAAATTAAAACAATCCTGTGGCTGTTCCATTGCTGCTTACTGCTTGCCCAACATGGCGGTCATCTTTGTAAGTTTAGACTGGTGCTGCCCATCCACAAGTCTCTGAAGAGACGGGCTTCCAGAATTTTATAAACCTCCACTTCATTCCCCCAGTGGACAAGAGGATGTACAAAAAGTATTGGATGGCTAAGTCTGGAGCAGAGTTCCTTTTTGGACTCCCCAGCCATCAAGAGGTGGTGCAAGCTGCGGCTTGTGATAAGGCAGGGATTCCCCTGCCATCACACCCACTGGATAAAGACTCCAGAAAAAATGGATTCTATGGTAAAGAAATCCTACTTTGGTGCCTCTTTGGCCATTAGACAGGCCACTTACATGGCCTATGTCTCCAGATATCAAAAAAGTCTCTGGGATGCAATTTCAGATATTGCTAAGGGCATAGAGGCCTCTAAATGACAGTTCAGAGTAGCAGTGGATGCCAATGATATTGCAACCAGGCAAATGGCAACTTCAATGTCTCTGAGGAGATTGGCCTGGCTGAGGGCAACTGATTTGTCCCAGGACACCCAGACAAAGGTACTGGACTTTCCTTGTGAGCTCACATCCCTTTTTGGTGAACAGAGGCTTACATGGAAAGGATGGATGAGTTCAAGGTGGCTTATAAGAGTGCTGCTGCAAAGGAGGAAGCAGCAACACCCCAGAAGTACCAAGGCAGAGGGGGTAGAACCCATTACAAACCCTTCTTCCAGGCCCAGGCATTGCCTGACTATCAGCCTCAGAGAGGGTACTGCAGAGGCAGAAGGAGCAGCAGCCGTACTGGCCTCAGCACTCAGCCAAGTGCACAGACTAGGCAGACCCCTGAGGGGTCTGCCAGGGCCGCCTCCCCAGGCTGGCCCACTGCCTCCAGGTTTGGGAATCCATCACTACAGACAGATGGTTCCTGGAGGTAGTGGGCCAGGGGCTTGCCCTCAGGTTCAAGATCCTGCCCAAACTGAGGGCAACATTTTTTCAGACCTGCCAGTCTATCAGAAGTAACTCTGTTGGTAGAGGAAGCTGCAAAACTAATTCAAGACAGATCAGTAGAACCTGCCCCCTTGGCCCACAGGGAAAGGGTCTCTACTCAGGATACTTCTTCACTCTGAAGAAACAGGAGCGTGGCGACCCATATGGGATCGCAGACATTTAAACAGGCATTTAACAAAGCTAAAGTTCAAAATGGTCAATCTGGCTACCATCCTCCCTACACTCAGGAAAGGGGATTGGGCTAGCATCTCTGGACTTAGCCACATCCCTATCAGGCAGTCACACAGAAAGTATCTCAGGTTCAGATTGCCATTAGATCACTGCCAGTTCAGAGCCATGCCTTTCGGCTCTACCTCTGCTCCAAGGGAGTTTACTAAGTGCCTAGCACTGGTGGTAGCACACCTAAGGAGGCAAGGGGTTACAGTCTTCCCATACCTGGACAACTGGTGGTAGGCCAGTCTCCTCAGTGGGTAGAGATGCATTGATCACCATCCAGGATACCCTGTGAACGCTGGGCCTCCTGGTAAATCAGAAAAAGTCAGTGCTAATGCCAATTCAGAGCCTGCAGTTCATGGGGTGGAACTGGACACTCTGAGAGGAAGGACCTTCCTCCCACAGGGAAGGGTAGACAGCTTGGTGCAGCTGGCAGGCTCATTCCAGCTGCATACCCCCAGACCAGTGAGGCATTTTCTACAGCTGTTAGGGCACATGGCAACAGCAACCATGTCAGAGTCAAGATTCCAGCTGAGAGATACTGGTCCCATAAAAGAGATTCCCTGTCAAATATGGTTCCAGTCACAGGAACCCTGCTGCAAGCTCTGCAATGGTGGCAGGAAAAAGACAACCTCTGGGAAGGGTGTGCCTTTCCTCCAACTGCCGCCAGCAGCAGTCTTAACAACAGATGCCTCCCCCCCCCCGGGTGGGGTGCACACCTAGGGGAATACACTGCACGTGGTACTCGGCTCTGTCAGGAGTCTGTGCTTCGTATAAAACCTGCTGGAGCTCAGGGCAGTTTATCTGGGCATTCAGTCCCTCGCTCCAATGCTTCAAGGCAAGGTAGTTTAGGTCAGGACAGACAGTACAACCACAATGTACTAAAAAAAAAACAAGCAAGGGGGCACAAAGTCGTCCCTACTGTGCACAGAGGCCATGAAACTGGAGTCTAGCTTACTCCCTGGGAATCTCCCTCTCAGCAGTACAACTCCCAGGACAATGTCCTGGCAGAAGCTCTCAGCTGGATCAAGCAAAACCACCATGAGTGCAAGAGGTGTTCAGAAGATTGGGCACCCCAGACGTTTCCCTCTTTGCAACCCCAGACAATCACCAGCTACCACAATTCTGTTGCAGGCCTCTTGCAGTGAGCACAGTCACTCTGGATGCGCTGCTGTTGGATTGGACAGGAAAGTTCCCGTATGCCTTTCCTCCATTTCCCTTGTTGATTGCTGAACAAGCTCAGTGTTCAGCCAACGACAGTGATCCTCATTGCTCCAGACTGGTCCTGACAGCAATGGTATTCTGTGCTGCTGACCCTGTCAATTTCCAGGCAAATCTCTCTAACCAGGAGGCACAACCTATTGACCTCCTCACAGGGCAGGGTCCTTTACCCCAATCTCCGGTCTCTCAGGCTCAGGGCTTGGCTCTTGAGGACTTAGAGTATGCTGAATTGCACCTTGCCAAAGGGGTGTTAGAGGTTCTTCGGGTTTCTAGAAAACCCTCTACCAGAAAGACTTACACCTCTAAATGGAAGAGGTTTTCCATTTGGTGCCAGAAAAAAGAGGTAGGCTGCTGCCAGTCTGGCTTGTCAGTTATCCTACATTATTTGGCACACCTACATTCTCTCGGCCTTAGGGCTTCCACTCTCAAAGTACACTTAGCAGCTGTCTCTGCTTACCTCTCAGCTGGTAAGGGGTCATCTCTGGCAGCTAATTAAGCGTTTAGGAAGATCTTACTTCGAGACACAGCTCTTGCAGCAGGTTACACCATTAGGACTGAAGCCGGCAGGCGTCAGGACCCCACGGAAAAATTCTAGCTAGCTATCTTCAGCGGGACCACTACGTCGAGTCCGCCGCCCGATGTCACACGTGGTACATAAGGGGCTGTCCCATAATTCCCCAGTTCTTTCCATTGCCGACTTGCATGTCTCGACCCTTCGGTTCAGCTCTAGCGCGCGACGCATGGTTAAGTTCTTTCCTACGGGAAATTTGGATTTCTTCAAGCAAGTTTTTCACTGATGTCCTCTCCGACCTCCGGTCACTCTTCCAAGTGTGCTTGCGGGAAACAGATCCCCTTCAAGGACCCCCACACGGCCTGCGTCCGGTGCCTAGGCCCAGACCACGATACCCGGGCCTGCTTCTTCTGCCAGGGGTTTAACAGTAGAACCCAGATCCGACGTCAGAAGGCCCTTCAGGCTTTCTTACTGGAAGAAAAGCTAAAGACCATGTCTTCCAAGGGGGAATCCGCTAAAAAGACCCACAAGCACGCTGAAAAACGAAGGGAGAAGGCCCTTTCCAGGTCCCCCTCCAGGGCTTCGGACTCACGCAGCTCCAGGTCCAACCGCTCCCCCTCCAGGGCCAGCTCTCAGCCTCCCCTGGCTGCGGTCAGAAGTCTTCTCTTCTCAGGCTAAGTCCGCCAGGCCGCCCTTGTCTTCGCCTCCAGGGCCTTGGTGAAGTCTGGGATCGCCATCATCATCATAAGTCGGGTTCCTGCCCTTCGAACCCGACGCCAGGTCAGCTTCCTTGCCTCCTCGCAAGACGTTGGAGCTTACTTTGAAGAGACTCAGGACCTGACGCCGCGTCCGGCTGCTGCCCTCTCGCATTACATCCTGGAGCTGCTGGCCAGCCAGACGACCTTCGCCAGCCAAGCCAACACCTCAGCGGACACCGTAGGGGAGCCGCGCCCACTCCTCTTGGAGAAGAGAGCCTGACGCCCCGACCGGCGTCGGTCAGAGACCCAACCAAGGAGGAATTGACGCAGCCGGAGGACTCGGGGCGACCCGGGCTTGTCAAGACGCCTAGGAACACTCGCTGTTACCGAGCCCCTGTGGAGCCGGTGCCGGACCTGACGACTATCCACCGCGCCCGGACCGTCGTCGGGCCTTTCTATAGTGGATGTGAAGGAACTCTTCATTTACTGGTGGGACACCATAAAGAAGGACATGGTTCCCACTCCTCCTCCTCTTCCTCCTCCTCCTCCTCTCCTTCCTACACCTCCGGTTCCTGCACCCCCCTCACCATCGGGGTCGGCAGGCCGTTTACCTCCTCCCCGGGAGTACGGAACCCCTCCCAGGGGGAGACCAGACAAACGGAGACCTCCGTCTAAATCCTCTTCTAGGTCACCCAGCCCCAAGAGACCCAGAAGACACCGACAGTCGCCTTCGACGGAGGACATGGGATCAGAGTTCTCAACATCCAGATCCCCATCTCCCCTCTCCATCCCTTCTCCGGATCCACGTGAGATGCCGAAGTCTCCTCCAGATGACCCTTCATTCTCGGATATTATGAGACACATCCAAGAGAACATGGGATGAGATGCGGAAGAGCTAGACCCCGAAAGGATACGCCTTGCCAAATATCTTCGGCAGAAGGACCCCAAGCCTCTGGTGGTGCCACCCTTGGTTGACACTTTCGTGGACGTCACCAAGGCAGCGTGGAAGCGTCCACATTCACTCCTGGCAATGCCAAAGAAAGCTGATCGCTTGTACAAGGCTCCTAGAGAAGACCAGTACTTGACTCAGCAGCCTCAGGCCGACTCTCTGGTCATCACAGCCTCACATGACCGGTCCCAGAGACCGCAACATCTGAGCACCCTACCACCGGACCCAGAGTCCAAACAGTTGGACGCTGTGGGTAGGCGCACGTATGCTTCCGCTACCTGCGCCATCAGATCCCTGAATTATTTGACCCACATTGTTCAGTTCCAAAATGCCTTGTGGGAACAGGGTCTGGAAGCGACTGAAAAACTGCCAGAAGGTGAGCAGAAGGAGGAGATGCTTCAGCTCCTCCGTACGGGTTCGGACGTGGGAACCCAAGTGCTACGAGCCGCGTACGACTCCGCGGACTCCTCAGCCTGAGCAGCAGCTTCTGGCGTATGCCTCCGGAGGCACTCTTGGTTACTCGTCTCCGGCTTTACCCCGGACGTCCAGAAGAATATCATGGACGCTCCATTCGAGGGAGGAGTTTTGTTTGGTAAACCTTCAGAGAAGATTATTACCAGACTTCAAGAGGCTGGGAAGGTGGTGAGGTCGGTTCAGGTCATGTACCGACCCAGGCTTAGTTCCTTTCGTAGGAACCAAAGCCGAGTTCGTGGACAGATGCAGAGGCAGCAGTCCCGCTCTGCTCCACAACAGAGGGGCTCCGGTTTTCGTAGAGCCCAGGGAAACAACCCACGGGCCGAAGGCAGCGTACTCCCAAGCCGGCCCAGCCAGCGGGACCCTCAGCCGCCACAGCCTGACTCCTTTCCGGCCCCCGCCCCTCAGGATCTACAGGAAATCATGGTCGGGGGTCGCATTGCAAACTTCCTGCCGGGATGGCAGGCTATAACCACCGACAGGTGGGTTCTTCAGTTGGTCAGAAGAGGCCACTATATAGAATGCAGAAAAGCCTCCTCGAGGCCTCCTTTGCTCTCCGGTATCCGGGCAGCACAAATCTCTGATCTGGCAAGAAGTACTCGGCGTCTTGCAAAAGGGAGCGATAGAGTATGTCCCGGAGAACCAGAGAGGACAAGGATATTATTCCCACTTCTTCCTGGTTCCAAAGAAAACAGGGGACCTCCGTCCGATTCTGGACCTCAGCGACCTCAACGTGTCGGTCACCTACAAGAGATTCCACATGGTGACTCTTCCGGGTCTTATTCCCATGCTGAAACAAGACACCTTCTTAGAGTCTCTAGACATGCAGGACGCATACCTGCATATCCCTATAGCTCAGGCGCACAAGAGGTTCCTGCGCTTCGAGTTCCTCGACCACCACCTTCAATTCTGAGCCCTTCCATTCGGACTGTCATCCGCACCCAGGGTCTTTACCAAGTGCATGGCAGTCGTGGCAGCGTCTCTAAGGAGACAGGGCCATTATATGTTCCCGTACCTGGACGATTGGCTTCTCATGGCGCCTCCAGAGAGGCGTTGTTACGTGCGATCCAGAGCACCCAGGACCTGTTCCGATCTCTGGGCATCCTAATCAACCACGAGAAGTCTCTCCTGGTACCGTCGCAGAAACTGCAATTTATAGGTGCAGTACTGGACACCTTTCAGGGAAGAGCTTTTCTTCCAGACGACAGAGCGGAGCGCAACCGATCCCTCATCAGGGAGTTATCGTCAAACAAGACCGTCCCTGCCAGGTCGGTCCTTCGCTTGCTCGGACACATGGCTGAGGCCATTCCTACCGTCCCTTTGCAAGGCTCCACATGCGGGTAACTCAGTGGATGCTCAAGGTGCAATGGGACCAAAGGCAAGACCACTTGCAACATCCGGTCAGGATCACGAACACCGTGATTCAAGACTGGCAGTGGTGGCTAGACCCAGGGTCGCTCTCCATGGGCGTCCCATTTGTAGCGCCGTCCCCAGAGGTAATCCTCACCACAGAAGCCTCAGGTCTAGGATGGGGGGCACACCTGGACGGGGTGAAGTCCCAGGGTACGTGGACCCCGCTGGAAGCTCATCTCCATATCAACGTTCTAGAGATGAGGGCGGTTCTCTATGCCCTGCAGGCCTTTCAGTCAGAAATCCCGCCAAGTACTTTTCTGCTTCAGATAGACAACACAGTGGTGATGTATTACCTCAACAAACAAGGAGGTGCACACTCTTACCCCCTTTACAGGGAGGCCATGAGGGTGTGGATTGGGTAATCCGACACGGCGCGAATCTGATCACTGTACATGTTCCCGGGGTGGACAACACGATTGCAGACGGCCTGAGCCGCTCCCAGGCCAGAGTCCACGAATGGGAACTTCTTCAAGAGGTAGCAGAGGATCTGTTTCTTCGATGGGGAACTCCAGAGTTAGACTTGTTCGCATCCCCATCCGACGTAAAACTGCCCAATTTTTGCTCGCTAGATCCAGGGCCTGGTGTTTTCTGGCGAGACGCGTTGTCCCTCTCCTGGGCGGACATATTCCTCTACGCTTTCCCTCCTTTCCCGTTGATCCAGAGAGTTCTTCTCAAACTGCGCAGGGAGCATGCAATAATGATCCTGGTGGCCCCCTTTTGGCCCAGACAGATCTGGTTCCCCTTGCTAATTCAGCTATCCCGGGAACCTCCGCTCCCGGTGCCGTTCAGCTTCCATCTCCTGTCTCAGGAGAAAGGTTCACTAGTCCACCCGGACTTACGCTCACTGAACCTGCATGCATGGCTCCTAGAGACATAGCCATCTTGCGTCACGGGGTCTCGCAAGAGGTTGCAGAAGTTCTTTCTGCAGCCAGAAAGCCGGCGACGTATGCCATGAAATGGCGCCGTTTTTGTTTATGGTCGCGAGCATGTGATTTTTCCCTTTAGGTTGCCCGGTGGGAGTGGTGTTGGACTACCTGCTCTCCCTCTTCGCTCGGGTCTAGCTTACTCCTCTATCAAGGTGCACCTTGATGCTATCTCTGCCTACCACCTTCCGGTGGGACATCTTACAGTGGCACAATTAGACACCTCTCGGGAATTTTGAGAGGGTGTTACAGGCCACCATTAAGGACCCAGTGCCTCCATGGGATTTGCTCTTTGTCCTGGAACAACTCACGCTCCCCCCCTCGAACCTGCGCCGGATTGCGAGCTACGTTTTCTGTCGTGGAAAACGCTATTTTTGGTTGCTGTTACTTCAGCGAGAAGAATTTCTGAGCTTCACGCTCTCGTGTGCAAAGAGCCTTATTTCGTTTTCCACCGGGACAGAGTATCCCTGAGGACAAATCCTAAATTTTTGCCTAAGGTGGTCTCTTCACTCACTCTAAATCAGGACATTGACCTGCCGGTCTACTTCCCGAACTACTCGAATAGAGGAGAGGCTCTGCTCCACACCCTGGATGTTCACCGCAGCCTGAGGTATTACCTCAACAGAACTAAACCATTTCGTAGTTCTGAGCAACTTTTCGTTTCCTTTTCTGAGAGGATGATGGGCCAACCTGTATCCAAACAGTCCCTGTCTCGCTGGCTTGTCCAGTGTATTTCATTCTGTTATGAGCTCAAACAGAAGCCCCTCCCGGGTTCAGTCCAGGGTCATTCCACTAGGGGCGTGGCCACCTCCTTTGCAGCACTCCGAAACGTCTCCACTTCTGCTATATGTGCTGCAGCCACTTGGAGCTCTGTGCATACATTTATCAGGCATTATAGCCTGGACATCGCCTCTCGGTGAAGAGCCGGTTTCGGCCTGGCGGTGCTACAGGGTCTCCTGTCCTAGGTTCAGGACCTGGAATGTATTTCCTATTTTCCTCCTCCCGAATTTTGGCAGCATTACTGCTTGAGAATCAGTCTAATGGTAGCAACCTGCTGCAAGAGCTGTGTCTCAAGTAAGATAGTACAGTTACGTAACAGTAGATCTTCGAACAGCTCTTGCAGTATGTACTCTTCCCGCCCACCTTCCCCTTTGAGGAGGCATGGCTTTTAGCCTTTAACAGGGATTTTTCCGCTTATCTTCTGACGGTGGATCCTCGGTCTCCCATTCCGATGTCAGCCTGGGCGGAAGTCTCCGGTGGGAGAACTGGGAATCTGTGGGACCGCCCCTTATGTACTACGCCTGACGTTGGAGGCGGGACTCGACTCAAGGGTCCCCGCTGAAGATAGCTAGCTAGAATTTTTCTCAGGGGTCCTGACGCCGCCGGCTTCAGTCCTAATGGTGTAACCTGCTGCAAGAGCTGTTCTCGAAGATCTACTGTTACGGTAAGTTCTTACGTAACTGTACTTTCTTCAAGGGTCTGATGCATTTGCATCCCCCTCACAAGGAACATACCCCAGCATGGGACCTCAGTATATGCATTGGCCAGCTAATGGAACCATTGTTTGAGCCCATGTCTTCAGTAGAGCTTAAGTATGCAACATGGAAAACAGTGTTCCTGGTAGCCATCACCTCAGCTAGGAGGATCATGAGATCCAGGCGTCCACTGAGTCAGATTACATATCAGTCCATATGGACAAGGTAGTCCTCAGGACTAGCAGAAACGTTCTGCAACAAGATGGTGTCGGACTTCTACGTGAATCAGTCCATTACTTTGCCAGTCTTTTTCACAGACCACTTTAGTTCAGGGGAACATGGACTGCACAGCCTAGGTGTCAAGTGAGCTAATAGCTACTACTTGGGTTACACAAAGGGCCACAGGCAGGATAGCACTCAGCTCTTCCTGACCTATGGAGAAGTGGGAAAGGGCAAGCCCGCCTCAAGGAGGTCTGTTGCCTGCTGGATTGTTGCTTGTATTCAGTTCTGCTACAGCAAAGTAGGTAAAGAACCATTGTAGGTCTTAGGGCTTGCTCTACAAGGGGTACAGCTGTCTCACTAGCAGCTGCAAAAGATATCCATTTTTTGGAAATTTGTAAAGCAGCTACCTGGAAAACAGTCCACACCTTTACCAAACACTACAGCCTGGACACCCAGGCCAGCAGTGATGCCAGGTTTGGCACAGCAGTACCGCATAGCCTGTTTACTAGGTTCACTATCCTCCTCCAGAGGTACTGCTTGGTTAGTCTGCATATGTCAGAATACAGTAAGATTTCATGGGGTTTGAAGAAAAAATTATTTACCATAGTAATTTTGTTTCTTCCAAGGGGATCTTACTGTATTCTGAGCTCCCACCCTGCCTCCTCTGCTAGAACCTATGGACACTGCAGCACAGCTGTCTATGCTGTTGTAAACCCATGAGTGGTTCTGTTGTTAGGCTTAGTGATTTGAGTCTTAGGGTGGCCCACTTTTTTAAATGAAGGGGATTGTTTGTTGTTTATTTATTCAATTGTTAAAGTTAGTATCGATAGCTTGTTAGTATTCACGCTCCGTAAGAATCTGACAGTTGTAGAATGTTTACCAGGGACAGTGGTTTGAAAACCAAGCATGAGCCTAGCATTTTATCATTAGCATAGGTTCTATTAACCATTTCGGCTCTGGGGCAGTACATTGGAAGGACAGTACTGCATATGTCAGAATACAGTAAGATTCCCTTGGAAGAAACAAGATTACTATGGTAAGTAATTTTTTCTTCCTGTTCCTAGGCTTCAGTATTGTGGTCTCATAGTCAGTCCTGCCATGTGTATCTGCAAAGCACTTGACCCTAAACATTTGAGCTAGCTACTGTAATTCTGCCCGTCTTGAGTTGTCTTGTATGCCTTTTTTCATTCAAATGATATGTTTCCTGAGGAACCTCCGGCAAGTACATTGTTCAGTATCTACTTGTAATTGTTACTTCTGAAATGTTTGTGTATACCATTGTCAGGGTAGTTCTCTATCATCTTGGTGTATACTGTTGAATGTAATGGCTTGTAATCTCCTGGGCCCTGCCTGAAAATAGACAGTTGTTTGTCTAGTGCATCTTACCTGGTAAACAAAAACTAATTACATGAATAAAACCAGAGATGCGATCCGGCAAGTGCAGTGATGTAAAATCTCAGCAGGATCAAGTTACTCCAGGTAACCTATTGCATCTCTTGAGTAAACACAACACATTTTATAATGTTAAGGCAGCAGTGCAGCAAAACATGTTTTAAAAAAAAAAAAAAAAAGCTAGTTTCTGCTACAGTTAAGAAACAATATTAGCATACCTATCAAACATGCTTGATTTGATTTTTATTTGTGTATGGGTAAGCACTCTGGGATTCGATCCCTTTTACAGGTACGACCCATGGTCAGAAAGTATACACACATGGTGCAAAAAATTGTGGAGAGGTACAACTAGAGGAATTCATACGCTCATCTGGTGGAGAGTGGTTCCTCTATGGAGGCACCTGCAGTGGAGACCAAGGAGGTTGTTGGGAACCTCCACAGAGGAGACCCACAGGAGGGTGGCATGGGACCCCACAGAGGAAGGGAACAACTCCTGGTGGGGGACTTAGTTGTTAGGGGGTAGATCTGGGGGAGGAAGGGGAGAGGGAGGCAAGGTGCCTGCCTGGCACCATGGCTTGGAGGGACAGGGAGCAAATCCTCAGGATCACGGGAGGAGCTGCACGAGGGCGGAAGCTGGATGTCATTGTCCACCTAGAGACAAATGACCTGGCTGTGAATGGGATCAGAGCAGTGCAAGAGGAGTTTGAAGAGTTGGGGAGTGGCCTTAGACAAGTAGCACGTACAGTAACCTTCTCGGAGGTGCTGCCTGTCTATGGCAAGGGTGATGCTCGGGTACTCTGCACCATGGGATTCAATGAATGGTTGAAAAACTGGTGCAGAGCTCAGGGTTTTGGCTTAATTGGGGACTGGGGGTCTACCTGGAGGGGATACAGGCCTATACTGGTGTGATGGTCTGCATCTGTCCTGGAGGGGAACCAGGATCCTAGGTGATAGGTTTAAATGCATCATTGGCAAGCATTTAAACTAGCCAAGGGGGGAGGCACTGAAAAGGAACAGGGAAAACCCAGCCTCCCCCCACAAAACACAGTAGTTAGAGAGGTAAACACCAAGGTAGAGAAGTCAATAGGAAGCAGATCAGGAGAAAATGCAGAAAAAGGCAGTAAGGACAGGGATGGGGCTAAAAGGGGTAAGGCCATCAAAAAATGGAAGGTGATGAGTAGTAATGCCCAAGTCTGTGTAATAAGCTCCCTGAACTAGTGGCCTTGATGGAAGAAGGACACCTGGGTATTGTAGCAGTCACAGAAACATGATACACTATGAACCATGACTTGGATGTCAACACACCAGGGTACACAGTCTATAGGAGGGACAGGGAGGGTAAAAGAGGAGGAGGAGCTCTTTATGTAAGGGAAGGGATCAAAGCAACGGAACTAAAGGATAAACGGAGTAGAGGAGGCACCGTGGGTTACCCTGGAGACAGGATATGGCACCATAATTTGCACAGGGGTTGTATACAGACCCCCATCTCGGGGAAGTAATGGATAAGGAAATGATGGAAGACATCCTTAGAATGGCAGAAAAAGGGAAGTTATTGTTGATGGGGGACCTGAATATGCCAGATGTTAGCTGGAGCACCTTTGCTGCAGCCACATCCAAGAGCAGGGTTATTCTCGATGCCATACAGGGGGCATGCCTCAGACAGGTAGTGGTGGAACCCACTTGGGAGGGAGCAATCTTAGACCTGGTACTGTCAAATGAGGATGGAGAAAGGATCCCGGATTTAGAAGTGGGTAGCCATTTGGGAACAAGTGACTACCAAACAGTGTGGTTCACGATAAACACAGCCATAGAGTCAAGCCATACAAAAGGAAGAGTATTGGACTTTAGGTGGGCTGACTTTGGGAAAATGGGAGAGTGCCTCAGAAAAGCACTAGGAAACTGTCAAGAAGGAGGGGTGGAGGAACAATGGGGAAAAATCAAAACAGCCATCAGAGAGACAACAAGCCTTTGTGTGAAGCAAATTAACAAAGCAAAATGAAGGAAAAACACTATGGTTCTCAAAAGAGGTGGCGGGGAAGGTTAAGGAGAAAAAGGTAGTATTCAGGAAGTATAAGGAAACACAGAAGGAGCAGGACAGAGAACTGTACCAGTTAAAGCAGAAGGAAGCAGGGAAGGCAGTCAGAATAGCAAAAGCCCAAACTGAGGAAAAGATAGCCAACTCAGTTAAGAAGGGGGATAAAACCTTTTATAGGTACATTAGGGAGCGAAGAAAGACCAAGGGAGGGATAGTGAGGCTTAATAAAGGGAAGGGAGGGTGGGGAGAGGGTGACAGTGAAAGCAGAGATACTGAATGAATACTTCTGCTCAGTATTTACAAAAGAAGAGGAGGGGGAGGAACCTAAATCAAAGAATAGAAGCACTCTGGATAGGGAGGTCAATAACAGTCCATTCACAGAGGAAAGGGTTCTGAAATAACTCTTAAAACTGAAGGTGGACAAAGCAATGGGGCTTGATGGGATTCATCCCACAATTCTAAAAAAACTAAGGGTAGAACTAGTGACACCACTGATTACCCTTTTTAACAAACCATGGGAGGATGGTATGGTACCAGAGGACTGGAGGGCTGACATGATTCCCCTTCACAAAAGTGGGAGCAAGACAGAGGCAGGAAACTACAGACCTGTTAGTTTGACCTCTGTGGTAGGGAAAGTGATGGAATCACTTCTGAAGGAAAGAATTGTTGAGTACCTAGAGGCCAGTGGGGCACAGGACCCAAGGCAGAATGGATTCACAGCAAGAAGGTCGTGTCAGGTGAATCTAATAGATTTCTTTGACTGGGTGACCAAAGTAGTAGACCAGAGGGGCTGTTGACATTGCTTACCTAGACTTTAGCAAGGCATTTGACACAGTCCCACACAAAAAGGTTAATATACAAGTTAAGCAACCTTGGAGTGGGTAAAAAAAATGGCTGGACAACAGGATGCAGAGGGTAATAGTAAACAGAGTTCACTCTGAAGAAAGGGAAGTTACTAGCGGGGTACCGCAGGGTTCAGTACTGGGACCAGTCCTCTTTAATGTCTTTATAAGTGACATTGCAGAGGGACTGGAAGGAAAAGTATGTCTCTTTGCAGATGACACAAAGATCTGTAACAGGGTTGATACAGAAGGTGGGGTGGAAAGGATGCAAAGGGACTTGGCAAGGTTGGAGGAATGGTCAAATGTATGGCAGCTCAGATTCAATGCAAAGAAGTGCAAGTAATGCACCTGGAAAACAAAAATCCAGGGAAGAGTACACAATGGGGGTGAGATACTAACAACAAAAAATGGAAAGGGACCTGGGGTAGCCATATCAGATTACCTTAATGTGGGCAAGCAGTGTGAGAAGGCAGTAAGGAGGGCTGGTGGGATACTGGGATGCATAGGGAGAGGCATCACCAGTAGAAAACAGGAAGTTGTTATCCCTCTGTACAGACAGTTGGTGAGACCCCATCTGGAGTACTGCGTGCAGTTCTGGAGACCCCATCTCCGCAAGGACATAGACAGGATGGAGGCTGTCCAGAGAAGGCCAACCAAAATGGTGCAGGGTCTGCACCAGAAGACAAACGAGAGAGAGATTAAAGGGGCTAATATGTATACCCTCGAGGAGAGGAGGGACATGATAGAAACTTTCAAGTACATCAAGGGAGTCAGCAGAGTCCAAGAGGTAACATCTTTCAGAAAAAGAGATGTGCAACAACAAGGGGCACAATTTGAAGATGGGGGAGCTCAGAGTTAATGTGAGGAAGTATTTTTCATGGAGAAGGTTGTGGATACATGGAACAGCCTTCCTGAGGAGGTAGTGGAGTCACAAACAGTGGGATTCAAGAACAGACATAAGGCAGTGGGTAGAGGAAGTAGCTGTTATTAACTGATCTGCAGTTTATCCATTAATAGACTAGGTTAGCTAAGCTAGTCCCTTATTTGCCATCAAAGTCTATGTTTCCATTTTCTATGTTCTATGTAGGTCATTGGAATCCTTGTGCTTTAGTCCTCAAGAGACTTAAATTAGGTAGAACATAGAAATATAGAATTTGACGGGCAGATAAGGACTGCTTGGCCCACCTAGTCTGCCCATTTTCCTACCTAACAGATAAGCTGCAGATCCTAGTTAACCAATAGCTTACTTCCTCCTTCCCCTCTAGGACTGCTCTTATGTCTGTCCCATGCATTCTTGAATTCCCCACTGTTCTTGACTCCATGACCTCCTCAGGAGGCACTCCATGCATCCACAACCTCTCCGTGAAAAATACTTCCTCACATTACCCTGGAGCCGCCCCCTCTATCTTCAAATTCAGCCCCTTGTTCCTGCAAATCTCTTTTTCTGAAAGATGCTACCCTCTTGGACTTTGTTGATTCCCTTGAGGTACTTGAAAGTTTCTATCATGTCCCTTCTTTCCTCAAGGGTATACATAATGAGCTCCTTTAGTCTTTCTTCGTATGTCTTCTGGTGCAGAACCAGAAGCAAATATCTGCCATAGAATAAATGCTGTATCTCAGCTGGACTATCCTGGGTGACTAAATAAATTCTAAAAGTAAAAAAAGGACAAAAAAGACTTGGGAACTTTGTTTACAGTAGGGTCTGGTTTGTGCTTGAACCTTTGTCTTTGGTATTCAGTTGCCTGTTTTTCCTATAGGAGCTTCTGCGTCTCTTTGGCATTCCTTACATTGTGGCTCCCACGGAAGCTGAAGCTCAGTGTGCATTCCTAGACCTAACTGATCAGACCTCCGGGACCATCACTGATGACAGTGATATTTGGCTATTTGGAGCACGACATGTCTATAAGAACTTCTTCAGTCAAAATAAGCACGTGGAGTACTATCAATATGTGGATTTTCATAATCAGCTAGGTAAGAACCAGCTACATGCCTCATAAAACATACAGCCTGTTGAGAGTGGCCTGGGTTTAATTCCAAGTAGGTCTTATTATTTCTTTTCACTCCAGTTTGTGATTTAAATTGCTTAGCAGTGGCTAACACTGCACCACAAAGCATCTAGTTGTCACCCTATTGAGAGGTCAGTTTGGTAGCCTATCCAGTTTCTTGTGGCTAGATGGCTAGATTACACAACCACCATTACTGCTGGTGCCATTGTTGGCAGTTTCACTTGAGGTACAAAAGAACTGATTGGACAAGGAGTCTGAACTACTGTCAACACCAAAAGTGCCCCTCCCAAACACCCAAGCAAGTCAGAGTTAAGTCCCATTAATGAAGCAGTGTACGGAAGCTTGCACATACTGCTTAACGAAAATGTAAAAAGCCCCTGACATCTCTTGCAAAATTTGGCATGGTGGTGGATGATTTTTAGACCCATTTCAACATGTATTTAAAGAGCTGCTGACACGATACTGGCAGGCAAGGCAACCAGTAACATGGAGTTGCCTGCCATAGGAGCTATTCTAGCTATATTTGGACTTTTTTGGTGCTGTATTAAAAAAGTTATTACCTCAGTAACATCCAGCTCTTAACTTCCGTATGCGAGCTGAGCAGCCACTGAGTGCTGCAGCCCGCCCATAAAAACAGCATAATTATGATGTGAAGTAGGGAATGGGGCTGCTGGGGCTCTATAGACAATGTAATGGAATCAGGGGAGGGGGGCTGCCTAAATGTACCTAGATTATCTTTGCTGGCAGGTATACATGTATGGGGATATAATATAACATATAAATGATGGCCTTTTCCATGGAGAAAAGTTCCCATCCACGTATTATATTATAGTGGCGCAGTAGCGGCACAATAGTTTGAGTTGAGCAGTGGTTTCTATGTTAAATTCCAAACTTTGCACTTTAATAGTTTCACAACCATTAAACAGATTTGCACAACATTTTGCAAGTGCAGTCTCGGGGGCAAGATCTCTTGACTTGCCAAGTTTCGTTCCAGTTGGATGTCCGTTAAGTGGATTCTAGAGTTACTTTTTGGAAAAATTACCCAGAAAGGTGTTTTTTATACATTTTAAAATCTTTTTTCGTGACTCAGTGTTCTTTTTTTTTTCAAATGGCTATACGATAAAGGAATTGGGCCACATGGCAATGGATCTGTTTATACGAAAAAAGAATCTGAAAAAAAGTCCAAATTCTATTTAAATTTTTTTTTTTTTGTATGAAAGGATCCTATTTCGTAAGGTTTTTTCATTCATATGAAAAAGGATGCCTTTATACAAAAAAGAATTTTGACTTTTTTTTCTGATTCTTTTTTCATATGAAGGCATCCTTTGTTCGTGAATTATTGTTTTTGTTCATACGAAAAAAAGGATTCCTTCATACAGAAAAGAATTTGGACTTAGTTTTTTTCTACATTTCAACTTCAACAAGCCATAACTTCCTCAATATTTGCATTTTAAGGATAATCTACATATCAAAGCAAAGGTGTTCACATGTACTACAATAATACCCCCCAAAAAATTTAGGGACCATATAAGAACCATAAGAATTATAAAATTAAAATTCCCATAGGGTAACATAAGAAGTTTAACAAGCCATTCAGCCAAGCAAATAAATTGCTTTTTCTAGGGACATGGATATGTTGTTCATCCACACTATCTGGCAGGTTCCTTGCCACTTTAAATCTTGCCGGAAGGTCTTCAAGCTGGCTCCTCCCACCCACCCACCTGGGTGGTAAAACTCTCGGCTCCGCCCCATGATGCCAGATCTTCATTACTGCATGGAAGCTCAGGTTCCCTCCTTAACGCTCTGCGTGATAGACTGGATCCTAATTCTTCGGTTCGCCCGAAACTCATTTTAAAATTTTCAAGACTTCGGTCATCTTTCTCCCTCGTGGCTGCAATGGACAAATTGACACCCGGTTTTCGGCGGTGCCCTTGTGGGCAGATGTCCAGGACGGACCCGCACTCCACGTGCATCTACTGCCTTGGCCTAGAACACGACCCGCAGGCCTGCGAGTCATGCTGTTTGTTCTCGGCCAATGTCCTGGAGGACCGTGCTGCCTGGTTTAAAGCTAGGCGCTCGAGTAGCCGCCACCAATCAAGTTGTCAAAGGAGGCCGCTGGTCGGGTTAGCATGCTGGCTCGGCTGAGCAGCTCGAGCAGATGATCACCGAGGAGGAGGTGGCCCAGGCCGCATCTTCCTCCTCCTCGGTTGCGCTATTTATCCCACCTCTTTGGGTACCCGTATTCAGCTTTTGTTCATGGAGCTTTGCCAATCCCTTTCCACGGAAGGAGAGGGGCCATCGACATTCCTCTCTGTCCAAAAGAAGGATTCTAAGGGTAAGTCCATCGTTGGCGTTAAGTGGGGGCGGAGGTCTCCCTTCCGGACAGCCGACTGTCGACTTGGTCAGGTTGCGGCTAAGGCCGCTGGCTTCCTGGCGTCCCGTCAGGCCAGCCGACCGAGACTCCGCGGCGTGGTTGAGATTTTTCTCAACCCGTCGGATGGGCTGTCGACTGGTGAAACCGACAACCTTCTTCTCGCGGTTCCCCAGTGGAGACCGAGGATCTGCCTGCGCCCCCGGTGCAGCAGTCCCCGTTAAGGTGTCCGCGCCGAGGGAAGAACCGGTGTCCCCCACTCCTTCCCAGACCCGTCCTCGGAAACACCGAGGATCTCGGTCTTGGACTTCTTCTCGGTCCAGCCGATCCTGCCAACACCGGGCGGTCTCAGTCTCGGCACCGAGGTAAGCGGGGCGCCGCGCTGTCCTCGTCTTCCTCCTCGGAAGAGAGAGGCCGGCGCGAAATTGAGTCATCGCCACGAGGACCTGATGTGGTAGCAGTTACTTCTGTCCAGGGAGTAAGTCGACGCCGACGCCTTCCCTGGCCATCAAGTGGCTGTCACCCGAGCAGCCAAAACAACCCCTCGCTGCAGTCGAGTTGCCCAATCTTGGGCCAGTTGTTCGGCCGAAACCTGCTGCCCCACCGATTGTGGTGGAACCTCCGCCTCCACAACCAAAATCGGGGGCGCCGACCAAGGACTCTTGGTTGGGTCAAGGCCTGCCCCACAGGTTGTCGGTCACCCTCACTCCTGACCGTCCTCAGCAGGTGGAGGGTGGCTCAGGCCCTAGGCAGCTCTTCGCGGACTCCTCCCTGTTCTCTAGGCCGGTTGACCTGGAGTCCTCCCGGGGGCCCATCGTCCTTCATGGGTTTGCTTCGGCTCATCTCGGAGTCCACCGGGATACAGCTCGAGCCCTTATCCAAACGGGCCAAGTATTCTCTGACGGAGATACTGGACCGAGGGGATTCACCCACGGAGGCCTTTCCGGTGGCTGAAGCCATTGTTGGCCCAGCCTTGGAGCTTTGGCAGCGGCCTGCTTCCTGCCCTGTGCCCTCGGCCAGGATGGCCAGGAAGTCTGCGGTCCCTACCGGCTCTTTGGCCGGGTTTTCAGAACACCCCTCTGCCGAGGGGTTGGTCACCGACAGCGTTTTACGGCATTCTGGGAACGCTAGGGACATGGACAAGCCCCCTGACAAGGAGTCCAAAAAGCTGGATTATGCCAGGCATAAGGTGTATGCTGCATCCTCCTTTGGCCTCCGCCAGGCCAGGTCGGCCGTGCTGATGGCACACTTCTCCCACGCCCTCATGGGCTCCTGGATGAGGTGATCCTCACATCTCCTGGCCGACCTGCAGACCACGGTCCGCAAGTTCGGGACCAGGGTAGGGCGATGGCGAAGCAGCAGCTCCAAACAGCTGTGGACATAGGAGACTCCTGTGCCAGATTGGTTGCAGCCGCAGTGGCCATGCGCCGCAGAGCATGGCTGAGGATATCCACCTTCATGGATACCCAGCACAAATTGGCGGGCGTCCCCTTCTTGAAGACCGACCTCTTCGGCCCTGGAATGGAAGGTCACCTCCAGCGGATCGAGAAGTCCAGTGCCACTCTGGACTCTGTCACCTCCGCCCAGAAGGACAAAGGCCGCCGACAGCAGCAGCACAGGTCCTTTCGCCCTTCTGCGCCTGCGGCACATCCGGCCCAACAGCACAAGCACCAGGGCCAGCAGGCTCGCGCTTGGCATCCCAAACCCAAGCGCGGCTTCCTCTAACAGGAAGCAGGGAGGTAAAGGCCCAGGAGGTCCCTCGGCCGGTCCCTCCTCCAAGCCTGCCCAGTGACGGGTTGAGGGGTGTCACCCCCAGCCTCGTCACTCCCCCTGGGTGCCCCCTGTGGGTGGACAGCTGCACCACTTCCTTTCTGCCTGGTCCGCTATCACCACGGACTGCTGGATGTTGGAGGTGGTAGGAAAGGGCCTGCCTCTGGAGTTCGAGCAGGCCCCACCCTTCTGCGCTGTCGCCCCTGGGGGGGCCACGGGGTCCGCAGCCTCACTGTCGGCCCGCTGAGCCGATATTGCCCTGCTCCTCGAAAAAGAGGTGATCAGGAAGGTGGCGGATCCTCCTCCAGACCCGGGGTTTGTGTCCAGGTATTTCCTGGTCCCAAAACAGACGAGGGGCTGGCGCACCATTCTCAACCTGCACTACCTGAACAAGTTCCTAAGGTCTCGGACCTTCAGGATAGTCACTCTGGCTCAGATTATCCCATCCTTGGAACGAGGCGTGTGGTTCTGTTCCCTGGACCTTCAGGATGCGTTCTTTCACGTCCCAATCCGTCCGTCCCATCAGAGATTCCTCCGCTTCAGAGCGGAGGGATCCCTTTACAAGTTCCGTGCCATGCCCTTCAGCCTCTCCCTAGCTCCCAGGGTCTTCACCAAATGCATGGCAGTGGTGACAGCATTCCTGCGGCGCCGAAGGGTCCGGGTGTACCCCTACCTGGACGACTGGCTGATTGCAGCCCCCTCCAGAGCGTAGGTGGAGCGGTCCAGGGATCTGGCCCTCCAGGTTTGCTCTCAGATTGGCCTGCTCATCAACGAGACCAAGTCGGAACTCATGCCAAAGCAGGTGATACATTTCATCGGGGCAGAGCTCTGACTCTTCGAGCCAGAGCACGCTCGCGTGGACAGGGCCGAGTTCTTTCCTCCTTGCCCAATCATTTCAGGTTGAGCAGTCGCACCCTGCCCAGGACTTCCTGGGCCTCATGGCGGCCTGCACCAGCGTGGTCCATTGGGCCCGCTGGTACATGCGTCCCCTTCAATGGGGACTGGCCAGCCAATGGTCACAGCACTTCGATGTGCTGGATCAGCTAGTGACAGTGACCCAGGGGATGTGGAAGGCTCTCCAGTGGTGGACCATTCTAGCACATCTGCAGGAGGGCATCCCGTTTGTCCGCCCCGAGCCAACGGTCTCTCTATCGACCAATGCCTCTCTGATGGGTTGGTGTGCCCATCTGGGAGAGCACAGAGCGCATGGCCTCTGGTCCCCTCGGGAGTCCCGATGCCATATCAACCTGCTGGAGCTTCGAGCGGTTCATCTAGCCCTCACCGCCTTTGCTCCGTTCCTACGGGGTCAAGTGGTTCAGGTCCAAACAAACAATACCACGACCATGTACTACCTAAACTGCCAGGGCGGGATGCGCTCCATGCCTTTGTGCAGGGAAGCTCTCTGCATATGGTCTCTCGTGCGCAGCCTGGAGGCAGATCTCCTTGCCATTCACGTGGCAGGAGCCTCCAACACCCTGGCCGATGCCCTAAGCCGGATAGGGGCTGCATCTCACAAGTGGTCTCTCCTGCCGGAGGTAGTACAAGATCTGTTCTCCCACTGGGGCACACCTCAGGTGGACCTGTTTGCCTACAGGGAGAATGCGAAGCTGAGACTGTTTCATGCTTGCCCCCCTCAGCAGGACTCGCGGCAGGGGGATGCCTTCTCGAGGCCGTGGACCCCAGGCCTCTTCTATGCCTTTCCACTATTTCCCTTGATCCACAAGGTGCTTCTCAAGGCGAGGAGGGACAAGGCGCAGGTGATTCTGGTAGCCCCAGACTGGCCCCGCCAGTTCTGGTATCCAGATCTCCTCAGTCTCAGCTCCAGGTTCTCGAGGCGCTTCCAGCCCACCCGACCTGATCTCAGTCAATCAGGAAGGTATTCCATCCGCCCTTCAGTCCCTGCACCTGACGGCCTGGTTTCTGAGCGGCCAGAGTTCCAGGCCTTGGGTCTTTCCGACGAGGTCCTCAATGTCGATGAGGCGTCCCTGTGAAGGAGTCGACCAGAAAATGCTACACCTTCAAATGGAAGAGATTCTCCATATGGTGTCAGGCAAGGGCCTGGACCCTTCCTCCTGTTCCTTGGCAAGCATTCTGGACTACCTGTGGTCCCTTTCTCAGCAAGGGCTTCGGTCGACGACCCTTAAGGTGCACCTGTCAGCCATCTCTGCTTACCGGGCGCAGGCTGGGAAGCAGTCGGTGGCACAGGAGAAGGTGGTCGGGCGCTTTTTCAAAGGCCTTGATCACATATCCCCTCCGGTGCGAGAACCTCCACCTCCGTGGGATCTACTGCTGGTGTTGGCTAAGCTCATGGGCAGGCCATTCGAACTGATGCACAGGTGTGACATCTCTCACCTGTCGTGGAAGACCGCCTTCTTGATGGCTATCACGTCACCCAGAAGGATGGGAGAGCTCCAGGCGCTTTGCATCGAGTCTCCTTATCTGGTGTTCCACAGGGACAAGGTTGTCCTGCACCCCCACCCAAAATTCCTTCCGAAGGTGGTGTCGGAGTTTCACCTTAACCAGGTGTTGACTCTGCGGTGTTCTACCCAGTCACCTGGGAGGCCAAATATAGGCTCCATACTTTGGACCCTAGAAGGCGCTCGCTACTACAAGGAGCGGACGGCTGAAGTTCGGGAGAGGTTCGCCAGCTGTTTGTCACCTACGCTGAAGCCGCCACCTGGCAGAACCTGCAGCCAAATGGACGATAGGCAGGTGGGTCACCTCCTGCATAGATCTCTGTTATAGGTTGGTGGGCATGGAGCCTCCCAGAGGGATAAGAGCTCATTATACCGCCATACTGCTGCATCAGTGGCTGCTTCAGGGACGTCCCTATCCAGGAAATCTGCAGGGCTGCTACCTGGAAGTCAGCACACACCTTCGTCACCCACTACCACATCGACCTTGAGTCACGCCGAGATGCTGGTTTTGGGGCCTCGGTTCTCCAGTCTTTATTCCCTAAGGGGGTGTGCGCCTTGCCTCTCTCCTCCCGGAGAACTGCTAGGAGTCTGCCAGGTAGTGTGGATGAACAACATATCCATGTCCCTAGAAATACAGGTTACTCACCTGTAACAGGAGTTCTAGGAATGGTATATGTTGTTCATCCCGACCTCCCCGGCTTCGACGCACAGCCTGGCTTCCAGCGGGCTAGATCTGGCTTCATGGGGCGGAGCCAAGGTTTTTACCACACCGGTGGGTGGGATGAGCCAGCTTGAAGACCTTCCGCAAGATTTAAGCGGCAAGGAACCTGCCAGATAGTGTGGATGAACAACATATACCATTCCTAGAACTCCTGTTACAGGTGAGTAACGAGTTTCCTTGTGCTTTCTGAGCGTAGGCCATGGTTATCTTCCATGGGTCCTGAGAGGACACCATGAATGAGGATACGATTATACCATCTCAATAAAGTGAGAAATTCTTTGCAAAAATTCACTAATGCACAGTTAGGGCTCAGATTAAAGTGACAAAAGTAGGGTGACTGTGGTGTAGGGGTTCTCAACCCTAACACCCAATCCTGCAGGCAGCAAAAGGATAAACCATTACAGTTTCACCTCTACTGACTCTTCACAAATCAGGCCTGGGGTGTTCCTTGGGGTTGTGAAACCTAACACTCGCCCTGTTCTCATATAGTCTGCACATCCAGCTTCTTTACTGATGGAATGGGGTGAGCGTTGGTGTTGAAAACCCCAAGGAATACCCCAGGCCTAATTTGCAGAGACTAAGGAGAGGTGAAACTGTAATGGTTTTTCTTTTTGCTGCCTACAGGGTGGGGTGTTAACGTTGAGAACCCTAACACCATATTTCCTACTTTGTCACTGTAATCTGAACCCCAACTGTGCATTAGTGAAGTTTTTTTAAAAGAATTTCTTTACTTTTGAGATGATGTAATTGTATCCTGATTCATGCAGGTCCCTACAGGACCTGTGAAGATATCCATTTGCCTGTGGAAGCCTGTGTCTCGCATATGGGGCCGGCGATTTTAGTGGTTTTGTCTTCCCCTGGAGCTGGGATTGTGCAATGATGCAACGGGGAGCGGCTGTCCCAGTTTCACCCACGTTACTGCATGACGCCATGTCTGCCAGGGGGCAACTGATGCCGGGACCATCTAACCTCCCTTCCTAACAGAAGGAGAGCAGTCCTCCGGACGCTCGATCCTTCTCCTCCCTGATGACCCCGGCCTGTGCCCATTCCTGAACACAGGTGGCAGTATGCGTAATCATGGCGTCCAGCGCCTCAACCCTCAGTGCCACCAGGCTGGCATCTATCTTTCAGGATGTCGTTGGTTCAAATATTTGCCAAGCATTCATATTCTGAGGTCCCAATTATTAATTGGCCAAGCTTCAGTTATTTGGTTGCTAGAACTGGCTGTGACACTGCAAGATTGCCTGAGACTTCCTGTTCAATCAGAGGCCACTTTGGAAGCTCACTGAAGACAGGTTATGTGACCCAGCACTTGCAGAAGCTTCAGGCAGGAGAGACGGACAACTTGAGCTGCTGCAGATATAGAATCTATTTCCATCCACTTGTTAAATCTAGACAACAATCAGAAAACTTGACAGTTGGGTCCCCTCTCTAAATCCCAAGCTAGGCAGTATACATTTTATCACACTTTTGTGTGTTAATTTTCAGGGTTTTTCAGGAGAACTGCTAGGAGTGTTATTTTTTTCCCTAAAGTGAAAAAAAAAAAGAACTATACCAGGCCTGTTTCTGCATTGTAAATAAAAGCAATTATTCTTTTTTTTTAACCAGGAGAGACACACTAAGCTGAAAGCTTGTTTGCAGGTGCGACCTTGGGAGCACAAGGCAGTTAAGTGACTTGCTCAGGGTCCCACAGTATGCATGTGGGGGCTGTGGGATTCAAACCCAGGTCTACAGGTTTGCACCTTAGAGCCTTAAACCACTGCACTATACTGCCTCCTTCTACAGCCTTAGTTACAGTCTGGCTGATGGGGCTCGTTAAGAGGAGTGTTACTGTTGTTGTTCATTTTGCTATCCTTTTCTTGGCTGCAGTTATTTATTGTGAAAGAGTTATGCTTCCATTCCTTGTTAAAATCAGTCAAAAAGCAGAAATCTTGACAGTTTTGTTCCTTTTCTAAATCCCAAGCTAGAAGAGAATGTAATTATTTTTACACTTTTGTGTGATAATTTCAATGTTTCTCAGGAGAACTGCTAGGAAAGTGTTGTTTTTTTTTCCCCTAAAAGTGAAAAAAAAAAATAGTGCCACACCTGTTTCTGCTGTGCAAGCAAGAATCAGACAAAGACCTACCTGGTGTACTGTCCATACCTTCAGGGGTGTAGCCAGGAATTTTAAACTTGTACTCAAAACTGATGCACTGTTGCCCCCCCCCCCACCTTGTGTAAATATAAACCAAAATATGCACTGCCACACCACACCAACAATAGCCCCTCCCTCCCATTTGCCATGTCTGAGTTCAATTAATCAGTTTCTTTCTGTAGTCCTCCTGTCTTTGTTTTTCTGCTTGCCTGGTAAGTTGCTCTTGTTTGTATATTTGACTGGTGGCATCAGTGCCCCACTGTGAACAACAAAGGCAAAAGGGCTCAGCGTGACTGACACAATGTGACTTGCAATGTCCTTGCTTTCCTGTTTATTGCCCCTGCCTGATTTGTTGCCCCGCCTGCTTATTTTACTGTACTCTGTTGAGTACAGTGCGTATGCCTGCCGACACCCCTGCATACCTTCACTAAACACTACAGTCTCGATGTTGGGTCTAGAAGAAGGGCAGGCTTCGGCCTGGCTGTGCTTCAAGCTCTCCTTTCATAAACCTGTAGCCCGGACAACCCAGACTGTCTGTCTGTAACTGCTTGGGACTCTTTCCATAGGTGTGGCCTGATGCAATAGATATCCTCAGTGAAGATAGTACAGATCTTAAGATCTTACTTCGAGAAGGCTCTTGCAGTAGGCAATAACCATAAGGACTGAGCAGGCAGGCGCTAGGACGACACAGAAAACTTAGCTAGCAATGTCTGGCCCACCCAATGTCACATGACCGACGTCAGCACAACGGTATATAGTGGGTGGTCCCCATGCCCGGCTCCAGTACCTTCCCGCAGTCTGCCTGCGCATGTCGGACCTCACGGAATGCTGCTACAGTCCCTCGCCATTTTCGATAAGTATATCTTTAGAAATTCTTTATTTTGCTTTCAAATTAGTATTTTCGACATCGGATTGCATGTCTTCTTCTTCTGAATCCCGCAAGAACAAGTGCACCTGCGGTAAGCAGATACCAGAGAAAGACTGCCATACCTTGTGTCTCCTCTGCCTGGGGCCTGACCACAACACCGAGGACTGTGGGGCCTGCCAGAGCTTCAGCCAGGCCACACGAAAAAGCCATCTAAAAGTCCTGGAAGACCATCTTTTGAAACAAAAATAGGCTTCAATGAAAAGGAGCTGCAGCAGGTGCAGAGCGCTTCTTCATCACCCAGGGGCTCTTCTGACTCCCATTTCTCCAAGCAGGACAAGGACAAACACCGGGACTAGGATCGGTCTCATTCCAGGCCGTGGCTCTCTATGGAGGCTGCACCAACCAGCGGCCCTCTAACAGTAAGGGAGGTACCCCTCCAGCCAATTCTGCCCCTCCTTTACAGAGCAGCCTCTACGCCTGCCCGAGCTGGTTACGGTTCTGGGAGATGACCGGGATTTCGGGCTACTTCCACCCTTAGGCACTTTAAATCTCAGCTAGGGTCTAAGTCGAGTGGTTTGGCAGGTAAGTCGGACACTGGTTCTGCCGACGTCTGCACAGCCCTGGCACTCCTGTCGGACCCCGATTCAAGGTCTGACATCGGTCCTCCAGACCAGCGCCCACTGCCACTTTGGCTCCATCTGCCCGAATGGGAATACCCCCTCCACAGGACAACCCTCCAACTCCTCCAGTGGAACCTTCAGACATTCCTCCCCACCCGGAGCCAGAGGTACCGCCACCTGCTGGCCCTGTCAACCAGCCAGCGCCAGGCCACCCTACACCAGACCCTCCCAAGGACCCACTGGCTAACCAGCCTGTGATTCCTCCATCTGGGCCACCTCCCACACCCTAGACCCTGGAGACCACCGTCACCCTGTCGGGGCTGACGCTGGGTCCCCCTGTAGTTGGATACCCTGCAACCTGGGCCTTCGGGCCCTCTGCCAGGTCCCTCAGCCCCACCATCGGGTCCTTCTCCAGGTTACCCAACACCAGGCCAGCCTACGCCAGGGTACCCGGCACCAGGCTACCCGACCCCAGGTTATCCAACACATGGGTATCCAATGCCAGGGTACCCAACACCAGGGTATCCAACGCCAGGGTATCCACTGTCGGGGTATCAACTGCCAGCCTACCCATATCCTCCACAGGCTGCTTCGCAAGCCGCTGTGGACTATGATGCTTTCTTTGATTCCTAGTAGAAGAAAGCTAACATCTGAGTTGAACCGACGCCAGTCGGACACAGCTCGTATGCCAGTCCAGGTGATCCCCTACTCTGCGGTCCCTGTCCCCTATCAGGGTCCACTCCCCAGCTTCCGGACGCACATTGGGTGCCTCTACAGGGGATAACCGGAGTCATGGGCTGACTAATCCTCAGACAGAGGACCTCCATCGAAGGTCCCTGTCTCCACATAGGAGCCCTTTGCCAGACTCCGAGTCTGACTCTTCCTCGGGTTGTGAGTCCCCTCCTCCGGAGGACCCCAAGCCTAAGGAGACTCCTAAGTCCCCCCAGAGGATCCCTCCTCCTTGGATATCCTCCGAAAAATTCAAGAGGCCTATGGATGGAGGACAGAGGAACAAGATCCCACAGCATCTTGACCTCGCGGAGCAGAACCCCCTCCTCATTCCCCATGGACAGGGCCACACAAAGATTTGGCCACTACCATATGGCAACAACCGTCATCTGTCTGTTTCCAAAAAGGTGGACAGATTGTAGCATGCTCCTGAAGGGAAAGATCACCTAATTAACCACCCCAAAGCTGATTCAGTGGTTGTCAGCATGACTTATGACCACTCTAAGCAGCCAAAATATCAGTTCTCTCCTCCAGATAAGAGTGAGACCTCCACTTTGGCTTTGTGAGATCTGATTACATAGCCCATGGACTGCTATTAAAAGGCCATCCTCTGCCAACTGAAAACAGAATTTGAGGCCTTGCCAGACTCTGAGGCCAAGACCAAAATTCATCAGATGGTAAGCACGGCAGAGATTACAGGACATCATACCTTACAGGTGACTTATGGTGCTGTTGATGCTTCTGCCAAGTACTGTGGCAGCAGTTTATCTCTGCAGACATGCTTGGTTGTGACTATCAGGTTTTGCCCAGGATATCCAAGTGTCTATTCTAGATGCCCCTTCAGGGATTGGTACTCTTCGAAAGGGACATCAAGGACATAATGACCAATCTGCAGGAGCGAGGGAAGACTCTTCATTCAGTGCACTCCCTCTACCATACCAGCCCCAAGTCTCGACCTCCTTTTCGCTGACAACAAAGGTGCCAGATAAGGCAGTAGCCCGCCAAACGTCAGGGCAAACACCGGACTCCCTCATCTGCCCCTACCCTCTCCTGCCAAGTCGTACAGAAGTTCCGGGGCGGCGCTCCCCAACCCTACCTCCGCTTCTTGGCTTCTGGCCCGCCCCCTCTCCTCCGCCCATAGTTCTGGAGGAGCCAGTCGGGGGCAGATTTTCCGGCCATCTGTCCGGGTGTGAGGCGATCACGACAGACTCTTGGGTGCTTCAGCTCATAGCCCAAGGTCACATAATAGAATTCATAGGGAGACCTCCAGAAAATTCTCCAGGTCACTCTCATTAGTTGCAAGGTCACATTCCATTCATCAGAGAGGAGTTGTGGCTCTGTTGCGAAAGTCTACCATAGAGCCAGTTCCTCGGGGCCAAGTAAGAAAGGGGTATTACTCCCATTTCTTGCTGGTCCCAAAGAAGATGGGAGACCTTCGGTCGATACTGGACCTCTGCACGCTCAACCTATATGTCGAGTACAAACGGTTTCGCATGCTGACCCTCCCAGGACTGTTGCCACTGATCCATCAGGGACACTGGCTCTGCACATGCAGGATGCCTACCTGCATATCCCATATTTCCTGCCCACCGCTGCTTCTTCCAGTTTTCCTTCCAGGGAGAGCAGTTCCAATTCAAGGCTCTTCCCTTTGGCCTTTCCTCTGCACCCAGGGCGTTCACCAAGTGCCTAGCGGTGGTGGCAGTGGCTTTGCCGTGTCGGGCCTCTATGTATTCCCATACCTCAACAACTGGTTTCTGTCAGCCCCATTGAGGGAGGGTCCGGAGGCCTCTATAGCGTACCCTGCGATCTATTGCACAGGGTGGCATCACGGTGAATTATCCCAAGTCTCACCTCACTCCTTCCCAACACCTTCAATTCATTGGGGCAGTACTGGATACTTCCCACCCCATTAGGCAGGGCAAAACGCTGCAGAAGCAAGCTCAACTTGTGGCTTCCAGTTGTTGGACAGTGGCAAAAACAGTCCTCCACCTCCTAGGTCTTATGGCGGTGGCCATTCCCACGGTGCCATTGGCCCGGCTCCACATGTGGGTTAGGCAGTGGACACTCATCGTACAGTGGGACCAGAGGTCAGACGATCTGGATCACAGGGTTGTGGTGTCTAACCCTGTGTGACAGGATCTCCTGTGGTGGTCGGATCTGGAATATCTCTGCCAAAGGGTGCCCTTCCAGCCTCCCCATCCAGCTCAAACACTGACGACAGATGCATCAGGTCTAGGCTGAGGAGCATATCTGGGAAATCGCAGAACCCAGGGATCCTGGTGTCAGCGGGAGCTCTCACTGCACATAAACGTGCTCGAGATGCATGCTGTGCTATATGCCCTCCAGGCACTTCAGACCTTTCTCCCCCGGAACCACTTCTGATCCAGTCTGACAACATGTGCTTGGTCTGGTAGCTACACAAACAGGGAGGCACTCGGTCATACCCATTGTGCAGGGAAGCGATGCGAGTGTGGTGTTGGGCAGTTCAGCCCCAGCTCCAGATAACTGCGGTGCACGTCCTAGGCGTCCAGAATGTCCTAGCGGACAGTCTCAGCCGCACCCAGGCAAGGGCTCATGAGTGGGAACTGCGTCAGTCAGTGGTCGAGGATATCTTCCATCTGTGAGGTCATTCAGATTTAGATCTGTTTGCCTCCCCATAGAACACAAAACTGCCCAATTTTTGCTCGCTCATTCCCGGGTTTGGTGTTTTTTGGCGAGACGTGCTGTCTCTTAGCTGGACAGTGAGGTCCTTTACTTTCCTCCTTCCCGCCTCCTACAGAGGATTTTCCTCAAACTGCAAGTATAGAAGCACAGATGATCCTCATCGCTCCATATTGGCATCACCAAATATGGTTCCCTGTACTCCAGCAGTTAGCAGTGGAGCCTCCAGTTCCTCTTCCCTCTGCCAGGACCTTCTGACCCAGGATCAGGGCATGCTGGTCCACCCAGACCTCAAGTCCCTTCACCTTCATGACAGCACTTTCAGACATGGCTGTCTCTCACTTTGAGGTCTCTCATAGAGTCATTGAAGTCCTTGTAGAGGCCAGAAAGCCATCTACAAGAACCATCTACGCAATGAAGTGGAAGAGATTTTCCATCTGGGCAGCTCCCAAGGGTTGGGACCCTTTTCATGCCCTGTTACTCAGGTCTTAGAGTACCTGCTCCATCTCTGTCACCTGGGACTCCATTATTCTTCTTTGAAGGTTCACCTATCTGCCATATCCAACTACCACAAGCAAAACTTTGGCTCAGTTGGAGGGCTCCTGTACTTTTCTGAAGGGAATACTCCATATGGAATCCCTGGTCAGGAACTTTGTTTCCCCGTGGGATCTGAACTTTATCCTTGAGAAGCTCACTCTGCCTCCCTCTGAACCAGCCATGAGTTGCGACCTGCACTGTCTTCTTGAAAGAGCTATTTTTAGTTGCTATTACTTCCGCTCGAAGGATTTCCAAGCTTCAGGCTCTCATAAGGAGCCTTATTTGATTTTTCACAGAGACCAGGGCTCTGCGTACAAATCCTAAGTTCCTACCAAAGATTGTTTCCAATTTACTTTGAATCAGACTTCACACTTGCCAATGTATTATCCTGAGCACTCTAATCAAGGGGAGGCCATTCTGCACACTTTGGATGTGCACAGAACTTTGTATTACTACACAGATCAGACCAAATCAGTCCGTAGAATGGATCAGCTTTTTGTTTCCTTTGCACCCAAAAGGGAGGGCACAGCAGTTTCAAAACAGTGCTTATCTACATGGTTAGCAAACTGTGTTCTGTTTTGCTGTCAGAAATACAACAAACCCCTTCTGTGGGAAATTAAGGGGCATTCAACCAGAGGCATGGCTGCTTCTACTGCTTGTTTCAGGAATGTTCCTGCTGCTGATATTTGTGCAGCAGCCACTTGGAGCTCTGTCCACACATTCACGGAGCATTACAGTCTGGACATTTCCTCTAGGCGCAGGGCTGGCTTTGGAGTAGCCATCCTTCAAGGCCTTCTGTCTTAATTCCTGCCTACTGCAGACCTTTCCTGCCTCCCTTGTTCACTCTCCAGTTGGCTCACACTGCTTGGGACTCTGGCCTTATGGTTATTGCCTACTGCAAGAGCCCTCTCGTAGTAAGATAATATACACGTAAGAACTTACCGTAACAGTAGATCTTGAGAGAGCCTCTTGCAGTAGGCAAGGATTTTCCTCCTCCTCCCCCTGTTGCTGCTTCCTCTTCTGCTCAGCCTTTCTAGTGGCTCCAGGAGCCCTCTCCTTCTTCTGTCAGACCTTTTCACAGGTCTCTGGCGGAAGAACTGGAGGCAGGCGTGGGGACCGCCCACTATATACCATTGGGCCGATGTCAGTCACGTGACGTCGGGTGGGCGGTACCCCACCAGACACTGCTAGCTGTGTTTTCTGTGTGGTCCTAGTGCATGGCGGCTCAGTCCTTATGGTTATTGCCTACTACAAGAGCCTGTCTCAAAGATCTACTGTTACGGTAAGTTCTTGCGTAACTGCACTTTACGTAAGAATTTAACCGTAACAAGAGATCTTCGAGAAAATCCCTTGAATCAGGCCATGATGTCCCCCGTCCCCCTTGGCCTTAGGGCTTCTTTGTCTCTCTTTCTCCAGGATGGTTCACCTTCTTTATGGCTGGAACTTCTGGCTCCCCTTGGTTCCTTGGCAGGAGAACCTCTGTATATGGTCTCCAGCGGGATGATGGTGGACCACCCACGTTTATATGGACAGGATGTCACCAGCATATGATGTCGTCATGGGCGGCCCCTTGTAGACTGCTAGCTAGAAATGTTTCGGTGTGGTCCTAGTGCCATGGGGCTATGGCTCCATAGTTGTGCCCTGATGCAAGAGAGTCTCTCAGAAATCTACTGTTATGATAAGTTCTTACATAAATGTAGTTTTCTAAAGGCATGGATTCAGTTCACTATACATACATAGGCAGTCTTCCCAGAGACAGCCGAGTTATTTGTCTTCAAGCCAAACGTGTGTTGTATCCTCTAACTCCATCCCATGATGTCAGAGTGTTCTTTCTGCTGGGATAGGTCTGCATGTATAGAAGGGTTTAAAAGTTTTCAAGCACTTTTCTTTTGCAAATTTTCAAGTTCGCTATTGAATTTAAAGTTTCTTTTGTACCTTTCGACTTCGCTTCATCAACTGTGATCATGATAAAGAGGTAGAATTTGAGGTTTATGTTCTTTGCCCAGTGTAGGCAGAAAATAGCAACAGATCTCCACCACATGTGCATCTACTGCTTAGGCTATCAGCACAACATTGAAAACTGCAGTCAGTGCCATGCCATGCTGCCAGTGTTCATCGAGGAGGTTAGCTGTTGGTAGACCTAAAGGCCACATATCAGCCTTGGTGGCTGCAGGGTTAGCTGCACAGCTTGCAGTCATGAAGAAGAGGTGGCTGCAGCTAGAACTTTGGGCTCGCACTGTTACTCGCTGAGGCCAGTGTCCAAGGTTGTTCTCTGATGATTCCAGGGCAATGTGCATGGCCTCTAGATCTTTGGATGGACTCCTTCCCACTGCAGCAAGAACTATAAGAAGCATCATTGCCACAGGTATAGGATTGGGCATGATCATACTTTTTCTTCTTCTTCGACTCCCCCATCCCCTCAACTCTTGTTGAGCTTCCTTAGGTCTTTGGCCTGGTCGAAGGCAACATTGTAAGCCCATTGGGCTGTCGCGCTCACTCCGGTCGAGATTTTCTGAAGTCAGTCGACTGGCTGTCAAAGGAGATCGACAAGGAGTCAATCTCCCAGACCCCAGTGATCCCTGTCCTCACCCAGGAGGATGAGGATCAGTTAGAGCCTATGGTCAGGTTGGCTCAGGAGCTGCCTCCACCAGTGGTCTCCTGACTCCTAGACCTCTGTCAGTCTTGCTGCTCATGCAGGTGGTTTATATAGCCTCCAGAGACTTCCTCATCGACATCAACTCTTGCGATGTTTGAGGCAACACTTGCATTCTCAATCTCACTCAACCAATAGGCATTGCCATCGATGCTCTTTGACCTTTTCATCCTTGGGTGAGGAGAGGCATTGACGGTATATTCATTGATGCTGCGAGGAGCTCGTCTGGCAGCAGTTGGCCATCGCAAGGAGGGTTAGTGCTCTGCCCTCGGGGCCACCAGTCCATTGGCCTCCTCCGACTATTCCCATGCTGGCCGATCAGACTCAGTAGTCCGCAGCATCTGCTTTGCCTCCACTTTGGGTGGAGGCTTCTTCACTGTAGCCACAGTTTGGGGCTCCGACCAAGTAGTACCGCCATGCTTCTGGCTTGCCAGGCCAGCTGTCTGTGGATATCACCCAGGACACTACTCAGTTGGTCCATGATGAAAAATAGTTGAGGGCCATCTTTAAAGAATCTTCAAACTGGGAGGCTGACCCTCAGTGGTGTCAACCAGGACTCAGCAGTTTGACTGATAATCCTTGGAAAATTGGTCTGCATTTATGAGGTCGACATCTTTTCGGGCTTTGTTCTAGTTCATGTCAGAGTCCATGAAAGTGCCCTTGGAACTGGTGCAGAAGCAGGCTAAGTACCTGTTTATTGATATCCTGGACAGGGACGAGTCCCCGGGGTAACCTTCCTTTTTGGCTGAGGCCGTTTTGGAACCAGCTCTGGAGCTTTGGCAGCATTCTACCTAGCACCCCTTACCCCAGTGGTCTGTAAGTATGTGGCCCCCACAGGCAACCTTTCGGTATATTCTGACCACCTCTCTGCTGTGTACTTGTTGTCAAACTCCACCTTCTGCAAGTTGAAAGGTAAGGAAGTGGATTACGCGAGTTCAAATGTTAAATCATACAGCTAAAAAGTATATACGCCACCTTCCCAGGTTTCCAGCAGGCCAGTTACTCAGTCTTGATGGCAAATTTTGCTCATTCCCTTTTTGAGACTGTTGGGTTTCTCCTTCCCATGCTGATCAGCAGCAGGCAGCCCAAATGCTCAGAGACAAGGGAGAGCTGCTGGCTAAACACCAGGTACAGATGGCCTTTGACATGGATGGTTCTTATGCCTGGGCCATGGCAGAGGCCATCATGTTGCATTGCAGGGTCTTTCTGAGGTTGTCCACCTTCGTTGTAGGCACGTGGCATAAGCTGGCTGTTGTCCCTTTCCTGTGTATCAGTGGTAGCTTACTAAGGCCAAACACGTATCAACGTGGTTTGGCCCTTGGGTAGAAGGACATCTCACTCCCATTGAGAAATCCATTGCACCTTGGATTCTATGGTTCTGTCCCAGAAGCCTCCGACTGCCCCACAGCCTAAGAAGAAGGCTCTTCAGTTTAAGGTCTTTCAGCAACAGCAGCCTCAGCAGCAGCCCCAGAAGGTGTGCCCTAGAGGTGGTGGGCAAGGGGCTACCTTTTGACTTTGAGGCTGTCCCACCATACTGATTTCGAGCACCCTGGGAGTTCATGGTGTCAAAAGAAAATCTGTCCACACTATGAGCCAGCATAGCTCAGCTCCTATAGCTCATGCCCCACGCCTGGTCACTTCGGATATGTGTCCAGGTACTTCCTAGTTCTGAAGTGAACAGAAGGCTGATGCCCCATTCTCTTGTACAATCTGAATAAGTTCATGCAGAAGTGCAAGATCTTACTGAGGGGCTCTTGCACCGCAACACTGGTAGAGACTAATCTGCCAGGCGCTAGGACCAAACGAACAGTTCTAGCTAAGGCCAGCGGGACCGCCCCCAACATCGTCATGCCGACATCCGCTTATGGTATAAAAGGGCCAGTCCCCCAGCTCCACCTCAGTTCTTCTCCCGCCATCAGCCCGTGCACGTCGGACCTTCACAGACACATGCTTCAGTCGACTGCCATTTTGCTCATGCTTTTTCTACGATTTTCTTTATTTTGTTTTAAATTACATAGTTTCTTTACTTTTGTGCATGGTCTTCTTCTCCACCTTCATCTTCCAACTGGCGTGCCAAGTGTGCTTGTGGCAAACAGCTTCCCTCTAAGGACAGCCACTGTTCTTGCCTGCTCTGCTTAGGCCCCTGACCACTTACACTGAGACCTGCCAGCACTGCCAGGACTTCAACCAGGCCACTCGGAGACACCATTTGAAGACCCCCCCAGGGCTTCTTGCCACAGCAAAAGTTAGCTGCGACGCGATGAAGAAGGAGCTCCAGACAGAAGTTCTTCTTCCCCATGTCATTCCCTGACTCTGGGACCAGTGCTTCTTTGCAACACCTGGAGCAAGCGCTCGCCTCTTCCAGACAGGAGTTGCCTCTGCCTCCGTTGGGAACTAGCTCCCTTACAGATGCCCACTTCCCCTTTGGGGCCGGTGGCACCTGTCTTGCCGGACCAGCAGCAGCCTTCACCCATTCGGCCAACACCTGCTCTTTTGGTGTCGACCCCGATGACACCCCAGACGACGCCTGAGGGACCGGCGCCTGGATTCCCAACGCCTCAGGGACCAACGCCAGGGAACCCGATGCCTCAAGGGCCAATGCATGGTTACCCGGCACCTTGTGGACCAGTGCCAGGGTACCCAACGCCCCAAGGACCGACGGCAGGTTACCCAGTGCCGGGGTACACTCCGCCACCTCCCCAGTATCCGTACCCACCTTATAATCTGCCTCCTCCAGTGGACTATAATACACTTTTCTCTGAATAGTGGGCTTTCATGAAGGACAAGGATACCCCCAGAAGGCCCCCACTCCACCTCCGTGGGACCCTCTGTCTCGGGACTCTGGCCAGGTGGATCCTAGCCATCTCCGGTCTCCACTACCCTCTCCAGGTCGAACTGACTAATGCAAGGAGGAACGTCGCCCTCTGACGCTAGTCCCTGAAAGTGACCCGTCTGGCAGGGATTCCTCCACTTCCTCTTTGGAGGACTCTGATGATTCCAGGGAGCCTTCTGATGAGCCTGAAACCCCCAAGGAAACTCCTAGCCCCCCCCCCACGACTCTAAGTTTATGAACATCATGAGGCATATCCAGTCCTTGATGGGGTGGGAGACGGAAGAACTAGACCCCGAGCGTTGCCGTCTGGTGGTCTAGCTACACAGAAAGGAGACTCTTCCACTAGTGGTGCCACCCCTCATAGACTCCTATGAGGGTGTCACCAAGGCCACCTGGACACATTCCTCCTCTACTCCGGCCTTAGCTAAGAAGGCTGACCACCTTTATCATGCCCTTATCGGTAAACCCTATTTGGGGGAGCAACTGGAGGCAGACTTGGTGGTCATGAATGCAGCTCATGACTGCACCGAGAAGTGTAGGTACCTCAGACCCACCCTCCTGATAAAGAGGTTTGCTAGATCAACCAGTTCTGCAAGCGGGTCTACGCTTCTGCCACACTTGCCATTTGAACTCAAAATTACCTGTCCCATATGGTACAGTATCAAAACTCCTTATGGGACAAGGCCTTTGATCTCTTACAGGCCCTTCCCCGAGGACCCTACAAAGACCCATCTGGTCCGGCTCCTTAAGTCGGGCTCGGACATGGGCACCCGTGTGCTGAGGGCTGCTTATGACACAGTGGATGCAGCTGGGCATGCAGCAGCTACTGGAGTCTGCATCTGCCATCACTCTTGGCTCTGACTATCAGGTGTGCAGGTGAAAATTATGGACGCCCCCTTTTGGGGCCCTGTCCTTTTTGGCGGAGACACCTAGGACATTCTCGCTTACAAGAATCTAGCAAAGCCTTGAGATCAGTGCAGTCCATGTACTGTTCTCGGCCTAGGTCCAACCAATGCCAGTCCTTTCGTTGGACCCCTAGACAGAAGCCCAAGGGCCAGCAGCCCAGAGGCACCTTCAGGAGCAAAGCTTCTACCCAACTGGCTGGAGCTTCCACCCCCTAGAGTGTCCCCAGCCACTCTGCTTACCCCTGGTGCCACCACATGACTCCTTGCCAGACCACCCCCCTCCTCTGGCAGAGGCCATGGGGAGGCGGTGGGGGGTCGCTTTTCCCTATACCTCGACAGGTGGCGCACTGTAACTTCAGACCAATGGGTACTTCAGGTAGTGGAAAGGGGGCCCACTCTTGAATTTCTAGAAATCCCTCCAGACAGCCCTCCTTTGTAGTCCCATTACCTTCAGGCCCATGTCCTCCTCATCCAGGAGGAAATTCAGACACTGCTGCGTAAAAAGGCCATGGAGCCCGTACCCCTGGCACAGAGAGGGAAGGGGTTCTACTCACACTTCTTCCTCGTCCCTAAGAAGACAGCGGACCTGAGACTGATTCTGGGTCTCAGCCACCTGAATCTGTACATAGAGTACAAGTGTTTCAGGATGGTCACCCTCCATGGGTTGCTGCCCCTTGTTCACCAGTGGGACTAGCTCTGTTCACTGGACATGCAAGATGCCTATCTTCAAATCCTGGTTTTCCCTCCTCACTGTCGGTTCCTTCATTTCTGTTCTCAAGGGAAACATTTCCAGTTTCGGGCCCTCCTCTTTGGCCTTTCTTCAGCTCCCAGGTATTTACAAGTGCCTGGCAGTGGTGGCTGTGGCCCTGCAGAGACAGGGCTACCCCCCTCCAGGGCTCAGTTGATCCAGACCCTGGATGCTACCTTTCGGTTGTTCCAGACTCTGGGAATTACTCTGAACCTCCCTAAGTCTTGTCTCCTGCCGAATCAGTGCCTCCAGTACATAGGGGCAGTCCTAGACCCGTCATCGGGCAAAGCCTTCCTGCCTCAGGACAGAGCAAACCATTCGATTGCGCAGGCCCAGTTGGTTTCCTCTTCTTGGCAGGTTCCAACCAGGTCTTTCCTGCACCTTCTCAGGCTCATGGCTGCTATAGACACTGTTCCCCTAGCCCGCCTGCACATGAGAGTGCCTCAGTGGACTCTTTGGGTCCAATGTACCGACAACCTAGATCAGCAGGTTCTGGCTCCAGTTTGGTGAAGCAGACCCTAGAATGGTGGCAGAGCCCCTCCAGTCTCCTTATGGGGGTTCCTTTCAGGGCAGTATCCCTGCAACAGATTCTTTCGACAGATGCCTCAGGCCTGGGCTGGGGTGCCCACTTGGCCCATCATCAGACTCAGGGGATCTGGTCAGATGGCGAACAACATCTTCACATCAGTGTTCTGGAGATGAGGGCAGTCCTTTACGCTATACAGGCCTGCCAGACTCGCCTTGCTCCAGGCCTTCTCTTGGTACAGACAGACAACATGTCTGTAGTCTACCACGTGAACAAGCAAGGGGGGACACATTCTTACCCCCTTTGCAAGTAGGCCATGAGACACTGGTACTGAGCCATTCCGCACAACCTGGAACTAGCTGCTGTACATGTTCCAGGCATCCAAAACATTCTGGCCAATAGCCTAAGCAGGTCCAGGACAAGGGCTCACGAATGGGAGCTTCTGTCCTCCGTGGTCAGAGACCTCTTCGACAGGTGAGGCCATCCCGAGCTGGACCTTTTTGCATCCCCACTCAGTGCAGAACCGCCCAATTTCTGCTCGCTCGATTCAGGGCCTGGTGTCTTCTGGTACGACGCATTGTCCCTCTTTTGGACAGGGAGGTTTCTGTGTGCCTTCCCTCCCTTTCCACTTCTGCAGAGAGTTCTCCTCAAGCTACAGTCAGAGGGGGCAGAGCTGATCTTCATAACCCCCTACTTGGCTGCATCAGATATGGTTTCCACTACTGCAGTAAATGGCAGTGGAGCCTAAAGTCCCCTTGCCCCTGTGCTCTGACTTGCTCTCTCAGGAGCAGGGCACTCTGATCCATCGGACCTCAAGTCACTGCATTTTCATGCATGGCTCCTGCAGACTTAGCTATTGCCCACTTTGGAGTCTCCTCCCGGGTGGCCGATGTCTTAGAGGCAGCTGGGAAACCTTCCTCCAGAGTCACTTACGCCGTGAAGTGGACATGCTTCTCCATTTGGGCCACCGTTCGGCACTTGGATCCTTTCACCTGTCTGGTGAATTTCATCCTGGAGCACCTCCTATCCCTTTTGGACTCCTCGCTTAAGGTGCTCATTTCCGCCATCTCTGTGTACCATATGCCTGCTGAGGGCCAAACTATTGCCCAGCTGGCTCTTTCCTGCACTTTCTTGCGGGGTATGTTGCATCTGAAACCTCCCATTAGGGACCCTGTCCCACCATGGGATCTTTTGTTTGTTTTGGAAAAGCTTATGGTGCCTCCTTTGAGCCTGCGCTGAAGCTGCAATTCAGCTTTCTTCCATGGAACACGTTATTTTTAGTTGCCATTCCTTCTGCTCAGAGGATTTCTGAGCTGCAGGCTCTGATGTGTAAAGAGCCTTATTTGGCTTTTCACAAAGACCAGGTGTCTTGGGAACAAGTCCTAAGTTTCTTCCTAAGGTGGTGTCTGAGTTTACATTAAGGCAGTATAGCGCAGTGGTTTAAGGCTCTGAGCTGCAAATTTGCTGATATCCAGCAGACCAGACCTGGGTTTGAATCCCACAGCTTTCACTTGCATACTGTGTGACCTTGAGCAAGTCACTTAACTTCCCTGTGCTCAAAGGTCGCTCTGTAAAAAAACTTTCAGCTTAGTGTGCTACTCCTGGTTAAAAATCTAAAAAAAAAAAAAAAAAAATCAATCCATCCACCTGCCTGTGTATTTTCCTGAGAATTCTAATCGGAGAGAGGCAGCTTATCCGTTAAGTAGGGAAATGGGCAGACTAGGTGGGCCAAACGATCCTTATCTGCCATCAAATTCTGTTTCTGTGAGGCCTTACTTCATACTCTGGTTGTTCACCGGGTGCTCAGGTACTATCTGGACCACACCTGTTCTGTCAGAAAGACTGATCAGTCGATCGCTTCCTTCACCCCAGAAGAGAAGAGGCCTCGGTTTCAGTGTTTAAGTGGTTAGCAAATTGTATTGTTTACTGCTATCACAAGTACAAGTCTCTACCAGGTTAAAGGACCTTCTGCCAGAGCCATGGCTGCCTCAGTTGCCTCTTTCAAGATCGTGTGCACTCCAGATATTTCAGTTTGGACATTGCCTCTAGATGTAGGGCCGGCTTTGGACTTGCAGTCCTTCAGGGCCTTCTTTTCTAAATGTCCTGTGCCTGCTCTTTCCTCTTCCCTGCTGACTGGGTCATTTCCAACACTGCTTGGAACTCAGTCCTACTGGTGTTGCCTCAAAGTAAGATAGTACAATTATGTAAGAACTTACCATAACATTAGATCTTCGAGAGGAGCTCTTGCAGCAGGCACTGCTTTCCTTCCATCCTGCCCCCTGATTGCTGTTTCTCCTCCTTGGCTACTCTGCTTTCCTTGGTTATGAGGACCTGCCTTGGTTCTCTCTTTTCTGGGCATGCCGGGGTCTCCAGTGGGAGAAGTGAGGTGGAGCTGGGGGAACTGCCCCTTTTATACCATAGGCGGACATCAGCGTGCCGATGTTGAGGACGGTCCCCTCTAGAGACTGCTAGCTAGAAGTTTTACATGTGGTCCTACTGGTGTTGCCTGCTGCAAGAGCTCCTCTGGAAGATCTACTGTTACAATAAGTTCTTATGTAACTGTACTTTCTGGATGGTTATGCTGCATGCAAGGGTGTAACAGTATTTCTAGGGACATGGATATGTTGTTCATCCACACTCATTGGCAGTATCCTTGCCGCTTTAAATCTTGCCGGAAGGTCTTCAAGCTTGCTCCTCCCACCCACCGGGTGGTATAACTCGGCTCCGCCCCATGACGCCAGATCTTCCTTACCGCTTGGAAGCTCAGGTTCCTCCTTAACGCCTGCGCTTGTGACTGTTCCTATTTCTCCGTTTTCATGGATTTAAAATAATATTTGCAAAGACTTCAGTTCGATCCCCTCGCGGCCGCGGCGGACAACCGACCCTCGGATTTCGGAGATGCCCATGGGCAGAAGATGTCTCGGACGGATCCACACTCCGTGTGTCTACTGCTTAGGCCTTGAGCACGACCCGCAGGCTTGGCGACTGTGCTCATCTTTCTCGGCCTCGTCACCGAAGACCGTGCTGCCCGATTGCAACTGGGCCGTCCGAGCGTTCCCTCGGTGAAGTCCAAGGAGGCCCGGTTGCGGTGTCCGCGGGCGGCGGCTCGGCGGATCAGCTCAGCGGATGGTCGCTCAAGAAGAGAGGCGCGGCCGATCTTCCCGGCCGCAGCATTTATCCCGCTTCTCTGGGTTCTTCCTACACGGCCTTTAAGGAGCTTTGTCTGTCCCTCTCCACTAAAGGAGAAGGGCCTCTGCGTCTAGCTGGACCTTTTTCTCGGTCCAAAAGAGGACAGGTAGAATCCCTCCGTCGCGCTCTTGGGAGGCGGAAAGGTCCCTCTCCCGGGCCGTCGACCGTCGGCTTGATCGACCGCTCGGCCGACCACTGGCCTCACGGTGTCCCGTCAGGTCAGTTGACCGAGACTCCACAGATGAAGCTCCAGATTTTCTCATCCATTGACGGGTTGTCGCCTTTAGCAGCCGAGATTCCCTCTCCCCGTTCCCCGGGAGAGTTGAGGATCCCGTGGGCTCGCCTGTGCCTCCGGTTCGGAGCCCTCGGATGGACCTTCCGAGCGAAGGGAGTTGCGGTTCCGGCCGACACCTCCCGCACCGACCCGGAAATTCGGGACTCTCGGTCTGGTCCCGGACCTCATCGCGGTCCAGCCGTTCCCACCGTCATAAAGCGATCTCGGTCTCGGCACTCGTGATGCCGGCGTCGCCGCTCTCCTCGTCCTCCTCCTCGGATGAGGAAGCTCGGCAGTAAGTCCGTCGGCAGTACGAGAACCTTGTTGCAACAACTCCTCTGGCGAGGAATAAGCCGACTCCGCGCTTCCCGGCCATTAAAGTAATGTCACGGGCAGCCGACACAACCCCTCGACTTGGCCGAGGCCTATACCCAGGCCGTTGTTCGGCCAAAACCAGCTGCTCCACCGATTGCGGTGGAACCTCCCCTCCACAGCCACCAATTGGGGCTCCGACCAAGGATTCTCGGTGACTAGGGTTTACCCATGGCTGTCAGTTACCCTCACTCCCGGCCGACCTCGGCGGGTGAAGGGTGGCTCAGGCCAGAGGCAGTCTCCGAGGACTCTTCCGAGTCGAAGATGATTCCTCCTTCTTCTCCAAGCGACTGGACTTGGAGTCTTCAGGAGGTCAGCCAATGGGCGATAGCCGTCGTCCTTCCTAGGACTGACCTCGACTCATCTCGGAGTCTACGGGATGGGCTCGAACCGTTCCAACCGGGCCAGGTATCCCCTCACGGAGATTCTGGACCGGGGGATTCTCCAGCGGAGGCCTTTCCGGTGGCGAGGCCATAGTGGGTCCAGCACTGGAACTTTGGCAGCGCCCTGCTTCCTGCCCTGCGCCTTCGGCCAGGATGGCCAGAAGTATCGCGGTCCCCGGTTCCTTGTCCGGTTTTTGAACACCCTCTGCTGAGGGTTGGTTACCGACAGCGTTTTCGGCGCGCCCGGCAGCGCCGAGGATGTGGACAAACCTCCTGACAAGGAGTCCAGTGGACTATGTCGGGCGAAAAGTCTCGCTCGTCCTCTCTCGGCCTTCGCCAGGCCAGTTCGGCCGTCCTCATGGCACATTTTCTCATGCCCTGTTGGGCTCCCTGGATGAGGTCATCCCTCATCTTCCGCCGATCTGCAGACTACGGTTAAGCAGGTGCGGACCAGGGCAGGGCAGTGGCCAAACAGCAGCTCAGACTGCTTTGGATGTAGGGGACTCATGTGCCAGATCGGTGGCGGCCGCAGTGGCTATGGCAAGTCAAGGGCTTGGCTGAGGATATCCACCTTTACTGCGGATACCCAGCACAAGTTGGCGGATGTTCCTTTTGGGACTGACCTCTGCCCTGGGGTGGAAGGTCACCTGCAGAGGATCGAGAAGTCCAATGCCACCTTGGACTCGGTCTCTTCCGCTCAGAAGGACAAAGGCCCAAAACCACAGCCTAAGCCCTTTAGTCCTTCTGTGCCCCGCGCGCCCGGCCCAGCAACGTCCAGGGCCAGCAGGCTCGACCTTGGCATCCCAAACCCAAGCCACCGGCTTCCTCTAACAGGAGGCAGGAGGAAAAGGCCCAGGAGGTCCTCGGCCGGTCCCGCTCCAAGCCTGCCCAGTGACGGGCTGAGGGGTGTCGCCCCATCCCGTCACCCTTACCCTGGGTCCCCGTGGAGGACGGCTCCCGCACTTCGTTCCGCCTGGTCGCTGTTACCACGGACAGGTGGGTCTTGGAGGTGGTGGGAAGAGGCCTGCCTCTGGAATTCGAGCAGGCACCACCCTTCAGAGCCGTCGCCCCTCGTGGGGCTTCGGGATCCCCAGCCTCACTGGCGGCTCGTCGAGCCGACATCACTCTCCTCCTCCAGAAGGAGGTGGTAAGAGAGGTGGTGGACCCTCCTTCAGACCCAGGGTTTGTGTCCAGGTACTTCCTGGTTCCGAAACGGACGGGGGGCTGGCGCCCCATTCTCGACCTACACGACCTAAACAAGTTCCTAAGGTCTCGAACCTTCAGGATGGTCACTCTGGCTCAGATAATACCATCCTTGGAACGAGGCGTGTGGTTCTGCTCTCTGGACCTGCAGGCCAGCGTTCTTTCCGTCCCTATCCGTCCGTCCCATCCAGAGATTCCTTCGCTCCGAGCGGAAGGGATCCTCTTCGAAGTTCAAGCCATGCCCTTCGCTTGTCTCCAGCTCCCAGGGTCTTCACCAAATGCATGGCAGTGGTGACAGCATTCCTGCGGCGCCGAGGTCCGGGTGTACCTTACCTGGACGACTGGCTGATAGCAGCTCCCTCCAGGAAGGAGGCGGAGTGGTCCAGAGATCTGGCCCTCCAGGTCTGCTCTCAACTGGGCCTCCTTATCAACGAGGCCAAGTCGGAACTCGAGCCGAAGCAGGTGATTTTATTCATCGGGGCGCAGCTCGACTCTCTTCGAGCCAGAGCGCGGCTCCCGGCGGACAGGGCCGAGGTTCTTTCCTCCTTTGCCCGATCATTTCTGGTTGGGCAATTGCGCCCTGCCCGAGACTTCCTGCGCCTCCTGGGTCTCATGGCGGCCTGTACCAGCGTGGTCCGTTGGGCCCGCTGGAACATGCGTCCCCTTCAGTGGGGACTGGCCAGCCAGTGGTCACAACGCTGCGATCCCTTGGACCAGCTTGTGTCGGTGACACAGGGGATGTGGAATGCTCTCCAGTGGTGGACCGTTCCAGATCATTGCAGGAGGGCATCCCGTTCGTCCGCCCGAGCGACGGTCTCTGTCGACCGATGCCTCTCTGATGGGTTGGGGTGCCCATCTGGGGAACACGGCTCATGGCCTCTGGTCTCGGGGAGTCCCGATGCCCATCAACCTGCTGGAGCTCCGGGCGGTCCGCCTAGCTCTCACCGCCTTTGCTCCGTTCCTCCGGGGTCAAGTGGTCCAGTCCAGACGGACAATACCACCGACCATGTACTATCTAAACCGCCAGGGCGGGGCGCGCTCCATGCTTCTATGCAGGAAGCTCTCCGCATTTGGTCACTCGTCTGCGCAGCCTGGAGGCGGATCTCCTAGCCATTCACGTGGCAGGAGCCTCCAACACCCTGGCCGATGCCCTGAGCCGGATAGGGGCTGCATCCCACGAGTGGTCTCTCCTGCCGGAGGTAGTACAGCATCTGTTCTCCCTTTGGGGCACAATTCCTCAGGTCCTCAATGTAGTGAGGCGTCCGTAGAGTTGCACCAGAAAATGCTATGCCTTCAAATGGAAAAGGTTTTCCATTTGGTGTCAGAGCAAGGGCTTGGACCCTTCCTCCTGTTCCTTGGCAAGCATCTTGGACTATTTATGGTCCCTTTCTAGTCAAGGGCTTAGGTCGGCTGACCCTAGGGTGCACCTGGCAGCCATCTCTGCTTACGGGCGCGGGCCGGAAGCAGTCGAGTGGCGCAGGAGAAGGTGGTCTGGCTTTTTCAAAGGCCTTGATCACATTTCCCTCCAGTGCGGGAACCCCCACCTCCTGGGATCTACTGCTGGTACTGGCAAAGCTCATGGGCAAGCCATTCGAACCTATGCACAGGTGTGCTCTCTCACCTGTCGTGGAAGACCGCCTTCTTGGTGGCTATCACGTCAGCCAGAAGGATGGGAGAGCTCCAGGCGCTTTCCATCGAGTCTCCTTACCTGGTCTTCCACAGGGACAAGGTTGTCCTGCGCCCCCACCCGAAATTCCTTCCGAAGGTGGTGTCGGAGTTTCACCTTAACCAGGTGTTGACTCTGCCGGTGTTCTACCCCAATCACACCTCGGAGGCCGAATATAGGCTCCATACTTTGGACCCTAGAAGAGCGCTGTCTTATTATAAGGAGCGGACGGCTGAAGTTCGGGGAGAGGTTCGCCAGCTGTTTGTCACCTACGCTGAAGCCGCACCTGGCAGACCTGCAGCCAAGCGGACGATAAGCAGGTGGGTCACCTCCTGCATAGATCTCTGCTATAAGTTGGCGGCATGGAGCCTCCCAGAGGGATAAGAGCTCATTCTACCCGCCATACTGCTGCAACGGTGGCTGCTTCCAGGGACGTCCCTATCCAGGAAATCTGCAGGGCTGCTACCTGGAAGTCAGCAAACACCTTCATTACCCACTACCACATCGACCTTGAGTCACCGGATGCTGGTTTTGGGGCCTCGGTTCTCCAGTCTCTCTTTCCCAAGTAAGTATGTGGGGTGTGCGTCTTGCCTCCCTCCTCCCGGAGAACTGCTAGGAGTCTGCCAATGAGTGTGGATGAACAACATATCCATGTCCCTAGAAATACAGGTTACTCACCTGTAACAGGAGTTCTAGGAATGGTATATGTTGTTCATCCACACGACCCACCCGACCTCCCCGGCTTCGACGCACAACCTGAGCTTCCAGCGGGCCAGATCTGGCGTCATGGGGCGGAGCCGAGAGTTATACCACCCGGGTGGGTGGGAGGAGCAAGCTTGAAGACCTTCCGGCAAGATTTAAAGCGGCAAGGATACTGCCAATGAGTGTGGATGAACAACATATACCATTCCTAGAACTCCTGTTACAGGTGAGTAACCTGTATATCCCTACCTGGATGACTGGCTGCTAACTAGGCAGTCCAGGGAAGCTGTGGAGAGCGGTCCAGGGATCTGACCTTCCAGATCTGCCAAGACATAGGCCTTCTGGTTAACCCGCCCAAGTTGGAACTGGTCCCCTTGTATGGAGTGAGGTTAATCAGGGCAGAACTTGACTCTCTGCAGGTCAAAGCCTACCTCCCAGTGGACCGGCCATTGAACCTTACCTCCTTTGCCTCATTGTTTTAAGTTGGGCACTCCAGCCCTTCCCAGGTCCTCCATCGGCTGATAGGGTTGATAGCAGCTTCTACCAGCATGGTTCGCTGGGCCCGCTGGGGAATGCACCCCCTTCAGAGGGAGTTGGTCCAGCAGTGGTCCCAGTGCCTTGATCGCCTGCATCATAGGGTCTTGGTAATCCAGTCGATATGGAATGCTATCCAGTGAGGACTATGCCCACAGAACCTGGAGGAGGGAATCCTGTTCATCCACCCAGAACCATCTGTCACACTGATGACAGATGCATCTCTGTTTTATTGGGGAGCTCACCTGGGAGACCACAGGACTCAAGGTTTCTCGCCACCCTGGGAGTCCTGATACCATGTAAACCTGATGGAGCTCCATGCAGTGCAGTGCATCTGACTCTGACAGAATTCGCTCTGTTGATTTTGGGTCAGGTCATTCAGGTCCAGACGAACAACACAGCCACCATGTTCTATCTGAACAGGCAGGGCGGGATGCACTCTTTTCCATTGTATCAGGAGGCTCTCCACACCTGGACCCTAGTACACAGCCTGCAGACATCTCCTAGCAATTCATGTCGCAGGAGAGAACAGTCAGCTGATGGATGCTCTCAGCTGGATTGGAGAAATGTCGTACAAGTGGTTCCTGAATCAGGACGTGGTAGACCACCTGTTCTTCTAGTGGGGCACCCCTTTGGTGGATCTGTTTGCCTCATAGTAGAACAGAAAACAGAGGCTGTTCTGTGCCTGTACCCTTCAGTTCAGGACACTGCAGTGGGATGCCTTCAGGGCCCTTGACCCAGGCCTTCTGTACACCTTCCCTCCCTTTCCGTGGTTCACAAAGTAGTTATCAAGATCTGAAAGGACAAGGTGTGGCCAATCCTGATAGGTGCAGACTAGCCCAGACAGATTTGGTACCCAGATCTTCTCTGCCTCAGTGGCAGGCCACCGTGGAGCCTCTCTGCCCCGACCTGCTGACAGACCAACGGTGGACAGTCCTGCACCCAGACCTACAGTCCCTGCACCTCCCAGCTGGGTTCCTGAGCGGTTAGAGTATCAGGATCTAGGTATTTCGGAAGACTTCTCCACAAGGTGGAGGCATCCTGGAAGGAGCTGACTCGCAAATGCTGTGCATTTAAAGATATTCTTGATCTGGTGTTAGGGTGAGGAGCTTGTTCCCCATGCCTGTCCAGTTTTGAGTATTCTTAACTTCCTCTGGTCCATGCCTCAAGATTGCAAGCAGTGACCCTTAAGGTGCACCTGGCATCCATCTTTGTATACTGGGGGTGAGCAGGTATGCCACCGGTTGTACAGGAAAATATGACAGGGCACTTTTTCAAAGGCTTGGTTCACCTGCACAAACTACCGCCTCAGTGGTCCTACTGCTGGAACTAGCTATGCTCGTGGACAAGCCATTTAAGTATATGCACAAGTGTGAATTGTCACATTTGTGATGGAAGACACCCTTCCTGGTGGCCATTACATTAGCCAGAAGAATCAGTGAGCTCCAAGCCCTTTCAGTGGAGTCTCCCTACTTGGTCTTCCATAAAGACAAGGTAGTCCTTCACCCCAGCATGAAGTTTCTTCCAAAGATTGTGTCGAAGTCTCACCTGAGTCCAGCGATTAACCTTCCAGTGTATTTTACTAATCTGATCTTGGATGCTGAACACAGGCTTAATACCCTGCACCTGTGGAGGGTGGAGGGTACACTCTTATTATAAGCAGCGCACGGAGGGAGTTCATGAAGAGGTTTGCCAGCTGTTTGTCACCTGCGCTGAAGCCGCTCCTGGCAGACTATCAGCAAAGCAGACAGTTGCCAGCTGGATTACATCCTTTATCAACCTCTGCTACAGGATGGCTGGAAGAGAGTCACCCAAGAGGCTCATTCCACCAGACATTTACTGTACTGCTGCCTCAGTGGCTGCTTCCAGGGATATCCCCATTTGGAGATCTTCAGTGCTGCAACATGGTGTAAAGTGCACATCTTCATCTCCCATAACAGCATTGATGTAATGAGACTCTGGGAGGCTGCTTTTGAGGCCTCAGTCCTCCAGTATCTATTTGCCAAATAGGGGTGCACGCCTTTCGCACTCCTCCCAGAGGACTGCTAGGAGTCTGCCTTTGTGTGGATAGTGAACTGAATCCACAACTTTAGAAATATAGGTTACTCACGATTAACCGTACTTTTAAGGGTGGTATTCAGTTCACATCCACACCACCCACCCTTCCCTGGTAATGTGGCCCTGGATCCGTGCTTTTAGCATGCAAGATCTGACGTCACAGGGCAGAGTCAGAGGATATACCACTCGAGTAGAGGGAGGAGCTTATCTTGAAGACACTTTGGTGACTCGGCTGTCTCTGAGAAGACTGCCTATGTGTGGATGTAAACTGAATAGAACTATGGTTAAAGGTGAGTAACATATTTCTAGGGGCATGGATATGGTTCACTTATGTCATTGGCCAGATGTCTTTAAGCTAAGCTCCTCCCACCTACCGGGCGGTATAGCCCCCAACTCCACCCCATGATGTCAAATCTTACAGGCTGGAAGCAGGATTTGTGTGCCACTTGCCAGGAGAGGCTGTGTGGGTTGTGTGGATGTGAACCATATACCACTCCTAGAACTACAGTTACAGGTGAGTAACTGATTCTTCTAGGGGCTTGGCTATGGTTCACTTATCCACACACTGGCAGACTCCTAGCAGTTCTTTAGGATGAGGGGGCAAGGTGCACAGCACTACATGGAGAACAAAGATTAGAGAACCAAGGTCCCAAAACCTGCATTCTGGCATGACTCCAGGCCGGTGCAGCAGTGGGAAACAAAGGTGTGTGCTGACTTCCAGGTAGCAGCCCTACAGAACTCCTCTTTGTTGGGGACATCCCTAGAAACATGTATATCCCCTTACTTTGCTCATGATGTCAGATCTTTCTTTCCACTGGAAGAACAGGTCACCTCCTTCGTGACTTCAGCTTAGGTTTAATTGCACCACAGGTGAACTTTATTTTCAAAGTTTTCAATACTTCTTTTGTTTAATTCTTTGGTTCCTTCGACTCTCTCCAAGAATCAGCAAAGGAGCAGCTGAAGACAGGATTCCGATTTTGTGTGTGGTGCCGACAGAAGGACCTTTTCGCCATTGACTGGCTTGTGACGGATCAGGCAGGTGTAATGGGATTTTTTTTTTCTTGTGTGTAATATGTTTTTCACTAATAGTTATGATGTGACGTGTACTAGGAAAAGGACAGGCACTTCTGCAGTGACATTTGAACTGAAGGAGTTTACTAGACTACTATACAGTCTATTACGAAATATTAATTGTTTTATTATATTAAATGCAGGTTTCCTCCCCTGAGGAAGCCCAGCACAGCGGTTGAAACTTTGCGCACTATACAGTCTATTACAAAATATTAATTGTTTTATTATATTAAATGCAGGTTTTCTCCCCTGAGGAAGCCCAGCACAGCAGGTGAAACTTTGCGTACTGTGTGGGGAAGTCATGCTGAGTGACCAAGTGGCAATAAATGATTAAAAAATTAAATTTTTTTCTATCTGTGTGGCTGGTGTCTCGAATTTTTTGGCTTCTCTCGGACTCCCCTCCTCAACCATGGGTCGTTCAAGGAATTTTCCACCAAGCATGGACCGGTGTCCTTCGGGGCGCTTCTCTGACTCATCTTGGAATCCATGTCGGTCTCACTTGAGCCAGTCCAAAAGAGGACTAAGTACACCCTCATGGACATTTTAGACAAGGACATATCCCCTTGGGTTGCCTTGCTTGTGGCTGAGGCCATTTTGGGAGCAGCCCTCCAGCATCCTGCCCATTACCCTCTGCCCACATGATTCACAAGCAGGAAGTCCCCACAGGTTCTCTTTCAGGGTTTTTGAACCACCCCTCCATGGAGGAGGTTGGTCCTGGATTCGGTGTTCCGCAGATCTGGACACCAGGTGGACGTGGGCATGCCTGTAGACAAGGAGTCCCATAAGATTGACCATGCCACTAGAAAGGTGTATGCTGCAGTGTCTCTGAGTCTCTTGTCAGGCTAGTTGTGCCGTGATGATGGCTAACTTTGGTCACTCCCTGATGGGGGATCTTTGATGCAATCCTCTTTCATAACCCAGCTGACCAGAAAATGACTGTGATAGCCATCAGAGACCAGGGTCAGTCGCTAGCTAAGCACAAGCTCCAGATGGCCTTGGATATGGGATAGTCATGCACCCGAGCCATGGCAGCAGCCATCTCCATGCATCGCAGGCCCTGGCCGTGCCTGTCCACCTTCGTGGCAGACACCCAACACAAGCTGGCCAATGACCCTTTTTTTGAACCCCAATCTATTTAGCTTTGGGAATGGAAGGACACCTCACTGACATGGAGAAGTCCAGTACCACGCTAGATTCTGTGACATTGTCTCTGAAGGACCAGAAAAAGAAACCTAAGAAACAGGCCTTCCAGTACCAGTCTTTTTAGTCACAGTCTCCTTGGCAGCAGCCCCAGCAGGGGCAATTCCAGGCCTAGTGCCCTAAGCCCAAGTCAGGGGCAAGGGTCTGAAAAAGGGGGGGCAGGGGTAGTGGTGCCCCTCCAACAGCTGCCGCTAGTGTCCCCGCAAAAGTTGCCCAGTGACGGGTTGGGGGACGCCACCCTGCCACCTGTCCTGTCCCTGCCTGCTCTCCCAGTCAGAGGCAGGCTGCATCACTTCTTACCATGTTGGTCCACTATCACAATGGAGAAGTGGGTTTTGGATGTAGTGGGCAGAGGGTTGCCTCTGGACTTTGAGGCTCTACAGCCATGCCACCCCCAATCACCTCGAGAGTCCAGGGAGTCACTGGACACACTGTCCACCCTTGGGGTGGACATTGCTCAGCTCCTTGCAAAAGGGGCAATAACCCATGTCTCACACACCCTGGGCAGTCAGAGTTACGTGTCCAGGTACTTCTTGGTCCTGAAACAGACTGGGGTGGGGGGGCTGGCACCCAGTACTGAATCTGCACGATCTGAACTAGTTCATGGAGAAATGCAAGTTCTGGATGGTCACTCTGAATAACATTATTCCATCACTGGAGCAGAACAGGTGGTTATGCTTCCTAGACTTCCAGGATGTATTTTTTCCATATTCCCGTCCATCCATCCCATTGCCTCTGCCTTCAGTTTCAAGCAGAAGGTGTACTGTACCTATTCAGGTCATGTCCATTCGGCCTCTCTTCAGTGCCAAGGGTCTTCACCAGATGCATGGCAGTGGTGGCAGCCCACCTAGCGGCACCTCAGGGTCCGAGTGTACCCCTTCCTGGATGACTGCCTCTTAGCTAGTTCATTCAGAGAGGCCCTGGTGAGGTCCAGAGGTCTGGCTCTCCAGACATACCAAGACTTGGGCCTGTTGGTCAACTTGGACAAGTCTGAACTGATACCAGATCAGGTGATCAAGTTCATCAGGGCAGAACTAGACTCCCTCGGGGACAAGGCCCACTTTCCTTAGGACCTGGCACTGGATCTTACCTCCTTTGGCCGATCATTTCAGGCTGGGCTCTCGCGCCCTCTCTGGGATTTCCTCAGTTTGTTGGGGTACATAGTGTTCTGCATCAGCATGGTCCATTGGGCCCACTGGTGGATGCACCACTTCCAGTGGAAGTGGGCCTGTCAGTGGTCCCAGTGCTTAGGCCACTTGGACCAGCCGGTCACAGTGACTCAGCTGGTATGGGATGCCGTCCATTGGTGGCTAATCCCAGAACATCTGGAGGAAGGAATCCTGTTTCTCTGCCCAGAACGAACTGTCACGCTCACAATGAAGATGTCTGTGGTGGGGTAGGGGGCACACCTGGGAGCCTGTAGAGACCATGGGCTCTGGTCGCCACTGAAGTCCTTTCACCACATAAACTTGCTGGAGCTTCATGCAGCGCATTTGGCCCTGATGGAGTTTGCTTCACTAATCAGGGGTCAGGTCGTGCAGATCCAGACGGACAACACCACGACCATGTTCTACCTGAACAGGCAGGGCAGAAGAGGGCTGAGCGCATCCGCCTGCTGACTGTTTTCTCCTGTGATCCATGTCACAGGAGAAAACGGTCAGTAGGCGGACGCTCTCAGCCAGGTAGCAGAGATGTCGCACGAGTGCTCCCTGCAGCAGGAGGTGGTGAACCACCAGTTCTCCCAGTGGGGCGCATACTTGGTGGACCTGTTTGCCTCCTGGGAAAATGCCAGACTGAGGCTGCTTTGTGACTGCCGCCCACCACAGTCCAGGACACTGCTGAGGGATGCCTTTGTCAGGCCCTGGACTCCGGAATTCATATATGCCATCCTTCCCTTCCCCACGAGTCACAAGGTCGTGGTCAAGACTTGGAAGGACAAGGCACGGATGATCCTGATTGCTCCAGACTGGCCCTGGCATTTCTGGTAGCTGGATCTCCTTAGCAGCAGACCCCCATGGAGACTGCCTCTCTGCTTGGACTGGCTGACCAGACAGTGGGGGAAGGTCCTGCACCTGGGCCTTCAGTCCCTGCACCTCATGGCCTGGTTCCTGAGCGACTACATTGCCAGGCCTTGGGTCTCTCGGAGGTCTTCCATGTTGTGGAGGCCTCCTGGAAAGAGTCGACTCACAGATGCAAGGCCTTCAAATGGAAGAGATTTTCCATTTGGGGCCAGGGGCTTGATCCCCATACTTGCCCTGAGGCTAGCATCCTGGACTACCTTTTGTCTCTTTCCCAGCTGAGACCTCAGGTGCCAACCTTTATGGTGCACTTGGCAGCCGTCTTTGCTTACCAGGTGTGGACTGGTACGCAGACAGTGGCCCAGGATAAGGTTTTTTTTTTTTTCTTTCTGAACTTTCTTTATCCTCCTCCTCTGGCCCCTTACACCTCTCTCCAGTGAGGTCACTCGGAGCTTGCTGTATCCCGCCCTGCCTGAGGTCCTCTTGGGTCTGGTCTGCTGCTACCTGGAAGTCCCCCCCCCTCAGTGCCTCCAACTACCCCTCCCCCGGCTCTGAGCCCCCCAGGTGGGACCTCCATACTCCTTCCGGCTCTCTATCGATAGTCTAGAAGTGCAGTTAGGGAGTGGAGGAGAGAGACAGCGACCAGCTAGGACAGATCCAGCAATGGGCATGGGGGCAGTCCACTGGGCCCACCATCGCCTGTCCAGGTTCCAGGGTGTTTCCTATTTTTGATTTCCCCTGGGGGTGCAGACGTGCCATGACGTCTTGCATGTGATGGGTGCGCTCCCTCACCTGTGAAGACGTCCAACGAAACCCCCATCCCAGAAGGGTGTGCCGCATGTTACGCGGCCCTCGGGTCTCCACCGTGGGCTGCTAGTACTGCGGCAAGCATACCACCCTCCCAGGAGAGGAGAGCAGTCCTCCGGATGCTAAATCCTCTCCTGCCCGGCCGACCCCCGATGACCTGAGCTCGTTCCCGAACCCGGGTTGCCAGTATGGCGCAAGGTGTGGTGTCCAGCGCTCAACCCATGCCACCAGGCCGGCTCAGCCCAGGAGAAGGTTATCGGGTGCTTTTTCAAGGGCATGGCCCACATGTCCCCTATCGTGCCTATACCTCCTCCACCATGGGACTTATTGCTCGTATTGGCAGTGTTCATGGGCAAGCCTTTGAGCCAATGCACATTTGTGAGATGTCGCACTTGTCATGGAAGATGGCCCTCCTGGTGGCCATTACGTCAGTCAGAAGGATTAAGGAGCTCCAGGTGCTTTTGGTAGAGTTTCCTTACCTGGTCTTCAAGATGGACAAAGTCATCCTTTGCCCCAACCCGAAGTTCCTCCCGAAGGTGGTATTGAAGTTGCAGGTGTATTTCACCAGTCCGTCTTCGGAGACAGACCACAGGCTTCATACCCTGGACCTGCGGAGGGCACTCTTCTGTTACTTGGAATGCACAGCTGGAGTTGGGGGAACAGACTCACCAGCTGTTTGTCACATACACTAAAGCAGTGCCAGATGAATGACATCCTGCATCAACCTCTGCTATAGGTTGACTGGTAGTAAGTCTCCCGTAGGACTTGGGGCTCACTCCACCAGACATACCACTGCACTACTTGCTGCTTCCAGGGATATCCCTATCCAGGAGATATGCAGGGCTGCTACCTGAAAGTCAGTACACACCTTAATTTCCCACTATTGCATCGACCTTGAGTCATGCCAGGATGCTGGTTTTGGGGCCTTGGTTCTCCAATATCTGTTCACCAAGTAGTGTGCGTGCCTTGCCTCTTCTCCAAGAGTACTACTATGAGTCTGTCAAAGTGTGGATAAGTGAACTATTGCCATGCCCCTAGAAGAACAGGTTGCTCATCTGTAACTGTAGTTCCAGGAGTGGTATGTGGTTCTCATCCACACAACCCACCGGCCTCCTTGCAAGTGGCACACAGATTCTGCTTCCAGTGTGCAAGATCTGTCATGAGGCAGAGTGGGGGATATACCGTTCGGATGGTGGGAGGAACTTAGCTTAAAGAGCTAGTGTACTGCCTAAAACTGGGTCTAGTACAAAAATCCCAACATGTAACTTCCCAACGCTGTTTTCCCAACATTTAACTGCCCGACAGTTGTAAAATCCTGACACAACACTGCTCGACAATGGAAACATGACCACTGTGGAGGTGATTGTATTTTAGTTCCCGTTGTGAGGGGTTTGCCCTTTGCCCCATAACTAAAATACAGTCACCCGTGGGTGCACATACTTCCACTGTTTCAAGTGTTATGTCGATTTTACACTTGTCGGGCAGTTGAGAGTCGGGAAAACAGCGTTGAATGTTGTGTGTTGAGAAGTTATGTGTCTGGATTTTGTACTAGTTTATAAGAGCTGGGATGAGGGCCCCTAATCGAGCTGCATAATCTTGGCAAGTATTTTTGCATCCACATTGAGCAGGTAGATGGGATGGTAGTTAGATACTAATTCAGGGTCCTTCCCAGTTTGGGCAGTAATGTGATCAGAGCTTCTGTCATAGTCTGAGGAAGGACCTTTTCAGAGAAGGCCTCATCAAAGCTGACTAAGAGGGGCTCGTCGACCTGTGGCATAAATGTCTGATAGAATTATGCTGGGATCCCCTCTGGCCCTGACGTTTTCCGTCTGGGGAAAACCTTGATTGCTGTCTGTGTCTTGGTGAGTGTGACAGGGCATCCAGGGTCTCCAACTGCTATGGAGTGAGTTTTGGAAGAGCCAAATCTGTCAGGAATTCCTGCAAGTGGGGTTGGCATACTCCTTTCTGAGAGGGGTAAAGTTCACAGTAGAAGTTGTGTAAGGCTGTGGCTATGTCATTAGCTTGCGTGATGATACACCCCAGGAGAATCGCAGAGAGCTGATATGCATGATTGTCTACTGTACTTTTGTGCGATAAGCTAGGAGTCTACCTGCTTTCTCGCCCAACTCCCAGTATTTGTGAGCCATTCTCAGCACTGTTTTGTGCGCAGCAGAACGAGTTTTAGAGTTGATTATGTATTTCAACTGCAGCATTTCCCGTTGCAGTTGGGTCAGTGGATTCTGGAGAGCATTATACTCCTTCTCTAAGAGTTTTTTCCAGCTATGCTAGCTCCTTAGACCTTTATTTCTTGGCATGGGCTGCATTAGTGATTATGCATCCTCTGATACAGGCCTTAAAGGTGTCGCCTTGGTCACCTCTGGTGAATCATTGCAGGCGAAGGCCAAATCTGTCTCTTTCACTTGCCATTGTGGAAACTCTTTATGAGAGAAGACTATCCATCCACCAGCGGGCGTGGAACGGACCAATAGTCCTACAAGCAATGTGAGGCTTGTGCATGCATGGTCAGTAATTGTAATGGGGCCAGTGGAAGTCTGCTGTACCTCCTATAGCTGTTGGTCTGAGATAAGGAAGAAGTCAAGGTGACTACTTGTATTACATTGGATAGAATGAAAGGTGAAATTTCAGCCCGTGGAGTGGAGAGTTCTCCAAGGGTTCACAAGCTAAATTCAGCAGCCAGAGCATGCAGTGTTTTTGTGGCTTTTGTGGGGAGTATACTGTGGCCTCTCATTCTGTCAGTGAGAGGGTCCAACACGTCATTGAAGTCAACCCCTAATATTGATGGTCCCCTGGTTAGTAAAGCACAGCTATCTCTTGGGCTAAATCAGGAAAGAAGGAAGCAGAGCCCTGATTGGGCCCATAGACATTTACAAGTAGGAGGGTCTGCAAATTGATGAAGGCTGTTAGCAACACCCATCTACCTTCCTTAGAATGAGCTTTACTCAGGATTTGTACTTTTAAGTTTTTTATGAAACGGTATGGCCACACCTCTTGCTTTGGTCGACAGTGAGCTGCCTTCTACCTGCCCCTCCCATTCCCTGGCGAGTTTTGGGGGTTTTAGCTTCTAGCAGGTGAGTCTCTTTAAGGAAGGTGATGTCGCAGTGTTCCTTCTTTAAATGAGTATGGATCCGTTTCCTTTTTGATGGAGGAGTTAATACTGTAGACATTCCAGGAGAGTATTTGATTATGTTTAGGTAGCTGTTCGGTCTCTGCCAGGTGAACGGGTGAGTTTTAGTTCATACCCAACCTATAGGCAGTAGAGATGAGGCTACTGCAGGATGAAGTTCAAACTGTGCTTGAGTGAATCTGTTGGCCCTATGGTGAAGAGGTTCTGGAAATATTTCCACCACAGGTAAAACAAGATACATTATGATGAATATAATAATAATCTGCAATGATATATCACTGCGGGATCTAGGGGAGGCAGTCTCAGCCTTCAGTCGCTTCTTCACCGATCTGTGGGGGATTAGATCCTACCCTACATATAGCTCACCAGGTCCTCCAGCCACTGAACTCCAAGACCCTCCGATTGCCCACTTTCACCTGCGGACAGTTCGGGCCAAGGAGGTGCTGCCCCTCCTGCAAGCCTTAAAACTCAATGGGGCCCCAGGACCTGCGGATTGGACCCTAGACTACTTAGGGCTGCTGCCCCAACCATCGCCTACCACCCTGTTAATAAACAGATCCCTGCAGGAAGGAACAGTCCCACTAATATGGAAACAGGCCCATGTAGTCCCAATCCATAAGGGAGGAGACAGGGAAATGATAGGCCATTATAGACCCATCTCTATCCTATGTCAGCTGGCAAAAATTCAGGAATGGCTAGTATATTGCCAACTAAGAGACTACCTAGAAGCCAACATGCTCCTGGCCCCCTCACAACATGGCTTCAGACAAAAGCATGGGACCGACACTGCCCTCATTAAATTTACCTCTGATGTCAGGGCCGCCTTGGATAAGGGTGCCCCACTGGGGCCGTGTTCATCGACCTATCCAAGGCCTTTGACCTGGTAGATCACCCACTCCTATTAACAAAACTTAGCCAATTTGGACTTGATCAACATTCCCTCAACTGGTTCCATAACTACCTTACTGACCGCTCCCAGCAGGTCAAGTGGAGAGGGGTGACCTCAGAACCCCTACCACTAACTGAAGGGGTGCCACAGGGCTCCATCTTGGGCCTGCTATTATTCTTCCTATTCACGAATGACCTGCATAACCACTGCAGGGGCAGCTCATTAGTACAGCATGCTGATGATGCAGTATTGTACCGAACAGAGCTTCACCCATCCAACCTAGGATCCATACTACAGGCAGACTTCACCAAGGCTGAGACTTGGCTAGTTGAGAATCGTCTGGTCCTTAATCCCACCAAGACGAAGGCGATGCTGCTCGGACCAAAATCCCTGGACCCCTCCCGGGCCCATCTTCTTCCACTCACTACCATATCTGGCTCCAAAACAGAGGTAGTACAATCTGTCAAATATCTTGGCCTCACATTAGATCAGGGGCTCACACTGAAGCCCAACGTGGACTTGGTAATAAAAAACATCCACCAAAAGCTGGGCCTCCTCTATCGTCTAAGTCACAACATGATACCAGAGACCAGGCTGGCAGTTGCACAAAGCATCCTCCTCCCAACCCTAACTTACTCAGCCCCCATTTTGCTCAGCATCGCTAAACAAGACTACTGCAGATTACAGACCTTATATCACAAAGTCACTTGCTTTGCCTCCAGATCCCACCCGAGGACCCATCACTATGATGTACTCACAACCCTCAACTGGCCATCCCTGAATAACAGGCTCCAGTACCCCCTTCTAAGCTGGACCTACAAGCTCCTCGATGCACAACCTCCGGTAGGGCTGATTGGACTACTTGCCCCAAAGTGGACTAGACGACCGCTCCGTTCCTCAAACAAAAAACTACTGGAAATTCCCTTGGCCTGCTCTGTTGCCGGGAGCAAATCCTTTACTCACCTGGCCCCTGTATCTTGGAACAACCTCCCCAGCCACCTTCAGGAGGCACCCACCCTTGCCAAATTCCAAAAGGGATTGCGTACTCACCTTCTCATCCCTAGTCCCTGCCCCTGCACCAATGGCTAGCCCACCTCACCTGGTGTCAACTGGGTTAGTATAAACTTGCCCCCCCCCCCAAGGGTAATGACGAAGGGCTTCACGACCTGGTACTCTATTCCTACATGGAACCTCTTATGTGCGTTTTAATAGCACTTACCACTACACATCCATCTGCCACCACTGCTGAACTGTGTAATCAACCCACTGCCCTCCTCACAGAAGTTATTTACTGTTCTTACAACCCTGTATTGTATGTATCCACTGTTCTCTTGTATCCAATAATGGAATGTACCTCCTGTCCTCCTCGACGTCGACATGTCCTACACTGTATCACCTACTTGTATGTACAAAACTATGTGTAACTAACTCTAGGTCGCCCTAAAAAGGGACTCTCAGGCCCAGTGGGCTTACCGGTTAACAAAAGTGAATAAATAAATAAAACTGAGTATTGTTTTTCCAGTAGGAAAACCCGTAGCGTAATTTGCCGTTATAAAGTAGTGTTTATAATAGCAAACACGTGCTGGGTTTCCCTCATCTCTTGCGCATGCACCTGCGACCCCTCTCTCTTCCTAGCTGCGGATGCCGACTTACTGCAGCTTACACGATACTCAGACTCTGGGTAAGTCAATTAAAAAAAAAAGCACACAAAAGGCTGGGGAAAAAGAGGAACTTAAAAAAAAAAAAGTTCTAGGGACGTGGATATGATGTTCTATCCGCACTGCTGGCAGTGTCCTTTCCGAGATGCCGGAAAGTCTTCAAGCTGGCTCCTCCCACCCATCCAAGTGGTATATCCCTTGGCTCTGCCCCATGACGCCAGATGTTCCTTTACGCTGGAAGAAGCAGGTTCCCTCCTTACCGCTCCTGCGTTAAGTAGGCCGTGGCGCTCAAATCTCTGGATTTACTTCCAAAACATAAGCTTAAACTCATTCAAGTTTCACCTTCAGCTCAGTCTTCAATCATGACTATGATGGAGGATAAATTCTCTCCCAGATTTCGCTGGTGCCCATGTCGGCAGAAGGTGTTGCGTACTGATCCCCACACCTCGTATGCTCTACTGTTTTGGCCACGATCACGATCCTCAGGCTCTGACATTTGTCGGTCATTTCACTCTTGATCATCCTGGAGGACCGCACTGCCTGCCTGAAGTTGGGCCATTGAGAGAAATGTTATCCACTCGTCAAATCTAAGGATGCCCGTTGGGTGGTCTCCACGGCTGCGGGGTCCACAGAGCAGCTGGAGCAACTCAAGGCCTTCGAGGAGGCAATGCCTCAGGCCATCGCTCAGTCCTTTTCTGCCTCAGCTTTCATTCCACTCCAGTTGGGCTCCACTTATTCTGCCTTTTTCAAGGAGCTGTGCCAGTCTTTCCCGAGCAAGGGAGAGGTCCCTTCGGGTTTGCACAGCTCTCGATCTCATAAGGAGGAGTCCAAGAAGGATAAAGAGAAGACTCATCGTCGATGATCCTGGGACCAGGAGTGTTCTCGCTCTCAGGAATCTTCGGTTTTAACTATGGTCGAAACTGCAGCCGTGGCCGCTGGTTTCACGGAAACGCCATCAGGCAGTCGGCTAAAATGCCAGCTGATGATGCGGCCGAGATTTTTCTCAACCCTGTCGACTGGTTGCTGTCGAAGAGTCGATAACTCTCTCTTCAGGACCCGGTCTTGCCGGTGACCACTGAAAGGACAGCCCAGCCAGCAGAGGCGGACCCTTGGGTCATCGGCCTAGACGGGAGGACGCAGGACTCCCGGCTCCCTCTGAGGCCCCATGTCAGCACCACCGACAGTCGAGGTCCTAGTCATCCACATCCTCTGGGTCGAGCAGGTCCCACCGACATCGGCGGTCATGCTCTCAGCACCATAGGAAGCGGCACAGCCACTATTCGCCTTCGCCCTCCGGTAAGCGAGGCTTCGGTGCGTTGTATCGACGCCACAAAGACCTTATGTGGCAACAGTTAGTGTTGACTGGGTCAAGCTGATGCTGGCTACCACCTCGGCCATCACCTGGCTCTCACCGAAGGCCGGCGCCCTGGCGACCGGTCGACACCATTCGAACAACATGAATTCTTGCTGTATTCTGACTATATGCAGTTAGCCCAGCACTTGAACTGCTCCGGAGAGTAAGCGTTAACTCTATGCCAAGGCATAGAACGTTGAGCTCGAGCTCGGTTTTCAGACCTCTGTCTGTGGTACTCTGAAGTGTAACCATCAGATTTCTTACTCCGCCTAACTGTGAAGTCGCTCCGGAGATCCCTCCTGCACTTCGGTTCGGTAACAGTCTGTTTATTCAACTGCTTTCTTATTTTTTCGGTATTCTTACCTCTGTCACAGTACAGTAAGTGGTAGTGTAGTAGGTAGTGTTATTTTATTGTTAAAATTGCTAGGAATTGTTTTTCTTCGGTTCTTTCCCGGTCGATCTGGTTGAGAACCGAAATCTATTGTTGTTTGTTGCTTTTCTGTAATTCTGTTGTGGTTTACCGGTACTTATTGGTTCGTTAAAAAAAATCCAGGATTTTTTTAACCGACCCGTGACAGGGTTGGAACCGTTAAGTGTGTGTGTTACCTGGCTTAATGCTGAGAAGGGTAACTTCTTTGAATCCGGCATGTCTGAGAAACCCATAAAGAAAACCAGTCCCACTGGGTTTCAGCACTGTACTGAGTGTGGGGAGGCCTTTTCTGAGGCTGATCTCCATCTCGTATGTGTGTATTGTTTTGGGGTTTGACCACCTCAGGGAAGACTGCCAAATTTGTAAAAACTTTCCCAAAGATACCCATGAAAAACGTTTGAGTAGGCTGAAGGAAAGGGAGGCCGAGAAGTCCGCTAACCCAGATGGCCAGCCCGGTTCAGTTGCGACCGAACCTGAAGAGGTGCCCACTGACCTGGGCTATACCTCTTTGGGCAAAAGGAGAGACAACCCTGCGGAGTCGGTTCCGTCTAAAAGAAAATGAAAATCAGCCAGTTCGGATCAGACACCCCATGTTCCTACCGCTAAGGAGATGGCAAAAGCAATTACAGTAGTTCACTCGCTTTGCCCGGTTCTGACCGAACCGACATCGGTTCAAAGGCGATCTGTTCGGTCGGAAGTACAGTGGGCGCAGCTTTGGACGGACAGTTTGGTGTATCAATTACATGTCTGTCGAAAGCGATGTCCGCTGTTGCCGAAGAAAGCAGAGCTTATAGTATTGTTACCGATTTTGATGCTCCCTCATAAGTCAGTTAGTTCTTATTGGATTTTTTTCTTGTTTTGTTTTTTTGGGCTGTTACTGTGCTGTGTTTTTAGTGGTTGGTGATTGGTGTTTACATTAAGCCTTTATTTTCTTCTGGGGCAGTGCTCATAATGTGTTTATAATCAGGTCCCCATGTTTTCTGCAATTCTGCGGTTGCAGCAGTGGCTGCAGAAATCAGGGCTGACTGCAGAAACCAATGCTGACCGAAGAAATCAGGAACACCAGCCACATGGCCGCAGAAATGCTAGCTATGGTATGCGATCACACAAGGCAAGGGCTTAGCGACTGATATGTTAAGAATGCCATGGCATACATACTCATTAGAAGGGACAACAAACTGATGCCACCCATTACAAAGCTGAAAAGCTAGTGTCCGCATGGCATCATGGTTCGTGCTGGCTCTTGTTACATAACTTGGTCCAGCCAGTATTGTGCAAGGGTAGCACAGCTTGATTAGGTCCACAGCAGTTATGATTTTGTAGGTTATGCTAGCTCAGTCATGTTCATTTTTCAGTGTGAGGCTGCTCATGGTGCACGCTGAATCTCAGGAAGATGAATTTAGAAGGAAGGACTGGAAGGCAAGCTGTAGTCAAGAAGTGAGAAAGTTCACTGGTGTCTGTGGAGGTGGCAACGATCTCGATGTTGTGGCAGGGATTGGAGGAGGAGCTGATTGCAGAAACATGTGGCTGGCAGCAGACTTAACAGAGGACTTGGTCCCCACTGGTGGGCATTGATCACAATTTTATTTGTGAGTCGCAGATCTGTACCTGCAAAGTGTGACAGTAATTTCTTGGCAGATCTGAACCTGCAGCGTAAGTGGTGGCATCAAGCTCAGTTCTTAAGGAGGGTCAAGTTGCCCAGCTGCAGCAGAGTTGGGGACCAGGGTCTACTAGAACTGGAGCAAGCAGGTAAGGAAAAAAATCAGAATGGAGAGCTGAATTGACTGCTGCTATAGATAAGTGAAATGAGGGTCACTGACTGAAGGACACCACAGCCCTGTGAGCCGTGAGTTGCTGGGAGAAGAGAACATGCTAACCAAGGTTACTCCAGCTTAATAAGAATAACTTGTTTGCATTTTTAGTGTGTCCCCCTAAAGAAAAATCAGGACTCAACAAATCCTACGCACACTACAAGTTACATACACACACATTCCCCAGCACACAGATTTGCACACTGCACGTGTCTGTTGTAAGGCAGTTGGGGATTCCTAGTTTAAAAAATAATAATCTAAAAGAACGTTGATCAAAGTCAGAAAAAAATAGCTTTCAAGTTGGAGTCTCTATATCTGCTAACTCTAAATATAAACCAGAAGAAATGCAAGCATGTTTTGCCTTCTATGTAGTTTTAACTGAGTGTGTATGTCATCCTTGGATCATAACCTAGGAGAACAGCAAAGGCCACCAATTTCCAGAAGAACAGATGAGCCTTCAAGTTCGGGGTGGGAGGGAAAAGTAATTAAAAGAGAACACTGATACCCATGGCTGCGCCAGGGTTTGGTTACTGCAGTTTAATATTTGTGATAAGAAGACTGCATACCATTAAATGGTCTGCTGTTCCACTTTCAATGTGATGGAGTGGTTGCACAAAGGCAATCAAAGGGTTAACGAAGACTTAATCCCCTTGAAGGTATGCTGTTTAACCACAATTTATCTGCCGCAGACTGGCCGTCGAATCAGCAGTTGTTATGCCGCAGAAAGTATGCGGTGCTGCCGCAGAATGTAGGTCCACTTTGCTGCAGTAAACACGAGGCCCTGCTCATAATTAGTGCTTTGTGCAATTTAAAAAAAAAAAGTTTCTTCATTCGGTGGATTCTGTTTTTCACTGGAAGTATTGTGTTACTCTTGTCTGCCTAGTTTCAAGTTGAATATTTTTCCATGCACTCAGTGCACTGCAGCAATTCCCAATGTCGGGTGTATACCCTTATGTCGTCGCCAGTCTCAGTACAGAAAGCGCTTGCCTGACATCAGTGCATGAAACACTTGGCATTTCCATGTCTCCAAGCTCATCAGCATCTGTCTCGTCACAGGATTCTGTAATCTCTGTCGAACATGCAGGTTTCAATGATTCAAGGACCCTTGCCACGTCGTCCTTATTGTCCTCTAGTTCAGGTTCTGGGTCATTCTCCCCAAGCTGTGTCAGTGCCTCAAACTCTGCCTCTTTTAATCCTTCTGGGGGTGGTTCAATAGGCTCAACATATTCTGCTGTTTGTTCATTCTCCTCAACGTCAGGCTCTGCTGATGGATGCCTGAAGCCACCTTTGAAAACAATTTGATTGTTTGACTCGAAACTGTATCTCAAGCTGTTTTTAAAAGCAGGATGGCATCCAACAGTGTGATGCGCTTAATACATTCGGCTGCTGTGAGCTCACCCCACCTTGTCCATCTATTTTAGGAGTTCAGTCTTTCTTGCAAGAAGGATGCCTGGACGTTGGGAGGAGGCCAAGGTGAGTGCGAGGTGAGCTGCTCTTCTGTATAAAACAGCATAGCACTAAAGGAATGATGAGGTATCTCGCTTACCACACCTTTGTAGCAACCACGAGGTGTTGACTGGGGAGTAATGAGCTGTGAAGCTGAGAGCTGTGAGCTGTTTTTGGCTCATTAAGCGTACGCAGTACACAGCAGACAGTGTCCGTGGTATCCACAGTAATTAAATATGGAAACATACAAATTAGGATTTGGCACAGACTTTGTCTGTGCAAACTGATTGTCTGTGTTAACCGTGTACACGTTAAGTGGAGCCCACTGTAGTTGCTTCAGATATTGATCCGGAGGCATACTATGAGGGCAATTGGGAGGAGGAAGAAGATTATGATGAAGGAGAGTTTGAAGGCCTAGATCAGCCAGTAGAGCCTGACATCTCCCCTGACAGGCCTTCCAATGTTTCCCCTCACAGGCTTTCTGAGTCCCCCTCCCACTTCTTGGTTTACGAGAAGGTGGCTGAGACTCTTTAGCTTCCTATGGAAGAGGCTGATCAGGATCAGGAGGAGCCTGATTATGGAGATGATGGATGTTCCAGAGTCAGAGACTATGTCTTTGCACAAATCTCTGGGGAAACAGACACAAAAATCATGCAATTCCCACATTCATTCCTCCTGTGGATAAAAGAATGGACAGGAGGTATGCTTTATCAGGTCCTGGTACAGAATTCCTTTCAGCACATTGCAGCCATGTTAGGGTAGTGCACACTGCAGCCTGTGACAAGGCTAACATCCCCCTGGCATCTCAACCCCCGATAAGGATTCCAGGAAAGTGGATGCCATGGCAAAGAAACAGTACTTGGCATCCTCTTTGGGGCTCAGGCAATCAAATGACATGGCATATACAGCCAAGTACCAGAAATCTATGTGGGATACGGTTCTGGAGCTGGCTAAGAATGCCCCTCCCCAGCTAGCCAAGGAGCTGGAGCAGGTGGCTGTAGATGGTACAGAAGCATCCAAAGTGCAATTTCATGCTGCTGTAGACACGAATGATGTACATTCCAGGGTCATGGCCAGAGCTCGACACCAATTTCTGCAGCAATTCTGTGGCAGATTTTTACCCTTTTATTTTTATTTTTTTTGCCATATCTGACACAGTGCATGCTCGTAACACAGTCATTTTATGGGCTTTTGTCACCAGATTTTCAACATAGCCAGTTTAAGACCTCTGCTCATGAACAGTGTCACTGTGATTTTCTTAATCTGTCCCAAACATTGATTTCGCACACCGACTGCGCCATTGTGCACTACATGTGCGAAAACACATTTTGAGTGAGATGTGAAAAATGACAGTTGTACTGTTCATAAAGAGGTGTGGTAAATTTTGTTCAGGTCTTTTTTCGTTTTTTAAGACAACGGGGGACTTTTACTACGTTGGGTGGGCTGCCAAGCATGCACAGGCAGCAGGCAGTGGAAGCCGATGGGGGATTGGGCAACCCGTCGGCAAGTCACTTTGCCACACTGGGGTGGGCTCCCAGCGTGGCATATGGACGTTTAAGGGGGTCCAGTTAAGCCGAGGGGACTGGGCACCCCATTGGCAAAGGATGTTTGTTCTCGTATGGACGCAAATTCTGTGGGCGCCACAAATTCCATGAGTGATGGCAATTCAGTGGTTAATTCCACGGTTTGCCGCTGAATCATGGAAAACTAGGCTCCATGAGGAGGTTTGCTTGGCTTAGGTGTACCAATCTTTCATGGGATACCCAGACTAGGGCCATGGATTTTCCTGTAAACTAGTAATTCTCTGTTTGGAGAGCAAACAGAGAACTACATGTAGAAGATGGATGAATGTCTGACCACCTATAGGAGTGCTGCAGCCAAGGAAAAGCAGGCCACTCCTCAAAGGCAGCAATTTAGGCCTGGCAGCAGCACGGCTTTTCACAGGCCTTTCTACCAAGCTCAGGCCTCCTCCTCTTCTTTCCAGCAGAGGAGTTCTTTAGGGGAAGAGGTAGACGTGGGATGACCAGGACCCCATCATCCACTCAGTCTAAGCCCCCTGCCAAGCAGACACCCTGAAGTGTCAGTCAGGGTCTCCTCCCCAGTTCCAGTAGGGGGCAGGTTGGCTCGCTACTTCCAGGCCTGGGAGTCTATTACTTCAGACAAATGGGTCCTGGAAGTAGTGAGCCACGGACTTGCTCTCAGTTTCAAAAGGTTCCCAAAAATGAGAGCAAGGTCCTTCAGTCCTCCTGCTCCCTTGGAGACAAAGGCCTTAGTGGCAGAAGTCTGCTCTCTTCTGGAGGCAGTAGAGAAGGTACCTCATTGTCACAGGGAAAAGGACTGTATTCAGATACTTCCTTACCCTAAACAAGATAGGGGAGTGGCGGACCCATCCTAGATTTAGGGTACCTGTACAAACACTTAAAACCAAAATTCAATATGGCAACTCTGGGAATAATTCTTCCCTCTCTGAGACCAGGAGACTGGCTAGCCTCCCTGGTTCTCAAGGATGCCTACTTCCACATACCTATCAGACATTCCCGCAGAAAGTACCTCAGATTCGAGTTGCCCTCAGGCCATTACCAATTCAGGGCTATGCCTTTTGGCTAACATGTGCTTCAAGTGTGTTCACCAAGTGTCTAGCAGTAGTGGTGGCATTCCTCAGGAGACAGGTTATCCTTTTGTTCCCATACCTGGACGACTGGCTCCTGGTGGGTCAGTCCTCAGACCAAGTCAGGTCAGCCCTAGAGGTCACTCAGAAGCTTCTAGACCCCTTGGGTTTCATTCTAAACCTAGAAAAGTCTGTTCTGGAACCAGCTCAGCTCCTCACTTTCAAAGTGGAGCTAGACACTATTCAGGCAAGAGCATTTCTTCCGCTCTCAAGGGTTCATTCCCTTGTCACTCTGGCTTCCTCTTTTCATCCTCTAGTCTCTCGTCCAGCCAGACACTTTTTACAGTTGCTGAGCCACATGGCAGCTTCCACAGCAGTGGTCCAAGGAGCAAGGTTTCAGATGAGAGATATTCAGTTTCATCTCAGATCTTATTGGTCTCAGAAAAAAGACCCTCTCTCCAACTTGGTTCCAGTGTCAAACACTAGTTCAGGTACTCCAGTGATGGCTGGAGGAGCACAATCTTCGGCAAGGTGTCCCCTTTATCAGTCAGGCTCCTTCAGTGATTCTCACCACAGATGCTTCCTTACTGGGTTGGGGGGCTCATCTAGATCAGCTTACAGCTCGGGGAACCTGGTCTCACCAGGATTCTCTTCTACACATAAACCTTCTGGAACTCAGAGCTGTCTTTCTAGCACACCAGACATTCTCAACTGCTGTTCATGGGAAAGATCAGGACAGAAAATACCACAACCATGTGGTACATCAACAAGCAGGGAGGCACTCAGTCCTCGGCCTTGTGCACAAAGACCATGAAAATATGGTCTCTAGTTTATTCCCTTCAGGCTTCCCTGATGGCGGTGCACCTCTCAGGAAAAGACAGCATTCTAGCAGATGCTCTCTGCAGGATTTCTCAGGGTCACCACGAATGGACCCTGAACCCTCTAATTCTTAAGGTAATTTTCAAGAGGTGGGGCACTCCAGAGATAGATCTTTTGCAGCCCCGAACAATCACCAACTTCCTCTTTGCTGCAGACCGCCTCTTCTGGGCCCAGTCCTCAAGATGTTCCCTTGTTGAACTAGACACTGGGTTTCTGTATGCATTTCCTCCTTTTCCTCTGATTTTCAGGGTCCTGATCAAGATCAGATCTCAGCCTTGCAAGGTGATTCTAGTGGCTCCAGACTGGGCCAGACAGCCTTGGTACCCTCTACTCTTGTCACTGTCAGTGACAAGTAGCTCTGTCTTCCCAGACAATTCAATCTACTCACCTCCTCACATGGGAGGATTCTTACCCCAACCTTCAGACTCTCAGGCTCAAAGTCTGGCTCTTGAAGAGCAAGAATCTGCAAGCCTGCATCTTTCTCAATCAGTCTTGGACATTTTAAAGGTTAGCAGGTAACCTGTTACTAGAAAGACTTACAACTCCAAATGGAAAAGATTTGGGTTTTGGTGTTCTCAGAGGCCTATCCAGCCAGAGCTGGCAGATATTGCCACTGTATTGGACTATTTGGTGCATCTTAATAGTTTAGGTCTCTGTCCTACTACTCTTAAGGTACATTTGGCAGCTGTTTCTGCCTTCATTTCTGCTGCAGAGGCTCTTCCCTAGCATCTTATCCAGTTTTCAAGAAATGTTTCAAGGTTTAGTACATGTTAACCTTCCCTTTCAGGAACCTACCCCTTCTTGGGATCTGAATATCTGTATTGCATAGCTTATGCAGCCTCCTTTTGAACCTCTGTCCTCCGCTGAGCTGAAGTACTTGACTTGGGGAAACTGTATTCCTGGTAGCCATTACCTCTCTCAGGAGAATCAGTGAATTACAGGCTTTATCAGTGGAACCTGACTTCATTTCATTTCACAGGGATAAGGTGGTCCTTTGAACCAGTAGAAAGTTTCTTCCCAAGGTGGTATCAGACTTTCATTTGAATCAGTATGTCATTGCCTGTATTTTCCACTGACCATTCTTCCTCTGGGGAGAGAAGGTTACACAGTCTTGATGTGAAAAGGGCTCTTTGTTACTATGTAGAACATACTAAAGCCCATAGGAATGCCTGTTCCTGGTTGTTTCTCACTTATGGAGAAGTGGGAAAGGGTAAACCAGCCACCAAGAGAACTATTGCCAGGTGGATTGTCTCCTGTATCCAGTTCTGCAATTCAAAGCTTGGAAAAGAGCCTCCCTCAGGCCTGAGGGCTCATTCTGCCAGAGGTATAGCTGCTTCGGTCGCAGCAGCTAGAGATATACCCTTAGTGGACATCTGTAAAACAGCCACTTGGAAAACTGTTCACACATTTACCAAGCATTACTCTCTGGACATTCAGTCAAGAAGTGGTGCTGGGTTTGGCGCTATGCTACAGAGCTGTTCAAAATAGGTTCTCATGACTCGTACTCCAAATGGGTACTGCTTGGTAGTCTGTATGTAGTCCAAATACAGCAAGACTTTATGTTGTTGGAAGAAAAAATTACTCACCATAGTAATGTTCTTTCTTCTAATGGAGTCTTGCTATATTCTGACCTCCCTTCCTGCCTCCCCTCTTGGAACCTAATAGTTTTGGGATGTGGTTTGGCAGGCACAGTGAGGTGTACTTGGCATGCCATCATCTTTTTAAGGGCTCTCTGGTTTTTATTATGATTGTTTTGGTTATTTCACTACCTGCTTAGATTCTCTTTGGGGCTCTCGACTTGAGTCCTATGAGGACAGGTTGAAGAAACTGAATATGTACTCCCTGGAGGAGAGGAGGGAGAGAGGGGATATGATAGAGACATACAGGTATCTTACAGGGAGGTACAGGGTGCAGGAATACACTATTTTTAAGCGAAAAAGATGTTCCAGGACTAGAGGGCATGGGATGAAGTTGGAGAGAGGACGATTCAGAGGAAACATGAGGAAGAATTTCTTCACAGAACGGGTGGTGGACAAGTGGAACACCCTGCCAGAGAAAGTGGTGGGGGCTGAAACAATCACGGGATTTAAGAATGCATGGGATAGACATAAAGGAATTCTGGAGGTCAGGGTTAAGGGGCAACAGACTTCTAGGAAAACATAAACTGAACTTACAAGCTCAAATGGGCAGACTGGGTGGGCCATAGGCCCTTATCTGCCGACACTGTCTATGTATCTATGAGTCTTTTGACCCTAAAATTCTGTTTCTAGGGACATGGATATGTTGTTCATCCACACTGTCTGGCAGATTCCTTGCCGCTTTAAATCTTGCCGGAAGGTCTTCAAGCTGGCTCCTCCCACCCACCCGTGTGGTAAAACTCTAGGCTCCGCCCCATGACGCCAGATCTTCCTTACCGCTTGGAAGCTCGGGTTCCCTCCTTAGCGCTCTGCATTTTAGACTGGATCCTAACTCTTCGGTTCATCCGAAATTAGTTTTGAAGTTTTCTAAACTTCGGTCTTCATCATCCCTCGCGACTGCGATGGACACATCGATTCCCGGCTTTCGGAGGTGCCCTTGCGGGCAGAAAATGTCCAGGACGGATCCGCACTCCACATGCGTCTACTGCCTAGGCCTAGACCACGACCTGCAGGCCTGCGAGTTGTGCCGCTCTTTTTCGGCCACTGTCCTGGAAGATCGCGCTGCCCGATTGAAGCTCGGGCACCCCGAGAAGCGTTACCCGCCGGTAAAATCCAAAGAGGCTCGTTGGGCGGTGTCTGCGGCGGCTGGCTCAGCTAAGCAGCTTGAGCATATGATCGCCCTCAAGGAGGAGACGGCCCAGGCCACATCTTCTTCCTCCTCAGCGGCATTTATCCTGCTCTCTCTGAGTTCCTCGTACACGGCTTCGTTCAAGGAGCTTTGTCAGTCCCTTTCCACGAAGGGAGAGGGGCCTTCGGGACATTCTTCGCGGCCCAAGAAGAAGGAGTCGAAGGGTAAGTCCCACCGACGGCGTTCGTGGGAGCGGGAGAGGTCTTCTTCCCCGGACAGCCGACCGTCGACTTCAGTCGAAGTTGCAGCTCAGGCCGCTGGCTTCACGGTGTCCCCGTCAGGCCAGCCTGCCAAGACTCCCGTCGACGCAGTCGAGATTTTCCTCGACCCGTCGGATGGGCTGTCGACTGGTGAAGCCGACAGCTCACCTTCACCGGTTCCCCCGGTGGAGACCGAGGATCTGCCTGCACCTTCGGGGCCGCAGTCCCTGGATAAAGTGCCCAAGCCGAGGGAAGAACAGGTGTCCCCCGGCCCTTCCCAGACCCGCCCTCGGTCTCCCCAAGGGTCTCGGTCTCGGACTTCATCTCGGTCAAGCCGTTCCCGTCGACATCGGCAGTCTCGGTCTCGGTACCAAAGTAAGCGGCGACACTGTTCCTCCTCGTCCTCTTCCTCGGATGAGGAGAGGCTTCGACGTAAATTACGTCGACGTTACGAGGAGCTTATGTGGCAGCAGTTACTGTTGTCTGGGACTAAACCAACTCCGGTTCAGCCCCCGGCCATCAAGTGGCTGTCGCCCGAATGACCGAAACAACTGCTCGCCCCAGTCGAGATGCCCGTTCCTGGGCCGGTTGTTGGCCGAAACAGCTGCTCCATCGATTGTGGTGGAACCTCCGCCTCCACAACGAAGTCTGGGGCACCGACCAAGGATTCTCGGTCGGGTCACGGCCTGCCCCACAGGTTGTCGGTCACCCTCACTCCTGACCGTCCTCTGCAGGTGGAGGGTGGCTCAGGGCCAAGGCAGCTCTTCGCAGACTCTTCGAGTCTGATGGCGACTCCTCCTGTTCTCAGGCAGGTGCCCTGGAGTCCTCTGAGGCCAGTCATTGGACGATAGCCCATCGTCCTTCTTAGGTCTGCTTGACTCATCTCGGAGTCCACGGGATGCAGCTCGAGCCGTGTCAAAGCGGGCCAAGTATCCCTAGCGGAGATACTGGACCGAGGATTCCCACAGAGGTCTTTCCGGTGGCTGAGGCCATTGTCGGCCCAGTCTTGGAGCTTGGCAGCGCCTGCTTCCTGTCCTGCCCTCGGCCAGGATGGCCAGGAAGTATGCGGTCCCTACCGGATCTTTGCCTGGTTTCTCGGAGCACCCCTCTGCCGAGGGGTTAGTCACCGACAGCGTCTTCCCGCGTTCCGGTAACGCTCGGGACATGGATAAGCCCCCCGACAAAGAGTCCAAAAAGCTGAACTTTGCCGGGTGCAAGGTGTACGCTGCGTCCTCCCTCAGCCTCCGACAGGCCAGCTCAGCCGTGCTGATGGCACACTTCTCCCACGCCCTCATGGGCTCCCTGGATGAGGTTGTCCCTCATCTCCCGGCCGACCTGCAGACCACGGTCCGTCAGGTGCGGGACCAGGGTAGGGCGGTGGCGAAGCAGCAGCTTCAGACTGCTCTGGATGTAGGTGATTCCTGTGCCAGGTCAGTAGCGACTGCGGTGGCTACTGTCGCAGGGGCGCGGCTGAGGATATCCACCTTCACGGTGGATACCCAGCACAAGTTGGCAGATGTCCCTTCTTGGGGACTGACCTCTTCGGCCCTGGAGTGGAGGGACACCTCCAGCAGATCGAAAAGTCCAATGCCACTCAGGACTCGGTCACCTCTGCCCAGAGGGACAAAGGCTGCCATCAACAACAGCATAAGTCCTTTCGTCCTTCGGCCCCTCCCTGCAGCACGACCGGCCCAACAGCACCAGCAACAGGGCCAGCAGGCTCGCGCTTGCCATCCCAAACCCAAGCTCGTGGCTTCCTCCAACAGGAAGCAAGGAGGTAAAGGCCCAGGAGGTCCCTCGGCCGGTCCCTCTTCCAAGCCTGCCCAGTGATGGGTTGAGGGGTGCCGCCCCCAGCCTCCTCACCCCCCCCGGGTTCCCCGTGGGGACGGCTCCGCCACTTCCTTTCCGCCTGGTCCGCTATCACCACGGACCGCTGGGTGTTGGAGGTGGTAGGAAAGGGCCTGCCTCTGGAGTTCGAGCAGACCCCACCCTTTCGAGCCATCGCCCCTCGGGGGCCACGGGGTCCGCAGCCTCGCTGTCGGCCCGCCGAGCCGATATTGCCCTGCTCCTCAAAAGAGGTGATCAGGAGGTGGCAGATCTCCCTCCAGACCCGGATTTGTGTCCAGGTATTTCCTGGTCCCAAAACGGACGGGGGGCTGGCGCCCCATCCTCGACCTGCACGACCTGAACAGGTTCCTAAGGTCTCGGACCTTCAGGATGGTCACTCTGGCTCAGATAATCCCATCCTTGGAACGAGGCATGTGGTTCTGTTCCCTGGACCTCCAGAACGCATTCTTTCACGTCCCGATCCGTCCGGCTCATCAGAGATTCCTCCGCTTCAGAGTGGAGGGATCCCTTTACGAGTTCCGGGACATACCCTTCAACCTCTCCCTAGCTCCCAGGGTCTTCACCAAATGCATGGCAGTGGTGACAGCATTCCTGTGGTGCCGAAGGGTCCGGGTGTACCCCTACCTAGACGACTGGTTGATTGCAGCCCCCTCCAGAGCGGAGTTGGAGCGGTCCAGAGATCTGGCCCTCCAGGTTTGCTCTCAGATTGGCCTCCTCATCAACGAGGCCAAGTCAGAACTCGTGCCGAAGCAGGTGATGCTCTTCATCAGGGCAGAGCTTGACTCACTTCGAGCCAGAGCTCGGCTCCTGGCGGACAGGGCCAAGGTTCTTTCCTCCTTTGCCCAGTCATTTCTGGTTGGGCAGTCGCGCCCTGCCCGGGACTTCCTGCGCCTCCTGGGCCTCATGATGGCCTGCACCAGTGTGGTCTGTTGGGCGCATTGGTACATCACGCCCCTTCAGTGGGGACTGGCCGCCAGTGGTCATAACGCCGGGCGATCCGCTGGACCAGCCCGTGACAGTGACCCAGATGTGGAACGCTGTCCAGTGGTGGACCGTTCCGCACATCTACAGGAGGGCATCCGTTTGTCCGCCCGAGCGGCGGTCTCTCTATCAACCAATGCATCTCTGATGGGTTGGGGTGCCCATCTGGGGAGCACAGGCGCCACGCCTCTGGTCCCCTCGGGAGTCCCGATGCCATATCAACCTGCTGGAGCTCCGAACGGTCCGTCTAGCTCTCACTGCCTTCGCTCCATTTCTACGGGGTCAAGTGGTTCAGGTCCAGACGGACAATACCACGACCAGATACTACCTGAACCGCCAGGGCGGGACGCACTCCATGCTGTTATGCAAGGAAGCCTCGCATTTGGTCCTCGTCGCAGGCCTGGAGGCAGATCTCCAGCCATTCACGTGGCAGGAGCCTCCAACACCCTGGCCGATGCCCTAAGCCAGATAGGGGCTGCGTCTCACGAGTGGTCTCTCCTGCCAGAGGTAGTACAAGATCTGTTCTCCCACTGGGGCACGCCTCAGGTGGACCTGTTTACCTCCAGGGAGAATGCGAAGCTGAGACTGTTCCATGCCCACCCCCCCTCAGCAGGGCTCACTGCAGGGGGATGCCTTCTCAAGGCCGTGGACCCCGGGCCTCTTCTATGCCTTTCCCCCATTTCCCTTGATCCACAAGGTGCTTCTCAAGGCGCAGGTGATTCTGGTGATTCCTCTTCACTCAGCCTCCGCCATACTCTCGACAGGACTATCCTGGAGGACACCTCCTCCTTTAGGTACTTGGGGGTCTGGCTCGACCAACACCTCAACTTCTCTGGACATGTGGATGCCATCCTGCAGAAACTGCGCCCCCAGCTTAACGCATTATAGAATAACTGTAGCTGCCTTGCGCTACCGGCAAGACACAAACTTGTCCAGAAGATGATCTTGCCTATCTTTGACTACTGTGATGCAGTCTATAGTGCTGCTCCCAAGTCTTCCTAACTATATTGGACACCCTTTTAACACCTTCTGTTGCTTCGCTTGACCGTCCCCCCACCCACACACACACACACACTATCGCTGCAATCTCTATCACTCTGACTTTTCCTCCTTGAAAACCACTGCCACCTCCATTGTGCTAAATTTGTGGCCAAATACTGGTTTGGTTCCCCCCACCTTATCACTACCTGTCCTCCATACTATCCCCGCCCATCCCTCATGCACATCTCTGAGATCTTTTGACTCTCATTTAATGGTTGTGACACATCGAGCAACTGCTATAGGCCACATGGCTTTCTCTTATCTCTTCCCCAAACTTTGGGCATCCCTTCTTCTGGTTGCCACTCTTCCTCTCCTCAGCTCTATATAACTTCCGCTAGGTAAATTGTACCTGCAGCTAACTTCTGCTCCCTGTAATCCTTACTTCTCTACTTCTTCTACTGATCCTCGCTTGTTAATTCTGGACCCACAGGTAGGCAGTAAGTTGGCTTATTGTTGACTGCACTTGTTTTGTACATTACCTTGTATTGCACCAGTGCTGTTTACAGTCTTGTATAATTGCTAATTATCTAATTGTGTGATTGATTGTATGTATGTAAAAACGATGTATTTGATCTCCTGTACCCCCTCCCTCCAGGACGCACTGGGAGACGAGCAACTTGTTGTTCAGTGTGCCTTTCTTGGTGAAACATTTCAATAAGTAAAAAATATTGTGCACATCTGGCTTTGCTGAGAGTCAGTCAGGTATGCTGTACTGCCGACTAACAAGGCCCTGGGCTTGTTGGTGGTGTTGATGGATCTGCTTGTGGTTAACAGTCGCATTTTGTGTCCATAGTGGTCTCTCACAGTCAGGGATCCAAACTACAGTGGCTACGGGCAGTCATTTTTAGCCTGTAGGTGCTAGGGACCTTAGCCAGCTGCACACATACAGTAAGTGCTCAGGGTTAAGAAAGCCCCTAATTATTTCCTCAGTTGTTTCCTGTAGTCCAGTTGCTCCTCAGTCACCTCTGGGATTGCACTTGGCACTACTCACAGCTCCTACTCAACAGCTGAACAGATCCAGCTTATACTTACATAACTCTGCAAGAAATAATCCTCCTCTGCATGATGGCAAAGGCGTCAGTTCCTGGGTTACTGAATTAGAAACCGACACTCCTGCAGTGCACATCTACTCGATGAGGTAAGCTGCAGGGATAATGGACAGGGTGCCCTGCAGGACAGGTACAGGCCCCATAAAATCAACCCAACCTAGTGGGTGAATATGTTAGATGCCTATTTTGTGGTCTGGTAAAGCTGTGCCGATGGTGAACAGCAGGATGCCAGCTGTCGAAGGGGAAAGGTGGCATGTGTCTCTGTTTTCATTTAACTTTCAGTACATCTGTAATAGTCATTCTTGACCCAGGAACCTTTGCCACCAGGGACAATCAATGGTGTCAGCCAGTGTGGTCCCTCCGATTTAAGAGGAGGTCATAAAATTGTTCTTAGATATTGTTGTTCATTGGAGGAATGCATGTGATGGGACAGACTGCATAATTGAGTCTAATCACAACCTTGCAGTTGGGATGGGGTGGCATGCTGTTTCTATAAACAGGAATGAACATATGCCACGTGTCTGCACTGACTTGGGGGGTCCTTCAAAACTGACCTATTTTAGGAGAACTGAACGGACTCGGTCCCCCCTTTGTAGGCCTGCAATCTTTCATACTGTCAGTCATTTATCTACACTCGTGAGGATTACTGAGGCGACTTTTGACAACGTATCATTATGAAAGAGTTCATGTCTCTTGAAGATGCTGTAGCTTGTTTCTTAACGGCATAGCGGCTGGCTTCCACTGCCTCCAGGCCACCTCTACCCACAACACTGGAGGGTTCTATAATGTTGAGTGTTGTTGTTGTGAGAGAAGTCCTTGCTGTAAACTGTCGACAGACGGTGGTTTCTGTCAAAAGCTGTGGTAGAAGGAATCGTTTGGTTAGTAATTCCATGGCCAGTGAGACATTGTTTGATGCTAAGAGCCCCAGCTTCTGCTTGATGTGGGCGGAAGACAGATCGAGCCCCTTTGGGTGACTGTTAGCTACTTTATGCTGTCTTCCTCTTTTCTTTTGCCTTTCTTCGGGGTGCAGAGCTTGTCAACAAAGCCAGGGAATAAGTAGCCGTGTCTGTGCTGGATAGATTTTGTGGAGATCGTGATGGTTTGTTGGAAGCATGGAAGGATTATTTGCTGGTCGCTGCAACTGGAACTTTGGCTGTGCCCAGGCATGTTGGGCAAAGGCTGTGGCTTCAGCAGCCTTTACAAAATCGTGATATATTCCATTTCATTTAATCTTAAACATAGCAAGGTATGCCATTCTGTACTGGATGCCCAGCTTTTGTAGTGAATGTCACAAGTCTATAAATGCAGCTGTCTTTTTTTTGTTTTTGTTTTTTGTTAGCCTTGCAGAGTCATCTTGATAGAGGGACACTCGGTGCCCATGCCAAAGGAGAGGACCTTTATCTCTGGCCATTCATAGAAACATATAATTTGACGGCAGATAAGGACCACTTGGCCCACCTAGTCTGCCCATTTCCCTACCTGATGAATAAGCTGCAGATCCTAGTTAACCAACAGTTACTTCCTCCTACCCTCCAATAGAATTGCCTTATGTCTGTCTCTACCAGGCATTTTTGAATTCCCCCACTGTTCTTGACTCCACAACCTCTGCAAGAAGGCTGTTCCATACATCCATAACCCTCTCCGTGAAAAAATACTTCTAGGATCGTGGCTGTGATGTTCATCCACATTTATTGGCATTTCCCTTTCCCCTGTAAGAATCAACGGAAGCCTTCAAGCTGGCTCCTCCCACCCACTCGGGTGGTATAATCCTCAGCTCTGCCCCATGACGCCAGATCTTCCTTTCTGCTGGAAGATTAAGGTTGCCTACTTCGTGCTCCTGCATTTTGTAGGCCTTGGCTTCAAAACCTTCGGTTATTCCGAAAATTTGTCTAGTTCGCATTGGCTATCGCGACTGCTTATCCTCGATTAATGAAGACAGGTCTCCCCTGATTTTGCCGGTGTTCATGCAGCCAGAAATGTCGCCGATCCCCACACCATGTGCGCCAGTTGCCTGGGTGTTGACCATGACACCTTGAAGTCGATTTTGTCTTGCATTTCACCCCAATGTCCTCGACAACATCTCGACACACCTGAAGTTGGGGAGGCTAGAAAACGGAACCTTCGGTGAAATCAAAGGAGGCTCGGTGGGTGGTTTCCGCGGCCGCAGGATCCGCCAAGCAGTTGGAACACATGCAAGCCTTCGAGGAGGAAGCAGCTTGTGCTGCAGAATCTTCCTCTCTGAGCTTCTTTGTTCCGCTCAACCTGGGCTCCACTTTCTCAGGTTCCTTCCAAGAGTTGTGCCAGTCACTCCAGACTAAGGAAGAGGGTCCTACGGGCATGCACTCCTCTCGGTCCCATAAGTGGGAAAAGGACCCGGGATCATCTTCGTCTCAGCAAAGATGTTCTTGGGATCGGGAGAGATCTCAGTCTCAGGAACCAGCAGTCTCAACTTCAGTCAAAATTGCCTCTTCGGCCGCTGGCTTCTTGGCTTTGCCGTCTGGCCAGTCGACCGAAGTGTCGATCGATGAGGTTGAAATAATCATTGACCCATTGTCACTTACTCCGGTCAATGATTCTCTTAATTGGACTCTGGTCCTTTCTGTCCCTGATGAGGAGACCCAGACCACTTGGAATCTTGTCGAAGAAGTGGTCCCAACCCTGGGAAATCACCAGTCCCGCCGGTGTCTCCTGAGCGACAAAATTGGCCCATCCGATCTCGATCGAGGTCTAGCACCCCCTCAACCAACAGACCGAGGAAGAGCCACAAGCGCTCAAAAAAAAGCAACACCATTGATTGTCCTCGTCCTCCTCGGATGAGGAGAGGCTCGGCACTACTGAGGACCTCTTGTGGCAACAGCTGATTTTGTCCAGGCACAAAGCCAACCCCAGCCATTACTTGGCTTTCGCCTCCCCAGACCAAAGCAGACTGTTTTTGGAGCGATTAAGTCAGCTCCCCCGCCTGCTGAGCCGGCAAAACCTCCGGTTCGGCCTAAACCGGTCTCTCCACGGATCGTGGTGGAATCACCGCCCAAGCACCTGTGAGAGAGGCTCCTTCTAAGGAAGATAGACCACACACCGAGTTTCCCCGGCGTCTTTCGGTCACTGTCACCCCAGACCACCCTCAGTGGGTCGAAGGTGACCTGGGCGATTGACCGTTGTATCTGGATTCCTCAGATTCGGATGAGACGGCCTACATTCTCATCCCAGGGATGATGACGCCGGTGGGATAGAGATGGAGGAAGGTCCTTTGTCCTTTCAGGGCATTCTTAGCCTCATCTCTGAGTCTACAGGGATGCCCTGGAACCTATCCAGAAAAGGTGGAGTACCCTCTCACGGACATCCTCAATAGAGGAGATACCCGATGGAGGCCTTTCCTGTGGCCGAGGCCATAGTTCCCATCCTCAGAACTTTGGCAGCACCCTGACTCCTGCCCAGCTCCATCTGCCTGCATGGCCTGCAAGTATGCGGTGCCCATGGGGTCCCTTGTGGGGTTTGCAGAGTACCCTTCGTCCGACAGCCTGATGACCGCCTCTGTTTTCAGGCATACTGACAGTTCTGCCGACACTGATCGACCTCCCAAAAAAGAATCCAAACTCTTGAATCATTTGGCGCGAAAGGTCTATGCGGCCTCCTCTTTAGGCCTTCATCAGGCAAGTTTGGCCGTCATCATGGCACACTTCTCCCATGCCCTCTTGGGGTCTTTGGATGAAGTCCTCCCCACGGACATGCAGACCACGGTCGAGCAGGTCCGGGAGCTTCAGACAGCCTTGGAAATTGGGGATTCTTGTGCCCGCTTGATGGCAGCCGCAGTTGTCTCTCATCGCAGGGCTTGACTGAGATGCTCTTCTTTTCCGGCAGATACTCAGCACAAACTAGCTGATGTGCCTTTCCTGGGCACCGACCTTTTTGGCCCAGGTGTGGCTGGTCACCTTCAGCATATTGAGCAGTCCAGTGTCACCTTGGACACTACTTCTGCTAAAGGTTCTTCGGGCAGAAACAGCAGAAGAAGAAGCAGCATTTTCAGCACTCTTCTGCTGTGGCACAGCAACCGTCCTTTCAAGGAGGGCAGCAACAACAGCAGATTCAAGCTTGGTGCCCGGGCCCTCCCAGGCCCGTAAAGGAGGCCGAGGTTCAGGTACTGGATCCTACTCCAAGCCTGCTTAGTGACTGGGCAGGGGCTGCCGGCTCTGCCACTTTCTTTCTGCCTGGTCCATTATTACCATGGACAGGTGGGTTTTGGAAGTGGTCGGTCAGGGACTGCCTCTGGAATTCAAGCAGCTCACTCCAAGCCGAGCCTGTGCCCCTCAGGAGGAAAGAGTATCCGTCCATACTCATTTAGCTCTCTGAGATGACATCGCTCAGCTCCTCTTCAAGGAGGAAGTAGTTCCAGTGGCAGATTCTCCAGCTGACCCAGGCTTTGTCTCCAGGTACTTCCTGGTGCCCAAACGGATGAGGGGGCTGGTGCCCCATTCAGGATCTGCACAACCTGAATCGGTATCTCAGGTCTCGCACCTTTCGGATTTTAACTTTGTCCCAGATCATACCATCCTTGGAGCGAAACGTGGTTCTGTTCACTGGATCTGAAGGATCGTTCTTTTACGTCCCAATCAGTCCGTCTCATTGGCGGTTCCTCCACTTCAGAGCCGAAATGAACCTATCGAGTTCTGAGCCATGCCGTTTGGCCTGTCATCAGCCCCACAGGTCTTCACCAAATGCATCGCAGTAGTAGTAGCCCATCTCGGGGGGGGGGGTCAGAATTTACCCCTACTTAGATGATTGGCTCTTAGCAGGTCCCAACCAGCAGCAGGTGAAGAGATCCAGGTACCTGACCCTCCAGACCTGCTCCCAACTCTGCCTCTTGATCAACAAGGCCAAGTCGGAACTCGTGCCTTCTCAGGTGATGTGCTTCATCGGGGCAGAGCTCAACTCTCGTCAAGCAGAGCTCGGTTCCTGGCGGACAGGGCGGAGGTTCTCTCCTCCTTTGCCAATCATTTCTGGTTGGGCAGTTCACCCCTGCCCAGGACTTTCCTGCGTCTTCTGGGTTACATGGCGGTGTGCCCCTCCGTAGTCCATTGGGCACCGCTCCCTCAATGGGAGCTGGCTGCCCAGTGGACTCAGCACCACTATCATTTCGACCAGCTGATCACTGTAACCCAGAAGATGTGGGACGATCTCCAATGGTGGACCGTCCCAGATCGGTTGCAGGAAGGGATCCCATTTGTCTGCCTAGAGCCAACGGCTGTTCTCAAGACCAATGCCTCTCTCATGGGCTGGAGAGCCCACATAGGGGATGAAAGGGCCCATGGGTTCTGGACCCCTGAGGAATCCTGATACCACATCAACCTGTTGGAGCTCAGAGCAGTCAGACTGGCACTGTCAGCTTTTGCTCCTCAGCTCCGGGGTCAAGTGGATCAAGTCCAGACAGACAATACCATGGCCATGTACTACCTCAACAAACGGGGCCGCACACACTCCCGTCTGCTTTGCAGGGAGGCGCTCTGCATCTGGACCCTCGTCAGCCATCTGGAGGTGGATCTCCTAGCCATTCATGTGGCAGGAGCCTCAAACCATCTGGCGGATGCTCTCAGCTGCTTTAGCGAGACACCCCACGAGTGGTCTCTCTTCCAGAGGTAGCTTACAGCCTGTACTCCCACTGGGGCAAACCGATGGTGGACCTGTTTGCCTCCAGGGAAAACACCAAGCTGAGGCTGTTTCATGCCTGCCCCCCTCAGCAGGACTCGCTTGCAGGGGGATGCCTTCTCGAGGCCGTGGACCCCAGGCCTCTTCTGCACCTTCCCTCCATTTCCCTTGATCCGCAAGGTGCTTCTCAAGGTGAGGAGGGACAAGGCAAAGGTGATTCTGGTGGCCCCAGACTGACCGCACCAATTCTGGTATCCAGATCTCCTCGGCCTCAGCTACAGTCCCCCAGAACAGCTTCCAGCATGCTGGGACCTGATCTCTCTCAGTCAGGGGAAGGTATTCCATCCGGACCTTCAAGCCCTACACCTCACAGCCTGATACCTGAGCGGCTGAGGTTCCAGGCTTTGGGTCTTTCTGAGGATGTCCTCACCGTGAGTGGAGGCATCCAGAAGAATCGACCAGGAAATGTTATGCCTTCAAATGGAAAGGTTTTCCATTTGGTGTCAGGCAAGGGCCTGGACCCTCTGTCCTGTCCAGTGGCTAACATTCTTAACTACCTTTGGTCTCTGTCCAAAGGGTCTTTAGTCATCGATCTTTAGTGTGTAGCTGGCAGCCATCTATGCTTACAGGCGCGGGCTGGTCAGCCGATGTTAGTGCAGGAGACGTGGTCGGGCGCTTTTTCAGAGGCCTCGATTACATATCCCCTCCGTGCATGAACCTCCACTTCTGTGGGATCTACTGCTGGTACTGGCAAAGCTCATGGACAAGCCAATTGAACCTATGCACAAGTGTGCGTTGTCACAGTTGTCATGGAAGACTGCCTTCTTGGTGGCTATCCTGTCTGCCAGAAGGACTGGGGAGCTCCAGACGCTTTCATTAGACTCCCCTTATCTGGTCTTCCAGAGGGACAAGGTTGTCCTACGCCCCCACCCGAAATTCCTTCCAAAGGTGGTATCAGAGTTTCACCTTAACCAGGTGTTAACTCTGCCAGTATACTACCCTAATTACACCTCGGAGGCCAAGTACAGGCTCCATACTTTGGACCTGAGACGAGCTCTCTCCTATTATAAGGAGAGGACGGCAGAAATTCAGGAAGAGGTTCGCCAGCTGTTTGTCACCTACGCTGAAGCCGCTTCTGGCAGACCTGCAGCAAAACAGATTATTGCAAGGTGGATTACATCTTGCATAAGTCTGTGCTATGAGTTGGTGGGCATGGAGCCTCCCAGAGGGATAAGAGCTCATTCTACCCGCTATACCGCTGCATCAGTGACTGCTTCCAGGAAATCTGTTGGGCTGCTACCTGGAAGTCAGCAAAAACTTTCATTACCCATTACCACATCGACCTTGAGTCACACCGGGAGGCTGGTTTTGGGTGCTCGGTTCTCCAATCTCTATTTCCCAAGTGAGTATCAGTGGGGTTGTGCACCTTGCCTCCCTCCTCCCAGAGAACTGCTAGGATTCTGCCAATAAGTGTGGATGAACAACATATCCACGATCCTAGAAAAACAGGTTACTCACCTGTAACAGTAGTTCTAGGAGTGGTATATGTTGTTCATCCACGGACCAACTGACCTCTCCAGCTGCGGATGCACAAACCTTCCAGGGCTAATATCTGGCATCATGGGCAGAACCGAGGGGTTATACCACCCGAGTGGGTGGGAGAAGCCAGCTTGAAGACTTCCGTTGATTCTTAGAAGGAAGGCACATGCCAATAAGTGTGGATGAACAACATATACCACTCTTAGAACTACTGTTACAGGTGAGTAACCTGTTTTTTCTAACATTACCTCTGAGCCGTCCCCCCATTATCTTTAAATTGTGCCCCCTTGTTCTTGCACATCTCTTTTTCTGAAAGATGCTGCCCTTTTGGACTTGAATTCCCTTGAGGTCCTTGAACGTTTCTGTCATGTCCCCCCTCTCCCTCCTTTCCTCGAGGGTATGCATATTAAGCTGCTTTAGTCTCTCTTCATATGTCTTCTGGGGCAGACCCTGCACCATTTTGGTTGCCCTCCTCTGAACAGCCTCTACTCTGTCTATGTCTTTGCATACATCGGGTCTCCAGAACTGCACGCAGTACTCCACATGGGGTCTCACCAACTGTCTGTACAGAGGGATAACAACTTCCTGTTTTCTACTGTTGATGCCTCTCCATATGCATCCCAGCATTCCCCAGTCCTCCTTACTGCCTTCTCACATTGCTTGCCCACCTTTAGGTCATCCGATTATAATTACTCCCAGGTCCCTTTCCATTTTTGTTGTTGTTAGTATCTCACCCCCATTGTGTGCTCTTCCGCTGGGTTTTTGTTTCCCAGGTGCATTACCTTGCACTTCTTTGCGTTGAATCTGAGCTGCCATACATTTACTTTTCCTTCCAGGTGCTCTCCAGTGTCACTTATAAAGACATTAGAGAGGACCGGTCCCAGTAGTGAACCTTGCAGTTCCCTGCTAGTTACCCTCCTTTCTTCACTGTAGACTCCGTTTACTATTACCCTTTGCGTCCTGTTGTCCAGCCATTTTTTTTATCCAGGCCACCACCTTGGGACCCACTCCAAGGCTGGCTAACTTGTATATTAATCTTGTGTGTGGGACTGTGTCAAATGCCTTGATAAAATCTAGGTAAGCCACATCCACAGCCCTCCCTGGTCTACTACTTTGGTCACCGAGTCAAAGAAATCTATTAAATCTGTCTGACATGACCTTTCTGCTGTGAATCCATGCTGCCTTGGGTCCTGTGCCCCACTGGCCTCTAGGTACTCAACAGTTCTTTCCTTCAGAAGTGATTCCATCATTTTCCCTACCACTGAGGTCAAACTAACTGGTCTGTAGTTTCCTGCCTCTGCCCGCTCCACTTTTGTAAAGTGGAATCACATCTGCTCTTTCCAGTCCTCAGATACCACCCCATCCTCCCATGATTTGTTAAAGAGTAGTTAGTGGTGTCACTAGTTCTACCTTAGTTATTTTAGAATTCTGGAGTGAATCCCATCAGGCCCGTTGCTTTGTCCACCCTCAGTTTCAAGAGTTCTTTTAAAACCCTTTCTTCTGTGAGTCTCTCCTTAGTAGAATGCTGCAGGAAAAAAGCTAAAATTGGCCTTGGCTTTTCTCCCACCTTCCATCTAGGTGCTAAGGTGTGATGGGCTCATTTTATCTCGACTGAACAGTTATTTAGCTGGAAAAGTTCACTTAAAAGTTGCTGCACAAAATCCTTCATATTTTTCCCCTTAGCACCCTCTGGAACTCCAGTAATTCTAATATTATTCCTGTGGTCCCCTACACTCCCATGTCATTCAGTCTTATTTATTTAAAATTTTAATAACCAGGAGAGGCACTCTGAGCCGAAGCTCATTTCTAGGTGTGACCCAAGGTAAAGCGTACCCAGTGAATAAGTCGCTTGGATTACAGCGCATGAAAATCCATGCTGCAGTAATTGCGACTTACCATAGTAGCTACAAGGGATAGTATAGCACAAGTCAGCTAACATGATTCCTGTAGTTGTCATGACATGGGAGAAAGAGGAGAACTGGTGAGCTGCAGGGTGCTTTGCCGAGCTGCTCCTATGGTGCAGGGGGCTAAGGCCATGAGCAGCTATGGTAGCAGGTGTCCAGGAGACCAGGGTTCTGTTCCTGGTCTCCTGTCTGGTGTCCTTTTCTTCTCCCCTTCCTTCAAAGTTTTATTTTGTTTTTACTTCTCCCGCCACCCTGCACTGTTGCCCTCACCCTCACACATACAGTTCCTCCTAGTCCCAAGTTGCACCCCCATGGGTTTGATATTTTTTAGTTTGAGGGGTGCAGGGGGCATAAACCCCCAAAAAAAAAGCACTTAATTTTCTTGCTTGTGTTTTTGTTAGCCATGGTAGCGGTCAGTTTGTTTCTTGACTGCTACCATTGGCTTTATTCTTGATCGGTGTTTTTGTGGGCGCTACTGTTTGTAGCTACTGTAGTTTATACGTGGTTTTGACCGCTCTGTAGTTGGATAAAATATTTTTAACCTAGTGCCAGGGGAAAGGGGGTGGAAACAAGTGAACAGTCAGGTTACAATTAAATATTACATACAAATATTAAAATTAAAAAGGTAATGAAATAAAAATGGTACATTAGGTATAATTTTGCTAGACATTTCTAGCCCAGAGTTGGCATAGGAAGTCAGCTGTAGAGGGAGAACTAAGGGAGGTAGGGAAGGGGAGAAAGCATCTTAAGGGGATGAGGTGAGAGTTACTGTTGACAATTGGGAGTCAGCTGGGTAGGGGAAAGTGGAACGTAGGAGGGGTGGAAGTTGAGAATGTGAGGAGAGAGCCTCACCTAGATTGTTGGGATGAGGAAGGGAAGAATTGGGAAAGGATAAATTTTAGGGAGTGCAGGGAAGGAGAAGAACGAAGGGAGCTTGGAAGAGGTTCCAGAGGAGGAAGTGGTAAGAAGGCTGCCTGCTCTGACTGGAACGGGGGTCATTATCAGTTTATCCCACATTAGTACTATTTCCAAGTTCAGCATTTCAATGTCTGTCTCTCTCCTGTCCCCCTGCATATCCAGGTGCCGTAAGGTGTTTACTGCATCAACAACACTGAGATTTAAATTGTTCGTCTTGGTCTCCAGTCTGCTAATAGAATTTCTTACTCTATATACTTCAACAGGTATCTTTAATAGCGTCAGGTGAATCATTGGGTCGACTGCAGGTCCCAACGTCGGAACAGTCGCTTGAACCTTTGCACCAGCCATGGCAGAGCAGAATATTCAAAAATTAGGTCTGACAGGAAAATATGTTTGTAGATTGGCAAAAATTGTATATTTTGTTTCAGTGGAATGAACTGAAACAAAATGTATCAAAATTTGTAACAGCTGAATGTTTTGTCCAGTTTTTGTAAAAATAAAAATATGCCTGAGGTGGAGCGCTAAAGCTTTAGGCGACCATCTTGGTCACAGCTAAACCAGAAGCCCCTACCTCTTTACTCCTAGTTCGTGTTGCCACACAGAACACGATTATAGCGACTACCTCATATAACGGGCAAAATGTGCATACACAGATGCACCCGTTGGAGACTGTATTTCTTTGGCAAGTGTAGAAAAAATTTCTAACTAAATCTAAAATAATTCCTTGTATGTCAGATAAAAATTATGTTTAATGGTTGTATTTGTGAAAAAAGTACAACAGTTGGAAAAAAAAAGTCCAGCATAAACCAGAATCACTTATTTTTGTCTAATTTACAACCGGGGACCTGAATCTGTGACTTTTGAAAATAGTGGATCTTACTTCGAGAGAAGCTCTTGCAGCAGGCCACACTGGTAGGACTAAGCTGCCAGGTGCTAGGACCACATGGAAAACTTCTAGCTACCAGTCTACTACGGGGGACCACCCCCGCTGACATCAGTCAGCTGAGGTCAGCATAGCCTATATAGGAGGACAGTCCTCCACACCACCTCAGTTCTTTCACTGCCGTTGACTCACACACATCAGACCTTAGCGGACGCCGCAGCTACAGTTGACCGCCATTTCCTGCGCTTACCGTGCCTTTTTATTCTCATTTCTTCTAAGTGTAAAACATCACATTTTTGATGTTTTTTCGACAAATTTATGTCTTCTCCACCAGCCTTGTCTTCTGACCACTCCACAAAGTGTGCCTGCGGCAAACAGATTCCTGAAAAGGACGGCCTCTCTGCATGTCTGATCTACCTAGGCCCAAACCACGACACCAAAGCCTGCCAGTTCTGCCAGAAATTCAACCAGGTTACTTGGGACATGTCATTTAAAAACTTTGGAGAGCCACCTTTTAAAGCAGATGTTGGTTGCCATGGAAAAGGACCTGCAGGCCAGGAGCTCTTTCGCCTCGCCAGCCCAGTCTTTTAGGGCTGCTGCTGCTTCTTCTTCTTCTCATAAAGACAAATCCGGGAAGCACAAACACTGGGACAAGCACTGGGAATGGGCCTCCTCAGCTTCTCAGTCACGGTCGCCCCACAAATCGTCGACTGCGATGGGTCCTCCCTCCTGCAGGGGGTCAGCTCCTCCACCCCTGCTAGCCCTCTCTTCCACCAGGCTCCTGGTGGCTCAGCCGTCCACCCACATCTCAGTCTCTGGCAGTAGCTCTTCAGGAGAGGGACTTCATCTCCTCCCCCAGCCCCTGATGCTCAAGCCCTTATCCTCCATGGGCTCTCAGTCAGGTGGCTTGGCCCATCTTGGTACTGTGGGTGGCGGCTCTCTACTCACCTCACTGGCCCCGCACTGCATCTTGGCTCCCATCTTGAGGGCTGCCGCCAGTCTGGCCAAGCACCGCCCCACAGCAGGCTACCGCCATCTCCTCCTCTCCAACACTGCCTGTCCTCCTTCCCAGGGGTTCTCTCCCCAGGCACCAGTTTCTCCTGTAGGGCCTGCAGACTCTTTGCCAGCCCGAGCTAGGGTGGCGCCTGCTGAACTGATGCTAATACTGCCGCATCCCCAGCCTTTGAGTCTGGCACCATCGTTGCTGCTGCCACTGCCACAGCCTACACCAGTGCTCATTGGCCTGTCGCCAGATCGCTACCCGGCTCCAGGTGAGCCAACAACCGGGTACCCTTCGCTGCCTCCTCAGCTGACGTTCCCCAGCTCGCCATCTCTTCATTCCTGCTGGTGTATTACATAGCACCCCAGGTGGATCACAATTCCCTCTTTTCAGCGTGGTGATCTTTCATGCAAAAGCAGACCACCACTCTTGAGGGCCCACCTCCAGTATCTTCCCACTGCCCTCTGCAGGACCCTTAGCCCCAGAATTCTGACTGTGCTGGTCCCAGCAAACCTCGGACGTCGGAGTCTTCCGGGGCACGACCTGACGTTGGTTCAGGCTCAAGAAGGGATGATCTCCAGCCTCTGACGCCAGTCCCAGACAGCGATACTACAGAGAATGACTGAATCTGCAAGCCTTTCAGACTCTTCTCCTTCCTGATCCACTGCTGATGCAGACGGTCTAGGAAGCCCTCCACAGGGCCACTTATGCTATGAAATGGAAGCGCTTCCATTTGGGCCACTACTCGCCATTTGGATCCATTCACCTACCAGTGAATCAGGTGTTAAGTACCTACTCTCCTTTCAGTTCAAGCCTTGGTAATTCTCCCTTAGGTGCACCTTTCTACCATCTCCGTACCATGCACCTATCGAGAGGCAAAGCTGTTGCACAGCTTGACATATTCGCACATTTCTGCATGGCATTTTGCATCTGAAATCTCCTATTTGGGACCTAGTCCTCCAATGGACCTCAACTTTATGTTGGAGAAACTCTTTACCTCCTTTGAACTGGCTACAAATGCAGAGCTGTGCTTTCTGTCATGGAAGCGTTCTTTTAGTTGCTGTTACTTCTGCTCAAAGGATTCCCGAGCTACAGGCACTGATATGTAAAGAGCCTTATTTGGTTTCACAAAGACAGGGTGTCCTTGCATACTAATCCTAAGTTTTTACCTAAGGTGGTTCTGAGTTACTTTGAATCAGTCCCTCCACCTTCTAGTTTATTTTCCTGAGTATTCCAATTAGGTGGAGGCACTGCTCCATACTTTAGGTGTTCACAGAATGTTGTGGTGTTATACTAGCCGCACCAAGTCTTTGAGGAAAACCGACCAGTTGTTTGTTTCATTCGCCCCCCAAGAGGGAGGGCACTTCTGTTTCCAAATAGTGTTTGTCTAAGTGGTTAGCGAATTGCATTGTTTATTGCTACCACAAGTACAGCAAAACCCTTCCAAGGATGGTCAAGGGCCATTCCACCAGGGATATGGCGCCTCCGCAGCCTGCTCCAGAAATGTGTCTGCTGCTAACATCTGTGCAGCTGCCTCCTGGCGTTCGGTCCACACTTTCACCAAACATCACAGTTTGGACATCACCTCTAGGTGCAGAGCCAGTTTCGGCCTGGCAGTTCTTCAGGGGCCTTCTGTCATGAGCTCTTGACTGCTGACATGTCCTCCTCCTAGTGATGTTATCCTGGTGATACTGATGCTGCTTGGGACTCAGTCCTACAGGTGTGGCATGCTGCAAGAGCCTTCCTCAAAGTAATATAGTACAGTTATGTAAGAACTTACCGTGTGATGAATCTCTTGAGGGGCTCTTGCAGCAGGTTACCTCACGAAGGACTGAAGCAGGCAGGCACCAGGACCCCACAGAAAAATTCTAGGTAGAAGTCTATAGCGGGGACTGCCCCCTGACATGAGCCCGCCCCCGATGTCCACCTGTGGTATAAAAGGGGCGGTCCCCGAGTACCACCTCAGTTCTTTTCCCTCCATCGACCTGCGCAAGTCAGTCCTCCACGGACGCCTTCTGCTGAAGTCGACCGCCATTCTCTCCACATTACCCACCCTTAATTATTTTACTGATTTTCTTCAAATTTTTGTAGAATTTGTGCATGTCGTCTTCTCCTTCCTCGTCTATCGAGTGGTGGCGAATAAAGTGCGCTTGTGGCAAGCAGTTGCCCCACAAGGATGGCCATTCAGCATGCCTGTTTTGCCTAGGCCCATATCACGACACTGAGGCCTGCCAGCACTGCCAGGATTTTAACCAGCGCACCTGACTTCGCTGCCAGAAGACACTGGAATCCTTCCTGCTGCAGCAAAACTTCTTAAAGATGGAGAAGGAGCTTCACCAGAGTACCTCTTCTTCCCCAGCCTCCAGGGCCTCCACTTCTTCTTAGGCTAAGGATTTGAAGAAGTCTTCAGGGAAGCACAGGGAGAAGCCCCAGTCCGCTTCCCACTCCAGGTCCCCACGCAAGTCAGGCTCCAATCATGGGTCTTCCTCCCGCAGGAGGTTGGCCCCTCCACTCCTTTAGCCTCCAGGCTGCCTCTGATCAAACCACGCTCTCCTAACAATCTCAGGTGGTTGTTCTTCAGGACTCGGGCCTTCCTCCTCAACCGCTCACCTGAAGCTCAGGCCATTCACACACGGTACTCAACCAGGTGGCTCGACCGGGTCCTCTGTGGGTGGCAGGTCTCGCCTGTTGTCCTCCTGGCCAAGGCGTCTGCAAAGTCGGTTCAGGGGTTGGGATCGCGCGCCAGCTCGCGGCCATGGAGCATCTGATCACCTCCCCTGCGAGAGTGATGCCTCTGCCCCGCTCGGGAGTCAGCTCCCCTACATGAGCTTCTCCCTTCAGGCCAGCACCATCTGCTTCAGCAGACTGGCACCAGCCTACGCCTGTTCTGTTGACGCCGGCCTCACTGGTGCCAACCCCGACGACGCCTCAACCATCATCCCCACGTCCTCCACAGTTGCCGGCTGGACCGGTCTGTACACGGCCAACGCAAGGAGGACCGACGCCCAATCTTTCAACACCAGTCAGACCGACGCCAGATGGTTCCTTACCTTGGAATCTGACGCCGGTTAACCCAGCATTAATCCGATGCCAGGTTAACGAGTCTGACGAATTGACGCCAGGGCCGAACAAACCTTCCCCACAGACGCTGGTTTCCCGCCTCACCTCAAAACCCACTCATGGATCTTGACACACTTTTTACGGCCTGGTGGGCACACTTCAAGGACAAGGAGGCACCAAAGGGCCTCAACTCCAACAAATCCTTCACCTCCCTCTAAAGACCAGGTTCCTTCTAAGAAGACTCCAACACCAGCTCCTAGGGAGCCTACACCACAACCAACAAGGCCTAACACCGGTCATTCTAAGACCCATAAGCATAAGCCTAGGCGCTTACCTCTCCCTCACCAGATTTGGGAGCATCAGGGGATATTCTTCCTTCTCCTTGTACGATGACTCTGGAGACTATCCCATCAGAGCCAGAGGGCCCAGGAATACCATGTGATCGCCCCCAGATGATCCCAACTTTCATGGAGGTGATGAGAAACATCCAGGCCCTCATGGGCTGAGACATTGGGAAGTGGACCCTGAGCGATGTCGGCTAGACACTTTCCTTTGCAAGAAGGAATCCTTACCTCTAATAGTCCCCACTTTGATCGATTCCTTCAAGGATGTCAATAACGCAGCTTGGAAATGCCCTTCCAGAACACCGATGACATCCAAGAAGGCTGATTGCCTGTGTAACACTCCAAGAAATAAACCCTTTTAAGGGGAGCACCCAGAGGCTGATTTGTTTGTTATTAATGTGGCCCATGACCATTCAGAACAACCCAGGCACCTCAGTACTCAGCCTCCTGATAAGGACTCAAGGCAGATAGACTATTTTAGCAAAAAGGTCTACTCCTCAGCCTCAAGTGCTATCCTTTCCCTAAATGTCCTTGCCCACATGGTTCAATATCAGAATGCCCTGTGGAAAAAGGCTTCAAGGTACACAAGCTCAGCGGACCCCCAGAAGGCTGAGCTGTTGCACCTCTCAAGTCAGGCTCTGATGTGGGACCCATGTTCTCGAGCCTCCTATGATTCTGTGGACTCCACAGTTAGAGCTGCGGCTACCAGAATGTGCCTATGCCACCACTTGTGGCTTATGGTTTCTGGGTTTGCCCGCACATCCAGTCTAAGATTTTGGACATCCCATTTTGAGGCCCTGTCTTGTTTGGCGAGGATTCTCAGAATATCATCACTCATCTCCAAGAGTCGGGTAAGGCTGTCTGTTCAGTTCATACTCTGTATTGGTCTCAACCAAAGTCATCCAGGCGACAGCCTTTTAGTCATAACTCCAAGCAACATCCTCAAGGTCAGTAGCCCAGGGTGCCTTTAGAAAGGCTACTTCCCAAGCTACAGGAGGTTCAATGCCCAGCGCTCCCAGAACCTCACAGGCTGCGTTTCCTGTCCCTGGCCCTTCTGCCTGACTTCTTACCTGACCCCCTTCTCCAGCAGAATCCTTGGGGGAGGTGGTGGGGGGTTGCTTCTCCCTCTACTGAGAGAGTTGGAGCAGACTAACCTCAGTCCAGTGGGTTCCGCAGTTAGTGAATGGGCACACCCAAATATTGTTGGAGAGTCCCCCCGGACAACCTTCCAGCTCCCTTCCATTACCCTCCGACCCATCTCGCCTTGATTCATGAAGAGATCCAAGCAGTCCTGCGAAATCAAGCCATCAAACCCATCCCGTCAGCACAGCAGGGGAAGGGATTTTTTTTTTTCCTCTTTTGTTTTACCAGGTGAGACACACTAAGCTGAAAGCTTGTTTACAGGTGCAACCTGGGAGCACAGGAAAGTTAAGTGACTTGCTCAGGATCACACAGTATGTAAGTAGTGGCTGTGGGATTAAAACCCAGGTCTCCAGGTTTGCAGCTCAGAACCTTAAACCACTGCACTATACTGTCTCCCTTCTACTCACATTTCTTCCTGTTTCCAAAGAAAACAGGAGATCTGCATCCATTCTGGACCTTAGCAGCCTGAGCAAATTTATAGAGTACAAAAGGTTCAGGATGGCTACTCTCCGGCCTTCTCCCTTACTTCATCTGGGGTTTGGCTCTGTTTCCTGGACATGCAGGATCCTTACCTTCACATCTTGGTGTTTCCACCTCACAGGAGGTTCCTTCGCGTCTGTTTCCAAGGAAACCACTGCTAGTTTCAGGCCCTACCGTTTGGACTGTCCTCAGTGCCCTGCGAGTCTTTACAAAGTGCCTCGCAGTAGTGGCAGCAGGCTTAAGGAGGAAAGCCATTATGTCTTCCTTATATAGACAACTGGCCTCCGACAGCCCCTACTAAGGAGCAATGCTCAGAACCATGGAGGCCACCTTTTCTCTGTTTCAGGATCTAGGGATAATCCTCAACCTCCCTTGGCCAAATCAGAGACTTCAATACATGGGGGGCGATTATAGACACCGAGTAAGGCAAGGCCTTTCTCCCTCCAGGCAGAGCAGAATGCCTTCAGACTCAGGCTCAGCAAGTTCCAGCCAGAATAGTTCTCAGGCTGCTGGGACATATGGGAGCGCCCATCGTGACAGTACCCTTGGTTGCCCTGCACATGAGTGGTCCACTGTAATCTTTGAGTGCAATGGGACCAGCGGTCAGATGACTTGGACCTTCCTGTGTCAATATCCAACTTAGTGCAACAGACCTTGATGTTGTGGCTGAACCCCTCCAAACTCACCAGTGGGGTTCACTTCTGGTTGGAGTCGCCTTCTGACCACAGACACATCAGGCCAGGGCTGGGCACCCATGTGGCAGACCATCAGACTCGGGGGACTTGGATCCCCATCGGAACAACATCTCCACATCAATGTTTTGTAGATGTGGGCGATACTATATTCTCTCCAAGTCTTTCAGTCGAACCTATTCTCAAGTCCTGTCCTGATCCAGACTGACAATATGTCCGTAGTTTTTACATAAACAAACAGGGATATGCATTCTTACTCCCCTGCAGAGAGGCCATGAGTGTGGTATTGGGCCATAGAGCATCACCTGAGCTTGGCTGCTGTGCATGTTCAGGTGTTTATAACACCTTGGCTGACAGTCTAAGCCATTTCTGGTCCAAGGTTCACAGTGGGAACTTCTTCCGCAGTGGTGAAAAAATTTCTTTGACAAGTGAGGCCGCCCAGAGCTGGACTTATTACATCCCCATCCAATGCAAACTGCCCAGTTGCCAGCCCGCTGAGGGTTGAGGCGCTGGACGCCACAACGTTCGCCACAGGTGACCCAGGTTCAGGCACAGACTCCGGTTGCTCAGGGTCAGCAGGGAGAAAGGATTGAACGTCCATAGACAGCTCTCCTTCCTCAGGGAGGGAGACAGTGCAGCGTGTTGTAGACTGGCACTGAGCGGTTGTCTGCGTGTCAGCACAGAGCATTGCCCAGAAGAGGGAGGGAGGGCACTTCTCCAGGGCATATGGCTGCCCGGTAGGTGGGGGGTAGCTTCCTTGCCCACTGCAGTTTCAGGTGCAAAAGACAGAGAGCCGACGGGTCCATGACGACCAACTTGTTGGGTTGGAGAATGAGTCCCTCTGAGGAGGGGAGAGCTACTCGTCGGTTCTGTGGAAGAAGCGATAAAAAGTATAAATAAAAGAAAATGCCCAATTTCTGCTAGCTAGATCAAGGGCCTGGTGTTTTCTGGCGAGATGTGTTGTCCCTCTCTTGGACAGGGAGGCTTCTGTATGCCTTCGCTCCCTTTCCATTGCTACAGAGAGTTCTGCTCAAGTTGCAGTCAGAAGGAGCAGAGATGATTTTGATAGTCCCCTTCTGGCCATGACAGATTTGTTTTCCACTTCTCCAGCAGCTTTCAGTAGAACCGCTGATTCTCCTGCCTCTGTACTCTGACCTTCTCTCACAGGGGCAGGGCACCCTGGTCAAAATGGATCTAAGGTCACTGCACCTACATGCATGCATGGCTCCTGCAGACCTAGCTATTGCCTACTTTAGGGTCCCCCCCCAAGTGGCAGAGATCCTTGTGACTGCCAGAAAGCCCTCCACTATGTCTGCTTATGCATTGAAGTGGAAGCGGTTTTGCATATGGGCCACCGCTTGTCGACTAGATCCCTTTACTTGTCTGGAGAATCTCGTTCTAGAGTATCTCCTTTCCTTATCTAACTCAGGCCTGTGTTAGTCATCCATTAAGGTGCACCTTTCAGCATTATCTGCGTACCATGCACCTATCGAGGGCAAAACCCTTGCCCAACTTGACCTATCTTGCAAATTCTTGTGGAGGTATTCTGCATCTGAAACCTCCCAAAACAAACCCAGTTCCACCTTGGGATCATCTATTTATCTTAGAAAAACATACGTTGCCTCCCTTTGAGCCAGCCGCAAGTTCCGATCTTCACTTTCTGTCATGGAAAGCGTTATTTTTAGTTGCTATTACGTCTGTTTGAAGGATTTCTGAGCTTCAGGCTCTGATGTATAAAGAGCCTTATTTAGTTTTTCACAAGGACAGGGTGTCCTCGAGAACCAGTCCCAAGTTCCTTCTTAAGGTGGTGTCTGAGTTTACTCTGAATCAAGTCATCCACCTTCCTGTGTATTACCCAGAGTATTCCAATTCAGGGAGGCCTTACTACACACAATGGATGTTCTGAAGTGCTTCATTATTATTTGGCCACCTGAGCCATCAGAAAAACTGATCAGTTGTTTGTTTATTTTTAGCATAAAAGAAGGGCTTCAGTTTCTAAACAATGTTTATCCAAATGGTTAGGTGTTTTTTTCCCTTAACTCTACTTTTACCTCTCCTGGCCTCGGCACTGGGGCATCTCTCTGGTGGGTCCGCTGGCCCTGTTGCCTCTACCGCCCACCTGAACCCCTTCGCTGACCAAGGAATCTGGTAAGCTGGGTCCCCCCCTCTCCTGCCAGCTCTTGGGAGGAGACGGGACCACGGAGAGCCAAGTTGGGGTTGGGGCCAGCATTGGGCATGTGGGCATCGGTCACCGGGAGTCCACCGTCGCCTCTCCAGCGACAGGGATTTTTGCTTGTTCTGTGTTCCCCCCTAACACAGGATGTGCAGTGCTGTCCAGCGTGGGACACGCATGCTTCCGCACACATCCGCAGGACAGCCGCCTGAGGTCGTCCCCTGCATGGTCTCCGGCTGCAGTGCACCCAGTCTCCACTGGGCACACTAGCATTGTGGAACGTGGACTACCCTCACTTCCAGGAGAGAAGAGCAATCCATTGGATGCTCAATCCTTCCCGACCAACCCCCAGCTCATTCCGAACCTGGTGCCCGGCATGACACGAGGTAAGGTGAATGCCTCAACACAAACAGGCCGTCTATCCAAATGGTTGAATTAATTAAATTATTTATTGCTACCATAAATACAACAAGCCTCTACCAGGCCGGTTAAAGGCCATTCTGCCAGGAGTGTAGCTGTAGTTTTGCAACTTTCAGAAATGTGTCCATTCCTGACATCTGTTCAGTGGCCACTTGGAGTTCTGTCCACACTTTCATCAGGCATTACAGTCTAGAAATCCTGGCCGCGAGGGATTCGGCCATCTGGTCTGGTCCCGGGTGGGTCTAGGCGCAGGGCAGGTTTTTGGACTGGCTTTACTCTGATCAGTTCCTCCTCCCAGCTGACCAGGGTCAGTCCTCTCACTACTTGGGACTTAGTCCTTATGGTGTAACCTGCTGCTGCAAGGGGCCTCCTCAAAGTGAGATAGTACAGTTATGTAAGAACTTACGTAACAGTAGATCTTGGAGAGCTCTTGCAGCAGTTGCTGCTTTCCTCCCTCCATCCCCTCGTGACTGCTTCTCCATCCTTTTCAGTTTCATCGGTTTCAGAGGAACACCTCGGTTTTCCATTTACTGTGCTTGCGGGTATACCATAGGCAGAAATCGGGGCAGGCCAACATTGGGACGGTCCCCCATGAAAAACTGCAAGCTAGAAGTTTTCCATGGGGTCCTGGCGCTTGCCGGCTTCAGTCCATATGGTGTAACCTATTACAAGAGCTCCTCTCGAAGATCTACTGTTATGGTAAGTTCTAATGTAACTGTACTATCTTCGAGAGAAGCTTTTGCGGCAGGCCCTGCTTTCCCTCTCCCTGCTGTTCCTTCTCCATTGACCTTCTTCTGCCTGCCTTTGGCTCTCAGGAAACCTCATTGGTTCTTCTTCAGCTGCCTGTAAGGGGTCTCCGGGGGGGAGAACTGGGGTGGTGTGGGGGACTGCCCTCCTATATAGGCTATGCTGATGTTAGTTGACTAATGTTGGTGAGGGGCAGTCCCCTATGGTAGACAGCTAGCTAGAAGTTTTCCATGTGGTCCTAGCACCTGGCAGCTCAGTCCTACTGGTGTGGCCTGCTGCAACAGCTTCTCTCGAAGATCTACTGTTACAGTAAGTTCTTGCGTACAGTAACTGTACTTTCTAGGGACATGGATATGTTGTTCATCCACACTTCTTGGCATGTCCCTTTCCCCTTTAATTCTTGCCAGAAGGTTTTAAAGCTGGCTCCTCCCACCCACCCAGGTGGTATAACCCTCGGCTCCGCCCCATGATGTCAGATCTTCCTTTCCACTGGAAGATACAGGTTGCCTCCTCACCACTCCCACATTCTGTAGGCCCTTGCTTCATTTCCTTTGGATTCTTTGAAGATTAAGCTAATTTGAGCTAGCAACTGTGATCGTTGTTTCGATCATGGGAATAAATCTTCCCAGTTTTCACCAGTGCTGTGCAGCCAGAAAATGTCTCACACAGATCCATACCTCATCGTCTACTGTTTGGGTGTTGGCCATGACACTCAGGCCTGCGAGATTTGTCTCACTTTTCACCCGAACATTCTCGACGACCGTCTCACATGACTCAAGCTGGGCAGGCCCGAGAAACAGAAACCACCGGTGAAATCGAAGGAGGCCCAGTGAGTAGTCTCCGCGGCTGCAGGGTCTGCCGAGCAGTTAGCTCATTACTTCCAATTGCTCTATATGAAGTCTGAACTATCCATTGTTTACCTGACACAAAATAGCCACCCAGGTGGTAATGAGGTAGAGCAAATACAGGCCTTTGAGGAAGAGGCAGCGCGGGCTGCAAAGCTCTCCTCTTGGTCGATTTTTGTTCCGCTGAATCTGGGCTCCACCTTCTCAGGCTCCTTTCGGAGATGTGCCCAGTGTCTCACCACTAAGAGGCGAGGGACATTGGTGCACATGTCTCCTGGTCCCATAAAAGAACAAGGAGGAAAGATTCTTCATCTCAGCGAAGGCGTTCTTGGGATCGAGAGCAATCTTGGTCCCAAGGATCTCCAGTCTCGAACTTTGATCAAGACTGCTACTTTGGCCACTGGCTTCTCAACTTTGCTGACTGGTCAGCCAGTCAAAATCTTGATCATCGGCGTGGTGGAGATCACTCTCACCCTGTCGATCTGTTGTCGCCCGGCCAGGCCGACAGCTCACACCAGTACTCGGTCCTGCCTCTTCCCGATGAGGAGACCCAGCCGCTGGTAATCCCATCGAGGAAATGGTCCCTGATCTGGGAAAATCACGGTTCTAGGGACATGGATATGTTGTTCATCCACACTTATTGGCAGGTATCCTTGCGCTTTAAATCTTGCGGAAGGTCTTCAAGCTGGCTCCTCCCACCCACCGGGTGGTATAACTCGGCTCCGCCCCATGGCGCTAGATCTTCCTTACCGCTTGGAAGCTCAAGTTCCCTCCTTAACGCTCTGCGTTTGAGACTGGTTCCTATTTCTTCCTTTTGTCGAATTTAAAGTTTTGCTAAAAGACTTCAGTCTTGATCCCTCAGCGGCTCGCGATGGACAAATCGACTCGGTTTTCGGAGATGCCCCTGCAGGCAGAAGATGTCTCGGATGGATCCACACTTACGTGTGTCTACTGTTTGGAAGCCTTGAGCACGACCACGCGGAGACTGCGACTGTGCTCTTCCTTTTGGCCTATGTCCCGGAAGACCGTGCTGCCCGATTGCATCTGGGCCGTCCTGAGAAGCGTTTCCCTCCGGTGAAGTCTAAGGAGGCCCGGTTGGCGGTGTCCGCGGCGGCGGGCTCGGCGGATCAGCTCGAGCAGATGATCGCCCTCGAAGAGGAGGCGGCACGGGCCGTATTTTCCTCGGCCGCGGCATTTATCCCGCTCTCTCTGGGTTCTTCCTACACAGCTTCCTTTAAGGAGCTTTGTCTGTCCCTCTCCACTAAGGGAGAAGGGCCAACGTCTGCTGGACCTTTTTCTCGGTCCAAAAAGAGGGACAAAGGTATATCCCTCCGTCGGCGCTCTTGGGAGTGGGAAGGTCCCTCTCCCAGTAAGTCGACCGTCATTTCAGTCGACCGCCGAACCGCCACTGGTCTCACGGTGTCCCCGTCAGGTCAGTTGACTGAGACTCCGTCGGCCAGTCGAGATTTTTCTGATCCGTTGGGCGGGTTGTCGCCTATAGAACCGAGACTCCCTCTCCCTGGTTCCCCGAAGTTGAGAGATCCCGTGGCTTGCCTGTGCCTCCGGTTCCGGGCCTCGGATGAACCCTCCGGGCGAAGAAGTGCGGTTCCTGCCGACACTTCTCGCACCGACCTCGGAAAAGCCGAGGCCTCGGTCTCGGTCTCGGACCTCTTCAGGGTCCAGCCGATCCCGCCGCGTCATAAGCGGTCTCGGTCTCGGCACGCGGTAAGTGCGTCGCCGCTCGTCCTCATCCTCCTCCTCGGACGAGGAGGCTTGGCGTAAATTCGTCGGCGATGCGAGACCTCATGTGGCAACAGTTCCTCCTGACGGGATTAAGCCGGCGCGCAGTCGCACCCCCTGGCCATTAAGTGGCTGTCACGGGCGGCCGACTGGCCCTCGACTTACCCGAGGCCTGTACCCAGGCGGTTGTTGCCAAAACCAGCTGCTCCACCGATTCGGTGGAACCTCCGCCTCCACAGCCACTATTTGGGGCTCCGACCAGGATTCTCGGTCGAAGGGGTCTACCCCATAGGCTGTCTATTACCCTCACTCCCGACCGACCTCGGCAGGTAGAGAGTGGCTCAGGCCAGAGGCAGCTCTTGAGGACTCGTCTGAGTCCGAGGATAATTCCTCCTTTTCTCCAGCGAATAGACTTGGAGTCCTCAGGAGGACAGTCAATGGACGATAGCCCGTCGTCCTTCCTAGGACTGCTTCGGCTCATCTGGAGTCCACGGGATGAGCTCGAACCCGTTTCCAAGCGGGCCAGGTATCCCCTCACGGAATTCTGGACCGGGGGGATTCTCCAACGGAGGCCTTTCGGTGGCGAGGCCATAGTGGGTCGCGCCTTGGGCTTTGGCAGCACCCTGCTTCCTGTCCTGCGCCTTGTCAGGATGGCCAGGAGTATCGCGGTCCCTACCGGTTCCCTGTCGTTTTGGAGCACCCTCTGCTGAGGGGTTGTTACCGACAGCGTTTTCGGAGCGCCCGGCTGCGCCAGGATGTGGACAAACCTCCCGACAAAGGATCCAAGAAATTGGATTATGTCGGCGAAAAATCTATGCTGCGTCCTCTCTCGGCCTCGTCAGGCCAGTTCGGCCGTCCTCATGGCACATTTTCTCATGCCCTGTTGGGCTCCCTGGATGAGTCATCCCTCATCTTCCTCGGATCTGCAGACTACGGTCAAGCGGTGCGGGACCAGGGCAGGGCAGTGGCCAAACAGCAGCTCCAGACTGCTTTAGATATTGGGGACTCATGTGCCAGGTCGGTGGCGACGCAGTGGCTATCGGTCGGCGGGCTTGGCTGAGGATATCCACCTTTACTTGGATACCCAGCACAAGTTGGCGGATGTTCCCTTTTTGGGGACTGACCTCTTCGGCCCTGGGGTGGAAGGTCACCTGCAGAGGATCGAGAAGTCCAATGCTACCTTGGACTCGGTCTCTTCCGCTCAGGACAAAGGCGCAAACCACAGCCTAAGCCCTTTCGTCCTTCTGCGCCCGGCGCGCCCGGCCCAGCAACGTCAGGGCCAGCAGGCTCGGCCTTGGCATCCCAAACCCAAGCCGCCAGCTTCCTCTAACAGGAGGCAGGGAGGAAAAGGCCCAGGAGGTCCCTCGGCCGGTCCCTCCTCCAAGCCTGCCCAGTGACGGGCTGAGGGGTGTCGCCCCCATCCCGTCACCTTACCCCTGGTTCCCCCCGTGGGGGGACGGCTCCGACACTTCCTTTCCGCCTGGTCCGCTGTTACCACGGACAGGTGGGTACTGGAGGTGGTGGGAAAAGGCCTGCCTCTGAATTGAGCAGGCCCCACCCTTCAGAGCCGCCGCACTCGGGGCCATCGTGACCTCACTGTCGGCTCGCCGAGCGCGCGCTCTCCTCCTCCGAAGGAGGTGATCAGAGTGGTGGGACCCCCTCAGACCCAGGGTTTGTGTCCAGGTACTTCCTGGTTCCGAAGCGGACGGGGGCTGGCACCCCATTCTCGACCTACGACCTAAACAAGTTCCTAAGGTCTCGAACCTTCAGGATGGTCACTCTGGCTCAGATACTACCATCCTTGGAGCCGGCGATGGTTCTGCTCTCTGGACTTGCAGGACGTGTTTTTCACATCCCTATCCGTCCGTCTCACCAGAGACTCCTTGCTTCAGGCGGAAGGATCCCTTTCGCAGTTCCGAGCCATGCCCTTGGCTTGTCTCCAGCTCCCAGGGTCTTCACCAAATGCATGGCAGTGGTGACAGCATTCCTGCGACACCGAGGGGGTCGGGTGTACCTTACCTGGAGCGACTGGCTGATAGCAGCTCCCTCCAGGCAGGAGGTGGAGTGGTCAGAGATCTGGCCCTCCAGGTCTGCTCTCAACTGGGCCTCCTTATCAGCGAGGCCAAGTCAGACTCGAGCGAAGCAGGTGATTCTGTTCATCGAGGCAGCTCGACTCTCTTGAGCCAGAGCTGGCTCGGCGGACAGGGCCGAGGTTCTTTTCTCCTTTGCCCAATCATTTCTGGTTGGACAGTTGAGCCCTGCCGGGACTTCCTGCGCCTCCTGGGTCTCATGGCGGCCTGCACCAGCGTGGTCCGTTGGGCACTGGAACATCGTTCCCTTCAATGGGGACTGGCCAGTCAGTGGTCTGGCGCTGCAATCCTTTGGACCAGCTTGTGTCCGGTGACACAGAGATGTGGCAACTCTCCAGTGGTGGATCGTTCCAGGTCATTTGCAGGAGGGCATCCCGTTCGTCCGCCCGAGCCGGCGGTCTCTCCATCGACCGATGCCTCTCTGATGGGTTGGGGTGCCCATCTGGGGGAACACGGGCTCCACGGCCTCTGGTCCCCGCGGGAGTCCCGATGCCACATCAACCTGCTGGAGCTCCGAGCGGTCCGCCTAGCTCTCACCACCTTTGCTCCGTTCCTCCGGGGTCAAGTGGTCCGAGTCCAGACGGACAACACCACGACCATGTACTATCTAAACCGCCAGAGCGGGAGCGCTCCATGCTTCTATGCAAGGAAGCTCTCCGCATTTGGTCACTCATCTGCGCAGCCTGGAGGATCTCCTAGCCATTCATGTGGCAGGGCCTCCAACACCCTGGCCGATGCCCTAAGCGGATAGGGGCTGCATCCACGAGTGGTCTCTCCCTGCCGGAGGTAGTACAGCATCTGTTCTCCCATTGGGGCACACCTCAGGTGGACCTGTTTGCCTCAGGAGAGCACAAAGCTGAGGCTGTTCCATGCCCGCCCCCCTCAGCGGGGCTCGCTGCAGGGGGATGCCTTCTCGAGGCAGTGGACCCGGGCCTCTTCTACACCTTTCCCCATTTCCCTTGATCCACAAGGTGCTTCTCAAGGCGAGGAGGGACAAGCAGGTGATTCTGATAGCCCCAGACTGGCCTCGCCAGTTCTGGTACCCAGATCTCCTCAGTCTCAGCTCCAGGACTCCGGCAGCTTCCAGCTCGCCCGGACCTGCTCTCAGTCAATCAGGGAAGGTGTTCCATCCGGACCTTCAATCCCCACCTGCGGCCTGGTTCCTGAGCGGCTAGAGTTCCAGGCCTTGGGTCTTTCCGACGAGGTCCTCAATGTAGTTAAGGGTCCCGTAAGTCGACCAGAAAATGCTATGCCTTCAAATGGAAAAGGTTTTCCATTTGGTGTCGAGGCAAGGGCTTGGACCCTTCCTCCTGTTCCTTGGCAAGCATCTTGGACTGTTTATGGTCCCTTTCTAATCAGGGGCTCAGGTCGGCTGACCCTAAGGGTGCACCTGGCAGCCATCTCTGCTTGCAGGCGCGGGCCGGGGAAGCGGTGATGCGGAGAAGGTGGTCTGGCGCTTTTTCAAAGGCCTTGATCACATTTCCCTCCGATGCGAGAACCTCCACCTCCGTGGGATCTACTGCTGGTACTGGCAAAGCTCATGGGCAAGCCATTCGAACCTATGCACAGGTGTGCTCTCTCTCACCTGTCGTGGAAGACCGCCTTCTTGGTGGCTATCACGTCAGCCAGAAGGATGGGAGAGCTCCAGGCGCTTTCCATCGAGTCTCCTTACCTGGTCTTCCACAGGGACAAGGTTGTCCTGCGCCCCCACCCGAAATTCCTTCCGAAGGTGGTGTCGGAGTTTCACCTTAACCAGGTGTTGACTCTGCGGTGTTCTACCCCAATCACACCTCGGAGGCGAATATAGGCTCCATACTTTGGACCTAGAAGAGCTGCCTGTTACAAAAAGGCATGCGGCTGAAATCGAGGGGAGAGGTTAGCCAGCTGTTGTCACCTACGCTGAAGCCGCATCTGGCAGACCTGCAGCCAAGCGGACTGATAAGCAGGTGGGTCACCTCCTGCATAGATCTCTGCTATAAGTTGGCGGGCATGGAGCCTCCCAGAGGATAAGAGCTCATTCTACCGCCATACTGCTGCAACGGTGGCTGCTTCCAGGGACGTCCCTATCCAGGAAATCTGCAGGGCTGCTACCTGGAGGTCCAGCACACACCTTTATTACCCATTACCATCGACCTTGAAGTCCGCCGGGATGCTGGTTTTGGGGCCTCGGTTCTCCAGTCTCTCTTTCCCAAGTAAGTATTGGGGGTGTCGTCTTGCCTCCCTCCTCCCGGAGAACTGCTAGAAGTCTGCCAATAAGTGTGGATGAACAACATATCCATGTCCTAGAAATACAGGTTACTCACCCTGTAACAGGAGTTCTAGGAATGGTATATGTTGTTCATCCACAACTATCCTGATCTCCCGCTCGACGCACAACCTGAGCTTCCAGTGGGCCAGATCTGGCGTCATGAGGCGGAGCCGAGAGTTCTACCACCCGGGTGGGTGGGAGGAGCCAGCTTGAAGACCTTCCGGCAAGATTTAAAGCGGCAAGGATACCTGCCAATAAGTGTGGATGAACAACATATACCATTCCTAGAACTCCTGTTACAGGTGAGTAACCTGTATTTCCCCCCCCGCCTCCGGTGTCTCCTGAGTAGCCCAGTCGGCCAGCCTGATCGAGGTCGAAGTCTCTGACCACCTCAACTGATAGGCAGAGGAAGGTGCATAAGTGCTGAAAGAAAAGGTGACACCAACATTCATCTTCGTCCTCCTCAAGTGAGGAGAGGCTTCAGTGGAAGCTCCATTGATGCTACGAAGATCTTGTGGCAGCAGCTGATCTTGTCCGGCCAGAAACCATTTTCAGTTTCAACACTGGCCATTACTTGGCTTTCGCCTTCTAGGCCGAAGCCAGCTCCATCGAAACCGATCATCTCGGTTCCTCTGCCCGTGGAGCCGGTAGAACCCGCCCCAGTTTGGCCAAAATTGACCTCTCTAGTCTCCATCGATAGTGGTGGAGCTGCCACCTAAACAGCCCATGGGAAGGGCTCCTTCGAAGGAAGCTCAAACTGTTCTTGGTCTTCCCTGACGGATTTCGGTCACTATCATGCCTGACCGCCCCTATGCGTGTGAAAGGGACCTTGGTGGCCAGCTGATTTATCCGGATACTCGATTCTGACAACTCCAACCTACACCTCATCTGCTTGACGATGAGTCGGTGGGCAGTCTGTCAATGGAGGAAGGTCCTCATCCTTTTTGAGGATCTCCACCTCATCTCCAAATCACAGGGATGCCCCTGGAGCCTGTCCAGAAATGGTCAGAGTACCCTCTTACAGACATTCTTAAGAGAGGGGATACTCCTACTGAAGCCTTCCCAGTGGCTGAGGCCATTGTTGGTCTGGCTTTGGAGCTTTGGCAGCACCCTGCCTCCTGCCCAGCGCCGGATGGCCTGCAGGTACGCGGTGCCCATTCGGTCCCTCTCTGGTTTCATGGAACACCCCACAGCGGAGGGGTTGGTGATCGCTTCTGTGTTCAGACGTACAGGCAGTTCTGCCAATACCGATAGACCTCCAGACAAGGAATCCAAAAAATTGGACCACTCTGCCATTAAGGTTTATGCCGCCTCCTCACTAGGCCTCCATCAGGCAAGCTCGGCTGTCATCATGATGCACATCTCTCATGCCCTGCTGGACTCCTTGAATGAGGTTCTCCCGCACCTCCCCGCTGATCTTCAGACTATGATCAAGCAGGTCCAGGATTAGGGCCAGGTCATTGCCAAGCAACAACTTCTGATGGCCCTGGACTTCGGGGACTAATGCACCTGTTCGGTGGCAGTCGTGGTTGCCATGTGCTGCAGCCCTTGGCTGAAACCTTCCACCTTCATGGCGGATACCGAGCACAAACTCACTGATGTTCCTTTCCTGGGCACTGATCTCTTCGGCCCAGGTATGGATAGTTACCTTCAGCGAATCAAGCAGTCCAGTGCCAACTTGGACTCGGCTACTTCTGCTCAGAAAGGCGCCCTGGCGCCAAGAAGCAGCAGCCATTTCGGCACTCTACTCCTGCTGGCCAAGCAGCCTCCTTCCAGGGTGGGCAGCAACAGCAAGCACAGGCTTGGTGCCCTTAGCCCAAGTTCAGGCCTCCAGTGGCCCACAGAGAAGTCGAGATTCAGGTGGCTTCAATCTGGACCCTCTTCCTCCAAGCCTGCCCAGTAAAGGGATAGGGCTGCCACCCCTATTCCTGTCACGCCAATTCTGGTCCTTCCATGGGGCCAGCTCCGACACTTTCTTTCCACCTGGTCTGTGCTACCGTGGACAGGTGGGTCTTAAAGTGATCAGCCAGGGTCTGCCTCTGAGGTTCGAGCAGTACCCTCCCAGCCAAGCCAAGCCCCATGGGGTGAAAGGATATCAGTCCACACTATGTCGGCTCTGAGGAGACAACATAGCCCAGCTCTTCCTCAAGGAGGTAGTGTCCCGGTGACAGATCTTCCAGTCAACCCAGGGTTTGTTTCAGGTACTTCCTGGTCCTGAAGCGGACAGAGGCTGGTGCCCATTCTAGATCTGCACAACCTGAACCAGTTTTTCAGGCTACACACCTTCAGGATGGTACCTCTATCCCAGATCATACCATCCGTGGAGCAGAATATGTGGTTCTGCTCGCTGGATCTCCAGGACATGTTTTTTCACGTCCCAATCCATCTGCCTCACCAGCGGTTCCTCCACTTCAGAGCAGAAAGAACTCTATATGAGTTCCGAACCATGCCATTCAGCCTGTCATTGGCCCCACGGGTCTTCACCAAATGCATTGCAGTAGTGGCAGCCCACTTCAGGCGTCAAGGGGTCACAGTCTACCGCGACGATTGGCTCTTAGCAGGTTCCAGCCAGCAAGAGGTGGAGAGGTCCAGGGATCTGGCCCTCCAGACCTGCATTCAGCTTGGCCTGCTGATCAACGAGGCCAAGTTGGAGCTTATGCCTTCGCAGATGATATGCTTCATCGGGGCAGAGCCGACTTCTGTCGTGACAGAGCCCGGCTGCCAGCGGACAGGGCAAAGGTTCTCTCCTCCTTTGCCCAGTCATTTCTGGTTGGGAACTTGCTCCCTGCCCGGGACTTTCTGTGCCTTCTGGGGTACATGGCGTCCTGCACCACTGTGGTCCGATGGGCCCGGTGGCATATGCACCCCCTTCAATGGGAGCTGGCCACCCAGTGGACTCAGCGCCAAGGTGATTTCGACCAGCTGATCACTGTGACCCAAAAGATGTGGGATGATGGACCGTTCTGGATCATCTGCAGGAAGGGATCCCATTTGTCCGCCCCAAGCAGACAGTCGTCCTCACGACCAGTGCCTCTCTCACAGGCTGGGAAGCCCACATGGGGAACAGCAGGGCCCACGGGATCTGGACCCCTGAGGAATTGATACCATATCAACCTGCTGGAGCTCAGAGCGGTCAGACTGGTGTTGTCAGCATTCGCTCAGCATCTTTGGGGTCAAGTGGTTCAAGTCCAGATGGACAATACCACTACCATGTACTACCTCAACAAACAGGGCAGCACACACTCCCAGCTGCTGTGCAGGGAAGTGCTCCACATCTGGACACTCGTGAGGCGACTGGAAGCAGATCTCCTAGCCATTCATTTGGCAGAAGCCTCAAATCAACTGGCCGGATGCCCTCAGCCACATAGGCGAGATATCCACATGTGGTCTCTCCATCCAGAGGTAGCTCACAGCCTATTTTTCTGCTGGGGCAAACCAATGGTGGACCTGTTTGCCTCCAGGGAAAACACCAAGCTGAGGCTGTTTCAGCAGGGCTCACTGCAGGGGGATGCCTTCTCGAGGCCGTGGACCCCAGGCCTCTTCTACACCTGCCCTCCATTTCCCTTGATCCACAGTGTGCTTCTCAAGGTGAGGAGGGACAAGGCGCAGGTGATCCTGGTAGTCCCAGACTGGCCCCGCCAGTTCTGGTATCCAGATCTCCTCAGCCTCAGCAACAGGCTCCCGAGGTGTCTTCCAGCATGCCCAGACCTGATATAAGTCAATCAGGGGACGGTATTCCATCTGGACCATCAATCTCTGCACCTGATAGCCTGGTACCTGAGCAGCTAGAGTTCCAGGCGTTGGGTCTCTCTGAGGATGTACTCACAGTAGTGGAAGCATCCAGAAAGGAGTCAACCAGAAGGTTCTGTGCCTTCAAATGGAAAAAGTTTTCCATTTGGTGTCAGAGCAAGAGCCTTGACCCTCTGTCCTGTCCAGTGGCTATCATCTCAGACTACCTTTGGTCTCTGTCCAAAGAGGGTCTGTGGTCTACGACTCTTGAGGTGCACCTGGCAGCTATCTCTGCTTACCAGGCATGGGCTGGTCAGCAGACGGTGGCACAGGAGAAGGTGGTCTGGTGCTTTCTCAAGGGCCTAGATCACATATCACCTGTGGTGCATGAACCTCCACCTCCATGGGATTTACTGCTGGTTTTGGCAAAACTCATGGGCAAGCCATTCGAACGATGCACAAGTGTGAGATGTCACACTTGTCGTGGAAGACCGCCTTCCTGATGGCTTTCACGTCAGCAAGACAGACTGGGGAGCTCCAGTCGCTTTCGGTGGAGTCTCCTTACCTGGTCTTCCACAGGGACAAGTTTATCCTTCGCCCCCACCCAAGATTCCTCCCGAAGGTGGTGTCAGAGTTCCATCTCAACCAGGTGATGACTCTGCCTGTGTTCTACCTGAACTACACCTCTGATGCAGTACAGGCTCCATACTCTAGACCTGAGATGAGCTGTCTCCCTATTACAAGGAGAGAATGGCAGAAATGGGGATAGGTTCGCCAGCTGTTTGTCACGCTAAAGCCACTCCTGGCAGACCTGCAGCAAAGCAGACGATTGGCTGGTGGATCACTTTCTGCATTGATCTCTGCTATAGGTTGGCGGGTAGGGAGCCTCACGTCAGGCTAAGGGCTCATCCACCCACCATGCCGCTGCGTCGGTGGCTGCTTCCAGGGAAATCCCTATTCAGGAAATCTGTCAGGCTGCTACCTGGAAGACAGCAAACACCTTCATCACCCACTACCACATCAACCTTGAGTCACGCCGGGAGGCTGGTTTGGGGGCTTCAGTTCTCCAGTCTCTGTTCCCTAAGTAGGAGGTGTGCGCCTTGCCTCCCTCCTCTCGGAGAACTGCTAGGAGTCTGCCAAGAAGTGTGGATGAACAACATATCCACATCCCTAGAAAAACAGATTATTTACCTGTAACAGTAGTTCTAGGAGTGGTATATGTTGTTCATCCACACTGACCCACCTGACCTCCCCGGCTGCGATGCACAGTCTGGCTTCCAGCAGGCTAAGATCTGTCGTCATGGGGCGGAGCTGAGGGTTATATCACCAGGTGGGTGGGAGGAGCCAGTTTTAAGACCTTCCGGCAAGAATTAAAGGGGAAAGGGACGTGCCAAGAAGTGTGGATGAACAACATATACCACTCCTAGAACTACTGTTACAGGTGAGTAACCCATTTTTCTCCCAGCTCCGGGAACCAGAAGCGAACCATTGAAAAAAAAATAATTAAATATAAAAATCGAAGGCTAAGCTAGTGCAGTGTGTCAAAAACAAAGAACATTTAGCCACGGGGACTGGGACAGGACTCTAAGGCAACTGATCTCTTTAGTGGAGAAATAAATATGCCAGTGGGAGTGTGACCACACTGCAGAGTTTGAACTGTAGTACTCTGAACTTCTATCTTGAGGGCCACACCTCAGCTCCGACATGCTGGTATTTGTATGACATTAGAAACATTTTCTTATTATTGGAAGGCACACTGAGCTATACAGCTCATTTCCAGGTATGTCTTGGGGGGGAAGGGACAATGGAATAATATCTATACACAAGATAATAAAGCAAATTTAACAGCAACAGTAAAACCATACAGTGTGTAAATTGTAGCAAGTCTCGTGGTTAGTACAGAATAAAAAGAATGATACAGCCCTGTACCTAGGGCTTCCAGGGATTGACATCCGCCGTCTGCAGCTAATGCAGAATGCGGCAGCCAGGTTACTTACTGGGCTGTCATGATCTAGCCATATTCCACCTGTGCTGCGTGAGCTTCACTGGCTGCCCGTTCAGTGGAGGATCATCTTTACGGTCAGCTTGCTGAGCTATGTAGCCCAGCATGGACAGGGGCCGCACTATCTGCAAGAGCTTCTGTGCCTCCACTGCCCCTTCCGACCGCTCCACCGACGAGGGATTTCTAGAGATTCCCAGGGTGCGGTTGAAGACATCTGGTGCTCGTGCATTTTCTTATGCTGCCCCTACCCTGTGGAATTCTCTGCCTCATCGTGTTTGAGAGTGCCTGACTGTGGAGAGCTTTAAAGCTGCACCGAAATCCCATCTATTCAGGCTTGCACTTTTGTAATCTGAGGTATGTCTGTTGCTGCTATTAATACATTTTGACTATTTAAGGTTTTATTCTGTTTTAATTGTGTTTTCTTGTGAAAGTGTTTGATATTTACGAATTGCGCTATATAAATAAGTTATTGTTGTTATTATTATTATTATTATTATGAGTCAAACAGGCCCCATAAAGGGTAGTCTGTGGGTACCTGGAACCCAGTTACTGGCTCAGTCTACAGAAATTGGACAACTACGTAAGTCGCTCATCTTGGGAACTAGGCAGTATGAGGGCAGTGATTTAGAACCTTCAAGTTTGTTTACTGGAAACAGAAGTACCATTTGTGTGAATTATACCATGATGTAAGATTACTCTAAGCTGAGCAATGAATATGACTAAACATGTAATGTATGGAAAAATCAAATGAAAATTGTTTTTTTTTTTTTAAATGCTTTCATTTTCCACAGAATTACTGGAGTATGTATATGACAGGGCTTCTAAAACACAGTGAAAATGGCATTTTACTGCATACCACTACACAGAGGTCTGTGCATTGTTTTCCACAGGTTTAGAAAGAAGAAAGCTAATCAATTTGGCTTACTTGTTGGGAAGTGACTACACTGAAGGGATCCCAGGTGTGGGATATGTAACAGCTATGGAAATCCTGAACGAGTTCCCTGGGCCTGGCATGGAGCCCCTCCTAAAGTTCACGTATGTTACGCTCATGTTTTTCTTTGTTGTGATAGAGTCTGATTCTAGAATGACATCAGATATATTTTCTACAGTGTCATAAAACTAAACGCTAAGTCAGTAAATGAACAAATACTTTGTCCTATATAGTCATTGGCATACATCCAAAATTGTTGGCTTAACAAACCAATTACACCTACAAACCCCGGAATGATTTGCAGACTGCTCTTATTTGTTATGTCTTTTTTAATAGCATGTATATGCAAGCAATAAGACACGACAGGGTGTTCGTTAGATACTTTAACACCGGCTGGGAGGCGTGGTGAGGCCCCGCGAGGCCACTGGCCAAGAGTCGTCCAACCTCTAACCCGTGTCAATGTCAACGCACATCCTGGATGTCGTATATGTAAATGGTTATCTAAAATACAGATGTATGTCATAACTAAATGCATAATATTTAATAGTAAAACACTTACATGTTCCTATTAATTTTTAGTAAAATAGTTCCTCCGCCTGTTTTTTTTTTTTTTTTGAGTTGAGCATTTTTGAGCTGCTAGGGCATCCTTACTTGTAGTTGTATGGCATACCCCCCATAGTCTTCCTTCATTTAGTTTGGAAGTTATGATGTCTTCTTTTAGAATTGTTCTAAGTTATGGTAAGATGTATTATGAAATGGGCAGCAACCTATTTATTAAGTACTACTCAGCTGAAAATGAGGATGCAGCACTCGAGGAAGCAGCAGGTTGGAAGAGCAAGCAAGCAAATGAAAACTGGAGCAAATGTCAAGTGAGGAACTGCACAGCACAAGGTGAGCTGAGGTTGCTAAACAGACAACGTAAAGCACAGTTTTTTTGAATAATAGAAAGATTACAAGACTTTATAGGCGAGGAAGTTGACTGCAGTTGGCAAGTCAGCTTCGCGATAAGAACAGGGGCGGTGTCTGCGGGCAGCGGCGATCATGCGGCGGGCGAGGAAAGACAAAACATGACAGTAGTTTTTTTTTTAAATGTGCTGCATGCATCCATGTAAAAAAAAAAAAAAACCTTTGCAAAAATTAAGAGCCTAAAGGAGGGAAGTATTGAGCACCTGTAATTGGCAGCCGATTAGGACAGTCAGTGAAATTTAGGTGGGCAAAACAAGATGGCTGCTCTAGCTTTTATGGACATTCCAACTGGGCAGCTTTACCAATATCAGTGCCCACTGGGCAGTGCTGGTCCTTGTTACTGAGCGTTAGACACTTTATCACACAGGTATTGCCCAATGAAATTCCATATTTTGGTGCCCATTTCATAAATATGTATATATTAAAGAGCAGCTCTGCACTTCAACATATGCTTCATGAGTAAGATGTTTCAGCTGCTACAGTTTACTAGAGAATGTGTTTTTTCATTTTCAGCATTCCTTTCCAAGGTTTATAGCACATCTTGGTAGTCCAGCTAAAAAGTCTGTATAGAAATCATTTGCCTCTCCACTGCTTATCTCACAGTGCCTTGGCTGTATGACATCATAGTGCTCACCATGACAACAGACTGTGCTGTCACAAACAGCAATTTTGTGGTTAGCAGGAGAGATTCAGATACATTTTGAAAGACCCTGTGAAATAATTGCTGCATTATTTACAATATTTAGTAGACCAGCAGCAGGGGAAAGTAAAGAAAATGATAAATAGCTAGAAAAATAAAGTTAAAACATAATAATGTTTTAAGCTTTTTGTTACGTGTCAGCATGGCTCAGTTGGTATCACATCTGCCTCTGGACCAGAAGGTCGTGGGTTCTCGTCCCATACCGGGATTGGACTTGCACCTAAAAATCGCTGGCATCCGAGTGCAGTACTGGGGGGTGCTGTACTGCTGGGGTGTGCCGTCCTTCGGATGAGACGTTAAACCGAGGTCCCTTCTGCCCATCCTGGTGTTGTCCTGGTGGGTGTCCAGGTGGAAGTAAAAGAACCCAGGGAACTCTTCGCAAAGAGTAGGGAACATTCCCAGTGTCATGGCCAACATTCTCCTTCCCATAAACCGGTTCATGCAATTATCTAGGCTGTGTGTGGGTGATGATGTGCGATATGGCCGGCACCACACATTCAGTCACTTCACTACCAGTCTAGCATTGCTTGTAAGGCGCTTTGGATGTATGAAAAGCGCGATATAAATGCTGATTCTTCTTCTTCTTCTTGTAATAAATAGTTGCTCTTTAAACTAGATAAACTCTGCATTTTAGTACTAATTAGAACCTATCACTGTCCTAGGAGAATCATTCTCATGCAAACCCTCCCATAACAATTGCAATATGTCATTGAAGTTAAGTAATAATGCATGATAAGATAGTACAGTATACTACTGAATACTGCCTTGAGTACATTTCGAAACTGAGTGCCTACACCTCCTGAGAAGGGAATATGATGAATATGTAAGCAATAGGACATGTAATAACAGGCTAGTGATGGTATGGCTTAGAGTTTTTTTTTCCTGGCCATAATTACAGATTCCTAAAGTATCACATTATACTTAAAAATGTACTTTCTGTATCGCTCCATGTTGTCAGTGCGGAAGGTAGTTAATACATATGGCTAATGTACTCCATTACTGGGGGTAGAGGCACAGCCCAAAGCTATGACCTCAGCATAGAACCTTAGGGACATGAACATTACAGGTACAGCAGTTACCTCAGTTCCACTGAGGAGATAGTAGCATAGATAGAGCACTCTAGAAAAATTTGTGTTTTCTGTCTATTGCTTGTTATTTTTGTCCAAAAATTGTGTGAATCTAAGGCAGGTTAGGGGTTACCTGGTGACAGGGCACCCTAAATTTAGAAATCATTGGCTTTCAAACCGACTAACCTGCTAGCTAACTCTCATTATCAGTGTCTACAGTGCTTGAAAGGGCACCAGTTGCCATTAGTAGGTGTTATTATTGCGCTACTAAAAATCCCTATCATGTGACCTCAGGTAAGTAGGAGAATTTTTATCTTTGTGTATGTTTGTTTGGGGGCGCTTGGCTAGATAGGTGGGGTTGTGTTTTCTATCTGTTCTTTCTCTCTGTCCCTCTAGCATCTTCAGCGGGAGTGGTGATTGTCCTTTTTGGCTCGTGTTTGTTTGTCCCTAGACAGAAAATATGCTTTTAGAGATGAGATCTGACAGACTTCTTAGTGCTGTGTAAGACCTTGGTTCCTTTTTAGGCACCTTTACACGCCGTACTCTGCACCGCACTGACTGGTGCAAATCAACTACAACGTTGCCTTTCATGTGTGTGAAGGCAACCTGCACCGCTTCCACAATGAGCGCTCGCTGAAACGGTGTTCCCTGTTTTCCTGGGTTCACCATTTCAGCATATCGTTCCCCCACCATATACATTTTTCTTTTCGGTTTTACTCCTCCCCAGGCCATGGCTTGAACAGCCAGGATCCTGTGGCCCCTTCTGCCCCTCCCTGATGTCTGTCGCCACCTGTGCCACCCTACCGCCCACGGACCTCCACCCAGTGGGGGCGGGACTACTGAGCAGGTGGGCATCCAGCCTTGGGGCGAAGCCATGGCTCAATCCGCTCCAGCTCCCCCGAGCTGTCACCCTGGCGAGCCGAGGTTGTTCCCGAACCCGGGTCGTCGGCTTAGCGTGAGATAAGGCACCAGTGCCTCAGCCCTCTGCGCTACCGGACCAGCACAGCACATAGTTTCGAAGCACATCTGGTGGCCATGTAATAAAATAGCAGTGCTCGCATCTCCACCCACGAAAGTCTGGCATGACCCTCCGGGATCTTAGTTGTTTGTCAATGGCACTGCCTCCCGATGCTAGTACGAGCAGTATTGCAGAGGGAGAGGTGGACATAGCTGCCATTACTGAGATGTGGTCAACCAAGCACCATGACTGGGACCTAACCATCCCAGGGTACAAACTTTTCTGGAGGGATAGCGATAAAGGGAAGGCTGGGGGGGGGTGTTGCAGTTTACGTAAGGGAAGGGATCAGATGTAATAGGGAGGAAGGGGAGGAGGGCAGTTCAGAAATAATCTGGCTGCAGCTACAGAGCCAGAAAGGGACCAATATCTGTCTGGAGGTTGTCTATAGACCTCCAGCCCAGAAGGAGGACATTGGCAGGGAACTGGGGGAGCAGATATGGAAGCATAGCAGCAAAGGGAGCACAGTGGTGGTGGGGTACTTTAATCTACCAGGGGTGGACTGGTGCATTCCAGCAACCAATTGCGCCAGGGAGCAGATCCTCCTGGAAGCATTCCAGGATGGCTTCCTTACCCAGAGGGTAATGGAGCCAGTGAGGGAGGGGGATATACTAGACCTGGTACTGGAAGATGGGGAATATATTAGACCTGGAACTGGAAGATGGGGAACAGGTCAGGGATGTAAGGGTGGAGGAACCTCTAGCAAGCAGTGACCACCGCACATTGTGGTTCTCAATCAATCTGGGTAGGGAAGTAGCCACTACAAACACTAGGGTCCTGGACTTCAGAAGGGAGGACTTTGGCAGGATGGCACACATACTGGAAAGTCATATGGCAAGCATCCACCCAGAAATGGACATTGAACAAAAATGGACAGTCATCAAGGCAGGACTGGCTGAAGCCACTAAAACTTGTGTCAAGAGCCAGAGCAAGAAAGCCTGGACCAAGAAACATAGTTGGATGATCAGAGAGGTAGTGGAGAAGGTGAGGGAAAGAGGAATGCATTCTGGACCTACAAGCAATCCAACAGGGCAGAACACAAAGAAGAATATATAAAGAAATCCAGAGCAGTGAGCAGAGTGGTAAGGGCAGCAAAGGTAGCTAGGGAACGGAGGTTAGAGCAGGGGATCAAAGGAGGGGAAAAGGATTTCTTCAGATATATCAGAGAGAAGAGGAAAAGCAAGGATCAGATTGTTAGGATCAGGAGGGGAAGTGGGTGGGTATAAAAGGGGGCTATGCAGGCAGATGTACTTAATGAATACTTCTGTTCAGTCTTCACCAAGGAGAGGGATGGGCCCATACCTGAGAGGAAGGATGAGGTGGGAGAGGGTGGGGGAGAAGCAACCACGGATGGGGAAATCACTGTGGAAAGGGTGAGGGAGGGTCTTAGAGTCCTGAAAGTGGACAAGGCACCTGGCCCAGGAGTCCACACCAGGGTGCTGAGAGGTTGGCAGAGGTTCTGGCAGGACAATTGGTGGACCTGTTCATACCTCTCTGAACTTGGGGTGCATGCCAAGGGACTGGAGGAAACACATGTGGTACCTCTCCATAGAGTGGGCCCAGGATGAACCGAGGAACTACAGACTGGTGAGCCTTACTGCAGTTGTAGGAAAACTGATGGAGACAATCCTCAAGGAAAGACTGGTGCAGTTTCTTGAGGATAACCTCCAGGACAGCAGAGCAGCATGGGTTTGTCTCAGGCAGATCCTGCCAGATGAACTTGATTGATTTTTATGACTGGTTCGAGGGCACTGGACAGAGGACATTGGTGGATGTCCTCTACCTGGATTTCCTTAGGGCCTTTGACTCTGTGCCACATGGTAGGCTGACCTTCAAGTCGAAGAGTCTGAGAGCAGGGAAGAAACTGGTCAGATGGATCGAGACCTGGCTGCAGGGTAGACAGCAGAAGGTAGTAGTGAGGGGGGGAGGCATCTGAACCCAGGACAGTAACAAGTGGTGTACCACAGGGCTTGGTGCTGGGGCCAGTTCTGTTTAACATTTTCATAGCCGACATTGCAGTAGAGATTAAGCGCAAGATCAATCTCTTCGCAGATGGCACAAAGATCTGTGCCGAGGTAGACTGGGTGGGGAGGGAGCAAAAGTACTTCAGGAGGATTTGGCAAAGCTGGAGGAATGGTCTCACACTTGGCAGCTTGGTTTCAATGCCAAGAAGTGCAAAGTGATGCATTTAGGAGGCAAGAACCTAAGGACACAATTACTGGCTGAAGGGTGTCCTGTTTACAAAATCCAAGGAGGAGAAGGATCTGGGAGTGCTGGTAACCGTGGAAATGAACCACTCTGCTCAGTGCAGGAAGGCAGCAGCGAAGGCAAATGGGATGCTAGGTTACATAGCAATGGGGATTACTTCCAGGAGTGGGGAGGTCATCTTACCCCTGTACAGGTCCATGGTGAGACCACACCTAGAGTACTGTGTGCAATTCTGGAGCCTGCTTGAAAGGGACATCAAAATCTTCTTGAGATACAGCTGTTGCAGCAGGTTACACCATTAGGACTGCAGCCGTCAGGCGTCAGGACCTGCAGAATTTTCTAGCTAGCAGTCTTCAGCGGGACCTGTCAATGTCGGTCCACCCCCAGCGTCAGGTGTAGTACATAAGGAGGCGGTCCGCCAGAATTCCCAGTTCTTTCCGCCCGTCGACTTTGCAGAGTCTCGACCTCTCAAGTTAGTTCTAGTGCGGGACCAGGAAACTTTCAAAACTGTCAAAAATCACTCTCTTCAGTCGGTTTCATCTGATGTCCTCTCCAACTTCAGTGGAGGGCCATTCTTCAGTGTGCCTGTGGAAGCAAATTCCTGTCAAGGATCCTCATTGATACCAAATTGCGTTGCCTGGGCACGAACCCGACACCCAGGCCTGCTCTTTCAGTCAGGGCTTTAATAGCCGTACGAGGATCCGCCGCCAGAAGGCCCTCCAGGCTTTCCTCCTTGAAGAAAGACTTAAGGCCATGGACCCTTCCTCCAGAGGGGAATCTTCAGGAAAGTCCCACAGGCACCGTGAGAAACGCCGGGAGAAGGTGAGACCCAGATCCCCCTCCAGGACCTCGCACTCCCGCAGCTCCGGCTCCAGATTGGACCGCTGTCTGTCGAGGGCCCGCTCTCAGCCTCCCCCGGTTTTGGTCAAATCAGCTAGTGGTTCCTCTACTCTGCAGCCTGCCAAGTCCTCCAGGCCCGCATCTTCGGCTAAGGCCTCGTCCAGGTCTGGGGAGCCTCATAAGTCGTCCTCCTAGCATTCGACCCCTGACGTCCGGTCAGTCTCCCTACCGCCGCCTCTCCAGCGCAAGACCAAGGAGCTGACCTCCCTCAAGCGGACATCGGACCCGACGTCGGCCCACCCGATGTCAGCCAAGGTACACAGGCACTCCAAGGAACCGGCGACCGTCTGTCACCCGTCGCCGGTCAGGCATTCGCCCCTGGACACGGGCGGGGGACCAGCGCCAGATACCGCAGTCAAGAGACTCACACCACCGCCTACCAACGCCGGGTCGCGAGGTGTTGTCGGGAGGAGGAGTCCACCCAGCCCCAAGACCAGGCGGCTTATTCCAGACCCATCGAACTCCCACGGGAGCCCTTTCCAGAACCAGAGACCCCCGAGGAGCCGACGCCTGGCCCCGAAGACAAGCAACTGGCGCCGGGTCCGTCGTCGGTCCTGAACTTGTCAGAGGTGAAGGAGCTCTTCACCTTCTGGTGGGACACCATCAAAAAGGATGTGGTCACCACGCAGCCTCCTCCTGCGCCTGCTGCACCTCAATGCCTGCACCCCCTCCTCCACCCAGGGGGTCAGCAGGACAAGCACCTTCCCCAGGAGCCAGCAGCACCTCCTAGGGGTAGATCTTTGGAGAAGAGAAGGCCTCCGTCAAGATCCTCTTCAGGGTCGCCCAGCCCCAAAAGACCCAGAAGACGTTGGTACTCACCGTCCACGGAGGGTTCCAGATCTGACATCTCTGAATGCTCCAGGTCTCCGTCACCAATCAGCATCCCCTCTCCGGACCCACACGATCTTCCTAGGTCTCCTCTGGATGACCCCTCGTTCTCCAAAATAATGAGGCATATTCAGGAGAACGTGAGATGGGACGCTGAGGGGCTTGACCCGAAGACTCGCCTTGCCCGCTACCCGGCAAAAAGACCCCAAGCCTGTGGTAGTGCCACCCTTGGTGGACACTTTTGTGGGCGTCACCAAGGCTGCGTGGAGGCGTCCATTGGCCCGGCTATACTGAAGAAGGCTGACCGCCTGTACAAGGCCCCAAGGAGGACCAGTACCTGGCTAACCATCCTCTGGCCGACTCCTGGTCATTACAGCCTCTCATGACCAGTCTCAGAAACCGCAACATTTGAGCACGCAGCCACCAGACCCGAGTCCAAGCAGTTGGATGTGCTGGGCAGGCGCGCGTCACGCAGCCCAGCGACTGCGCCATTAGATCATTGAATTACCTCACCCATGGTTCAGTTCCAAACGCGTTGTGGGAAGCAGGGACAGGACCTGGCGGAGAAATTGCCAGGCGGTGGCCAAAGAGGAGCTCCTGCAACTCCTCCCGCGGAGTTCAGACGTAGGGACCAAGGTGCTCAGAGCACATCGACTCCGCGAGACTCTTGACCAGGCGGCAGCCTCAGGCGTCGTCTCCGGAGACACTCGCGGCTTTGTGTCTCCGGGTTTACCGACGTCCAGAAAAATATCATGGGCGCTACCTTACCATGGCGAAGTTCTGTTTGGTGAAGCCTCGGAAAAGGTGATCACCAAATTGCTGGAAGCGGGAAGGCTATAGATCTGTCCATGCCATGTACAGATCTAGACTTAGTTCCTTCATAGGAACCAGAGTTGCTTGCATGCGGATCAAAGGCAACAACCACGTTCCGGCCCAGCAACAGAGGGCTCCTTATCTCGGAAGCCAGGCTAAGACATCCTCAGGCAGAGGCCAGCGAGCCACGAAATCGGCCCAACCTGCAGGATCCAGTGCTGCCACAGCATGACTCCTTCCAGCCCTGCCCCTCCTCAGGATCAACGGGAAGCGAAGGTCGGGCGAGCGGCAGACCACCTGCCAGGGTGGCGGTCGATCACCACCGACAGGTGGGTGCTACGGTTGGTCAAAAAGACCATTTTATATAGAATTTGTAGACAACCTGCCCACAAGGCCTCCTCTGCTCTCCGCTATTAAGTCCAGCCGCGCCCTGCTCATACAGCAGGAAGTGCTCACGCTTCTACAGAAAGAAGCTTTGGAGCACGTTCCAGGGAACCAGAGAGGAGCAGGTTACTATTCACACTTCTTCCTGGTTCCAAAGAAAACAGGGGACCTCCGTCCAATCTTGGACCTCAGCAACCTCAATATGTCTGTCATTTACAAACGCTTCCGCGTGGTGACCCTTTCAGGGCTAATCCCCATGCTGAAGAAGGGCACTTTCTTGGCGTCCTTGAACATGCAGGACGCTTACCTGCACATCCCTATTGCTCAAGCGCACAGGAGGTTCCTGTGCTTCGAGTTTCTCGGCCACCATTATCAGTTCCGAACGCTGCCTTTCAGGCTGTCATCAGCACCCCGGGTATTTACCAAGTACATGGCAGTTGTGTCAGCGTCTCTGAGGAGACAGAGCCACTATGTGTTCCCGTACCTGGATGACTGGCTTCTCATGGCCCCCTTCAAGGAGGCATTGCTAATGGCCATTCATCATACTCAGGAACTTTTTCAGTCTCTGGGCATCCTAATCAACTACGAGAAGTCTGTCCTGGTACCGTTCCAGAAACTGCAGTTCATAGGGGCAGTTCTGGACACCGTCAAGGGAAAAGCCTTTCTTCCCAAAGATAGAGCGGAACGCATTCGATCCCTCATCAGGGACTTATCAGCGAAGAAGACCGTCCCAGCCAGATTGGACCTTCGCCTGCTCGGACATATGGCTGCGGCCATTCCAACGGTCCCGATGGCGAGACTCACATGCAGTAACCAGTGGATGTTAAGGGTGCAGTGGGACCAAAGGCAAGACCATCTGCAGCATCCAGTCAGAATCACGAAGACCGTGGTTGGGACTGGCAATGGTAGCTAAATCCGGGATCCCTCTCTGTGGGGGTTACCTTCACAGTGCCGTCCCGGTGATAACACTCTCCACAGACGCCTCAGGGCTGGGGTGGGGACCCTGAGCAGGGTGAGGTCTCAGGAACATGGATACTCCAGGAATCTCATCTCTGTATCAACATACTGGAGATGAGGGCGGTCCTTTATGCCCTGCAAGCCTTCCAGTCGGAGATTCCACCGAGTACTCTCCTGTTACAAACAGACAATACTGCAGTGATGTATTACCTCAACAGACAAGGAGGCACACACTCCTACCTCCTGTGCAGGGAGGCCATGAGGGTGTGGGAATGGGTAATACGACACGGCCCAAACCTCATTGCAGTTCACGTTCCCGGGGTGGACAACACTGTTGCAGACAGCCTGAGTCTTTCCCAGGCCAGAGTCCACGAGTGGGAACTTCTACAGGAGGTGGCAGAGGATCTGTTCCACAGATGGGGCACTCCAGAATTAGATTTATTCGCGTCCCCATCCAACGCAAAACTGCCCAATTTTTGCTCGCTAGATCCAGGGCCTGGTGTTTTGTGGCGAGACGCGTTGTCCCTCTCCTGGGCGGGCAGATTCCTCTACGCCTTCCCTCCTTTCCCGTTGATCCAGAGAGCCCTTCTCAGACTTCGCAGGGAGCATGCGACGCTTATATTGATAGTGCCCTTTTGGCCCAGGCAAATTTGGTTCCCGCTTCTGAATCAGTTGTCCCGGGTACCTCCGCTTCCTTTGCCAATAAGCTCCCACCTGTCGTCTCAGGAGGAGGGTTCATTAGTCCACCCAGACTTACATTCATTGAACCTGCCTGCCTGGCTCCTGGAGGCATAGCCATAATGCGACACGGGTCTCGCAAGAGGTAGCAGATGTGCTTTCTGCCACTAGAAAACCGGCAACATACGCTATGAAGTGGCACAGGTTTTGCCTCTGGACTCAAACGCGGTTTCTCACCGTTAGACTGTCCTGAGAAGCTGGTTCTGGAGTACCTGCTTTCCCTTTTTCAATCCAGGCTAGATTACTCCTCGATCAAAGTGCACCTTTGTGCAATCTCAATTTATCATGTCCCCATAGGCCATCGCATGGTAGCTCAGTTGGATGCTACTCATGCCTTCCTAAGCAGGGTCCTCCACCTTAGGCCGCCCATTAAGGATCCCGTTCCTCCATGGGACTTACCCTTCGTCTGGAGCAGCTTACACTGCCGCCCTTTGCACCAGCCGCGGATTGCGAGCTACGTTTTCTGTCGTGGAAAATGTTATTTTTAGTTGCAGTTACTTCAGCGAGAAGAATCTCCGAATTACATGCTCTCATGTGCAAAGAGCCTTATTTAATTTTCCACCAGGATAGGGTATCCCTGAGGACAAATCCTAATTTCCTGCCTAAGATGGTTTCAGCCCTTACCCTTAATCAGGACATCGATTTACCAGTGTACTTTCCCAAGTACACCAATCGAGGAAAAGCACTTCTTCACACCCTGGATGTTCACAGGTGTCTCAGATATTATCTGACCAGAACCAAACAGCACCGGAAAGCGGAGTAGCTGTTCGTATCTTTTGCTGAGAGGATGAAAGGGCCCTGTTTGAAGCAGACCCTTTCATGCTGGCTCATTCAGTGTATCTCTTTCTGTTATGACAACGCAGAAAACCCTTGCCAGGAGGCGGTCAAGGGCATTCTACCAGAGGAGTGGCTACCTCATTTGCAGCACTCAAGGATGTGTCTGCTTCAGCTATCTGTGCTGCGGCCACCTGGAGCTTGGTGCATACTTTTATTAGGCATTATAACCTGGACATCGCATCAAGGCGAAGGGCTGGTTTCGGCCTAGCTGTCCTCCAAGGACTTCTGTCTTAGGCTCAGATGGGGTCTTAATCTCCGTCTTTCCTCCTCCCGATGGCTTACATTGTCGCCATTGCGTGGGAATCAGTCCTAATGATGTAACCTGCTGCAAGAGCTGTATCTCGAAGAAGATAGTACAGTTACGTAAGAACTTACTGTAACAGTAGATCTTCGAGAACAGCTCTGCAGCAGGTACTTCCCTCTACTCACCATTCCCCTTGAGGAAGTAGGTTTTAACTCTAACACCCATCCTTCGGATTGGAAAGGTCTGTCTTTAGTCTTGGCCATCTGATGGCCGGGTCCTCGGTCTCCTCTTCATGTCAACCAGCGTCCAGGAGTCTCAGGCGGAGAACAGGGATTGGGCGGGACCGCCTCCTTATGTACTCGCCTGACGTCGGGGGCGGGACCGATGTCGGAGGTAGTCCCTGCTGAAGATTGCTAGCTAGAAAATTTCCGTGGGGTCCTGATGCCTGACGGCTGCAGTCCTAATGGTGTAACCTGCTGCAAGAGCTGTTCTCGAAGATCTACTGTTACGGTAAGTTCTTACGTAACTGTACTTTACTGGAGGGGGTACAGCGCTGGGCAGCAAAAATGATCCTGGGGTTGGGGGCAGACTGTATGAGGAGAGACTGAGAGAGAGCTCAATATGTATACCCTGGAGGAAAGAAGGGAGAGAGGGGATATGATTGAGACCTTCAAGTACCTGAAGAGTTTGAACAGAGTAGACACCAGGTGTATGTTCAGTCCAAAGGGTGAAAGGGAAACCAGGGGACACACTATGAAGTTGTAGGGGGGCAGGTTCAAGAGGGAACAGAGGAGGCACTATTTCGCAGAAAGGGTGGTGGCAGGGTGGAACACTCGGCCAAAGGAAGTCGTATCGCTGCAGAGAGTTGGGGCTTCAAGAATGGGTGGGACAGATTTAAGAAGAGGAGGGGCATGAGATGGGTGGCATATGAGATGGGGGTCATATAAGGGAGAGGGGCAGCTGCAGTCTAATGGACTGAAGTTCTGCACACTTGAGCAGACTAGATAGACCGAATGGCCTGTATCTGCTGGCAGTTTCGTATGTTCGTAGTATTGTGTCCGAGTTCAGCTACTTATATTTTCTGATGGCACAAAGAAAGCTGAACTCGGGCAAGTAAGCAGTTTTGTGCAACATTGGGGGGGGGGGGTTAAAATGCTTTAAAATGACTCAAAGTGGGGCGTTATACTGGGCATGCGCTTATACAAAGTGAAGCCCGCCAGGATGAAGCACAGTGTCATAGATTTCCTGCATGACAAAAGGGATTAACTCCTATTGAAATTGTATTGTTTGCTGCAGTAACTGTACTGCAGGATTCTGCAGAGTTGGGCTTCACTGTATGTGAATATGCATAAGTGCATGCCCAGTATAACACTCCACTTTCCCAGTCATTTTAAAGCATTTTTAACCCCCATTGCACAAAACTGCCAACTTGCCCAAGTTCAGCTTTCTTTGTGCTGTCAGAAAACATAAGTAGCTGAACTCGGATACAATACTGCTCGTACGAGCATCGGGAGGCAGTGATATTGGCAGACAAGGAGGATCCCACAGGGTCATGTGAGACTTTCGTAATCGTTTTCAGCTGTGCTATGTAAAAGCACACAGATGAAGGTGCAAAAATGTAAAGAGACCACAACAAGACAGTTGTATCTCAGAGGGCGCTGTGTAAAAGCGCCTTTCTAGGAGCCTGGATATGCTGTTCATCCCCACTTTGGCATGTCCTTCCACTTTAAATCTTGCCAGAAGTCTTCAAGCTGGCTCCTCCCACCCACCTGGGTGGTATATACCTCAGCTTCGCCCCATGACGCCAGCTCTTCCTTTTTGCTGGAACATACAGGTTCCCTTGTGCTCTCAGCATTTCGTAGGCCCTGGCTTTCAAATTGTCGGTTTTACTGAAAACAAACTCGTTCGAGTTAGCGATCGAACCTTTGTCGCATTGTCTATGGAGGAAAAATCTTTCCCAGAATTTTGCCAGTGCCCCTGCGGCCAGAAGCTTTTGTGCACTGATCCCCACCTCACGTGCATTTACTGCCTAGGTGTCAGTTGTTGTTTGGCCTTCCATCCCAACGTCCTGGATGACTGCAAGGCACGCCTGAAGCTGGGGAGACCGGAAAAGAGAAACCCGCCAGTGAAATTGAAGGAGGCTAGGTGGGTGGCTTCCGTGGCCACGGGCTCCGCTGAACAGCTGGAACAGATGAAGGCAATCGAGGAGGAAGCAGCTCGTGCTTCTGCCAGTCGAAGCTTCTTTGTCCCGCTGAACCTAGGCTCCACCTTTACGGGTTCTTTCAGGGAGATATGCCAGTCTCTCCCCACTCGGGGTGAGGCGCCCTCGGGCTCACACTCCTCCCGCTCTCAGAAGAGGGAGAAGGACCCGGTGTCTTCATCCCGACGGAAACGCTCTTGGGACCGGGAGAGGTCTGAGTCCCAAGAACACGTGGTCTCGACCTTGGTCGAGATCGCATCCTTGGCCGATGGCTTTTCGGACTTTCCATCTGGCCAAAGGACCGAGGAAGTGGCCGATAAGGTCAAAATTATCCTCTACCCCTCCGGCCCCTTGTTGCCAGCTGTGCCCGACAACTCGTTGGAAAGGACTCCGGTCCTGGTCTTTCCGAATGAGGAGACCCAGCCAGCTGGTGTCCCCATCAAGGAACCAGTCCCAGACCCCTGGTCTCACTGATCTCGGTGTCTCCCGATTGACCGAGTTGGCCTTCCCGATCTCTGTCTCAGTCCAGGACCCCCTCGGACAGTCGACCGAGGAAGAGCCATAAGCGTTCAAAAAGAGGCTATACCACAGGTTCTCATCCTCTTCTGATGAGGAGAGGCTCCAGCGGAAACTCCGTCAGCACTATGAAGACGTTATGTGGCAGCAGCTGATCTTGACCGGGCAGAAGCCGGCTCCACCACCTACCCCAGCCATCACTTGGCGCTTGCCTCCTTGGCCGAAGCCGACCCATCCGGAACCGAAGCCTTCAGTTCCTCTTCCTGTGGGGCTGGGCCGTCTCCCGGTTAGGCCTGCTCCAGTCTCTCCACTGATTCAGGTGGAAAAACCGCCTAAGCAGGCTCAAGCTTGGTGCCGGTGGCCCAAGCAGGGTCCTCAACAGCCCCGTAAAGGAGGCCATGGCACAGGTCCCGGAGCCTCTTCCTCCTCTAAGCCTGCTGAGTGACGGGTTGGGGGTTGCCACCCCAACACCTGTCATGCCAGCTCTGGGTACTCCCATGGGAGGTTGGCTTCCCCCACTTCCTTTCTGCCTGGTCTGCTATCACTTCGGACAGGTGGGTTCTCGAAGTGGTCGGTTGGGGACTGTCTCTAGAATTCGAGCAGTACCCTCCCAGCAAGCCCAGCGCTCCTCAGGAGGAATGGATCTCCGCTTGCATCCAGTCAGCTCTTTGGGCAGCGTGCTCAGCTCCTCCACAAGGAGGCAGTAGCTCCAGTGCCAGATCCACCAACAGACCCAGGCTTTGTTTCTAGGTACTTCCTGGTGCTCAAGCGGACAGGGGTTGGTGCCCCATCCTAGATCTCCACAACTTGAAACAGCATCTCAGGCCTCGTACCTTCCAGATGGTCACTGTGACCCAGATCATACCATCCCTGGAGCGAAACATGGCTCTGTTCACTGGATCTACAGGACGCGTTCTTTCATGGCCCAATCCGTCCATCCCATCAGCAGTTCCTCCATTCAGGGTCAAGGGACACCCTGTACAAGTTCGAGCCATGCAGTTCAGCCTGTCATCCGCCCTTGAGTCTTCACAAATGCACTGCAGTGGTGGCGGCCCACCTCGGCATCAGTCAGAATCTACCTTATCTCGATGCCTGGTTCTTGGCAGGTTCCTCCCTTCAGGAGGTGGAGAGGTCCAGGGATCTGGCCCTCCAAACCTGCTCCCAAATCAGCCTCCTGATCAACGAGGCCAAGTCGTAACTCGTGCCCTCTTAGGTGATGGGCTTCATCGGGGCAGAGCTCGACTCTTGTCAAGCCAGAGCTCAGCTCCTGGTGGACAGGGTGGAGGTTCTGTTCTCCTTTGCCCAATCATTTCTGGCTGGGCACTTGCGCTCTGCCTGGGACTTTCTGCGCCTTCTGGGTTATATGGCGGCGTGCACCTCAGTGGTCCGTTGGGCCCGGTGGCACATATGCCCCCTCCAATGGGAGCTGGCCGCCTAGTGGACTCCACGATATGGTCACGTTGACCAGCTGATCATTGTAACCCAGAAAAGATGTGGGACGCTCTCCAATGGTGGACCGTCCCAGACCGGTTGCAGGAAGGGATCCCGTTTGTCCGCCCCGAGCCGGCTGTCGTCCTTACGACTGATGCCCCTCTCATGGGCTGGGGAGCCCATATAGGGGACAACAGGGCCCACGGGTTCTGGACCCCCGAGTAGTCCCGATGCCACATCAACCTGTTGGAGCTCAGAGCAGTCAGACTGGCACTGCCAGCTTTCGCTCCTCAGCTCCGGGGTCAAGTGGTTCAAGTCCAGACGGACAATACCATGACCATGTGCTACCTCAACAAACAGGGCGGCATGCACTCCTGTCTGCTGTGCAAGGTGGCTCTGCTTCTGGACCCTTGTAAGCGGTTGGAGGCGGATCTCCTAGCCATCCATGTGGCAGAAGCCTCGAACCAGCTGGCAGATGCTCTCAGCCGCATAGGCCAGACATCCCAAAGTGGTCTCTCCATCTAGGGTAGCTTACAGCCAGTTCTCCCACTGGGGCAAACCGATGGTGGACCTGTTTGCCTCCAGGGAGAACACCAAGCTGAGAGCTGTTCATGCCCCCCCCCCCGCAGGGCTCGCTGCAGGGGGATGCCTTCTTGAGGCCATGGACCCCAGGCCTCCTCTACGCCTTCCCTCCATTTCCCTTGATCCACAAGGTGTTACTCAAGGTGAGGAGGGACAAGGCGAAGGTGATCCTGGTAGCCCCAGATTGGCTGTGCCAGTTCTGGTACCTAGATCTCCTCAGCCTTAGCTGCAGGCCCCCAGAGCGGCTTTGTACATGCCCGGACCTGATATCTCTGAACCAGGGGAAGGTATTCCATCTGGACCTTCAATCCCTGCACCTCACAGCCTAGTACCTGAGCAGCTAGAGTTCCAGGCTCTGGGTCTTTCCGAAGATGTCTACACCATGGTGGAGGCATATAGAAAGGAATCGACCAGGAAATGTTATGCCTTCAAATGGAAACGATTTTCCATTTGGTGTCAGGAATGGGGTCTGGACCACTTATCCTGTTCTGTGGCTAATATTCTCGACTACCTTTGGTCTCTCCCCAAAGGGGTTTACGGTCATCGACCCTTAGAGTGCATCTGGCAGCCATTTCTGCTTACCAAGTGTGTGCCGGTCAGCTGACATTGGTGCAGGAGACAGTCGGGTGCTTTTTCAAAGGCTTGGATCACATATCCTCTCTGGTGCGTGAGCCTCCACCTCCGTGGGATCTACTGCTGGTACTGACAAAGCTCATGGGCAAGCCATTCGAACCCATACACAAATGTGAACTTTCACACTTGTCATGGAAGACGGCCTTCCTGTTGGCTATCACGTCTGCCAGAAGGACAGGGGAGCTCCAAGGGCTTTCAGTGGACTTCCCTTATCTGCTCTTTCACAGGGACAAAGTTGTCCTGCGCCCCCAACCGAAATTCCTTCCGAAGGTGGTGTCAGAGTTTCACCTTAACCAGGTGTTGACTCTTCCAGTTTACTACCCTAATTACACTTCGGACGCCAAGTACAGGCTCCATACCTTGGACCTGAGATGTACTCTCTCTACTTGAGGAGAGGGCCGGCGGAAATTCATGGAGAGGTTCGCCAGCTGTTTGTCACCTACACTGAAGCTGCTTCTGGCAGACCTGCAGCCAAACGGACCATAGCAAGATGGATTACATCATGCATAGGTCTTTGCTGTGAGATGGCGGGCAAGGAGCCTCCCAGTGGGATAACAGCTTATTCTACCCGTCATACTGCTGCATCAGTGGGTGCTTCCAGGGACATTCCTATCCAGGAAATCTGTTGGGCTGCTACGTGAAAGTCAGCAAACACCTTCATTACCCACTACCACATCAACCTTGAGTCACGCCGGGATGCTGGTTTTGGGGCCTCGGTTCTCCAGTCTTTATTTCCTAAGTAGGGGGTGTGCACCTTGCCTCCCTCCTCCCGGAGAACTGCTTGGAGTCTGCCAAGAAGTCTGGATGAACAACATATCCACGCTCCTAGAAGAACAGGTTACTCAACTGTAACATTAGTTCTAGGAGTGGTATATGTTGTTCATCCACACACACCGTACCTTCCCGGCTTCGGGCACACAACCTTGCTTCCAGCGGGCTAAGATCTGGCGTCATGGGGCGGAGCCGAGGTATATACCACCCGGGTGGGTGGGAGGAGCCAGCTTGAAGCCTTCCGGCAAGATTTAAAGTGAAAGGGGACATGCCAAGAAGTGTGGATGAACAACATATACCATTTCCTATAACTACTGTTACAGGTGAGTAACCTGTTCTTTCTGTGCTGACTGCTGCAGATATCGAATGTCATTTGCTTTGTGACTTGTTGGATCTTGTTTGTTTTCTGATTGTTTCTTTAAGCTGTTTTGACCATTGAGGTCTGTCTGATTAGCGTGGCATCTCATGTTGTTTTCCTCGCTCGTTTTGATTTATAGCTGCCAGCCAGCTCTACCTAGTTGGGGTGCTTTCCCGCTCTATAAGCCATTATTAGACCGTTCTAGGAGCATGAGGGGTGCATCGTGTACTGTAGATGCACTCAACAGCATGATGTAATGCGTATGCATGACATCGGCGTACAGTATGGCACTTAGTTGGAGCACAAGTGCAGAGGAGGTCTAGTCTCCAGAAAGCTCTGGTTTGCTGTGATCCAGCACTGTTAAGCATGTTTGTGTTAGTTGGTTGTAACCCAGCAGAGTTGGCGCCAGTTCGGCTGAGTCACAACAATGTCTTGGCAGATAAGTTAGCAGTCTTGGCATTAGCCTAGTCAGTAAGCAGATTATCCCCAAGGACTAGAAGGGACAGTCTGGGAAGTAGGTGATGTCTTTTGTTAAAGTGACAGTGCCTGTAAAATTGATTCTGCTTACTTGGTTTGGCAACAAATATAAGCAAGATCAGTGGCACATTGGCTTATTGTGGACCCGTTATACACAAAAGGTGTAAGACCTGCCACAGGAGTATGGGACTCTTGCTTATGGGGTCTTAAAAAATTAAGCACTATTCAGATTTTCTAGTTCTGATGTTTCTTTGACAATCATGAAACTTGGTTGTCACCCAGAATCCCTGATTCTGCTATCGCCATACATGGCTACTCTATTTTTAGGCAGGATAGGCTCACTAAAAGAGGTGGTGGCTGTGTTATTTACTTAAAAGAAATTCTAATGGGTCACGCCCTTGAATTGCCCTGCATAGGAAACTCCTCTCAGGCCCTGGCCATCAAGGTACTCCTAGGGGCCCAAAGAAAACATTAACTCTGCTATCTGTTTACATACCACCCACAGAATCTACCTCTGGCATTCATAACTTCATGGAATATATTCAAGTGTGCCTCAGAACACTGAAACCATAATACTGGGAGATTTCAATCTAAACTGGCTGTCATCTGACATTGGACACAGTAAGGATGCCATCTCCACCTTGCACCTTACCCAGCTAGTTAACACCCCAACCAGAATTAACTATAGAACTGGATCAAGTACCTTACTGGATTGGGTTGTATCTAGTCAGCCAGAACGAATCGCAAATGTCTCTGTGCTCCTGACACCCTAAGCAACCACTCCCCTATACTTTGTAGTTGGTCCAACAAGTTTAGCAAATCTCTACCTAAGGTTATTCTTAGTAGGGTCCTAACTCCAGTACACCTAAAACCACTTAGATCACACCTTGAAGCCAGGATTGGTCACCACTGGACTCTACCAATGACATTGTGAGGCACTTGATTTCTTCATCGACCGCTTTAATGCTGCATGTGATATCACACCCCCTAAAAAGCAGAAAGTCAAGGGGTGTGCAGCCCTTGGATAACACTTGAACTACTGGGACTTATGAAGACTATGGACCACCTCTGGCACTGGGCCAAAGTCACAGGCAAGCAAGCAGAGATTCAGGTTTATAAAAAATCCAGAAATGTTTGTACCAGAGCCATCGGTTTTGCAAAAAATCAGTACTTTAGGGAGGCACTTTCCAACTCGTGGGGTGACGGTAAACATTTCTGGAGCAACATAAAGGAAGTCACTGGCAAAGACCACAAGAGAGCACCCACCATGCTTAACATTGATGGAAGTCCAACTCTTGACCCAATCGCTATAGCCATTATTTTTAATGATGCCTTTACAGACCTCAGCAGTGTCCTCCCTACTGATTTTTTCATGGTCTCAGCCCCTGCCACCCCCCCAGTCAGTAATGCTCAGCAGCAGGCTGCTCCCCCCACCCTCTTTTTTTTTTTACTTAAAACAGGTTACTAAGCATGAGGCTATAAAGTACATATGCAAAGTATTCGGTAAAGCAAGATTCAGTGGGGACAATCTAGATCTCAAATTTCTTGTCCTCACCCTCAAGGAAACTCTTACACCTCTTACCAAGATTCTGAACCTTTCTCTAAGGTTTGGGCAATTCCCCCAAAAATGGAAACTGGCCCTAGTAACCCCGGTGCACAAAGGTGGAGATAGGGCACAGCACACATAGTACAGGCCAATCTCCATTCTACCTCCTCTATCGAAAGCACTAGAGCGTATAATTGCAGATCAGCTTGTGGAATACCTGGACAAATACAATATCCAATGTCCCCAGCAGCAAGGCTTTCGTAAAGGTCATAGTACTACCACTGCACTGTTAGAATTCACTGGTTTCATACATAACGCACTCGACCGAGGCCATCTGGTAGGGGCTGAACCACTCACTGCTACTCTGGCAATTATCACTTGCAGGGGTGTCGAATGATGCTGTCAGCTGGTACAAAAGTTACTTAGAAGTCCGTTCGCAGCAGGTCAAGATAACCAATGTCTTCTCCGAAAGGAAGCCAGTCCATTCTGGAGTGCCTCAGGGATCTATACTGGGGCCTCTTCTCTTCAGTATCTACTTGAATAACCTCCCACGAGCCTGTCAAGAACAGATTCTGCTTTACGTGGATGATGCTGTGATCTACTCTAGTAACCCTGACCCTAAGAGCCTCCAGGATAACCTTCAACACAGTTTCTCAGAAGTGGAAAAGTGGTTCAGCACTCAAAAACTGGTGCTAAACTATAAAAAGACCGAAGTGATGCTTTTCAACAGTGTCAATAAGAAACACAAGTCCAAACCCTTGTTCATCACAAACTGCAGTGGCACCCCACTTGAACAGATCCACTCCTTCAGATATCTAGGAGTCACTGTTGATAGCTCACTAACCTACTCGCAACATATTGATAACGTAGCTCGAGCTGTCAACATAAGGATTGGCCTACTCCACAGGCACAAGCATAGCCTAAATCCCGAAGCAATAAGAATAGCGATTTTCAGCTCTGTCATTACCATTGTCAATTATGGGCTGGTTGTTTATGGCTCTGCCTCTGCTACATCCCTTCACAGGATCACTGTTGCTCTTAACAAAGCATGCAGACTCCTTACTGGGGATGCCCGCCTCCCACACATGTGTAACCTATATGCTCAGACTGGGTGGCTTCAGTTATTCAGCCGGATCCAATATCAAACCTGCTTACTTGCCAAGAAGGCACACCTTGGTTTGTTACCCCCTGGGGTCCAACAGCTCCTTAGCCCGTGTCACAGTACCCAACATACTCGCAGCTTGGTAACTCAGGTCTTCACTGTTCCCAGATGCCGCACCACCTTAGGTCAGATGCCTTTTGCTTACTGAGCCCCCACTCTGTCTCAGCTCCCTTGGTAGGGACATCTCTGGTGAGTCAAAACTCGGCCCTTTCATACACAAACTCCGACAACATCTATTAGCAAACCGTATATGTGACTGCCTACCTTAGCAGCCTTCTGCTTATTTTATCATTGTACTTACACCTTTTGGCACTTTTAACTCTTGGCACTTCATTTCAATCCTACCCTCGAGCCTTTTCCCTCCCTCACCCCTGCTTCTTCTCTGCTCACGCATCTTCAAGTTCTTCCCTTGTTCCTCCTCCTCACCTTCCTCTTCCACCTCCACCCATTCTCTATCTCATGCCACCTCTTTTGCAGCGTCTTCCCTCCTTCTCCCCATTTCTCTCTCTCTCTTACCTCTCTCAACCCATGTTACTCTCTCTCTCTCTCTTGGGTTTTCGACAAGGCCTACTAGGCTGCCTCCTCTTCTGACTAAACACCCTCTTCACCTTATACTGTTAATTTGTCTTCCTCCCCCTCTCTTCACCAGCACTCATCCCTTCTCTCTACACTCACTCCATTTCCCTGCTTCCACCACCCCATCTTCTCATCTCTCTATCCCCATTACCTCCTTTGCAACTCCGCTCCTTTCCTCTCCACCTCCCGTGCAATTCATCTCCATCTCCCTCTTGTTTCTCCCATCCCCCACTTTACACCCTGTTACTTTCTCTCCTAGATTTTGACAAGGTCTCTCAGGCTGCCCTCTCTTCTAGCCCCCTCTACTGTTATATTGAGCAACATTCAGTGCTATTTTGATTGCTTTTGATGTATTTTATTTTTTTTAAAGTATATTCTTGAGATCTGCTATTTACTTATCTATTGGTTACCTTGTTTTGTTTTTGGACTACTGACGTGTAACCTTTGTAATTGAGTTGTATTGCTCAAAGGTGTTGTGATCCAGTACTCAATAAATAAATAAATAAAAATAAATAGCAATTCAGCTGGGGGAGTCCTGAGCATCTATCAACTTGAAGAAGCCTACTTTCCCATTCTGATCTGCCAGTTGCCCCAGATATTACCTAAGAGTTGCAGTCCAGGGACAGCATTTTTGGTACCAAGCTCTCCTTCTGTTCAACAGATGCTTTGTGATTGTTCTCAGAAGTCGTGATTGTGCTAGTGACACAACTGAGGCAGGAGAGCTATTGCATATACTCCTTCCTGGACAATGATCTCATATGGGCACCATCAGCGCCAATGCTAGAGAGGTCAGTAGTAAGGTCTCTAGGAGTTGTAGAGATGCACATCTGGATAATCAGAAGGAGGGGCTCACTGTTCCATCATAGAGATGGAGCATCTGGGAGCATTGTTTCAATGGACAAGCAGAAGGTCTGCCTTTCCACAGTCAGGAAGGAGAACCTAGCCTGGGAGGTTCAGTGACTGAGATCCCTGTCAGTTATACAGCTCTCTGGCAGCTCAAGTGTCGGGTTTGATGACAGCAGTGATAGAACTAGTGCCGTGGGCCAAATTTCACGAGACCCTCCTGAACAGGCTATTGTCAGTGTGGTTTCGGTCTCGAAGGACTGCAGGTTCTGATCATGTTATACAAGCCAGTGATGCTATCACTTGCATGGTAGAAGAACCTGAAAATTTTCATGGGGACTCACCATAAAACTCCTTCAGAACTGATTTTGACTACCAAATCCTGGCTGTTGGGCTTGGGGCGGTTCTAAACTACATTTTGGTACAGAGATTCTGGAACCCACTGGAACAGTGTAACAAGATCAGTGTTTTGAAAATGAGGGCAGTATATATAGCCCTGACATAGTTTCAGGACTAGATTCGGTCCCAAGCAGCGAAGGCGAAATTGAGCAGCACCGCTACTATAGCATACATAAACTGGCAAGGAGGCGCAAGAAGTGCAAGTGTGACCAGGGTACCTCAGTGGGCAAAGGACAGTCTGCTGTTTCTGGCAGCAGTCCTCATAGCAGGGAAACTGAGTGTTCAGGCTAAGTCATGGGAGTGTACAGCCTGGGAAGTGGTTCTTGAACCCGCAGGTGTTCGATCTGCTCTGCAGAAGGTTCAGACGGCCTCAAACAAATATATTCCCTTCAGAGGAGAACTCTCAGGTGTCGAGGTTCCTCAGCTGATTGTGGTGCCTCATGGAAGCGGTGGATGCCCTGTACTGGCAGTGGGACTTCAGAGATGTACAGTATCTGTTTCTGTTGCTTTCACTGTTGCCTAGTGTACTGCAAACATTTTCAGTGGTCAAAGGAAGTTTCTCAATAATTCTGGAGTGGCCTAGAAGCCATGGTTCTCTGGTCTGGTCAATACAACAACACAGGTGCTTTGTCAGGTCCTGCTTCATGGAGACCTTCTTGATTGGGGACCAACCCTGCATCCAGTCCCAGAGGTAAATGCTGTTGACAGCCTGACTCATGAGAGGAGGAGATTTCTGAAGTACATTTTCTTGAATGGTGGTAAACACCCTGTTGACCTCCAGGAAAGGTATTTACCCTGGGGCTTCGACAAGGTGTGGAACTTTTCTTGGTTTGGGCCAGATTCCATGGTATCCGTCCCAGTGAGCTTGATACTGCAGATCTTAGATTTTTTGTAGCTGGGAGTGGACAAGGTCTGGCATTGGCAATCCTTCAGGGTCAGGTGTCCCTCTCTGGACACAGTTGGGGCCATCCATGGGGACAAAGACAGATGGCATTTGATTTCTCAGAAGCAGTCAGTAGGACCCCTCTGTCCTTTTGGTTCCCAGTACTGCCAGTGGACTTGAATTTTGTGCTGCATGCCATGTGCAGTTACTTTTAAATCCCTTTTTTGGTTTGGTTGAATATTTTTGTCTTAGAAGGTGTGTTTTGATTGCAGTTTACTCGGTGGGAGGATTGGCCAGCTCAGAGGTTTCACATGAGGAACTTTACTTTATAGTGCATAAGGAGAGCAGGGTATAAGCTGGAAATATAAAACTCTAATTTAAGACTAATTGCTACTGAAAATTTTGTAGTGAATTACTCAAATTTGTAGCCAGACCCAAACATTTAAGTTAGTGAGACACACACAGCACCTATTAGCATCACAATTTGGCAGTTTGGAGCCCAGAAAACTTGCGATTTGGTGAATGACATCTTAAACACTGGGAGAGAGTAATGCATTTTTCAGATCAGAGAGATGTAAAAGTTAGAAGATTAACTTTTCCTTGCTCCTTATCGTTTGTTGCTTTCAGACCAGCAAGAGGGACAACACCTCTAAAGTCACCTTTGTCAGAGAATCTGGTGGAAACCGATCCTAGTTTTGCAAGTTGTATAGGGCAGAAAGGAAAGGCGACCCAGAGCAGAGCATCTTCTTCAGGGGTTCTCAAAAAACACTGGACTGAGAGGTCAGAGGTCTTGGTACAGAATTCTAGATGCAATATTGTAACCTTCCATTCATGTTTCTGAGGGTCTACTCAACTGATGTCCAGAGCTCCATTGTGCTGCTGTCAGCACAGAATTTGACAAGTGGCAGTTGTTAGGTGAATCCAGTAGCTACCCGTAAGGGTCATATATGGGACAGTATTCTCCCTCGTCCTACTTCTGATGGGTGCTGCATTTTAGAACCCATATGAATTAACTGCCTTTGCTATTGACAGTGTGGACTGATGCAGAAGGAGAAATTCCTTGATACTTATTGTAATTTCCTTTCCGTTAACTCCAACATTGTCCATGGGGCCACACCCTGAAACCATTGGCTGCTTCAAAGAATGTTGTCCTATAGTTCATTGTTTTAACTGAAGGATATTTGTAGGGGTTAGCATTCATCAGCTATATCTGAACATCTCTGTGTATGAATTTATGATTTGTGCAGTAAGCCAATAGTTTACAGGGCCGAGAATTCTGAGGTTATGTTTGAGGACTCTGCACGAGTCTCCTCTAATCATTGCTATGAATCGAGCTGTGTTTCTTTTAACTGAAAGGTACATGTTGTTTGTGTCTGAGACAAGCATTTAAGAATCAAAAGATCACAAGTTTCACTGGTGAACCTGTCACCCAAGATTAGAAATTGCTGGTCCCAAGCGTCCCAATGGGACGTCTTGAATGGTGATCCTGTCCTTCAAGAGATGGTAGGCATGTACTTATTTTCCATTCATATCTGATTTTCTGGTTTATGTGCATACGGGGCTTAACTAGGGATGTAGACATCGATAGTGGTGTATTTTGTGTACAGTGTTGACAAAGGTAAACTAAGGTAACTGCAGTATCTGGAATGTTTGTGTCCCTAGGGTTCTATGCGGAGGTCACAGCTTTTGGCTGTACCACTACATGGTAGATGGAAGGTAGTTAATACATATTGGTAATGTGCTCCACTACCCAGTAGGAGAGCACAGTATCCATATGTATTAACTACCTTCCCCGCTGACAATATTGAGCTAATAGAAAATGCAGTTATAGTAAGTATGAAGGAATTTCTATTTTTAAAGCAAAAAATATATTTAAAACTGCACCCATATAATTGTGGTAAATAGTTACATGACTCATTTCAACCAATCAGATGTCTTCATTTATCCATGCCATTTTATTTCATTTTTTTTTTCCAATCTATATTTTATTGGCTGTTTTGTCCCCAGTTTTTTTTCCCCATCCCTTGCCTCGGTCACGCGTGTGTGGAGGCATGCATACGGCACAGTTTCGAGGCACCCTCCATCTGCTTGCCACCCACCTACACTACCCTCGGACCTCCACCCAGGGGCAGTGGAACTATGGTGAATAAAGAGTTCCTCCCTGGGAAGGACAAGCTACCTTCGGCTGCTCAGTCCTGCCCCTCCCACCCCCGGCTGGCTCTTTAAACCTGGCTCATTCCTGAACCCAGGTTGCCGGCGTGACTCAAAGTAAGGCATCCATCACCTCAGCACCACTGGGCTGGCCATCAATGCCATTTTATAACCCGTGATGCATCATACTCTGGATTACATTACGGCAATGATAAAACGACCACAAGTGTCAGAATATGATGAACTGGGTAATTATTTCAGATACGTGAAAAATAGAAACTTGCAACAAGCCAGCAAAAGAAGGCTTTGCTGTCTGTTGAGTCTGCTTGATGTGGAGGGGCTTGTTCTTTACATGTCCAAGTCCCTCCCCCCCCCTTTACCCCTTGCTCTCCTATATATGAGATACTAAGGACACTAATTCCTGCTGTTAGTTCATCTGTTGAGAAGGACTGTGTTAAAGAAAATGCTTTCGTGCAGTGAATACATGCTTAGTCGTTTTGCTATTTAAAGAGAAAATGAGAAGGAAGTATTTATGCTTTTTAGTAAAACTAAGGCCTACTTTTTGTGTGTAGCATGGTTCAGGCTGATGGATGGGCTGTTTTTCATTCTGGTCGCTGAATTTGCTCCAGTCGTTTTTCAACGAGATCAGTAGGAGTTATGTTCATAAGTTCTTTTATTTTCCTTTTGTTTTATAGGGAGTGGTGGACTGAAGCGCAGAGCAATAAAAAAATACGACCCAATCCCAATGATACAAAAGTGAAGAAGAAACTACGTAACATGCAGCTTCCTCCCGGCTTCCCCAACCCTGCTGTGGCAGAAGCTTACCTGAACCCTAAGGTGGATGATTCGAGAGAGTCCTTCTCCTGGGGGAGACCGGATTTGGAACAAATTAGAGAGTATCCTTCCTGGTTATGTTTTGGTTCATTATGATTTCTCCTAAAGACTATTTGTAAAAGCAAATTTTTCCTTGCATATCTTGGTCAGTTTCCCAGGTTTATTCACATCCTTGTACTATAAGTGTACACCATATTTTGCACAAGAGCATGCAAGAATGATGGGGTTGTATGGCTATGACTTTCTGTACAAGCTGCTGCCTCATCTACATCGTGGTCAATATCTGGTAAATGTCCGTAATCCTGTATTTGAAGGAAAGGAAGGCATAGCTGTGAATTCCATTTTATTCCGCCACTTGAGTGCAGCTGTAGTTGAGAGGAGCCTCCCAACCCCACTCCGCCCTCTTCCTCCCTTCCTTTTGAAACTGTGACTAGAAACTCCACTGAAATTGGCACACATGCCTGTATTCTGAAATTATTCGGAATAACCAGGGTGTGCAGACTGTGGGCAACTTTAGGACAGGGTCACTAATGCCATTCATTTCTGTTCTGTTAGTTTTTATCACACTTCCACCACAAAGTAGTGAGGTTGGCACAGAGATATGTCACAGATTGTATAAAGATGTAATCTCTATAAGTTTGGGCATTTGCTCTGCAGTTTTGTTTGCCCAGATTTCTGTGAGATAATACTCTTATACCAAAAGACCGACACCACAGTGCCTGGATTAACGTAATATAAATTCCAGCTAAAAATCAGAAACAAAGCAACATGTTTTGTTTCAAAAATGGTTCTCAAAAATAGTAGCAGAAAAGGTCAGAGCCAAAGGCTGGCCTTCAGGAAATATAAGGGGATACAGCGGGATGAAGATGAGGGGCAGTACCAAACTTCCTAAGTGAAGCAGGAAAGGCAGTAAGGCAGGCAAAGGCCCAAACCGAGGAAACACTAGCACAAACAGTAAAAGAAGGTGACAAGACTTTCTATAGATGCGTTAGTGCAAGGAGAAAGTGCAGAGGGGGGTATTGCTAAGATCAAAGGAGATAAGGGGGCATGTGAGGAGGAGGACCACGTAAAAGCATCTATCCTAAATAGATACTTCTGCTCAGTATTTACTGAAGAGAAGGTAGGGCAGGGCCCACAGCTCAGCACCATGGACACAAAGGGGAAGGAGGTGTGCACTAGTCCCTTCATAAAAGAATGGGTCCTACAAGAGCTCGATAAGCTCAGGGTGGACAAGGCAATGGGATCTGATGGCATACATCCCATGGTACTAAAGGAGCTAAGGGTGGAACTAGCAGAGCCATTATCAGAACTGTTTAGTAAGTCTCTGAGCACAGGAGAGACCTCAGAAGACTGGAGAAGGGCTCATGTGATCCTGCTCCACAAGAGTGGTAGCAGGGAGGAGGCAGGGAACTATAGACCAGTCAGTCTTACCTCAGTAGTGGACAAGATTATGGAGGCACTCCTTAAGGAAAGGATAGTGCAACACATGGAATCCATAGGAGCACAGGATCCAAGACAGCATGGGTTTACAAAAGGAAGGTCCTGTCAAACTGATCTCATAGATTTCTTTGACTGGGTAACCAGAGTGGTGGACCAAGGGGGGGGGAGGCAGTTGATGTCTCCTACCTTGACTTCAGCAAAGCTTTCGCTACTGTTCCACATAGAAGATTGATTAATAAGCTGTGTAGGCTCGGGGTGGGTCAGAAGTTGGTCAACTGGGTGGCAAACTGGTTGACGGGCAGAAAACAGAGAGTGGTGGTAAACGGTATACAGTCAGAAGAGATGCAAGTCACAAGGGGAGTACCTCAGGGATCAGTCCTGGGGCCAGTCCTCTTCAGTATCTTCATCAGTGACATTGCAGATGGACTGGAGGGTAAGGTTAGTCGGTTTGCAGATGGCACCAAGATCTGCAACAGAGTAGATGATCCAGATGGGGTGGGCAGAATGAGAAGAGATCTGGATAAACTAGCAAAATGGTCGGAAGAGTGGCAACTGGGGTTTAATGCAAAGAATTGCAGGATCATGCACATAGGAAGAAAACCCAGAAGCCACCTATAGGCAGGAGGAGTTGCTGGCAGTCACAAGGGAAGAAAGAGACGTGGGCATCATCATCACCAGTGACCTGAAATCGTCCAAGCAGACCACTAAAGCAGTAGAGTAAGGCTAGGGGATGTTGGCGTGTAATAAGTAGGGTATCACAAGTCGGAAGGGGAGGTAATAATCCCTCTTTACAAGACACTGGTTAGGCCCCATCTGGAGTACTGCGTGCAGTACTGGATGCCACACCTTCACAAGGACATTAACCAAATTGAGGCAGTCCAGAGAAGGGCAACCAAAATGGTGCAGGGACTGCATCAGAAAACATACGAGGACAGATTAACGGTGCTCAATATGTATACCCTAGAGCAAAGGAGGGAGAGAGGTGATATGATCAAAACATTCAAACACCTTAAGGGCATTAACAAGGTGAAAGAGAGTAACATGTTTCAATATAAGAAAAATAGTAGGACAGGAAGACACAGCATTAGATTAGAGGGAGGCCGATTAAGGGGTAATGTAAGGAAGTTCTTTTTCACAGAAAAGGTGGTGGATGCATGGAATAGCCTACCTGAGGAAGTGGTGGATATGAATACAGTGCAGGGCTTCAAATAGACATGGAATAGGCATAAGGGAGCAATATAGATGAGTATGAATAGATAGGCCATTGACAGAGCAAAGGCCGATGGCACATTTATAAGGTAGAAAAAGAAATGGGCAGACCGGATGGGCCTTGTGGTCCTTATCTGCTGTCAACTTCTATGTTTCTATATAAAGATTTTTATTAATAACAATTTTGATGGATTTCAGTGATAGAGGGCGTAATAGTCTTAAAGATCTGCATGAGAGCATAACTGCACTCTGGATGAAACAAAATGACAGCAGAAAACAGCCTTGCAACCCACCTAATCTGCCATCCTACCTATAAGAGTGTGACTCAAACCCTGCTCTCTGATGGATCTTGAGTTACTTATGTATTCACAGTGTTTTCAATCCATCTGTTGAATAGTTTGGTTTAAACTGGGTCAAATGCCATTTTTCTCCAATATCACAAGCCTTTCAAACATGTTGCCTCCTTAGTTTTTAATGGATACCTTTCATTATAGTAGGAGAGCCTCTCTACATGGTGTGACCTAGGAGGGGAGTCTCTTTCAAATTTGGTAGAGTACCAAGACCAGAGGACATGTGATGACGCTGGAAAGGGAGATGTTTATGAGGGGTGTGAGGAAGTTCTGCTTCACTGAAAGAGTGGTAGATGCATGGAACAGACTGCCAGCAGAAGTGTTGGGGGCAAAAACAGTAAGGGGCTTCAAGCACGCATGGGATAAATATAGGGAAATATTAGTAAATAGGCAAGGTGGTGGTGGAAGGGGGGGGACGCAAGAGACCATTTGGGGTCTGTGGAGATAGAATATGCAGGGATCATCTGGGCAGACTGGGTTAGCAAAGTAGTCCTTTTCTGCCAACAAATTCTGTGTTCCTGTGTTTCTGATTAAGAAGGGTCAAAGTTCAGATTCATTTTCCTGCTGTTCATTTGAGTAATGATATGTACTCATTAGGTAACTTTACACAAGTTATGGTACAATTAATTGCCCATGAAGGTAAAGGTTACATTTCCATGTTTTACTCTTCACCAGTTCTCAAGTTGTTTCATCACAATATTTTAAAATCATTATACAATGGCAAGAAAGAATATTGGCTCCTGATTGGCCAGTTGGCCATCACAGCAGGGATGTTATCCTGGCATAACATCCCTTCTGATCAACTGGATGATGCTGCTATTTCCTTTTCCACTTGATGATTGTTGGCATCTTCTCTAAAAAAAAATTATTTTAAAGACTATACAAAATTCTTTTAAAATTATTTTTATGTATAAAACAACGAGCCATTGTATAATAGAATAATACCCTCCAGGGTGGGCTGTTTATGCTGGGATAACATCCTTCTCGGGTGTTGGGCGCCCTCGGCCAGTGGCTGAGACACACCCACCGAGGTGGGATGTTATCCCAGCATAACACTTCAATTCCTGCCAGGCATTATTCCTTTAGGAGACTGTGACACAGGGCGGACTTGATGAACCTAGCGGTCTCCTTCTGCCGTCACCTTCTATGTTACTATGTTTCTTTCTCCTTCAAGGTGCAGGTCAAAGATGACATTTTTCCCCTTCACCTTTTTCTGTCTGCTGATACTTGTACTTATTTTATTCCACTCAAAATATTATGAAACCAAGTGATGGTAACCTCTTATCTTCAGAGTACAGGAGTCTGTTGATATTTCCCTTGTTTCATTACCAGTTTTAAACTGATGGTTTTAAGTCACTAGATTTCACAAAAACTGCCATAAAACAATGAAACTGACAGTTGACGATGAAAGGGCAAATATATTGTTAATCAGTCTCACTATCAGTACCGAATGTGCAGAAAAGGTTTGGATAAAATACCAGTCCGCTGTTAGTCTTGATGAGAATGAGTTTAAGCTTGATCCCTGCATACCACATGGCTAGCACTCAGTGCTCCATATGGCACTTAATGAATCAGTTGTCCTTCGTGGATCTGAAACTGAGTTAGAAAAAAAACATTGACGGCATGGGCATAATGCAGTGTGCACTATTTCTAGGATTTTTTTTTTATAGAACTGAATGAAATTGTATTTGAATTTTAAACTTGTGTTCCTTAACTGGTTTTATGTTTTGTGAGAATCGATTTCGTTGGAGAAGAACAAAGACGGATGAGGTTCTGTTGCCAGTATTGAAGCAGCTCAATGCTCAGCAGGTAACAACATGAACTAGCACTTTAAGAACATTTGTAACATGGCAATAAATGACTAACAAAAAGGAAGATATCCATTCGTCAAAATATACCAGGTGATCCAGATCTAGCGGGTATTAATCCACAAGTAATGCCCACTGTTGTAGTACCTTTTTTGTCCACGTTGAAGTCGCCATCGCACAAACTCTGAGTTGTACATCAGGAGCGCGCTTGCGAAGACACAGACAGTCAGTAGTTGTCTGTCTTACTATTTGGCTCTCCAATGCATATGCTAAAAAGGAGACACAGACGTAGTCCATTCCCACCCACGCGTCCTGCAGTCCTCCATGCACCCACCATACAGCGTGTCCCATGTTTGTGTGGCACTATTTTTCTGTATTAAGAGACACCGTACAGGACAACAGAATATCCCTGTAAAGAGCAAACAGCACACACATACCGCAGTTGGTTGAAGGAACAAACGCGAGGGCAAGTATGGAGAGCTGAGTCCTATTAGACGTCTTCTGAGTACAACGTAACCAGCTGAAAAAGCCAAGGGTGACTTCCGGAACAGTTTGTAGCTGCTATGTGCAAGACACACAGAGGGGAATACCACCATACAACAGCTTTTTTGAGACACTATACAGCCTTATCTGATTAACAACATGCCAGGTAAAAAAAAAAATATTGTGAAGTTGTCAGCTTTGTTTTATGTAGACATTAAGTACTGCATTATGGGAAAGGTATGAACATTTGCATATCTTGACTTATGGAGATATGCAAATCTTTGTACTGTACCCTTAATGCAGTACTGAATATCAGTAAAAAATGAAAGCCACGAATGAACACAACAGTGTTTTTAACAAAAAAATGTTTTCGTCTCTCTCCTTCATTATAGAAAAGAAGCCTGCAAATGGTGCTTAAAGTGCAGTCACAACCTTAATGAATAGGAAGCATTGAACGTGCACGCGCATAGTTCCATATCTGTGTAGCATGGAAAAGGTGTAATACTTAAGCACCGAAATCAGTGTTCTGAAGCCCGATTCTTATTTTATGCCATTAGATTACTCATATATAGCACAATGTTGCCAAGTCAGAAGTATGGCAGCTAGGATTCAGTGCAAAGAAGTGCAAAATAATGCACCTGGGAAACAAGAACCCAGGGGAAGAATACACAATGGGGGGGGGGAGGTAGTAACAACAACAAAAAAGGAAAGGGACCTAGGGGTAATCATATCAGATGACCTTAAGGTTAGCAAGTAATGTGAGAAGGCAGTAGGGAGGGCTGAGGGTATGCTGAGATGCGTAGGGAGAGGCATCAGCAGCAGAAAACAGGAAGTTGTTATCCCTCTGTACAGACAGTTGGTGAGACCCCATCTGGAGTACTGCATCCAGTTCTGGAGACCCCATCTCCGCAAGGACATAGACAGGATAGAGGCAGTCCAGAGGAGGGCAACTAAAATGGTGCAGGGTCTGCAAGAGAAGCCGTATGAAGAGAGAGACTAAAGGAGCTTAATATGTATACCCTTGAGGAAAGAAGGGAGAGGGGGGGACATGATAGAAACTTTTAAGTACCTCAGTGGAATCAACAAAGTCCAAGAGGGTAGCATCTTTCAGAAAAAGAGACGTGCAAGAACAAGGGGACACAATTTAAAGATGGGGGGTTCAGGGGCAATGTGAGGAAGTGTTATTTCACAGAGAGGGTAGTGGATGCATGGAACAGCCTTCCTGAGGAGGTTGTGTGGTCTAAAACTGTGGGAGAATTCAAGAATGCATGGGACAGACATAAGGCAATTCTTGTTGGGGGGTAGGAAGAAGTAGGCTGTTGGTTAACTAGGATCTGCAGCCTATCCTGTGAGGTAGAAATGGGCAGACTAGAGGCCAAGCGTCCTTATCTGCCGTCCAAAGTCTATGTTTCTGTGTGTAAGTGTACAATTTGTAACCAGTGCTTGCCAAGTTACAAGAGTATTAATCCACTCCAGAGTCGGGGCTCTACTAGAGGATTAATGCCCTGATTGGTGGTTGAAGCACTCGGCCTGTGGTTTATGCACCCCACCCCTGAAACCAGGCATTAATCCCTAGTAGAGCCTCCTGTCATGGATTAATGCTTACTTAGTAGGCGTGGAATTTATGAACTCTGATGTGCAGGAAGAAGGCTAAAGGAGAAGTGCGGGAGGTGAAGCCCGACCGCTGCACAGATTGGGGCTTCACCTCGATTCCACCTTTGCAGGCACCATAGTAAATTTAAGTTTAAGTACCCTAGCACTCAATAAAAATATCCAAAACCTCCCGTGCAACAGGAATTTTAAATATTGCACTCCCTCATTCCCCAGGATCTCATGGGTAATATCACAGAAAAAATGACACAGCACTGCCTGTCCATAATAGTGCCCTTATGTACAGAACTTTTACAGTATTTCTGTCTCCGATGCCCAACGCTGTTTTACAAAATTTGCCTAAATCCCATGGGTATCGCTGCATGTCTGTATTATTTGACTTGGTCTAGAGACTGGTGCCCATTATACAGTGCTGTTTTTACAGAATTTAGCTAAATCCCTTGGGTATCACTGCATGTCTGTATTATTTGACTTGGTCTAGAGACTGGTGCCCACTATACAGTGCTGTTTTTACAGAATTTAGTTAAATCCCATGGGTATGGCAGCTCACCCATTGGATTTAGGCAAATTTTGTAAAAACAGTGCTGGGCATCGGAGCTAAAGACATAGTAAAAGTTCCATACATAAGAGCACTATTAAGGGACAGACACTGTGTGCAGCGTCATTTTGTCGCATTATTACCAGTGAGAACTCATGGGGGTTGAGGAGTGCCATAATTAAAATGGCGGCTGCACTGGAGGTTTTGGATATTTTTACGAGTGCTCAGGTATTGAAACTATTAATTTACCATGGTGCCTGCAGGGGAATTGGAGAGGTGAAACCCCAATCTGTGAAGCAGTCAGGGCTTCATCTCTCCCCATAGAACTCCTCTAATGATTTGTTTGTTTTATGTTGGAGCAGGGGTTCTCAAATGGTGAGGCCAGCCTCCCTGAGGAGGCACCAACCTGTTCCAGGGGAGGCTCAAGCAAGTCTGAAAAAGTACTGTATTTAAATTTTGAGTTTTATGTATTTTGTGTGAAGAGATGAAGCAAACTGAAAGAGGATAATAGTAGGTGAATTTTATGTATTTATTTACTAATAGGTGACAAGGGAAGGTGAATGAGGGAAGGGTAGGGAGTGAATACATTTCAAAAGGTAACTGCAAAACAATCAAGAAATACACAGTGAACAATAGTGCAAACAAATATGAACAACAAACTAATAATGAAAGGTGGTAATTGATCAATTTGTAGACTAATGGCAGAACAGCCCAAATACAAGGATCGAGCATAGACGTGCTAAGAGCAATAGCAGGAAGGAGCAAAGTAATCCCAGAGAAGTTGCTTAGAGCAGGGAAGGAGGGGGAGAGGCAAAGTACGTAGGAAGGTTATTTCATATAGAGAGGAAACAGAGAAAGTAGTCTGACCCATGAAGGTAAGGCAGCAAGGGGTAACAATGGTTCAGAAATGAAAATAGCAAGAGCAAGTAGGCTGGCCTGTGTGTGGGTGGGGGTGGGGGGGGTTACAATAAGTTGAATAATAATATCTGTTTTGTTTATTTGTTATTCAGATAACACCTCTGAGCACAGGAGCTCTTTTTCAAAGGTTCCACATCAGTATAAGACAAAGAACTGAATGAAAGAACTGAATGTGAGCCAAGTACTCAAAGGGGTTTCAATTTATTCATGGTGTACTGCGCAAAGTACAGTATGTTATTTTTCTTTGGGGAGGCCCAATATTATTTGAGTTTGTGGGGGAGGCTCAAAATCTTTTCCATCGGTTTGGGGAGGCTCACCATGACAAAGTCAAGAACTATTGCATGCTAGGAGCATTAGTTCTCACACTTTGTGATTGTGAGCCTCCCCAAGCCATGAAAAATATTTTGAGCCTCAAATTTGGAAAAAATCTTGGGCCTCCCCACAGAAAAAATCTATTTTGCACAGTACACCAGGAATAAAGTTGACTAAGTATATTCTCTTTTTATTCAACTTATTATTATTATTATTGAAAATGTTTCACCAGGAAGAGCACGCTGAGCAAAGATGCTCGTCTCACGGTGCGACCTGGAGGAGGGGTTACAGAGGAGGCAGGCATACATACAGCACAATAGTTGAGTTTAGCAGTAGTGCAATACAGAATAAAGTACATGGTTTGGAGGGAATACATTTGAGCTAGTTACATAAGGAGAACAGTATAGAACAGTGATCATCAACGACAGGGTATACATATCATGGGTATAGGGCAAGGTAAGAACAATACAGAGCATCACATCAGGGAAAGGGTAACATATCATGGGTACACAACGAGGCAATACATGAATTACATAAGTGCCAGTAGCAGAACTAGTGTACCAGAACAGAACAGAACAGAACTTGAGTGCTAGTACAGCTTGAGCTGCAGTGGGATGCACCAGGTTGGCACTAGAAGTTGGAGAGCCAAGAAGGGGTAGAGGAGGTGGACTATTAAGCATTAGATACGTGAGGGGGGTAGGTTTGGGTGAGGTGGGAGGGAGGGAGAATGGTGTTGGTAGTTGTGGGTGGGGCAGAAGAGCGTATGTTAGATAGGAAGGGGGGAGAGAAGGGAGATGTTAGGGGTGAGAAGAGGGAGTAAGGGTGAGTGTAAGTGCGTAGAGCAGTATATAAGCCAGACAGTTAGGCGATGGCCAGGCCGCTGGTCAGGCGCTTGGGGGCAATGGGGGAGAGAAGCTATCAAGAAGGGGGGGTCAGGGGCAGTTGCAATTTGGTGCGAGGAAGTTAGAGAGGGCAGTGGATAAGGAGTATTTGGATGAAGAGTGGCAGATCTGGGTTGACAGGCCATTCCAGAGTTTAGGGAAGAGGTAAGAGAAGGCCGATTGGCCGGCGGTGGTCCTTTGGTGGGGATGGCTAATAGCCTAGTGTCAGTGGACCTGAGGGTGTGGGTGAGGGTAGGTGGGAAAGATAGGGAGGATGCGAGGTGGGCGGGAGGGAGCCAAGCCAGAGGTTGGAAGCCAAATTTAACACTATGAATTAGTCAAGTTGCTCAGGGATGGCATGGCCAGTGAGCGTAGAGCTCAGAGTGATGTGAGCGGGGGCCATCGAGGTCAAAGCGGCAGAATGCATTAAAGAGGGGGTCAAGTCTGGTTAGGGCGGTCTTTGAGGCGGAGCTGTAGACTACATCACAATAGTCGAAGGTGGGTAGAATCATTTTCAGGACTAAATCGTGTCTGACGGGTAGCGGGAGACAGGTGCGGTTCCTGTAGAGGGCGCCAAGTTTAGGGCGCAGTTTTGAAATTATGGCATCTACGTGTGTGGAAAAGAAGAGGTGGCGATCGAGCAAAACCCCTAGATACCTGAAGGAGAGCACTTCATCAAGGATGGTATTGTTTAGGGTATGGAAGATCAGTGGGGGAGGTGAGTTTGGATAGGCACTGTCTTGTGCCGAAAGACATAGAGACAGTTTTTTTGGCATTTAGGTAGAGTTGGTTGATATTGAACCAGTGTTGGATTTTGTTGAAGTCAGTTTGAAGTTTGGAAGTGAGTTCTTCGTGGGTTGGCCTGATATAAAAAGGACCGTGTCATCTGCATACATATGGATCGGTGGAGGAGCAAGAATTAGACAGATCATTTAGAAGTCTGGAGAAGAGGATGGGGCCAAGAACTGATCCTTGGGAACGCCGGTGGTGGTGGGGGGGGGGAGATGTGGGCAGCTATTTTAGTGGATTGTGTTCTATTAAGCAGGTAGGCACTGAACCAGTTTGTGGCAGACGCTGCTAACCCAACCCCAGATAAGCGGGAAAGTAGGAGAGAGTGGGATACCGTGACGAAAGCTTTTGCTAGATCAATGAAAATGGCGGCCGTGATTAGCCCTTTATCCATCCCAGTGAGGATGGAGTCTGTGAGTCTTAGTAGAGAGGAGGTGGTAGAGTGGTGTTTTCTGAAGCCAGACTGAAATGGGGTGAAGAAGTTAGTTTCTGAGAGAAAGTGGGAGAGCTGGAGTAGAACTAGGTGTTCTGGAGTTTGGCGAGGTGGGAGGAGGGAGATGGGAAGGTAATTAGTAGTGGAGGAGGATCACCACCTTTAGGAAGGGGTAGGACAGTGGCATGCTTCCATACGGAGGGAGGGACTCGGTGGTGAAAGATAGATTTAGTAGGGCAGGGGGGTAGCAATGGCGGGGGCAGAAAGGAAGAGGAGTTTGTTATCGAGACCATCAGGGGATTTGCCTTTGGAGGGGTTCAGGGAGTGAAGGGCATCTAAGGTTTCGGTAGGGGAGATGGGTCTGAAGGAAAAGGGATTCCTACCGGTTGGTAGGGGGATAGATGACTGAAGGGCGGATGTGGTTATGGATGTATGGCGGGTGGGTGTGGTTGGTGGAGGTAGGGAGTCGAGGAGGGCTAGGGCGCAGGTGGTGAAATAGGAATTAAACTCGGAGGCTACCTTTAGGGGGTTGGTGAGGAGAGTCCCTTGGACGAGGAGGAGAGGAGGGGGGCATTCTGTTTGGGGGGAGAAAAGGGAGTTAATGACTTTCCAGAATTTGGAAGGTCTGTCCAGATTTACATTTAGGGTGTTGTTGAAATATTCAGCCTTGGCTAAGCGGATGGCCTTTGTGCATTTGTTGCGGAGCATGCGGTATGTGACAAGGTTGCTTGGGAGGAGCGTAGATTTGTAGTTACGCCAGGCCTTGTCACGGGCTTGTTGGCAAGCTGTCAACTCAGGGGATATCCAGGGTAGGTGAGACCTGCAGACTCTAGCCCGGTGCAGGGGGGCGTGTTTGTCCCAGGCGGTGAGGAAGGTGTTCCGAAAATGCATAAAGGCCGAATCCATGTTAGAGCAGTTTGAGCTTGGGTCCCAATTTGAGTGAGATAGATCTTCCAGGAGGGGGGGGGAGAGGTTGAGGATTTGTATAGGCGTTGGAATATAAATTTAGGGGGATTTAACTCTGTGGATTTTGCGGACCATGTAGATTAGGTGGTGGTCGCTAATGGAATCAGGAGAGGCCTGAACTGATGACGCGGTGTGGGTGGGATGTAAGTGCCCAGTCTAGTAGCGAGTGATTACCGGACTTATGGCTTGAGCGGGTGGGTTCCATGATGGTTTGGGTAAGGTTGAGAGCGGTTACCTCTGTTTGGGTTTTGTTAAAAGTGGGTTCTAGCCAGTTGTGGTTAAAGTCACCCATGGCATAAAGTTCACCCGACTGGGCAAGGGATGAGAGTTGGCACAGTAAGTCGGTGATTATTGTGGTTGGTGTGCCTGGGCAGCAATAAATACCCGCCATGAAGCTAGGTAATGAGGAGGGAAGGGACAGCTTTACCATAAGAAGCTCGTAAGCTTTGGGTTCAGCTTTTGTGAGAGAGACAGTGAAGTGGAAGGCTGATCTGATGGAACAGCCACCCCTCCGCCTCTGGTGGGCGGTCTTGCCTTGCGATAGTGAAACCAGGAATAGCAATGGTATTATCTGGTAGGCTGGCGTTTAGCCAGGTCTCAGATAGAATGATTATGTCAGGGGCATGGTGGGTGGCTAGGACCTGAAGCTGATCGAGCTTAGGGGCTAGGCTACAAATATTTAGATGGAGAAGGCATAAGCCTCGGGGGAGGTAGTCTGGTCGAGTGTCAGTGGTGGCTTTGGTTGAGGGGTTAGGTATGGGGTGGGCTGGCCCTGAGGTTAGGGTTGGGCCGGGGTTAGGGTGTATATCCCCTGCAGCCAGAAGGAGTAGGGCAATGGTTAGGTGGCAGCGTAGAACCCGGAGAACAGGGACTTTATGCGCTGGCTGGGGACGTCAGTAGGGTGTGCTGAGTGCCCGCCACCCCTGACCCGCACCCCAGGTTTTACTTGTCACTCCTTTTTCTGACTCTTGGGCCCTTGTTATGCTGTTTCCTCTCTATCTGGAACAACCAAACTTAGCCACTTCATCTCTCCTCTCTTTACCCTGTTGTTAAGCAACTTCCTGTTCCCTTACCTCAGGTAATACCTGAAAACGTGCCTTGGATCTCTGCTTTTCCCAGTCATTAATTTACATGTAAATACCTACTATAGAAATGAACCATGACTCTGTGTGCCTTTCCAAGTCACTAATTTGCATATAAATACCTATTGTCGAAACAAGCGTTGACTCAGCATGCCTTCCCCAGGCATTAATTTACATATAAATACACACCTATAAACAAGCTTTGGCTCAGTGGAGACTTCCTGGTCACATATTTGCGCATAAGTAAAGTAATTCTCCTGCAATTATCCATATTTAATTTGTTTTATCCTTTCACACAAAATAGCCAAAACTTAAAATTTAAATACTATACATACCCAGACTTGACTGAGCCTCCCCTGGAACAACTTGGGGCCTCACCATTTGAGAACCACTGTGTTAGAGGTTTTCATATAATAGAGTCATTTACAGTTGACAGGTGTGTCTATTTCAAATATAGATAACTATTTTAAAATCAGGATAAGATCAGTTGACCCCTAAGAGCTAACACAAGTGGCAGAGTGTGTTAGGTTGTTTAGGAAATTTGATTTTAGTATGTTTATCTTTTTCGAGGCCATCTTCCTTCATAGGACCACACATATTAAACTGTAAAACAGCATTGGGATCACTTGGAAACATTTTCTAGCTTGGGCCGCTCATGATGCCGTGTCTTGGTGGCACCTTTATATCACTGGCGCCCCATATCTCATCAGTTTCTTTTCTGTCATTGGCCACTTTTGTAAAATGGAAGAAACGCCTTCGTCATTTTCACTTGTTTAAGATTTCTTTTTTTTAATTTATGTTGATTGAATATTTCCATACACACATGTATCAATTAGACTTGGTACAGATTTCAGTAGTGTCACAGTAGACTACTCATTCATATCTAAAAATCATAGAAGTCTTTCATTTATTTCCCAGAAAACGTGACTCAGGGTTAGTTACCAGTGTCCTGTTATATTTTTAAGGAAAAAAGTCTAGGTCAGTCTCTTGGCAATAAAGTACCCATCGTTGCCACTTAAGCCTGAATTTCTGCGTGTGATCTTGAATTTTAGCCGTAAGGTTTTCCAACTGGTAGATTTCTTGCACAATAGCTTTCCAGTCCTGAATAGAAGGGATCTGTTGGGACATCCATCTTCTAGTGATGGCTTTTAAGCTGCTATAAATAAAATTGGCAACAATGTTCTGATCCACTGAGAAGAGTGGTCCAGGTAAATAGAGAGTAATAAAATTCCCCGTTAGTTCTACCGTTTCACCCAGACAGTTGGACAGTTCCGTCTGCAGGACACACCAAAGGGCATTAGGAGAGGCAGAGCCATAAAATATGGCCCAGATCTGCCAAATGGCAGCCACATTTCCTCAACAGAAACCTTATGTGGCGGGAGGAGTTTGGACAGTATCATAGGGCGCAAAGTATCTGGAACGAATTTTCCAGGAAAACTCCCACCAGAAGGGGAGGAAGTTACCCAGACCACTGACAGAGGTGTCACCAACCAATCGGAGAATTGAACCTCCGAGCCTAGGTCTACATTCCATCTATCCAAAATCGATTGTGTTGAATCTCCCAGCATGTCCATAGCGCATTATATATGTTACCTATGAGGTGATCCCAAGGTGCCCCGGATGGTATCAATGAAAATTTCTAGCAGAGGAGGATTTGGGGTTGGGAGTTTGCAGATATCATCCAGTGGTGGAGTGTATGATTTCTGACTTGGAGATATCTAAAAAGTCGGTGTTTAAGGCCATATTGAGTTTGGGGACTCTCAAAGGATAGTAGCCCTGCTCATTCAAAATTGGAACAGTTGCGACAAGCCTGACTGACGCCATTGGGAAAAAGCTAGATCCATATGGGAGGGCTGAAAAAGGTTGTCCTTAGAGGGTTTTTTACAATAATCATATATTGACCGGAATTCGGGCCTATTTCGCAACGTGTACCAAATCCGGAAAGTACAGGATGTTATCCGTGTAAAGTGTGTCAAAGGGGGTGTGTTATTTATGGAGGAGAAAAGAAGGGCAAAAATATCATGCATGTCATTTAGGGTGAATTCCAGGGATTTCCATGGTGTAGTATAGCCATTAGTCAAGTATGAGAGTATGCAAAAAAGACGCCTGGGCATAAAGTTTTAGGTTAAATACATAGATCGTGAACAGTGTCGGCGAAGAAGGGCCTATGGCCCACTCAGTCTGCCCATTTGAGCTTGTAAGTTCAGTTTATGTTTCCTAGAAGTCTGTTGCCTTACCCTGACCTCCAGAATTCCTTTATGTCTATCCGTGCATTCTTAAATCCCGTGATTGTTTCAGCCCCACCACTTCCTCTGGCAGGGTGTTCCACTTGTCCACCACCCGTTCTGTGAAGAAATTCTCCCTCACGTTTCCTCTGAATCAGCCTCCTCCAACTTCATCCCATGCCCTCTAGTCCTGGAACATCTTTTCGCTAAAATAGTGTATCCTCCAACTTCATCCCATGCCGCCTAGTCCTGGAACATCTTTTCACTTAAAAATAGTGTATTCCTGCACCCTGTTCCTCCTGTAAGATACTTGTATGTCTCTATCATATCCTCTCTCTCCTCCCTCCTCTCCTCCAGGAGTACGTGTTCAGTTCCTTCAACCTGTCCTCATAGGACTTATGATGCAATCCATGCACCATCTTTGTTGCCCTCCTCTGAACCTTCTCTACCCTGTCTATGTCCTTACGTAGGTAAGGTCTCCAGAACTGTACATTGTACTCCAGGTGGGGCCTCACTAGTGTCTTGTATAGTGGAATTATGACCTCCTCTTTCCTGCTGGTGATGCCCTGCCTATGCATCCCAGCATCCTATTTGCTTTACTGGCTGCCTTGTCACACTGTTTCCTACTTTGAGGTCATCAGAGATGATAACCCCAAGATCCCTTCCTGCTTGGTGCATGCTATATCCTCACCCCAACTGATATATTGTGCCAGGGTTTTTGTGCCCCATATGCATTATCTTGCATTTGTTTGCATTGAATTTCAACTGCCAAACCCCTGACAATTCTTCAAGTTTCTGCAGGTCCCTTCTCATTCTGTCTACACCCTCTGGTGTGTCTACTCTTTACAGAGCTTTGTGTCATCAGCGAACAGTGAAATTCTGCTTCTAGGTCCCATGCAGTGTCACTGATGAAGATGTTGAATAGGACGGTCCCAGCACTGATCCCTGTGGTACCCACTGGTCACTCTTCCCTCTGTGGAGTGACAGCCATTTACCACCACCTCTGTGTCCTGCCACCCAGCCAGTTACCTACCCACCACACTACTGTCCTGCCCACACCCATATTCCCCAGTTTGTGTAATAGTCTTCTATGTGGCACAGTGTCAAAGGCCTTGCTGAAGTCCAGATAGGCCATGTCCACTGCCCTCCCCTGATCCACCTCCCTAGTCGCCCAGTCAAAAAATTCAATGAGGTTGGTCTGACATGACCTCCCCCTGGTGAAACCATGCTGCCTTGAGTCCTGTAGTCCATTGACAACCAGATGCTCCACCAATCTCTCCTTCAGTAGTGCTTCCATGATCTTCCCCACTACCGAGGTGAGGCTGACTGGTCTGTAGTTCCCCGCTTCCTTTTGTTCCCACTTTTGTATAAGGGGACTACATCTGCTGTCCTCCAGTCTTTGGGTACCTCCCCTGTTTCCAGTGATCGGATAAACAGGATAGCCAGAGGTTCAGCCACCACCTCTCTTAGTTCCTTAAGGACCCTGGGGTGCACCCCATCTGGCCCCACTGCTTTATCAACTCTTATCCCTAAAATCCAGGATACGTGTTTTTGTGTGGTTTGGTTCTGCTCTTTCTGTGATTTCAAACCACAATGACTGGTGGTCACTGTTCCCCAGGTGCTCCCCCACTGTTACCCTCATCACACTGTCCCTGTTTGTGAGCACAAGGTCCAATATTGCCTTCTGCCGAGTTGGTTCCATGACCAGTTGCTTGAGGAAGGCCCCCTGAAGGGAGTCCAGGATAAATCTGCTCCTAGTTGATGCTGCTGCTGGGATGCTCCAGTCCACGTCTGGAATATTGAAGTCTCCAACCAGTACTACCTCACCCTTGTCTGCCATCTTTTGGATGGCTAGCATCAGCTCCCTATCTGTTTCTTCCTCCTGGGCTGGTGGTCTATAGACCACACCTGTGCGGATGGCTGGCCCCATTTTCCTTTCCAGCTTAACCCACAGTATCTCTCCCCCATTTTGTTCCTCCTGGATCTCTGTGGCCCTTATGTCATTTTTCACATACAGTGCCTCCTCCTCCTTCCTGCCTCCCTGTCTCTTCTGAATATGTTGTAGCTAGGTATGGCCATCTCCCAGTCGTGGTTATCATTACACCAGGTTTCAGTGATGGCCACATTGTCCAGGTCTGACTTCACCATGACAGCCTCCAGATCTTCCATCTTGTTGCTAAGGCTCCTGGCATTTGCACACATGGCTTTCCATGATTTGACCTCCCTAGACTGTTTCGCTGTTCTACTCCAGCCCCTTCCTTGGTTGTCCTTTATCCCTGGTTCTCCTTGCTGTCTGCTCTTCTGCTGAATTTTGCCCCTTTTCTGCCTATCCACCTCTTGGGCGCTAATCTCCATCTTTTGCACACTGCTTTGTAGAGATAGCCACTCCTCTGGTTCACTGGTTCTACTGCTAGCTGTGGGGGTGATCAAGTAGGTACCCTCCTTGCTGGCCTGCCACCCCTTTGCTAGTTTAAATGCTTGTCAATGTAGCATTTAAACTTATCATTGAGTGCTTGATTCCTCCAGGATGGATGCAGGCCATCAGGCTTGAACAAACCTCCATCCCTCCAGGTGGGTCCCCAGTCACCAATGAATCCAAACCCTTCCTCACAGCACCAGTTCTTCAACCATGAGTTAAAGTTCCTTGTGCATGCACCCCATGCTCTCCTTGCCTCTCGTAGGTAGTACTTCTGAGAAAGTGACAGAAGTAGCTACTTGCTTGAGACCCCTCCCCAATTTCCTAAACTCTTCCTGAACTTCCTTTGGCTCCCCATTTGCCAGGTCATTAGTACCTAGGTGAATAATGACATCCAGCTCACCCTCCCGTCTTGCCTTCCCAGTGATCCCCAGGATCTTCCTTCCATCCCTCCCTCCATGCCGTGGCACCTGGTAGGCACCTCACCTCCCTGTCCTCCCCCTCCTGTGTTCCTAGCTGGATCTCTCTTATGATGGAGTCCCCCACCAGGATTCGCTTCCTCCTCCTCTGGAGTCCACTGCTTTCTCCACTGAGGTTACCTCCTTGGCTAACCTCCACATCCTTTCCTTCCACTTCTCTGGGTACCTCTATTTGGTTGTCCCCATTTGCCAGTGTGGCATATGAGTTCTTGAGTGGAATAGGATCTGGGATGTGCCTCTGCCTGACTGCTCTAACCCTCCCTGAGCCCACTGTCATCCAAGTACTCCTCGTTCTGGGCATCCTTTGAGGCAGCTGCATTGGACTGGATGGTCTCTGGATAGGGGTGATGGTACTCCTGACCCAGTTTACTTCCACTCTGAGTCTGGTTACCTCATCCCGCAGTCCAGAGATGCATGCAGATAGGGCAGCACCTCAGTGTCCAGAAGGTCTGCCTGAATATGGCTGCCCCCCAGCCACTGCATTGCACCACTCCCCACATTATACTGCAATTATACTGCTGTTCCACTACTTGTCTGCTACTGAAGATCTCCTATTTCCCTTTTTATTAATTAAAATCCTGCCACTGATCCTCAGATACTTTTCTTTTTAAAAAAAGAAAATAAACCAAGAAATAAATAAATGAATCAAAACACTTGTCATGCTGAGGGTGGGCTTCTTCACCCTTATGCTTCTCCTACTCCACAGCCCTTACTATACCCTGTGTTTATCTCCTGTCAATCAGATTTAACAGGGCATATAATTAAGAGTTGGGGGAAGGGGGGGACGAAAATTTGCAGCAATTAAAGACAGCAAAGAAATACACCACCACTACGTTTTAAATTTTCAACAGCCCAAAACAATTCTAAGTAAAGACAACAAAGAAAATACAGTGTCACTAAAGCCCACAATCTAAGTTTAAAGAAAAATAGCAATTACCAGTTACTGTAAAGCACTGAATTGAATATGTTTCCTTCCCCTTCTGGCTTCTTCTGTTTCCAGTGATCGGCTAAACAGGATACCCAGAGGTTCAGCCACCACCTCTCTTAGTTCTTTAAGGACCTAGGGTGCACCCATCTGGCGCCATTGCTTTATCGACTCTTATACTTCCAGCTCCTTCAGGACTCTTTCTCGTGTAAAAGGGACTTGTGTCCATTTCTGCACCATTCTCACCCCTTGTTCTCCTTCAGACCCATTACCCTCCTCTTCCTCAGTAAAGACTGAGCAGAAATACCTGTTCAGTATGTCAGCTTTACTGTTGTCATCCTTCACGGCCCCATCCTCCTCCTTCAGTCTCGCTATCCCTCCTTTGCCTTTCTTTTTCACTTATGTACCTGTAAAGGTTTTCTCCCTCTACCCACTGATTTTGCAGTGTGTTCTTCTGTCTGAGCTTTGGCTTCCTTACTGACCTCCCTGCCTCCCTTTGCTTCTCCTGGTACTTCTCCCTATCCCCTTCTGCCTGTGTCTTTTTGTATTGCCTGAATGCAATCTTTTTGGCTTTCACTTTCTTTGCTACCTCTTTGGAAAAACATAATGGTCTCCTCTTCCTTTTCCTCTTGCTAACCTGCTTAATGCATAATTCTGTTGCTCTTGTAATCCCCATTTTAAATACTGCCCACTGTTCCTCAACTCCTGATTCCTTCCCATTCCCTTAATGCCTCTTTCAAGTATCTCCCCATTTTCCCAAAGAATGCCCCCCTAAAATCCAGGATACGTGTTTTTGTGTGGTTTGGTTCTGCTCTTTCTGTGATTTCAAACCACATTGACTGGTGGTCACTGTTTCCCAGGTGCTGCCCCACTGTTACCCCCATCACACTGTCCCTGTTTGTGAGCACAAGGTCCAGTATTGCCTTCTGACGAGTTGGTTCCATGACCAGTTGCTTGAGGAAGGCACCCTGAAGGGAGTCCAGGATAAATCTGCTCCTAGTTGATGCTGCTGGGATGCTCCAGTCCATGTCTGGAATATTGAAGTTAGGTAGATTTACTCCACCCCGGGTGGCCGAGAGTTTGAGGACAGGGAGACAAATTCTGGGGCTGTTTGCCCTATAAATCTGGAGAGCAATTTATCCCAAGATTTAAAATGAAAGGGTGAGGAAGTAAGGACATTCTGAAAAGGTATAGGAGCCAAGGGAGCACATTCATACGGATAGTTTCTATCTGTTGAAAAAAGGATAGTGGAAGAGATGACCACCTTTCCAGATTATTCTGGATGGTGATGGTGAGTGGTTCATAATTGACCATCTCCATTACCCCTAAGTTCAGTGGGATATAAATCCCTAGGTATTTAATTTTCGTAGATTTCCATCTCAAAGGAAAAAGATGGTGAAGATTATTCATTGGGGTAAAATTAAATAGAAAAGCTTCTGATTTTGAGATGTTTAATTTGAGGCCTGAGAAGGTCTCGTATTGTTTGAGTATGTTCCAGTTCGCAAGGATAGAAGTATCCAGCTATAAAAGGGTCAACAGAATATCGTCCGCAAACATGCTAACTTTATATTGTTGTTGGCCTAATGGGATGCCTTCTGTGACAGAGGAGGTTCTGAGGACCACTCCCAATGGCTCTAAATAGAGGGCAAACAAGAGAGGGAACAGAGGGCAACCCTGCCTGGTGCCCCGTGATAAAATAAAGGGGGAAGATATCAAGATAACCCACCATTAACCTTCAAATATGCTTGGGGTGTGACATAAAGATTCTTCAGCCACTTCAGAAATTATTCTGGAAAATTAAACCTCGACAGGGCGTCCCAGAGGAAAGGCCAGGAGACCCTGTCGAAGGCCTTCTCCGCATTTAGACTAATAATTGCCACTGGGATTCGCCTGTTACAGATATATTCTATAAGTAGTATAGTCCTACGGATATTGTCCATGGTACTTCTATTTTAATAAAACCAGACTGATCCTTATGGATTAGGCTGGGTAAAAACACTCTCCGGATGGGAAGCCCAAATTGCTGTGAAAAGTTTATAGTCGTATTAAGGATCGAAATTGGGCGGTAAGAAGAGGGGCTAGTAGGATCTTTATTTTGTATTAGTATATTGGCTAGGTAGCATAGGCCCAGGAGGGAGGTGGAAGAACCTTCACCCACTTCTCTAAGGTAGAAAGTAAACTGGAGGAGTTCTCATTCTTAAACATTTGATACCATTCAGCAGGCAACCCATGGGACCCGGACAACGATGAGATGACTAAGACGTGATGCAGGAAGCGATTTCATCTAAGGTAATAGGGGATTCAAGTCGGGCCTTCTGGGTTACCGTAAGGCGAGGGAGAGGAAGAGTTCCCAAAAAGGACTTGTCTCTCTTCATGGGTGGATGTGTCTTCCGCGTGATAGAGGTCTTGGTAAAAAGTCATGAAGGAGCGGGTGATGTCCGCCTCCCTGTGAGACAGCTCCCTAGTAATTGGATCTTTAAGTTTTAGAACCGTAGAGGAGCTTTTCTGTCCCCTAAGGCGACTTGTTTAAGATTTCTAATTTGTTTTTCTACCACCAGTACTATCAGTGCAGTCTCTGCTTTTTCCTTCCACCAATGTGGCATTAAGCTATTTTGCAGTGATGCTCATCAGTTGTGTGCTTACGGCCTTAGCATTTCACGATATAAAATACTGTTCTGTCAAGGTTTCAACCATGCCATGAGGTGACACCACTGAAAGATATTGGAGAACTCTGTGTGAAATTGGAAAACATCAGAAGTACAACTTTCATGTCTGTGACAGGGTCCCTCAGCATTCTACTGGAACAGGCTCACTAGGAGCTTTTGCTGTTCTCCCCATTCACTGATGTGCTTGTCTCCTAGACAGCAGCATTGTTCTTCGAAAGATAATTCTTATTCAGTAAAGAGTCACCTCTGTGCTTCTCCCTTTAAGTCCAGGTCTTCTTTGAAGCAGTGTGAGGATAAGTCTAAGGTCACTTCATTGGCCTTCATTGCTGGTCCAACCGTTGTTGAGAAACCAAGGTCAACTGCAGGCTAAAGCATAGGTCCCGTAGTGACCCTGCAGCTTACAACTGACGTCATCAGTGAGCATCACCATCAGTGCTAATGCCACAGTTTTGACCATATTATTTGACTTGGTCTAGAGACTATTGCCCACTATACAGTTAAATACATTCTTGTTGCTGCAGGCTGTTGTCGCACCTGTCAACACATTCTGCCTAGGAGAGCTCCTGTCCCTATTCAGTACAGCTGCCTGAGACACAGAATTTGGCTCCTGTGATTCATCTTCAACCTCTTCAGCCTGAAACCTGATGAGAGGAAGAGGATGAATACAGACCAGATCTGCTGGCTGAACAGGAAAGTAAAGAGGATAATAAAATTCCCATCTGTCACGGGTCTGACTCCAGTTCCAGTCTTCTCTGGTAGGAAAGACATTATAGTTTGTACCCCAAGACACCTCTTCTAGACTGTAATTAATGTGCCTCATGCAGGAAAACCTCCCGTTTTCTATGAGGTGGAAAACTTCACTAAAAAGCATCTATATGAATTCTTCAAAGTCCCTACTGTCTCACTTTTCAGGGATTGTAGGGAATATGGGCAGACTGGATGGACCTGTTTTTTTCTTTCTGTCATCATGGTCTATGTTTCTATGTTTCCTCTATGGTCATCCATCCTATCTATCCTGCATTAGAAGATACTGCTGAGGCAGTCTGACATAGGCCCAGCACTACCTGCAGTCTCTAGGAAAGTGAATAAAAAATACCCTGCCCTTTCAACCAAGTCATAGTATGCCACTCAGCCTGAAACAGACTTGTTTGTGGTGACTCATGATAGTTCCAGAGCACCTCGACATGTGAGCACTAACCCAATGACAAGGAATCTAGAAAGATAAAATGGGTAAATAGACCTTTGCCTCTGCTACATTAGGTCTCCATATTGCCAGCTGTTAGGCGCATATGATAAATATCAGAACATCCTGTGGAAGTTTATTTCTACCATTGTGGATAGAATGCTTGATACCACCTCCAAGAAGGAAACTCAACATTGTGTTAACCATGACTTGGAAGTGGGCAAGCATTTAGTGCATTCTGTTTAAGGTACCTCTGATGCTTCCACTTACGAACATACGAAATTCGCCAACAGAAAAAGGCCTTATGGTCCACCGAGTCTGCTCAGTTGTGCAGCTAGCAGCCTTTATTTTGCAGCTGCCCCTCCCTCTCTTGCACCCCTTCCCTTGACCCTCCTCTTAATCTGTCCCATCCCACCCTTGAGCCCCCCACTATTCTACTGGATACCACCTCTGCCGGCAGTGCATTCCACCTGGCCGCCACCCTCTTTGTAAAAAATTGTCTTCTCATCTCCCTCCTGAACCTTTCCCCCTCAGCCTCATATCATGGCCTTGGGTGTCCCTCTCCTCCCTTAGATTAAAAAGCCCCTCAGTACAAGTCCTGTTTATCCCTGTCATGTACTTGATGGTTTCAGTCATATCTCTCCCTCCTCACCTCCAGTGAGTACATGTTTAATTCCTTCAGTCTCCTCTCGTATGTTAAGTCCCCCAGTCCTTTGATCATCTTTGTCGCCCTGCATTGCACCCCGTCCGGTAGTCTAACGTCCCTCTTCAGGTCCAGGCACCAGAACTGCATGCAGTACTCCAGGTGTGGCCTAACCAGTGACCTATACAATGGCAGAATCACCTCCCCACTCCTTGAGGATATATGCTCCTAGCAATACAACCCAGCATCCTCTTGGCCTTTATAGCCACGTTTCTACATTGTGCTGAGTTGTTCATTGCCCTTATAATAGAGCACCCCAGATCCTGCTCCTCTTCCTCCTCCGTCACGCCAACTGCTTGCCTCCCTGATGGTAGCTCTCCTCAGGTTTTAACCCCAAAGTGCAGCACCTTGCAATTTTTGGTATTGAATCCCAGCTGCCAGGTGTCCGACCAGGACTCCAGCTTAGCCAGATCCTCCTGCAGCCCTTGCCAACCCCATGGTCATTGACCACCACTCCCATCTTGGTGTCATCAGCAAACAGACTGATTTTGCTCTTGATGCCCACCGAAATGTCTGCAGTGAATATCCCAAACAGCACTGGTCCCTACACCCAGCTCTGCAGAACTCCACTTGTCACCGCCCTTGGGGATGATAAATTCCCCCCTCCCAACACTCTCTGCTTCCTCCCCTGTAGTTAGTTCACCACCCAGCCCACCAACTTTGCTCCCACCCTGTATTTTGTAGCTTACTTTCCAGTCTCCCATGCGGCGCGAGTCGAATGCCTTACTGCAGTCAAGATACAGGACATCCACTGCATGGCCCTGTCCAGTTGTCTAGTTACCCAATCATAATACTCTACCAGGTTGGTCTGGCATGTCCTGCTAGTGACAAAGCCGTGCTGCTTACTGTGCTGTAGCCCACTGGCCTCCAGAAGGGACACCAGCTTCTCTTTCAGGATTGTCTCCGTCAACTTTCCCACAATGGATGTAAGGCTCACGGTCTATAGTTCCCCAGATCATCTTTGTGGCCACTCTCATGGAGAGGTACTATGTGAGCCATCCTCCAATCCTGAGTGCGCTCCCGAATCTAGTGAGGTATTGAATAGGTTTGAAAAAAGGCCTATGAAGTATCTCTACCAGTTGCTTCAGTACCCTGGGATGAATGCCATCTGGCCCTGGTACCTTGTCCACCATCAGCACCCTTAATCCCTCTGGTACCCTGTCCTCTGTGATCCCCTGTCTGTCACACCCTCCTCCTCCCTCCTAATTCCCACTTGGGTATCTCTCCCTCCTTTTCCTTGGTAAATACAGAGCAGAAGTTTTCATTTAATGCTTCTGCCACATCCCTTCCTCCCTCGCCTCCACCCTTCCCTCCTAATCCTTTCTATATTGTCCTTGCCAGCCTCTTTTCTCCCTGATGTACCTGAATAATTCCTTCTCTCCCTCTTTAATGCCCTGTGCTAGCCTAGGCTCCTTGACACCTTTGCTGCCCTTACAGCCCTTGTCACCTCCTCCTTCCTTCAGGTACTCCTCCCTGTCCCCCCGTCTTCTTGTACCTCCTAAAGGTGGCTCTTTTCTTCCTTATCTTTTCTGTGATTCCATTGGTCACCCAGCTAGGTTTCTTAGCCCTTGCCTTCTTACTCCTAGTCTTGACACAGGTTTTTGTTGCCTCCGCTATCCCCTCTTAATGAGCTCCCACCTCTGTTTAGTGTCCATATTAGGGTCAGTTTTGGGCACATGCTCCTTAACTATTTTGCCCATGCTCCCGAAGTTGGTCCTCCTGAAGTCCACTGCTGTGTCAGACACTACTCATTCCTCACCCATATCCAGTGTGAACCATAGCAAGTGGTGGTCGCTCCCCGCTTATGCAGCTGCCTCTGGTATCTGCCCTCATTGATATTCCTGGCTATGTGTTGCTGGGTTTGCCACTGATATGCAACTACCTGTGCTTCATGCTCCCTTCTGTGGCTCTAAACTATTCAACCACAACATGGAAATGGCCCTCTAGGAGCTGCAGTCATTCTAGATGACTCTTCTCTCCCTTAAGTCCCTCATTCCCCATCCCCTTTGCAGTAGGAGAGGCAACTCTTTCACAGGGCCTCCTGCTCCCAGGCTTAAGCAGTGAAAGCCTGTCTCGTGCTTTTTCAAGGCCCCAATAGGTAAGGCACAGGGTAGGTCTTCCACCACCCCTCCCCCTTCTTCTGAATCCCGTCCTTCACTCATGCCCCACTACCAGGGATTCATGTTATGGGCAGGATCACCTTGTTCCTGCCCAAGTGGCAGGAGAGCACTTTAGGTGGGTATGAGATATTATTCAGGAAGATCAAACATCCTTTGCATCTTCCAAGTCCTTGATTTTATCCTCCAGTCTGTTCAACAGACCTGTGACCAAAATTCACATTCGGTTGGCAAGAAAGGGTGATTTAGCTAGTGCCCCTTTCCAAACTGAATCAGGGTTTTCACTTTTCCATATTTTCTGCTACCAGAGAAGAAATGGTATCAGTGTCCTGTCTTAGATCTCTGCGGTCTGAATGAGTACAAAAACCTTATGATGGTTTCTCTTCAGTCCCTCCTCTGTTATCAGAGTGGGACTAGCTCTGTGTCCAGGATATGCAGAATACTGTCATCAGCATTACCTGTAATTCTGTCTTGAAAACCAGTTGTACCAATTTTGAATCTTGGCCATTTGTTTTTCCTGAGTGCTACAGGACTTTACTAAATGCATCACTATGACAGCTGTGGCCCTTTTCGAGAGACCTTGTGTATTCCCATATCTGGAAGATTGGCTGCTCAAAGCCTCTGCCAGGGATCTGGCTGTACAGACCTTATACCAGAGTCACCTGTTGTTCAACCAACTGAAAATTTCAGTCAGTGAGCCCAAGTGAGTTCTGGTCCCGTGCCGTCTACTGTTTATAGGTGCAGATTTAGTTGTCATGCAGGCTACGGCATTCCTTCTAGAGAAACCTGCTTCCTTCCTGATTGCTGAAGCTCACATGATTGCCTGCAGAGATCAGATCAGTGCCAGGTCCATGCTCAGACTGCTCTGGCTGATGGCCGCTGCTTTCGTAACCGTCCCACTGGCTGGTCTCCAGATGAGTATTCCCCAGTGGATGCTGCATGCCCAGTTGGCCCTAGCTGTTCAATCCCTGGATCACCTGGTCAGTGTCTCATCACCGTTACAGTGTAACCTTTCTTGGTGGCAAGACCACTGCCATCTATTAAGGGAGACCCCATTCCTCTATGCTTCTCCTTCAGGTGGTTCTCAGCCACAGATACCTCCAGGATGGAATAGGGAGGGGTGCCCACCTGGCATACTTCCAGACCGAGGGTAGTCGGTCCCTTGCTGACAGTTCTCTCCACAGCACCATTCTGGAGACGAGGGCTGCTTTCTTGGCCTCCAGGCTTTTGCCCCACACATTCAGAGCTGTCCGCTTCTGTTGCTGTTAGACAGTGTGTCAACACAACCTCAACAAACAAGGAAGTACCTACTTCAACTCCTCCCCCTCGTAGAGAAGCAGTGTGGGATTGGGATTGGGAGTGAGCTCTGTACTATTCTGCACCGCTCTGAATGTTCTGGCAGATGCTCTCAGAAGGTTGGTCATTCCAGCCCATGAGTGAAGAGCTCTTGGGCACGTGGCCACAAGTTCTTTGCTCACTGGTGTCAACCGAACTGGACCTGTTTACATCCCTATAAAATGCTAAATTGCTGCATTTGCTTGTTCCAAGGCCTGTAGTTTTTGGTGAGAAGCAGTGTTCCTCTCCTGACAGGGATGTTCCTGTATGCATTCCCTCAGGTCCTCTAATCTAGGAGGTATTGTTGAAGCTCTGGGTAGAACCAGCCCCTCTAATTCTAGAGACCCTGTACTAGCCTAGACAAATTTGGCTTCCTCTGCTATACCATGTGGCACTCGAACCTTCGGTTCCGCTCCCTTTACATGCAGCAGTACTTTCTTAGTTCCATGGCAGCCTATTGCATCTGGACCTTTGAGCACTGAACCTTCATGCCTGGCTCCTGAGGATGTAGGACTATGCAGACTCACAGTTTCTTCTGTTGTATCTGACATTCTGTTGGCAACTAAGAAGTCATCTGCTTGGCACACAAAGAAGCAATCTACTAAGGACACATATTCCCTGAGGTGGAAATGCTTCTGTGTTTGGTGTGCCTCTAGCACCCTGCACCCCTTTTCATATCAAGTCTAGCGGGGTTTATGTTTTTTACTTTCTGATCTTACTTCGAGGAGGAGCTCTTGCAGCAGGCTATAACAATTAGGACTACTGGCACAGGCCTTAGGACGCACCGGAAAAAACTTAGCAGTACCCAGCGGGGACGCCCCCCCCCCATCGGCTCCGCCCCATCGGTCAGCTGTAAAATGGGGAAGACCCCGGCTCCACCTCAGTTCCTTCTCACCGCAGACCCGCTCTTGTTGGGAAGTTCTTGCTGTGCTTTTCAAGTAGTTCCAGCAAATTTGGTCTTTTTCTTAGGTTTTTCTACATTTTTTTTCTCGACTTTGCAGTCCGTCCTTCCACCTGACCTCACTACCGTCACATGTCCTCACTGTCATCGGTCTCCTCCGGTCCCAAGAAGATGAAGTGCACCTGTGGCCACCAGATCCCATCCAAGGATGGCCATGATCAGTGTGTCTTCTGCCTGGGACCAGACCACAACTTCAGATCCTGCAAGATGTGCAAGGGCTTCACAAACAGGACTCTGATCAGATGCCTGAAGGCCTTCAAAGCCCACCTGCTAGAACAGAAAATGGACGTCCTGCAGTCTTCTCCTGGGGAAAAGGACAAGCACCGGGATAAGTCCCAGAAGTCCCGGGACAAGGACCATAGCCGGCCCCATCATCATTCTACATCCCGGTCTCCCCATCGAAAGGCCTCCTCCTCTGGCTTGGGCGGGTCTGACCGCTCAAAGCACTCCAGGCATGAGGAGAAGTCGAGGCCAGAAGCTCCTGCCAAGTCACCAACATCGGTCCCGTCGGGAGCTTCTACCAGCAAGCCATCCAAGGCGAAGGTTACGCCTTTGCGGATTTCCTCCATTCCGGCAGAGTCAAGAAAGGCCTTTACTTCGGCCAGTGCCTCAGCTTTACCGAGGAAGGCCTCGACTACAGTCTTACCAGCCATCAGACAAGGACCGGGACGCCAAGCCCAAGGCCCCTTCTGGGTCCCGTCCGTCAAAGCCTGCCAAGTCCGACCCGGCACCAGCCAAGACTCCAGCGCCTAAGGCCGATGGGATGACAGGTGAGCCCGCGCCGGTCAAAGTACCAGCGCCAGCCCCGAGATCCTCTACTCCGGAGGACTCTTTGAGCTCTTCCCCGAAAGCCCTGCCGGATCTCTGGCTTCTCCAGTCCCCCTGAAGTGGGCAGCGGCTGCATCCCTCTTCAACAAGGAGGAGCTGAAGGAACTTTTTTCCTTCTGGTGAAACCAGGTCCACAAGACAACACTCCACCACAGCCGGAATCAGCACCGGTTCCAGACTGACCGGACAACCAGGAGCCTTAGGGTAATCCCATCGGGTCTCCATCTAAAACCCCCGAGGAGCACAAGTCTCGCTTCCCCACTGCTGTACATTCCCAGTCATGGTCCAGGGACCATAGACGGCGCCACTTCAGGTCGTCAGCTGTCGGTCTAAGCCCAGGAGCGGGTCCTGCAGCTGCCGAAGGCCTTCCTCTAGGCAGGCTCACTCCCTTAGCTGGCGCTGGTCCAAGGACAGGCATTGGTCCCTGCACTTTTGTCAGTCCAGGAGCCTACGTCGGTCTCAGGACCGGCATCAGTCTGTGAGTTACCGGTGTTTTAGAGAGGGTAGTCTTTCAAGACACAGCTCAGACACCTCACAGTCTAGAAGCAGGTCTTCCTCCTCTTCCTGTTCTTTTTCAGGAGTTGGGGGTTCTTCTATTGACAAGAATCTACCCTGTTTGTCTCCAGACGATCCTACTTTCATGGATGTCATGAGGCATATCCAGCCCTCTAACGAATGGGAGACAGAGGACTTCTATCCAGAACACCGGAGACTGGCTTATTACCTGAGGCAGAAGGAGCCCAAACCCTTCGTGGTGCCTCCTCTGGTCGACACTTTCCAAGACCTTACCAGGACAACTTGGAAGCGTCTAGCCTCCGTCCTGTGGTTCCTAAGAAGTCGGATTAGCTACACAGGGCCCTGAGGGATGAGCCTTTTCTGGCAGAGAACCCTCAGGTGGACTCTACTGTACTTGCAGCTGCTCTTGACAAATCTAAGCTGCCAAAACATCTAAGCTCCCAGCAGAGTCCCATTTTTTTTGACTAGGTGGGCAAGAAAGTATATTCTAGGGACGTGGATATGTTGTTCAATCCACACTTATTGGCAGGTTCCTTGCCACTTTAAATCTTGCCAGAAGGTCTTCACGTTGGCTCCTCCCACCCGCCCAGGTGGTAAAACTCTCGGCTCTGCCCCATGACGCCAGATCTTCCTTACCGCTTGGAAACTCAGGTTCCCTCCTTAGCACTCTGCATTTTATGCCTGGATCCACACTCTTCGGTTAATCCGAAACTTATTCTCAAATTTACAAGTCTTTGGTCTTCCTTTTCCCTCGTGGCTGCGATGGACAAATCGACTCCCAGATTTCATCAGTGCCCCTGTGGACAGAAGATGTCCCGGACCAACCCGCACTCCACGTGTGTTTACTGCCTAGGATTCGGCCACGATTCACAAGCATGCGATTTGTGCAAATCCTTTTCAGCTTCGGTCTTGGAGGACTGCACTGCTCGACTTCTTTTGGGGCGATCTGAAAAAAATATCCACCAGTCAAGTCGAAGGAGGCCCATTGGGTGGTGTCCACGGCTGCGGGCTCTGCGGATCAGTTGGAGCAGATGATCGCCCTCGAGGCGGAGGCGGCCCAGGCCGCATCATCTTCCTTCTTGGTTGCGGCATTTATCCTGCTCTCCTTGGGCTCTTCATATACAGCTTCTTTTAAGGAGCTTTACCAGTCCCTCTCCACCAAGGGAGAAGGAGCATCAGGTCATTCCAGTCGGTCCAAAAAGAAGTACTCCAAAGGTAAGTCCCACCGTCGACATTCATGGGAGCGGGAGAGATCCCCTTCACCGGATGGTCGACTTTCGACTTCGGTCGAGGTTGCGGCTTAGGCCGCTGGCTTCACGGTGTCCCCGTTAGGTCAGCCAGCCGAGACACCCATCGACGCAGTCGAGATTTTTCTCGCCCGTCGGACAGTTTGTCGACTGGTGATGCAGACAACCCTACTTCACTGGTTCCCCCGGTGGAAACCGAGGACTTGCCTGTGCCGGAGTCCCCGGTTAAGGTCCCTGAACTGAGGGAGGAGCTGGTTTCCCGTCCCCTCTTGGACCCACCCTCAGAATCCCCGAAGGTCTCTGTTTCGGACCTCTTCCAGGTCCAGCTGGTCCCACCGGCGTCGGCGGTCTCGGCACCATGGAAAGTGGCTGGCGCTGTTCATCCTCATCGTTCTCTTGGAGGATAGGCTCCAGCGCCAAGTTGCGTCGGCCTTCGAGGGATTTAATGTGGCAGCAGCTGTTGTTGTCCAGGAATAAGCCGACTCCGTCGCCTTCTCCAGCCATTAAGTGGCTGTCACCTGAAGGCAAAACAACCCCTCGTGGTCGAGGGCGGAAGCCGGCACGGTTCTTGACGAACCAGCTGCTCCATCCATTGTGTTGGAATCTCTGCCTCCTGACGAAGACTGGGGCCCCGACCTAGGATTCTCGGTCGGATCAGGGTTTGGCCCATAAGTTGTCGATCACCCTCACTCCCGATCGACCTCAGCACGTGGAGGGCGGCTGAGGCGCTCGGCAGCTGTTCGCAGACTTCTCGGAGTCTGATGATGACTCCTCCTTGTTCTCCAGGCCGCGACTGACCGAGAGCCCATCCTCGTTTTTAGGAATGCTTCGACTCATCTCAGAGTCCACTGGGATAAAGCTGGAACCCATTTCAAAACGGGCCAAGTATCCCCTCACGGAGATACTGGGCCGAGGGGATTCCCCTACAGAGGCCTTTCCAGTGGCCAAAGCCATTGTTGGCCTGGCCCTGGAGCTATGGCAGTGGCCAGCATCTTGTCCCACACCTTCGGCCAGGATGGCTCAAAAGTATGCGGTCCCTACAGGTTCACTCTCCAGTTTCTCGGAGCACCCCTCTGCGGAGGGGTTACTGATCGACAGCGTTTTCTGGCATTCCAGGAACACTCGGGATGTGGACAAACCGCCCGATAAGGAGTCCAAGAAATTGGACTACTCAGGGCGGAAGGTATATGCTGCTTCCTCCCTAGGCCTTCGTCAAGCTAGCTCGGCCATTCTGATGGCACACTTTTCACACACCCTTTTGGGCTCCCTGGATGAGGTGATTCCTCATCTCCATACCGACCTTCAAACTACAGTCAAGCAGGTGCGGGATCAGGGAAGGGCGGTAGGTAAACAGCAGCTCCAAACTTTGTTGGACATTGTTGATTCGTGTGCCCAGTCAGTAGCGGCCGCAGTGGCCATGCGCCGCAGAGCTTGGCTGCGGATCTCCACCTTTACGGCTGATACCCAGCACAAACAGGCAGATGTTCCCTTCCTGGGTACCGACTTGTTCGGACCCGGAGTGGAGGGTCATCGCCAACGGATCGAGAAGTCCAGCGCCACCTTGGACTCTCACGTCTGCCCAGAAGGACAAAGGCTGCCAGCAGCAGCGTAAGCCCTTTCATCCTTCAGCCCCTGTGGCACGTCCGGCCCAGCAACACCAGCATCAGGGCCAGCAGGCTCGTGCTTGGCACCCCAAAGCCAAGCCTGCTGCTTCCTCCAGCAGGAAGCCTGGAGGAAAAGGCCCAGGCGGCTCCTCGGCGGCCTTCCTCCAAGCCTGCCCAGTGTTGGGTTGAGGGTGTCGCCCCAACCTCATCACTCCTCCCGGGTTCTCCCAGAAGGGCGGCTCAGTCACTTCCTTTCTGCCTGGTCCGATATCACCATGGACCGCTGGGTGTTGGAAGTGGTAGGCTGAGGTCTGTCTCTGGAATTCGAGCGGTCCCCACTCCTGTCGAGCCATCGCTTGCAGGCTCACGAGGTTCACCTCTCTGCCGGGTTCGTCGGGGCCGACATTGCCTAACTCCTCCAGAGGAGGTGATCAGGAAGTGGCGCCCCCAGACCCAGGGTTTGTGTCCAGGGACTTCCTGGTCCCAAAGCGGACGGGGGCTGGGCTCATTCTCATTCCTACGACCTGAACAAGTTCCTAAGGTCTCGCACCTTCAGGATGGTCACTCTGGCTCAGATCATTCCATCCTTGGAGCAGGCATGTGGTTCTGTGCTCTGGACCTTCAGGACATGTTCTTTCACGTCCCAATCCATCCGTCTCACCAGCGATTTCTCCGCTTCAGGGCAGAGGGATCCCTTTATGAGTTCTAGACCATGCCCTTCAGCCTCTCTCCAACTTCCAGGGTCTTCACCAAATGCATGGCAGTGGTGACAGCATTCCTGCGGTGCCGAGGGGTCCGGGTGTACCCTTACCTCAACGACTGACTGATTGCAGCCCCCTCCAGGTTGGAGGTGGAGCGGTCCAGGGATCTGGCCCTTCAGGTCTGCTCTCAGGTTGGCCTCCTCATCAACGAGGCCAAGTCGAAACTGGTGCCATCACAGGTGATTCAGTTTATCAGGGCAGAGCTCGACTCTCTTCGAGCCAGAGCACGGCTCCCGGCAGACAGGGCCGAGGTCCTTTCCTCCTTTGCCCAATCATTTCTGGTTGGGCAATTGTACCCTGCCCGGGACTTTCTGGGCCTCATGGCGGCCTGCACCAGCGTGGTCCGTTGGGCCCACTGGCATATGCATCCCCTGCAATGGGGGCTGGCCCGCCAATGGTCGCAGTGCTCCATTCCTCTGGACCAGCCAGTGACCGTGACCCAGGAGATGTGGAACGGCCTCCAGTGGTGGCTCTTTCCAGCTCAGCTGCAGGAGGGTATCCCATTTGTCCGCCCCAAGCCACTGATCACTCTGACGACCGATGCCTCTCTGATGGGTTGGGGGTGCCCATCTGGGGGAGCTCAGAGCCCATGGCTTCTGGTCCCCTCAGGAGTCTCGATGTCACATCAACCTGCTGGAGCTTCGAGCGGTCCGACTAGCCCTCACCGCCTTCGCTCCGTTTGTACGGGGTCAAGTGGTCCAGGTCCAGACGGACAACACCACGACCATGTACTACCTCAGCCGGCAGAGCGGGACGCACTCCTTGTCTCTGTGCAAGGAGGCTCTCCGCACTTGGTCTCTCGTGATCAGCCTGGAGACGGATCTCCTAGTCATCCATGTGGCAGGAACCTCCAACAGTCTGGCTGATGTCCTAAGCCGGATAGGCGCTGCATCTCACGAGTGGTCTCTCCTTCCGGAGATAGTACAAGATCTGTTCTCCCACTGGGGCACCCCTCAGGTGGATCTGTTCGCCTCCAGGGAGAATGCGAAGCTGAGGCTGTTTCACGCCCGCCCCCCTCAACAGGGCTCGCTGCAGGGGGATGCCTTCTCAAGGCCGTGGACCCCGGGCCTCTTCTACACCTTCCCTCCATTCCCCTTGATCCACAAGGTGCTTCTCAAGGTGAAGAGGGACGAGGCGCAGGTGATTCTGGTAGCCCCAGACTGGCCCCGACAGTTCTGGTATCTAGATCCTTCAGCCTCAGCTCCAGGCTCCCGAGGCGGCTTCCAGCCCGCCTGGACCTGATCTCAGTCAACAAGGGGAAGATACTCCATCCGGACCTTCAATCCCTGCACTTGACCGCCTGGTTCCTGAACGGCTAGAGTTCCAGGCCTTGGGTCTTTCCGACGAGGTCCTCAACGTTGTTGAGGCATCCCATAAGGAGTCGACCAGAAAATGCTATGCCTTCAAAAAGAGATTCTCCATTTATAAGATCAGTTTTACAACCTTTGAGTCAAAGACTCGTTTACAAAGGTACCTCGTCAAGAAAGGTGGGGGAGACGACAAATAGAGTGGTGTTAGGACAGGGATGACAGACAGGTTAGATACATAAAATATACATTTGGAGAGTGCAGACAGCGAAGCTGTACTGGAGCAAACTCGTGTAAGGTGCTAACATTGGTAAAACAGGAGATACGTTATTCAATTAACAACATGTCACAACTAATACGTAAAGTTAAAAGGACCGGCGAGGGGCTTGAAAAGGTTAGAAAAGGACGGCACAGGGCAGCTACAAACATTTACAGCATAGGTTGTCAATAATATGCTGGCGGAGGGCAATTTGGCGCCAATGCCTGGGATCTTGGAGATGGTTTCAGGAAGGGAGTTAAACCAGGGCGAGGCTAGGTGATGGAAAGATCTTTGTAGCGGAGGTCCTTGCTCTGGGAGCGTTGAAGGTGGCTAGCGGTGGCGTGCCGGTTGGCAGGGATCTAGCAGCCCGCTGCAAGGTCCAGAGACCCCAGGAGGCAGAGACCTGACATGGATTTTGGCCAGTAGGCAGGTTTGATATTTCAGTCTTTCCTCAAGAGTGAGTATTTTTGTGGTGGAGTATAGCAGACAGGTGTGGGTTCTGCTGTGGGCACGGTAGGAGCCTACAGGCTTTGTTGATGGAGGTCTGGACTTTGGATGGGGCAGAGGCATCAGCAGCTCGTAAACCAGAGTCCGTAGTCAGCCAGTGATAATACCGATGAGGTGATGGCAAGTTTAAGGCGGGTTCGGGAGACAGTCTTTGTGGCGGTAGAGAAGACCGATCCTGGAGTTCATTGCAGATGCCAAAGCTTTAAGGTGGGCGTGGAAAGTAAGGCCGAGTCAAAGGTGATGCCCAGGTACTTGTAGGACGAGACCTGCTCCAGAGGAGGGGCATGCTGGTGGTGATGTGGAGGAAAGTCCCTGGCATTGTTTTGCCGATGAGAGAATAGCATGGACTTAGTTTTCTTTAGGTTCAGGACTAAGCGGTGATTATTGAACCACTTTTCGGGTTTGGAGGAAGGCGCTTTGCAGCATGACTTGGAGTGGAGTGGGTCAGGTGTGATGCAAGGATAACAGCATCATCAGCATAGAGTAAATTTTACTGGAACAGTAGCTGGGAGGTGTTCAGGAATAGGCTGAAAAGGGTCGGGCCAAGGATGGAGCTTGGGGACCCCCAAGTGTACAGGAAGGTAGGGAGAGGGTCCCAATTAGCTTGACTCTTTGGGACCTGTTGTGTAGGTAACTTGTGAACCACTTCAGGGGGCGGCTGCGAGACCAATGCGCTAAGGAGTTTAGTAGCAGGGGTTGGCACACCGTGTGAAGGCCTTGGACAGGTCTATAAAGACCGCCCCTGGAGATGACCTTTGTCAAGTGCTGAGTGAATGTGGTGGGAGAATTCCAGAAGGGCAGTGGGCGTGCTATGGCCAGGCGGAAACCATGTTGCTCTGGACAAAGAAGGTTGTAGTTAGTAAGATATTCCGAGCTGTGTGTTCACTATTTTTTCTAAGGCTTTGGATAGGGGAAGGATGGAGATGGGCCTGTAGTTATTAGGCAAGTCACGGTCCCAGACTTGTGGATGGGGGTTACTTCAGCTTGCTTCCAGGCCTTGGGGAAATTGGCCAAGGCATAGGATTTGTTAATGATAAGCGTCCAATGAGATGTGACATCAAACTGCAGTAGTATCCTGGAGTCAAGAGGGTCATTGATAGGGTTCTGAGAGGCGAGGATTTTATTAAGAAAGGTTTGGCATCGTGGGGTGAGATCATCTGCAGTGGAATTGTGGCCTTGAAATGGAGGCGTGGGTGGGTTTTGCAACGGGTCTGAAAAAGTGGGCCGGAGGACGCACTTAAGTCAGTGAAGGTTTTGTTAAGGCAGTCAGCGATACAGGTGGGGTCAGTCGAGACAGTCCCATTTATGACAATCTGGGATGGAGGGGCGGTCTTACCATTTAAATCTTTAATGTTGTCCCAGAAGGCTCTGGATGAGCCCCAGGAGGATGTCACGCAGCCTGGTAGAATTTAGCTTTAGCCTGCTTGATTGACCAGGTGCATTGATTGCGGGCATTTGGTGTCAGGGCAAGGGGTTGGACCCTTCCTCCTGTTCATTGGCTAGCATTCTGGACTACCTGTGGTCCCTTTCTCAGCTAGGGCTTCGGTCGATGACCCTTAAAATGCACCTGGCAGCCATCTCTGCTTAGCGGGCGCGGGCCAACAAGCAGTCAGTGGCACAGGAGACAGTGGTTGGGCGCTTTTTCAAAGGCCTTGATCACATATCCCCTCCGGTGCGAGAACCTCCACCTCCGTGGGATCTACTGCTGGTATTGGCTAAGCTCATGGGCAAGCCATTCAAACCGATGCACAGGTGCGATATCGCCCACCTGTCGTAGAAGACTGCCTTCTTGGTGGCTATTACGTCAGCCAAAAGGATGGGAGAGCTCCAGGTGCTTTCCATCGAGTCCCCTTATCTGGTCTTCCACAGGGACAAGGTTGTTGTGCGCCCCCACCCGAATTTCCTTCCATAGGTGGTGTCAGAGTTTCACCTTAACCAGGTGTTGACTCTGCCGGTGTTCTACCCCAATCACACTTCGGAGGCCGAATATAGACTCCATACTCTGGACCCTAGAAGAGCGCTCTCTTATTATAAGGAGTGGATGGCTGAAGTTCGAGGAGAGGTTCGCCAGCTGTTTGTCACCTACACTGAAGCTGCACCTGGCAGACCTGCAGCCAAGTGGGCGATAGGCAGGTGGGTCACCTCCTGCATAGATCTCTGCTATAGGTTGGCGGGCATGGGCCTCCCAAAGGGATGAGCTCATTCTACCGCCATGCACGCTGCTTCGTGGCTGCTTCCAGGGACGTCCCTATCCAGGAAATCTGCAGGGCTGCTACCTGGAAGTCAGGACACACCTTCATTACCCACTACCACATTGACCTCGAGTCACACCGGGATGCTGGTTTTGGGACTTCAGTTCTCCAGTCCTTATTCTCTAAGTAGCGGGTGTGCGCCTTGCCTCCCTCCTCCCAGAGAACTGTTAAGAGTCTGCCAATAAGTGTGGATTGAACAACATATCCACGTCCCTAGAAATACAGGTTACTCACCTGTAACAGGTGTTCTAGGGTGGTATGTTGTTCATCCACACCTTACCCAACCTCCGCTCGACGTCAGCATGCTTTCCAGCAGGCTAGATCTGGCTGTCATGGAGTCGGAGTTTTACCACCCGGATTGGTGGGAGGAGCCAGCTTGAAGACCTTCCGGCAAGATTTAAAGCGGCAAGGAACCTGCCAATAAGTGTGGATGAATAACATATACCACTCCTACAACTCCTGTTACAGGTGAGTAATCTGTATTTCTGCATCCGCCTGCTCCATTTGTTCCCTTAATTTCCTTATACATATGGTCCAGTACCCGAATGTGCTTTGGGAAAAGGGTCAGGAGCTTGCCAGTGCCTTGCCAGACTCCGCACAGAAGATGGAGCTCATGGATGCCTTGAAATTGGGCTCGGACGTGGGCATGCATGTTTTACGTGCCTCGTACGATACTGCAGAATATGGCAGCTAGGGTGTCAGTGTCGGTTGTCTGCCTTCAGCGCCATGCGTGGCTGAGATGATCCGTATTTCAGAACGATCTGCAGGCTGGGATCAGGGACCTCCCGTTCCATGGTTCCGTTCTCTTCGGGCAGGAGACCAAGGGTCTGATCTCTCATCTCCAAGAGTCGGGCAAGTCCGTTTCATCCATCCATCAGATGTACAAGCGGGACCAGAGACGTTTCCAAAAACAGCCCTTTCGAAAATCATCAGGCCAGCAAGTCCATGGTAACAACCAGGGTCAGAGAGGTAGCTTCAAAAGGAAGGCCAGCAATCAGCAACCTGGAGGTGCACCTTTTCGAGGCCTCAAGTCCTCCCATACCTCTCTCCCCAGCCCCGGCTCTGCCCAATGACTCGCTACTGACCGCCCCCCTCCCCTGGAGGAGGCTTCAGGGGAGGCAGTAGGGAGTCGCTTCTCCCTCCATCTGGAGGGCTGGAGCTCTATCACATCGGACCAGTGGGTTCTGGACATTATAAGGAGAAGGCACACGCTGGAGTTCACCCAGATCCCTCCAGAAATTCCACCAAGATCCTTAAGATATCCTCCTTCTCACATTCCTCTCATAGAAGGAGAAATCCAGGCCCTCTTGTAGAAAAGGGCAATAGAACCAGTCCCCCTGCTGCAGTGGGAGAAAGGATATTACTCCCATTTCTTCCTGTTCCAAAGAAGACGCAAGATCTTGCCTATCTTGGACCTCAGCTCTCTAAAACATTATATAGAATACCGAAGGTTCAGGATGGCGACCCTTCCAGGTCTCATTCCTCTGCTGCACCAGGGAGACTGGCTCTGTTCCCTGGACATGCAAGATGCATGCATGCACATTGGGGTCTTTCCTCCTCACAGGAAGTTTGTCAGGTTCAACTTCCAGGGGGAGCATTATCAATTTTGGGTTCTTCCATTTGGCCTCTCCTCCGCTACACGAGTCTTCACCAAATGCCTAGCAGTGGTAGCTGCGTCTCTAAGGCACAGGGGGCATTACGTCTTTCCTTACGTCAACGATTGGCTTCTAGCGGCCCTATCGAGAGAGCACCTGCTTTAAGCTCTCTGAGACATTTATACTTCATTCTGAGAGGTGGGAATCACCCTGAACCTACCAAAATCTTCCCCAGAGCCCAGCCAAAGACTCACCTTTATAGGTTCGGTCCTGAATTCGCTCCAGGACATAGCCTTTCTCCCCCAAGAGAGAGGAGATTGCCTGAGAGAGGTGGCAGGTTCGGTCCTGTTGACCCCGCAGGTCCCAGCCAGGACCTTCCTCAGACTTTGCATATGGCAGCGGCCATCCCTGTAGTTCCCTTGGCCCGCCTCCACATGAGGGTCCCACAGTGGATGCTCATGGTGCAGTGGGATCAAAGCTCCGATGGCCTAGACCATATGGTCAGGATCTCAGAGCCAGTAAGGAGGACCCTGACTTGGTGGTTGGACCCTCTGAATTTGAAGAAAGGGGTCCCTTTTCAACAGGAACCCCCAAGCCATACTCTTGACAACAGATGCCTCCGATTTGGGTTGGGGGCGCACCTTGGGGACCACCAGACCCAAGGCGTATGGACCTCTGACAAGCGCAACCTCCACATCAATGTTCTGGAAATGCGAGCAGTCCTCAGTGCTCTAACGGCCTTTCAGGAGGACCTCGTACCAGGCTGCCTTCTTATTCTTATTCAGATGGACAACATGGCGGTTGTCTTTTACATCAACAATCACAGGGGAACTCACTCCTACCCCCTGTGCAGGGAGGCCATGAGTGTCTGGTATTGAGCGTTGAAGCATCATATTTCTCTGTCCGCCGTCCATGTTCCAGGCGCCCAAACAACTTGGCAGACAGCCTAAGCAGGTCTCAGTCCAAGGCGCACGAGTGGGAGCTACTCCAGTCAGTAGCAGGCCAGCTCTTCGGCACTTGGGGTCATCCAGAGCTGGACCCCTTTGCATCTCCACGCAATGCCAAACTGACAGTTTTCTGCTCACAAGAGCAGGTGTTTTCCCTGGTGTTTTCTGGCCAGACGCGTTGTCCTTTTATTGGGCTAGGAGTTTTCTTTACGCCATCCCTCCCTTCCCTCTTATTCAGAGAGTATTGTTGAAAGTTCAGGCCGAGGGGGCCTGGATGATTCTACTCGCCCATCTATGGCCTCGGCAGATTTGGTTCCCACTACTTCAGTGGTTGTCCTCAGAACCTCCAGTCCCATTGCCAATATGCTCGCAATTGCTGTCCCAGGATCAGGGCAGGCTGGTTCATCCAGATCTCAGATCCCTACACTTTCATGCTTGGCTCCTGCAGACATAATCGAATCCAGGTACAGGGTTTCCCAAGAGGTGGCAAACGTCCTCGTTTCAGCGAGGAAGCCTTGTACGTGATCCACTTAAGCTATGAAGTGGAAACGTTTTTGCTTATGGACTTCGTCCCACCATCTGGACCCCCCCTTCCTGCCTGGTGAACTCAGCATTACAATATCACCTCTCCTTATACCAGCAAGGCTTGAACTATTCTTCAATAAAGGTGCATATGTGGGCTATCTCTGCTTATCACGTCCTGTTCGGGGACAGGATCCTAGCTCAACTGGATGTGGCCTGCACATTTTTATGGGCCATTTTACACTTACGACCTCCCATCAGGGATCTTTGCCCTCCCTGGGATCTCCTTTTTGTGTTGGAGAAGTTGACTCTCCCTCCCTTTGAACCTGCAGCAGAGTGTGAGCTGCATTTTCTTTCATGGAAGGTTTCCTTTTTAGTTGCTGTTACTTCAGCTCGAAGAGTTTCTGAGCTTTAGGCCCTGATGTGTAAAGAGCCTTGTATTATTTTTCACCAGGAAAGGGTTTCCCTGAGAACAGATCCTAAGTTCTTACTGAAAGTGGCCTCGTAATTGACCCTCAACCACCCAGTTGACCTTCCAGTCTATTATCCTACCCCTACCAATAGGGGGAGTCTCTCCTCTACACATTGGACATCCACAGGACTGAGTGTACACTTAGTGAACAGCGGCATACCGCATTCAGACAGTTGTTTGTGGCCTTTGCTCCTCAACACCTGGGCAAATCAGTGTCTAAGCAGACTATCTCCCGGTGGCTTGTACACTGTATAGTGTACTGCTACAACAAACCTCTTCTGGGCACGGTCAGAGGTCATTCCACTAGAGGAGTCTCTACCTTCTTTGCATCCTTGAAGAACGTCTCACTTTGAGACATCTGTGCAGCTGCTACTTGGAATTCAGTGCACACCTTCGTTAGGCATTACAGCCTGGACATTGCTTCCAGGCGCCGAGCCAGTTTCAGCCTGGCAGTCCTTCAGGGACTCGTGTCCTAGTGTGCTGACTCTAGCCTTAGGCTTCATCATCTCTGCAGTTTTTCCTACCATCATACCTCCTGGGGCTAGTCACCTCTTTGGTGCAGGACTGCTTGGGATTCTGTCCTAATTGTTATAGCCTGCTACAAGCGCTCGCCCTCAAAGTAAGATAGTGCAGTTACATATGAACTTACTGTAACAGTAGATCTTCAAGAGGAGCTCTTACAGCAGGCGCTGCTTTCCCACCCTCCATCTCTCAGGAGAATTTTTTCAGCATGTCTAAGGTGGGCTTCTCCTGGTTCACTTGCTGGGATCTGTTTGCGGGTCTTTGGTGGGGAACTGAGGTGGAGCCGGGGTCTGCCCCCTTTTATAGCATGACCGATGGGGCGGAGCCTACGTTGGGGGCGGTCTCCACTGGGTACTGCTAGCTAAGTGTTTTCCGGTGGGTCCTAAGGCCTGCGGCAATAGTCCTGATTGTTATAGCCTGCTGCAAGAGCTCCTCTCAAAGATCTACTGTTACGGTAAGTTCTTACGTAACTACTTTTTTCCCTATTTCTCCTTGCCAGCTGCCAGGTCTTCCTTCCTCCTGCCTAAGCCTATCTGCCCACTGTGGGAGTCCTCCAATGACTCATCCTGCCACCAGTTAACATTCTGTCTGGAATCCTGACCGTAAACCACAGATTGTTCCCTGTGGGTGGACCCACGATTCCCTAAGCCAGAAGAAGGATACTTCACTTGATAGTCAAAGTCCATGAGAAAGAGCCAGAGAGGCACAGGAGAGTCGGTAGGGCTGTACTGTGGCACGAGGAGCAAGGGTGGCTTCATCTGGCTGGAGCTGCTGAGGTATTTTTTCCCCACTAAGTTTTTCCTCATCTCCCCCCAGGATATGGTCCTTAGAAGCAACCTGACAGAACACCTATCCAGGCTGTGGAAAGGGTGGATGGGTGAGCCCTAACCTACTTTCAGAACTACTCTGCCGGTCCCATTCTGGGCATGTAACGTAAGGTCACTCTACAGCAACTGCCTTTTCGACTGTGCATGACATGCCCTCTCCGTGTACCACCAGGGGGTCATCAAACAGCAGAAGTAAGTGCCTTCCCTCCTATAGGAAGGAGGTATCCAAAATGGATGCTAGACCCCCCACCTTTTCTGGTTCAACACCACATATCCTGGGCTCAAGGCACGAATCTGGGTTATCTGGATGGCAAGCGGTAGTACAACAGTTGCGCTAGCTAGTGGACTTCAGTCTAGTGTGTTCTGAACTTCTTTTTTCCCTGTTGGTCTCTGGGCTACTCTTTGGTCACAGTATATCTTGCGGCCATTTCTGCCTTTCATACCTTCTTAGAGGGCAAGGGTGTGGCACAACTGGAGGTTTCCCTCAGATTCCTGAAAGGTCTTCTGCTTGTGCATCCCCTGGCCCATAACCCATATCATTTGGGACTTTAATTTAGTTCTAGAGTTCCTTACTCTGGCTCCATTTAATTTGTGACAACCTGCAAGCCTCCTCGTCTCTCATGGAAAACACTTTTTCTGGTGGTTATCCCCTCAGCTCGGATTGTTTCCGAGCTGTAGGTGTTGATTACAGATCTTCCAGAAGCAAGAGCCAGGCAACAACGCCATACCAGGCAAAGAACCTGAAACCAATGATAGTTTCAGGATACAAAACCATTTATTAATCCAATTTTAAAATACAGCAAACACCAACCACTCCCAGGCATCCTTTTCACACTGCTCTACTGCTGAAAAAGTGCTAGAGCAGTGGTAAAACATTCGATCCTGAAATCCGGATCAGTTCCATTTCCTTTGTCTGGTTTAGAATGGTTGCCCAGTTCCTGTTTATATAAGTACGGACTGTTCAGTACACCAAGTACACTGCCAGTTACTTGGAGCAACCTTTTGCTTGGGTTCATTATGGATTCTCCATGCATTTTTTTTTTCACCAGGATCGGTTCTTACCTCGTACTCATCCTCTGTTTCTTCACAAGGCGACGTCTGCATTTAGCCTAAATCAGACTGTTCACCTTCCTGTATTTCTGGCTCTGGGCCTGGTACCAGAGGTGGCACCTGCTCAGGGTCAGATAATCAAGTACCTGGCCCAGCCCCAAGGATAGTGCCGGCTGTGGTGCTGGAGAGGAATGGATGTTTAGGCCAGTCCGTGGCTCCAGGCCTGGTGCCAGAGGTGACACTGGCTTCAGATGATGGCTGGGTTGTGGAGTTCCCTTGGCACTGCAGGCTGAGCCTGCTGCCAGTTAGGACCAAAGCTGCTACAAGGGGACTGTACATCTCCGCTTTCCTCACCTGGGGATCTCCCCATATGGACACTGACCTGGCCGTTCCTGTCCAGTAATTTAGCCTTGGTTGGATGGTCCTGCCAGGCCCTCCCCTTGGGCAAAGTCTTCTAAGTATCCCTGCAGCCTGCATATAGGCCCTAGAGCCTCTGGCTCTTGCTTCTCTCTTGGGCCTATACCACCTCTGCCAGACCTCCCAGGGATCATGGGCCCTATGGGGTTGATGGTCTGATCTCAGCATGGAAGTGCGGCTAGTGCCTTGTACCCATATCATAGACATGCTGACTGAGTGCAGTTTCAGCCTGGCCTCCTGGCATCAACCATTTCCATGTCCAGCACCTCCTCTCTGTCATCGTCCGTCTCTGAGGGTACAGTATCTTCCTCACACATGTCCTCTGCCTGAGTACTTCTTGTACCAGAGATTCCTGGCAGACATGTTGCAGACACTGGACAGTGACACAATTGCAAACTGCAGTACCCTGCCCTTACAGCTGGGGCTCCTAAGAGATTTCAGTGATGCCAACTGTGTTATCCCTCCTTGGCCAGAGCCTTTAAGGAATGTTCTAGGGCAGTCTGGAGATGTTCCTTCACACTCCCTCCTACCCAAAGAGACGTTCAGCTTTGGTATTTCCCACCCTCGGGTTCTGCAGGAGCAGTGCCTCACCCCACTTTTGGGACTGAGGTAGTACAGACCCCGACAGGGCCTTAATGCCCGGTGCATGACTGACGACCTCAGGTGGGCTCTGCTCAGGCAGATGTTTTGGGCAGTATGGTTTTCACCTTAACTCATGCCATGATGTGCATTGCTGCACACCAGGCAGCTTACAGCAAGCGCCTGTGGGCACTGCTCATTCAGCTCCTAGTAGCCATGCCGCACATGGAGTTAGTGGTGCAAGCTATCTGCCTTTCTGCTAAAGGCCTGGAATATGCAGCACCGGTCAAGAGCATCGTACAGTTTTTATGAAGTGGCCTCCAGGCTGGTTGGGAACACAGTCTGCATTCAGGAGACAGGGTGGCTTCACCTTACACAGCTGGCACCTATGGCCCAGCAAAGGTGCTAAACTCCCAGTTCAGGGGCTCATTTCTTCTCCCATAGGGTTAGGTGGGAGCTTTCGGGGCACTCTCCTGCTCATCTGCCTGACCTTGACTTGTCTTGCAGCTCACCAGAACTGTGAAGAGCGCCCTGCTCTCAGGTGTTCTCCCCATGCCAAGGATTGAGGGTATTTGTTACCCTCAGGTGACCCAGCTGCTCCCTTTTTAGAAAGCTTGGTACTTAGACACATATGTGTGAATCAATGTGTAATGCCCCAAAGTTGGGGGCACTACAGAAAAGGGGAATCAATAAATAAACTAGGGGTTTACAGGTACCCGGGGTGCCTGCAGAGGTGTGGGCAGCAGGGTACAATGAAAAAGGGGCCCCCTAAGAGTAAAGTTTCCCCTCCTGATAAAGGGAAACACTGTAAATAGTAGAAAAGTGCCTTGTGCACTTGAATTCTGGTCAAAAAGCAGAACTAATTGCAACACATGTCACAATGGTTTGGATGGAATGCTGTGCTGAGCTGCTCATGCACAGCATTCCAGTCCAAAACACACTAGAATTAGAAGTGTTAGCTTTTGAAAGTTTTCAGTTTTCTTGGTAGTTCCTGCTAGCTGTGGAAGAGGACACAGAAAGTTAAGGGAACCAGGAGGGCTTACCTGATGGTTTGAAGCCGTTCCCGAGGACTGTTCTGTGTGCCTGCTCGAGCTCCAGCTAGTGAACGTCCAGTAGCTGCTGGTTTGCCCGTCATTGTGTAGCGTTCGGTGGTGCCATTGGGGCACCGAAGAAGAGAAGCCGTCTGGATTCGACCATTTGGGCTGGTGAGCCCGTCGGTTATTTTTGCCCCGATTTGGTTTAAATATAGTTTACTCGGTCCTAGTCGGTGACATAAAAGAGCCGCATTGCAACCCGTTCCTTGTCGGCCATCTGAGGCCCTTAGTCGTCCCAAGTGCCTGCAGGCTCCCTCCCACTGCCAGCTACACTTCGCCTCCCGAGACCAAGTCTTCCAGCCTCCAGCAGCTCGTCAGAGCAGTGAGTCAGCGGCAGCACCGCTACATGCTGACACCTGTGAGAGCGTTTGCTTTATTCAAAAGAGCGCACTAGGCGCAAAGAAAGCTGACCGGCGCCGCAGAAAGACATCGGTCTTTAGGACCCTAATTTGGTATGCGGGAGAGGCGGTAGTAGTGACGCCTGATAGGAGGGGCCAGCAAAGCAAGGCCAGCTAAGGGCCTCATAAATATTCATTGGGGCAGGATTAAAGGCGGCAACCTGCCGGATGAGCAACAGCAGCTCTCGGGGAGCCTGAGAAATTAAAGGGGCCCTGCCACTCTTTGCCGTTTCGCGATTTAAAGGGGCAGTTCAGGCCCATTTCAGGGAGGGCTACCAGGCCCAGTTCAGGTAGGGCACCAGGCCCAGTTAGGTAGGGCATCAGGCCCAGTTTCAGAGAAGGCGCCAGGCCCAAAGTGAAGTGGGCGTCAGGCCCAAGTTCAAGGTAGGGCATCAGGCCTGAGGTGTCGTGGGGCATCAGGCCCGAGGTAAATGTGGGCATTAGGCCCGAGGTAAAGCAGGGTTCCAGGGCAGTCCCCGGCCTAGTTGGATTGGGCAAGCCAGCCTAGTGGTAGTGAGCGGCCCTGGCCTGAGTGTAGAGGGCAAGCCAGCCTAGTGGTACTGAGGGCTGCCCCGGCCTAGTGGATTAGGGCAAGCCTGCTTAGTGGTACTCTCAGTATAGTGGTTAGGGGATCCATAGCAAAACGTTCATAGCCTATTCGGGAAGGCCCTACAGTCAGGGAAAAGGGTCCATCCAAGGGTGCTTAGCTCACAAATACTGTAAAGTAACTGTAACAACTGTACTGTTCATGCAGATGTTTGTTGCTAAAGTACTCGAAAGACTGAACTTGCTAAGAAACACCAAGACTGTATTGTATGTGGATTGTGGTTATTTTCCCCTGGGTATCTGAATTATTGCCCTAAGCATTGTTCAGCTACATTGATACTACTGTATGGGGACAGTATCAATCTTCTACCACACCGCAGTCCCATAGTGTGGTCTGTAATACTATGTACTCAGAATCAGTCTCTACCCAGAAGAGGACGTCTTCTCAGCATTCTTCACTCCTGTGGGATCGTCCATCAGCTCATCACTTCCGTCTGTGTCGTCCGCCGAAGTCGAGTCCGTCGCCAGTCGTACAAGTCGTACCCGGCGTTTCTTGTTTTCACAGCTCGAAGGTACGTCCGCCAAAGTGCATCACGACAGCCGTGGCAGTGTTGTTTCATATGGTTCCTGTTCCAGATGTCCCAAAGTTGGTCGCCCTCTACAGAAGAGTGTGCTCATCCTGGAGAACCTGGTCTGCGCCCTTCCTGGTCATTCGCCGAATGTCGAGTCCGTCGAAGCCCAGTACAGGACACATCCGCCGTTTCTTTGTTTTTGTGTTAGTTCCTGATCCTAGCATTGCAGAATCAACCATCATCTCTTCAGATTCCTCTGGTTCCTGGTCCTGTCAGAGTTCCTTCCGAGTTTAGCTGGCCCTTGGAGTGCCGCAGCATCAGTCAGGTCATGGTAGTCCTCCATTGGATTCGTCGCCACACAGGTCCTGATCTCTCTTCGTCCTTGGCAACCCTGGAAGTGGGTTTTGGCCGAGGAACCCTTTGTTTTCAGTGTGTGACCTCAGGAACCAGTTGCTCTAGTTCTTCATTCCGGCAGCCTTGGAGAGAGTGGGCTTTTGCAGAAGAAACATATGGTCTGTTTACCAAACCTCTCACCACCCCAGTGCCTTAACTAGGTCCTTGCTGGGAATTGTGATTAGGGTTCTACAGTTCTGTTTTACTTCCCTTGTAGCTACCAGCGAAGAAGGCAGTGCGCACAAAGGCGACAGACATTTGGGCTTTGTGAGAGTGGATGGTCATTGTAGACCAAATATTGTATTGTGTGTAGGAAGAACACCTGATTTCCGTCTATGTACTAGTTGCTCTTACAGGATACTGCTAAGGAATTTTAGGAGTATAGTGGCAATAGGCCATGGTGCACCCATAGAGAATAATAACCTAGAGTTTAGACATTTTAGAGTTTAGTTGTTACTGTTTAGATATCCATAATGCTGTCCATACTCCCTACTGTTTTTGTGGTGGGTATGTTCCTGTACAACCATGTCCTCTATCCCCTTCTGTCTAATAAACGTCTTTGCTTCATCCAGTCTCTGTGTACGACTCCTGCCTTTCCTTGTCGGGTGATTCCACCAGCCCAACCCCATTCGGACCTCAAGCGGCCCCTCGCCATCCCCCCGATAAGGGTGTCGCTGGCGCTGCTGGTAGTGAGACAGTTCCCTTCACCACTCCGAGTGAAGAACCCCGAGGTTTACCAGTGCAGCGGCCATCACAAATGGTGAAGCCGCAGTACTGAGTCCTTACAGCTGGGACTCCCAGGAGAGTTCAGGGATTTTATTTGTTCTCGCATTACAGTACCTTTGAGTACAAACCAGCTCTTTTACAAAGGTTCCACATCAGTGGGAAGGGTGACAGACATACAAAGGTAGGTATTAAAATAAAGTTTCAATCAGCAGTAATATTAAAATGACTTAAGCAGTGCAATAAAATATAAGCAACAGGTAGGCAAGAAGTTGCAGTAAGCCTAATAAAGGAAGCAGCCCAAGGGCTTTGTCATGTAGGTAAGATAGTTGAGGGTAAACAAAGGAAAGGAAATTGAAGACAGAGAGTAAGGTGGCGGGTGGGAGGGTGTGGTGGAAGAGAGTGAGTGGAAAGGGGGCAGGAAAAGGGGTGGTACAGGTGACATTGGTCTATGAGGTGAAGAGGTGGAGGTGGCAACCCTAGGAAGGGTCAGTACTGCTGCGGTTGTGCCTTGTCAAGAGAAACAGTCACAGGAACTGATTGTTGTAAGATGCTGATGATGAATGCCTTTAAAAGGTCCCAGTTTTGGTATGGCAGTGATATTGCTGGGCAATGCATTAAAACAGGGTGGTGCTCTATAAACAAACAAGCGTTGCCCCTGGGTGATCTGGCATCTAGGGACAGAGAGAAGTTGGTTGACCAAGTTACGCATGTGCTGAGAGCTGCAAAATGGGTTGAGTAAGTTAGTAGTTCCAGGAGGCAGGAACCCGAGAAGCATTTTTTTCAGTTAGCAGGCAGGTTTGATATTGGATCCTCCCAGTTAGCTGAAGCCAACCTGTTTACTTATAAAGTTCACACGTGTTAGTGAGGCGAGCTGCTGCGGTGAGAAGCCAGACGGACACTACTATTCTGCGGAGGGAGGTGGTGGAAGCTGAGCCATAGATGACCAGTCCATAATCAATGATGGATAGGATGGAGCTGTAGATTGCAAGTCTAAGGGTTTCAGGTGTTAGACTATGCTTATGTCTGTGGAGTAACCCTAATTTGATAGTGACAGAACTGGCAACATTCTCAACATGCTGGGCGTAGGATAGTGAACTATCGACGATTACCCCTAGATACTTGAAATGTTGAATTTGTTCAAGCGGGACACCAGAGGAGTTCCTGATGGTGAGGGACCTGGATATGTGCTTGCTGTGAGCACCGCTGAACATCATAACTTTCGTTTTTTTATAGTTTGGGATCAACTTGTGCTTTCTGAACCAGTCCTCCACATCCTTAAAGCCAAGTTGAAGTTGATGTTCTAGACGTTCGGGGTCAGTGTTGCTAGTCAAGATGACCACGTCATCTGCATAGAGGAGGACCTGTTGGTGACAGGAATGAGGGAGATTAAGAAAGATACTAAAGAGAAGTGGTCCCAGTATGGATCCCTGTGGTACTCTGGAGCTGACAGGTTAATGGTCCAAGGCGGCAATGGCTGTCCTCAGCCAGTTGTGAGCGTTCTGATAGATAGCTTCTGAACCAGGACACAGTATCTGTGGAGAGGCCAGTGAAGGATAATTGCTTGAGAAGGGTGTGGTTCACTGTACCAAAGGCCTTTGTGAAGTCTGTGAAGGCTGCACCCACTGATCTACCTTGATCCAGAGATTTGTGAATGAAACCAGTGAACTCTAGCAGTGCTGTGGTGGTGCTGTGTCCCTTTCTGAATCCATGCTGCTGTGCGCACTGGATCGAGCGTTTGTCCATGTAATCCACCAACTGATCAGCAACTATGCGCTCAAGTGCCTTAGATAGAGGTGGGAGAATAGAGATAAGTCCATAATTTGTGTGTAAGGAACGGTGTCCACTTTTGTGAATGGGTGTAACTAGGTCTGACTTCCAAATCTGGGGGAATTGTTCCAGTCTCAGGGAGAGGTTCAGAATGTTTGTAATGGGAACCAGAGTTTCATCAAGGCTTAGTGTAACTAATCTGAGATCTAAAGAATCACCACTATGCCAAGATTTCCTTACAGCTTTTGCAAGCTATTTCTTGACCGTGAACTGTGGGACTTATTTGAAGTAAAAAGATGATGGGGCAGTGGCCGAGTCATCAGGCCATTGTTCGTTGTCCTTTAGGGGTTCGTCAAAGTCCTCGAAGAAGTCAGGAGGGAGGACACTGCTTATGTCCATGAACGCATTATCGAAAGTGCTGGCTATGGTCAGAGCATCAAGCATTAGGGTTCCATTAATATTGAGCATGGTGGGAGCAGCCTTAGAGTCTTTACATGTTACCTCTTTTATGTTGTTCCAGAAGTTTTTAACGTCTTCCCAGGTGTTAGCAAGTTGTTCCCTATGATGCTTGCCTTTTGCAGTGTGGATAACCTGGGTGCATTTGTTCTTGGCAGTTTTGTATTCTTGGGCATCAGCAAACTTGCCAGTGGCCCTTGCAGAGTGCCAGAGGTGGTCTCTATGATTTATCAGATTAATGAGGTCAGTGGATATCCAGGGGTTGGTAGTGCCACAGATTTTCTGCTTATTCAGGGGAGCATGGATATCGCAGGTTTCACTGACGTACTTGATGAAGTGGTCGAGAGCTTATATTTATATCATTTGTGGCATCAAGTAGTGACCAGTCAGTGCTACAGAGGTGTTCTTTCAGAGGCACAAGGTGACCTCGCTTTAGTACCCTGCTGAAAATATTTTTTTTTGGGGTGGGGGGTAGTGAATTTATTTGACCAGTAACAGGTGAATGGTTGCTTAACGCATCTGGGAACACATGTGATGCCAGCTGTGTCATTTGTCCTTGGCCAAGAGCCTTCAAGGAATGTTCGAGGGCAGTCTGGAGATATATTTTCCCACTGCCTCCAGCCCCAAGGGATGTCCAGCTTCAGTACTGTGCACCCTCAGGCTCTGCCGGAGGAGTGCCTTGACCCACTTCATAGAATGAGGTAGTGCAGATCCCAGTAGGGCCTCCATGCCCGATGCATGACGGACCTGAGGCAGACTCTGCTCAGGCAGATGCTTTGGGCAGGAAGGTTTTTAACTCGGCTCGCACTATGATGTGTTGCTATACATCAGGCACACCAGGCAGCTTACAACCAGTGCCTGTGGGTACAGCTCAGTCAGCTCCTAGCTGCCATGCCGAACACAGTCGAGCAAGCCATCGGCCTTTCTGCCAAGGGCCTGGAGTTGGCAAGACACCAGTCAAGGACATTGTACTGTGCCATAAGGTGGCCTCCATGCTAATGCAGTTGCATCCAGCGGACGGCGTGGCTTCGCCTTACACGACTGGCACCTATGATCCAGCAAAACGTGCTAAACTCCCAGTTCCAAGGAGCTCATTTCTTCTCCTGTAGCGTCAGGCAGGAACTGTCGGAGTGCACTTCTGCCTGACTTTGACTGGTCTCGGGTCTTGCCAGACCCGTGAGAAGCCCCTGCCCTCAGATGTTCTTCCCCATGCAGAGGGCTGGGGATATTTGTTACCCTCAGGGTGAGCCAGCTCCTCCCTCTTTGAGAAGCTTGGCACTTGGACCCATATGTGTGAATCAATGGTGAAGACTTATTCTTACAAGATTCGAAAATTACATAGTTACCATAAGGATTGATCTTCCAGAATATCTTCACCAATGATTTAGACACAGAGTGCTGAGTCCATATCGTGTATGTGTGTGAACTTTTGGGACTTTCAAGCACCAACCCAAGTGGAGTGACCCTTGCTGTTTCCAGTCTGCAGTTGTCTGCTTTGCCATGGTACTTGTGTGGTTGTCCTTGTTGTTTATGAACAAAAGACAAAAAAAAGAGGGTAGGACACTTCGGGGCCACCTCACCAAAAAAAAAAAAAGGAATGGGGTCACTTGGGGGCCCCTCCCAACCCAAAAAAAAAATTCCATGTTTTTTCCATGGACTGAGTAGGTGGCCCTCTTCTCTCCATTTTTATTTATCCTCCTTCTCCCTGCCCAGGGTATGTCTCATCTAGGGTATATCTCTGTTAGCTGCTGTATACAACATGTGCCCTGGGACCTATCTAATCTACTCCACTGAGCAGTGCTCTGTCTTAAAGAGGTGCTGTGCGCTGATTTGAATCAGTGTACTAGCTTCACACAGGGTTCCATCCCTTTGGTTTCAGTGAAAAGCAAGGCGTGTTCATATTCTCATATTAGAGATTTTGGTTGGTATCCCTTGTCACTTCTCTCTGTTCTGAGTTTTGCCCATACCACCTGGAACGTGACAGCGGAGATAACCACATCTTGACTCCCTAGAACTGCTAGTCCTATTACTCCAGTGCTCTGGATCCCTACTTTTCTTCCATCTGTTTTAGAGAAAAGAGGCTTATGGGTTTACTTTCGAGTTTACTCAAGTTCTATCTGGTAGCATGGTGCTATTCTTTTTTGAGAGTCCAGATATCCTTTTTCCATTTTTAGCATTTTGGCCATCTCATTTGCAAGGGGTTCCAGTAGTGATTTCCCCCTTTTGCTGCTTCACTTTGCTCAGAGATGCTGTCCTGTCTTTTTACATATCACTGTCCACACACTGTCTGGCTAGTGATAAGAGCATCTGGCTCCTTTTAGAGCCACTACCGTCGTACCACCTGGTAGGCCCAACCCTTAGTCCCTAAGTTGGTAGTCGGGTTCTAATTGGTTGGTTTTTATTTCCTATATCCTTTTGCTATCCCTTTGGACTAGAATATATCTAGTCCTCTCTTTTATTTTCTCTCCACTTTGTGTCTCTTCTGAAAAACCGAATTGATGTGCATGAGTCCTGAGGGATCTGATGACGATTATCGGCTGCCGCACGCAGTACTGCGTAGTGCATGTGTGACATCAGTACCTGATATCAACTCCCTCCCTGTAGGAAAAAAGCTTCCACAGGGTCCTAGTACCTCCGACCTAGACCAATATGTATGAATCTATGTTGGAGGGATTCTGGAAGATCAACAGTAACAGTAAGTACGCAATTTTCATTTAATTACCAGTAACAGTAGCTCTTTGAGAGACTCTCCTCCAAAGAGCTGCAGCTCTCCCTGCCACCTACACCCATATTTCTTGAGTGGAACACCATTGAAGACCTGCTGGTTGCTTAATGTTTGGTCTTCTTATTTCTGTGCCCTTCCAGGGATCTATTTCTCCCCACCTCTCCTGATGTTTAGGTCTGGGTTTGATCTCCCATTTCTTTCAGAACTGTACAACTCTGACTTTGTCTCCAGTGAGAAACTGAGAAAGTTTGGGGCCACCCACATTAGTTAGGCACCACTGACATATAGTACATCATCTTGAGCAGCCCAGACTAGGCATGGTTTTCTGAATTGTCCTGACATTAACGGCTTATAATTCAATATGTGTGCCTCTATGAGGGACACTCTTTCAAGGACCATTACTGGTAAGTACCTAAACTTAGTACATCATCATTATGCACCAGAATATTGGCATTATTGTATTCTACAGCTGTACCTATTTTTAAACTGGGCTCCAGCATCCTGTAATTGGATTGGTGAAGTGTTATTTAATCTCACACAAACCACAGTTTGCTGCTTCTTTTGGAAGCCAAACCAAAGTACCATGTAAATTCCCTGCAGTTCATGCTGGATCTGCCAGCTCAGACAAACTTCTCTTGTCAGTCTGTGGCTCAGCGAGGTTAGAAAGCCATGTGCATGAGCATCATCATAGTAACTGTCACACACGTCTTTCTAACCTTGCTAAGCCACTGACTGAAAAAAAACATTTGAATGAGTTGGTGACGTAAGCAATAAAACACGATGGGGTGTGCATGGAACAGATATTACTGCCTGCCCAGGGGCGTAGTAAATGGCCTCGTGCCTTGAGCCCCTGGAAGTGCAGTGGTATCTGTTCAATGCACATCCCCGGAGTGTCCTATTGAGCTTATAAAATGGGCTCCTTATTTTTAAAACTTTTTACAGTTTGAAAAATCATTTTAACATGCAGTTAAAAAGATTTACATATGTAAATTTATGATAAAATAGTACTTCCGCCTAATACAAAATGATGTCATTGTTTAAGTGCTGGACAACGTTTGTCCTTTGCTGGCATCATTAGAAATGATGATGCCAGCCTGATGCTACTCCCTGCGTACATTTTTTTTTTTTTAATGGGAAGGAGCTCTAGTTTCTACTGTGAGAGAGAGAGAGAAATGTGTATAATTTTTTCTGACCAACCATGACAGAAGGCAGCATGCAGGATTGGGTGGGGAATGCAGTCCGGGTCTTTACTTCTCCCCAGGCGGCTATCATTACATTAGGGGATATGTATACATGTACTTACACAAAAAAAATGGAGAGAACGTCATAACGGAGGTCGTCTATACTTTTTCTCACCCCCATCCCATCCCAAAAGCTATCAAGAAATGAGCAAAAACAAAAACGAGCCCCTGTGTATGTGTTTGAGATGGCACTCCTTGTCTGTCCAGTGTGGCACAGGAGAGAATCTGTGGAGTGTTTAACTTAATTTTTTATTTTTTATTTTTGTTTTATTGAAATCGACCACTATAGGGGTGGGCAGGGACCTAGAAAGTGGCAATGTGACACACACACACACACCCACACACACACACACACACACACACACACACACACACACACACAGACAAGGAGCCCTAGCGGTACAGTATATCAAGAAGCGAGAAAAAAAGTCACAAGGCAACGCCTTTTTTGGTTGGCTTGGCAGGACAGCAGAGGCATGCTGGTAGCGGGGTCTTGACAGTTCAGACCACAGGCAATTTTAATTTAACTTTTTTTTTTAACTGGACATTCGGCTTTTCTTGATGGCTCTTCTGCAGTTTCTGCTCTTTTAACTTGACATTTAGGCTATGAAGACGCTGGCAAAGAGAGCGGGAGAGTAGAGCCACAGTTTCCATGATCGGCCGTGAGTACGGGATGTGCTGCATTAGTGAGGAAAACAAATGGCGGCATTTTAAAAATGAGTGTCCCAGGCTCATTGATTTTCCTTTCCCCAATGCAGTCCTGCTTTTGAGTTCTTCTTTTTACCAGTATTGAACGGATTTGATGCACAGGTAAAAACCAATCAAAATGCAGGATTTTCTCTCCCCATTTTATAATTTAGCATATAGTGCTGTGCATCATGTCACATTGTACAATGGCAAGAAAGTATGCTGGGCTCTGATTGGTCAGTCTGGGACTGGACCCGTGATGTTATCCCAGCATAACATCACAGATCTAGTATCATAGCGCACTCATGATCATATTAAGTGTAAAAAAAAAAAAATAATTTCACAGCCAACCATGCCATTGCCTTCACCGCTGCCTGCCAAAGTGAAAACCGTGTTGCCAATTGGCTTCACACTACTGTAAATCCCTCCCTCAATACACAAACCAGGCAGAATCAAACCCAGAACCAGGACACATTCCTCCAAATCCCCAAAGTTATTTTTTGTTATTTAAAAACAGCTAAGTGAAACCCATCAGGTTTGTGGACCTAGTCCACTGAATGACATACAGCAAGCGAGCCCGGTTTTCACAGTAACTGCATGCCTCTTTTCAGAACGCTCGCTGTTCAAGTAACTTTCTTCAGCTTAAAAAAAAACACAAAAAACATGTTAAAGCAAAGCAGTCAAAATACATTCTCCCTGCCATCTCCCTACCTCCTTTCCTCTCTTTTTATAGACTTCCTCACAGCAGTGTTAATGGGCAGGTGGCAGCAGTGGCGACTGGTCAGGAGCTCCAAACATAAGCTGCTGGCTTAAAATATCCCCCATGTTTAAAATCTCCCCATACAATTTTTAAAACACACTAGAAAACTGTGCCAGGAAAAAACGCATAGCAGAACACAGTGCGGGGGGCATATGGAAACAAACGAAACCGCATGTCAGACAGGCAGGCAGAAACAGAACAATAGAAAAATCCAGCTACTGTCTACACAACTCCACCTAGAGGAAAAACAGCAAAAATTAACTTCTTTTTACATAAATATACTTCCACACACAAAAATCAAGTCAAAAAAACTTAAATAAAAATGTATTTTTAATTTTATTCTTCTATTTAAAGATTAGCCATTGTGTAATATGAATAATGCACTCCAGGGTGTGTGTTCTGCTGGGATAATGACACTTCTCGGGTGTAGGGCCTTTTCATAGCCTCGTGCCCAACCACCCGATGCATGGCGTTATCCCAGCATGACACTTACCCTGTAATTTTTTATTCCTTTATTTTATAAGTGCCATGATTCACTTACAGGGTTTGTGAGCTGCCATGAAATAAACTGTGCGCATGGGTTCTTGAAGCAACTCAGCACTTGTTCCAACACAACACAACCCTATTTTGTATTACTGCTTACTTATTGCAATATTATTATGCTTAACGTCATCCAGAATCTACTTTCTAAGACATTTCCGAGCTATTAACATAAGTTAAAGATCTGCACTTGCAATGTGATTCAAATTCTTATGGTTAATCTGCCAATCTCAAATTTCAACCTGCTGTTAATCAGTAACTTTCTAAAAGAGTCCTTTTGTTACATGATTTGAAAGCTTAATTGCCGTGCCGATGTCTATCTTGATATCCGACCATTGGCATAAATCAATAGTCATTCCAACATTGTTTCTTTAATTTAATTTTGTTTTTAATTTTTTATTCCAGACACAACTCCGAATTGATTCATTCTTCAGAGTGGAGCAGTACGAGAAGCAGGCAGTTAAAAGCCAGCGGCTGCGTAGGGCTGTGACCTGTATGCTCAGGAAGGAGAAGGAAGGAGAACATAATGAGTTGCAAGAGGCCACTGCTGTCTTGGAAAAAGGGGTGAAAGCATCTGCAAGAGGAAAGAGTAAAAAGCCCACCCAGATGTCTAAGAAAGGGCAGACTGAATCCCAGTCATTGGGAGTTAAAAGAAAGAGACCATCAGGGTCTACTCAGAAGGCACTGGGAGGTGAAGGAGGTTTTATTGGGTCTGTAAACTTATCAGAACCATCAGGTGATTCTTCTGAAGAGGATTCTGAAGATGGGCTATTAAACACTACAGTGGAGGGAAGGTCCTCTAGAGAATCCAAAACCAAGGAGAAAGCTCCAAAAAAAGCAGCAGGAGAAAGGAGCAAAAGAGACAAGCTTGAGAATAGCAGCTCTGGTGATGAGGACAGTGACGTGGAAGATATAGTTATGGTAACTGCCAAACCTGTTTTTGAAAACAGAAAAGCAACAGCAAAGAGGACCAGGGGAAACAGGACAAAGCATAAAAAAAATTTATAAGACTTTTTTTTTTTTATCAGCAAATATACTGCACCTCTATCACAACTGTGATTATTTTTGTGATATATTCATTTTGTAATATTTATTATGTGTTTAATGAAATACCATAGTCTGATTTTAAAATGTAATAAGTTGAGTGCAGGCCCGGCTGCACTGAGGGCTGAGGCGCTGGACACCTTGCCTCTCGCTACGCTGGCGACCTGGGTTCAGGAATGACCTCAGGTCATTGGGGTGCTGCATGGGGGGGGGCAGGATCGAGTGTTGGCTCTCCTCTACCAGTAGGTGGGTCGCCCGCCCATAGTCCCACCATCACTGGATGGAGGTCTGGTGGGAGGCGTAGGCGGTAACTGAGTGACTAGTAAGGTGGGGCGTCCCATAGGGTGTGGCAATGCGCATGCCTCCACACACGTGCATCACGTCGAGGATGTCAGGGCTCGGGGACTGGGGAGAAAAAAACATACAAATTACCTATAGAAAAAAATGTAAAAAAAAAAAAATTACAATTTAAAAAGTCACCAGTACTGTATACGTTTGCTCTAATAGTATGTAAATGTGTGCACAATAGAACATAGATGTTATGAATTTGCCAGTAACTATTAACTTATAGCACCTATGCTTTCAGATGTCTCTGAACTGAAGGTCAGTGACTTACAGAGATGTTAGTGCAATAAAGCAAACTGTCACATCAACAAAATCAGATCCACATTCCCCTAGATATAAAGGCCATAAATCTTTCTTCCATTGATCATGAACTGCATTATGCAGCTGATGAAGATTTGGCCAAAATATCTCAGTTGTAGTGTGGTTGTGGCTATGCAAAAAATACATTGATCTTACTTCGAGAAATAGCTCTTGCAGCAGGTTACACCATTAGAACTGAAGCCGTCAGGCGCCGGAACCTACAGAAAAAATTCTAGCTAGCAGTATCTGGTGAGGACCGCCCAGCGGCCCCTCTCTAACATCAAGCATCACATAAAAGGGGGCGGTCCCCTAGCATCCCCAGTTCTTTTTCCGCCGTCGACTCGCCAGCATCGACCTCACGGATGTCTACATCAAAGATTTGATGTGCAAAATCTTCACAAACAAATCCATGTCTACTTCTCCAACTCCTTCTCTCGAAGGACACCCCTCAAAGTGCGCCTGTGGCAAGCAGATCCCCTTCGCCGACCATCATTCGGCTTTTGTGAGGTGCCTGGTACCGGAACACGACACCCAGGCCTGCTCCATCTGCCAACAATTTAATAGAAGGACCAGGATCCGCCACCAAAAGGCCCTTCAGGGGTTCCTTCTTGAAGAAAACTTCGCAAAATGGAAAAAAGACCTTCCTCCAAAGGGGATTCTTCTCATTAGACCAGGAAGCTTCGGGACTGTGGTGAGTCGGGATCCCCAGCAGGGCCTCTGAATCAGGGCCAGCTCCAGTTCTACCGGTCTGGCCGTTCTCCTTCCGGGCCTGCTCCCAACCTCCCCCAGTTAAGGTAAGGTCTTCAGGGGGTTCTTCGGCCTCCTTGCACCCGCTTAAGACCCACCGGGCGCCCGACTCTTCTTCCAGGCCTGACTCTTCAGAAAAACATAGGAAGTCTTCCTCAAAATCTAGCGGGGTGTCAGGCCGATGCCGGGACACTGACCTCAGGTCCGTCTCCCAGCCTCCCAAGGCCCCGGAAAGGAAGACCAAGGATCTGATGCCTCTTAAGCGGACATCACAGAATAAAAAGGTGCCTGACCCAATGCCGAAAAACAGAGTCCGACCCGACAGCAGTTGTACCGGCGCTTGGTGACACGGATGTCAAGGGTCCTCAGGAGAGGAGAGCTGCGGACAACAGAAGGGACGCGGAGGGCCTTCTAGCTCACCGGGGAGCAGTCAATGGATCTGGTGGTTCCCAGGACCGGGCCCGATCTCGGCGACAGACCCACACTGACGCCGGGCATGAACATTCAGGAGGTGAAGGAATTGTTCAGCTTCTGGTGGGAAACCATCAGAAAGGACGTGGTCCCCAGTAAGCCTCTTCCACCTCCACCCCCTCCTCGGGAGGGTGAAGGCTCAAGACCCCCGACCCCTAAGGAGCCAACTACGCCTCCTAGGGGCAGATTTAGAGAGAGAGAGAGAAAAAGACACCCATCATGGTCTCTCTCTGGGTCTCCGAGCCCTAAACGACCCAGAGACAGACGACACCCACCGGGGGATGACTCCAGACCAGATACGTCCGATACCTCCAGGTCTCCATCCCCCTATAGTCCCCCATCACCAGACCCACGAGACCAGCCAAGGTCACCACTGGATGATCCCTCTTTCTCCGAAATCATGAGGCACATCCAGGAGAATATGGGATGGGAGACTGAAGACTTGGACCCTGAGAGACAACGCCTTGCCCGTTACCTTCGGCAAAAGGACCCAAAGCGTGTGGTGGTCCCACCTCTAGCGGACACCTTCACAGACATCACCAAAGCGGCTTGGAGGCGTCCGCACTAGACACCAGCTGTTCCTAAGAAGGCTGACCACCTCTACAGAGCTCCTATGGAGGACCTGTATCTGGCGCAGCAACCCCTGGCAGACTCACTGGTCATTACAGCGTTTCATGATCGGTCTCAGCGACAACAACACTTGAGTACCCAGCTTCTGGACCAAGAATCTAAGCAATTAGATTCTGTGGGAAGACGCATGTATGCGGCTGCTGCATGCTCGATAAGGTCTGTGAATTACCTCACGCACATGGTGGAATTTCAAAACGCCCTCTGGGAGCAGGGCCAAGACCTTTTGAAGGACTTTCCAGATAGCAAAAAGAAGGAGGAGCTGCTCAACTTCCTTCATACTGGGTCAGACGTGGGGACCCAGGTTCTCCGAGCTGCTTATGATTCAGCGGACTCGGCCGCCAGGGGAGCAGCTACTGGCGTTTGTCTTCGGAGACACTCTTGGTTGAGAGTCTCCGGTTTCACCCCGGACATTCAGAAGAATATCCTGGACGTCCCTTATAACGGAGCTGTCCTGTTCAGTGAGGAATCTGAGAAGGTCAACACCAAGCTACAGGATGCCAGGAAGGCAGTTCGAACTGTACAGGCCCAAATCTGGTTCCTTTCAGAGGAACCAGAACCGTTTTCGCGGCAGGCAATAGGCACGTTCTGGTCAGCAACCCTGGGGCAATTTTGGTTGCAAAGGTCAAGCCAGATTCCCCATGGGCCAGGGCTCAAAGCATCCCAAGGCAGCCCAGCCCACAGGACCCAATGCCACCACAGCATGACTCCTCCCCAGCCCTCGCCCCTCCTCTGGATCAAAGGATAAAGGTCGGGGTCGCATCTCTCATTACCTTCTGAGATGACAGAGGATCACCTCCGACCGATGGGTGTTACAGTTGGTACAGCGAGGACACTCTGTAGAGTTCCTCAGCCACCCACCGTCCAGACCTCCCCTGCTGTCCCATTACTTGGGTCAGCATGCTCTGCTCATCCAGCAGGAGATCTTGGCCCTCCTGGACAAGGAGGCCATAGAGTACGTTCCACTGGACCAGAAAGGAAAAGGTTATTATTCCCACTTCTTCCTGGTCACAAAGAAAACAGGGGACATGCGCCTGATCTTAGATCTCAGCGATCTCAACATGTTTGTGTTTATACAAATGCTTCCGCATCATGCCCCTACTGGGTCTCATCCCCATGCTCAAAGAAGGTGCATGGCTAGCGTCGCTGGACATGCAGGACGCTTAACTACATCTCCCAATCGCTCGAACGCATCAAAGGTTTCTGCGCTGCGAGTTTCTGGGATGCCACTACCAGTTCCGAGCCCTCCCGTTCGGACTGTCTTCCGCACCTCGGGTGTTTACGAAGTGCATGGCAGTTGTGGCAGCAACTCTCAGGAGGCAGGGCCACTATGTTTTTCCGTACCTAGACGACTGGCTCCTCATGGCACCCTCTCAGGAGGCCCTGATGTCCACGATTCAGGATAGCCGTTCTCTTTTCCAAGCGTTGGGCATCATCATCAACAAGGAGAAGTCGCACCTTGTCCCATCTCAGACTCTGCAATTTATTGGAGCACTTCTGGACACCACTCAAGGGAGAGCATTTCTTCCTTCGGACAGGGTGGAACACATCAGATCCCTTATACGGGACACGACAAAGACAACGGTGCCCACCAGGACCGTTCTTTGCCTGCTCAGACATATGGCAGCTGCCATTGCGACGGTTCCCCTAGACCAACTCCATATGTAGGTTACCCAGTGGATGTTGCGGGCTCAGTGGGACCAGAAGCAAGTTCATATGCAGCATCCAGTCCAGATCACGAATGCCGTCATCTGAGACTGGCAATGGTGGCTCGTCCAGGACCATCTCTCGAAAGGAGTCCCCTTCATGGCGCCACCTCCTTTAGTGACACTCTCCACGGACGCCTCAGGATCCGGATGGGGAGTGCACCTCAACAGGGTCAGGACTCAAGGCTCATGGTCTTCTCTAGAGTCCCAACTGCACATAAATATTCTGGAGATGGGAGACGTCCTCTGTGCCCTACAAGCATTCCAGACGGACATTCCACTGGGTACTCTTCTGATTCAAACAGACAATACTGCGGTGATGTACTGTCTCAACAAACAAGGAGGCACTCATTCCTACCCCCCTTTGCAGTGAGGCTCAAAGGGTTTGGAGTTGGGTACTGCAACATGGCGCAGATATTATTGCAGTGCATGTTCCTGGAGTGGACAACACAATCGTGGACAGTTTCAGCCGATCACAGGCCAGAGTCCACGAATGGGAACTGCTTCAGGAAGTTGCAGAGGATCTGTTTCGCAAATGGGGGACACCAGAATTAGACCTTTTCGCGTCCCCATCCAACACAATACTGCCCAATTTTTGCTCGCTAGATACAGTGCCTGATGTTTTCTGGTGAGACGCGTTGTCCATCTCTTGGACGTGCAAATTCCTCTATGCTTTCCCGCCCTTCCCTTTGATCCAGAGGGTTTTACTGAAGCTCCGACAAGAGCGGGTGTCACTGATTCTGGTAGCGCCCTTTTGGCTCAGGCAAATTTGATTCCCTCTATTACATCAGCTGACCCAGGAACCTCCGGTGCCTCTGCCATTCAGCTCTCAACTTCTGTCCCAGGAGGCAGGCTCCTTAGTCCATCCGGATCTTCGGTCGCTGAACCTGCATGCCTGGCTCCTAAAGACATAGCAGTCCTGAGATACGGGGTCTCTCGGGAAGTTGCGGCCATTCTGGCGGCATCCAGAAAACCCTCCACTCACGCCACTTATGCCGTGAAGTGCAGATTTTGCATCTGGGTGCAAGCTCGCAGATTGACCCCCATTGGGTTATTCAGAGTGGTCAGTGTTAGACTACCTTCTAACCCTGTACGAGGCAGGCCTTGCCTACTCTTCCATTAAGGTTCACCTGTGCGCCATTTCAGCGTATCATTCACTGATAGGTCATAGTTCTCTAGTTCAGCTAGAGGTTTTACACGCTTTTTTGCATGGCATCCTGCACCTGAGACCTCCTATCAGAGACCCGGTTCCACCTTGGGATCGCCCCTTTGTTTTAGAGCAGCTTACTCTACCTCCTTTTGAACCAGCCACGGATTGCGAGCTGCGTCTCCTCGCTTGGAAGACGCTCCTTTTAGTTGCTGTTACTTCTGCCACAAGAGTTTCTGAGCTTCATGCACTCATGTGCAAGGATCCTTATTTGGTTTTTCACAAGGACAGGGTGTCCTTAAGAACAAATTCTAAGTTCCTTCCCAAAGTGGTCTCGGCGGTCACACTCAACCAGGATGTAGCCTGCCGATATTACCCGAATTACGGTAACAGGGGGGAGGCCCTGTTGCACACTCTAGATGTGCATAGATGTCTCAGATATTATCTGACCAAAACCAAAGCCCATCGTAAGTTGGACCAGCTCTTTGTTTCCTACGCACAGCGGATGCTCTGTGCTCCTGTTTTGAAACAGTCTCTTTCCAGATGGTTGGTCAAGTGCCTTATGTTCTGTTATCAGAAGCACAATAAACCCTTACCGGAACCGGTGAAGGGTCATTCTACCAGGAGGGTGGCTACCTCTTTCTCTGCGCTCAAAAATGTCTCCACTTCAGCCATCTGTGCGGCAGCGACGTGGAGCACTATGCACACTTTCATCAGACACTACAGTTTGGACATTGCCTCTAGGTGTAGTGCTGGATTCGGCTTGGTGGTCCTTCAAGGACTCTTGTCCTGAAGTCTGAGTCATCTCTCCTACCTTCCTGCCGGTAGCAAATTGTTCCCTTACTGCTTGGGAATCAATCCTAATGGTGTAACCTGCTGCAAGAGCTGTTTCTCGAAGTAAGATAGTACAGTTACATAAGAACTTACTGTAACAGTAATCTTCGAGAACAGCTCTTGCAGCAGGTAGTTTCCCTCCCACCTTCCCCTCTGGAGGTTGTCTTCTGACCTAGTTTTTAGACTACAGCATCCTTTGATGCTTTTTTTCTAACCTTCCTTTGGAAGCGGATCCTCGGTCTCCCCTTCAGATGTCACACTTGAGCCGGGAGTCTCCGGCAGGAGAACTGGGAATGCTGGGGGACCACCCCCTTTTATGTAATGCCTGACATCGGGGAGGGGCCAACGTCGGGGGCAGTCCCCCGCTGGATACTGCTAGCTGGAATTGTTCCGTGGGGTCTTGGTGCCTGCCGCTTTAGTCCTAATGGTGTAACCTGCTGCAAGAGCTGTTCTCGAAGATCTACTGTTACGGTAAGTTCTTACGTAACTGTACTTTTTAAACTGTGTCAAAGACAGGAGAGGACTGTGTGATCTATTTTGGGGGACAATATGGGTCTAATTTTGTTGGTCTAAATGAATTTGTGTCATTTAGGCATAGGTCAGGAAGCATGGCAAGCCAGGAGAAGTCATACCATTCACAAGTAGTGTTTTAATATTATCGTCAATAAAAAAAATAAAATTCTGCAGGATAGCTCTTACCCAGGCAGTTCTAACAAAACAAAGTCCTTCATCTGAGGTTATCTCTAAATCTGAATCTAACTGAACAAACATTGTTTTCTTTTATAGGATGTTTTCACCTGGCACTTAAATTCTACATCATGTTCTAATTAAGCTATATCTCCTGTTTTGACACAGTGTACCAAACTTTTGTCAGTTTCTTTCCTGTGACCAGTACATTCAGTTTTTTCAACAGGTGCAGCCAATTAAGACATTCTGGCCAGCTCTGGTTTTCCTGTTGACAGCTGTGCAAACAAGCTTGTGGAGGTCAAAATGCACCGGAAGGTTTAACCTCCTGTGTTCCAGATAACACCAAATAGCTTTCTGCAGTTCTGTTCAACGATATACTGTAGAACTGTTAATATGTGCAGTTTTTGAAATGTTGTTTTTTTGCTCCCCGGTCTGACCGACCCCCTTCAGCCACTAACTCCCGCTCTGCCCCTACTACCGCATCCCGGGACTCACCTTCCGCCACCTCCCCCCCCAAGCTCCCTGGCTTACCACCCAGGACGTGGCCGCTGGCTCCCCAGTGGACTTTGAAATGGTACTGGTGGACCGCAAAGTCTGATCTATGAAGGGTGGTTGTCATCCTGTCAGTGGACATTTTGCTGTTTTCTGACCTGAAGAGAGATGTGGTGTGCAATGACGGAACAATGACGAAGTGTCTGCGTCCAGCACACCTCCCAGTAGTTCAGCACTGGCTTGCTGTGACCCCCAGCCTTCACCAAAGGTCAGATGCACGCCAGACACTCACCCCCTCCACAAGGGGGAGAGCCGTCCCACGGACGCTCAGTCCTCCTCTCCCCAGCCATGCCTCCAACACCCCAGGTCCGTTCCCCAAACCCAGGGTGTCAGCGTTGCAAACAGACGCCTTGCCACTGCACCTCCGGGCCAGCAATATGCGCATTTAATTTCGCAGTTTCAGCCTACCACCTCTGGGTGCACAATTTAAAGTGGCAGTACAACGAAAAATGTTCTTCCAAAAAAATCTAGTTTCAGCTATGATTAAGTAAAATATTAGCATACCTGTCAAATGTACTTTCTTGGTGCCCCCTATGCCATGCAGCATGAGTCATTTTGCTATTTTTTCAAACCTAGCCCTTCCCGGGTCTACAATGCTATTTCTATGGAATATGTGGTGACCATCTTTTTTTTGTAAGAAAAAAATAACTGAAAACATTTATAAACTATATACATTTTCATTGAATTGGAAAATTGTACCACCAAATAAAACTATAAGGTGCCTGGAATCTTCTTCAGTAAAAAAAAAAAAGGGTCAAATGTTTTGCCCAATTTCATTGCACTGCTGCTTTAAACTTCATGGGTCAGCATGTCATCAGTTGTGCAAGGGGGGTCTGTTTCATGAGCAACAGCTCCTTCTGTGGCACTCTGCTTGTCTCTTCTCCCCCTCCTGATCATTACCCACTGATTTTCACTTTTTCTGCTTAAAAATACTATCTCATGGGTCCATGGGTGTAGGCAGGCATACTCCAAGCACTCCATGATGTGCAGTTTTATTTGGGGGGTAGCAGATAGGCTCTGAACTGCTTCCGTTTGCCATGAAAACTGACAAAGAAAATACTGAACCTTTCTGTAATTTTATTCACAGCAGTCGAAACTAGAAGGACTGGTCACTAATACCCTCTTTGCATCCCAAGGACAATACAACTTTACAGGCTCTGGGCTGGTACGTGGGTGTCTTAGGGAGCAATGCATGGCATTTGTATTTACCCATGCATGGCAACAACCATTGTCATGAAATACAAAAGTTCTATTTATTGTGCCAAATGAGACAAACACGGTCCTGGTGTACATTTGCATATTGTCTGGCTACACCCCGGTGGGGTAGCTCACCCTAACAAGGGGGGTGGGGTAGCAGTGAGTCCACTTGGTGTGCAGATCTGAAATCCCTGGCTACTCCCCTGCACGGGTCATCGGCTTCATGGGCAATGACAGCACCTTCTGTAGCACTCCACTCATCATGATTCAGCATGCTGCATTACACTGTCTTGCTGTTTACACCTAACTGAGTTGCTTAGGAGGTACATTTCTGAAGATTTTTTTTTCTTGAAGTCCAAGGGAGCAGGGACTGCCACAATAGCAGTATTCTGCTTAGTGATTATACAGAACTAGAGTTATTTATTTTAATTTTGATGACCAGATAAGCTCACTGAGAACAGTGATCCCTTTTGCAGGGGTGACCTGGAGTTAGTTACACATATACAGTAATATTCAATACAGTAAGATCATATATCAGGTGAAATATAAGAACAGCATTCCAATGAACAGACAGATATGAATTAAATTCAGGTGATGTAAGGAGATACACACTATACACAGAGTCCATGTGAACAACAGTATTAGTTACATTCAGTAATTGAACATGTATGACATATTAAATTTACACTTCGAGTTACAGCCAGATACAGTATACACACCAGAAATGTTGAATACGCAGGCTATAAAAGAAAGAAACAAAATCAGAAAAATTGTGTTTTAGCAATCACAGCCTCACTTTCGTTCTCAGCAGAGGAGTGCACGCGGATCACAAAGCAGTACAGATTCAGGTTACAGAACATAGTTGAGAGGATTTGAAATTGAAAATGATAAAACATGATTTTTCACTAATTTAAACAATACTGTATAATGTTAGGAGTGACAAACAAGGACTCCAAAAGACACAAGATCGCCAAAAAAAAATTAATACACTAGCTCTGTAATGTAATGCTCTGTAATGTAAGCATATTTTTAGTTCTTCTCTAGAGCGCTTTTTTATACTTTTCTATTAGATTTCTTTTCCAAACAAGTTCGTTTTAACAATCAATTTCTCTAAAAACGCTTTGATTTACAAACATTTGTAGGTTTAACGAATTTTAAAACATGTATAACATCTCAATTTCACTAAAATGAAATAAAAAAAACAGTAGAAAGTTAAAATAATAGCAGATAGGGTACAACAAATTAGATTACCATGCAGTTGATTCCTGATAATTGGGTGGGGGCCTTCATTTTACCATGTCCTTATTCAAGTCCAATCTAGTCCATCTGTTTAAAAGCATTTGTTTTCTATGATTTGTTGCAAAAGTGATGCGTTCCATATTTTGAATTTGGGTTACAATGACCATCCAATCCGCTATTTCCAGGGAGATTTGTTGGAGCCATTTTTTGGTGATAGCCTTAAGGGCTGCTACTGTTAAGATAGCCCACAAATATCACCCCTCCCTCCCATTTATCTCCTTTGGATGAATACCCAGTATAAGATTTTCGAGACCTACCCCAGATGTTATCCCAAAGAGGTCCAACAATTTTTTTTTATTTGGCCCCAAAACTCTCCAATGAGTGGGCAACTCCACAGGATGTTAGCTTGGTCAGCATTTATATGGTCACACTTCCTCCAACATATTGCACTAGGGCGAATACCAAACCTGACTAGTCTACTTGGTGTTAAGAAATATCTAATTGTCATTTTCCAGGTGTATTCCTGCCAGCCTGGGGATGAGGTGGTTTTCCAGAAACTACTAAAAGCATTTCTCCAGGGAGTGGAGTTCAAGGTGACAGCTAGCTCTTGTTCGCACTTCTTTTGTATTGATTGTATACTATGGGCTCTATCTGCAGTCAAGTTCCGATATAGCATTGTAATTGCTCCTTACCATGTGTAGTTCTCCCAAATTGTTTCAAATACTGTAGGATGGGGCCTATAATCATCCAAGGTCGACACCTGGCCTAACTTATTATTTATATAATCCCTAAGCTGATAATAATGAAGAAGATCTGAATTTGACCATGAAAATCTGACCTTCGCTACATCAAAAGGAATAATAGTGTTCCCCGAAGTAGCTGCCAGGCTGCAAAGAGACCCCTATCCGCCTGCCTCTGGAACCATGTATGTTGGCTTGCAGGTAGGAAGCCTTTGTCCATACTCCACCAGGTGAACCTCCACAAATCTCTGGACGTAAATCACTTTTTGATTCCCTGGGTCCACCCCCAAACGGTTGTACGAACAGATGTTAAGACAAAGGTGTTCTGGTTCAGTTGAAAATGAGGGCTAAACAACATTGCTCGCAGGTGACAATTATTTTGCTGTGAAAGTTCTGTCTGTTGCCAATGGGCCTGGTATGTTGAGTGGGACCACAAATGGGCTGTTTTCATCTGAGCTACAGTCCAGTAGCCTAATAAATTTGGACATGCTCTACCCCCTCCTGCTTAGGGAGCAAGAGAGTTCTATCCACTCTGGGTCGGCCAGGGGCCCAGAGGAAACCCATCACCCTCCTCTGCCAGTCTGCTGCCTCTCTTTGGGGAATTAGGCAAGGGAAACACTGAAATAAATATAGTAGCTGAGGAAGCACATTAGTTTTTTATTATTTGTAGTTTTGAATAAAAAGGGAAGGGCAGTAAAGTCCACCTCTGCAAGTCTGCCTTTATTTGCCGAATTAATGGAACATAGATATCCTTAAACAAATTAGTTGGACATTTACCTAGCCTTATCCCTAAGTATTTTGTATTATCACAATGCCACTTCATCGGGTAGTTAATTTTCTGAGGAACATGGTTGACTAAAGCCAAGACCTCTGTCTTGGACCAATTCGGGGTATAGCCCCGAGAAAACCTTAGTCTGTTTGAACACCTCTGGTAAAGAGGTTTCTGGGTTTGTCAAGTAAAGAAGGACATTGTCCACGTATAGAGCTAATTTATGGTGTCTGTTTCCCAAATCCACCCCATTAATATTCGGATTGTGCCTTATACTTTGGGCCAAGGGTTCAATATACAGAGCAAAGAGGAGGGGGGACAATGGGCATTCCTGCCTTGTGCCTTTTGAGAGCCTAAACATTTGTGAGATAAAGCCATTGGCTCTAATATGTGCCATTGTGGCTGAACAGAGCTTTGCAATAATCTAGCGAAAGAGAGGCGGGAATACAAAGCCGGCCAGGGTACCCTGCAAAAAAGCCCAAGAGACCTGATCAAAGGCTTTTTCAGCATCCAAGCTCATTATATAAGTAGGCTGAGCGAACTTCTGCAGATATTCTATTATGTCTACAGATCTTCTAATATTACCATGGTCTGCCTACAGGAACAAACCCCGTCTGGTCCAGATGTACAATTTCAGAGAGTATTTGCTCTAATCTCCTAGCTGTAATGCCAGACAGTATTTTATATTCTGTGTTTAAAATTGAAATTGGGTGATAAGAGGAACAATTAGCAGGGTCCGTGGCCGGCTTGGGAAGTACTGAAATTATTGTCTGTGACCACGACAGGCCATTCCACCCCCTCTGACCTTATATGGTTGTATTCTCTGATTAACAAAGGGAAGAGCTCCTCTTTAAACTGCTTAAAAAATTTGTTAGGGAGGCCATCCGTGCCCGGGCACTTTCTGTTTTTAAATCCTTAATTTCAGTATTTATTTCTCCTATTGTAAAAGGGGAGACAGGTGTTTCCATTTGTTGCTTTGTTAAGGTAGGCAGTTTAAGAGGGGAGAGGAAACCCTCAATCTCCTCAGAGGAGGGAGAGACACCCTTGTTGTACAATGTTTCCTAGAAAGTCTTGAAAGTGTCTGCTATCCCTTCTGAATATTGCCATTTTTTTAGTTATGGGGGTCCCTTATCTTTGGGATACTGGCTGTAGCTTTGGGTTGGCATAGTCTACTAGTTTGAGGGCCCTAGGACCCCCTTCATAATATTTTTGCCTTAAGTATATTAACCTCTGCTCCACCAAAAGCGCTATCAGTTCAGCTTTTAACTTTGCCAACAATTTACCTCTCTCTCTCTATCAAGTTTTTGTTACTGCCTTTGTTCTAGGTCCTGTATCTGTTCCTGTAGAAATATTTTTTGGGCTTCCCTTTGTATTTTAAGTCTAGAAGAGATTTCAGTAAGTTTGCCTCGAATAATCACTTTTATAGTGTCCCAGAGGATCCCCGGGAAATGTTTGGGTCATCGTTCTCTTGACTTGCCTGTTCTATTGTTTCCTTAATTACTTTCTGTGTATCTTCATTTTGAAGTAAAGATATATTCAGCCTCCAAAAAGTCGAGCGCTTAATGGGGCCTAGGGTCACCTTCATATAAATTGGGGAGTGATCTGATAATGTCATATCTCCCATCCATGTAGAATGGCACATACCCATAGAATCCCTGGGGACCAGAAAATAGTCCAGTCTAGAGTATGTTTGGTGTGTATGCGAAAAAAGAGTATTGCCTGGAACCTTTATGCATCTGGCGCCATGCATCTATAAGCCGCAACTCTCCCATGAGTTTTCCCACCTGGGAGTCTGTGAGGAAGTATTCAAAGTGGGTTAAGTCGTAAGTTTAGACCCCCCCCCCCCATAATTAGATGACCCTCTGCCCACTCAGCAATTTTAAGGAGGAGGTCCCTATAAAAGGGGAGTTCAGAACCTGGAGGTGCATAGATTGACACCAGTGTAATCCCTGCTCCATTATATTTTCCTTTAATACCCACAAACCTGCCCTCCTTGTCCACTATTGTATATAACAACTCAAAGAGGGTCCTAGTGGGAATCAGGATGGCAGTACCCCTCCGGTGACCCTTCCTATATGTAGAGGCCACAACTGACTGGTAGCCAAATTTACGCAACTTGTCATGTTTCTCCCTGCCCAAGTGCGACTCCTGCAACATTATGAAGGCAGCATCCAACTTGTGCAAAAAGGACATCGCTCTGCTCCTTTTTGTAGGGCACATTAACCCATTGACATTGTACGATAATACTGTTACATCTGACTTATCCATTTTTCTTATTGTTCAGCTTGGTAGTTATGGACAACCTCACTATTCTCTGTTTATGTATTGCTCCTGCCCCTCCAACTGCCAACCCAGCACCCTGCATGGTTTTCAATGTATCCCCCAGGAATAAACAGCAAACAGACAAACTACTAACATTAACTGTAAACTTTGTACAATAAATGCATAAACTCATTTTAGACTTCTAAGTGTGGAGATCCCGAACAAAAAAAGGGATCCCTACATACAGCTCCCCCCCCCCCACAATAGAAGGAATGTTAGAACGAGGAGATGAGGAAGGCCCCTGCCACCTATCATGGTTCTCGGGAGTCTTTGTTGTAAGATGTAGACTCTCAACACTGCCTAGGCAGATTTTTGAGGTCACTAAGTACCCAACACAACTCAGAAAAGATCCCGCTATCAACACTGCTTTGTGTGAGAGAAAAAATAAACTCCCCCAGTCCCGTTTCTATGAAATAACATTTTGCTTGTAAGTAAATTACACTGCGTTCTTACGCCATAAAAGATTAAAGAAAAACATCAGTTCTGAAAAATTACCCATCAGACAAAACTACAGGCAAGTGTAAATACTGCCCTTTCCTTGGAACTACCAGTAGCAGTACTGAATCAATCAATATAATTTAATGAAAAGATCCCCAGTTATTGTCCAAGTTGTAAGTGCCTGACAGGTATTCAGTTATTCAGGTCAAAACATCTCTCAGGCTGGGAGGTCATCTTTCTCCAAACCAAGGAGTCTTTACCTCCGCTTCAAGGCTGTCTCTTCAGTTCTGTCAAGCAGCGCAGCACTGCAAGCTGCTTGAGAAGATCTCGACCCCGGGAAGCAACAGAAAAAAACCCTCCGGTTCAACTATTCCCACGAGTTGGCTCACCTACTCAGTCCTGAGAATCTTTATTCTGGTTGCTCCGATTTTCCTGTACTTTCTGTAGGAGTGCTCGAAAAGCTTGAAGAGGAGCTAGTGATGACGACGTAGCCCCACATCCTCTCTTTCTCTTACTAAGAGCTGTTGACCAATCTGTGGTGCCTGATGGGAGTTTGAGTTCTTTGCTGCTGGGTCCTGGGCCTCCAATAAGCCTTTCTCCACCAAGGCCTTCCTAGTTTCATCTGGCATGTCATAGGTTCTAGCACCCTTCGGCCAGAAAATCCTCATTCTAGGGACATGGATATATTGTTCATCCACACTGTCTGGCAGGTTCCTTGCCACTTTAAATCTTGCCGGAAGGTCTTCAAGCTGGCTCCTTCCACCCACTAGGGTGGTAAAACTCTTGGCTTCGCCCCATGACACCGGATCTTCCTTATCGCTTGGAAGCTCAGGTTCCCTCCTTAACGCTCTGCGTTATAGACTGGATCCTAATTCTTCGGTTTGCCCAAAACTCATTTTAAAATTTTCAAGACTTCGGTCATCCTTTTCCCTCGCGACTGCGATGGACAAATCGACTCCCGCTTTTCGGCGGTGCCCTTGTGGGCAGATGATGTCCAGGACGGACCCGCACTCCATGTGTGTCTACTGCCTCAGCCTAGAACATGACCCGCAGGCCTGTGAGTCATGCTGTTTGTTCTCGGCCAACATCCTGGAGGACAGCTGCCCAGTTAAGCTAGGCGCCCGAGCGCTACCCGCGAGTAAAATCGAAAAAAAGGCCTGTTGGGCGGTTACCGTGGCGGCTGGCTCGGCTGAGCAGCTCGAGCAGATGATCGCCCTCAAGGAGGAGCGGTTCAGGCGCATCTTCCTCCTCGGTCGCAGCATTTATCCCGCTCTCTTTGGGTACCTCGTATTCAGCTTCGTTCAAGGAGCTTTGTCAGTCCCTTTCCACGAAGGGAGAGGGGCCATCAGGACATTCCTCTTGGTCCAAAAAGAAGGATTCTAAGGGTAAGTCCCATCGTTGGCGTTCATGGGAGCGGGAGAGGTCCCCTTCCCCGGACAGCCAACTGTCGGATTCGGTCGAGGTTGCGGCTAAGGCCGATGGCTTCATGGCATCCCCATCAGGCCAGCCGGCCAAGACTGGTGAAGCTGACAACCCTTCTTCGCCGGTTCCCCCAGTGGAGACCGAGGATCTGCCTGCGCCCCCAGTGCAGCAGTCCCCGGTTAAGTTGTCCGAGCCGAGGGAAGAGCGGGTGTCCCCCGCTCCTTCCCAGGCCGTGCTCGGAAACACAGAGGATCTCGGTCTCTGACTTCTTCTCGGTCCAGCCGATCCCGTCGACATCGGTGGTCTCGGTCTCGTCACCGAGGTAAGCAAGCCTTGACGCTCGTCCTCATCTTCCTCCTCGGAGGAGGGAGGCTTCAGCGCAAATTGCGTCAACGCTGAGGACCTGATATGGCAGCAGTTACTTTTGTCCGGGAGCAAGTCGACACTGACGCCTTCCCCGGCCATCAAGTGGCTGTCACCCGAGCGGCCAAAACTACCTCTCGCTGCAGTCGAGATGCCCAAACCTGGGCCAGTTGTTTGGCCGAAACCTGCTGCCCCACCGATTGTGGTGGAACCTCTGCCTCCACAACCAAAATCAGGGGCGCCGACCAAGGACTCTCGGTTGGGTCAAGGCTTACCCCACAGGTTGTTGGTCACCCTCACTCTCGACCATCCTCAGCAGGTGGAGGGTGGCTCAGGCCCTAGGCAGCTCTTTGCGGACTCCTCGGAGTCCAAAGACGACGACTCCCTGTTCTCCAGGCTGGTTGACCTGGAGTCCTCCGTGGGCCAGTCACTGGACGAAAGCCCATCGTCCTTCATGGGTTTGCTTCGGCTCATCTCGGAGTCCACCGGGATGCAGCTCAAGCCCGTATCCAAACGGGCCAAGTATCCCCTGATTGAGATACTGGACTGAGGAGATTCACCCACGGAGGCCTTTCCGGTGGCTGAGGCCATTGTAGGCCCAGCCTTGCAGCTTTGGCAGCGGCCTGCTTTCTGTCCTGCGCCCTCGGCCAGGATGGCCGGAAAACATATGCGGTCCCTACCGGCTTTTTGCCAGGGTTTTCGGAACACCCCTCTGCCGAGGGGTTGGTCATCAACAGTGTTTTCCGGTGTTCCGGGAACGCTAGGGATGTGGACAAGTACCCCGACAGGGAGTCCAAAAAGCTGGACTACGCCGGGCACAAGGTGTACGCTGCGTCCTCCCTTGGCCTCCACCAGGCCAGCTCGGCTGTGCTAGCACACTTCTCCCACGTCCACATGGGCTCCCTGGATGAGGTAATTCCTCATCTCCTGGCCGACCTGCAGACCACGGTCCGGCAGGTTCGGGACCAGGGTAGGGCGGTGGCGAAGCAGCAGCTCCAAACAGCTCTGGACATAGGAGACTCCTGTGCCAGATCGGTTGCAGCTGTGGTGGCCATGCACCGCAGAGCGTGGCTGAGGATATCCACCTTCACAGTGGATACCCAGCACAAATTGGCGAACATCCCCTTCTTGGGGACTGACCTCTTCGACCCTGGAGTGGAAGGTCACCTCCAGTGGATCGAGAAGTTCAGTGCCACTGTGGACTCTGTCACCTCCGCCCAGAAGGACAAAGGCCGCTGACAGCAGCAGCACAAGTCCTTTCATCCTTCTGCGCCTGCGGCACATCCGGCCCAACAGCATCAGCACCAGGGCCAGCAGGCTCACGCTTGGCATCCCAAACCCAAGCCCACGGCTTCCTCTAGTAGGAAGCAGGGAGGCAAAGGTCCAGGAGGTTCCTCAGCCAGTCCCTCCTCCAAGCCTGCTCAGTAACGGGTTGACGGGTGTCGCCCCCGGGTCCCCCCCCGTTGGGGGACGGCTCCGCCACTTCCTTTCCGCCTGGTCCGCTATCACCATGGACCGCTGGGTGCTGGAGGTGGTATGAAAATGGGCCTGCCTGTGGAGTTCGAGCAGGCCCCATCATTTCGAACCATCGCCCCTCAGGGGGCCACGGGGTCCGCAGCCTCGCTGTTGGCCCGCTGAGCCGATATTGCCCTGCTCCTCGAAATGTGATGATCAGGAAGGTGGCAGATCCTTCTCCAGACCCGGGGTTTGTGTCCAGGTATTTCCTGGTCCCAAAACGGACGGGGGGCTGGCGCCCCATTCTCGACCTGAACAGGTTCCTAAGGTCTCGGACCTTCAGGATTGTCACTCTGGCTCAGATAATCCCATCCTTGGAACGAGGCGTGTGGTTCTGTTCCCTGGACCTTCAGGACATGTTCTTTCACGTCCCAATCCGTCCATCCTATCAGCGATTCCTCCGCTTCAGAGTGGAGGGATCCCTTTACGAGTTCTGGGCCATGCCCTTCGGCCTCTCCCTAGCTCCCAGGGTCTTCACCAAATGCATGGCAGTGGTGACAGCTTTCCTGCAGTGCCGAAGGGTTCGGGTGTACCCCTACCTGGATGACTGGCTGATTGCAGCCCCTCCAGAGCGGAGGTGGAAGCGGTCCAGAGATCTGGCCTCCAGGTTTGCTCTCAGATTGGCCTCCTCATCAACGAGGCCAAGTCGGAACTCGTGCCAAAGCAGGTGATACATTTCATCGGGGCAGAGCGTGGCTCCTGGCGGACAGGGCCAAGGTTCTTTCCTCATTTGCCCAATCATTTCAGGTTGGGCATTCGTGCCCTGCCCAGGACTTCCTACGCCTCCTGGGCCTCGTGGCGGCCTGCACCAGCATGGTCCGTTGGGCCCACTGGTACATGCGTCCCCTTCAATGGGGACTGGCCAGCCAGTGGTCACAGCACTTCGATCCGCTGGATCAGCTAGTGACAGTGACCCAGGGGATGTGGAACGCTCTCCAGTGGTGGACCGTTCCGGCACATCTGCAGGAGGGCATCCCGTTTGTCCGCCCCGAGCCGACGGTCTCTCTATCGACCGATGCCTCTCTGATGGGTTGGGGTGCCCATCTGGGGGAGCACAGAGCGCACGGCCTCTGGTCCCCTCGGGAGTCCCGATGCCATATCAACCTGCTGGAGCTTTGAGTGGTTCATCTAGCCCTCACCGCCTTCGCTCCGTTTCTACCGGGTCAAGTGGTTCAGGTCCAGACGGACAATACCACGACCATGTATTACCGGGACACGCTCCATGCCTCTGTGCAGGGAAGCTCTCTGCATTTGGTATCTCATGCGCAGCCTGGAGGCGGATCTCCTCGCCATTCACGTGGCAGGAGCCTCCAATACCCTGGCCGATGCCCTTAGCCAGATAGAGGCTGCATCTCACTAGTGGTCTCTCCTGCCGGAGGTGGTACAAGACCTCTTCTTCCACTGGGGCACGCCTCAGGTGGACCTGTTTGCCTCCAGGGAGAATGCGAAGCTGAGACTGTTTCATGCCCGCCCCCCTCAGCAGGGCTCGCTGCAGGAGGATGCCTTCTCGAGGCCGTGGACCCCGGGCCTCTTCTGTGCCTTTCCCCCATTTCCCTTGATCCACAAGGTGCTTCTCAAGGCGAGGAGGGGCAAGGCGCAGGTGATTCTGATAGCCCCAGACTGGCCCCGCCAGTTCTGGTATCCAGATCTCCTCAGGCTCCCGAGGCGATTTCCAGCCCGCCTGGACCTGATCTCAGTCAATCAGGGGAAGGTATTCCATCTGGACCTTCAATCCCTGCACCTGACGGCGTGGTTCCTGAGCGGCTAGAGTTCCAGGCCTTGGGTCTTTCTGACAAGGTCCTCAATGTCGTTGAGGTGTCCTGTAAGGAGTCGACCAGAAAATGCTATGCCTTCAAATGGAAGAGATTCTCCATTTGGTGTCAGGGCAAGGGCCTGGACCCTTCCTCCTGTTCCTTGGCAAGCATTCTGGACTACCTGTGGTCCCTTTCTCAGCTAGGGCTTCGGTCGAACCCTTAAGGTGCACCTGGCAGCCATCTCTGCTTAGCGGGCGTGGGCTGGGAAGCAGTCGGTGGCGCAGGAGAAGGTTGTCAGATGCTTTTTCAAAGGCCTTGATCACATATTCCCTTCAGTGCGAGAACCTCCACCTCCGTGGGATCTACTGCTGGTATTGGCTAAGCTCATGGGTAAGCCATTGAACTGATGCACAGGTGTGACATCTCTCACCTGTCATGGAAGACCACCTTCTTGGTGGCTATCACGTCAGCCAGAAGGATGGGAGAGCTCCAGGTGCTTTCCATCAAGTCTCCTATCTGGTCTTCCACAGGGACAAGGTTGTCCTGTGCCCCACCGAAATTCCTTCGAAGGTGGTGTCGAGTTTCACCTTAACCAGGTGTTAACTCTGCGGTGTTCTACCCAATCACACCTCGGAGGCGAATATAGGCTCCATACTTTGGACCCTGAAGAGCGCTCGCTTATTATAAGGAGCGGACAGCTGAAATTTGGGGAGAGGTTCGCCAGCTGTTTGTCACCTACGCTGAAGTCGCACCTGACAGACCTGCAGCCAAGCGGACGATAGGCAGGTGGGTCACCTCCTGCATAGATCTCTGCTACAGGTTGGCGGGCATGGAGCCTCCCAGAGAGATAAGAGCTCATTCTACCCGCCATACCGCTGCATCGGTGGCTGCTTCCAGGGATGTCCCTATCCAGGAAATCTGCAGGGCTGCTACCTGGAAGTCAGCACACACCTTCATCACCCACTACCACATCGACCCTCAGTCATGCTGGGATGCTGGTTTTGGGGCCTTGGTTCTCCAGTCTCTATTTCCCAAGTAGGGGGTGTGCGCCTTGCCTCCCTTCTCCCGTAGAACTGCTAGGAGTCTGCCAGACAGTGTGGATGAACAACATATCCATGTCCCTAGAAATACAGGTTACTCACCTGTAACAGGAGTTCTAGGAATGGTATATGTTCATCCACACAACCCACCCGACCTCGGCCCGGCGCACAACCTGGCTTCAGCAGGCTAGATCTGGCGTCATGGGGTGGAGCCAAGGTTTTACCACCCGGGTGGGTGGGAGAAGCTAGCTTGAAGACCTTCCGGCAAGAATTAAAGTGGCAAGGAACCTGCCAGACAGTGTGGATGAATAACATATACCACTCCTAGAACTCCTGTTACAGGTGAGTAACCTGTTATTTTTAACCACAGAGAAGCAAGGGAAGAAAGAAAGAACAAAAACAGCAAGTGAGCCGGCCCAGTGGTGCTGAGGGTTGAGGCACTGAATGCCACACCTGACGTTACGCTAGCGACCCAGGTTCGGGAATAGCCCCAGGTCACTGGGGGAGGAAGGATTGAGCATCCCAATGGATGCTTTCCTCCCGGGGGGGGTTACCTGAGCAGTGATGCCCACAGTATTGCTGCCTGTGGAAAAACAAGTGGCAAGCGCGCGGCTCCTCAAGGGAGTCGGGGTGGGGAGGTGCTGTAGATGCTTGGTAGGCGTGTGCTGCAAGCCGCCGTCGTCAGATGTAAGTCCTTGATATGGCGCCTGCGTTGAGGGATGAACCAGAAAAAAAGCCAAAAATCTAGTAGCGAGCATCATGATGCTGTGTTCCCAGTACATCCGGGCCCAGCTGACAAGACCTGAGGAAGGGTTCCTGTGGGCCAAGACCAGGAGAAAGAAAAAAAAACAGTGAAGGAAGGGTGAAAGCGGGGAGGAGGATTGTGGGACCATCGGCATGGCAGTTCCAAGGTTCCATGAGGAAAATTTGATTGTGCAATCAGACAGACAAGAGATAGACAAGTGACAGAAAAATAGATTCTTGCTTTTAACTCTCTCTGTATAACAAATGGGACAAGGACTTACCCAACCTAGACACATACCCCTTCTTTAAGAGGGAACCTATTTATTCCCTTTTAAAAAGAGGTTTCCTAAACTTCTTTATTTCTCTTTTAACATTACTTTATAGGATTTACCGTTCTTTGCATTGGTGGTATCCCTTTATCATAACACCTGTTACAGCAAACATTTCAGTTACACACACACACACACAGGTTTTTTTCAACTTTCTGAATTCTCAATTCCCGAACATATATTGACAGAAAATCAGCACTGACATTCTGTTTTCCAGATGTGTGCACCACTTTGAATTTAAATGGCTATAGTTCCAAGTACCACCTTGTAATTCTGGGATTTTTAGCCTTCATTTGATTAAGCCAACAGAGAGGACTGTTATCCATTATAAGCACAAAGTCAACTTCTAGCAAATAAAACTTAAGGGACTCCACTGCCCATTTCACAGCAAGGCATTATTTTTCAATAGTGGAATACTTTCTCTCTCTGTTGTGCAACTTCTTAGTCATATACAGAATGGGATTTTCCTTCCCATCTATATTCTGACGCAGGACTGCACCTAGGCCTACCTCTGATGCATCTGTCTGTAACGTAAATTGTTTCTCAAAGTCTGGACTTCTTAAAACATTGGCTGAATGTAATGCTGCCTTGATGGCCTGAAAATCCTCATCACACTTGGGGACCATTTCACTTTATTCAGGTACTGTTTCTTTGTGAGTTCAGTGAGGGGAGTAGCTAACGGGGCAAAGCTGGGAACAAATCTCCTGTAGTAACCAGCCAGACCTAAAAATTACCTGACATGTTTCTTTGTTTTAGGGACATGGTTCTTAGCCACAGGTTCTGTCTTGCAAATCTCTGGCTTTACTTCTCCATTTCCCAAACATAGCCCAAATATCTGGTTTCCTGCATGCCCAGTGCACACTTGGTAGGATTAATGGTCAGACCTGCATTTTTGATAGATTGGATAACTGCTCATAGGTGTTCGAGGTGGCTTTTCCAGTCTGGAGTAACACCACAACATCATCCAAGTATGCATCACAGTAATCAGTATGAGGGGCTAGAATTGCATCCACGTACTGCTGGAATGTAGCAGGTGCACCATGTAAACCAAACAACAAGGTGTTGAACTGATAGAATCCAACAGGAGTGGAAAATGCATTTTTTCCCCTCTGGATTCTTCAACTAGGGAATTTGCCAATAACCCTTGATGAGATCGAGGGTACTAATGTACTTGGTACTTCCCAGTCTGTCCACCAAATCATCTATCCCAGGCATAGGATAGCTGTCAAATACGGACACTTGAGTTTCCTAAAATCAAGGCAGATTCTTACTCCCCCTTTTTTATTTGCAGTCACCACTGGGAATGACCAAGCACTTTTCGATTCTTCAGTGATACCAAACTTTTTCGTTTTTTGTATTTCCTTAACCATGTCTGCCCTTATCCACTCTGGTAGTCTTGTATGTCTTTTGTCTATTAGGGTGAGCATTCTGTGTTACTACTGCATGCTTGACCCCCTTTGCTTGGCCTGGCAGTGTGGTAAAAGTGCTTTGAAGTGTCTTTACCAAGTTATGAATTTCTGTGGGTAAGGAAACATTCACCTTTACAGCATTAGCAGTTACAGTCTGTTCCAGTCTGTCATAAGCTATATCAATATCTTTTTTAGCAGTTTCTGGTAAGAATAACAAAGCAACCTTTGCTGTTTCTTCAATCCATTTCTTCAAGAGGTTAGCATGGTATATCTTGGTAAGGGTTTTTCCTATCTGAGGTCTCAGTCTCATAGCTAACTGTACCGATATATCTAACCACTTTATAAGGCCTTTGCCACTTCATTAACAGTTTGTTTTCTGTAGTGAATAATGGTAGCAAGACCTTTTCACCTAGCTCAAAAACTTTTTCCTTTACCCCATGATCATAATACTCCTTCTGCAATGTTTTTGGGCTTGTTTGTGTTTACTGTGGGCAATTTCAACATAGTTTGCCAGTTTCTTTCTCAGGGCACACATATTAGATGAACAATAATATATTATTTCAGAGTGGGATTATCTTCATGTTTCTTTTATTACATGGATGGCCCTGTAGGTTGTCTACCATACAACATTTCAAAAGGTGAAAAACTGTTGATGCTTGTAGCACTTCTGTGTAAGCAAAAAGTAAGTATGGAAAATACTGGTCCCAATCCCCCAATTTCACAAATCTTTGTAATGTGTTCTAGGGTTTGATTAGAATGCTCAACAAGACCATCTGTCTGAGAGTGAGAAGGGAGGTTCTTATGGCAATGATACCTAGTAGTTGGTACAGCTGCTTTAGTAATGCAGCACCAGAATTACTACCCTGATCAGTATTAATCTGTTTAGGAAGCCGGCCCGGTGGCATCTCAAGGACAGGACCCGGCCAGCCTGGTGGCGCTAAGGGTTGAGGCACTGGACACCACACCTCGCGCTTCACCGGTGAGTCGAGTTTGGGAACGAGCCTGGGTCGGCGTGAGGGGAGGGAGGGAGCAGTATTGAGCAGCTGAAAGGCAGCTCTCCTCTCCCAGGGAGGGACCATGTTGCTCCTACAGTACAGCTACCCCCAGGTGGAGGCCTGAGGGTAGTGCAGGTGAGTGGGCAGCACGAATAGGGAAGGTGCTGCGGAACCGCAGCATGTGCATGCCTCCTTGCGCATATGTGCAGCCATGGCATGGGTGGACAAAAACAGGTGGAAGATGATGCCGGTCCCCCACAGGCTCTGCACTTGGCTAGCTGGGCACTTCTGTGCCATCAAGTTAAGTCCTGGTGAACATCGGAGTGACGGGGCTGGGGGGACCAGTAGAAGGTGGCCGGTCGGCACAGGGAGGTGATAAAATGTAAAATAAAAAAAATATTCTGTTTAGGTATGCCCATCCTGCTGAAAATTTTGGCAAACTCTTCTGCCACTTTTGGAGCTGTGACAGTATGCATTGGAATTGCCTCTGGGTATCGAGTAGCATAGTCACATAGTACCAAAATGAAATAATGACCCTTTATACTTTTGTATAAGAGGTCAACCACATCCACTGCATTTCTCTCAAAAGGCACATCTGTCAAGGGTAAGGGCACTTTGTCTTTTTGTGTTTGATGGGCATGCGCACCAAATGTTTTGCTACAAGGAAAGGGGATTTCAGGGGGGTGTCAGTGCCGAGCCCATTGCAGTTCAAAATAGCAGGGGCTCAGCAGTCTAGACCAATGACCAGGCACTGTGGTTCTGACACCACTCACTGCTTGCTAGGTGGAAACTTTGTGTACTTTAAAGTACCAGAGCCACTCTTATCAAAGAGAACTTCAGTCCTTTGATTTGCATGAAGCCGGTCAACAAAGAGCTGAGCAGCTTTCAATGCCAGGAGTCTGTCATGACAGTACTCACTGCTTGCTGGGAAACTTCTTGTACTTGAAAGTGACTCAGCCGCTCCTATCAGACAGCCGCTGGCTACTTTCATTTATAAGAGTCCTCCCAGCAACCAGCTAAGGTCAATCTCACTGGAGCCATTTTTTGTGGATCTCTCCAAAGCCTTTGACAGGGTAGATCACTCCCTCCTCAGCTCCACGCTCCTATCTCTTGGGTTCTCTTCCTCTGCCCATGCTTGGTTCCTAAACTACCTCTCCAACAGGCAGCAATACACCAACTTCAATCGGACACTGTCCAACCTCTCATCAGTCCATTGTGGGGTCCCACAGGGATCCGTCCTTAGTCCCACCCTATTCTCACTATTTATTAATGATCTACCGTCCGTCACTGCCCATGATCATACCACCCTGTATGCGGATGACCTCGTCTTCCTGGCCAGCTCCCGGGACATCTCCACAATTAACTCCCAACTGAATACCGATTTTGAACGCATCCAAACCTGGCTGGGGGACCATAGGCTCACCCTCAATCTCAAGAAAACCCAAGCCATGCTGTTTGGTTCCTTTAACAAAATAAAATCCTGCCTCGCTCCCCCTGCAAATCTACGGGGCCGACGGCTCACCCCTTGAGACGGTAGCCGCCACCAAGTATCTGGGCGTCACCCTGGACCCGCAGTTGGACCTTACTCTACACATCAGGAATGTTTGTAAGGCTACTAATGGTAAGCTTGGCCTAGCTTATCGAGCTAAAAACTGCCTCACCCCGGCCGCTCGTTTGGCCCTAGCCAGGGGGGTCCTCCTCCCTTCACTCTGCTACGGACTCATAACATTTGCCCCAGTTCCCAAAACCAGCCTCTCAAAATGGGACATGGCCTACAACAATGTTTGCCACTTTGCGTTCTCCGCCCTTCCCTCACCCACCCCTGTGATCTTTACAGCCTCCTGGAGTGGCTCCCTCGGGAGAAGCACCGCTCCTTCGTACTCGGAAACTTCATTGACAACATTATCCGCTCGGGCACCCCCTCTGCCCTTGCCCTTCCCCTCAAGCTAGGTGTCCCATCCTACCAACTAAGATCTGGAACGCCTGGTTCCTAGAACCCGCACCCTTGCGGGGGATCGGGCCTTCAACACATACGCCCCTAAACTGTGGAACTCGCTCCCTGAGCTTACTCGGTCCACCACCTCCCATCCAAGCTTTAAAGCTTCCTCTGGAACTTTTGAAATCTTCCTCCACCTGTCCCTGCACCTCGTAGCTCACTCACGAGCCCCACTCCTCCCCTAGCCTGGCAGGGTGGAGGCCTCAGCACTACTTGCACCCACTTCAGTAACCAGTAGCATTGAAGCTAGTATTCGACCCTGCCTAGGGCACACCCCTACAGGCAGTTATCACTGTCATTGTTTTTGTTTACTCTGCTGTTCACCTCCTAATTACATCCTGTATGTACCATTTTATTGTATTTCATTGTGCCAACCTGTTCTAGAGCTAGCCTTGTAATGCCTGTTATTCCCTATGTGTTTTCTTGATTCCTCAACTGTTCATGTACTGAATTTTACCTGTAACTCTCCCTGGTCGCACCTGAAAATAGGCACTTGGCTATCTAGTGTGCTTACCCGGTTAAAAGCAAATAAATAAATAAATAAATGTGCAGTATGTAGAGGAAAAACCCTTTCACTCTCTCCCTCTGTGCTGTCCCACCCCACCCTCTGTTCCCTATCTCTGTATATAAACCCCACCGCTTCTTCCCTCTGTGTGCTGTTCCACCCCACCCTCCACTCCTGTCCTGGTATACACACAAAAACCTCTCCGCTCCCTCCTATGTGCTGTCCCACCCCACCCTCCATTCCCATCCCAGTATACACAAAAACAAAATTCCTCCTCTGTGTGCTGTCCCACTCCCACCCTCCGTTCCCTGTCCTGTATACACAAAATACAAAATCCCTCCCTCAGCGCTGTCTCACCCCCACCCTCCATTCCCTATCCCAGTACACACAAAAACAAAACTCCTCCAGCTCCTCCCTCTGTGTGCTGTCCCACCACCCTCCCTCCCTTCCCTGTCCAGTTATACACACACAAAAAATCCTTCCACCCTCCGTTCCCTGTCGGTATACACAAAACCTTCCTTCCCTTCTCTCTGTGCTGTCCCACCCCACCCTCCGTTACCTGTCCCAGTATACACAAAAAATTCCTCCCACTCCTTCCTTATAGGTGCTGTCCCACCACCCACCCTCCTCCATTCCCTGTCCTGGTATATACAAAAAAAAACCTCCTGCTTCCTCCCTCTGTGTTCTGTCCCACCACCTACCCTCTGTTCCCTCTCCCAGTATACAGAAAAAAAAACCTCCTGCTGTCTCCCTCTGTGTGCTGCCTCACTCTCCATTCCCTCTGTAGAGAAAGGATCAAATAAACCGGTCTGCAGCACCTGCAGATCTTACTGCTGTAGTACAAGCAGAAGAAAGTAGAACCTCTGTAGCTCAATGTAGTGACCCTGCTTTCAAAAACATTACATTATCTCATATTTATGGTTAAATGCATTTCTTATTTAAAGAGCTACTGACGCCTCAAAGAAAACTTAAAATAATTTGATGCAATTCTGCTTGCATTCCATATATATTGTATATACTGTATTTCTCTTCCCATTTTTTATTACTAAGAAAATTTGCATGAATACATGATCTTTAGCCCTTCCTTTAGAGTCCATCTGCCTCTACAGCTTACTCCCTATTTCATGTCATAATCCTCTGTTGTGACATCACTATCTCTTGCCATGGGAGTAACTGTGATGTCACAAGAAAAAATTACTCACCTTAGTAATGTTGTTTCTTCTAATGGAGTCTTGCTGTATTCTGACAGTAGCAGTGAGTCCCAACCTTCGAACTGCCATGGAGATGAGAGTTAACTTTCCATGCCAGGCATGGAACGCTGAGCTCGAGCTCAGTTGCGACTCTGTTGCTGTTTAAACTCAAACCATCAGATCTTTACGAGCAAACTCAATAAGGCCCTGTGTGGAAGCTGTAAACCTACACTAGCCAACTGGCTACTAAACATAAAAAACACATTTTTTGGTCCCAAAACAAAGACTCAAGTCAGGAGACCCAAAAAATGAAAAACACAACACCAAATCACCCAAGAAGGGGTGAAACAACAAGGTGGGCATCTACTGAGTGCCAACACTGCCACTGCCTACCCACATCCCAAAAACAGAGGTTCTGAGAGGGGCAGGCAGGGAGGTCAGAATACAGCAAGACTCCATTAGAAGAAACAACATTACTAAGGTGAATAATTTTTTCTTCAAACAACATGAAGTCTTGCTGTATTCTGATAGTAGCAGACTACCAAGCAGTACCTCCATGGAGGAGGGACAGAACCTACTTAGGAAATAGGCTCTGAAGCACAGCTGTGCCAAACCGAGCATCACTCCTAGCCTGAATATCCAAGGAGTAATGCTTGGTAAAAGTGTGAACTGTTTTCCAGGTAGCTGCTTGACATATCTCTAAGATAGGAATATCCCTGGCAGCAGCCAGGGAAGCAGCTGTACCTTTGGTAGAGTGAGCCCTCAGGCCTGAGGGTGGAACCTTACTCAGTTTTCCATAACAAAATTGGATACAAGAGACAATCCACCTGGCAATGGATCTTTTAGTGGCAGGTTTCCCTTTACCAACCTCACAGTAAATGAACAGTTGGAGGGAGTCAAACCTGTGACCCTTGGTACGTTCTATGTAGTAGCTGAGGGCTCTTTTCACATCTAAACTGTGGAGCCTCCTCTCACCAGAGGAGGAATGGTCAGTGAAGTACACAGGAAGAGACATAGATTGTATAAGGTGGAAATCTGAAACCACCTTAGGCAAAAATTTCCTGTTAGTCCTGAGGACCACCTTATCTCTATGAAAGGAGATAAAATCAGGCTCCACTGACAAAGCCTGTAACTCACTTATGCGTCTGGCAGAGGTGATGGCTACCAGAAACAGTTTTCCAAGTCAAGTACTTAAGCTCTGCTGAAGACAAAGGCTCAAAAGGGGGTTGCATAAGCTGAGCAATGCAAACATTAAGGTCCCAAGCAGGCGCAGGGTCCCTGAAAGGAGGGTTGGTGTGAAGCAATCCCTTGAAAAACTTGGAGAATACAGGGTGAGCTGAAAGAGAAGAGGGCTTACCTGCTGAGATAAAAGCAGAGACAGCTGCCAGATGCACCTTCAGTGTAGCTGGTCTAAGCCCTAAGCCATTTAAGTGGACCATATAATCAAGGACTGTGGACAGATCAGCAGACTCTGGGGAAGTATGCTTTCCAGAGCACCATATGGAAAATCTTTTCCACTTGGAATTATAAGTAGCCCTGGTGGAAGGTTTCCTAGAAGCCTTCAGAATGTCCATTACGCCTTGGGAGAGGTGTAAATCAGTAAACTCTAACTCTTCAAGAGCCAGACCTTGAGATTGAGAAATTTGAGATTCGGGTACCAAACTCTCCCCTGAGCACAGGTTAACAGGTTGTGATTCCTGGGAAGACACGGGGAAGATTGACTGCTAAGGACAGAAGGAGTGGATACCAAGGCTGTCTGGCCCAGTCTGGAGCAATCAGGATCATCTTGCAGGGTTGAGATCTGATTTTGACTAGCACTTTGAACAGGAGAGGGAAGGGGGGGAAAGGCATATAGGAACTTCCCTTCCCAACTGAGAACTAAGGCATCCGGGGGGACTGTGCCCAAGACTGGGGGTCTACAACAAAAAAGAGGAAGTTGATGATTGTCTGGGGCTGCAAAAAGATCTATCTGTGGGGTGCCCCATCTGGAGAATATCACCTCCAAGAACAAGGGATCCAGTGACTGTTCGTGATGGCCCTGAGATATCCTGCTGAGAGCATCTGCCAGGACATTGTCCTTGCCTGGGAGGTGTACTGCTGTGAGGGAGGTGTTCAGGGAATAAGCCAGGGACCACAACTTCATTGCTTCTGTGCACAAGGCCGTAGACCGAGTGCCTTCTTGCTTGTTGATGTACCACATTGTGGTGGTATTGTCTGTTCTGATCTGAATAACTTTGTTCTGAACAGACTTGGAAAAAACTTGAAGTGCTAGAAATACTGCTCTGAGCTCCAACAGATTGATGTGGAGCAGAGACTCCTGAGGGGACCATAACCCCTGGGTGGTCAGGTCGCCCAAGTGAGCCCCCCCAACCCAAGAGGGAGGCATCTGTAGTAAGGATTAAGGAGTGGGACTGAGAGACAAAGGGGACTCCTTGTCTCAGATTGCTCGGATCCTTCCACTACTGTAGGGCCTGGATCAGGGTTCGAGTTACTGGGATCAGTTTGGTCAGAGGGGCCTTCCTTTGAGACCAGAAGGCTCTCAAATGGAACTGAATGTCCCTCATCTGAAATCTTGCTCCCTGCACCACTGCTGTGGAAGCAGCCATGTGCTCCAGGAGCTGTAGAAAATGCCTTGCTGGTTGGGATACCTGCAGGGTGAATGAGGAGGCCAGAAAGATAAGGGTCCTTGCCCTGTCCAGGGGAAGGAAAGCTCTGGCCTTTCCTGTGTTTAGCTCTGCACCTATGAAGGTGAGGAGCTGGACAGGCTCTAGAACTGACTTTGAAAGGTTCAGGAGGAAACCTAACGAGGTGAGCAGTTGCTGAGTTATCTGTAAGTGTGACTTGACTTGGTCTGGGGACTGGCCTTCTATAAGCCAGTCGTCCAGGTAAGGGAAGATGGCAATCCTTTGCCTTCTTAGAGAAGCAACTACTACTGCCAGGCATTTTGTGAACACCCTTGGAGCAGAGGTTAGTCTGAAGGGCATTGCTGTAAACTGGTAATGGCCTGAGGGCAGCTCGAACCTGAGGTACTTTCGATGGGAGCTTCTGATGAGAATATGGAAGTAGGCATCCTTGAGGTCCAGGGATACTAGCCAGTCCCCTGGCCTTAGAGAGGGTAGAATTATTCCCAGAGTCACCATTTTGAATTTTGATTTTAACAGGTGCTTGTTTAAGTATCTGAGATCCAGGATGGGCCGCCATTCTCCTGTCTTTTTTGGGGTAAGGAAGTACCTGGAGTACAACCCTTTGCCCTGGTGTAGGGGTGGAACCCTTTCCACAGCTCTGAGAGCTAGGAGGGAAGAGACCTCTGCCTCTAGGACAAGTGCCTCCGAAGGGTTTGCAGGTGGAAAGGATCTGGTTCTCAGCTTTGGAAATCTTTTGAAGCTGAGAACCAGTCCCTGGCTTACTACTTCCAGGACCCACTTGTCTGATGTTATAGACTTCCAGTCCTGGACAAAGTAAGTCAGCCTGCCCCCTACAGGTGGTGGAGAATCGGCCCTGGCAAACCCATCAGGGTACCTGCTTGGCAGGGGGTTTTGGCTGAGGGGTGGAAGCAGGTCTGCTGGTACCCCTTCTGCCTCTCCTCTAAAGAACCCCCTCTGAGCATATGCAGAAGAGGAGGCCTGGGCTTGGTAGAAAGGCCTGTGAAAAAACTTGCCCCTGGGAAGCTGCCTCTGAGGAGTGGCCTGCCTTTCCTTGGCCTGTGCACTCCTGTAGGTGGTCCTATGCTCGTCCATTTTCTTCATGTAATTCTCTGTTTGCTCCCCAAACAAAGAATTACCAACAACAGGAAAATCCATGGCCTTAGTCTGGGTATCCTGTGACAGGCTGTACATCTGAGCCAAGCCATTCTGCAGTGCCACAGATGTAGCCATGACTCTTGATGACACATCATTTGAGTCCACTGCAGCATGGAATTGCACCTTGGATGCCTCAATACCATCAGCAGCCACCTGCTCCAGCTCCTTGGCAAGCTGGCCAGGGACCTGTTTTGCTAAAGCCATGACAGTGTCCCATCTGGATTTCTGATATCTAGCAACATAAGCCATATAATTTGCCTGTCTGAGTCCCAAGGATGCTGCCATGTACTGTTTCTTTGCCATGGCATCAATCCTCCTGGAGTCCTTGTCTGGGGAGTGTGAAGCCAAGGGAATATTGCCTTGTCACAGGCTGCAGCCTGCACTACCCCAACATGGCTGCATTGTTGAGTAAGGAACTCCATATCAGAGCCTGACAATGCATACCTCTTGTCCATTCTCTTATCCACAGGAGGTATAGTGTTAGGAGTTTTTAAAATTTCAAATGTCTGCTTCCCAAAAGATTTATGCAAGGGAATAGACAGCCTCCTGGACTCTGAGATATCCATTATTTCCACAAAGTCAGGCTCCTCTTGGTCATCCACAGCTTCCTCCATAGGAAGCTGGAGGGTTTCAGCCACTTTTTTATAAAACATAAAATGAGAAGGGGACTCAGAAAGCCTGGGAGGAGAAACTCTTGAAGGTCTGTCTGGGGAGATGTCCGGGTCAATGGGCACATCCAGACTTTCAAATCCACATTCACTCTCCTCATACTCCTCTTCCCCCTCCTCCGGTTCATAATACTCCTCTAAATCATAATCTTGAACCGGCCAAACCAAGCGCCTCCCTGATGGTGCCGGTTCGGTCGGAACTGGGGAAAGCGACTGGACAATTTTGATCGCTTTGGCTATTTCTTCAGCAGTTGGAGAGGAAAGTTTTTGCTCCACACCAGCTGATTTTCTAGTCCTCTTTGCTGGAACCGACTCCTCAGAGTTGGATCTCCTTTTACTGAAGAAGTCTAGCCCCTGGTCAGAGGGCACTCCTTCTGGTTCAGTTTGAACCGAACCAGGCTGGCCATCCGGTTCAGCTGGACTTTTTGGCCTCCTTTCTCTGAGCCTACCAACTCTCTTCTCTAGGGTAGCTGCAGGAAATTTTTTACAAATCTGGCAGTCTGCATTAAGGTGGTCAAACCCCAGACTATAAACACAGGTGGTGTGGGGGTCAGCCTTGGCAAAGACTCCCCCACACACACTACAGTGTTGAAACCCAGTGGGCCCGGGTTTTCTTCTAGGTTTCTCAGACATTGTGCCAGTCCTAACCAAACGTACCCTTTTAATGGCAATCCGCCAGGCAAGACCCTCCTATCGGTTCCTGACCGTGTCACAGGTCGTGGAAAAAAACGTAATAAAATCCGTTTTTTTTAGAAGCGATAAGAACCAGTAACCACACTCTAAAAGTACAATGCAGGATTTTTAAACAACTTGATCGATTCAAACCGAACCGATAAACTGTTTACAAGTTCCACACAGAATAAGATTAATATATACAGTAACCTATCTAGTACTCACGAATACCACAGACAGAGACTGAACCGACAGGTTGCAGTTTAAATTCGGTCGAAAACCGAGAAAAATGGTACTTTAACCAACAAATTGAACCGAGCAGAAGGAGAAATCTCCGGAGCGACTGTTCAGTGAGGTGGAGTAAAGAATCTGACGGTTTGAGTTTAAACAGCAACAGACAGAGTCTCAACCGAGCTCGAGCTCAGTATTCCATGCCTGGCATGGAAAGTTAACTCTTTCATCTCCGGGGCAGTTCGAAGGTTGGGACTCACTGCTACTGTCAGAATGCAGCAAGACTTCATGTTGTTTGAAGCAGTGCATTATGACCTCAAGTAGGGAGAAAGCAACAGGAATAGATGAACTCTTTAGGAGCAAAGATCCTGTTTTCATGCAAATTACCTCAGTAATAAATAATGGGGAGGAAAATACAGAACTAATGTGAAATACAAGCTTGACTGTGTCTAAATATTATGTTTGGGTAAAGTTTTCCTGAAGGTGTCAGCTGCTCTTTAAACTATACTTACAGTATTTTAAACCAGGTAAATTAATAGTTTAAATTTCTTTGTACAGAAACTAAGAAATCCTGAAGTTGGATAGGTGAAGATGTTACAAATAACAATGCAATATTTAGCTAGCTGAAGGCATAGGAGACAACGGCGCAGATATTCAGAAAATTACCCCGAGCCTCAAGTAGCACTGCCCAGCGTGCAAACCTTGCCCAGCCCAAATCACCTGCCATATTCAAAAGGAATAGCCCGGCCGGTGCTAACCCTGCTGAATATAGCACGCAAAGGAAGCCGGGAAAACTGGTCTGGGGAGTCCAGGGCAAATATAGCCCAGCTATAGACATAACTTAATATAGCAACAAGGAAGTGCACACTGCAACTGCAGCCCAGTACACCCTGGAGTAAGCCTGTGTGTTCAGGTGAAGAACATTGTGTGTGATTGCACTGAGAAGACCCACAACACCTGCACTCAACAAAGCAAGCCACGCACTGTAGAACTGTGCTATGCTGACATGTAGTTTGCCCGGGCTAACCTGATTGCACAGTGCTAACACATTAGCCTGGGGCAAACGGGAGCCATATTCAAAGCTCCCATGCAAATTAGCCTACTTAGGTAATACGTAGGCAAACAGGTACATTGGCATCCCATTAATTGCTGTTTAGCATACATTACCATGCAGTTTGCCCGGTGCTACTGCATGGAATAGACAACTCCACCTCTTGGTTGGAATGGATGTACAGGCTGGATGCTGCAGGCCAAGGCATGCCCACAGCGTCCCCTGTTGGTTGGCAAGGAATTGCAGGCTGGAAGCAGCAGGAGCTGTTTGCTGGCATGCCTTCCACTTACCACCATGGCCGACTGCGGTATGCATGAGCGCTACTAAAGGAATAGTGCTCATGCATACCGCAGTCTGCAGCCAGCCATGGTGGTGAGAGGAGGGCTGTGCTGGTCGCCAACACCGTACCAAAGCAGTGTACAGTGGGATGGGCGGCGCACAACTGAGTGGGGGGAACCACTAGACCACCAGGTATTGCTGTCTTTTCTGGGCTACCGGGGGTCAGGGATTGTACTGAGGGGGTGGGAGGACCACCAGAACACCAGGGAATTGAGTGTATTCTGTCATGGAACAGGGTCGGGGATCATGCTGGGGGTGGGGGGACTACTAGAACACCAGGGCAATGGTTGTATTCTGTCATGGGTCGGTGATCGTGCTGGGGTGGGGGGAGCACTAGAACACCAGGGATATGTGTTGCTATTGCTGGACATGGGGGTCGGGGTTCGTGATGGGGGGCACAGCCGCCATTAGCATTTTGGTTTAGCATCGGCACTAACACCTAGCGATGGCACTAACTGACCTTTTAAATATTGCAGTCAGGCGCAAAGTCGGTGCCAGTCCAGTGCAACAGGATTGCACCTGGCACTAGGCTTTGAATACCTGGCCCAAAGTATCCAGAACACAATGTGGAAAGTCTTGTTACTTTTTCTGAATAATGTCCTGATCGGACTGTAATGGCTATGGTAGTGTTAACCATGTGCAACAGTTATTCCTTTTATGGTGTTATTGGTCCCCTATATTGAAAGAAGACGGAATAAACAGCATACAATGTCAACCATTTAAATTACTAGCCAAACATGTTCTGAAAAGGTTTTGAATGATTTTGTTTTGGATAAACCTTACCATTAAAACTGTCTGAAGGTTCTGAGACTTATTTATTTTTTTATTTATCTTAAGAGAAATCAGAATTACAATCCTTTGAGTCAGAGATTCCTTTGCAAAGGCTCCACGTCTGAAATTCAGGTACATATCAATTCAAGACAAGACATAAATTATACAATGCAGTAGTGAAATTACACATTTTAGGGACGTGGATATGTTGTTCATCCACACTTCTTGGCATGTCCCTTTCCCCTTTAAGGATCGCCAGAAGGTCTTCAAGCTGACTCCTCCCACCCACCGGGGTGGTATAGCCCTTGGCTACACCTCATGACACCAGATCTTCCTTTCCACTGGAAGATTCCAATTACCTCCTCTTTGCTCTCGCTTTTTGTGGGCCCTGGTTTCAAAACCTTTGGTCATTCCGAAACTTCGACTCGTTTGAGTTAACAACGGTGATTCTCATCGTTCCATCATGGAAGATAAATTTTCCCCCGGATTTTGCCAGTGCCTGTGCAGCCAAAAAATTTTGCACACTAATCCGCATACCACGTGCGTTTACTGCCTGGGTGTCAGCCATGACACCAAAGCTTGCGAGATGTGTGTCGCTTTTCACACGAATGTCCTCAGCGATCATCTTGCACACCTCAAATTGGGCAGGCCCAAAAAACTGAATCCACCAGTGAAATCTAAAGAGGCCCAGTGGGCGGTCTTCACGGCTGCGAGATCCGCCGAACAGCTGGAGTAGATGCAAGCCAAAGAAGAAGATGCAGCACGGGCCACAGAGTCTTCCTTTCAGTCATTTTTCGTTCCTCTCAACTTGGGGTCTACCTTTTCCGGTTCCTTCTGAGAGTTGTGCTACTCTCCCCCACTAAGGGCGAGGGACCTGTGGGCTCTTACTCCTCTCGGTCCCGTAAGAGGGATAAGGATCTGAATCAGTCTTCGTCTTGGCTAAGATGCTCTTGGGATCATGAGCAATCTTGGTCCCAGGAGCCAGCAGTATCAACTTCGGTCGAAATTGCCTCTTCAGCCACTAGCTTCTCGGCCTTGCCATCTGGCCAGTCGACCGAGGTCTCGATGGACGAAGTTGAGATTGTTCTTGATCCCTTCGATCTGTTGTCGCCTGTTCGGGTCAATGACTCTCTCAATCGGACCCCAGTCCTGTCTCTATGACGAGGAGATCCAGCCAGCTGGGGATCCCATCAAAGAACCGGTCCCTGATCCCGGGAAGTCACCGGTCCCACTGGTGTCTCCCAAGCGACTGACTCGGCCAGTCCGATCCAGGTCGAGATCTCGGACCCCCTCAACTGACAGGCCAAGGAAGATGCACAAGTGTTCCAAAAAGAGGCAACGCCATCGGTCATCCTCAGATGAGGAGAGGCTTCGGCGGAAGCTCCGCCGATGCTATGAGGATTTGATGTGGCAGAAGCCAACCATGATCTCTACTCCGGCCATTACTTGGCTTTTGCCTCCTAGGCTGAAGCCGACTCCTTTGGAACCAGTGAAATTGGTTCCCCCCCACCCACAGAGCCGGCTAAACCTGCTCCGGTTCAGCCGATATCGGTCTCCTCCGATTGTGGTGGAGCCACCACCTAAACAGCCTTTGGGAGGGGCTCCTACAAAGGAATTTCGGTCAACCCCGGGTCTTCCTCACAGGATCTCGGTCACCCTCATGCCTGATCACCCCAGGTACGTTGAGGGTGACCTTTGCAGCCAACCATTGTATCCGGATACCTCAGATTCAGACGACACTGACCTTCGCTCTCATGCGCGGGATGACGAGTTGGCCGGTGATCTGTTGACGGAGGAAGGCCCTTCGTCCTCTCAAGGGATTCTCTGCCTTATCTCCGAATCCACGGTGATGCCCCTGGAACTAATCCAGAAATGGACGGAGTACCCTTTCACTGACATTCTCAAGAGAAGGGACACCCCGACGGAAGTCTTTGCTGTGGCCAGAGCCATTGTTGGCCCATCCTTGTTTGGTGGCAGCCGCGGTTGCCTCACACCACAGGGCTTGGCTGACGCTTTCCACCTTCACAGTGGATACCTAGCACAAACTTGCTGATGTTCCTTTCCTGGGAACCGATCTCTTCGGTCCAGATATGGATGGTCACCTTCAGCGAATCGAACAGTCCGATGCCACCTTGGACTCGGCTACTTCTGCTCAAAGCACTTCTTGCCCTAAGAAGCAACAGCAGAAGAAACCTTTTCGGCACTCTGTTCCTGCAGCCCAGCAGACCTCCTTTCAGGGAGCACAGCAGGCACTGGCTTGGCACCCCAGTCCAAGCCCGGACCTCCCCAGGCCCGCAGAGGAGGTCGGGTTCGGGCCCTGTACCCTCTTTCTCCAAGCCTGCCCAGTAACAGGATAGGGGTGGCCACCCCTATTCCCATCATGCCAGCTCTGGGTCCTCCCACGAGGGATTGACTCCACCACTTCCTTTCCGCCTGGTCTGCTGTTACCATGGATAGGTGGGTCATAGAAGTTGTCAGCCAGGGTCTGCCTCTAGAATTCAAGCAGTACCCTCCCGGTCAAACCCACACCCCACGGGAGGAGAGAGTATCAGCCAACACTCAGTCAGCTCTGAGAGACGACATAGCCCAGCTCCTCCTCAAAGAGGCAGTGGTCCGAGTGGCAGATCCTCCAGTCAACCCAGAGTTCGTTTCCAGGTACTTCCTGCTCCCAAAGCGAACAGGGGGCTGGTGCCCCATTCTAGATCTGCACGACCTGAATCAGTATCTCAGGCCACACACCTTTTGGATGGTAACTCTGTCCCAGATCATACCATCCCTGGAGCAAAACATGTTCTTCTCACTGGATCTTCAGGACACGTTCTTTCACATCCCAATCCATCTGTCTCACCAGTGGTTCCTCTGCTTCAGAGCAGAGGGAACCCTTTACGAGTTCCATGCCATGCCATGCCCTTCGGCCTGTCATCGGCCCCACGGGTCTTCACCAAATGCATGGCAGTGGTGGCAGCCCATCTCTGGCATCGAGGGGTCAGGGTATACCCTTACCTCAATGATTGGCTCTTGGCAGGTTCTACCCAGCAAGAGGTGGAGAGGTCCAGGGACCTGGCCCTCCAGAGAAAAACAAGATGAAGACCGCGCAAACTGCATGAGCGGGTGCTTACTGCATGAGGTGCAATCCTCAAAAGTTAAATAATTGCAAATGAAATGAGCACTCGGAAACGGGAAGTAGTATGCTCGTTTATTCCAAAAAGACAAATCCAAGACCCCTGCGCTTCGGCTCACGCCTTCAAAGGAGGTATGGCAGGACTATTCTTACAAGATGCTTAAATACAAACTCTGCTATTTACTGAGAGTGTGTGCTGCTAAAATATACCTTGATTGAACTTGAATGTGTTTTAAATGGTGTGTAATTAAACTAGTACTCTGTGCCTATTTTGTACATCAGTAAAGGTGGGAGCACTTCCTGGTTGGAGTAGCCAGAGGCAGTGTGGGATACAGGAGGACCTTAAGAGTTCTGCCCTCCACTGTAACATCTTCCCACATTGATTCCTTTGAAGCTACTTGCAGGGGAAAACACTCTCCACTCATTTTGGCTGATTTAAGGGCTTCAGACTAGTTTTTAACATTATTTCAGACTATTGTGCACTAGCGCGAAACCGGAAGTTGCGCGGTGACGCACTCCGTTCAGCTGGATATAACAACCGCCAAGAAGCGGGTGAGCGGCGTGGCCGGCGTACGAGACGCTGCAGAGACACGCGTGTCGTAGCGCATGTCTATCGTGTCCATCGGGGACTTCGGGACGACGGTTCAACAATATTCTGATTGGTCTCACTTATAAGGGAAGCCTAAGGTACTGCGTACTGTTGTTTTAATTATTATCTAGTGTCTGAACCACTCGGTAACACAATGAAAAGAGCCAATAAATATTGTAGTTCCTGTCAGATGTATGCAATTGGCAAACAGTGTGCCAATTACACCTGTGACAGGTGCATACTGGTAAAATCTTTACAGGAGGAGGTTGCTCGACTTCTTAATAAAGTGGAGACAACCCCTGATACTACCCAGCATGTAGTTGACCCAGAAATAGAAGCGCTAGAGGAGTATATTGATCATATGTCCCTCTTGTTAGATGCTAACAACTTAACTTCACCCCATGGCAATGTATCTCAGGCTGCATTAAAAATAAACTCTCCATGCCATGAAGCACATGAGACTGCTTTAACCCCCCAGAGTACATCAATATTAGACACCATACATAACGAAGTACATAAGATTGCTTCAACCCTTGAGTGTTCCCACCTCCCTTCAGAAATATCATCATTTCCTGATGTTACTACCTGGTCCACTATTCCACCTTCAAAATTTAATAAAAGAACTGATTTACAGTCACAAGGGATTAACATCTCTCCTTTAGTGGCGTTGCATAACTCTTATGAGCCATTAACCTCTCTTCCAGCTGAAGACATCAGCTGCAACCAGAGGCAGGAACCAATAAACACTCAGGTTGATACCCCTCCCCCACCGCATAATGATGCTCCCACACAGGGTTTTTGTATTGGGTAATTCTATGGTAAAATTCATAGATCGGATTGTATGTAACCCTGATAAAGTAAACAGGACTTGCTCAAGTTATAGAGGAGCTAGGGTCTCAGAGATAACCGCTATGACTAAAACTATCTTACAAGCTGCAGGTAACAATCCGTTAGTTATTATTCATGCTGGGACTAATGATATCACCAAAATTCCTCTACAACAACTGAAACAAGACATAGTTGCTATCTGTAACCTATTAAATGAAAGGGGATGTAAAATCGGCATATCTGAAATTCTCCCAGTACCCCGAGCCTCACATTTTATTCAAACAAAAATTAAAACATTAAATGAATGGCTCCAGAAATGGTGTCTTAGGCAAGATATAGCCTGTCTTACACATTGGGAGGGAATTTAATGACAACCCTTCCCTCTTCTGCTGGGATGGTTTGCACCTCAGCTGAAGAGGCAGTTCTCTTCTTGGTCACCAGTTTTCATCATTCATTAATAGACATTTAAACTAAAACCTAAGGGGGAGATCAGGCCCAAGAAGCCATCTTTTAATACTATATACAAGCTGAATGTCTTATCCTTTAATGCCAGAGCAATGAATAAAACAAAAATGGCAGAATTAGAGACGATGATCCATGAATCTAACATTGGACTAATTGCCATTACTGAAACTTGGGGAAATTCAGATAAAGAATGGATAATGAACATCCCAGGGTTTAAACTCTACTATAAAAACAGATCCAACGAAAAAAAAGGTGGAGGAGTGAGTCTCTATGTGACTGATAATATTCCATCTTTCGAATCCCCCCTTACCTACATTAACAGAAAGTATCTGGGTTTATTTACAACCGAGAGGACACCCCCAGATTTTGGTAGGCAACTGCTACCGCCCTCCCTCTTCTGACATTGCATATCTTAACCAATTATCTTCAGAAATCACTTCAATGGCTGATAAGGGACTAGTAATTATTTTGGGGGACTTTAATCTCCCAACAATAAATTGGGATATACTCTCTGGACTCAATCAGTATGATTTACAGTTACTTTCAATTATTACCGATCTTGGTCTTACCCAACAAGTTAGGGAACCCACCTGTGGGAACAACATTCTAGACCTAGTAATAACTAACATGAATGCCTCTATATCTAATTTACAAGTTTTAGACCCTCTGGGCAACAGCGATCATATGAGAATTCAATTCTCCATTCTTTTGACCCATAAAAACTCCACAAACAACCAAATGATTAAACAATATGAGAAGGCTAATTTTTCAAGAATCAACGAACATCTTGCAGATATATCATGGGACCCATTATTTTCATCTCTTGATGTTAATGATGCCTGGAGCAGTTTTAAAGAAATAGTACATAGTCTAGAAAAACATTATGTACCAGAAAGAAAGAAAGAAATATAATAACAAAGGCAAGGTTCCGGCCTGGTATAACAACAAAATTAAAAAACTTAGTATTCATAAACGCAAACTATTCAAAAACCTAAAAAAATGCAAACCTGAACAATCAGAAGAAATACTAACCAAGTACAGGAAATCACTTAAGGAATTAAAAACATTAATCATTTTCTCTAAACGGAATCTGGAGTTCAGAATCGCCCACACTAGGGATTCATACAAAAGTCTGCATTCATATTTAAATAATAAAAAGGGTGACACAAAAAAAATAGGTCCATTAATCATAGATAACATAACTATTCTTTCCGATAAGGCAACTGCATTTGAGTTTAATGAATATTTTGTTCTGTCTTTGAACAAGATATGGAACCTATAACATCTATCAATACAAAGATACATTCTGGTTATACTATCACTATTTCTGATACCCTTAAACTCCTAAAAACTTTGAAGCCAACAACAAGTCCTGGTCCTGATAATATTACTTCCAAGTTTCTTATGGGAACATATGTTAATATTGCTGTCCCCCTTACCATCATCTTTAATAAATCTCTTAAAGAAGCTAATGTCCCCCTAGACTGGAAAAGAGCTATTGTTACACCTATCTTTAAAAAAGGGGTGCACCATAAGGCTGAAAATTATAGACCAATCAGCCTTACCTCCATATCATGTAAATTATTAGAAAAACATATTAAACAGTTAATTGAAGAGGAGATGATGGCACTGAATTTAGTAGATATTTCACAACATGGTTTCAAATCTGGACATTCCTGCACAACTAACTTGTTAGCTTTTTATAACCTAGTCAGCAGTAATCTCGATTTAAATATACCGGTGGATGTTATTTTGCTTGACTACAGTAACTGTACGACAAGGTTTCACATTTCATATTAATAAATAAATTAATAACACTAGGCTTCTCTCACTGTATTGTATCTTGGGTTAATAATTGGCTCTATAATAGAACTCAAATCGTCAGAGTTAATGGGGAATTATCAGAAGAGAAATCAGTGTTAAGTGGCGTCCCTCAGGGTTCAGTGTTGGGCCCCACATTATTTAGTATTTTCATTAGCGATCTTATTATTTCATCACATAATACCTTATCCAAATTTGCAGACGATACTAAATTGGGTGGACGAGTTGATAGCGAAATTAACCAAATTTCCCTTATAAACGATCTTAAAAAAATTGAATTATGGGCGACAACCAATAAAATGCAGTTCAATGTGTCCAAATGTTCAGTATTACACTTTGGCAAAAAAAATCTAAAACAGACATACCGCCTTAACAATATAAAACTCAGGGATTCCCTTGTTGAAAAAGATCTGGGTATACTTGTAGATAACAGATTATCTTTCTCAAATCATTATAACAAGGTAGCAAATCAGGCCAATGCCCTCTTACGCAGGATCAACAATACTTTTACTCTTAAATCTGAGGAATGTATCATGGCTCTATATAAAACCCATGTTAGACCCTATTTTGATTACGGTTCACCATTGTGAGTCCCTATCTGGCTAAGGACATTTTAAGAATTGAGAAAGTCCAAAGTGGGCTACTAAGATCATACCTCATCTCCTCTTATAATTACGAAACTAGACTGCATAAAACAAAGTTATATTCGCTGGAATTCAGAAGACTAAGGGGAGATCTCCTTCAGCTATTTAAAATTCAAAAATCAGCCACATTGATGAGTTCATGTGGCTTAGTCTTTGCATCTAGAAAAATGGTACCCAGAATACACAACAAACAAATAGAAATCCAGACAACAAGAACAAGCAAAAAGGCAACATTTCTTTACCGTTAGAGCCCCGAATATATGGAATTCTTTACCTCAGGAAATTGTGCACTGCACAAATATTAATACGTTTAAAATTAAAATCGATAATTGGCTTGTTGAGAGATTATAATCTACCAATGATCCACACTGTGTGGAGGACATTCTCGATGGGCTTTGGCCTACTTATGTCCTAACTACCAAGCAAGTAAACTAAATAGTGACATCATCTTAATGGGACAATTCAACAGGGCAAATCATGAGAAAGGCATATACATATCCAACAAATCCTGTCCCATCAGAAAGCATGTCAGTCAGTACAAAAATATATTTAAACTAAAAAAAGATCTCTGTGCATTCAAATAATACATATATAAACATACATATTGTGCAACCAAAAAGTATATAAATCACCTTATCAACTTCTTCCACTTAATGTATTTCTAGTTTACTCTCTTAAATCCCCATTGTTAATCTGTTCATTTATCCACTTATTTAAATTGGTTACAATCCAAATATTGTTTTTTGTGCACAAGGGGGTAATTCTTATATACATATAGTAGACAGAAAATAAAATTTTTAGTTAACCAAATAACAATTTCACAGACTCAGTGGGCTGCTAAAAAAACTTTTCATGCTTATTCTTAACAACCTAATGTGCAACTCTAAATTTAAACATCCTATTTTAGGTAACTTTTCTTTCTTTAGTTTTTATTTTTATTTTTAAAAAAGAATTCAGAATAAAGAGGCACATAAGATAGAATGAATATACCTTCCAGCTTACTACTCTAGGCATTTACTGTCTCATCTTGTTGTGCTGTAGCTACCCTTTCCCAATCAACTGTCAGCCATATGTGACTTTTCAGTGATTCTTCCAATTAATGTAAACTATTGAACTTTTATTTTCCACCTAATTATGTGATTGTAAAACCTTGTTTAGCTCTGTATGTATTATGGGCCAGATATTCAAACTGTGCCCAAAATGTGCGTAATAGCAGGAACAAGCACAAGTCAATTGCGCACATGCGCAACAGACGTGGTATTCAAACATGGAGCAAGTCAAATTGCACAACCAGCTAACGTCTGAATATCGCACAACCTGCACCATAGCGCAACCAGGAAGGGGAAGCTGAGCACATATGATGTGCCATAGGGCAACAAGGCCAGCCCAGCTGAGCAGTCCAGAGGTGCCATAGCGCAAGCAGAGAGCCCCCCAGCAGCAGAGCAATGGAACTGCACAACCAGGGAGGTAGATAGGGGCCCACCACCCATGCCACAGATGGGCATAGGAACACACTGCAGAACAAACAATGCACCCCCACACCCAAAGCACAGCATCACTGGTGGAGGGACGGAATATCCACCGGCCCATGGGGACAAGCCAACAAAGCACAGCTGGGCCATGGTGCCCCAGCACACCCACTGGCAAGCTGAGACTGCCACACAAAGTGGGCGGACAACCCAAGTGCACAACAGCACCCCCCTGTGCACAGCACACCCTGCACTGGTACCCCAAGACACCACCCATGAGCAGTGACTGTGACCGTCACTGCAGGAATCCCCATGCCCCCCCGCCACAATGCAACTGTGTGTACCACAGAACCATACAAGCCAGACCCACCAGGAGCACACAGTGGTGTGTGGCAGCACATGGCCAGACCGGCTGAAAGCCACTACCACACCAGGGACACCTCCCCACGCACACACACACACATTCCCAGGACAATACCACCCCAGATGCCATGCACACCACTGCAACTGAGCACTCATAGCCAGCTGAAAATCAGAGACCACCACAGTATTCATATCAAAATAGATTTATAGAAAAAGTTTAACAGGAACACACAACTATTTACAGCTATATACAAGAAAGGGTGGGGTGTGAGGTACAAGGTAGGGGTGGGTAGGGCAGGGTGAAGAACTGGGTGAGGAAGGCAGGGTGCGAGGGATGGGTAAAGGGGGTAGGTGTGGGGCAGCTACTGCCCTCCAGGCTGCACAGCATCAGGCTGCCTCTGGTCCCATGTCCTCCTCCAATGCCTCACTCCCCTCTGGTGCATCTCTCTCAGAATGCCCAGGGACTCCATTGAAACCTCCAGCAGGCGGTGGACAGCCTGCTCGATCCTCCACAGGACCCAGACACCTAGGACAAGGGAACAGAATCAATGGCTGTGACTGTCCCCAACCCCAAAGCCCACCCAACATGCATGGCATACAGCAAAGTGCCCCACCCCTGTGATGGACTGCACCCACCTACAGTGACCGTGCACAAGACAAGCCCAACCAGGCAGCAACAGCCATGTGTGCCACTGCACACACACCCCACCCATGACCAGCACAGCACAACCAAGGCTGTACAGTGACGTGGCTACGTGGTGGGAAGTTAGTGCCACAGCCATGTGCCCAGTGCATGCATGGACCACCAGTGACGCACTCACAGACATGCAGTGCCACTGGACAGTGCTGACTGTCACACATCGCGTGCATGGTAGTGTTGTCCATGGATGGTGGCCATGCTCTGCCCCCCCACAGCATGCAATAGCATCCATGATGTAATAATACTCACGCTCATCAAGCCGCTGCTGCTGTGGCCCAACACTGCCACCACCTCGGCCAGCCACCTCTGCAGCCTCTCTCCCAGCCTCATCCCGGGCCCGCCTCCGCTCCTCCATGCCTGTGGGAAACAAAAGTCGAGAAACACATCCGTGAAATCCCAAAGCAGACAGCCCCCTGCCCCGATGAGTGTGCCTGCCCATACAGCCAGACCCATACATCACACACCTGCAAACACCGTCATAGCCAACCATAGACCAACCCTCTCCGATGTGCTGGTCACAATACACAGTGTTACCCATGCGGTCAATACAGGTGCATAGACGGCTCACCCACCTGGCCTAGGCACCACACCCCTCCTGGCACGTGACCTTAGGCGCGCCAGCAGTGCCTGCTCCCTCCTGCGCAGGTCACTGTACCGGTGCCTGCACTGCTCCGGTGTTCACCGCCACCCAGTGGCCTGCTCAAGATCAGTGGCCACCTGCTGCCACACATGGGTGCGGGCCACGTTCAGGGGTTCCTCCCCAAACAGTGGCCCATGGTGAGGCTCCACCACAGCCACCAGGTTGGCCACCTCCAAAGCACTCCACTGTGGAGCTCTCCTGCGTGCCATCCCTGCAGGTATATAGTAGGCAATATGGCGCTCCGCAGCACGGCAACCCCACGTGGAAATGTTGCGCAATACAACTCCGTCAGTCCCTATTGCGCTGTTCATATAGCGCCGTCGGTCTCTATCGCGCTGTTACCGAACAGCGCGATAGAGCTGCAGACATGCCATACATACAGCGCCAAGGGGGCCAAGGTTGGGCACAAGGTCATGGGTCTCTGGCACAAGGCCACGCACAGCACCATCGGACGTCTACACATCCAGCGCGATCAGTCGCCTGCGTGCCATTGCCACAGTGGACTATTGCGCAGTTGTGCCACAGCGCCATGTGGTGACCGGCACTGTAGCGCCACTGGCACTATGGTGGCCATGTCCTGAATTGCCGATCGTGCACAGCATGTCATCAGTGAGGCAGATGCCTGCGTAAGCTACCTGGGCATGCGCAGTGCGGTGTACTACGCAGTCACAGAACTGTGCCATTGGCTCAGCTGGCTCAACTGTATTGCGCAAAGTGCAACAGCGCGATATTCAGCCGTCATATGCAAATCATCTGATCAGCCATTCAATGGCGCAGCGGCGCGATTTGCATCTCATTAAAGTTGCTCCACTCCTAATTTGCATGCATTGTGCTATAAATGTGCAACATTGATCTGCAGTGACCATATTCGGTTACTGCAGGTGATAGGTGAGTTGCATGCTGTGTGATGTTCTGGACTATGGTCTTAGGGAATTGCTGTATACTGCACAGTCACAGGTGTCCACTTTCACCCATACAGACTGTGACATGGCCGAGCCAGGAATGGGTGAGGAGGATGATGGTGGGTGGAAGAGGAGGCCCAACTTCATGAAAGTGGAGACAGAAGCACTCTTCGAGGCTTACCTGGAGGAAGAGCCACTACTCAGTGGACGGCGGGGCACCCCTCAGGCCCATGCTGCTGCATGGGAGGGGGTGGCTCGCGCTGTAAACCTGCATGGAAGCCATCAGCGCTCCGTGCAGGAATGTAAAAAGAAGATGGGGACCGACAGGAGGAGGGTGAAGGAGAAGGTGGCAGCCCTCAGGGCGGCACGCGCTGCTACAGGCGGGGGCCAGCCGGAGGTGGTGCAGCTGACCCCGGCGGAGGACCGTCTTGCTGCATCCATGCAGCGCAGTGCCCTCGAGGGCGTCCCGGGAGGTGGCTTCCAAACAGGTGGTAGCCCATCACTGCATGGTATGACATGGTTGGGGGGAAGTGATCACATGCACTAACATGTTCTCACTTTCTGTTACAGATCCTGTGTCCTGCAGGGGACAGTGGTGGAGGGCCCGTCCACTGTGGACATCCAGCCGGAGTTGGAGGAGGGTCCATCCACCTCCGCTGGTAGCCGGCGTGCTTTGCACCAGTGTGCACGCCTGGCTGCCATCTCCGATGTCGGTGAGACAGGTGTGGGGGGGTGCCCTTCCTGTGTCTCAGCGGTCTGGCATGCAAGCATGCCAGCACGCTGTGGCTGTGGCTCGAACCTGCACCATTGATGATGCAACGACCACTATGGGCATTGACACGTGTGTGTCACATAATGGACACACAGCAGGGCAGCTTGCACCCATAGACCTAGCTGGTTCCAACGTGTGTGCCAGCACGTCAGCACAGTCCCAGGCTGTGTCTGTCAGCACCGGTTGGGCAGCACCAATGGCTGTACAGGTCACTGGTACTGTTGCAGCCACAGCAGTGGAACGACTGGTCCCTTGGGCACAGCAGGCAGAGGGTCAGCAGCAGCAGTCACCCACTGGGTCTGGGGGTACAGGGTTCAGCGGTGGCGTATGTACACCGCCTGTTGACTTGCCCATACCTGGTCCTGGTGAGCAGTGCCCACCCTCAAGGGGGTGATGAACATCAGGCCCTTCCATACCCTGAGGGACAGGTTGCCGATATGGCAGACGACCCGTTTGATGAGCACACCCGCCTGCTGCGGGCATCAGTACAGCAACAGATGCGGGTTGCAACATCTGTGGAGGCACTGTGTGTGGCTGTGGAGCGGCACAGCAGGGACAACAGCAGGATCCTTGCAGGGATTGACCAATTGCGGATGGATGTGACCACCGCCATTGACAGGCAGACTCAGGCATTGGTCGCTGTCGTGGCCGCATTGGGCACACAGTCAGGTGCCGCGCATGCCACGCAGCACGCTATCCACTCCCCCATTCCCAGCGTCATGCGATACCCAGCCTGTCAATGCCGGGTTCAGCTGTGGGCATCCCGAGCACCTCTGGTGCAGGTATGTTCGGTATGCTGCAGACCCCTGTGAGGACAAGGTCGCGCTCGAACAGTGGGACCCCTGGTGGTCCATCAGTGCCACCCCAAGTGGCCCATGCTCAGTCTGCCAGTGCTGCTGGCTCTTGGCGGGGCCGCCCACGCATCCGAGGTGGCCGTGGCACTGTGCCACATGACTGACCTGTCTCCCAGTGCGGGCCCTGTCTGGTGCTGCCCTGTGTGCAATGTGTGTTATGGTGGGCAGTGCACCAGTGGGTGCATTGCCCAACACGCCGACACACGGACCACCTGCACACTCTCCCGACTGCTGTCCACAGGTGCATGTCCATGATGATGCCTGCATTGCACTGTACACCAAGGTGCAAGGGTGCCCAGCATCTGACACACGTAAATGGACAGTACAGGTGGTGGAGGTGGCCTGTGGACGTGTGTGTTTCACATGTCTGTTCCTGCTCTGCTGTGCACCTGCCCCTGTGCACTTTGTGCCTGGTGTGTGTGTGTGTGTGTGTGTGTGTGTGTGTCTGTCCATGTGGCATGTGACTGTTCACCCCTCCCTGGTTGTGTGTTTGTGCTCCTGTACCCTTCCACTCCCCTTGCCGTCATGCACCCCTGGTGTGTTACCCTGTGTGTATGTGGGTTGCGCCCTGGACAGTGTTGGTTGCACATGGCCCCATGACTTACCTGTGTTGCGCAAAGTGCTCCTCTGTGATGGTGTCCCAGTGCAGCTGGGCCAGCCGGATCAGTCGGGGGTCATGCCATCCAAGGGGGGGCTGCTCATCCCCATCATCACCGGCGTCACCAGCATCCCCATCGCTGTCCCCCTCCTTGACCTGTACGGCTATCCCACAGTCTTTGGCCATGTTGTGCAGGATACAACAGGCCAGGAATATCCCACAGGCCTTTGAGGGGCTGTATTGTAGGGCACCGCCGGAGGTGTCTAGGCATCGGAAGCGTGCCTTCAGCATCCCAAACACCCGCTCGATGATGTTGCATGGCGGCATGTGCCTCATTGAAGCATTGCTGTGATGGGCGCCGTAGGGTGTGAGCAGCCAGGGACGGAGTGGGTATCCACTGTCACCTGTGTGGAGATAGTGGAGGGTAGTGTCATGTTCAGGCCCATATTGCCCCTAGCACTGTGTGCCACTCCCATGGCACCTGTGGCTTACCCACCCTTGCCCCCACTTTGCCAATCCTACATGCATACTCACCCACTAGATGTCCTGTGGGGATGTCCCCACTCTCGAGTTGATGGCACAGTGCAGACTGGTACCATATGAATGAATCGTGTGCTCCGCCAGGGTGCGTGGCACAGACATTGATGCGCCCACTGGCATCACACACCACCTGACACTGGAGAACCCCTTCCGATTGCGATATGCGGCCCCATTGGGGCCAGGTGCTGTGCGAATGGCCACATGGGTGCAGTCTATTGCGCCTAGCATGCCAGGCATACGTGCTACCCTGTGAAACTCCTGTATGTTTGCTGTACGCTCTGCCGTGGTGCTGGGGAAATGGATGTACTCCGCAGCATGTGGCAGCAGTGCGCTGAGGAATTGGGTGAGGATGCGTGACGTGGCCGACTGTGTTATGCCTGTGGTGTCCCCTGTTGGCCTCTGGAAGGTACCCGTGGTGAGCAAGCACATGCAGGATGTTACCTTTGTCTCCACTGACAGAGCATGACTCCGTCGTGAGGGTGCCTGCATCACATCACTGCACAGCTCACAGAGCCACCTCATTATTGCCCTGTTCAGGCGGTACTGTCCCACAATCTCTACGTCTGAATACAGCTCAAAGCTGATGCAGGCACGGTACTGCCTGTTGGGGGCGTACCGCCGACGGGCCCTTCCACGGCCATGTCCCCCTGCAGCATGCCTTCTCACCCCCCTCATTACAGCTTCCATGTGGAAGCTGGCACTGTCCATCTCCCTGGCTTGTGTCCCCCTGGCTGTTGCTGATCTGTTCCCCCACTGTCCTGACTGCTACCTCCACTACACCGGTACACCTACTGGCCTCTGCACCTGTGGCCCCCACATCTTCAGCTGCCCCTATTCTGTCCTCACCACTCCCTGGCCTGCACTGGTTGCTGCTGTGGCCTGCTCTGTCTGGCTGCCTCATGTGCATTCCCTGTCACGTTCTTGCACCTCTTCCTTGAGCCTTTTTATTTTGGCTCATTTCCGCCATGGCGCAACTTCCGCCTGATCCACTGTTGCGCATTGCGCAAGCCTTTGAATATCGCATTGCGCACTTTATGCATGGTTCCACCCCCTCGGGTGCGCATACCTTCATTTGCATTGCGCTGTTGCTCAGCATGTTTTCAGTGGCGCAACTGCCTCCTGCTGAATATCGCAGAATGGTGCATTTTTGGACTTGCGCTGGCGCAACCCTATTGCGCATAGCGCAACCCTTTTGAATATCCCACCCTATGTCTCTACCCCAAATCAAATTGTATTCCACTGTTTTACCCTGCTTATTTTAATCTCCCGGGTCACGCCTGAAAATAGTCATGTTTTGGCTAATGGCACTTACCCGGTAAACAAAAACTAAATAAATAAATATAATGCCTATGAGTTCAGAAAGAAATGGAGCATGAAATTTCTAAAACATCCACTAGATGACAGACAAATGACACAGTTCAATGGAAAAAAGAAAGAACATGAGATGAAACAAAATGAAGAGACAGCACTCACACATTATGATGGAACATGATATGAGGGTGAAATGATAGATGTCATTTTCTAAATGATCACCCCAAGTCCAACTCAAGCCTCGTAGGGAGAAGGGATACCATTAGGGCAGGGATCAATTTGAACAACATCGGGATGGAATCTGGAACAAAATCAAAAGACATGATATAGTTTTCACAAAATTTCAAACATTTTTATTATTATTTAATATTTAGTTTATTTTCTCCTATCCCTAAGGAAAGGTTTCAAATCCCACTGTTCATTTAATCCCTCAGATTTTACTGTCTTAAGTTTATATATCCATTTACTTTCTTTCTTGAGTAACTCATTCACTCTGTCACCACCAAACTTCTGAGGCAGTTGCCACTCTAAACCCATGAAATTTAAATTTCTTGGGTCACTGCCATGTTTTTTCAGAAAATGTTCTCCAACTGGGGTATCTAACTTGCCATTTATTATATTCCGCACATGCTTCTGTATTCTCACCTTCAAGGCTCTTGTAGTGCGACCAACATACACTTGTTTCCAGTCACACCAAAGAGCATAAACCACAAATGTAGTATTACAATTAATGAAATCAGTGATTTCATACATTTCACCATCATGTGGATGTTCAAATCTAGAACCAATGATGTAATATTTACATATATTACATCTCTGGCATTTGTGGTTTCCTTTTGGTTTGTTGCCCAGCCACATTCTTTCAAAGGCTCCTCAATTCTACTGTAGACCAATCTGTCGTTAAGATTTGGCCCTCTAGAAAAAGTAATCCTTGGTTTTTCCCCCACTACCCTCCCCAGTTTAGGGTCAGAATGAAGTAAATACTAATTTCTGTATATAATGTTGCCAAGTTGACCTGCTCTCAACTTGGTCTTCTGATCAACGAGACCAAGTCGGAGCTCGTGCCTTCTCAGGTGATGTGCTCGGTCCAGAGTTCGACTCTCGCCGAGCCAGAGCTTCACTCCCGGCAGACAGGGCGGAGGGTTTCTCCTCCTTTTCTTAGTCATTTCTGGTTGGGCATTTGCGCCCTGCCCAGGACATTCTGTGCCTTCTGGGTTACATGGTAGCCTGCACCACCATGATCCATTGGGCCAGATGGCATATGTGCCCTCTTCAGTGAGAGCTGGCTGCCCAGTGGACTCAGCACCTAGGTCATTTCGACCAGCTGATCACTGTGACCCAGAAGATGTGGGATGCTCTCCAGTGGTGGACCATCCTAGACCAGTTGCAAGAAGGGATCCACCCCAAGCCGACAGTCATCCTCAGGACCGATGCCTCTCTCATGGGCTGGGGAGCCCGTATGGGGGACAACAGGGCCCATGGATTCTGGACCCCCGAGGAGTCCCGTTACCACATCAACCTGTTGGAGCTCAGAGTGGTTAGACTGACACTGACAGCATTCGCTCAGCAGCTTCAGGGTCAAGTGGTTCAAATCCAGACGGACAATACTACAACCATGTACTACCTCAACAAGCAGGGCAGCACGCACTCCCAGCTGCTGTGCACGGAAGCGCTCCACATCTGGACACTCGTGAGCCGACTGGAGGCAGATCTACTAGCCATCCATGTGGCAGGAGACTCCAATCAACCAGTGGATGCCACAAGTGGTCTCTCCATCCAGAGGTAGCATACAGCCTGTTATCCCACTGGGGCAAACCGATGGTGGACCTGTTTGCCTCCAGGGAAAACACCAAGCTGAGACTGTTTCAAGCCCGCCCCCTCAGCAGGGCTCGCTGCAGGGGGATGTCTTCTCGAGGCCGTGGACCCCAGGCCTCTTCTACGCCTTCCCTCCATTTCCCTTGATTCACAGGGTGCTCCTCAAGGTGAGGAGAGACAAGGCAAGGTGCAGGTGATCCTGGTAGCCCAGACTGGCCACGCCAGTTCTGGTATCCAGATCGCCTCAGCAACAGGCTCCCAAGGCATCTTCCAGCTCGCCCGGACCTGATCTTCATCAATCAGGGGAAGGTCCTCCATCCAGACCTTCAATCCCTGCACCTGACAGCCTGGTACCTGAGTGGCTAGAGTTCCAGGCTTCGGTTCTCTCCAAGGATGTACTCAGTAGTGGAAGCATCCAGGAAGGAGTCGACCAGAAAGTACTATGCCTTCAAATGGAAAAGATTTTCCATTTGGTGTCAGGGTAAGGGCCTGGGTCCTCTGTCCTGTACTGTGGCTAGCATTTTAGACTACCTTTGGTCTCTGTCCAAAAGAGGTCTTCGGTCTTCGACCCTTAAGGTGCGTCTGGCAGCCCTCTCTGCTTACCATGCGCGGGCTGAGCAGCAGACGGTGTCACAGGAGAAGGTGGTCTGGTGCTTTTTCAAAGGCCTTCATCACGTATTCCCTCCAGTGCATGAACCTCCACCTCTGTAGGATTTAGTGCTGGTCTTGGCAAAGTTCATGGGCAAGCCATTCGAGCTGATGCACAAGTGTGAGATGTCACACTTGTCGTGGAAGATGGCCTTCCTGGTGGCTATCACGTCTGCCAGGAGAACAGGGGAGCTCCAGGTGCTCTCACTGGACTTCTCTTATCTGGTCTTCCACAGGGCAAGGCTGTCCTGTGCCCCCACCTGAAATTCCTCCCGAAGGTGCTGTCAGAGTTTCACCTTAACCAGGTGTTGACTCTGCCTGTGTTCTACCCGAACTACACCTCTGATGCCGAGTACAGGCTCCATACTCTGGACCTGAGATGAGCTCTCTCCTATTATAAGGAGAGGATGGCGGAAATTCGAGGTGAGGTTCGCCAGCTGTTTGTCATCTACTCTAAAGCCATTTCTGGCAGACCTGCAGCAAAGTGGACGATCGCAAGATGGATTACATTTTGCATTGATCTCTGCTATAGGTTGGTGGGCAAGGAACCTTCCAGAGGGATAAGAGCTCATTCTACCCACCATACCGTTGCATCAATGACTGCTTCCAGGGACATCCCTATCCAGGAAATTTGTTGGGCTGCCACCTAGAAGACAGCAAACACCTTCATCACCCATTACCACGTCGACCTTGAGTCACGCCGGGATGCTGGCTTTGGGGACTCAGTTTTCCAGTCTCTGTTCCCAATAGGCCTCCCTCCTCCTAGAGAACTGCTAGGAGTCTGCCATGAAGTGTGGATGAACAACATATCCACGTCCCTAGAAAAACAGGTTACTCACCTGTAACAGTAGTTCTAGGAGTGGTATATATTGCTCATCCACACAGACCCACCCAACCTCCCTGGCTGCGATGCACAAACCTGGCTTCCAGTGGGCTAAGATCTGGCATCATAGGGTGGAGCCGAGGGCTATACCACCCAGTTGGGTGGGAGGAGCCAGTTTGAAGACCTTCCGGCGATCCTTAAAGGGGAAAGGGACATGCCAAGAAGTGTGGATGAACAACAGATACCACTCCCAGAACTACTGTTACAGGTGAGTAACCTGTTTATACAGTAGTGAGTTATACAATACAGTAGTGAGAAACTATACAATTGGTATGTTACAGCTTTGGGTGTCATAGAAGAGGATCCTGTGTCATTAGTTAAGTACAGTGGAAGAAACAAATATAAGGAATTAGACACAAATTAAGGAGTGCAGCAGCATAGTTGGGCTGCTGGGAAACTATACAGTTGGGAGGCTACAGAAAGGAGGGGCATGGGTATGAGGATACAGCTAGTCACAGGTCACAGATGGATTGTGTGAGCAGTGAAGAGCGGAGAGAGGACTTGAAGGGTCCTAGACGCATTTTGGTGGATATTGCTGGGGGAAGTTCATTCACCCAGAGGGGGCCCTATAGTAGAAGGAGTGCTGGCACATAGAAGTCCTGCAGTGGGAAACTGTTAGGGTGGGTGACAGTGAGTTTCTGATAGCCCTTGGGTGGGATGCGGGTTGCACCAGGCTGTGTAGGCCAAGGGGGGAGGAATCTTGTGATAGCTTCCTGACAAGGAAACAGGTGTGATATCTAAGTCTGCCCACAAAGTTGAGCCAGCTGGTAAGTCTGTAGAACTTACAAGTGTGGGTCCGCCTGTCGCTCCCAAGATGAGGTGACAAGCCTTATTGGGGAGACCTTGATGTGATGGAGGACAGAAGGGTCTGCAGAGCTGTAGAAAATAATTCCATATTCGATTAGGGAGAGTACCGAGGAGGTCACTGCTAACCGTAGTGCTTCGTGGCAAACATCCTCTTTGCTGGCACAGGAGTCCAAGTCTAGCATTAACAGCCGAGCAGAGCAGATTGATATATTTGCAGTATGTAAGGTGAGAGTCAAGGGTTATACCCAAGTATTTGAAGGAGGGCTCTACTTCAATAGAGGTACCCTGGTGGTTGAGGATTTTGAGGGGAAAGGCACAGTGCTTGTTTTGGCAGTGGGCAAAGATCATTGCCTTGGTTTTTTTGTAGTTCAGAGTGAGTCTGTGTTCTGTGAACCAGGCTTCAGCTTCTGAGAATGAGTGCTGCAGGGTGGATTTGAGAGAGTGGGGGTCAGGATGGCTAGCAAAAAGGACTGCGTCATCTACATATAGTGGCAGATGGCCTGAGCAGGACTTGGGGAGTGAGTTGAAGAATAGGCAGAAGAGGAGGGGGTCCAGTATAGATCCCTGTGGTACCCCAGAGTGGACAGGCTGACAGGATGTGTGTGTTGAGTTAATTTTCACTGATTGGTATTGGTCACCAAGGTAGTTTTTAAACCACCAGATGGCCTCCATTGACATACCCGCAGCTGTTGGGGATTGGATGAGGAGGGTATGAGTGACTGAGTCAAATGCCTTAGTTAAGTTCAGGAAGGCTGATCGCACTACGTGACCTGTATCGAGGGCTTTGTTAATGACCCTGCCTTTTTTGGGGGGTGGGGGCATTGTATATACAGGCATGAACCTGTTTTGAGATTACTCTAGACCAGTAGTTCTCAGACTCTGTCACAGTGAGCCTCCTCAAATCCATGGAAAAGATGTTGAGCCTCCCCCAAAAACTGAAATAATCTTGGGCCTCCCCAAAGAGAAATAACGTACCGTACTTTGCACAGTACACCATGAATAAATTGAAACCCCTTTGAGTACTTGGCTCACATTCAGTTCTTTGTCTTATACTGACTTGGAACTTTTGAAAAAGAGCTGCTATGCTCAAAGGTGTTATCTGAATAAAAAATAAATAAAATAAACAAATATTATTATTCAGCTTATTGTAACGCCCCCCCCACACACACATAGCCAACCTACTTGCTCTGCTATTTTCATTTTTGAACCATCGTTACCCCTTGTTGCAGTACCTTCATGGGTCACACTACTTTCTCTGTTTCCTCTCTATATGAAATAACCTTCCTACATACTTTGCCTCTCCCCCTCCTTCCCTGCTCCTAAGCAACTTCTCAGGTATTACTCTGCTCCTTCCTGCTATTGCTCTTAGCACTTCTATGCTCAACCCTTGTATTTGGGCTGTTCTGCCATCAGTTCACAAATTGATCAATTACCACCACTCGTTATGAATTTATTGTTCATATTTATTTGCAGTATTGCTTATTGTATATTTCTTGATTGTTTTTCAGTTACCTTTTGAAATGTATTCACTCCCTACTCTTCCCCGGGTACACCTGAAATGAGCCATGGCTCATTCACCTTCCCTTGTCACCTATTGGTAAATAAATGCATACAATTCACCTACTGTTATTATCATCCTCTTTCAGTTTGCTTCATCTCTTCACACAAAATATATAAAACTCAAAATGTAAATACAGTACTTTTTCAGACTTGCTTGAGCCTCCCCTTGAACAGGTTGGGGCCTCTCCAGGGAGGCTGGCCTCACCATTTGAGAACCCCTGCTCTAGACAGAAAGCTAGAAGGGAGTTTAGTCTGACATTAGATTTTGCTATTTGAGTGGTTCTCCAGAGCAGTGGAAACATGGGGTTCCTTAGAGATGTTCTTCAAGTCTTCCTCTTTCTTTTGATTGGTTGTTTTTCCGTAATAGGCATGAATTTAAATCTAAAATGTTAAGCATTATTCTTACTAGTAGTATGTCACAATGAAATGAACAGTTATTTCAAACTTTTTATACTGTGGCGGAGCCATCTGTGCTGCTGCGTAGATGTAGCGTTAAATCACTGCACTGCATTTGTAATTACAAATGTTGAAATAATGATGTCTCTGAAATTTAAGCTATGAATACATATTCCGTTAGTTTATATATATTGATTTATTTACACACAAATGTACATTTCATCAGAGTTGCTGGAGCACAATAAGACACAGTGTGAAATGTTTATTTCGGATGTGTGGGGTGACACCAAGACAGGCCCCGCATACTCTTTCGGGGGAGGCTGGAAACTTTGAATGGTATTGTGTGCTGTAGCTAATGAAAAAAGCTATTTAAAATGTCAAAAAGATATAGATCTCTTTTTATCAAGTTTTCTTAGCATAATCTTGCCTACACAGAGTTGTACATGTAGTTTACTGAAGGTAATATACCAGTCACCACTGGTGCCCCCGCAACTGTCAGAAACAAGAAACAAATTGTGAATCACTGAGGACTTTCTTTACAGACTATATCGCTTAGTTATGGTCTGCTTTGATGACATGAAAAAACATGTGCCGTCGCCACCTACACTACACAACTGCCAAAGTTCCATTTTTGTTTTTTTTAGTTTTCAAAATACTCTTGCTTTATACTAGTGGTAAATAATTTCTGATTTCCAACCAGTCTGCTGTTTTGACCGATTCATTATATACAGAGGCAAGGGTGGATTATTGTGTCAATATCAGACTAATTTTATTACCTGCAGTAAGATCTTTGTCGGCGCTTGTTATGTTTGTGGGAGTTTTGAGAGCCTTGGTCTGTATCTTAAGACTATAGTTTCACTTTCCATTTTTCACTGCTTTGTTTGGCTGCCGAGATTAACATTTAGACACTTTGCCTGAATAAAGTATGTGCATGATATTTCAAATAAAAAGGCAGTCTCCTGACCAGGGGATTCCAGTTTTAATAAGGATAATTTCTAATGTTTCTTAATTACAACTGATGCTTTTGAAGCTTGAGATGTTTATTTCCATCTTAAGTTACCAATATAAATCATATAACCTGCTATCAATTCTGATTTTAAGCTGTGTTGCTATGCAAGTACCTCCTCCTGAGCTCCGGGACAGCATAGTCCTCACGCTCATGGAATTCACTATCTCACAAATGCAACCCTGCCTCATCGAGGACTGGGCCACACCTCGCTGGCGTTTGTTTAATTCAGAGCTGCACTGCATGTTAAAAGCAGAGAGCTGATCAAAAAGAATAGGTCAACTGGATATTGACAGTCTGTGATTCACAATGAGTTATTCAATAAAATAAATTTTTACGAAAGACTTATATTTTACAGTCTTGCCTTTTCATCACAGCAGATTGGAAATAGCATAACTTCCAGTATGGGGGGTAGCTTATTGGTATCAATATCCTTGGAAATAGGAGGGACTATAGCACATATATTCCAGTACTGTATCTTCTTTTTAAGTTTCAGTAAATCCATTTTTTTTTTATTTACTATTTTTTCTGGTGATGTGTTTGCAGTAACAATGCCCTTCAACTCCCACAGGTAGCACCTTGTTCTAATCTCAGACCATGACTCAGGTCCCCCAGTATACCTGCTGAAGGGTGGCCTTCGAGGGCAGCAGACAAATTTCATCCCTTTTGGAGCAGTGCACTGAATGAACAGAAATGTGAAGATGAACTTGTATAGTAACTGTCCTGATTTTCTTTACTTTTCTTTGACTTGATAAAAAGATAAAATCTTGCATACAGTATCTGAAAAGGAACAGAGACTGAGGAACACCAGCTGCTTGCAGAGCTATATTTTCATGGACATTCCCTTAAAGTGCAGCAATATTGACAGGTTTCATTGTGGTGTGGAACTAATTATGTTTACTGCAGAAGTAGGATCAGCCCTCCCATACAGTGTTGTCATTTCAGACCTGATGCCCTGGTTAGATAGGTAGTCATACTGTATAACTACTTTTGCTGGCCATCGAAGGGCAGGAAACAAAGTCAAATGATGTTTGTGTATGGAGAGAGGGTGATGACTGAGGCTGGCCAGTCAAAGGCAATATATTATAGATCTAGTTTTAGTTATATTTAAAAAAAATGGTGCATGGGATCTTTTCACACAGATGGAGGCAGTATAGCGTAGTGGTTAAGTGCACTGAGCTGCAAACCTGAAAACTTGGGTTTGAATCCTATCAGCCCCACTTACATACTGTGTGACCCCGAGCAAGTCACTTAACTTCCTTGTGCTCCCAGGTCACACCTGGAAACAAGCTCTGGCTTAATGTGCCTTTCCTAGTTAAACAATTTTCCCTTTCCTTTCACGCTATTAAATGTCAGCCATGTGTCTTTCTCAGTTGCCTTCTCTCTGACTGTGCTGCAGATCAACCATTGAATAACACAGTAATTGAGATGCAATATATGCATGTGACCTAATATTTTGGGAAGGACCTTTAAGGTACTGTCGTTCTCTTAGGCACTCAGCAGTAGTTTTTATTACAGCATATCAAGGGGAGGAGAGTCTTGTTTCAACTGATGTCCATACCACTCAGCCTCTCAGCATTAAAAATCATAGCAAATGGTCAGAATGTGTAACATTTTATTATTTTAAACAATAATACTGCATGTGTACAAATAGTGAGCCTCATACAGTTAGTGATAAGGAATGTTTCTGTCAACTTAGTTCAATGATTTAATAGTTTGTGTGCCCAGAAATACTGTAGCTCTAACATCATTAAGAACATCAGTAAACCTATGTGGAGCAAGGGTAAATTTGAGTGTGAAAATCATAGCGCTATGCGAAATTCATAGCAGTTGAGAGGTGTGCTGATGTCTACTAAGCATTTCAGTACCATGCAGAAACTTTAGGTGGAATGAAGTATGGAAAAAGCTGGAAATTGTTCCCAGCAATATTAAATGTCGGAGTAGCAATGAATGACATGGGAAAATAAACCAAGGGTGAAAACAAGCCTTGACTGCTGGAGGATGTCAAGAATCTGCATTGGAAGATGATTTGAATGACAGAGAAATGGTTGAACACTTGTCAGCCCACCTAAAGGAACCCCTTGTGCAGGGTGTTTTGTATACAGGGAATACATACTGTAGAGATCTGTATTCCTAAGTTGCTGGGGTTTTTTTTTGAAACAAAAAGACTGACCTAGATGAAGTGCATCAGACCAAGTACATAATTTGGAGAGTTGGTATAAAATGAGGTAGGTCCCTATGTACTGTAAAGGGATGATTTTCAACACAAGTCTCCTGTGCCAAATGAAATAACACCTCTGACAACAGTTGAATTAAGTAATAAAGAGGCAGCAGAAAGGAGGAGAGAGGCTGAGATACTGCTCAACTACACAGATTGTTTCATTTTCTTGTACAGTACTTATCTCCATGTCATACACATATTCTGAAGCCTAATCCCAGTGCCAAGACATCAGGGGTATACAGATGCTAAGCATCAAACTTTCGGCATTGACAAATGCTTGTTTAGTTACTGGGGTTACTTTCTGACCATCATCACAAGAATTGCATTAGGTAGCAACATCCTCATGAATCCCACACCTGTAAAATCTGTACAACAGTTGGGGCAGGGGTGTGCTCCCTCCCAGAGTGAACAGCCACAGGATCATCATGTGCTGTCTGCAACAACTCAGTTCTATACTTCATTGGTATGACCAATTGTTCTCACTCTTCCTGCATCTGAGGAGTAACCCAAACTCTGTATAGTAGCCCATTACATTTATTACACAGTGGTTCACCCTGATTTTGTTTCACCCCCAGCTGCTTAAAATAGCCTCAAAGAAAAACATCATTAGTTTGCTCAGAAACAAAATAACATTCAGTTTAGTTTCTGCAATTTCATGTATCAATCCCTCATGTCCATTAGTCTTTTGTTGCCACTGTTTTTTCATGCGTCTTCTTTCTTTCCTGGACTTCCAGATTTTTCAGCTGTGCTCAAACAAGTCCAAATTAAAATCACCAAAAGGAAAAGAGTCCCCAACATCTGAGATATCTGACTTTGTGGGTCTCTCTTGCAGCAGGCCACATCTATGGAACTATAGCATGCAGGCACTAGGACCTCATGGAAACTTTTCTAGCTAGCAGTCTACCATGGACTGCCCACTCCACTGTCATGTGCCGACATCGGCCTGTCCAATAAGAGTGGGCAACCCCCGTGACCTCCTCAGTTCTTTTCCCACTGCCAACCATCACACATCAGGTTTCACAGATATCTGCCAGCTTCAGTTGACCACCATTTCACCAAATTTTTTCATCAAATCCTTATGTTTTTGTTTTCTGTCCCAGGTGTGTATTACTTTAGCAATAAAGTGATTTTTCCTCTCCCTTTATGCCAAGCTCTGCCTCCGGGAACCTCTTGAAAAAATGTGCCTGCGAGAAGCAGCTTCCCGAGAAGGATGGCCACAAGGCCTGTGTCTGTGGCCTAGGCCCAGAACACGACACCCAGGCTTGCATGATCTGTAGCTTCTAACAGGCTTCCAGGAAGCACCAAGAGCAGATCCTTGAAGCTTTTCTGCTGAACCAGAAGGTCTTCCAGATGGAGAAGGACCTTCAGGCTTGAAGTTCCTTGGCTTCCCCCTCAGCGTTCGTGGGCTTGCAACCTTCCAAGGCCCGGGACAAATCTACAGGGAAGCATAAGCATCAAGATAAGTACCATCTCAAGGACAGAACCCAGCCGGCTTGGTGGCGCTGAGGGTTGAGGCACTGGATGCCACACCTCGTGCCATGCCGGCTACCTGGGTTCAGTGATGGACTCAGATTGCTGGAGGTCAGCAGAGGAAGGAGAGGATCGAGTGTCTGGAGGACAGCTCTCCTCTCCTTGGGGAGGGCTCCATGGTAGCTCAGTGTCCTGGCAACCCCGATGGAGATCGGGGGCACTGCAGTACACCAGCCGATGTAAGGGGCAGAGTGTGCCAGATGCCAGCAGGGTAGCTATGCACAGGCATCATTGCACGCCACACTCCAAAGGGGAGAAACAAGGAAATGCCCCTGATGGCTGGGTGAGGCAACTGCTGGTCTCCTGGGGCCAACCCCCACATGCTCAACACCAGCCACGATCCTGACCCTACCCCCGGGTAACCTCGGCTTCTTCCTGTATGGGATCCTGATCCCAGTGTCTCGGTCAGTGGATGTGGTTCAGGCGAGCGGTTGGGGGAATGCTGAGCGAGCCAGCCCGAGAGATGCCCTGGACTACCAGATGAAGAAATAAAGTTAAAAAGGAAAAAGGACAGTATCCATTCCTCCTCATCTCAATCCCGATCACCGCTTCCTGCGCCTACTGCTGCAGGGCCTTCCTTGTTGTCAGGGACGGCCCCCTCTGCCTCACACATTCTTTCTCCTGCAGGGCTACTGTAGGCAGCTCCACCCACCAATGTTTCAGTGGTGGAGGTCAGTTCAAGGGGGGGACATATGAAGAGAGACTAAAGGAGCTTAATATGTATAGTCTCGAGGAAAGGAGGGAGAGGGAGGACATGATAGAAACGTTCAAGTACCTCAAGGGAATCAACAAAGTCCAAGAGGGTAGCATCTTTCAAAAAAAGAGGTGTGCAAGAACAAGGGGGCACAATTTGAAGATAGGGGGGCGGCTCAGAGGTAATGTAAGGAAGTATTTTTTCACAGAGAGGGTTGTGGATGCATGGAACGGCTTTCCGGAGGAGGTTGTGGAGTCAAAAACAGTGGTTGAATTCAAGCATGCATGGGACAGCCTTAAGGCAATTCTGGGGGTAGAAAGAAGTAGGGTGCTGGTTAACTAGGATCTGCAGCTTATCCATTAGGTAGGGAAATGGGCAGACTGGGTGGGCCAAGCGGTCCTTATCTGCCGTCAAATTCTATGTTTCTATGTCACCCTCATTGACTTCACAGCCCCTGCTGTTCAGGCCCTTATTTTCTGTGGGAACTCAGGTGGCTCTGCTGGATCATCGTTGACAGGGCCAGCATTGACAGTTGCCAGGTCATAGCCAGTACTTCTGCCGCCGACCTCGGCCTTTTCTTCCGTTGACGTCTCGGGCCCTTAACCTCTACCTTCTCTGGAGTCACCCTGGCCCGAGCCTCAGTCTCTGCAACCATCCTTGATGCCGACCAACTCCAAGGAGCTCCCCCACAGGCCCCAGCCTGTGCAGCTGCCCTTCCTGGTGCCAACCCCAGTGTTTCCTCAGTAGACACCAATGGGTCGAACGCCAGTAGCAGTGGACTTCCACTTAAGTGTACCATCTTATGTGATTTCATGCAGGCTAAGCTTGCTCCTCCACAAGATCCATCCTAGCAACGCCCCCCCACTTCTCCAGCAGGGCCACGGCCCATACCCCAGAACCCTGTGCCATTGCTCCTCCCTCAGGACTCGGGGGGGGGGACGAGGGGAGGCCGTCCAAACCTCATTCCTCCTGATGAGGGAAACAATGATGACAAAGGAGCTACTCTTTACAACTTCATGATCTCATCTGATGGTGAGAAGACCCTGAGGTATATCCCATGCTCCCCCTAGATGATCCCTCTTGTGTCTTGGTTATGAGACAGTTACAGTCGGCCATGGGCTTTGACACTGAGGAACAAGATGCTGCTTGACATCGACTGGCCACTTATTTAAGGCTTTGGATGCCCCTTCTCTGGTCATCCCATCCTTAATTGAGCTTTTTGAAGATGCAGCCACAGCTGTTTGGCTTCGACCCAGTTTGATACCCACCATCCCTAGGAAGGCAGACAAATTATACCAGGCTCCAGCAGGAAGGCCTTTCTTGGACAATCAGGCTCAAGCCGATTTGGTGGTCATCAGCGCTGCCCACAATGGCACCAAGAGGCTGAAGCACCTCAGTTTCTTACCCCCAGATAATGAGTCACGGAGGATAGATCACACTGGCAAGAGAATCTTTGTCTCTACCACACTGACCATCAGGGTGTTAAATTACATTGCCATATGGTCCCAGTGCCAAAATCAGCTCTGGTAGCAAGCCTTGAGTCTGCCTGGGCCCTCCCAGAGGACCCCCTAAAACAGCAGTTGCTGCAGTCTCTTAAAGCCGGGTCCAATGTCGGCACTCACCTCCTTAGGGCTTCCTGTGATGCTGTAGATGCCTCGGTGAGTGCTGCTGCAGCAGGCATTTGCCTTTGTAGACACTCTTGGTTGAGATTGTTGGGCTTTGCTCAGGATGTTCAGTTGTCCATCCTGAATGCCCCTTTTAGAGGCTACAAGTTGTTTGGTGCAGATGTGCAGGACATATTGTCTCAACAGCAAGCCTCAGGCCGCATCCTGCGTTCAGTCCACTCCATGTACTACACCAACCTCCAAAACGTGGTCAGCGAGAGCCCTTTTGTCAGTCTATTCATAAACCCAAGCCCTATGGCAAATCTCAGGGTAAACACCGGGCTGCCCCTGCCATGCCCACCCCCTCCTCTTCCACAGGAAAACCCCCAGAGGAGGAGGAGATGTAGCCCCGGCTGCCCCTGCTGGTCCAGCCTGACTCCTTGCCTGACTCCCTTGTAAGGCAGAGGGTGGTGGTAAGGATCGCCTCTCCCTACACTTGGACAAGTGGAGGGAAATCAGCAGATACACCTGGGTACTGCAGATCATAGAAAGTGGCCATAATCTGGAACTTCTGGAGTGGCATCCAGAAAAAAAACAGTTCTGTCCTCTTACCCTCCAGACCCCATTCCAGTGCTCTGGGAAGAAATTTGCTCTTTGTTGCAGAAAAGGGCTATACAGTATAACCTGTTCCAGAGACTCAACAGGGCAGATGGTTCTAGTCTCACTTCTTCCTGGAGCCCAAATGCACAGGAGATCTCAGGCCCATTCTGGGTCTCTGGGAGCTAAGTCTGTTCATCCAGTGCAAAAAATTCTGGATAATGACACTCCAGGGTCTGCTGCCCCTTCTGCACCAGGGAGACTGGATTTGCTCCCTTGACAAGAAGGATGCCTACCTGCACATCCAGGTACGTTTAGCAGGTAGAAAATTAGAAGCAGCAACACACAGACTTGCAGTTTAAGCGCTAAATGAACATTTATTGTACCCTTGCAGTTTACCTTGGTGCTTTGAGGGGGGAAATCCATCTTTATCAAGGCCCCCAACCACACCCCCAATGAAGATTGTCCCCTTGAAGTGCCGGAGTAAACTACAACGGTACAATAAATGTTCACTTAGCCCTTAAACTGCAAGTTTGTGTGCTGCTGCTTCTAATTTTCTACCTGTCAAATGTGCCTTGCTGCAGCTGAACCAGCTCCTTGTGGCATGTGTAGCACACCATCTCTCACAAAGACATCCAGATACATTCCTCCCACAGACAGTACATAAGGTTTTATTTCCTGGGGGGGGCACTTCCAGTTCTGGGCCTTGCCTTTTGGCTTGTCTTTGGACCCTAGGGTGTTTACCAGATGCCTGGCAGTGGTGGCAGCTGCCCTCAGGTGGGAGGGACTTTGTCTTTTCCTACCTGGACACCTTGCTTCTCAAAGCCCAGTCCAAGGAGCGTCTATTACAGACTCTGGAACATTCCTCCTGCCTATTCCAGGATCTGGGCATTACAGCCAACCTGCCCAAGTCAGTTCTAACCCCCTGTCAATGCCTTCAGTACATAGGGGCAGTCCTGGATACCTCTCAATGCATGGCCTTCCTGCCTCAGGACCAGGCAGATCGCCTTATAGCTCAATCCTGCCTGCTCTACAGCAGCTGCTATGTCTCAGTCAGAACCATCCTTCGGCTTTTAGGTCTGATGGCTGCGGCTATAGTCACAGTATGCCTAGCCAGATTGCACATGAGGATTCCTCAGTGGACACTGAGTGTCCAGTGGGACCAGCGTACTGATGACCTGGGTCAGCTGGTCCCAGTCTCCTCTCCAGTGAAGAGAGTTCTACTTTGGTGGATGGAACCCAGCAACCTGTTAAGAGGGGTTCCTTTCCTCATTCCTTCCCCTCAGAAAATCCTCACAACCAATGCTTCGGGCTTGGGGTGGGGTGGGGAGCATCTAGGGCCCCACCAAACACAAGGGACCTGGTCCCATTTGGAATCCTCTCTCGCTATAAGTGTTCAGAAGATGCAGGCTATTCTTTATGCTCTGCTGGCTTTCCAGACTCTGCTAACCCCAGGTCTTCTACTAGTGCAGATGGACATCAGTGTAGTCCACTACATCAACAAACGGGGCATTCATTGGTACCCCCTCTGCTGGGAAGCAGTGAGAGTCTGGTATTGGGCTCTGGATCACGGTCTTGAACTGTCGGTTGTCCATGTTCCAGGCATCCAAAACGTCCTGGTGGATACTCTGTTGGTCGCAGTCAAAGGAGCATGAGTGGATGCTGCTGACCTCAGTAGTAGAAGACCTATTCGACAGGTGGGGTCATCCAGAGTCGGACCTTTTTGCATCACCACGCAATGAAAAACGTCCACATTTTTGGCTCACTTGATCCAGGGCCTTGAGTTTTCTGGCAAGACATGTCCCTGTCTTGGAAAAGGAGGTTTCTGTACATGTTTCCTCTCTTCCCCTTGCTTCAGAAGGTTCTGATCAAGCTCCAGATGGAAGGGCCCATGATGATCCTTGTAGCCCCCCTTCTGGCCTCGTCAGATTGGGTCCCTTTACTGCAGCAGCTAACAGTAAAACCTCCAGTAACTTTTCTCTGCACAGCAGCTTACTCTCCCAGAACCAGGGCACCCTGCTCCATCTGGACCTCAAATCCCTGCATCTTCACTCCTGGCTCCTGAGGTCATAGCCATGGCTCAGTTTGGGGTGTCACCCAAGGTGGCTGATGTCCTGGTGGCAGCTAGGAAGCCTTCCACTAAGGCCACTTATTCTATGAAGTGGAAACGCTTTTTGTCGTGGGCTGCTTCAAATTAGCTGGATCCCTTCACTTGTCCAGTGAATCAGATTCTGGAGTACTTGCTGCCCCTTTCAGATTCCAGTGTGAAGTACTTCTCTCTTAAGGTGCACATGTTTGCCATCTCTACCTTCCATGTGCCTATTTATGGATGTACGGTGGTACAGCTGGAGATATCCCATACATTTCTGAGAGGCATTCTTCACCTGAAGCCTCCTATATGCAATCCAATCCCACCTTGGGAATTGAATTTTGTGTTGGAAACAACTTTGGCTCCTTTTGAGCCATCCATGACATGCACGTTAAGCTTTCTGTTGCAGAAAGTGTTATTTTTAGTCGCTATTACTTCTGCTCAAAGAATTTCAAAGCTACAGGCACTCCTGTGTGAGCAGTCTTATTTGGTTTTCCATAAGGGCAGGGTGTCTGCATACAAATCTTAAGTTTCATCCTAAGGCGGTGCCTGAGTTTTTACTTTAAATCCATCCACCTCCCTGTTTATTACCCAGAACATGCCAATCCAGGGGGCATTGCTCTACATTTTAGATGTGCATACAATTGTTCATTACTACACCCACCATATAAAGGACTGTAGAAAGTCCTCGCAGTTGTGTTTCTTTCACCCCTGGGAAAGAGGGTGCCCCTGTTTTTTTAAACAGTGCTTGTCTAAATGGTTGACCAGCTGTAAAACTTATTGCTACAGGAAGTATGGCAAGGATCTTCCTGGAGTTTGTGGCCATTCCACCAGCGGCATGGCCACTTCTGTTGTCTGTTTCAGGAATGTGTCAGCTGCAGAGATCTGTGCTGCTGCTACTGGGAGTACTGCCCACACCTTTACCAAGCACTACAGTCTGGACATTGCCTCTAGGCTGTTACACTGTGAAAAGATCACAGCTTAGGTTCTTTGCACGGTATGCTGGACAAAGATAACAAGTAGCAGTAATAAGTTTATTACATACTCATGCCATAAGTGAAGCAAAGCAAACACGAGGGAGCCTATTTCCCACCATTCCTCGAGGATGGTCTCTCTCTCTCTCACAGAGGAACTGATATGCATACAAATATATGAGTACAGTTACAGATATGATAAACATACAGCATTGGATAAAGCATGTAAATAAGATGGTTCCCTTGGGCAATTACATAGGAAATAAAGTTGCAAAGTAAGGAAGAATGAATCTCTAAACAATGGAAATTCATAGTCTGCAATCTGTTAACAATCTCACTGGAGACAGTGAGTCTGAGAACACATGCAGTGTCATCAGAAAAGCATACAATGTGTCACAATAGTGGAAAACTACAAAATATGAGTGATTATGAGGATAGCAGAATATATGGTAGAAACATAGCACATAGGTAAATGTATTTCAGACAGATATAAGCATAGTAAATATAAATAAAGAACACTAACATAAGTAATAAAATGAGATAAATATTATAAGACTATGTAAGGCACTAATACTGTGTATAAGGTTACGGTTACATGTGGACCACTTAGTGGTATATTGCCCAGGCATAACAAGGCGTAGGGCCAACTTTGGCCTAGCTGTCCTCCATGGCCTACTTTCTTAGGCTCCAGGTTTCCTCCACCCAGACTGTGCAGTCTACTGACGGAACAGCTTGGGACTCATTCCATAGGTGCGGCCTGCTGCAAGAGATACTCCCTAAGTCATATAGTACAGTTATGTAAGAATTTACCGTCACAGTAGATCTGTGACAGGATCTAATGCAGCAGGCCGTGCTGTCTCTCCCTCCTTCCCCCGGACCCAGAAAGTCTTCCTGTGTCTGTACCACTTTCTCAATTATTTTCTTTTGGCGAGAAACTTGGGTTCCTTCTCGGTTCCCTCTGCTGGGCTTAAGTGGCTTATGGTCTCCGGAGGAAGAACTGAGGAGGGCGTGGCGGCTGCTCACTCTTATAGGATAGGCTAATGTCAGTGTATGACATTTGAGTGGGTGTGCCCTGGTAGACTGCTAGCTAGACAAGTTTCCGTGTGGTTCTTGCGCCTGGTATCTATAGTTCCATAGATACGAACATATGAACATACGAAATTTGCCAGCAGATAAAGGCCTAGAGGTCTATCAAGTCTGCTCGAATGTGCAGCTAGCACCCCTTATTCTGCAGCTGCCCCTCCCTTCCACCCTTCCCTTTCATTAACCCTCCCCCTTGTCCTGTCCCATCCTCGTTTGAAGCAGTCCACTGTTCTACTGCATATCACTTCAGCAGGTAGCGCATTCCACCCAGCCACCACCCTCTCTGTAAAAAAGTGTCTCCTCATCTCCCTCCTGAACCTTCCTCGCTCCAGTCTCATATCATGGCCCCTGGTGGCCCTCCCCTCCCTTACTTTGAACAGCCCCTCTGTACCCGTCTTGTTTATTCCTTTCATGTATTTAAAGGTTTCCAATCATGTCACCCCTGTTTCTCCTCTCCTCCAGTAGTACATGCTCAACTCCTTCAACCTCCTCTCGTATGATAAGTCCCCCAGCCCCTTGATCATCTTTGTCGCTCTGCGCTACCTCCTCAGTAACTAATGTCCCTCTTCAGATACTGGATGCCAGTACTGCACGCAGTACTCCAGGTGTGGTCTAACTAACGACCCTATACAGTGGCAGAATAACCTCCTCCCTCCTCGAGGATATACCTTGCAATACAACCCAGCATTTTTGTTGGCCTTTGCAGCTGCCTTCCTACATTGTGCCAAGTTGTTCATTGACCCTGTAATGAGCACACCCAGATCCTTCTCTCCTCTGTCTGGGCTAGCTGCACTCCCCTAGCTGGTAACTCCTCCTGGGTTCTTCATCCCAAATGCAGCACCTTGCACTTTTTGGCATTAAAGCCCAGTTGCCAGGTGTCTGACCAGGTTTCAAGCTTTGCCAGATCACCCTGCAGCCTGCACCATCCCCTAGGTCATCCACCATAAGCCTACCTTGGTATCATCAGCAAACAGACTGATCTTGCTCTTGATGTCCCATGATATGTCTGCAATGAATATCCCAAACAACACTGGTCCCAACACTGAGCCCTGTGGAACACTGCTCGTCACTGCCCTTGGGTGTGAGAGCTCCCCACCCACCACCACCCTCTGTTGCCTTCCCTGCAGCCAGTTTCCTACCCATCTCACCAGCTTTGCACCCGCCCCTGTGCCTACTAACTTCCTTCCCAGCCTTCCATGTGGCACTGAGTCGAATGCCTTACTGAAGTCCATATACAGGACATCCACTGCATGATGTGGCCTGCTGCAAGAGACCCCCTCACAGATCTACTGTTATGGTAAGTTCTTTCGTAACTGTGCTTTTCTTTGCCTGTGCTCTTGTTATCACAGCTGCTGACACAGCAGGATTTACCTCTGCTGTGATTTTCACAGATCCTGAAAAGTCATTTGCAGTAATCACAGATACAGGTAACTTAGATACTACCCCCACTTTCATTTGGTGTGACACCCAATTAATGTTCAGAATCACTTGGGTGGTGGGAGAGTATTGAGAGTCCCCGTAAATGCAGATGACCCCAGTACCTGGTCCTTTTACAGCCTTTTCCCCACTTGCTGGTAGGTATTCTTTTATCCAGGGCTTGCACGTCTGTGGGAAGGATGTTGATGAATTGCTCCACTGCAAATATGTTGATGATCTGTGGGACTGTGTTGCCCTTTGAAGGAGCTGTTTGTTGAGGAGTTCTCTTGAGTTCAATGAAAGTTGATCGAGGATTGTTGACTGAGTAGTACTTCAGGGACCAGAATCTCTGCCTGTAGGTCTATCCTGAGAGGTCACATCCTTTAAGATTTCTCTTTTCACTAGGTCATAGTTTTCTGACTGTGCAATGCCCATATTGCTGTATGCACGTTGGGCATTACCTGTCAGGTAAGGTACCAGCCTGATTGCCCATTGCTGTTTTGGCCATTGCAGGCTCCAGAGACCCTTTCAAAGGTTGTCAGGCATGCTTCAATTTCCGAGGGACATAACTTTGTAAGTTTAATGTATTTTAAGTAGTTTATGTTTTGCTGATCTGCTGGACCTGTACCAGATCCTCCAGTTTTGATAGCTTGCAAGGCATCCAGCCTTCAGTGCATCTCTTCTTTTCTCTGCTGCTCCTGTCACTGTCTCTCTTCTTTTCTCTGCTTCTCTGTATCTGTTTGTTGTATAGCCCACCATTTGAAGAAGGCAGACATGCGTTCGTGTTCTGTCCCTTCCTGTTACTCTTCCATCACTGGTTCCAACTGTACAGTCTCAATTTGGACTTTTGTTTCTGCTTCTAGTTTGGCTTCCATTCTTCTGGTAATCACTCCTGAGCTTGCTGTTGCAGGACCCATACCTTTCTTCTATGTTTCCCTGATACCAAATCTTGTACCCGTGCACAAAACTCCTGGTGTAGAGTAAGCACAGTGAAAATCTCACACTTACCACCAGCTGTCATTGAGACATAGGCAAACCAGGAGAAGTTATGAAATTTGCAAGTGGTGTTTTATTATTATCAATAACTAAATAAAAAATAAAATTGTACAGGATAGCGCTTATACAGGCAGTTCAAACAAAAGAAAGTCCTTCATCTGAGAGTATCTCTAAATTTAAATCTCGTCTCTCACTCTAAACAAACATTGCTCTCTTTTATAAGATGTTTGCACCCGGCAATTAAATTCTGCATTCTGTTCTCATTAAAGGGACACTGTCAGCTCTGGGGACAATTTTAAAGGACCTGCACTGAATACACATCTAGAACGAGCTACCTTTATGTATAGCATTGGTGGCAAAATGTTTTACAATAATATAAAGAAGAGCTGTCAGTGTTAGTAAAAGTACATTAGCTGTGATCTGTTTAAAATCTGCGCTGTGCGCGCCCACGAGCATGAATGGCGCTGAGCCGTGGGTACACTGGTTCGTGAACGAGTCTGACTTTTGGGGTCACATAGTGTTTAAATAGTGCAGCTGCTAACTTACATACCACTTATCCCTATAAAGTACTTCCTTTTAAAAAACAGGTGCTTTCAACAGATTTAGTTTGGTTACAAAGTTGAGACTGTGATTCAGAATCGCCTGGAATCGCAGTCTCAACTTTGTAACAAATAAATATATTCAACATCGTTTTGAAAGTAGAGAATGCGTGTTATGAAATAACTGCACTGGTAAATATGTTCAGCTGGATCATGGTACCCATGACCAGCCATGCTTGTGGCGCACAGCACAGACACAAATGGACCACAGCTAATATACTTTTTACTAACACTGACAGCTATGCTTATATTATTAAAACATCACCAATACTATATATAAAGGTAGTGCTTCCTAGATGTGTATTATGTGCAAGCCCTTTAAAATTGTCCCCAAAGCTGACAGTGTCCCTTTAAGCTATGTCTCCTGTTTTGGCACAATGTACTAAACTTTGTCAGTTTCTTTCCTGTGACCAGTACATCCTGTTTTCTGAACAGAGGCAGCCAATTAAGACATTCTGACTAGAGCTGGTTTTCCTGCTGATAGCTTTGCAAACAAGCTTGTGGAGGTCAAAATGCACCTCAGGGTTAACCCCCTGTGTTCCAAATAAAGCCAAATAGCTTTCTGCAATTTTTTTTCCAACAAAACTATATACATTTGCAAACCAAGTGATCTTGTGTCACATATATTTTTTAACAGCAGAGAAGCAAGGGAAGAAAGAAAGAAAGAGCAAGTGGGGGAAGGTAGAAAACTGAGAAACTGTGGGACCATTGGAGTGACCAGTTTTGAGGTTCCACAAGACGGACAAGATAAACAAGTGACATCAGAAGAGGGCAGAAAAATAGATCCTTGCTTTTAACTCTGTATAACAAATGGGACAGGATCTTACCCACCCCTGTCACAAGTTGTCCTTGTCTTTGATGACTAAGTAAACCTACTAGGAACAAGCCTGTCTACAGGAGTAACCTAGAACACAAGGGAAATCTATACAGTACATTAAACCAGGACAAACAAGTGGGAAAGCAGTTACAGCACAATTAATACATACAGGGAAAAGAGGTAGCGGTCAGATATCACAGTAGTAGGTTATGCTTTAAACAACGTTTGAAAGTCCAAGAATGTAATCTTATGTTGTGTTCACGACCTACCCATTAGCCCCCAAATCCCCCTTGACTCCCATATTTTAAAGGCAAGTGGCTCTTTGGCCAACAGTAAGAGGGAAAGGGGGCATCCCTGATGCGTACCTCTGTAAAGCTGGAACTCATCCAAAAGGACCCCATTCACCAAGAAATGTGCTATAGATGCTCTGTACAATAACTGCAATAGTCCCACATACTCCTCTCCCAAACCAAACTGACCCAGGGCCTCGAACAGGTAGTCCCGTTCTGTGTGATCAAAGGCTTTCTCGGTATCCAAGGACAACACTCAGGCTTGCCCAGGATGATGAGAACCACCGTGCATCACATTTAGTAGTTGATGCATGTAGTGATATGACAAACGGCCATGGACAAAACCTTTTTTTATCTGGATGGACCAAGGCAGAAAGCACCTGCTCAAGATGTCTGTCCATAACCTTAGCTATAATTTTAAGATCACAGTTTAGGACAGAAATGAGACAGTACAATGCACATTCCTGAGGATCCTTTCCTGGCTTCAGCAACACACAGATGGAGGCCGCACAACAGGTCTTGGGCAGCTCCATTCCTCCCATACCTTGTCAACCATGTCTTGTAGCAGTTCTTCTAGGGCATCCCCCATTTCTTTATAATATTCTGTAAAAATCCCACCTGGTCCCCCTCATTTTCTTCCTTTTCAAGTTCCCTATAGCATGCAATAATTACTCCCTTGAAATCTTTGTCCCCTGCCTTTCTGTCAGCTCCTCTGAAATAGTGGGGAGCGTGATGCCATCTAGGAAGATCTTTGCTTTTGCCTCCCTATTACTACACTCTGTCTTATACCGCTTTTCATAAAACTCCCGGAAGATCTACCTAATCTGGGCCCCTATGCATACCAATTCCAGTGCCTATTCCTAACTGCTGGAATATGAGCAGGTCCTCTCCTTCCCCTCACTCCTCTTGCCAGCATTAGGCCAGGTCTGTTACCCCATTCGAACATTCTTTGCCTAGCGAAAAATAGGATATCTTTAGCTTCACTCGTAAGAGCCAGGTTTAAAGTCTCCTCACCATCATCAGCTCCCATAATGTGTCTGCTCCCCTTCCCCACTTTCTTTTCCAGTGTCTTTAGTTTATCTTCCAATTCCCTCCTCTTGTCTGTCTCTCTTTCTTAATCTGCACAACAAACTCAATAATTGCCCCATGCATGTAGGCTTTCCCTGCCTTCCAGTACACCACTTTTGTTGAGGCTGTTGCCTGGTGTGTGGCCTTGTAAGCCTCCTACTACTACTTAAGAAAGGTTTTAAACTCCTCCCTTACCAGCATATCCATCAGAAATTGCCATGTAGGATCCTCCTCCCTTTCCTCCATAACCAGCAGGGTCATAATAACCATGGCATGATCCAAGTTGTATATCAGACTATGTGCAACTTTCATCAGTCTATGGTATTGCGCTTGGAAATATATATTTCTAAGGACATGGATATGGTGCACTTATCCACACTTTTGGCAGTCTTCCTTTCAAGTTCTGCCAGAATGTCTTCAAGCTAAGCTCCTCCCACTCACCCAGATGGTATCCTCCTCAGCTCCGCCCCGTGATGTCAGCTCTCCTCCTTTGCAGCTCGTGCATGTGGTGTAGGCCCATTTCTCAGTCTGTTTTTAGGTGCCTTGTTCTTGGAGTTGTTTCTCAATTCTCCATTCAGATGGAGCACGACTACCGGAAGTCCATTCCTGGGTTCAAACAATGTGCCGCTTGTTAGCAAAAGATGTTGTGCACCAACCCCCATGCCTCATTCGTTTATTGCTTAGGGGCTCAGCACAGTCTGCAGGCTCATAGCCTGTGCCATTCCCTGCAGCCCTCGACTTTGGAGGACTGCAATGCCCACCTTTTGCTGGGCCACTCAGATGAACAGAACTCACTGGTCTGATCCAAGGACACACGCAGGGGCATTTCAGTGCCAGCAGGCTCGGTGTCGCAGCTTGCCGCGCTTGAAGGGGTGGCGGCCCAGGCCATGGCAGGCACTGCTTCTGACTTCAAGTTTCTCCCGGTGGGTCTGGAAGCTTCATTTATGGGAGCCTGTAGGGACTTCTGTCAGTCCCTTCAAATCCTCAGGCAGGGCCCTTCCTGAGGGTCATAATTGTCTAAGTCCTCAAATCCAAGAGGACTCATTGCAGGTCATGGGGCCGGGAGTTGGCTTGCTCCTCCAGTCCCCGTGATTCTGCATCTGGCTTGACAGCTGTCAAGCCATTGGCTTCGGCTGACCCTCCTGTAGTCCCTGCACAGGTCACTGGCCCCTCCATGTCTTCGTTGGGCTTGCCAGCTGAGATGCAAGCTAGCTAGCTGGCCGAGAGTTTTCTCAACCTAGTCAACCTGTTGTTGGAGGAGGTCAAGGATGTCTTGCGCTCATGGACTCTGGTCCTTTCAGCCCTCTCCCAAGAGGAGCCAGACAAACTAGCTAACCTGACTGTCTCCCCTCAAGAAATTAACCCCATGGGCTCCGGTCCATGCTGAGTACATGGTCCCCTCCCCCACATCTCCTCACTGATGACCCAATCATTGCCGGTCGAGGACTCGGTCTCACTCAAGATAGAGATCTCAGGAATCTCAGCATTTCCGCTCTTGGCCGTTGACTAGGAAGTGCTGTTGACACTCCTCTTCCACCTCGTCTTCAGATGAGGAGTGGCTCCACCGTAAACTGCAGCGTTGTTATGAAGAGTTGTTGTGGCAACAGTGGCTCTTTGGCCATGGTCAAATCACACCTCAGCCTCCAGCACTCCCACAGCACATGCCGCCGCAGCCCTTTCTGGCCCCCAGCCAATCCAACACTGACCTCTCCTCCTATCCAGGTGGAGCCCCCACATCTGCAGCCCTTGCACGGGGGCCCTGTCCTAGGCTGCCCAGCCTGCTTCTGGTCTTCCTGGATGGCTGTCCGTTAAGATCACTCATTCAGATGAGTCCCAAGTGGTCAGTGAGGAGCCTGGGTTGAGGACGATATTCAAGTATTCCTCAGATTCTGAGGACTCCTCCATGCATTCCATTCAGACTCTAGGCTTTGATTGTGAATCGACCGAAGAGCTCATCACCGAGCACAAACCGGTCTCCTTTGGAGCCTTGCTCCACTTCATCTCCAAATCTATGGGGATTCTGCTGGAGCCAGTACAAAAGGGGGGCCAAATATCCCCTGATGGAAATTCTTGATAGCTATGACTCCCTGAGGGTTGTCTTCTGGGTGGCAGAAGCCATTAATGGTCCTGCTCTGGAGGTTTGGCAGCACCCAGCCTCTTGCCCGGTGCCTTCAGCCAATATGGTCCGTAAGTATATGATACCCACTGGGTCTCTTCCTGACTTTACTGACACCCTTTGGCCAAGGGGTTGGTAACGGATTCAGTTTTCCATTGGATGGGCTATGTTGGGGATGGTGACAGACCTCCCGATAAGGAGTTGAAGTAGCTCGGCCATGAGGAGAAGAAGGTCTATGCCGCCTCCTCCCTTGGTCTTCAGCAGGCAAGCTCTGCCATCATGATGGCCAACTTTACCCATGCCCACATGGGTGTTCTGGACCAGGTACTTCCCCACCTTCCTGTGGACCTGCAATTGGTTGTTAAGATGGTTTGGGACCGGGGACATTCAGCTGCCAAGCACCAGCTACATAGCCTTGGACATCAGCGACTCTTGCGTCCAGTCAGTGGCTGCTGTGGTCACCATGTGGCATCAGGGTTGGTTGAGGATCTCCACCTTTATAGTGGATACCCAACATAAGTTGATGGAAGTCCCCTAATTGGGTACCATCCTTTTTGGTCTAGGGGGTGGATGGCATCTCACAAGAACAGAGAAGTTCTGTGCCACCTTGGATTTTGCTACATCCTCTCAGAAGGACCCTTGGGGCCAGAAAAAGAAGCGCACTTAGTTTCAGCCTTACCTAGCCCCACAGACCAAGCCGCTGTAGCCCCAATCAGGGCAGTCATAGGTCTGGTGACCTAAACCTAAACCCACCACCTCCAGCTCCAAGAAGCCTGGTGGTTGAGGTGGTTGTGCTTTTCTGACAACTGGTGCCAGAGCCTCCACCAAGCCTGCTCAGTGATGGGTCATGGGGTGTCTGCCTCTTGCCCCTCATGCCTCAGTCTTGGTTCCCTTGGGGGGTCGGCTTCATCATGTCTGGCATGCTTGGTCTGTTATCACATTGGACAGATGGGTGCTCAATGTCATGGGCTGGGGCCTGCCTCTAGACTTCAAGGCGTTCCTGACCTACCCTGCCCATGCCCCACAGGAGGCCATGGTGTCTCCTGACATGCTCTCCACCCTTCGGGAGGATATTGCTCAGCTCATTCAGAAAGGAGCTGTTTTTTGGAACCAATGCACAGGTGTAACATCTCTCACCTGTCATGGAAGACCACATTCTTGGTGGCTGTCACCTCCGCCAGAAGGATCAGTGAACTTCAGGTGCTCTCTGTGGAGTTTCCATACTTGGTGTTCCACAGGGAAAAGGTTGTCTGCCCCATCCTGAAGTTCCTTTTGATGGTTGCTTCAGAGTTTCACCTTAACCGGGTGATTAACATTCTGGTGTACTTCACCAGTGCAACCTCAGAGGCCGAGCACAGGCTCCACATGTTGGACCTGCAGTGAGTGCTCGCTTACTACATGGAGTACACGGCTGGAGTTAGGGAAGAGGTTTGCCAACTGTTTGTGACATACGCTGAAGCTGCACGGAGTACACGGCTGGAGTTCGGGGAGAGGTTTGCCAACTGTTTGTGACATACGCTGAAGCTGCACCTGGCAGACCAGCAGCTAAGCAGAAGATTGGTAGGTGAACAGTTGCCTGCATCGACCTTTGCTATAGTTTGGCTGGTAGGGAGCCTCCTGTTGGGCATAGGGCTCATTCCACCAGACATACTGCTGCCTTGGTGGTTGCTTCGAGGGATGTCCCTATGCAGGGGATCTGCAGGGCTGCTACCTGGAAGTCAGCACATACCTTCATCTTCCATTACCACATCGACTTCGAGTCACTCTGGGATGCTGCTTTTGAGGCCTCATTTCTCCGCTCCCTGTTTCCAAAATAGGGGTGATACAGTCAATGTGCTCTGCCTTGCCCCCTCTTTCCAGAGAACTGCTAGGAATCTGCCAAAGTGTGGATAAGTGCACCATGTCCACATCCCTAGAAATGAGGGTTACTCACCTGTAACCATAGTTCTAGGAGCGGTATTGTGCACATCCAGACAACCCACCTGACCTCCCCTGGCAAGTGGCACACGGATCCCTGCTTCCAGCATGCAAGATCTGATGTCACAGGGTGAAGCCGAGGAGGATACTGCCTGGGTGAGTGGGAGGAGCTTAGCTTGAACCTGTTTCAGCAGAACTTAAAGGAAAAGGAAGACTGCCAAAGTGTGGATGTGCACCATATACCACTCCTAGAACTATGGTTACAGGTGAGTATCCTATATATATATATATATATATATATATATATATTAGAGCAAAAAACTCCATTTAATGCATTAGTTAGGGTTGTTCTGGCGACAAAAGTGAGGGAATCGGTGTTAGGGTTGAAAACCCACCCCAACCAGCATTGGGGTGTGCATTGGGGTCATCAGCCCTAACTCCTCACTGCCTCACATGTGTAAAACAGCAGAAGCATAGGAGAATGGGGGTGAGAGTTGGACCGACGACCCCAATGCACACCCCAGTGCCAGTTGGGGGGTGGGGGGGGGTCCAAGGGGTTTCAACCCTAACACCGAATTTCCTCACTTTTGTCGCTGTGGAACGACCCTAACTAATGCATTAAATGGATTTCTTTGCCTCTAATTTCCCTTCTTTTTGAGAATGATAACGAGAAATAGTGAATGTAATGCAGCGGCGGGAGCGCGGGGCCCGGGTCCCGCACTCCCGCCACATGATGTCTTGTGGCATAGTAACAGGAACAGCAACGCAAGCAGAAGCGCTAACAGTGGCGCATATGGTAACCTACGTGAATGAGAACAGAAAGGTAGCACACGTGGCGAGCAGCGCGTTCTGCCACGTGATGTGTTGTCACATAGTAACATGGTGCCTGCAAACAAAGTATCGTGGGCATGGTGACGTAAAGTGAAACAGAAGAGAAACAGTACAACAAGCACAAATGGAAAAAATAACAGAAAGCATGAAATTAGCAAGTAAGCGCCAAGCGATAGCAGCATATGGTGGCGCAGGCGTCAACAGTAAGTGAACAGAAACGGAACCGCAGCGAAAGGGCAACAGTAACAGTAATGTAAGCGCACAGGCTGGTTTTCCCCAAAACCTGCATAGAGAAAGACAGTGAGTACAAATAATGTATGCATAATAATGAGTATCGGAGCAGAAAATGAGAACTTGGAATACTAAATAGGTTATATCTCAGGAACCGTACGATGTAGAAAGAAAATTTAAAAGTCGTATGATTTACAAGTGTCCTGGCTAATTTAGTACTTAGCCCAGGGGGCTAAGCGGTTTTCCAACGAAAAGTCTGTGTCTCTCACCGTTTCCGAGATATGGGCCCTGAAAGGCGCGACAAACGCTGTAATGTTATCCTATGGGGAAAAAAGAGAAGTTCGGAGTGCCATAACTTTGACTCCCTGTAATATTTTTTCACCAAACCACTGAAAGGCACATCTGTGGGCTGTTGGCTGTCCTCCCTCAAATTTCAGGAAAAAGACTAAACCGTTATTTTGCAGCAGGGTGCCAAAGTTCCTGTAATGCATGGGCGCCATAATGTTATCCTATAAGGAAAACTGTCAACTTTGAGTGCGTAACTTTTCCGCCATGTAATATTTTTTCAATACAACACTGAAAGGCACATCTGTGAGATGTCATCTGTGTTCCCTCAAATTTCAGCCCAAAACTCCCAACCGTTCTTTTTGCAGCGGAGTGCCAAAAATTACTGTTATTTTGAGCATAGTGTACATAAAGTAGTGTCGCAATTTGCAGCTTCATAAAAAATTTGCAACACTTTCATGATGCGACACTACTTTGCGAAAGTACTTTTTCCAGAAATCTGAAAAACATATTTCTGAGGTGTTTTACCCCAAAATAAAGACATGGCTAGCATCCTCAGGGCCCGACTAGGTGAATACAAAAATAATTAGGTTGTTACAGGATCTCAATTTTAAATGCCAAGCATTTTTCTGATCACTAACTGAAAACAAGATGGCGGATTTGCGACAGTAACAGGGTCATTTGCAACAGTAAAAAGTGCATTTGCGACACTGTCGAACTTTTTCTCAGCTTTTCCCATTGACTTATAATGGGAAATTGTTTTTTGAATAACTTTTGAACCGTTTAATATTTTTTTCACCAAATCTTCGAAAGGCACATCGGGGACCCTGGCCGCATGTTCCCTGAAGATTTTGGGCCGGTTTCGCAAACCGTACGACCTGTAGGTGCGACTGTAGAATTCCAGAAAAAGCGTAAACGTGTGCGCGGATCATGCTTAATAACTCCGCAGCCGTATAACTGACTGGTACAAAACTTGGCAGATCCCAAGGCCTATGGTTCTTGATTGTGTTTTCCAAATTTCAGGCAAATCTGTCAAACAGTTGCAAAGTTATTAAGGTGCAAAGTTTTGGGGTTTAACATAGAAATGGCTCCTCAACCCTAACTATGGCAGCACTACCGTGCTACCATAATATATATATATATATATATATATATATATAATATATAACCTAGACCAGGATCTGTGAGGATTTGAGTAGAAAGTATATTCCCTCACCCCCAGATGAGCTGTCCTCTAGCCATCAGTCATACCTTGGTCACTTGTGCCAGGTTGCCACATAGCCGTAGTACCCTTAGGCTGCCCCCCCCCAAGTGGTCTAACTCGGTCATCATAACGCAGTTTGAATCCCCCCCATATAAGATTCAGGAACTGTTCCTGATTGAGGATGTCCGGCAGCTTTTGATGGAAGGCTGCATCACAAACTGCCGGGGCATATGTGCTCCCAAAGGTAACCATTACTCCATATAATTCCTCCTCTATAAACAAATATCTGCACTCCTCAGAATCTATTACTGTTTTATGCACTTGTAGTGGGAGTTGTTTATTTACCAAGATGGTGATCCCTCATTTATGGTAAGTGCATGAGGCTACATAGCGGGCCTCCACCTAACTCCTTACCAATTTAGCTTGTTCAGACACCGTAAGGTGGGTTTCCTGCAGGAGAGCCACATGAGTGTGTTGGTGTTTAAGGGCAGTCAATACCTTTTGTCTTTTGATGGGGGAGGAGAACCCCCACATGCTCCAGGTAACCACTGTGATGTCAGATTTTGGTCCCATTGTGAGCATTACTCCTTGCTACCCTCACATAGCCCTCTATTGTGGTATTCAACCAATTCCGAACCATATCACATTGTTTTAAAATAGCATTATGATGGGTGGAAAAGTAAGTAAAATTATTTATTTTTATACAGGGTAAGTAAGGTCCTACATACATCATTAGGTCCCGATGAGCCTATTTTCAAGATGGTCCAGTTTATAAAATTCTATGTATTTCAGTTTTTTTTTTTTAACTTTTTATTTATGCACCGTATCCGTGGCATCCTTCAGAGGTGCCCACTCAATCCTATCCCTTCTTCTCACTGTGGCCAGCCATCACCTGTTCACCCCTCCCAGAGGAACTTCCCAGCACTCCAGATCACCCCCAGAACAGGGCCCACACGCCCTCAGTGGCTCTTTCTGAAATTAGAGGGTCCATCCCTCCGGGAGGTAGGACGTGTATCCCCGGTGTGGCCTGGCCCAGCATTAGGGATGAGAGGGAGATCCCTGGGGCCCTCATCATCTCCTCGGTGAGCCAGAGATTTTTACTTTAGTTCCCCCCCCTCTCCCTGCGGAGCCTGGCCAGCAAGGCACTGAGTTGCCGTGGCTTCGCTCCCAGGCATACACCGTGCCACTACAGTTGGCGATCCTCTAGCTACCGCTAGAGGTCACTCCAAGAGGGAGCGCACCCCGTACCCACCCCTGGGAAGAGAGAGCAGCCCTCCAGACACTCGATCTCTTCCCTCCCGTGCTGACCCCCGATGGCCCCGGCTCATTCACGAACAAGGGTCGCCGGTGCGGCGCGAGGTGTGGCGTCCAGCACCTCAACCCTCAGCGCCACCGGGCCGGCTATGTATTTCAATTTAATTTCACATATAAAACAATATAACTTTACAAATTCAAAAGCCAACATGCAAATACATTTTAGTTTACAATTTGGGACAGACATATAACTTTACTACACAAAAATCAACAGTCAGATATTTGGGGTTACAAGCATAAGTTAGCTACATAAACATCTAACATATAATGGAAAACACTGAACAATGCACATGTATCAAAGTAGACAAAAATAGATAAAATCACACAATTTTGCAACCTATTGCATTTCTCTAATATAACATATAAATCATTATATATATATAAACCCCTCACCAAACCTCCCCTTGGTCTGCTACAAACAACAAACAGCTCCTTCCCATCATGCCTGGACTCCCTCCCTCCCTCCACTCCATGTGTAAAACTTATTAAATTCCACTGTTCTCAAAAAAAAGAAATTAACATTAATAACTGCCCTGTCAGTGGAAGATACCACCCAGCCACTCACCATGGGGTTTACTTTAGCTGTGGCTGACCAAATAATGTTGGAGCAGATCAAAACATAGCAACCCCCTCGTAACAGCAAGCACTTCATACCAGCTGCCGGCTGTCCACTATGTGCACTAATCCCATGTATACCTGGGAGCCTGCACAGCCATAGACATCAGCCAGCACAAATAAGTTGAAATAATCTGTAACAAGAGCTCCCCCAAGTACCAGCTCCTCCCAGTAACCATAAATGATCTACAGCTGTAACCATTGCCCTCAAGAAATGGAACCGCTCCTGCAACAACCAGTATAGCCATTCCTCTGCCCCCCCCCATGCCAAACAATGGCTCCAAGGTTTGGCAGAACCCTACCATGCAACCCCCAGAACCATACACATGAAACATCGGCCAACCATCATAGGATGCAGTTCCACTTGTCCCTTTCCCCGACCGCCCTTAGACATGTTCATACCCTCTGTCACAGTTCTCCATTTTTCAGCACACATCTAGTCCCCCCTTCACCGCTACATAGTTTCATGTGTCTTTACAACAAACAGTTCTTTTGACCATGCAGGTGGTGAGCACACAACCTCCAATAATTACATTTCCCTAAGGCTTGCACCTCAGGTGACTCCAAATGGGTTTGAATTTATTTGGAAAAATAAAATAAGTTCCCAACAGGTGGCACTTACAACATTTTTAATCAGGCTAAAAATTCTTTTGACCTTTTGGAGTGGAGGATAGATTGCCTCCTGTGCCAACGTCTGGTGTTCCTGATCTGCTTTGCCTCAGACATCCACTGCTGTACATCCTCTGCAAAAATCAAAGGCAATGGAAACTGACTGTTTAAGCAGCAGGGTCTCCCAGGGACTGCAAAGTTCAGTCCAGCCACACTTCACAGAAGAAGAAGAAGATTAACAAACCAAGACGGCTACATCAGTATAAATTAGGCCAAGTCCACAAATAAAATTCACCCCCTTTTTGTCCCATTTGCTCATGAAGGTCTGAGCCTTCTCCGTGTCCCAGAAAGTGCGCGTAGCTCCTTCATGGTGGACCTTGAGAACCGCTGGGTAGGAAAATTTAAAATCTATCTTCCGCTCCCTCAGTATATCCAGAACTGGGTTAAATAATTTCTGCTTCTTCTACAATCTGGGTGAAAAGTCCTCATGCAGGCACAATTGTTGCCCTCGAAGCTGAGCTCCTTTATGTTCTGGTAAGCTGCCATCATTGCTTGCCTGTCACCAAAGTGGTGCAGGTGGAAGATGATCTGCCTGGGTGGCTGGTCTGCTGTGTGCCCACTCAAGTCTTAACTCTGCTCTCCTTTAGTGACATCCCAAGCAGCTTAGACAGAGTGACTGTGCAAAACTCCAGCACACTGGCCCCTTCTTTGCCTTCAGGGAGCCCAGGTGGCCAGAGATTGCTGCGATGGTTATAGTTTTCCTGGTAATTCAGGAGCTTCTGCAGGATCTCCAGTTCCCTCTCCAGCTGAATCACTCTTTTGGGCAGGGAGCTTGCACTGTCTTAATATTTGATATGTCACTAGTCCCGCTGCTCCGCTTCATCCAACCACTTGGAGTGTGCTGCATATTGGGAGGCGATTTGATGATGATAATGATAAAAAGTGTATTTTTAAACAGGATACAAATTGTTGGGTTATGGCCCATTTTCAGCAATGTCCTGTAAGTTCATACATCCATATCAGTTACCAACACACTTTATACACACATTATACATACATTAACATCTCTGTCTTACCAATATATATTCTGTCTTATTGCACATATACCTTAAAAATGTTCTGTCATCTAGTCCTCCGATAACAGTCCACTAACTAAAACAGGTACATTTCTCTGGCAGATAACTTTTCAGGACTATTTTAAACTACATGTGGCCCTGTACTGTTTTTAACTCTCTAGGCAATTTATTCCAATGGATCGGAAGATTATTCTGCAGGGTAGTATCCCCTATTTTACTCCTGGACCTTACATTAGGTATATTTAACTCTGAATACCTTAAGAGAGGTGGTTAACAATCGTGGGGATTCTAATAAAACATATTGATTTAAGGGATGCTTGGATCTGTTGTAAATCAATTTATGGCATCTAGTCAGCCGGTGATATAGTCATTTTAGATCTGGTTTCAGCCATCCAAGACTTCCATAGATTTTACAAAGGTGCTTTCCAAATTTAGCTTTAATCACAAACCTACCAAGCCTATAACAGGCATGGTTTATTTTATTTAGATAAATCTGGGGAGAGATCATATATAGGCTAGACCCATATTCCAAAACGGGGATTAACAATCGATTCACCAACCTTTCCCTGGTTTTAATTGTAAAACACCCAGACAACCTCCTCAGGGCTCCTAATCTTTGATTGACCTTACTGACAGATATGTTCCGAATATTTTAATCTTGAATCTACTACCACCCCTAAATATCTGTAAGACTCCACATTTACTAATTGGGTGCCATCAGTCAATCTTAATTGTATATGATTTCTTCCAGCTTGCTCTCCAGTTTGTCAAGCTTCGGATTTAGGGCCTCCAGAGCTTGCTCGGCGACTGTTTTCTCAAGGGTGCCCATTTCAGCGGCTGTGAGTGATACCAGTCCTTGGCCCTCAGACTGCATAGCCGCCATCCCTTTTTTCACAGATTTGGCTGAACTGTGCGGTGGCTTCAGGGTCGAACTGAGCAGAAATTAATCAATATCTGTTCCAAAATCAAGTAGTGAAAGGTGGGAACAATTGTAGCAGTTTTAATATGGAATTTTAATCTTTAATCTTTTATATTCTGGCAAAATGGAGCTCCAGGGAATCGCGGCTTGCTGTCTAGCTCCACATTGGTGCCCCATAGGTCACTTTTAATAAAGCACATCTTTTGAAAATGTTTGGTGGCTAATCAAAGGAATGCTGATGATTTATAATTAGCAGTGATTTGTTCCCCCTACCGCTCTGTCTGTTCTGCAGCAGGTTAATGTTGATATTCATACTTTTACATGAAGAACACAGTGCGGCACTAGAGCCTTTCCGCACCTAAGATGCACTGCCAGAGGCAGACGTTTACTTTTTTTGCTCTGCAGTAACTATCCAGCATTACCAACATGGATGGTTGATTGCACAAAAATTTAGTAACCATACTAAATTTCAAGAATTCAAAATGTCTTTACTGCTCAGGATCAGTGCTTACAAGTGAAATTAAGATAAGTGATTTCATCATGTTTCCTAGTGAACGGTAGATCACATTAGAGAACCACCATCACAAAGGGGGAAAAAGATAAACAACAGTACACATGATCTGACCCAAACTGCAAAGTAGTATTTGCCTAAGAAAGACTCCAGACTGCTTAGGCACTGAACTTCATGCTGTCTTTCTCAGGAGAGCTGGAGCGTCCTGATTAGTTCTGATGAGTGTTGGTCAGGGAGAATGTTCCCTGGTATAGCACAGCAAAGACAAATCACATCTGATTACACACACGCACACAGGTATGTGAACAATGATGTACATATTTTTCCTTCAGCTGCTCAGATTAAGGTTTGTATCACAGGAATAAAGAAAAAAAAAAAAAAGATCATGTTGACTCATAGACTGCTTTCCTTAAATTAATTTTCCAAGAAATATTTGAAGTCACTAGTCCCAAGAAATCTTCAACAGCCTCAAGCCACTGCTCTGCTGATAGTTTCTGCCCCTAAATAGGATTGTATAAAAACCTTTGATAAAAATCAGGATAAAGCCAATATTTCTCTGCTCACCATATCATGACATGCTTGTTTATGTGATGTGAGTATTTATCATGAAACTTTTTCCACCGTTTTGTTGCAGGCTATGCTTTGATAATTATATGGGATCATTTTCAAGAGAGCATCAGTATGAAAGCCAAAATGTGTGGTAAAGGTTGACATAATTTCGCAAGTTTTTAAGAGTGACTGCTGAATATAACCACTGAGGTTCTGTGTAAGCAATAAAGTATATTATAGCTGTCAAACTGAAATTCTTTCCTGTCATCTTCTATGAGCAATCAGGGGGTTGTAAATATAACATTTGTTAACACTTCACAGCATGACAAAAATGATGGGGCACTTAAAGCCCCTCTTAAGATAAAAATACTCCCGAGTACTCTCTACCAACTGTTTTGTGACTGTCATTTCAAACCAAGAGCTGGCATCCATAAGATTATGAAGCTCGACTTTGCAATGCAGTATGGTTTATGAGTGAAACATGTGGGTATCATAAGTAGCCTACTGGCTTCCCTCGGAATCCCTGACAGATTTGATGTGCCACAAGCAGATGTTTGTAAAGTTGGTGGCTCCTTGTCAAAGATTTCCGTTAAATACCATCTGAAGGCCCAGTCAAAGAGGCTTGATGTGTCCCATTACCTTTATTAGTAAATGTCATGAAACTGACACAAAGGTTTAATTTTTCCTTTATATATCTTTAGATGAGCATGTTTGGGAAGTTACCAGTCCTATTCGGCAGTCCTAATATGCTATTCCCATTGGGGTACCAGCAGTGCTCTGCTCTGTCCATGACAAAACAGGGCTTGCAGGCTGACTGTGCTTTGCCACCCTCAGACTGTCAGGGGCCCGGAATTATCATGGACATAAGGCACTCAGCTCTGGGGGAGCAAGAGGTTAGGCCACCAGGTGTTAGCACACCTCACTCATATGGGTCAACTACTCCCACTCCCAGCTGTGCCATGTCCTCCAGCCACTCACTTGCACCCCCGGCTAGAGGAAGAGATGCATTCTGTAGAGGTCTCAGTATCTGTCAGGGAAGGGGGGAGGAAGGCCTTTTACCTGCCCAAAACAATCTTACATGGCTAGTAGAACAAAAAATAGCAGATGGGAAAATGTTATAAATTTAAAGAAGTACTTTTAACTTTTTATTTCTAAACTATTTTTCCTTTTTCCTTTTGCTCATTAGAAAGTTTTCTATGTGACAGTATTACACAGGATGTGTGGAGCAACACTCTGCCTGACTGATGATATATTTAGTTCTGTTCCTCCTACTACCTCATCAGCACTGTGACCTCAGTGAAGTGACATCAGAGGTGACTGACCTGGCCAGCTTCTGAGTGGCTGTTCCTGAGCAGCTGTGATGTCAAAGTCAGTGACATCACAAGGCTGATGATGTAACAGGAGGAACAGAGTAAAATATGTCAGCTACAAGGCAGAGTGCTGTTCCACACATCACACCTACTAACATCAGATAAGAATCTTCTAGTTAACTAAAGGGAAAAGAAGTACCACCTCAGATATAAAAGGTAATCGTTAACTGCTTTTAAAAAATAATACTGGTTTTAGGCAGTACACTAGCTCTTTAATTCTTACACTGCTTTTTTTTATTTTTTTTGGGGGGGATTTGTCAAACAATTTAAATAGACAGTACAGCAAAAAGTCATACTGTGTTAAGTCTGAGTTTAGGAGGAGGGGAAGCGAAAGAACACTGCATTTTAGCATGTAATAGAATTCCTTCCAGCTCTCATCAGTAAAATGGTATTTGAAACAGAATGGCAGTGTAACACTTTTAAAAAGCAGGTAACTTATTAAGCACTAGAGTATGACTGAGGGTTGGCTTTCCAGAAGTTAAAACAACTCACAGGTGCATAATTTATTTTATTTATTTATTTGGAAAATGTTTCACCAGGAAAGACAACCTGAGCTGTAAAGATAGTTTCCAGAAGCGTCCGGGGGTTACAAGAGTTGGGAGAACAAGGAAACACATTGCAATAACATAGCAATACAAGTACAATTACTAAAACAGTGTAGTACAATTACAGAGCAGAAATAACCCAGACCAACTGGCCAAGGTAAACAAAACCATATTCAGATATAACATACATTGCAACAACCCAAGAGCAGGTGATCTGGTAGAGTAAAGGTTAGAGGATGGATAGCACACGTGATGTGCTAGAGGTAGTAGGCTGAGCACAAGATTCGAAGTGCTATTGTATACCCAAGAAAGGGCAGTTATAAGACAAGTGGGGAAGTAGACGGGCGAGGGGTAGAGGGTGGGGGGATGAAGAGGGAGAGAGAGAGAGGGACAGCCAAGATCTGTACCCCTTCAGGATGCTGAGAACCCTGCAAGGGGGACAGAGCCATGCAGAAAGGGGATGGGGAGGTGGAGAAGAGTGGGGCGGGAGAACATATAGAAACACAGAATTTGATGGCAGATACGGACCACTTGGCCCACCTAGTCTGCCCATTTCTCTACCTAATGGATAAGCTGCAGATCCTAGTTAACCAACAGCCTACTTCCTCCTACACCCCACTAGAATTGCCTTACGTCTGTCTCATGCATTCTTGAATTCCCCCACTGTTTTTGACTCCACAACCTCCTCAGGAAGCCTGTTCCATGCATCCACAACCCTCTCCGTGAAGGAGGGGAGGAAAGGGATAAAGAAGTAGGAAGGTGGGCAGGTGATGGATATGAAAGTTTGGGGAGAGGTAGAGGGGGGAAGAGAGAGAGAGAGAGAGACAGTCTTTACCCCTTCAGGATGCAGAGAACCCTGTAAGGGGGCCAGGATTAGAAAGTGGGGGGAAAGGAAGAGGGGTAGAAGAGAGAGAAACAAGATTTATACCCCTTCAGGATGACGGAAAACCTTGCAAGGGGGACAGGGCCAGGCAGAAAAGGAGGGGAGAGAAAGGGGAGCAGGGAGTAGGAGGAGGAGTGAAGTGTGGCAGGTGGCTGGAGGGGCGGAGCAGGATAAGGAATAGGGAGGCTGGACAAAATGGGAGCAATCTAGGAATGGATAAAGGGAGGGCATCAGTGGGGGGGAAGGACAGCAGTAGAGTGTCGAAATAACACAGTTGGTTGTGGATGGTAGTAGAGTGTCAAAATGGCACAGTAGGTTGTTGTGGGGGTGGGAGGAGGGGTATATTAGGTGGTAGCATGTGAGGTAGTAATCAGAGGAAGGGTTCAGTTAGGAGACAGAAGGTAAGTCAGGGACAGAGGAGTAGGGAATAGTATGCAAGGGTGGGGAGGATTGTGAAGGGGGCTAGGAACAAGTACAGTTAGGAGACTAGAAGTAAAGTAGTACTTAAGGATAATGTGCCAGGGTGGAGAGGGTTGAAGGGGGGCTAAAAACAAGTGCAGTTAGGGGAATAGAAATTGTGACGGGCTAAGGAGATTGAAGATGGGAAAGAGGAAAGTCTGATTGGAGGTGGCAGCGAGTTCCAAAGCTTTAGGAAGCAGTAGGAGAAAGCTTCCTGACCTATGGAGGGCATAATGAGGCCAGAGGCACAGCCGAGGGCCTGATGCACCTCCCAGTTGGATAAACTAATGGTAAATCAACTTCGAGAGTACCTTAATGCTATTTTAAAAATAAAAAGCTGTACAGAAACGTTTTGATACATTTTTGCTATACTCATGTGTTTTTTATTTACCTATACTTTGCAGATTTATAAAAAAACGAAATTGTCTCTTTTTGTTACATTTTTTGTTAGTTTGGAGCCAAACATATTAGAGATGTTCTGTGGTTTACATTCACTGTAAAACACGGTACTGTCAAATGATCACAGAAGTGAAAAAAAAAAAGGAAAAAGAAATTTTAGGAGACTTACTAATAATCTTATTCACAGCTCCCCCCCAGACTGCCCAAATCTTGTGTGATAGTAAAGTGGCTAGATCCACCGTGATATCTTCACAGCACTGAAAAATAAAAAGTAATATATATCTGCAGGTTTTATTTGTATGAAACATACTCGTCAGGCGATGGCCAGAGGCATTGCATTATACTGTCGTGTAGGTGACTGGGTTTAGGCTGGAGCTCAGGTGGCCATATTTTCCTTTCACTGTTGAGATGGTGGTGGTGGTGGGGTGAGGAGGCTACTTAAGTGATATGATCCAGCGAGTTGGAGTATGCTAAGCAATAACCAGCCTTTGTGGATGATTAAATGCCAAGGCTAAGCTGAGGCATTTAATCATCCACAAAAGCTGGTTATAGCGAGTATACTTCAACTCGCTGGATGTTATTACTATTATACGAGTTGGAGTGAATTTAAAAGTTTTTTATGCACCCAGGTCAGTGTGAGTGGGAGCAGGGCAAGCACCTTCCTTCCTGTAAACAGTTACTGCGAGCGAGTGCGTGCGGCCATTGGGTCCTGCCAGTAACTGAGAGAGAGACAGGGATTCCAGGGGGACCGCCAGTAGTGAAGTTACCTGTTGTGCCAGAGAGTAAGAGTCCAGTGGGAGTCTCCAGGTTCAGCAAGGGAAGTGAGTGTGAGCTGGTTGGCCACCCAGGGGACTGTTGGGAGAACTGAGAGCAGCATTGTTGTCTGCAGTGGTAGAGTGAGCAGTGAGTGAATGGGGGGCGGGGGGGGGGTTCGTGGTCAAGAAGTGGCAAAAAAAAAAAACACCAGCTTTTTCAGCTGTAAAGTGGCAGAATATTTTCATGTGCAGGAGTGCAGCCTTGTTGGAGGGGGATTCGTGACGAGTGGGCAGGGGGACAGAGGATCTGTCTGAATAACTTAGGCATGTGAAAGACTTGATTAACCAACTGTGGGAGGGGTTTAGTTGAATAACTGACTCTGGGGGATGTGCGATGCAGTTTGTGGGAGAATAACATGTGGCAGTTCTTAATTGTGACTGGCCGAGAGGAGATGCCTCTCGTATAATTAACAATCACAGGAGAGAACTAAGTAATTTCCGTGAGGGAGGGGGTAACAAGATGATTAACTTGGGGATTATTAATTCTTCTAAAATGTATTAGCTTGTTTTACTGCTTCGCTTTTTAATTAAAAAACACAGTTTGAAGATCATCTTTAACACAGAAATGCTTGATTGTTGATAGAGCAGTTTTTGGCCACTGCCTACTACAACACGTAACTTGTGAAATTTTTTGAACGTAGTTTTTCCGCCACTCTGGGCCAGGCAATGAACTCCTTCCACCCCAGCCAGCATTGCCTTTATACCGTCTGGTCGAGAACCTGCCAGCTATCCGGTCGGGACCACCAGCCCACCAGCAATACACCACTGTACTGCCCTCATGGCTCCCCCCCAGGGCTGGGTACATCTTCAGCTCCACAGCATTTCTTCCCCACTGTCCAACTTGCCACCCATGGAAGAAGAAAAGACTGGCAGTATCCCTGGCAGAAGACAGCTTGGTTCCAGGGTTGGACAAGGGGTACAGGCTGAGGTTTCATCCTCCCTGTCTGTGCCTCATTTTCCCATTTTCTTTAGCCCACCCACCACTCTAGGAACACAATGGGTTTGGTAAGCTGGCAGAACTGGTATGGCCAATCTGCATACTCAGTCCAAGGGTCCCTCCTGTCAATTGCAGAACCCCTACATCATCACCCATGGTCACCCAGGTGGTGGTAGTACAGCTGGTCGCAACACCTTCCCTCCCCAGTGGAGGAGGAGGAGGAGGAGAATGTCCTGTGGGATGCTCAATCCTACCTACCCCTATCCAACTCTGTGATGGCCTGGGCTCATTCCCGAACCTGGGTTGTCAGCGCCATAAGTGGTAGCTATACCACTGCGCCAGAGGGCCGGCCCTCTAACTCGTGAAATTTTAATGTCTGCCTGACAGTCATCTTTAGAATGCTTGGAATTTCAGGCAGATGTCGTTTTTCCTATCCTAGAGAATTGATCTGCTGTGCCTGCTTGTAATGAGATTCCAGCCTCAGTACAGAATGTCTGTGAGCCAATCAGATTGTGACTTTATTTGCCTTTTTTGTAATAGTAAACGAGGAACTCCTCCCCATGAAACTCAGTAAACTGGAGCTGAGACTTTCATACAGCTGCATTCCCTTTATCTGTTACTGTTTTGAATGTGTCCATATATATAATGGATGGAATTAGCTTTATATGGCACTTTTCATAGTCTGCTTATCTCAAGCGCTGTACAAATCGGTGTACTTCTGCATTTAGTGCTGTATCACACACAACCATGGAACTGCACTAATTTTAAAAGAGAGAATGTTGGACAGGCATCTGTGACCTCTCCTACTGTTCAGAAATTGTACCATGGGATTTGTGTGACTTCCTCCAGATATGTGCAGGAGTGCGGGAGGAACCTACAGTGTAACATATGAAATGAAGTTTGGCCCCAACAACTGGGCAACACCCCCTAGTACTGCACTGCAGCGCCGGCCAGGGGGATGAGTCCTAGTCCTGTTGCTGGAGTTTAACACACAACTCTCTGCTCCAGAGCTGATAGTGCTAGTCTCCAAACCATACTAAGGACCTGTTCCTTAAAGACACCCCAGATGTGGGTGGCTTACACATATCTGAGGTGCGTTGGCCCACAGCTGTGAGAGCTGGTATCCACAACCCCTGTCCCCTGCAGTCCACTAGTGTGGAGTCATGTGTTGGGGAAGGGGTCTGTAGGGCTGGGCGACATGGGTCCAAAACATGGGCATCCAGTCAGATGCCCATATTGGTCTGCTAGTAGATCCCTGCCAGCACAGGGTGTAGGGACTGACAGGATGTGGCAGTCTTCCACAACTGTCATATCCCGTCGACAAAATGTAGCTTGTAAAAATTGCATTGGCCAGTGCTGGTATGGTACCCCCAGCCCTACCTTGTGGCTTAAAGGGCTGGACTTAGGTGGTCCGCCTGCCAGTCAGGCTCCATAGGAGGTCTGAAGGTTGTGTAGAGGGGGCACATAAGTGCCACTGCAGCCTCAAGGGAGGTATAGCCTTGGGGTGCCTTCACTGGCTGTCCACACTGCGAAAACCTCTGAGAATAGGGCATGTGTCTGCCCTGCCCCCTTGCCCACTCTATCCCAGCTGCCTGCGTAGCAAGGCGCATGGGCAGGATCAGATGTGGAGAGGACACACATTCTGTTGTGGATGCCACCAGGGGTCACAGTAGTACACATTGTGTGCATAGGCAGCACTAAGCTGCTTTTTCTGGACTTCCACACATAGTGAGAGGCTGAGAACCTTTTGAGGATCAGGTCCAAAGATTTTTTTAGAGGTGGATGTTCAAAGCAATTATTTGGCCTGTGAGAATGGCAGGTAGGCAGCATAGGAGGGTGGCACTGAAGAGAAAGTAGAATCAGCAAGAAAACATGAGGTCACAGGGGACAGTGAGGGACTGGACTGGCAGGGGGTGACAGTGAGAGATGGGGAGTTAAAAGGAAAACAAAAGGATGTTTTCAGGTTGTCTTGTTTAGGAGCAGTTTATCTGGGCCTTGAGCCTTGGGTTGTCAGAGACTCATTGTTATTATGTACATGGACATGAGCGTGACTGAAATCTAGTCTCAGTGCACTTGGAGCTGCAACTTTGCTACTGTTGTCTATCAGCTGTCATTACCTTATTTAGGGAAGCCCCAGACCTTCTCCGTTACCAGAGATGGGAAGCCAAGTCTGTGTCAGCTTGCAGCTGTCGGGTCATATTAATTCCTAGTGTTAGACGGAATCATTGGCAGTGTGTAAGAGCGAAAGGCCATTCTCTCCGAGACTGTGGGTGGCTAATCAGGAAAAAACCTGTGCGACAGTCATCTGTTTCTGAATACTTTGCAACAGGGAAAGAACGAAAGGTTTAGGTATGTCAACAGACTTATTAACTAAAACATACTTAATACCTTGCACATTCTAGTTCCAGTGGACATGGAACAGAATCTTGCTGTGTAATTCTCTTCAGAGAACTGTATGCAAGACCACAATAGTAACGTTATTGCTACTTTACCTTCCTACTGCAAGGCAAGATTATTTTTTGGATATTAAGGCTGTTACACAGGGCAAAAACAAGCTGCAATTTATATGAAGCATGTCAGTGTCGTTGCCATTAAGGAATGTGTACTAGAATCTCTGCCAACAAAATGGAGTCGTACATGTGAGACTGTGGGAACTGCAGGCTTACTTAAACCATTGGTATGATGATCTTAAGAAACTGAGCAATGCCGTTAGTCACAGCTGAAACCTTTTTGATTCCCCTTCTCACTCTGTATATCATACTGAGCTCCCCCCTTCCCCACCAACGGACTGATGTGCCATGTGTAGCTGGTCTTTGCAGAGAAGGCAAGATCATGATAGAGCTCAGCTGTGTTAATTAATGGAGTAGGCTGTGATATTAAAGATTGCTACTATCATGTTCGGGCGGTTACAGTCCTAGATCAGTGATTCATGCTACCTGTCTATGGCCGAGGGGAGGATAGGGTACTCTGCACCAGGTGTTTCACCACTTGGTTGAAAGAATGGTGCAGGGAAGAGGGGTTGCGCTTCACTGGGGACTGGGGGCTGACCTGGAAGTATATGGGTCTATATAGAACTGATGGCCTTCGTCCTCAGTGGAGGGTTTAGATGCTACTTTGATGAACATTTAAGCTAGCTGAGGAAGGAGGTGGTAACACAAAGGGAGGCATAAACTGCCTTCCCTTGACTGAAGCAACAGGAGGAGAGGGCCTGAGGTGAGGAAACTCCCCCTAGGGCATAAGTTTAAAGATGTGGAAGCATAGTAGGGGGCAAGAGGAACAAGAACAGAAGAGGTGGAAAGGGAGGTGTTGCGGCAAGGCACATAGAAACATAGAATTTGACGGCAGATAAGGACTGCTTGGCCCACCTAGTCTGCCCATTTCTCTACCTAACAGAAAGCTGCAGATAATAGTTAACCAACAGCCTACTTCCTCCTACCCCACCACTAGAATTGCCTTATGTATGTCCCATGCATTCTTGAATTCCCCCACTGTTTTTGACTCTACAACCTCCTCAGGAAGGCTGTTCCATGTATCCACAACCCTCTATGTGAAGAAATACTTCCTCACATTACCTCTGAGCCGTCCCCCCCCATCTTCAAATTGTGCCACCTTGTGTTTTGCACATCTCTTTTCTGAAAGATACTACCCTCTTGGACTTTGTTGATTCCTTGAGGTTTTGAGCGTTTCTATCATGTCCCCCTCTCCCTTCTTTCCTCGAGGCTATACATCTTTAGTTCCTTTAGTCTTTCTTCATATGTCTTTTGATGCAGACCCAGCATCATTTTGGTTGCCCTCCTCTGGACAGCCTCCACCCTGTCTATGTCTTTGCGGAGATGGGGTCTCCAGAACTGTACACAGTACTCCGGATGTGGTCTTACCAACTGTCTGTACAGAGGGCCAACAACTTCCTGTTTTCTACTAGTGATGCCTCTCCCTATGCATCCCAGTATTCCCCTGCCCTCCTTACTGCCTTCTCTCATTGCTGGCCCACCTTTAGGTCTTCTGATATGACTACCCCCAGGTCCCTTTCCATTTTTGTTTTTGTCAGTATCTCACCCCCCATTGTGTACTCTTCCCCTGGGTTTTTGTTTCCCAGGTGCATTACTTTGCACTTCTTTGCACTGAATCTAAGCTGTTATACATTTGACCATTCCTCCAACCTTGCCAAGTCCCTTTTCATCCTTTCCACCCCACCCTGTGTATCAACCCTGTTGCAGATCTTTGTGTCATCTGCAAAGAGACATACTTTCCCTTCCAGTCCCTCTGCAATGTCACTTATAAAGACATTAAAAAGGACCGGCCCCAGTACTTAACCCTGCGGCACCCCACTAGTAACCCTCCTTTCTTCACTATGGACTCCATTTACTATTACCTGCTGTGTTCTGTTGTCCAACCAGTGTTTTACCCAGGCTACCACCCTGGGACCCACTCCAAGGCTGGCTAATTTATTAATCTTTTGTGCGGGACCATGTCAAATGCCTTGCTAAAGTCTAGGTAGACCATGTCCACAGCTCCTTCCTGGTCTACTACTTTGGTCACCCAGTCAAAGACATCAATTAGATTTGTCTGACATGACCTTCCCGCTGTGAATCCATGCTGCCTTGGGTCATGTGCCCCACTGGCCTCTAGGTACTCAACAGTTCTTTCCTTCAGAAGTGATTCCATCATTTTCCCTACCACTGAGGTCAAACTGACAGGTCTGTAGTTTCCTGCCTCTGTCTTGCTCCCACTTTTGCAAAGGGGAATCACATCCGCCCTCCTCCAGTCCTCAGGTACCACCCCATCCTCCCATTATTTATTAAAAAGGGAAGTCAGTGGTGTTACTAGTCCTTTCCTTAGTTCTTTTAAAATTCTGGGCTGAATCCCATCATGCCCCATTGCTTTATCCACCTTCAGTTTTAAGAGTTCTTTCAGAACCTTTTCTTCTGTGAAAGGACTAATATCAACCCCCCCTATCCAGAGTGCTTCTATTGACCGGATTAGGTATTTCCCCCTGCTTTTCCATTGTGAATACTGAGCAGAAGTATTCGTTCAGTATCCCTGCTTTTTCACTGTCGGTCTCTGCCAAACCATCTTCCTCTTTTTTCAGCCTCAGTATTCCTGCCTTAGTTTTTCTTTGCTCCCTAATGTACCTGTAAAAGGTTTTATCCCCCTTCTTAACTGAGTTGGCTATCTTTTCCTTGGTTTGGGCCTTTGTTATTCTGACTGCCTTACTTGCTTCCTTCTGCTTTAACTGGTACAGTTCTCTGTCCTGCTCCTTCTGTGTTTCCTTATACTTCCTGAATGCTATCTTTTTTTCTCTTACCTTCCCCACCACTTCTTTTGAGAACCATAGTGTTTTTTTCTTTTGTTTTGATTTGTTTATCTGCTTCACACAAAGACTTGTTGCCTCTGTGATGACGGTTTTGATGTTTCCCCATTGTTGCACCACCCCACCTTCTTGCCTGTTTGCTAGTGCTTTTCTAAGGCAATCTCCCATTTTGACAAAATCAGCCCTCCTGAAGTCCAGTACCTTCACTTATGTGTGGTTTGACTCTACAGCTAAGTTTATCGTAAACTACACTGTTTGGTGGTTGCTTGTTCCCAGATGGCTACCCACTTCAAGATCAGAGATCCTCTCTCCATCCCCGTTTGAGAATACCAGGTCTAAGATTGCTCTCTCCCAAGTGGGTTCCAAAACTAGCCGTCTGAGGCATGCCCCCTGTAGGGCATCGAGAATGGCCCTGCTCTTGGATGTGGCTGCAGCAAAGGTGCTCCAGTCAACATCTGGCATATTCAGGTCCCCCATCAGTAATATCTCCCCTTTCTCTGCCATCCCAAGGATTCCTTCTATCATTTCCTTGTCGATTTCCTCCCCCTGAGACGGGAGTCTGTATACAACCCCTCTGCGGAGTATGAAGCCATTTCCAGTCTCCAGGGTGATCCACAGTGCCTCCTCTCCTCCCTGTTTACCCTTTAGTTCTGTTGCTTTTATCCCTTCCCTTACATAGAGAGCTACTCCTCCTCCTCCTCTTCTTCCCTCCCTGTCCCTCCTGTAGATTATGTGCCCTGGTATGTTGACATCCCAGTCATGGTTCTCTGTGTACCATGTTTCTGTGACTGCCACAATATCCAGGCATCCCTCTTCCATCAAAGCCACCATTTCAGGGAGCTTTGTACCTAGACTACGGGCATTGGTACTCATTACCCTCCATTTTTTACGGCTTTATTTCTTTTTGCTGCATCCCTGTTCCTACTGCCTTTGTCTTTTTCTCCATTTACCCCTGCCCTTCTCCCTATCAACTGCTCTATTTTGGTGTTTTCCTCACTACTTACCCTGATTTTTTGGCAGGGGTGCTAGGATTTCCCTTCTCCTCTTCAGTGCATCCTCCCTTGGCTGGTTTGAATGCTTGCCACTGAAGCATTTAAACCTATCACCTAGGATCCTGGTTTCTCCCCAGGATAGATGCAGACCATTGTGCCTGTATAGACCTGCATCTGTCCAGGTGGAGCTCCAGTCCCCAATGAAGCCAAATCCCTGAGCTCTGCACCAGCATTTCAACCAGTCATTGAATCCCATGGTGCGGAGTGCCCTAGCCTCATCCATGCCATAGACAAGTAGCACTTCTGAGAAAGTTACCATGTATGCTACTTGTCTAAGGCCCCTCCCCAACTCCACAAACTCCTGTTGCACTGCTCTGATCCCATTCTCAGCCAGGTCATTCGTCCCTAGGTGGATAATGACATCCAGCTCCCTCGCCCTTGCTGCTGCTCCCATGATCCTGAGGATTTGTTTCCTGTCCCTCCAAGCCTTGGTGCTGGGCAACCTATGCTGTCCAGAAATAATCACCTACAACTCTTACCCGCCACCCCAGGGAGTGCCTTCCTTCCTTTCAGACACCTATTTCACAAAGGCTAAGTAACAGGTCTAGTCACAACTGACTGCAAATATCTCCCAGCTATAGTTCCTCCCAGGCAAAGTAAAGTTAAAAGTAAGAAAAGTCCACCCCAAAAGCAGAATCAATACTAGTTACTTACACAGGTCCAAAAAGTAAGAATTCAGTTCAGTGTAGTCTAGAAAATAACCTCCTTGATTCAAGGAAGCTGTGGCTGCTTTCTCACTCTCCCTGTCTTCAATGTGAGAAGGAGACTGCAACACCTCTGAGACAAAAAAAACTTTTCAGCAAAAAAGAAATAAATAAAATAGGGGCAAACAGTAATTTTGCTTAGCCTAATGATAGCATGTCGCAAAAATTAAAGCACCACCTGTAATAATTTCACAGAAGATATACCCTGTAAGAAACACTTTGCTACAGAGAAAAATAAAGCAGTAACAGAACATATACCTTGCAAAAGACAATTTGAATCAGAAGATTACAGCAGTAATCTGTTAGCACACACCTGTAGGCACACCTTGTAATAATGCAGCAGAAGGTATACCCAGCAACAACAATGTGAATCAGAGAAAAATAAAGCAATAAAATGTTAGCAACAAACAGTAACAATCTCTTTGAGTACAAAATAAAAACAACAACACACAGTAAATCTGCCTAGCCAAAAGTCTAAGTCCTTTCCCTTACTCTGGTAAGGTTCTTAGTTCTGTCCTTTCAAGCAAGCTAGAAGGAAAGAGCTCAGATGAAGCTAGGTGCCTTGGCCAGCAAACCTAGCCTTCCATGAACAGGGTAGTAAGGGGTGAGGGGAGAGGAGGCAGTTTCAAGTGCCAAGAAAGGCAGGAAGGGGGTTGCAATGTGCCAACACAAGGGGCCTTGGAAATAAAATTCCAGCCCTGATGGCCATTATGGTGAAGGCAGACCTGGATGTTAAGGCTCTTACTGATTTGTGTTGCACTGGGAGCTACGACTGGGCCAAGACCATACTGGACTTCACTCAGTTCAGGAAGGTTAGGAAGGGTGTAGGGGTTGTGCTGTATGTAAGGAGAGGGTAGCAGTGCAATGGAAATGCAAGGGAACCTAGGGGCAAAGGATGGGTTGGTGGTGCTGTGGGTCACCCTGAAGACAGAAGACGGAGCCACTGTTTGCACTGGTGTGTTATACAGACCTCCAACACAAGGGCAAGATTTGGATAAGGCACTGGGGAAGTCATCAGCATGATGGTAAAGAAAACGAGAGAGATGCTCCTGGTGGGGGACTTCAGTCTGCCAGACATAAATTAGAGCATCTCAGCCTCGGACTCTGCTTGAAACATGGCCATCCTTGATTCCCTGCGGAGAGCCTTGATCAGAAAACAAGTCAGAGAGCCCACTCAAGATAGGGAAATACTGGATCTGATGCTCACAAACAGGGATAGTATTGCAGACGTCAAGTAGGAATGCCACCTGGGGACAAGCGACCACCATACAGTGTGGTTTAATATAAGGACGATGGCAGAGACAAACCACACAAGGATGAGGGTCCTGAACTTAAGGAAGACAGATTTAAAAAAATGGGTAAATGCCTCAGAGACAATTTAACAGGGGGATTGCATTGCCTGAGTGGGGTGGAGGAGCAGTGGGTCAAATTAAGGGATCGCATAGTGAAAGCAACAAATCTCTGCATGAAAGAAGTGGGCAAAAACAGGAGGAAAAAAAGAGATCACTATGGTTCTCAGCAAAGTGGCTGCAAAGATAAAGGCTAAAGGGGTGGCATTCAGGAGGTACAAGGAGATGCAGAGTGATGAGGATAGGGAGGTGTACCAGGAGAAGCAGAGGGAAGCATGAAAGATGGTGAGGGGTGCAAAGGCACAAACAGAGGAATGTATAGCCAAAGTGGTAGCTGAAACGGACAAGATTTTTTTCAGATACATAAGTAAAAAGAGGAAGACAAGGATTTGGATTGTGAGGTTAAGAAGGGAAGGGGGACATTGTGCAGAGGAGGGCCAGAAAAAGCAGATATCCTGAATGGATACTTCTGCTCAGTCTTTACAGTGCAGGGCAAGGGGGCAGACTACTTAGAAGCATCAGGAACACTGAGGGCAGGGAGGTAGATACAAGTCCATTTGCAGAGGAAAGGGTCCTGAGAGGACTTACAAATCTAAAAGTGGATAAGGCTATGGGGCTGGAAGGGGTACAGCCAAGGGTGCTGACGGAGCTCCAGGAGGTACTGGCTACACCTCTGGCAGCCCTGATCAGCAACTCACAGGAAACAGGAGTGGTTCTAGAAAACTGGAGGACAGATGTAGTCCTGCTTCATAAAAGTGGCAGCAGGGAGGAGGCTGGCAACTATAGGCCAGTCAGTCTAATGTCATTGGTGAGGAAGCTAATGAAAACACTATTGAAAGGAAGACTGGTGGTATGCTGGTGGCCTGGGTCCATGCCCCGAGCCCAGGTACCAGGAGCAGAGACCAGCAAGGAGGAATTCCAGAGTGTCCGTTGGACACTTCCTTCCTGGGGGGGGGGTCGGGCCTTAGCACTCATGGGGATTTTCGGTGATGAGTCAGGGATGTGATGTCTCGAACATGTCCTCCCACCCGGGTTGCTCTGCTCATGCATGGCTGAGAACTGCAGTGGGCAGGATCAGAAAAAAAATGGAAAAAGGGACCGGATGACAAGTGCCGGCCCCAGCCACCAGGAAGCTGCGGAAGACAGCCCCGACCGACTAAGCATCACCCCCAGGATAAACTGTTAGCTGGTAAAGCTCTTCCCCCTCGGAAAAGAGGGACCCTCCCAATGAATGGATACGTCAGGTACCGGGTGATGGGGCTGCAGATAGGAGCTGGTGGCAGGGTCGGGGGGGGCTTAGGCACTCTGAAGAAGTAGTCGAATGGGGGAAGCTCGGCAGGGTGGAGCATAAATAGCTAATACAAAAAAAAAAGAACTAAAGACTGGTAGAGTATCTTGAACTCAGTGGTTGGCAGTCTCTATCTGGACCTCCAGTCCCACTGTTCTGTGGTCACTGGAACCAAGTGGTTCCAAGACTGCTTCATTTTGGATCCTTTCACTGTTGGTGAGCACCAGATCCAGCAGAGTCCCTTCCCTTGTTGGGCACTGGACTAGATGAGCTGGAACGCCTCCTGGCATGCATCTGCTAGGAGCTGATTCCTAGTACTTACTGTAGCTGGACTTTTCCAGTCCACATCTGGCATTATCAATGTTCCCTACTACCACCACCACCTCCCTGAGCTTGGCCACCTTTCTAAACATTTCCTCAATTTTTCTGTCTGCCCCTTGAAATTGACCTGGCGGTTGTAGACCACCCCAAGCCTGCCTTGTTTCGCATTCCTTGCCACTGCTAGCACCCACAGGGTTTCTAGTTGTTCTGAATCCCCTAGGCCATTAGTTCTCGCACTTTGTGATAGTGAGCCTCCCCCAAGCCATGGAAAAGATTTTGAGCCTCCCTCAAATTTGGAAAACATATTGGGCCTCCCTACAGAAAAACAAAATATCCTACTTTGCACAGTACACTGGCAATAAAGTGAAACTAATAAAGTTGACAGTATAGTTTCTTTTTATTCAACTTATTGCTCTCCACCCCCACATCCCAGGTTATCCTTGTCACTCCACTTTTCTGACTCTTGGATCCTTGTTACTCTGTTTCCTCTCTATCTGGAACAATTAATCTAGCCACTTCATCTCTCCCCCTCTTGCTGTGTTGTTAAAGAGCAGGTTCTCAGTTCTGTTTCCTCCCAACATAAACGGCAGCTTACCTGCCCTGTAATAGATTATGACAATAAGTTTTATTTATTTCTGCCTCTATTTTCTAATAAAACACTTGTCATTTTCTTTTCACTAGCTGGTAGCCAAAACGGACCGAGTTCCTTGTCGGGAGACACACCCCCAAGGAGGCACATTATGTGACGTTACTAAACGAACAGTGCGGGGATGCGCTCTATAGAGTTTAATGAGGCAGTTTTTAAATGCTTGTTTTTATACTTTTCAGTGACAATTTTGACAAATGAAGGCAGTTGCTCAACAAACAAGGTCTTTGTTAGTTGGTGACTGCCTTCCTTTATCAAGGGTATCACTAGATATCATAAAACATTTAAAACTGCCCGCTTGTTCACTTAGTAATGTCACATAACGTCTTTGCATGGGGGTGTGTGTCTCGACAAAGAATTCAGTCTGTTTTGTCTACCAGCTAGCGAGAAGAAAATTATGAGTGTTTTATCAGAAAATAGAGACAGAAATAAATCATATGTATTGGCATAAACCATTATAGGGCAGGTAAGCTGCCGTTTATGTTGGGGGCAGGGAAGAATTCAGTGGGTCAGAACCTGCTCTTTAAGTAACTTCCTGTACCCTTACCTCAGGTCACACCTGAAAACATGCATTGACTCAGTGTGCCTTACCTGTCACTAATTTACATATAAACACCTAATATAGAAAATGAGCCTTGACTCAGTGTGCCTTTCCCAGTCACTAATTTGCATGTAATTACCTACTGTAGAAACAAGCCTTGACTCAGCATGCCTTTCCCAGGCATTAATTTGCATATAAATACATACCTATAAACAAGCCTTGGTTCAATGGGCCCTTCCTGGTCACAAATTTGTACATAAGTAAAGAAGTTCACCTGCGGTTATCCATATTTAATTTGCGTCATCCTTTCAAACAAAACAGCCAAAGTTTAAAATTTAAATACTGTACATTCTCTGATTAGTCTGGGCCTCCCCTGGAACAGTTTGGGGCCTCCCTTGGGAGGCTGGCCTCACCATTTGAGAACTGCTGCCCTAGGCTGTCTATCTCAGTTGCATCTATCCCTTCTTTTACATACAGTGTTACTCCCCCTTCCCTGCCCTTTGTCCTTCCTGAACAGCAAGTACCCTGGTATGGTCACATCCCATCTGTGGTTTGAAGTTGCCCATGTCTCTGTGACAGCCACCAGATTCAATAAAATGCCTGAGAACTATGGCATGGCTAATTCATTATTGTATGCTGATGACACCAGTCTGTACAGGTGCTGTGGTGATGTCTCGCATCTTGGTAGCCTACTTACTAGTGACTTCAGGTTATTAGAGGAATGATTCGCTAGAAACAAGTTAGTCCTGAATACCAGGAAAACTAAAGCCATCCAATTTAGTCATAGGCACCTTGGTCCCACTAGGCAACATCTGCTGCCTGTTGCCTTGACCGCAGGGGCTCAAATTGAGGTGATTGACTCCATTAAAAATCTGGGAGTATACATGGACCAGGATGGCTCCTTTAAGTTCCATGTAGAACATGTCACAAAATCATTATACCAAAAAATTGGTTTACTTTGCCAATTGAGCAATTAGCTGTCTAATAACTCCAGGCTGGCTATTGCCCACAGTACTCTATTCCCAATTGTTATATGGTGCCCCACTTCTACAAGCCATAAGGAGTAGAAAGACTCATAAACTAAAGGTCTCTGCCATAAAATTAGTAGATTTGCTGCCAGTGCTTCACCTAGGGAACACCATTGCAATGTTTTGCACTCATTAAATTGGCCCTCAGCTGGCCCACTGGTGCAGCGGTTGGATTTCTGCTTGCGATGCCGACAAATCAGGTTTGGGAACGAGCCTCGGTCATCGGAGGGCCGACTGGGAGGAGAAGGATTGAGCATCCCCAGGACTGCTCTCCTTCTCCGGGGGGTAGGGGGTTCCTGTACTCGGTGTGGGAGTGATGCCTAGTGGCAGCTAGGTGCATCACCCTGAGCACTGACACATAGTCAAGGGGCACTGGGGTGGGACAGATGCTGGCGTCATTGCACATCTCCACCCCAGCCTATAGGGATAAAAAATCCCTCTCTGCCGGATGTCTCTATGACACCCTGCCCACAAGATTCAATCAGCCGCCTGGCCGAGGGCTCCCCCAACCAGATACGGTTCCATGGCACCGGTGCCTGTTATGGTGCCGTGCCCTGCCTCCTGAGGGGTAAGCCAGGAGTGACTGGGGGACCGAGGGGCTCATTAGGTGGTGGAGTCTCTGGGGCACCGTGACCAGGGTGGAGCTCTGATGGACAGTGGAGGGGCAAAAAAAAGCAAGTTAATTATAAATTGGCCCTCCTTTGAAGGACAATACTATTATCCTCTCCTATGCCTAATGTACAAAATAATAAGAGCTGCTACCTCCCCAGCCTCTGTGATGTATTGGCAGTTAAACCCATGAGGAGAATGTTCTGGTCTTCCAGTTGTATGTTGCTTGAGGTTCTGAGAACAGGGTCTGTGAGGGAAAAAGATCTGTTTTCCCACTCTGCTCCTTATATTTGGAATGTTGTACCCACACCCCTTTAAAACTGCTTCTCTCTTGGTGGGTTCAGAAGGGACTAAAGCTGCTTCTTCTGGAATGCAGCCACTGTACTTGTATTAGATTCTTTGTACCTGCTTGTTGAATCTGCTACTTTGTAAATGGAGACCTGCCTCATATATTTGCACTTTTGTATTGATTTCTGTAACTCTGTAACCCTGCAGTCTCTTTGGTAATTGTTATTGTAACACGGCATACAGAAAGCAGTGAAATGGAGCAACCGCATTGGCCGAAGTGGCACAGGTGACACAAACCGAGCGGGTATTAACCCACAGTTAATGCCCGCTCGGTTAGTACCACCTGTGGCCACCGCGGCAGTAGAGGGGAGCCGCCCGCTCAGTCACCACCCTCTCAGACCACCTGCGGCGCTCGCGAGCCATAGCCTGCTGCTGGCTGTCTCCGAGGCATCGCGCCATCACAGCCCATTTGGATCTGAGCCTGCAGGATTGGTAGCCCCTCCAACTGAGTGCATACATATAACACCCTGATTCAGAGTGCCAGTTGTATCCCACCAGAACACTGTTACCCCGCTCCTCTGTCCAGCACCCTCACATACACTCATACACCATGGTGGCAACCACACTCAAGCCGTCACCTACTGCAACCCCTTCACCGGCAGTACAAACAATTCTTACCATCACTGATGTCAACCGTGGAGGGGAAAAAAAACAGTGGCGTTTGTGAGCTGGTTGTGGGTAGGGGCGGAGAGTATGTGTCCCAGACTGCACTGCTCCAGTCGGTGATCAGCAGCCAGCATTGAACGGGACAGCAAAGAAACGGCCGGTCGGAATGGACAAAGTAGTATACAAAGATGTGTGTCTCACATGAATCTTCTCGTCTCGCGTGAGTAATATTCACCACTATCTAAAAGAATGTGTGGCATGCGCCATGACTGCGCACGTTCTCACAGTAGCAGAGTCAGTTGAAAACAGCCAAAGAGACCACAGTTACCCTGTGAACATTGTCACTCTCTCGAACTGCTCCTCATTACCATCTCCCCCAGTATTCTGAGACTATTCCCGTCACACTTGCCGTGTTACAAGCGCATTAATCACCTCCAGAGTCGGACTCTACCGATGATTAATGCCCGGCTGGGGGGTTGGAACCCTCATGCACCAATCCCCCCCCAGTGGGCATTAATCCACCGGTAGAGCCCTCCTCTGTCGGTGATTAATGCTTACTTGACTGTGCTGCTCACCTGATCTTGTATGCTGTTTTGTTATTCTGTGTTTCATATAATTAATTCCAGTTGCCCCTGAAAAAGGGACTCTTACTCTCACTGGGCTTGTCGGGTCATTAAAATTTAATAAATAAATAAAACTCCCTTCTGTAACCATTGCCTGAAGTTCTGGCATTTTGTTTCCAAGACTCCGTGGTCCCTTCTGCTTATCTCTAGTGCTGTCCAGGTGGAAGTGAAAGAACCCAAGGAACCTTTTACAAGAATGGCAGATTTTCCCTGGTGTCCTGGCCACCATTCCCAGTGTTGATATGCAAAAATGGCTGTCACTCTATGTATACAGTCACTTCAGTACCAGCCTTTCAGTGGTTGTAAAGTACTTTGGTATGCAATGTGTATGAGGAGCACTATATAAATAAGGTATATGCAAGGCCCCTGGAATTCTGTGATTCAGTGATTGTGGAATTTTCCACAGAATTTGCATCATGCTGCAGAATGTATATAGTGCTGCAGAATTCACTGTTTTTGGTGAATTTTTATTCAAATATACTGTTTTTCCATAGTGTCAGGCTTTCTTTCTCATCTTGTTTATCCTGAAGCCCCTCCTCTATGCTCGGCATATGATGTCATTGATGACAGCACATCATATTCAACCAATGGCAGGACTGCGTTCTGCCAGAGAAATGAATAAATCATGCTGCAGAAATCAGAAAATGCTGCCGCAGAAACCAAGGAGCCCTGCTGCAGAAATCAGAAACTTCTGCCGAAGAGCACTAGGGGCCCTGGGTATATGCAGGGGAGAGCTGTGTGATATGTGATTTACCTATACAAGTGCTGTTTGACCTTGAGTAATCTCACAAGTAAGGTGGCCAAGGTCAAACAGTATGAGTATAGATAAATCAGGTTATCACACAAGCTTCCCCCTTCATGTTCCATTTATGCAGCAGGCTAGGAGCTTGTGTGACAAGTTGGTTTTTTTCGTGTTAGTATTTTTTACTTAATATTATGAAAGTTTAGTTTTTTTTGTGAAGGAGTTACTTTCTGCTGTTTTCCCAGCCCGGTTGCTATGGCTGTTGTTAAACAGCAGGTGTTTACTTTTAGTAAATAGATGACATATAGAATAGTGGATGGGTGACCATCCACAACAAGGCTGTGTTTCCATTGAGGTTGTTGATGACATCATAGAGACCTTGAGAGTGAAGCTTGAGAGGTCTCCATGTTGTCAACAACAGCCGAGATGGAAACCCAGCCTTGGCTGTGGATGACCACCCATTCATTGTTTTATATAGTATATGGTTAGGGCTTCTTTAGTTTTTTTGTTTTTTTTCAGTTGCTTGTTACCTTGTGTGTTATCTGGTGCTGCTCGTTCCAGCTTCTTCCTGCTCCTGTTCCTGGTACTGCTGCTGTTCATGCCAGCTTCTTCCCGCTCCTGTTCACTCTGGCTTTGGCATATATGCCGATTTGCCTCTACGTTGCCTCGACTCAAACATCACTGCTTTCTCTGTAAGGATCTGAATTGGCTCTCGCCTTCTGCCTGTAGACAATACTACCTTGGATCACTATTGGATTCGATCATCCAGGGAAAAAAACATCCCAGATGGCAGCGTTTCTGGTCCTTCAACCAACCTCCCATAGCCTGAGATCAGCTGACAAATCCATCTGCAGACCGCTGGTACTACTTCCACTAGTTCCATTTCTCTGAAGCAATCCTACAGTACATTTCTCCCATTAACATGTACTTTACTTCTTCTTGAACTACACACTCAACCCTTACACCTCATTCTGTCTACCATCCACAAAACTCCCTCAATACATGTAATAAAAAAAAATCTTTCCAGTCGTTTTTTAAACTGCAGCCGCAACTGTGATAAAAACAAATGGTAGAGAGGCAATCCATGCCCCCCTCCATGGCTTCTACCATTTTAATCTGCCACTCTGTTCCCTTCCAACAATCTCAGTCTTCCAGAGCATCAATCAAAGTACACTGTCTTATTTCAAATCCATATAACATTCTTTCATGCTTTGCTTTTTGCTCCTCTTCTTCTCCTTCCTGCCAGTCACAGTGAACACCCTTACTACTGACGCTCACTTTCTCTGCTCTGCCCTGACTACCACTGCTCATTTTCTCTGCTCCTTCCCTGACAGCAAAGCAATACAATTTAAAACTGCAACAAAAAAAAAGTTAAACAAAAAGTTAAACTCTGCAATTGAAGCTTCACTTCCTGACGTCAACTCTCACTATTAAACTGGCCACACTTGCTAAGTGGGTCCGCCATTTTCTTTCAAGTTTTTTCAAACCTCACTCGATCAACTAGTCACTAAGGACTCCATGACGTCAATGCAACGTCAAAACCTTGCATCCTTAAAGAGCAAGTGGTTTGTAAGGGTGAATATCTTAGAGAATGAAGGTTTGGGGCCTTTAGATGCCCCTGTAATAATTTTGTTTGCTTTGATTTCTTTCTACTAGTTACAATTTCATCACTTTATTTGTACTTCGCCAGCTACCAGTAAAAAAGAATCCAGTAGAATTCTTGTATTATGATGTCAAAACAGACTTGCTGGCAAGGCTGGTAGTGTATTTCAATGGGAAACTACAAACCTGTTTTCCGATATTTATAGAGAAACAACATTTCCTGCCAGTAAAATATTCTATATTTCATTGAAATATGTGATTTTTGAAAACCTGTGATCTTTTGTTATAATTTAGCAGGTGCCATTTTTTCATATCCAGCTCTTACTTGGAAAGAAGAAAAGGGAAGCTGATTATTGTTTTAAAAATTGTAATATCTTACAGATGGACCACAATAGTACAAACATATACAAGACAGTTTGTTGCTGAAAGAAGTATCTATTTCTTTTGAGAAAGACAGAACAATATATTTAGTTTCTCATTGAAATATATTGGGCTCCTAAGTAACTGGCAGTTTCTGACATCACAATACCAGAATTCTACTGAATTATTTTTTTACTAGCAGTGAATAGCAAAGGTGAAACCCTATACGTTTCACTGCACTAACAAATATTTTATTATAAAAGTAGAAAGTAATTACTAGCACATTAAAATACAATAAATAAAACAGCTTATGGTATGTGGTTAGGGCTTATTCTCCACAGAAAATGGTGGCTTTACAAATCTAGTTGTAGGACTGTTCAAAGGTCAAAAAAGTTGTACTAGGCCAGCCTGGTGGTGTTGAGGGTTGAGGCGCTGGACGCCATACCTCGCGCTACACCAGCGACCCGTGTTCGGTAGTGAGCTCAGGCGCCGGGGGTCGGCAGAGCAGGGAGAGAATTGAGCGTTTGATGGACTGCTTTCCTCTTCCGGGGAGAGGGCCATGGGTTGTCCAGCATCCCAGCGACCCCTGTTGGAGAGCGGAGGTGCTGCAGAATACGGACCACACATAGGGGTGAGTGTGACAGATGTTGGCAGGGTTGCCGGGCACCAGGACGTCAGGGGACATCACGCTTGGGAGGGAGGAGGGAGTTCAGGGACTTACTAAGAAAAAAACCCCTCCAGCACAGATAGGCAAACAGCCCTTATTCAGCCTCAGCCTTGTATAGGATTTGGTGGCACTACCAACAGTGCAGCAGTACAAACCAGGAGTATGAGTTAGAAGAAGAAGAAGAATCAGCTTTTATGCAATAGGCATGGACTCGAAAGCCATTATGTAAATCTGTTCATCTGAGCAGGGCTGGATTAAGACATAAGCATCATAGGCACAAGCCTAGGAGGCAGTATAGTGCAGTAGATTAAGGCTCTGAGCTGCAGATCTGGAGACCTGGGTTTGAATCCCACAGCCGCCTACATGCATACTGTGTGATCCTGAGCAAGTCACTTAACTTCCTTGTGCTCCCAGGTCACAACTGGAAACAAGCTTTGGCTTAGTATGCTACCCCTGGTTAAATAATGTTCCCCTTCCTAGGCCCAACACTCCCCCAAATATATCTACTACATATCCATTTCTTTCTGCCTGAACTGCATTTTGTGAGTTCATGTATGTGTGTCGAACTCCTTGGAATAGTGACTTTTGAGGGGTGTGACAGTGTCTGTCCAATGCAGAGTGCTCTGCAAGGAGCTTGACAGTATCACATCAACTATCAGCCAGGCTGGTCGTGACACTGTTTTGCCTTAAGTGCTTTGCACTTGAAAAGAAAAAGTCGCACCAATCATGTGGCAGCTTTTTCCTTTCATCTGCAGGTCACCATGAAGCAAACAGCTGTTTGCGTCGCAATCAGCCTGGTAGATGTCTCCGCCCCCCCTGCCACCCCATCGGTCCCTTCCTGGAAGGTGGAAGGAGGCACTTTCCCTTGCCTGCCTCCTCCTCTTCCTGCTGACTCCTTTTGCTTGTTTTCTCCCACCCATGTGGAGTAGGCCACAGCCTAAGCTCTGTATAAGCTGGGAGTATACAGTGCCTGAAGGCACTTTCACTCTAAGCGTGATCACGCTAGTGGATCCACCCCTCAACCTGCTGACATCGGGGTGTTCAATTCCCATGTCAGCATGTATCCTCCCCCCCCCAGTACTGTGGCACACTGGGAGCCCAACCCAGTGTGCCAAAATCCATGTTATGAATAGTTCACCTGTAAAAAAAAACAGTCCCACCGCATATTTTTTTAAATCTGAAAAAAGAAAATGGTCCCTCATCGTTCACGCACCCCTCCCCAACCCACACCTCCCTCTGCACACCCCACCTCCCTACACCCCCCTCTCACCCATACTTATCTCTGGAGGTCGGGAGCAGTGATCTTCTGTGGACCAGGAACACATCTGCACTCTTCAAAAGCTGACCACAAACTGAAGAAGATCACGGTAAGCCCTATAATGGCAATCAATGGGGGTTTCAACTTACGTTGATATCTCGGCCACTTTTTGGAGTTGTGGTCCCAAATTTTCAACATGGGTTCTTGGGACCCCACCTCATAACACAGTCACTGTCATTTCATTTCTCAGTCCTGAAAGGAGATTTCACAGTCAATGCACGTGTAACCCCCCTGCAAATGGGGGTTCCCAAAAGACTTCCAGGAGCTTGCTTGAATGCTCCAAGCCTGAATGGTGTTTGGCATTTAAGCCATTTATCAGTGAGTGTTTTTAGAGCCTCTGGTACTGTCTCTTTAAGAGCTGTCTGCTTGCAGACATAATTAGTTTATATGGGGGGACTGTGTGTTTTTCTGTTTGAGTACCACTCGAACTGCTGCCAATTCACTCCATTTTTGCAGTCACTAGGAGTACAAAGGGAACCTATCTGAAAGATGTAACTGTTTGCCAGAAATCATTTACAGTAATAATGAAATTACAGTTTGTCTAACCTGCTTTCTTTGCAGTCAGAACTGTGTCTGCCTAGTTCCCCATTCTGGTTTTGAACTGCTGAACTGGACCAATCAGTGTGGTGTAAGCTAGCTCTAAAATGGTGCCTTGGACGAATCAGAACTTGGACTCATAATCTGAGCCAGCCACAAGAGGATTGTATGGGCAGTGACTCTGGGAGATGTAGTTTAGACTTCGGCGCCTTTTTGGACCAACAGCAGCAGTCTATTGTGAGTGACAGCCAATCCAGTCAAGAACTGGGAGGAACTCAAAGGAAGTGCCCAGTTTTGTCTGTTGGAGTTTCAGTTTAGATCCGGCAGTGAAGGGAAAGAAACCCTGTGCTCTTTCAGTGCACAGTTTCAGTCAAAAACGTGTATGAGCCAGGTTCGGTCTGCAGCTTGTGTAACTGCTTGTTAGGACTGAATCCGTCCTGTGAAAAGAATCAAAGGATCTCTGAAGAGTAGAAACCAGGCTCACCCTGTAGAAGACTGGAGAAATTGTTGAATTGCACTCGGTCTGTCAGGAACTGAATCTGCTGTGTGTTCTCCCGGGTATTGTGCAGTAATTGCGATCGGGATAGAGAAGCAGCCTGCCTGGTATAGTACTTTCTTTTTTTACCATATAAATGTGTGAAGAGTCTCTTGGAGCTCAAGAGTAGCCCTGCTGATATTGAAGGACCCTATCTTATTTGGAGGTCGTGAGTACTAATTCAGGGTCGCTCCTGTTAGTTACCACATTAAATCCAAATGGAATTACTGTACTGCTGACTGTTTAATTTTCCTTTTCTCTGTGTGAAAGGGCCCCTACCAGCTGCCACGGTTTGGACTAGCCACTAGGGCTTGGGTACCCAGGGACAGTAACTGATAGGGATAGGCCTGTGCACAGAGCCATAGGTAGATGATTAGAGTGATAAGCTAATCAACCTGATTTCCCCCTGTCCTTGTTATATCCCCCTAAATAAATCAGAGCTGCTTGTTTCAGCAAAGTTATACTGCCTGAGGTATTTGTCTATGTTAAAGTACTGTACTGTGATTGTTGCACTGTATCTTATTTCACAGGAGGTCTCAGTGCGGAACCAGTCCTGGGGTAAGTGTATACTGTGAAGGTAATTCTGATATATTGTGTGGGCCACTAGTGGGAAGAAAGGGGTTGCAGTGTCCCAGAGGGCTGTGACCAAGTTAGTTTAACTATTGCAAACCCTGACCTCTGGGTGGAGGCACCCGCCATTGGATCCAGGCCCCTCAACCTGTTAGTGGCAAATCAGGCAGGGGTAGTAGCCCCTGGGATAGCGCCATCTAGGGGTTACACACAGAATCATCTTTTGGGACCAAGTAATGAAATGACAGTGCCACCGTTCAGGAGGTGGGGTCCCAAAAAGCTCTTGTTGCAAATTTGGTGAAAAAACTCCCGAAAATAACTGTATTACGAGCGTCCATTGTGCAGTTTTTACACATGCTTGTAGCATCATCAGTTCTTAAGATTTTCACGCTAAATTTCCAACATTGCTATTTCTTCACACCCCCTTTTGAACAGTACAGCTGTCGATTTTTGCATCCTTCCCAAAATGTGTTTTTGCACCTGTGGCACAGAATGGCACAGTCACTGTGCGAAATCAACTGTCAGGACAGAGTAACAAAATTCCAGTGCCATTGTTTATGAGGGGAGGTCCCAAAAAGGCCATGTTGAAAATTTGATGAAAACATTCCAAAAAATGATTGTGTTATGCGTGCATTGCACAGTTTCTACCCACACTTGTAACTTAGCCACTTTTTCATATTTTTACCCCAGATTTTCAACATTGCCATTTCTTCACACCTCCTCATGAACAGTACAGCTGTTATTTTTTATATCCTGCCCAAAATGTGTTTTTGCACCTGTGGCGCCGAATGGCACACTCGCTGTGTGAAATCACCTTTTGGGATTGAGTAACGAAATGATACTGCCACTGTTCATGAAGTGGGGTCCCAAAAATCCCATGTTGAAAATTTGGAGCAAAAATACCAACAAATGCCCGGGGCGTTAGGGTTTCCAACTGTAACATCCACCCTGTACAGACCGACAAGCGTCTAATGAAGTAAACCAGTGCTGGAAGAACATAAGAAATTTGTGTTGAGAGCGATGCCTTAAAATGCAAGGCAGGGGAATATACACAGAAAAGTACGGGAGGCATGTATAACAGCAATACCAATAGCGACCTTTCAGCTTTGACAAATGCTTGTTTTGTAATGACTTGGCTGCTGAATTATCTGAGCAAGACAGGAGCTGAACTGTGATGTGAATCTCACCTCCCTGATTAGGTGTTATGTACAGCTGATAGCTTTAGGGAGGCTTCAGCCAGCCTGATCTTTGGAGTGCAAACAGGCCCTTTTCCTTTTTATTTATTTATTGAATTTTGATGACCGGGTAGGCCCACTGGGCCCCGGAAGTCCCTTTTTCAGGGGCGACCCGGGAAGCAACAGTACATGACATAAAAGACAATGGAAAAATATACAGGCTGAGGGTTTACAGTAAGCAACAGCTTTCAGATCCATGAGGTATAGCTGTCATATCTATGGGTCATAAATGTCTAACTGCTTATCCTATTGTGCATATGCTCATGCTACAGCGATGTACAATTGATGAGACAGTACAGTGAGTTCGATAGGTAACATTCCTCTAAGATGCATAGGATATTTTCTATGAACATGAGGCGGGGTAAGTGCAGACTGTGCAATGGGTAGAGCTTAAGTATGGTAGAACTGGCGCAGGTCATTATTTTAGAGTTGGGTACCGTAGCATAGGCAATTACTCATTGACAGCAGGTAGGTCTTGAGTCTAGTGCGGAAGCTCGGTACAGATGGGGTTTCCAGCACCTCCAAAGGAAGGTTGTTCCAAAGGGAGGGGGCAGCGTGTGTGAAGGATTTACAACCTGCCTTAGTCCTGACCTTAGGGACCTCTAGTAGCATCTGACCAGAGGACCTGAGGTTCCGCACACTTCGTTTTTCTGATCTCACCTCCCTGATTAGGTACAGCAAGTACAGTTGATAGCTTCATGGGTCTCCAGCCAGACTGACCTTTAAGGTGAAAACATGCCCTTTTCCTTTGCATTGTCTCTGATATTTCTCTGATATCTTTGCTTCATCTCTCTGATATCCCAAGTGGAAGAAAGTGGCTAAAAAAATCTGTGCCCCACAGTTGGTGTTCCTGATAGGGAGAGTGACTGGTGCAAATCTTAAGTGGGGACTCCCTGCAGTAGTTTGTCCACTACTTGCCTCATATTGTGCATTTGAGAGGGCCCCTATCATTCATATTGGAAGGATTGGAGAGCCAGTAGAGCCTGCTTATTGGAGAGCCTTTTTCAAGTACCAGGAGCCTCTCATTAGCACATGGATGTTCTGTGACATGCCCTGGCCTTGGGTCACATAGTATCCAGCCAAGTTTTACTGTGTGCTCTTTCTAATTGCTACACCCCTCTGTATCTTTGTCTGCTCTCATGTCTTGTTTTTTGAGGACTCTGTATGCAGTTTCAGTTAAGGAAGGGGAGACGGTCGCGTCAACTGCCATTCTCGGTTTAATTTTTGTTTTGTCTTTTTGTAATGCCGAAACCCGGTAAAGATGTATTTGAGCCTGTGGGGTTGCCAGATTTTAAAATGTGGAGTTTAAAAGCTGTAGAGTTGAAAGAGGCATCCTGAAAAGAGTCGTGGTGATGACAGATATAAGAAACAGTGTGTGCCGATGGTAAGGGTGATGCACATGTGCAGAAGGGAACCCTGGCGCGTATTCACCATTATAACCCGTGGATTATAATGGCGAAATTATAACCGGGTTACCTTATGGAAGAAAATGCTCCCCAGTTATTATACTTAAATAACAGTCAGAACATTAACTATCAAGAAATCCTGAAGTGCAAAAATCCATTTATGACATTATTATATCTATTTTATATAAGCATGTGAAGCTGAGGAAATTTTAGTATTTCACCTGTTACACATAGAGTGGATGAATAATTCCTTCTTCAGTCTTGTAGAGAAACATTTTGATGAATTAGCAGTTTCAACACACTCATTTATCTTTGTCCATATATTTAGTGCTATATATGAAAAGGTCATTTCCCCGTACTTGTTTTTGGTTCTTAATATTTTCAATTCCCTGGAATTTTTATTTCTTAAATTGTACTTATACTCAACCTTCTCAACCATTTCTACTAAGTACAGTGGTTTAGAGCCATGTATATTTTTTTACACCAGATTTGTACAGATTATGTTCTGTTTTTATTCTAAGGATAACCAGTTTAAGTCCTCATACATTTTATAACTGTGCATTTTATCATCGCATTGGAGGACAAAACAGGCCATTCTGTTGTACAAAATGTCGATTCTTTTGAGTTTTTTTTTTATTACGAAACTATAGACATGGCTCCCATAATCCAACATTGGAATTAATAATTGATTTACAATGTTCTTCCTCATTTGTATGTTTGTGCAGTGTCCTGATCATCGAAAAACACCCAATTTATTATTTAAGTTATTGATGATTTTTGTGTTATGATTTTCAAAATTTTAGTTCTGGTTTAACTATATATCCAGATATTTATATTCTGAGACTTGTTCAAGGACTTCCCCTTTTGATGTTTTCATTTCCATTTTAAACTTATTAGTCTCCCTTTTAGTGGTGTCTTTACTAAATAATATTGATTTAGATTTTTTACTATATAATACTAGTCGAGAGTCACCAAACCAACTGTACATATTGTCCAAGTCTGCTTGTAGTTTTTGAATCATTTGGTCTTTAGAGGGGTCAACGGCCACCAATACTGTATCGTCTGCATATAGTTTTTGTTTTACACATGACTTCTGTAAGCTGATTTACATAAAGTAAGAATTAAGTGGGGTCTAGTATTGATCCATGCAGTTCACGTTACCATTAACTTTTTGTACCTATGCCTTTTTATATCCTTTTAGAGCACCCTTCATCACCTGTTTTGTAAACTGTGATTTATCTTTAGTCCATATCCATCATGCAAGACACCCACATACTTGATCCATGTTCTTTAGGGATGATGGTCCTTTTGGTGATTAAAGATACTTTAGTATTGATTTCTGGTAATCTGGAAATGTTTTGTTTCCCAATGGAAATAGAACCTGACAGTCAAGATCCAGCAGTTAAGCAGCATGATTTCACCCTGGAACAGGTAGGAGCAAGTTGTTAACAACTGAGTTTATCAAGATCACAGTAGGAGTTTGGTTTGGGATCATGGGACAGTTTTAGTTACTCACTGGACTCAGTAGCAGACTCTCCCTCCCCACCATTACAGGCTAGACATGCAGCGAAGTACAGGACAAGTCTTGAGCTTCAGCAGTAGCACAGAGCTCTCTTGAGTTGGACACATAGGAAGATGAAGCAAGCTCTTCCTCCTCATAGGATTAGAAAAAGAAGAGAGGCTATTCCCTCATGAAAGGGGGGATCATTTGGTCAGACTGGTGTCCATGATCCTGAAAGTACAGGAGCTGAGTCAGGGCACAAAGGGTTCTAAGGCCTTCACGCTATCTAGCACTCATTAGGACAAACCCACCATCTCTATTTCAAAGGCACTAGAGGATAAGGTGGACCGGGAGTAGAAAGGTTAAGAAAGAAAGACAGCCTTGAATAGAAGCAACCTACATATTTATCAGATGGACAAAACCAAAGTATAGCCTCTCTTGTGGTTCCTAGATGATAAAGAGAGTGCCGCCACTGCAGAGATGATTGACTGTTATGAGGGCCTTTAAGCTGTGGAAAAACATGGGCAGAGACATAAAGAAGAGTCAGTCTAGTGGCCCAAAAACCCAAAAGTTAAGAATTAGGACACAACATGTTGTTTAGGCCTAAGCCAAGCTAGCTATGGTGAGTGCTGCCCGTGCTGGAGTCAGGAACAAACTGATGAAGGGTGGAGGGGCACTGTCAACCTGCCAATCAAGTCTGAAGTCCTGCCTCCATCTGCTAGCAGAGGGAGTTAACCTATGGGTGTCTGGTGTGGTGGCTATTCCCTTAGAGAAAACAAATGTCAGGTATGAAATTACCTTTTCTCTTGAAATCAATAAAAGTATTTTTTTTTTTAATGACCTTTTCAGCTATTTTGCAATCACAACAGAAAGTAGTTTGTGTCCTCATGGAATCCTATGGACAGCAACAGCAGCTGTCAGAAAAAGACATTTAGCATTTGTGTGTCCATATGTTATCCGATTCCCTATTGACTGCCATTCTCAAACTGTCTTCATCACACTCCTAATGGCAGAGTCACTTGTGATGCCGGCCCGGCGTAGGACTCCTCTGACAAACGACAGAGCTGCCCATCTTGACCCCAGCACTGGAAGAAGATGTGGTAGGGTAGGAACTGAACTCACCTCTAACAAAGATTGCAGCGCTGTTCAATATGTTAGCGTCCTGTAGAACAGAGAATGTGTTTTTTTTCCTGAAAAAAAATGTCTTAGTTGCTTTGCATCTGAAATGTCCTTATTATTACTGGTTGTCAGTGCTGGAATTAGTAGTTTTTGAAGTATGTTTATATGGTTATGTTCTTTCACTGAACTGCTGTTTAAAGAAACACATATTTTGTGTACAACTTCTGACATCACTGGTAACAGATTAGTGTGGTGTCCATTAAGATTGTGAATTGTAATGATAGGTAAGGTGGTGACAGAAAAAGTGCCATAGTCCTGGAGGCATCTACAATGTAAGCAATGCAACAAAAAAGAGCAGACTGGAAGGGGCCATGCAACCCGTATCTGCTGTCAGCATCTATGTTTCTATGCAAACTAAAACGGGCTTAAACAAAAATGTAAGTGAGACCACTCTTACAACCATAAGAGTGCTCTCAGTAGCGGGATTAATATATTATTGATTGAGCTCGATCAATAATATATAAATTATACATTTTTTTTTAAAACCTTACCCGAACATGCTCATTTCCAGGGCAGGTGGGCGTGAGACACTAATCACAGAGTAAGAAGGTCTCATGCACAGAGGAAAGGAGCACTCTGATTAGTTGTGAGCAGTCCTGCAGTCTATAATGTGGAATGTGAAAGCTGTAGTGGCTTCACTCCCCCTCCCTCCCGCCACTTTTTGTAAAATTCTTAATAGGCCCATATGTCTGTCCCACCCACATACACGTCCCCCTTCATCTTTGCACAGACCACCCCATCTGACAGCTTATTTCACCCCCTCCACCACCCTCTCCGTGAAAAACATATTTCCTGATATTGATTTGCATTTGCTCCCCCCAGCTTCATGGAGTTACCCCATGTGTTTGTTTTTCCACTCAGTTTGAACAAATGCCTGCTATCCACATTGTTCACCCCGTGAAAGTATTTGTATGCTTCAGTCATGTCCCCCTCGCCCTTCTCATCTCCAGCATGTACATGTTTACATTTGCCAACTTCTCTTCATAAGGCCTTTCTTGCCCTTGAATCATCTTTGTAACCCTCCTCTGTACTACTGCCACTCTGTCCCTGTTCTTCTTTAAATATGGCCTGTATGCAGTATTTGAGGTGTGGGTGAACCAGTGACCTATACAATGGTAGCAGCACCTCCCTTCTTCTGCTACCTATCCTCCTCCATATGCACCCCACCATCCTATTTGCCCATCCAAGTGCCCTAATGCATTGTGCTGTTTTCAGACTGTCTGAAACTTTGACTTTCGTAAGGGCTGGTGCTTTGAAACTTTGACTCCTATTTCCTTTTCCTCAGCAGTGCCTTCCACTCAGCCTCCCCCATCGTATATTTAGTCTTTTGATTTCTTACCCTCATGTGCACAACTTTACACTTTTTGGCATAAAATTTTATCTGCCATATTTTAGACCATTTCTCTGATCTACCAAGGTCCTCTCTCATAATTCTGACACCCTTATCACTATTCACTCAGCCACAGATCTTGGTATAACCTGTAAAGAGACGTACCTTACCCTGTATCTCTACCACTGTGTCACAAATGAAGATGCTGAAGAGGACCAGTCTCAAAACTTAGCCCTGTGGCACACCACTGGTGACCCCCCTGACAACTCCCAATTTATTATCACCGTCTGGATTCTGTCACTTAGCCACTTTCCCACAAATCTAGTAACTTGGTTCCCCACCTCAAGGTCATGTAGTTTCTTTACCAACCTCCTATGTGGATTGCCATTGGCTGGTGTCATTTGGGGCTCTAATCCAACTCATATCGGAGTCCACGAATGTCCCTCTGGAGCCTATCCAGAAAAAGGCCAAGTACTCTTTCACAGACATCTTAGACAGGGATGAATCCCTGGGAGTTTCCCTTCCCATGGCTGAGGCCATTTTGGGACCAGCTGGAGCTTTGACAGTGCTAGCATCCTGCCGGACACCCTCCACCTGTATGGTCCACAAGTATGCAGTCCCTACCAGGTCCCTTCAGGGTTCTCAGATCATTCTTCGGCTGAAGGACTCATCTCTATCTTGGCCATCTGCAAATCCAGGGGCCAAGGGGACATGGACAAGCCTCCAGACAAGGAGTCCAGAAAGACTGACCTGATCATATAAAAAAGGTGTACGCTGTGGTGTCCTTTGGTCTCCTTCAAGTGAGTTATTCTATCATGATGTCTTCAGACACTCCCTGTTGAGAGTTCTCAATGAGATCCTTCCTTACCTCCCTTACCTCCCTGCTGACTAGCAGTTGCCAATAAAGTTGGTCTGGGATGAAGGTCAATCACTGGCTAAACACCAGTTCTAGATGGCCTTGGACATATGTGACTCCTGTGCTCTTTATTTTTGTTTATTTATTTAAAATTTGGTAACCAGGAAAGGCACACTGAGCCGAAGCTCATTTCCAGGTGTAACCTGGGGCAAGGGTAATATGAGCAAACAGTGAATACAAAACAATGTAAGGTACACATTAATACAAAGCAATGAAAGGATTATAGGTATACAAGTCCAGTCTAATAATGTAAAACATAATACAGAAAAAGTACTCTCAAATACAGCATACAGCTCTTGCCACGACAGCGTCCATCTCCATGCATCGCATAGCCTGTCTGCATGTATCCATCTTTACAGCAGACACCCAGCACAAGCTGGATGATGTCCCTTTCTTGGCAACAACCTTTATTGTCCTGGGTTGGAGGGACAGCTCATGTGCATAGAGAAGTCTAGCATCGCTCTTGAATCTGTGGTGTTGTCCCAGAAGGACCAGAAGCAAAAGCCTAAGAAGAAGGCTTTTCAGTATGGTACCTTTCAGCCACATCCTCCTCAACAGAAGCCCCAGCAAAGGCAATATCAGGCCTGGTGCCTGAAACCCAGGTTCAATGGCCAGGGCCCCAAGTGAGGTGGGGGCAGGGGCGGTGGTGCCCCTCTGGATATAGTGGACAGTTCCTCTGCAAAAGCTGCAGAGTAACAGGCTTTGGGGTGTCATCCCTCCACCTGTCCTGTCCCTGTTGGGGTTGATTATGCCACTATCTGCCACATTTGTCCACTATAGAGGTGGTAGGCAAAGATTTTACTCTGGACTTTAAGATTCTCCCATCTTACTGACTCCATGCTCTGCGGGAGTCCAGGGTGTCGAGGACATGCTGTCCATCCTTCAGAAGGACACTGCTCCGCTCCTCATGAAAGGAGCCATAGTGCATCTCCTGGATGCCCTGGCCAGTTTGGATTACCTGTCCAGGAACTTCCTGGTTCTGAAACAGACAGTGTGCTGGCACCCCATACTAGATCTGAGCTGCATGAGCTGAACTAGTTCATGTAGAAGCGCAAGTTCTGGATGGTCACCCTGAATCAGATCATTCTGTCTCCGGAGCAGGGCATGTGGTTCTGCTCCCTGGATCTCCAGCATGCATTCTTCCACATCGCAGTCTGTCCATCTCACCACCAGTATCTCTGGTTCTGTACATACTGTAAGTGGCACTGTGCCAGTCTCAGGTCATGCCCTTTGGTCTCTTGTCTGTGCCAAAGATCTTCACCAAGAACATGGCAGTGTTTTGTCAGATGTGCTACGATGGCATCAATTATTATATGTTGCCTATTGCTTTAGGAACTACCTGCATTTAATTGTGTAGATTTGCTGTCTAAGCCATGCTCCCAGTGAATGATCACTATACAGACCTGACTCGCTGGAGCTACTAGTGCTACACTCTTGGTTGGGCTAATAAACTATTATATTGCTCACTTTAATTTTGGTGATTTTTCCTTCACTGGAGTATGAGTACAGCTCCTCTGTGTACCTCCATACCCCGACCCTTGCACAAAGCCTGGTGCAGCTCTCCTGGCCATTCATGTCACAGAATATCACAAGCAGCTGGAAGATGCTCTCAGCTGGGTAGGAGAGATGTCTCAAGAGTGGCCCTGAATCAGGAGGTGGGGCACTCCTCTAGTGGATCTGTTTGCCTCCTTGGAGAATTCCAAACTGAGACTATTTTGTGCCCACCTCCCACAGCCTGGGACACTGTTGGGGATGTTTCATGAAGCCCTGTTCCCCTGGCCTCATGTACACCTTCCCTCCCTTCCCCGATCCACAAGGTGGTTGTCAAAGCCCAGAAGGACAAGGTGTGCATGATCCTGATAGCTCCAGACTAGCCAAGACTGTTCTAGTGCCCAGATCTCCTCAGCCTCAGCAGAAGACCTATGTGGCATCTGCTTCTTTGTCTGGATATGCCGACCAGACAACAGGGGATGGTCATGCAGCTGGACCTGACATCTCTGCACCTCTCAGCCTAATTCCTGAGTGGATAGAGTTCTAGGTCTTGGGTCTGTTGGAAGAAGTGCTTCACATTGTAGAGACCTGCAGGAAAGAGTCAACTTGCAAATGCTATGCATTTAAATGGAAGCATTTGTCCATATGGTGCCAGGGCAAGGAGCTTGGTCCCTTTGTCTGTGGCAAGCATCCTGGATTACCTCTGGTCCCTCTCTCAATCAGGACTGTGAGCAACACCTTTAAGGTGCACCTAGCAGCCATCTCTGCTTACTGCTCATGGGCTGGTAAGCCGACAGTGTCCCAGGAGAAGGTGGTTGGGCACTTTTCAAAGACCTGTACTACCTGTCCCCTTCAGTACATGAACCACCACCACCAAGGGACTTACAGCTGGTGCTGGCTATGCTCATGAGCAAGCCATTTGAGCCTATGGACAGGTGTAAGATGTTGCACCTGTCGTAGAAGACAGCATTCTTGGTGGCCATAATGTCAACCAGAAAGATCAGTGAGGTCCAGAAGCTCTCGGTAAAGTCTCCATATCTGTTCTTCCACAAGGACAAGGTCATCCATCACCCCCACCTGAATTTCGTCCTGAAGGTAGTATTAGAGTTTCACCTTAACTAGATGATGAACTTACCAGTCTATTTTACTAATCCTTCTTCGGAGGCTGACCATAGGCTTCATACTCTGGACCTACAGAGAGCACTCTGTTACTATAAGGAGCACATGGCTGGAATTCAGGGTGAGGCTCACCAGCTTTTTGTAATAAACACTGAAGCTGCGCCTGGCAGACCAGCAGCAAAGCACATGATTGGCAGGTGGATCACATCTTGCATCAATCTCTGCTATAGGTTGTCTGGTAGGGAGCCTCCTGTAGGCTTAGGGCTCATTCCACCAAACATACTTCTGCCTTGGTAACTGCCTCCAGGGACATCCCTGTCCAGGAAATCTGCATGGCTGCTACTTGGAGGACAGCACACACCTTCACTTACCATGACAGCATTGACCTAGAGTCCCATCTGGATACTGCTTTTGGAATCTCAGTTCTCCAATCTCTGTTCACTAAGTAGGGGTGCATGCCATGCCCCCTTGTCCCAGAGAACTGCTAGGAGTCTGCCAGAGTGTGGATAGGGAACTGTATCCATGCATCTAGAAAAATAGGTTACTCACCTGTAACCGTAGTTTTATGAGTGGTATATAGTTAACATCCACACCACCCACCCAGCCTCCCCTGGAAATGGCACAAGGATCCCTGCTTCCAGCATGCAAGATCTGACATAACGGGGTAGAGTCGGGGTATATATCACCGGGTGGTGGAGGAATTTAAAGACATCTGACAGAAAGCCTATTCCAGTGGAACTGCCAGAGTGTGGATGTGAACTATATATCACTCCTAGAAAAATGATCACAGGTGAGTAACCTATCTTTCAGGATGACCGCCTTTCCATTGTCCCCCTCTTCCCCTTCATCTCCCTGCTTCAGTTGGACAGACTATTCCTTTCCTAGTGCTCCTCCTATCCTGTATATGCCGAAAGAAGACCTTGTCTCCCTTCTTCATACCCTCTGTTTTGTTTTCTTCAATCAAGCTTTTTCTCCCGTGACCCTTGTTTCTGGCAGGGTCATTGGTCCTGAACAGCACCCCACTGGCTATTGCCTTCCCTGGGACCTACCTGTACCCCTGCTGATTTATCCCCATGGTGGGGCCAGGGGAGGGAGGCCTGTCCTCCCTTCCCCTAGTGCACAATCCAGCTGGCAGGTCCTGGGCAGCAGTGCAGGTCAGGTGGCAGGCCTGCTTCATATGCAGTATGGGGAGGCAGTATAGCGCAGGGTTGCACCTGTAAACAAGCTTTCAGCTTAGTGTGTCTCACCTAGTTAAACAATTGGAATAAAGAATATGCTGGAGGCAGGCTCCTTTTTCCATGTTCTTTTTTCCCCTACATCCAGCGGCATGCAATGATTCAGGTGTGTGTGTGTGTGAGTGTGTGTAGACACACACACATGCCATGCACCGTCCACTGGGCATCCCCTTCTAAGATGCACCTACTACCCAGCTACCATGCTTCCTCGTGGTGGCAGTATAGGAGTGGTGCATCAGGTCCCCCCCCCCGGGAAAGAAGAGCAGCCCTCTGGATGTCTCATCCTCTTCCATCCTGTCCGACCAATGGTGACCCGAGCTCACTCCAAACCCAGGTCTCCAGCGTGACAGGAGGTAAGACATCCAGCGCTTCAGCCCTCCATGCCACCGGGCCGGCCAACCCACTTCTGTTTTCATCTCTGTGTCCGCTTAAACAGATTCAACAACTTTTTGTTGGTGTGGTAACACTTGTAGTCTGTGGAAGCCTATAGTGACAAACATCCACAGAGGGTAATTTCACAATTTTTTTAACACTCTGAATGTAGATAGTAGGGATTGTAGTCTGGCTCTGACACAGCAGCCAGTTGATCCCTTCACTTCCTGATTGATCCAATCTGCTCCTGTGCTCATGCATGTAATGACGTGTGCCCAGGGAGGGAGTGGGGGTGCACCCCATTAAAGTCAATGGGGGTCACTTTAAAGTTCCTTTTTCACCTATGAATGGCAGTTTGAGATTAATGAAGGGCACCGCTCGACTAATGAGGCCTTCTCAAGGCTCCAGAGGTTAACCATTTTAGGCCTAGTAGACATAATAAGGAGCCAGAGCTCCCAGGGGGCAACACACACCCTTTGAATCTTGATGCCCACAGCAAGAACCTTAGGGGCAAGTCTTCCACCCTGAGCGCCAGTATAATGGGATGGCTTTTCCTATTCCATTTGGCCATGGGGAGGACATGGCTACGATTAGCGAGCACCACAATAGTAGTGCTGAAATACTCGTAATATGAAAACAATGGGGATCTCCTGAGCTCTGGGGTTCTACATCCTCAAGGCATCCTGATAGTCTACCCTCCTGGTCCCTCTGGGCACTGTGCCCAAGTGAACTGGAGTGACACATCCGGTCTAAACACATGACAAAATAACCATAACTATATGATCCACCTCTCTAGGAGCTCCTAACTAACTATCATAGAAACTTGACGGCAGAAAAGCACCTCTTGGTCCATCTAGTCTGCCCCTTTTCCCTCCCACTATTCCTCCCTCCCCCCTCTGCAATCACTTATCCCACCACCCTGTAACCTCATGTGTCTGTCCCATGCTCTCCTGAAGCCCGACACTGTTTCCGACCCCACCACCTCTGTAAACATCACATTTGTACCCATTTTCAAAATTTGTGTCCATAATTACACATTTTTAAACATTTCATAAATATCCAAATTGTTCCAAGAAAATGGCATATCCATACTGGCTTCATCCTCTGCAGGGGTCACCTAAATTTAGTTGCAGTAAGGGCAATGCTGAGTCTCAAATTACTACAGCCAAACTTTTACTGCTAGAGTCTGACATGTTTTTATATTGAAAACAGTGAAGAGCAGCCAGCCTAGTGGTGTGGAGGACTGTGGCACTGGCATCTTACCGTCTGATATGCTGGTGACCTAGGTTTGGTAATGGACCCCGGGTCGCTGGGCTCGGCCAGGCAGGAGACGATCGAGGGTCCAAGGGACTGCTCTCCTCTCCTGGGGTGGGGAGGCATGTTAACCCGGCCATAGACTGCCACCAAGTGGACACCTAGTGGCAGTGCAGCATGGGAGGTTCTCAGAGTGTAAGTCAGGCGTGCGTGCCTGCATGTGCACGCATGATGCTCTATGGCAAGGGGAAGGGCAGAAACAGAGGAACACTGTCAGGGGCTTTTTGAAGCCTTGCCTACATATCCTGGGTCTGTGCCACCACCAGATTCTGCTTCAAGTCTGCATTGGATAACTGTACTTACTGGGAGAGCGTCCCTCTGGCCCTGTCATGAGGGGTTAATCGTGAAAGTACCCTGACCTGAGATGTAGACCCAGCAGAGGTGATGGCTGGCTCGGGAGTGCAGGGATAGGGCTGGTAAATCACCCTTGGACACAGAAGGGAAAAGAACTGTTATGGGAAAAAAATAGAACAGTAAAAAGAACAGATAAAACAGTGTAATAAAACCATTACAAACAGGTTAACTTTTTGTTGGTCAAAAGGATCTGGGAAAATCCCTAATTGTCCGTCTAAGAGGCATGGCATTACACTTTTATTAAAGTCACTTTAGTGTCTCTGGTAACATGAAAAGTCATTTTTGGGGCAACAGTTCTGTATGCCAGTAGAGTCTTGAACAATTTCTAGACCACCCTGAGAGAAAAGACAAGGAAAAGTTTCACCAATCTGTAGAGTCAGGGGGTCTATGTCTGGCCTCATCCCTCTGACAATAGCTTAGCACTTGCTTCTGAACCTCCTTTTCCACCCAACTTCCAGGCAGCAGTTTCAGACCTTGATGTCCTGAGGAGGGCTGTCATGATGTTATTATCTGGGATCCCTTCTGCTGAGCTGTGGTCATCTGGCGGTGGCACAGTGCTATCTCAGGCTGGAACAGCATTGCTCTTTTCCGATGGCTGCAGTCAGATGTAGGCAAACACAAGCCCTGGTGCATGGTGGGAGGATGGCTGGTCTCCACACTGACATCTCTGCTTCTGATACCTGTACTGCACCCGTGGATCATCTGGGGAGCACCTAAAGCTCCTCTGTGCTTGGACTATTATATTGTTCCGACACCAGAAAGCAATTGCTGGCTACCCACAGTTGCTTTATGATGTGGGCCTCCGGCTGCTCAGGTCCCACAGGTTGCTTATCACAAGGGCACTTGTAAAGGTGGGCTGATCTCATTGTTCTGTGCACAAAGTCCATTTTCCTCTACCCAGATCAGGACTCACAGTTTTAGCTGGGTTTCAGTTGGTAAAGCTCTGGAGACCCAGCATTTTTTTCCAACAGTTACACAGTTCAAACACAAGGCTGGTCTTGCTCTTTGGGGATTTATTTTTCCTGCTCATTCCTCGAACTCTCCACCACAGGCTCTCCGCCATTACGCCACACATGCTCTCTAATGCATAGGGTACATAATGCAAAATCTCTCAGGGCGGTGCACCATTTTTTCCTCAGCTACTAAGATTAGTTTTTTGGTTCTTTTAATAAAGCAGCAGGCCCCACTGTTCTGGCATGTAAGCCGGCTGTAACTCTTCTTCTCTGTGCTGCACCATAAACCATGGTTCTCCACTCCACACTCAGCTTTTCTTTGTTTCTCCCCCTCACAGCACCATATAATGCAATTCCAGCCCCTCCGCATTGGTTATGGCAATTCGTGCCACTTACCTCCTACTCCCCACTGTAGGCATAGGCATAAACCACACACTGGGGACCCAAGGGCACAAGGTCATTTTTTATCTTTTGGAGGCAGCCGCTGTCTTTGCCATGCTGCACTACTGTGGTTCCAGTACCAGAGCCCTTGTTCATAGTTCCTCCCAAGGAAGTTGGAGCAGGGGGAGGGGTTTACTTTTATTTTTGTTTCTATTTTGCTAGAGTCTCCCAGTACCGTGGATCCAATATGATGGTGGGAGTTAGCAACTGCAGTTTAACCAACTCTACTTGCTGCATCCTCATCTAAAATCAGTAGTCAGTCGGGGTGTGGCAGACAGTCAGGAAGAGCAGGCATACCTGTGCACACATCACATATTCCAGGGCATGCTGGAGGCATGCTCACATTCTCATGAGCTTTGCCAGAAAATCACCAATGAATGGGCATATTTAAATTCGCATCAGGTACACGCACCTTGAGGGCATGTTCACAGTCCTTTGCCCAGCAACGGAGCATGAAAAAGGCACAAATTCCCTCAGCCAGCAGGCGTCATCTTTAGAAACTGCCCACACAGTTCAAATCAATTGTTTTTCCTTTTCTTTTAGCATCCTGACAAACCCAAGCATGCTGTGCTCCCCAGTGGACCCACAAATCCTAGATGACAGTCCCTCCCCCCCTCGGTCTAGGGGTAAAGCTGGCACCTAATTTTTGCAGAGGGGAGTGTACACTACCAAAACCACTTACTTGACCGCCCAGACTTGGGGGTAACCTCACAGGATATTGTACTGTCTCGAGGCCAATGCAGGGCTGGAAACAATGGGGATTAGCAAACAAACATTCCCTAACAATAACTGAATTTTCCAGAATGGAATTAAAGTCTAACTGGACCCATTTAATGAACAAAACTCATAAGCATATAGTAGAACTGACCCATGAAAACACAAAGGTGTCTGGTCAAAGTCCATTTTCTATCATATGAACATATGAATGTTGCCACAGAATAAGGCCTCATGATCTCCTGTATCAAATCTACTTGTATTGCGGAGTCCCAAGCGCCAGCTAAGGACTCTGCCTCTCCCAAACTGATTCCCCCTCCTTTCTGACCATTCCCCTGTTGGTTCTGACCTGACCTTTTACCCTGTCCCATCCCCTTTTGAAGCCTTCCACTATTTCTAGTGATACTGCATAATTAGGGAGCCCATTCAGCCCTACCACCGCCCTCTCCGCGAAGAAGTGCCTCATGGCCTCCCCCCTGAAACTCCCACTCCCCCGAAGCTTAAGGCAATGTCCCCTCGTGTTTTTATTTCCACTGAGCCTGAAGAGGTTCTTCTTGTCCACCTTGTTAATGCCTTTCAAATATTTAAAGGTCTTAATCATCGGGTGGGCAGATTTCTTTTTTTAATTATTCTTTTTTAGCACCCTGGAGCCTGGCGAGCAGCTACGGCCCTCCCTGATCCTCTAGCTCCATGCGTCCCCACTCATGCCAACCCCCAGTAGTTCCCCCATGGCTTGCCCCTTCCCCAGTGGAGCCAGGGAGGAGAACGCCGGCTATCTCTTCCCCTCCAGAGCACAATCCAAATCCAGGGGTGGCACAGGGACGCGGGGCCATCATGGAGCCCGCCAGCTCCCTTTTTCCACCTTTACTCCCATCCCCCCTTCCCAGTGACATAAAAACACGGGTATGTGCTGCCCGACCCATACTGCCCTCCAGTCACTGCCAGAGGGCAGTCAACAAGCGGGATGACAACCCCCCCCCCAAGAGGAGAACAGTCCTCTGGATTCTTGATCCTCCCTTGCCGACCCCCAACAGTCCAGGCTCATTCCCGAACCTGGGTTGCTGGCATGGTGTGAGATATAGCAACCAGCGCCTCAACCTCCATCGCCACCGGTCTGGCTTGGATGTTCAGATTTCTGAAATGGGAAAGGGGTCAAGTGCCGATGTGCGCAAAGCTCAGGTGTTTTAGAGGCTGTCTGGGTTTTTTTGTTGTAAAAATTAAAAAATATTTGTCTCTCCCCACATGTAATTCCAGGAGAAAGTACTCCATTTATCCTGTTTAAGGTATCAGTCAATGATAACAATAGGTAAGAATCGGACATTGCTGTGATTATGTAATGGCTGATGCTAGACAAAGAAGGTGATTTTAGTCCTAGAATAACAGAAACCAGCAATGTACTGTAAAATAATTTCACTGCAAAAAAAACCAACTGAATTCAGCAACGACATAATCTGCATCGTTACACAACTGCCATGTTCAGAATTTCAATTCAATTCAATTCAATTCATCTTTATTTTTAAAAGGCGCTTTTCTTAAAATCAAAGCGCCTGTACAAATTCATAAAACAATAAATACAATAAAATTAAAACTAATATAAATCCTTAAAAGCTATGTTAAAAAGGTGGGTTTTCAAAGCTCCCTTAAAACTAAGGACGGTCGGGCAATCTCGCACCTGACGAGGTAGAGAATTCCACAGGGTTGGTGCCATAAAACTAAACGATCTAGCACCTGATGTTTTCAAATGAACCCTGGGAATCTCTAGCAATCCCTCGTCAGTGGATCGGAGGGAGCGGGAGGGATTGTAGGAGCAAAGGAGCTCTTTCAGGTAGGTAGGTCCCAGATCATGTAGGGCTTTATAGGTCAGTAAACCGACCTTGAAGGTGATTCGCCAAAACACTGGCAGCCAGTGCAGTCCGCGAAGCACAGGCATTATATGGCTGGATCTAGAAGATCCAGTCAACAACCTGGCTGCCGCATTCTGCACTAGCTGCAGATGGCGATTCAACCCCGATAGCCTAGGTATAAGGAATTACAGTAGTCAAGACGGGAGGTAACGCAGGCGTGGATCAGTGTTGGAAGGTCCTCTGGAGGAACCAGGTGCTTCACCCTGGCAATATTCCTCAGATGAAAAAAGGAAGTTTTGATGACCGCTGACACCTGGGATTTAAGTGTCAGGCGGTCGTCAATTATTATGCCAAGATTCCGCACCTGATCTGAGGTCGCCAGTTGAACACCTCCAAGCCATAAGCCTGAGGGTGATCCCTCCAGCAGACCCGCCTCACAGCGACCTTTATCCACAACCAACACCTCAGTTTTCTCCGGGTTTAACCTCAGCCAACTCCCATTCATCCAGTCTTGGATTTCTTCAAGGCAGTTATTAAATACCGACAAGGCAGCGTCCTGGCCGGGCACAAAAGACATATACAGCTGGGTATCATCTGCGTAGCAGTGAAAACCCAAACCGTATCATCTAATAATCACCCCTAACGGTAGCATATACACCGAAAACAACATAGGTGCTAAAATAGAACCCTGCGGTACCCCGCAGGATAGGGAGACTGATGCCAAGGAAAAAATTCCCGACACCACTTTCTGAGTCCTACCCTCGAGGTAAGATTGAAACCATCTGAGGACTGTACCAGACAGTCCACAGACTGACCGCAGATGCTCTAACAGCACACCATGGTCAACGGTGTCAAACGCTGCAGAGAGATCAAGTAGTACCAAGATGGATCGGGTCCTACGATCTCTCGCTATTAGGAGGTCATTTAGTACTCGTACGAGCGCTGTCTCGGTACTATGCCTTTTCCTAAATCCAGACTGGAGAGAATCGTAGATATTGTGGTTGGTCAGATGATCCTCCAACTGCGCTGTGACCACTTTCTCAATAACTTTACCCACAAAGGGTAAGTTAGAGACTGGCCTGTAATTTGCTAGACATTCTGGATCTAAGGAGGATTTCTTTAATAGAGGCTTAACTATAGCCTCTTTAAGGGGATCTGGAAAAATTCCCCTCTCCAAAGACTTCCAGATGATCAAAGCTAGGACTAGGCCGATCTTATCCACACAACCCACTAAAAGGCGGTGGGACCAGGGTCCAAATCACAGCTAGTTGGTCGCAGTGTCAATGATCATCACAACATCATCGATTGTGGGAAGGCTGAAGTCAGACCATCTAAACTGGGTGTTCGACATCTCCTGCCGACCACCGTCCGCTCCCATGGGAGGAAGAGCGAATATCCGATCTGATTTTGACAACCTTATCTGCAAAGAAGAGAGCAAGCTCCTCACACCATTCTTGAGATAAAGCTCTTCTGGGCTGAAGACAGACTGGATTGCACAGTCTGGCCACAGTCCGAAAGAGCTGAGCTGGTCTGTTCTGTGCAGCCGCTATCTCTCTGGACAGGAACTCTGCCTTCTTACAAGAGATTGCGGATTGATAGGCCAAATAATGGTCCATCAAACTAAGCCTGTCAACATCAAGACCGGACCTTCGCCAATGCCTCTCCAGCCTTCGTCCAACCCTCCTCAACTCCCTTATGGTCTCATCAAACCAGGGAGACCTGGGGCGAGGAGTAAGAGGATGAACACGAACTGGTGCAATAGAATCCAGGGCCCCTGTCACTGCCTCATTATAAGCATGTACCAGGTCACCTGGATCTAAGCAATCTATCGGTAGGCTTGATAGGTCCAACACCGCCATCAGGTCATCTGGGGATACACCCCTCAAAGGATGGTATCGGACCATCTCCAAAGGGGCAGACCTAACAGGGTGGCCTCAAAACTGAACCTAATGGAGTGATGGTCAGACCATCCGACCGGTTCCACCACCAAGTTGGATATCCCCATCCCCAGAAGGAACACCAGGTCCAATGAGTGTCCGCCAACATGGGTCGAGGAGGAAACCACCTGTGTGAAGCCCAGTGATATCATCAACTGGAGGAAGTCTTGACCAAATCGAGAGAGTTCATCGTCGACCCAAGCATTGAAATCCCCCAGAACCAACCATCTGGGGGACACCAACGTTAGGTCGACAATGAAAATAAACATAAGATAAAATTAATAGTGTTTTACCTTGCCTTTTACAATGGAACAGGACTTTGAGGAGATGGTCATTACTGAATGTCAAAAGTTCTCTGTTCTCCAGTTTTCATCATCTTTCTTGTCAAATAAATGATATGCTGGACTTGAAAGTATCATGTTGTCCACTTGTATTATGTAGTGACTAGTAGATCTTCTAGTGTCTTTGTGTCAACCATCTGTGATGCTTCTTTCTTTCTCCACTGGTGTTCTAATCAGAACTTTTAGGACATGGCCAACCACTACTGTAGCTGAAATTAGCTCTTGTTTTGTGGTTGTCCTTCAAGGAAATTCACTTGTTCTAGACCGGGACTATATGATTCGCACACCTCTGATTGCAGTCTCTGTCTCTGTCTCTGTCTGTCCATGTCTTTTTCTCATCTTTCACTCTCTGTCTCTCAGAACTCTTATCTGGTTCCCCACACCCATAAAAATTCCCTCCATCTCTCAATGGCAGTGTTCCGGGGGTGGGCGGAGGTCGGAGAAGTCGGGGGCTAAGCTCTTGGAGAACTGGCACCCAGAAAGCATACTTAAAAAAAAAAGAAGAAATCCAGTGAGTCAGGTAAAACAACCGTTGTCTGCTTTTGGATGATCTAGAAAAATATGGGCAGTCAGTCAATCGGCCAGTATGGGTTTTTTGGGTGGCAGGGGTTTAGAGAACTAATAACTGTTAGAAGACACATCCAGCTCTCTGATGTGTATGTGTCTTCTAACCAGTTCAGTCAAAGCAGTGTGAAAACAAGAAGTTCACATGACAATCCTTCCCATTTGAAAAGGAAGGGAAGGCATACCTGACATAGGCGCCAGGTTGTATGGGCCCGTGGAGCATGGGCTCCATCAATATTTATTGAGCTGGGCTGAGCCCCAGCAATATTTTGCTATGCTGCTGCTTTTTTGTTTTTTCCCCCTTGGCCCATTTAAATTGTTTGTGCATGCAGCGCGTGCCCTGTGGTGCTGCCTGTGACCCTCGCCAGCATGATTCACCTGTCCCCGCCCCCGCCGTTTCATTTGCTGGTGCCGCAGTGGGCGCGATGGCAATGGTCATTATTTAAAAATTTGCGCCAAAGAGGTTTAGGTTTGTTTGAACCCTCCCCACCCCCCATCGTATGACTGCTACAGTCTGTCTGCTAGACTGCTTCTGGTTGGTAGCAGCATTGTTCATTAGCCAGCGTTGCCGCCTGTGATAGGCCACTGCTGGGAGGATTTATAGGCGCCATACGCATGTGGGTGTGAAGCGAGGCAACGAGAAAGAAAGAAAGAGAGAGGTCGAGTCCAGTAAGTTCAACGAGGAGGAGGAGGAGCGGGACTAGTAGTCGACTCGACACACTTGGGAGTCGTGACTGAGGAGTCAAGGACAGGAGTCGGGAGGGACTGGGAGTGATCGAGCGAGTCACAGTCACACACGCGACGGGCACGGTGAGGCGCAAAATAAAAGGCAGCAGCACAGGCTCTGGCAACCTTTTTGCTAAGAGGTAGCAGGGGGGCTTGAGCTACCGATCATTCGGTGGGCCTGCCCTGCAGCCAGATTTGGAGTCACAGTCACACCTGGGCGGCTCACGAGTCGCGGTGCATCGGTGTAGGTCAGGTGTCAGTCGCCGGTTGCGAACTTGCGGTTGCCGGTTGGGAGAAGTGGAAGTCTGACTCCAGGACCGGGAGTGAAGAGAAGGAGAGAGAGAGCAGCAGCAGGGCAGGCTGAGGCTTGGCGAGAGCCAGCAACAGCAATCTAGTCTCAGACTGGCTGTAGACAAAAGGTGAGTGTCACTGGGTTGGTAACTGGGTCGCCTGGCTGCTGGTGTTGTGTCAATTAGATATATCTGTCTTCTGCCAGGGAAAGCAGTGATCTTTACATCACACCTAATGCTACTGGATAGAAAACACTCTAATGAACAAAAGGGGAAAAAAAAGAATTCAGGAATAAAAAAATTGGACCTCACTAATTTTAAAAATTATTATAATATTCTGGCTTCTATTTTTAGGCCCTAGTAGCTCTTTAAATGGGGTTACTTGGGATTTTATTGTAGATTCATTGACAGATCTGGTGTGCATCACCTATGAGATGACTCTGGCTTAGTGCTGGAGCTGGCAATCCTGGCCAGTTTCTTGGTGGGGGTGCACTGCCTGAAGTGAGCATGTGAGAAGGGCAGGGTTGTTGTCCGTCCTTAATCCATACTCCAGTACACCACCTCCTTGATGGACAGACCTCATTATATCAGTGGGTAGATGTTAAATGCATAGTTGGTACTAGCTGCTCAAAAGACCCTCCATGTCTATCATCTTCCGGGGGAGTGGATATTCCTATCAGAGGGCATTGTGTGTAGTCCTGGACTTGTTTTGGAGTCACTGTTGTCCATTCAGAGCTCCCCTTTCACCAACACACCCACCCAATGCTGTTGTTTACCATTCAGTCACAGCCAGTGCTCTCATTCGCCCACCCAGTGGTATTACTTACTCAGCCAGTGTTTTCACTCAATTATTTCTCTGTCCCCCCACTGTCCCAGTCAGTCATCCACTCACACACTGACCCACCCACCCAGTGCTTTCAAAATCACTTGCATGCTCCACTTTGTTTCTGCTCACTCAGTTCCACCATACTTACTCATCCATCTACCCACTCAGTCCCTCTCCCAGTTATACACCTACTTGCTCCTCATTGCCATTTATCACTTATGGGATGCAGCAGGAAGGGGAAGCCGTGCTGAGGAGCCCTAGTAGCCAGAGGAGGGGAGACAGTTGACCTGACTGAGAGACAAAGGTTGTTCGGAGTTCCCAGGCCTGAAGCTGGCTGGGAAGGTCACTGCCACACTAGATCAGCTTTAAGCTTCACCTTGTAACCTTAAAATGATGTGCCCCTCTGGAATTGCTTTTTAGGATGTCACAAGCATGTAGAAAGACACATGGGTGCTTTAATCTGGCTCTTCTTAATGATGCCAAATTGCCAACTTTTTACAACGGAGCAATGCATCCAACAGACTATTGAAGGTAGAATAAAGGGGATGCATCCACATCATGTGCACACAGCCAACATCCCCTTTATCCTTCTGTTGGATCCATATTGCTCCATAAAATTTTGCGTAATTAAGAAGAGCCAGATTAAAGCACCCATGCGTCTTTCTATATGCTTTTGAGATCCTGAGACAATTCCATAGAGACATACTTAGAGGTGGTGATAGGCAGACATCTTAGTTAATAATGCTGTCGCTGTCCACTTTCTCCACAAAGATATATGCAGAGAGAACAGATATCCACTGGTACTGACTGCTGGAGGTGGTGGTAGTGGTCAGAGATGTCAGCGAATTGTGGGCCAGCAAACAGCAATGCTCTGTACTGCCTTGCACTGTTTCATAGAAATTAATGCTATCTGAATGGGCATCCAGGGAAATCACTCCAAATGTATGGTAAGAGGTGTGTAGTCATGATATATCTGTGACTCGTGGCACAGGCAGATTCAGGGGTCTGATCCAGTGACCATACTTTCAAAGTCTCCTCATTGGGAGACTTCCTAATTTGTTTGGCATCATTGCAGTTCTGCAGAATCACCAAAATTAAAGAACAAACACTGGACTGAATGGGTCCAGCATTGCATTTCTGATATTCAGCTAGGAGAGATATGTAAGCATTCTGGTGGGCATAATTGGGAGCTCTCCCAGTGTTGGAATTATACTTCATGTGCTTTGGGAGGAGGGGGTTGAGGGTCTTGCTTTTAAACTTGGCTTCCCACACCCACTGTCTTTCATTATAAGTCAATGGCACCAATGCTGTGAGCTCATGTCAGAGCTGTTGGTGCTGAGTCCTAAAATATTCTCTGTAATATAATTCCAAAACTGTGAGTCCCCTCAGTTGGGTACCTGCCACCTTAAAACTATGAAAAGATGTGCTTAAATCATCTGTTGTCTGATGTAAAGGGGTTTCTGGAAGAAATTATAATACAGTAGTACCAGTAGAATGCAGATGTGACTGTGCTGTACTCTCTGGGGGCTCTACTGATTTTCCAGGTAGGCTCCCTGGATCAGTTAGGCCCGGACACCTGGGCCCACACCCTGAGTCTCATTCGGACCCTATGAAATTCAAGGCATGCCTCTCAACTGTCCCTCATTCAAGGGATGTTCCTCCTTTTAGTCCTCAAAATTGCCTGTCCCTCATCCATCCATCATAGAAAATGTATTGCCATCACATAGAATCACAGAGAATGTGCTGTAAATTGACACATTAAAGGAGAACTCTACTGGATCTGCAGATAATTTTCCCAGTAGAACTTGTTGTAAGAACTAATTCCAATTTTGCTATTGTTTTTATCTTTACAAGCTTATCAGTAACCACAGTGGGCATTTCTGATTTATACACTCTGGTGGCAAGTGGCCATTTGGAACTGTACGATGTAGTTAATGTACCTTCCAGCCACAGAGTGTTATAGTAGAACTTAAGTACATTGTGTGAACAACAGAAGAGCAGAACAAGGGATATAATGTGCATCGTACACTTCTACAATGGTCCTGTCCGGCTGTGTGTAAATCAGAGACGCTGCGCACACTGGCCAGCATAACTAAACATCCTGTAGAGATGGAACAAAGTAACAGAATTTGAACCAGTATTTAAAAATCTGCTTCTACTGTGAAACATGCCTTGCAGATTCACTTTAGTTCTCATTTACAGCACACATTCATTATTCTTAAGATGCTAATTAAAATAAATTTGTTACATGTAAAAACAGTGGTTTCCACAGTATTCTGAGCTTCTATCTCTATTTTGAGGATGTGTCCCTCATTCTGGTGGTCAGTATCCCTCATTGTCCCTCATTTTGAGTGTCCGTGTCCCTTATTCCAATGACAAAAGGTTCAGAGGTATGTTTCCAGGTAGTCCTTCAGTACCAACTGTCCCCCACCTCCTGTATGTCAGTCGGAACCAGTGCTGTCAACTGTGTGACTTGGGGGATGTTGACTTGCAAGCTCTCACACACTGACGGGGTCTTGGCAAACCACATTTCTCCTTGGACAGTCATGTTGCCAGTCACTGTAGTGATCAGCGAGTTCGGGCAGTTCGACTTTGTCAATCACCGTTAATTATGAGGATCTTGCTAGTTTACACTTTGTACTGGTGAATTGCCAAATGAAACTACTCTGTGGTCCCGCCTGGATTTCTGACCATTAAGGCCACTGCACATATTAATTCTGAGGTGTTAAGAGGCATGATGAAAGAAGCTGTTGATTTAGGCTTTGTCTGTTTATGTGAGTTGGGGGGGGGGCTCTGCCCCCACCGCCAACCTCTTGTTTTTTTAACACAGGGGTGTGGGGTGAAAGCACCCCCTGCTGAAATAAACAAAAAAAATGATAGTCTGATGTAGTGTACAGTGTACTGTAACTGAGGTTTTATCAATTTATTTGTGCTGGAGGGCTCTGTCCCCAACACCCTGGGGGTATGGGGGAGTGAAGCCCCCCAGCAACTCAAACTACAACAAAGATAACAGACAGCCTGCTGTGACACAGAGCGTGCAGTGTTGTAAGAGGCCAAAAGTAGCATAATATCAGTGCTATGCTAATAGCAGAGTTCCCGGGTGGTCCAATAATGCACACATTCACCAGTTATAGGTCATCTTACATACTTCTGAATACAGTAGTATTTATTTTTGGGCTGTGGCCCAGTGCAGTAGAGTTCACTGTGATTTGCAGGCCAGCACAGCACATGTGCACAGTTCCTTCTGACCTTATTTAAAAGGTTACTGCTGACTAATTAAAATTGTGTAGTTGCCTGTCTGCCTGTTTTGTCCCCACTGGCTCTTTGAGTGGGAGAGGATGTTTTGGCCCTGTATTGTGTTTTCGTTTCTGTTAAAGTAACTGTCTGTTCTGATGTGTTTGTATTGTCCATTGCATCTGATGTCCATTGTTGATTGGGCTTTTAAGGAGTAGTTTCAATTTGTTTCTCATGCCTGAGGTCAGGGACTTAATTCCCAGACCCACGTGTTACTGCACAGTGGGCTCTGTTCTCATAGACTCCTGCTGGGGGGCATTGACCTCTGACCCCTGGGCTGGGGGTGGGTCTTTGCCCCCTGACCCCTGGGCCCCACCAAATATTTTACAAACCTGGCTCCTATGACACCTGATAATAAATATAATCACCAATAGACCTAATATGAGCATTGTCAGGAGCCAGCTGAGTACACTGTTATTTTAATTTTTGTGCCCCCTCTCATCTCAACTCTTATGCCATGGTTCAGGTTCTTCAGATATTTTATTAAGTGCATACTTTTCGGAAGAATGAATCTTTCTCCGAAGACTATTATCCTTCATTATTCTGTCATGCAGTTCTGGACAGCTGTCTTGAATGTTAACTTTTACAATAAACTTTGCTTTTAATATTTTAACTTCCAACCAAATTTCATCATCTGTCCAGGCATTCTATGGCCATGGATATAGTTTACTGTCCGCACATTGACAGTTCCATTGTAAGTGCTGATTCGTCAGGACATCATTACGCTAAGCTTCTGCTATCACATGGGTGGTACGTCCTCTGACTTCACCCTATGACATCAGATCTTTCTTTCCACTGGAAGAATCTGGTCTTCTCCTTTGCAACTCGATGCATTGCAGAACGTAAAGTGCGCCATTGGCAAATTTATTTGTTTTTGAAAAATTTCTTTGGTTATCTGTATTTCCTCCATGCTTCTCCTTCTTCAGTGATAGAAGATAGAACATGAAGTGAAGCCCACTCCTGGCTTCAGGTTCTGCATCATGTGCCACCAAAAGATGTCGTGACTGGATCAACATGTCTTGCCTCTACTGTCTCGGGGCTACACACAATGTTTTGGGCTGCAGCCTGTGACACATGATGCTCCCTTCTTCATTGGGGGATTGTATGGCCCACTTCTCCTTGGCTGGCTGGCATATCTGTACCTGAAATTACAGCTGAAAGGCTGTAAGAAGGCCTCTGCTGTGGCAAGATCAGTGGTCCAGCTTGCAATCATAGAAGAGGTGGCGGCAATACCGAAGCGGGCACCTTGCCAGCCTCAGAGCTGCTACCAGCTGAGGCCAGCATCGGAATGTCCTTCATTGATGAATTCCAGGAAATGAGTCTGGCCCTCCAGGCCTTTGGGGAGAGCCCTGCCCACCATGATAAGGAAAAAAAAGCATTGCTGACACTGGTCGTGGGACCAGGAGAAATCACGCTCCTTCTGATCCCTACTCCCCCAACTGCTCTGAGTCAAACACTCAACTTCAGTCAGACCTTCCTTGGTCGAGAACCAGGACATAAGCACCATGGTGCCCCCTTCAGGTTTGTGGACTTCAACACCAGCTGATCAGGCAGTTGAGATTTTTCTCAACCCTGTCAATGACTTGTCTGAGGAAGTCAATGAGGAGTCAATCCCCAAGACTCTGGTGTTCCCAATAGTCACCCAGGAGGCCAGGAGGACAAGGACCAGTCTGTGTTCTCGACTGGCTCCACTTGGGAACAGCCTCCACCAGAGGTCATGCCACCAAAGCCAATGCACGTTATTTACACTGCACCCCTGGTGGCTTTTCCTCAGCATCAGCCCTCGGGTCGATGGTCATGGGTGAGATCCAGGTCAGGGTGCTGCTTGATTTCACTCAACTGGGAGGTATTGCCATTGCCATCACTGTTCCTAAGTCTCAGATGAGGAGAGACTCTGCCATCATATGTGGCAGCACTATGAAGAATTCCTCTGGCAGCAGTGGGCCATGGCAAGGCTGGCTAGGGCTCTATCCCTGACCTCTCTGGTCATCAGTCAGTCCCATACCAGTCCACTCAAGGCAGTCATTCCCTACATCTGTCTCCCCACTCTCACTGATAGAGCCACCTCCACCTGGCAGCCCTTGGCGGGAGCCCCAACGAAGGACTCCTATACTGTTACCCCCAACCAAGGACTCCTGTACTGTGACCAACTTGCCAGGCTGGTTGTACATGGAAATCACCCATTTGGATGGCTTTTGAGTGGTCCACAGCAGCAAACAGTCAAGGGACATTTTTGGGGAGTCCTTTGATGACTTAGATGACTCTTTCATGCAGTCACTGAGGACACATACCTTCGACTGCACGTTGGTCACGAAGTTGACTACCAACCATGGGCTGGTGTCATTCGGAGCCCATCTCCAGCTAATTTCAGAGTCCACATCTATCCCCCGGAACCTATTCAGAAAAGGGCTAAGTACTCTTTTACAGACATCCTGGATAGGCACAAATTCTTGGGAGTTGCCTTTCCCATGGCTGAGACCATACTGGGACTGGCACTGGAGCTTTAGCAATATCCAGTATCCTGCCTGGCAACATCTGCCCATATGGTCCACAAGTACGCACTCCCTACTGGCTGTCATTCCGGGTTCTTAGACCACCCCTTGGCTGAGGGTCTGGTCTCAGACTTGGCTTTCCGGAAGTCCAGAAACCACAGGGACAAGCCCCCTGACAAGGAGTCAAAGAAGCTTATCCATGCAAACAAGAAGGTCTACGCCGCCTCCTCTCTCAGTCTCTGTCAGGTGAGCTACACCATAATGATGGCCAACTTTGGTTACTCCCTGCTGGAAGTGCTTGGTAATGTCCTCCCTCATCTCCCTACCAACAAGCAGCTGCTGGTGAAGTTGTCAGAGATCAGAGTCAAGCGCTGGCTAAACACTGGCTCCAGATGGCCTAGAACATGGACAACTCCTGCGCCCGTGCCATGGTAGCGGTCGTTGTAATGCATCACAGGGCCTGGCTGAGGCTCTTCACCTTTACTGCAGACACTTAGTACAAGTTGGCTGATGTCTCCTTCTTGGGCACCAACCTCTTTGGCCTGGGGTGGAAGGTAAGTTCCCTAGGACTGAGAAGTCCAATGTCACCCTGGGCTCTGTGGCTTTGTCCCAGAACGACCCAAAGGCCCAGAAACTGAAGAAGAAGGCCTGCCAGTTTCAGTCCTTTCTGCCACAGCAGCAGCAGCCCCAGCAGGGGCAATTCCAAGCCTGGCACCCCAAGGTCAAGTTCTCTGGCCAGGGGTCCAAAAGAGATCGTGGTAGGGGAAGTGGTGTCCCTCTGGCCCTGGAGGCTGGTGCCCCCTCTAAGGCTGCCCAATGTCAGGTTGGGGGGTGTCTACCTCCTACCTGTCCAGTCCCTGACGCAGCTCCCTGTTGGTGGTCGGCTTCACCACTTCTGGCCACACTGGCTCATCATTACCACAGACAAGTGGGTTTTCGAGGTGGTAGGCAGAGGGCTGCCTCTCGATATCAAGGCTCTCCTGCCTTACCAATCTCACGCTCCAAGGGAGTCCTCAGTGTCACAGAACACGCTGCCCACACTAAGGGAGAATGTCACTCACCTCTTGCAAAAAGGGCTATAGCCTGTGTCGGAGATGCCCTTTCAACTCAGGGATATGTGTCCGGTACTTCATTGACCCGAAACCGATTGGGGGCTGGTGACCTACACTGCATCTGCACAATCTCAATCAGTAAAGTTCTGGATGGTCACTCTGAGCCAGATTGTACTATCCCTGGAGCAGGGCATCTGGCTCTGCTCCCTGGCCTCTAGGACATGTTCTTCCATGCCCCAGTCTGTCTGTCCCACTGGCAATACCTCCGGTACTGCACAGTAGGGGTTATGTATCTGTTCTAAGTCAAGCCTTTTGGTCTCTCATCCATGTTCAGGGTCTTCACCAAGTGCATGGCAGTGGTAGCAGCCTTCATGCGGTGCAAAGGCATCAAGATATACCTCTACCTGGATGACTGGCTGACCCTGTCCATTCAAGGAGGCCGTGAAGCGATCTAGGGATCTGGCTCTCAAGACCTGCAGTGACTTGGGCCTCTTGGTCAATTTGTCCAAGTCTAAATAGATCCTCTCACAGGTGAATCACTTTCATTGGGGCAGAGTTAGACTCCCTATGGGCCAAGACCCACATGAGCACTGGATTCTTACATCATTTGCTCAGTCATTTTAGGCTGGGTGCTTGTGCCCTTCCTGAGGCTTCCTGCGGGTACTGAGATACATGGCATTCTATACCAGCGTAGTATCACTGGCGGATGTAGCACCTGCAGTGGGAGTTGGGCTGTCAGTGGTCCCAGTACCTAGGACACTTTGACCAGCCAGTTACAGTAATCCAGCTGATATGGGATGCCATCCAGTGGTGGCTGATCCCAGAACATCTGGAAGAATGTTCACCCAGAACTGACCATCACTGTCATGATGGATGAGTCTCTGGTGAGGTGACAAGCGCACCTGGGCAAAAACAGGGCCTATGGGTTCTTGTCACCCAGGGAGTCCTGTCATCACATTAAACTGCTGGAGCTCCAGGCAGGGTGGCTAGCTGTGATGGCATTCACTCCTTTGCTCAGGGTTCAGGTCATGCAAATCCAGATGGGCAACACCACGACCATGTCCTACCTGAACAAACAGGGAGGCATGAACACCCCTTCCATGTGTCAGAAGGTCCTTAACACCTGGACTGTCATTTGCAGCCTGGGTACAGACCTCCTGTCGATTCATGTCACTGGAGCAGACAATCAACTGGCAGACACTCTCAGCCAGGTAGGAGAGATGCTGCACATAAGTGGTTCCTGCATCAGGAGGTGGCGAACCACCTGTTCTCCTTGAGGGCACACCTCTGCTGGACCTGTTTGCCTCCTGGAAGAATGCAAAACTGAGGCTGTTTTGTCACCTCCACTGTCTAGGACACTGATGGGGTATGCTTTTGTGAGATTCTGGACCCCATGCCTTTTTTACACTTTTCTTTCCTTTCTCTTGATCCACAGAGTCATGGTCAAGGCCTGGAAGGACAAGAAATGGATGATCCTGATAGCTCCAGACTGGCCATGGCAGTTCTGGTATCTAGATCTCTTCAGCCTCAGCAGCAGGACTCCGTGGCAGTTGCCTGTTTGCCTGGATCTGCTGATCAGACAACATGAAAATATCCTGTACTCAGACCTTCGGTCCCTACACCTCACAGTCTGTTTTCTGAGTGGCTAGAATTCCAGGCTTTGGGTCTTTTGGAAGATGTGCTCCACTCTGTGGAGGCCTCCTAAAAAGAGTAGACTCGCTAGTGCTGTGCCTTTAAATGGAAAAGGTTTTCCATATGGTGTCAGGGTAAGGAGCTTGATCCCCTTGACTGCCTAGTGGCTAGTATCCTTGAGTACCTCTAGTCACTTTCCCACCTGGGGCTGCGAGCGATGACCCTCAAGGTGCACCTCACAGCTATCTCTGCATACTGGGCATGGTCTGGTATGTTAATGGTGGCCAGAAGAAGGTGTTCAGGCCCTTTTTTACGGCCTGGACCATCTGTCCCCTCCAGTGTGGGAACCACCCGTGGGACCTACTGCTGGTGCTGGCTATGCTCAAGGGCAAGCCATTTAAGCCCATGCACAAGTGTGAGGTGTCACACCTGTCATGGAAGATGGCCTTCTTGGTGGCTATCATATCACCCAGAAGAATCAGTGAGCTTCGGGCGCTATCAGTGGAGTCTCCATGTCTTGTCTTCCATAGGGACAAGGTTATTCTTTGCCTCATCCAAGGTTCCTCCCAAAGGTTGTATAGGAGTTCCAGTCAGATGATGAATCTTCCAGTATATTTTACCAACCCATCTTTGGAGTCCGACCACAGGCTCCATACTCTGGACCTGAGGAGGATGCTGTTTTACTACGTAGAGCACATGGCTGGAGTTTGGGGTGAGGCTCACCAGCTGTTTGTAACATACTCAGAATCTATGCCTGGCAGACAAGCAGCAAAGCAAACAATTGGCAGGGGGAATACATCCTGCATCAACCTCTGCTGTAGGTTGTCTGGTAAAGAGACTCCGGCTAGGCTCAGGACTCATTCCACCAGCCCTACTGCTGCCTTGGTGGCTGTTTCCAGGGACATCCCTATCCAGGAGATCTGCAGGGCAGGCATCTGGAAGTCAACTCACACCTTCATCTCCCATTACAGCATCAACGTAGAGTCTCATCAGGATACTACATTTGAGACCTTTGTTCTTGAATCTCTGTTCACCACGTAAGGGTGTACACCTTGCTCCCTCCTCCTGGAGATCTGCTGGAATTCTGCCAATGTGTGGATAGTTAACTATATCCACCCCCCTAGAAAAATAGATTTCTTACCTGTAACTGTAGTTCAAGGAGTTGTATACAGTTCCCATCCACACCACCCATCTGGCCTCCCCCTGGCAAGTGGCACATGGATCCCTGCTTCAAGCGTGCACAATCTGACATCACAGGGAGGAGATGGGGGAGGGGACATACCACCTAGGTGGGGGGAGGAGTTTATCTTAAAAATATTCCAACAAATCAGCACTTCCAGTGGAAATGTTAATGTGTAGATGTGAACTATATACCACTCCTAGTGAAGTGAGCCGGAAATTTGGGTTGATATATATAGTAGGAGATAGAAGAGGTGGGAATATATGGAATGAATGAGAATCACATAACTCCATGACGCCAAGTGAAGTGAGCCAGAAGCTATGACTATCAGGCTATTCCAATACACCCACCCAGGTGGTAAGGCAGTTCTTTTCCTAGTTGACTACATGCTGTAATTCTTCACCAAAATGGAGAGGCAGGAGGCATGAGTAGAGAAAAGGAAGTAGTTTATTGGCAACTGATTACCGGGTGGGATCACAAGAGAGGGACAATCATATATATACAAGCTACTACTTTACTATGGACAAGAGGAATAACTACTGTAACAGCTACACTGTAAGAGCGTCTGGTTTCTATTTTTCTACCTCCCTATAAGAGGGAAACTCTATGGTAGAGAATACAAAATGGATCAATCGACTGTAACAGCTACGCTGTAAGATCGTCTTACTTATCTACAGATATCTACTTCTAACCCCGAGGTGCACCTCTCCCTAAAACTTGGGTTTTTAGAATTACAGTCATTCCAATACTACAAGAAGAGTCTATGTGGAAGATGATCGTCAGTTGGTGCATGTAACTTTCTCTGTTGGCGAAAGAAATGTGGAAACACTCCACTGGTTTCCAAGTGAAATACAGAACCTTGGTGGGAAAGCTAAAGATGAAGAGAGGATTTAACAGACCATGGGTCCTCGGCTACACCCCACCTCTCTAGGGTTGCCAGAAAGGAATACAAGATCCGGCTACAGTCTGCTTCTAGACTGCCCGGAAAGAATAGGTGATGCAAGCCACTTGGCCACAATCCGCTTCTGGATTGCCAAGTGAAGGGATCAAGGAGAAGAAGAACCAACCAATAGTCCACTTCTGGACTGAAGATGTACTCTAAGCTGACGAACACACCGGATCGGGAGAATCGGAACCTCTGGACCACTCTTGGACTCCAGGCAAGCACTCCCTCTGGACTGAAGACACACGCTGGCTGACGCTCCCACTGGATCAGGACCTCTGGACCACTCTGGGACTCCAGGCAACCACTCTTTCTCTGGGCGTCGAAGTGCGTTGGTCTTCTGAGTTCCAAGGCCGGATGAGCCAAGGCACTCACCAAAACAATAAAACGTACGTCGAACTGTGACCAACTTGGAGTCCATGGCCGGACGAGCCAGAACACACTAAAACAATAAACCAAATGTCACTTGGGGAACTGACACTGACGAGTCTAACGGTACTCTGCTGTGGAAAGAAAACAAGAAAATGGACGGCAGACTTCTGCACTGGGTCAAGCCGTACTGGGGAAACTGTGAGAGGAAAATAACAAATGGGACGATGCAACTTTGAGGCGACTGTGGTACGGCTCTTCTCGGGTTGACTGTTGTCTGCTTCTGGATGCACTGGAGGATGATTCTTGAAGAATGGGTGACGTCTGACAGGGTTGCACTGGGGTGAAGTGATTCCGAAGACAGTTGAAGACTGATTCTGATTGTTATTCAGCACCGAAATGCTGGCACACAGCAATGCAAAACAGTTTTGACATTCAATAATGTTCGAGAATGACTAATAACATAGGGGAATGCAAACAGAGTCTCAAATTCTGTGTAGTGGTCAATAACTATATAGTCTCAGTGTCTGGACCACAGTAAATATACAGGCAGCTTATCATACAGATTTAACCCTAGCTGTGGTGGACCTAACTCTAATGGGGTCCCTTCTAGCTAAATTGGGTTCTCCTGTTACTGTGGAAACACTACAGTGAGGAATTGGCTCTTGGGAAGGCAATACCAAAGATGGGTGACCGGGCCCCTTTAACACTGGAGGGCTTATGTGGCTAGCTAGGCTCCTATTAAATCTGGGGTCGCTCCTATCGCTGGGCCACTAACACAGCTGTAGGCCTAAATAGCTAGCTACTGGTCCTGGGCCTTGTGGTACCCCTACTTTATTACTATTGGGCCCGGTGCCTTCACTTGGCTGGGCCTCGTGCCCTAGTACTGCTAGGCTGGCTTGCCTTAACTGGTTAGGCCGGGGTAGCCCTTTACTACGGCTGGGCTGGCTTACCCTAACTTGTTAGGCTGGGATAGCCCTTTACTACTACTGGGCTGGCTTGCCCTAACTTGTTAGGCTGGGATAGCCCCTTACTACTGCTGGGCTGGCTTGCCCTAACCCACTAGGCCGGGGTAGCCCTTTACTAATACTGGGCTGGCTTGCCCTAACTTGCTAGGCCTGGCCCCTACTCACTGCTAGGGCCTGGTGCCCAGGAAAGTCATTTAGGGGTAAGCCAGGTGCGTGGGGACCCCTAAGAAAACCTGCGACTCCTATGACGAGCTTCATGCACCCTGTCCTTGCTTAATGGACGCTTCGCCTGGCCACTGCTGGCCAGCCGAATTAAAAAAAAAAAAAACACTTTTTTTGCTTCCCCGACGTTATGTGCCTGTGCACTTGTGCTGTAGGCAGACTGTGTGGAGGAGGTTTCAGGAGTCTGTGCTGGTGTGGTGGACCATTACCTGGTGCGTGCTGCACGCATTCTCTCAGCCTGGTTGAGAGGATAACGGATAAGATGCCATGTATCAAGCAATTTTCGGCAAGGAAGTTATTAAGCAAGCATGGCATCTAGGAGAAGACAGAGCTGGTAAGATAAACTTTTTTTTGCTTTGAGAAAAAAACGGACCACGACTGGCAAAGTGTGCGTTTACTTGAAATTTTGGATTTTTATATTAAGATTTTGTTTGAGCTCCAGCAGGAAACATGCTTTTAGATGCAGAATTATTTAAACGGATGGCATAGCACTATAGCAGCTTTGCTGTTGCGTGAGTTATTTAAAAAAAAAAAACAGTGAATTTACTAATACAACAACTTTGTATTCTGGGAACATGCTTTAAGAACAAGAGTGCCGGAAGATGGTAAAGCTGAGGGGCTGAGAATCAAAGGGCACTTATGAGGGTGCAAAGGGCACTTTTTCTATACTAGTTCTTGCCATGCAGAAATAAAAGTGGAGTGCTACCGCCCTTCCCCCGGTTCTGGCACATATGTTTAAAAGCGGAGTCAAATGAATGGCATAACGCTGCAGTGGTCTTTCTTCTACTTGAGTCATCCAAAAATAGTTAATTTAACAAGTTAAACCTAAAGAGATGGTGTTTTATGCTCAGTGATTTCACTTTGTTTTGGGGATAAGTGTCCTCATAAAAGCACAAGATTAAATAAGTAGCATGGAGTCGCTCCTTTGGTCTGACCTCCTTTAATCTTTCAGTGGGCTGCTCATTTGGAGCACGGTTACTGAGGTTGATTAGTGGCTTTTTCTTTTGAATTTCTTCTATGGAACTGCAGTCACTAGATAGGAAGCCCAGTGCTTCACCTGTCAAGGCTTCATCAAGGGATGGATGAAACAGACAAGTTACTGTAAATCGTCTCATAAAAGTGACATCACATGACTGACAGGTTACACTTTGTGTCAGTGAAATTATTTACAATTTTCAAAACAAATTAATACAAAAGACAAAGTACAAAAAACCTTTACATAATAGAAAACCTTTACATCTTATATAAAATGCTGTCCCAGCTGTCAAACAAATAGGTTCCACTTCATAACAGCGAAAATGGTATTAATGATAAAAAACGTTTTTGTAATTTCAGTACCAGCTAATGGAACAAGCATTTATGAATGTTTTTTCCTGGCTTGTTGATCTATGGTACAACCCTTAAGGGGAGCAGAAAATCACAAAAGTTAAAACTGGACGTGGCTTTCAGTTTGATATAAAAGTAAAATGGAATATGGTTTATGAGGTTTCTTTTTAGTAAAAAGCTTAAAGGATTTTTTATAAACACTTTGAGAAAGTAATATTAGAATTCCTTGGGTGTTTCTGGAGAAAATAGCATATTTTCTTCCATTTAAAAAATGATAGAACTGAGTATTTAACAGTACTTGGGTTTAAACAAAGGACAGATTGATGAGCACAGTATGTAGGCATGTTGCAGTCGGTGGTTTGACTATTAGGTGGGCTCTGCTCCACTACCCTTCCATAAAATGGTAGGCAGTGTAGCACAGTGGTTAAAGGCTCTGAGCTGCAAACCTGAGACCTGGGTTTGAATCCCACAGCCCCCACTTGCATACTGTGTGACCCTGAGCAAGTCACTTAACTTTCTTGTGCTCCCAGGTCGCACCTGTAAACAAGGTTTCAGCTTAGTGTGTCTCTCCTGGTAAAGAAAAAAAACTGTTTCCTGAGCTTCCTCCTGAAGCTCCCTCCTCAACTTCCACTCGTGTCTCTGGTACTGGAGTTGTAAACCCTGATGAACAGATCCGAGGAGGGCACCTTGTTTATTCCTCTCAGAAACTTCTATGTCTCTATAATGACCCCTCTCTCCCTCCTAGTCTCCAGTGATGTTACTGAGGGACAAACTGTGGAGCCCAATGCACAAAGCCTAAGTGGCGTACAAGGGTGGGCAACACGCATAACGAAGGGCATATGTGTGAGTGGGCAGCATGGCACACTCCAGGAGGCATGCAAGAACCATGCATGCGGACACATGTAGGCAATCCATGCACTGTGTGTCCAAAGGGCATGGCCACGTAGCATCATGTGCAGTACCCCCGAATGTGCATTCATGAAGCCAGGTATGACAGCCAGGCACAGGTGTGAGGTGCATATACTTGCAGCAGGTAGAGGGCTTCCTTAAGCAGCTTCACACCCATGGCATGTAGTGGTTTCCAGACAGATCAGGATGCTGTAGAAGGAGAAGGATGATGCAAAACTGTCTGTCCCACCATGGGCACACATGGGACACCCAACAAGCACCATGATGGGGAATTCCGGTATGTGCACAGTCACATAGGTGTGGGACTGATATGGATGGTACAGCTCTCTGCCAAGCGAGCAGCACCTGGGCAATTCTGAACTGTCATCAACAGAGGCACCAACATGGCAGCAACACCCATCCCATAGGCCACACAGGCAGGATCCCAATACAATTGTACTCCCAGTGCACAACACACACACCGCCCACTCCACATGGAGTCCCCCATACATACCCCAAGTCCCTCCCATGAAGCCCCCTCGAATGCCCCAAGGCCCTCCCAAATGTGCCACACCCACCCACAGCTGTGGGCGAACCACTGTCCTGGAGACAACAACGACACAGGGATAGGAAAATAAAAACTTTAATGAACAACATAGCACTAAAACAACATAATGATGGTGGGCAACATCTGCCAAGGTACCGAACTTGGTAACTAGCTCTATGTTGCATTGACAAATGCTACCCTCTCTGGCCCCGCCCACACCGTGGACCCACCCACATCATGCCCCCTCACCTTGCTACCCCTATGATTTTGCTGAAATGACACCCCTGTCCTTATTCAGGCTAATAGTCTAGGTGTCATAGACTGGGTAACCCACTTTTTCATTTCTCATGTTCCCCAGCCTGTGAGAGGCGCAATAAGAAATCCCAATTTCTAGCCCTTCTAAGTGGGGGGGAGGGTTATTTCTATTTGCCCTTAATGTACAGGTTCTATCTCCTATAATCCCTCTAGTTCTCCCCTCTCCGAGTGTCCCTTTCCCCTTCGCTCTCTGGGACATCTGCTTTGAACCTGATCCATCTGGTCCATCTGTTCACAAAGAGGGGGGGTCTGGCATTGATCTTATGTATCAGTTCCTACATTTCTTGTATCTCACCTATTATCTCAAACCACTGTCTCAGTGTGGGTGATTCTGGTGAAAGCCACCTCCTTCTGACAGCTTTGTGGGTAGCCGTCTCCAGAATATTCCAGAGGTATACTTGGTCCCTACCCCACACCCCTGTCGGAACCAGACCCAGCACCAGGTGTTTTACTGTTAGTGTTTCTATGAGAGAGAAAACAGTCCCAACAGCCTCTGTTATTCTCTGCCCAAATCTGGTAAGGGCCGGACAGTTTCCCAGTATGTGCAGGTGACTCGCCTGTTCTTCCCCACACTCCCTCCAGCATTTTGGTCTATGCGCGTTGTGCCATTTGTTTTTTTACCACCGGGGTAATGAAAAACCTTGTTCGGATCTTCCATTCAAATTCTTTCCATTTCTGGGCATAGGTAGTTTTGTGGGCTTGTGTATGAATGTTTTCCCATTCTTTTTCAGTGAGGGGTTCCCCAAACTCTCTTTCCCATCTGCTCTTGATGGGGGCAGTATGTTCCCTTCCTAAGTCTCTGAGGGCCCCGTAGATAACTGATATAAGGCCTTTATTCTTCTGGAGTGTCAGTATATCTCTTATGATACCTTGGATTGCTAGAAGTTCCCATCCCGGGCCATACTGTCCCTGTAGTTCTTGAATATGGGTGCGAGTTTAAAAATATCTAAAGTGATCAGTTTGCCTTAATTGGAATGATGTTTTAAGGTCTGCAAAGTCCCTGATCTCTGCCCCATCTAAAAATTGTCCATAAGTCTTCAAACCCAGTCTACCCCATCTCCGAAAAGTAAGGTCCTGTCTAGCTGGGCCAAACTCCCCGTCCCAGGCAAACCATTGATAAGTCCACATGTGCCCTTGAATTTTGTGCTTAACCCAAATTCTTTGTACTGCTTCTATAGTATTTTGAACTGATTTCAAGGTAGCTCCCTTGCACTTAGGCCCTATAGCAAGGTTCCTCATGATGGCACCCTCAGTGGAGACCAAGAAGAATGCTGAGGACACCCACAAGGGAGACCCACAGAAGGATGGCAAGGGACACCACAGGGGAAGGAAACAGCTTCTGATAGGGGACTCAATTGTTAGAGGGGTAGACCTGGGGAAGGGAGAGGAGAGGGAAGTAGGGTGCCTGCCTGGTGCCATGGCTTGGAGGGACAAGAAGCGAATCCTCAGGATTGCAGAAGCAGCATCACAGGAGAGGGAACTAGATATCATTGTCCACCTTGGGACAAATGACCTAGCTAGGCATGGGATCAGTGCAGTGCAGGATGAAATTGTGGAGTTGAGGAGGGGCCTCAGAGAGGTAGCAAGCACAGTTACCTTCTCAGAGGTGCTGCCAGTCCATGGCAGGGGTGAGGCTAGGGTACTACACACCATGCAGTTTAATGAATGGTTGCAAAACTGGTGCCGAGCACAGGGCTTTGGCTTCATTGGGGACTGGGGGTACACCTGGAGAGATGACGGTTTATACTGGCACGATGGTCTGCATCTGTCCATGAAGGGAACCAAGATCCTAAGTGACAGGTTTAAATGCTTCCTTGGCAAGCTTTTAAACTAGCCATGGGTGGAGGTGCTAATAAGAGGCAGAAAATTTCAAGCCTCCCCCCACAAAACATGGTGGGTAGTAAGGTAAACACTGAGGTATAGTGCTCAACAGAGGGCAGGACAGGGGTAAATGGAAAAATAGACAAGGGCAAAAGGAGCAGGCATGGGGGGAAAAAAGGATAAAGCCAACATTAAATGGAGAGCAATGAGCACCAATGCCCGTAGTCTGGGAAACAAGCTTCCTGAGCTAGTAGCCTTGATGGAAGATGAACACTTGGATATTGTGGCAGTCACAGAAACATGGTACACAGAGAACCATGACTGGGATGTCAACATACCGGGGTACACAGTCTACAGAAGGGACAGGGAAAGGAAAAGAGGAGGTGGAGTAGCTCTATACATAAGGGAAGGGATCAAAGCTACAGCACTAAAAAGTAACGGGGGAGGACAAGAGGCACTCTGGGTCACCTTGGAGATAGGGAATGGCATCACAATCCGCACAGGGGTTGTATACAGACCCCCATCTCAAGGGGAGGAAATGGACAAGAAAATGATAGAGGACATTCTCAAAATAGCTGAAAAAGGGGAGATACTGTTAATGGGGGACCTGAATATGCCAGATGTTAACTGGATGACATGTACTGCAGCCACATCCAAGAGCAGGGTCATTCTCGATGCCCTGCAGGGGGCAGGCCTTAGACAGTTAGTGTTGGAACCCACTCGGGAGGAAGCAATACTAGACCATGTACTCTCAAATGGAGAGAGGATCTCAAATTTAGAAGTCGGTAGACATTTGGGAACAAGCAACCACTGCACAGTGTGCTTCACAATAAGCACAACCATGGAGACAAGCCATACAAAAACAAGCATACTGGACTTTAGAAGGGCTGACTTTGGCAAAATGGATGAATACCTGTGGAATACACTAGCAAATGGGCAAAAAGGAGGGGTGGAAGAACAATGCAGAAAAATCAAAACTGCCATCATAGAGGCAACAAACCTTTGTGTGAAACAGATAAAGAAAACAAAGCGGAGTAAAAAAACACTATGGTTCTCAAAAGAGGTGGCAGGGAAGGTTAAGGAGAAAAAGGCTGCATTCAAAAAGTATAAGGCATCACAGAAGGAGCACAACAAGGAACTGTATCAATTAAAGCAGAAAGAAGTGGGGAAGGCAATCAGAATAGAAAAAGTCCAAACTGAGGAAAAAAATAGCCAAGTCAGTTAAGAAGGGGGATAAAACCTTTTATAAGTACATTAGGGAGCATAGAAAGGTTAAGGGAGGAATAGTGAAGATTAATAAGGGAGAGGGAGGTGGACAGAGGAGACAGTGAAAGGCATAGATACTGAATGAATACTTTTGCTCAGTATTCACAAAAGAAGATGAGGAGGAGTTACCTAAACCAGACAATAGAAGCACTCTGGGTAGGGGGGTTGACACCAGTCCATTTACAGAAGAAAGAGTCCTAAAAGAACTCCTAAAACTCAATGTGGACAAAGCAATGGGGCCTGATGGGATTCACCCCAGAATCCTAAAAGAACTAAGGGAGGACCTAGTGACACCACTGACCACACTTTTTAACAAATCATGGGAGGATGGGGTGGTACCTGAAGACTGGAGGAGGGCAGATGTGATTCCCTTCACAAAAGTGGGAGCAAGGCAGAAGCAGGAAACTACAGACCTGTAAGTTTGACCTCAGTGGTAGGGAAAATGATGGAATCACTTCTGAAAGAAAAATTGTTGAGTACCTAGAGACCAGCGGGGCACAGGATCCAAAGCAGCATGGATTTACAGCAGGAAGGTCATGTCAGACAGTCTAATAGATTTCTTTGACTGGGTGACAAAAGTAATAGACCAGGGAGGGCTGTGGATATGGCCTACCTAGACTTGTAGGGCATTTGACACAGTCCGCACAAAGATTAATAATCAAGTTAGCCAGTTTGGGAGTGGGTGCCAGGGTGGTAGCCTGGGTTGCAAACTGGCTGCACATGGAGACACAGAAGGTAATAGTGAGTAGCACGCATTCCGAAGAAGGGGTCACTAGTGAGTACTCAGGGTCAGTACTGGGTCCAGTCCTCTTTAACATCTTTATAGGTGACATTGCAGAGGGTCTGGAGGGAAAGGTATGCCTCTTTGTAGATGATACAAAGATCTGTAACAGAGTTGATACACAAGGGGGGGTAGAAAGGATGAGAAGGGACTTGGTAAGGTTGGAGGAATGGTCAGACATATGGCAATTTAGATTCAATGCAAAGACGTGCAAAGTAATGCACCTGGGAAACAAAAACCCAGGAGAAGAGTACACAATAGCAGGGGATGTACTAACAACAACAAAAATGGAAAGGGACTTGGGGTAGTCATATCGGATGATCTAAAGGTGGGTAAGCAATGTGAGAAGTCAGTGAGGAGAGCCAGGGGATACTGGGATGCATAGGAAGGGGCATCACAAGTAGAAAAAGGAAGTGGTTATCCTCTGTACAGACACTTGGTGAGACCCCATCTGGAGTACTGTGTGCAGTTTTGGAGACTCAATACGCAAGGACATAGACAGGATGGAAGCAGTCCAGAGGAGGCAACTAAAATGGTGCAGGGTCTGCATCAGAAATCATATGAAGAGAGACTTAGAGAGCTTAATATGTATGCCCTTGATGAAAGGAGGGACAGGGGGGACATGATAGAAATGTTCAAGTACCTCAAGGGAATCAACAAAGTCCAGGAGGGTAGCATCTTTCAGAAAAAGAGATGTGTAAGAACAAGGGGATACAATTTAAAGATAGAGGAGCAGCTCAGGGGTAATGTGAAGAAATATTTTTCAGAGAGAGTGGTGGATGCGTGGAACTGCCTTCCTGGGGAGGTTGTTGGGGCTAAAACAGTGGGGGAATTCAAACATGCATGGGACAGACACAAGGCAATTGTAGTGGGGGTGGCAGGAAGTAGGCTGTTGGTTAACTAGAATCTGCAGCTTATCCAGTAGGTAGGGAAATGGGCAGACTGGGTGGGCCAAGTGGTCCTTATCTGCCGTCAAAGTCTAAGTTTCTATAGTGGGGTGAATACTCTGGCCAGCAATGGGGCCCCCTCAGTGTCTTCTTTTTCAGTTGCCTTCCAAATTGCCTGATAATTTGGTATTCCCCACAACAAAACGTTCTTTAATTGTGCAGCTAGGTAGTAGTCCTTTAGGTTTGGGACTGCTCTGCCCCCCATGGTTTGTTAGACTGCATTATCTGGCTTTTTATTCTTGGCTTTCTATTTTCCCAGATGAATCTCATCAGCATTCGTTGCCAGATCTTAAATTGTACCTGATAAATTTTAATAGGAAGGCACTGATAGAGGTAAAGAAACCTAGGTAAACTATTCCTGGAAATTGCTTCTGTCCTGGAGTAAAAGGGTAATCTGAGGAGCTCCCATTTTGTAATATCTTACTTAATTTGCCCCACGAAAGGATCAAAGTTTTCTGAGAGGAGGCGAGTTAAGTTTTTAGGTATATATGTCCCTAAGTATTTTATTTTAGGGGAATTCAACTTTAAACGGAGTAGTTCTTTTATCTTAAGGGAGGGGTTGTAATAAAACTTTAGGATTTCCGTTTTGTTTTTATTTAGTGCGTACCCAGATAGACATCCAAATTTGTTTAGTAGATCCCACACCTTGGGCAAGGATTCTTCTGGCGTTGTTATATAGAGCAGAACATCATCTTCATATAAGGAAATTTTTTGTTCTTCCCTCCCTGTTAGCAGTCCCTTAATTTCCTGGTTTTCTCTTATTGCCTGTGCAAGGGGCTCAATATATACTGCAAATAACAATGGTGATAGGGGGCATCCTTGTCTGGTACCCATCCCCAGTGTAAATCTTTGTGAGATCCCCCCATTTATTCTAACATAATCTTGTGGGGCCATATACAGGGCTTTAACTGCAGCCAAAAAGTTTCCCAAGAAATCCAACCTCTGTAGCTCTGCAAACAAGACGTTCCAGTCAACCCTGTCGAATGCCTTCTCGGCATCTAGCCCAAGAAAGCATGCAGGGGTGCAGTGTCTGTGAACAAGGTCAATTATATTTAGTGTCCTTCTGACCTCCTCCTGAGCCTGTCTCCCCTCCATGAAACCTGTCTGATCTAATTTTATGATCTGGGACAGCAGTGGATTAACCCTTTTTGCCAAAATGGCCATAAAGATCTTATAGTCTACGTTCAACAGAGATATGGTTCTATGTGAACTGCATTCTTTGGGATCCTTCCCTTCTTTAGGTATAACTGTTGTAGTGGTATAGTTCCAAGATAGGGGGACAGGCTCTCCCTCTGACCAGATCAGGTTATAGACATTCCGCAGCAGTGGGTCCATCTCCGAGGCAAAATTTTTGTAGCACTTCCCACTGAATCCGTCAGGTCCAGGGCACTTACCTGGTTTTAGGTTCTTTATTGGGTCTGTATCTCCAAGGTGGAGATTGGGGCCATCAGGATCTGCTGCTGGACCTCATTTAATCTAGGCAACCCCAGGTCATTCAGGAAGGCCAATGTCTGTTCCACGGGTGCCCCCTTCCCCGCCCTATATAGGGTCTTATAGTAGCTGACAAATGAGTGTGTTATTTGCTCCAATTTCTGCTTCAGAGCGCCAGAGTGTGGGTCCCTAATCACAGTTATCATGGCCAAAGCGGCCCTTTGTCTGAGGTGGTATGCTAGATGTTTAGCTGCCCTAGCTCCCCTCTCATAGTAAGTTTGTTTTAGGTAGTGCACGGCTCTTTCAGTTCCTATTTTACTCAGTTTTTGTATCTTACTTTTGATAGCCTTAATTTCTACATCCCTTTCTCTATTCCTGAGTTCTTTCTGTTGTGTTTCCTGAGTCCGTAATTGCTCTGTGAGGCTTTGCATCTGCTTTATTCTCTCTCTCTTTCTGTATGCGGCCAGGGAAATCAACTTTGCTCTGACCATAGTCTTTATTGTGTCCTATAAAATCTCGGGGGTTGTTTCTGGTTTGTCATTAAATTCCATAGTTTGTTTTATCACCTGCTGTATCTCCTCTTTTGCTGCCTCTTCCCTTAGTAGGCTTATGTTCAGCCTCCAGTGGGTGGGTTTCTTTGGGAGGTGCAGCTCTTGCTCCAAAAAAATTGGTTGATGGTCTGATATTGTGACTGTACCTGCCCACATTGATTGAATGAGGGAGAGACCCTTACCATATGTAAGAAATCTATCTAATCTGGAGTACATCTTATGTCTACTTGAGTAGAATGTGTACTCCTTTGCTGTGGGATATTTTTCCCTTCAAATGTCTAGCAGTCCACTATCTCCCATCAGTCTGGCAAAGTGAGCTGCTGCCCTCCTCTCTTGGATTGGGATATTTGAGGTGGAGTCTAGTCTTCTGTTTAGTATTAAATTCCATTCCCCCCCAGCCACTACCACTTCCTTGGCCTTCTGGGCTATTAGCTGAACTAAGGTCGAGAAGAAGGAGGAGGATGGAGACCCAGGCGGTGCATATACGTTAACCAATGTGATCCAGATATCCTGGACCTTCCCCACAACTATAAAATAACATGCCTCAGGGTCGGCCACCACCTCCTCCTCCTCAATGGGGAGATTCCTTGACAACAAGGTCACCACACCTCTCTTCCTCCCTTTTGCTAGGGAGGCCTGGTAAAGGACGTGGAAGCCCCTTGTTTTAAGCTTGACAGCCTCAGTGCGGACAAATGTGTTTCCTGCAGGAAATTGATTTCACATTTTTGGTCTCTAATACATTTTTGTATTTGCTTCCTTTTAATGGGGTGGGTAATCCCATTGACGTTGTAAGATAACATTTTCATTGTGATTGTAGCCACTTTTAGTCATTAAGTGGGGCTATTGATTATAAGCGACTTCCCGACCCCGATCCTACTCTGAATACCAACATATCACTTCTTACCAGATCTGTACCTGTTTCTGTGTCGGGCTGTACACTGCCCCTCATTCAGTCTAAACAATACTGTACCCTTTCTTTTCACTATGGAAAAGTGCCTGTAACTTATTTGTAACAGCGTATACAAAGCAGAGTTCAACCTGGTACTCCTTACAATTTAAATCAGTACAACAATACCAACCGTCTCCACAAGAGGGGAGTATAACCATACAAAACTTAGTAACCTGTTGTCCAACTTTTAAAACTCAAGCTGGACAGTTGAACTGAGTACAGCTTTTTGTTGCTGCACTAAGGGGGTTCCCCTTTGTTGTTTCCCTCAGCATGGTAGAGGGGAGAGTCATGCTCCACGAACACCAACAGAGGCAGAAAAAAGTTCTATCCTCATAGGAGGAGCAGTGGAGTCTAAAAAAATAACACCAACTCTCCAACTGCATTCCTCCCCAGTACCAACCTTTGTTAGTTTGTTGAGGGAGAGCCCAGTTTGTCAAGCTCTGACTTCCCTGGTCAGCAGGGAGATCAGTTTTCCCACTGAGCATAGTCCCATCTGGGACATTTAACCCTTGTTGGAGTTTGGGTCTAAACCATCTGTTGGAGAATTTATTGGGACTTAGCCCTGCCCCATGGTATAAGGCCGGCGTCAGCGGCATCAGCAAAACCCATTTCCATATAAATGTTCCTTTTAACAACTCCATCTTGCCCCTCAAGTGTTTGTCTAGAGGTAGGGAGTACTATTCAATTATAAAATTCTGCTGTTGAACTGGTGTCAGCCCCCCTCTGCATATTAATGCATCCACTCTATAGATCTCCTTTAGTTTCTAATGAAGCGCCCTATCTGTTTACTGTACATGCCATCATTTGTAATCAAAAGATTTAGATTTATGTTCCCCCATCCAACCTCCCAGCCAGTCTGCTTATTGGCAGCACATTTATTCTCTTTCAGGTTAGGTCTCTTTCTGCAGTTGGCTCTTTTCAGCCGAATTAGCCAGTGATCAACCGTGAGGTGTCTTTAGGATCATGTCTGATGTTCAGTGAACACAGAAGAATGAGCATAGGAAAATTCACCTCCAGAGACCTGAGCCATCAGTTTTTCAGTGTCCTTCTGAGGCGCAGTGCCTCAGTGACTTCAGGCCTGGGGGGTACAGATCAGAACTGAGTTGCGCTGTTTTGGTGTTTCCCGGCCTTTCCAACCCCTCTAACCCCAGATCACCCTCCCAACCCCTGCATTTCACATCCCTTTTACAGTATCTTATGTGGGTGTAGTAATGTTCCATTGGGGGGATGGGGTTCCAATTAGCGTCGAGGACGCACAAAATCCTGGGTTGTTCAGGTGGATGGAGCAGTTGTGGAATGTCCCTGGTTGTTTCTTTCTCTTGCCAGGATGGTGTTAATTTGGACTGCTGAACTGTATGGTTTGAGAGTTGAACATATATCGGCTCGTAGAGTGGAGGTGCAGGGACCATCATGCTGCTGAGTGGGGGGAGAGCCCTTTCAAGCCACTGCCCATGCCGAATGGATAAGTTCTTTCTCAAGTCTCTCTTTTATCAGGTGTGGGACAGCGGTTCCAGTACTTTCTAGATACTGCGAAGCAGCCAACAAGTCCTCAAATATTTTGGTGCCTCCTTCCATCTCTGTGTGCAGTCGGACCAGATAGAGTATTTGAGCCTTTGGGTTTTTGGCTCAAAGCTGCTTCGTGATGGGCCACATAGCTTTTCTGTTCTCCTGCATCAGGTTAGTGTAGTTGTTATCAACCTGTATTCGATGGTCTCCATATTTAATGGCACTCCTTCTCCAGGCAAGCCTTAATATTTCTTCTTTAGCTGAGTATGAGGTGAGCTTTGCCACAAAGGATCATGATCTAGCCCCTGGGTTGGTCAGCTTGCGAACTAGCGAGTGGTGAGCCCTGTCCATAGATAGATTGAAGTCCTTGGGAAGATTCAGGGCCTCTCCAATCACACTTTGTAGAAAAGAAATCGGGTCTGTAGCACCGTCCTCTGAGCCCTCTGGAATTCCATATATACAGATATTTTGGTGATGACTCCTGCCCTCTAAGTCATCTAGTTTGTTTGTTAGTTCTCATTCTCTAGCCAGTAGGAACAGGAAAAGTCGGTCATGGTGAACTGCCTGCTCCGTGACATTCGTTAGGCAGATTTTGATCTGGTCCACCCTGTGCTCTATTTTATGTATTTCTGCTTTAAGTTCAGTTAAGGTAGTGTCTGTTTTTTGAATGGTCTTAGCTGTTTGCATGATAGAAGACACCGGCTGTGAGCAATCATCCTCCGCTGAGGCGGCCACCTCCATCTCCGATTCATCTCCCGCAGCGTCTGGTATAGAATCCCTTTTTTCTTGCTGGAGCATGTTGTAGAGCTTTTGTACAGGGGTCTCTGAGTTCTTGCTGAGGAGTACCTTCAATCAAATCCCTTTAGCAGGGGATTGCATGCTGATTTTTGGTGGATGGCGATAGATTTCTGTGAGGGCGAGATGGAGCTCTGAAACTAAGCTGCCATGTTGCTGCTGACATCGCTGAAAGTCCCTCGATCAAATTCAGTTTGAGGGAGGCCTGAGGTTTGTTCCAGTAAGTCAGCATGAGCCAGCTGAAAGTAATTTTGCCTTATTTGGATGCAACTGGAGTTTCAAGAGAAATATAGCTGGATACTCTTAGATTATGTAAACTGGAGACTTTGCAGAATGAGTCAGGTATATATTGTGGTGCATCATGCCTAACAGATCTGTAGGACCACAAATAAAGGTTTTTGAGTCATCTGGTAGTGAGGGAAGGCCAACCAAAAGATGCATAGAGAGTGCAGTGGTGGGGTCTTGCAGGCAGCCCAATGATGAATCTCAGTACCTTATGATAAAGGACATCCAGTTTGGCAAGCTTAACCCACATAAAGCTCTCAAATGGTTTAAAATGCTTGCCCCTAGGTTTTAGTAGTGTAAAAAAGTGCCATAGACGCTGTTGGCTATATTTGTGAATTCTTGTTGCACAGTGTCACCATTGTTCTCTAGATCTCTGAGGAGACATTTAAACCTTGAGACTGTAACATGTTTGTTCTTTTGCGGAACTGAGGTTTGTCTTTGAATTTGCTGATTTCTGTTATCTCCATTGTTGTCGATTTTGTCTGTCGAATTTGAGAACAGCGAAATTGAACAATGGAAGTTGATTATGGATGATCCAGCCCCACAGCTCTGAACAGGGATCTTCAAATCTTCAGCAATACTGGGCACTTTGATTCTGATAGAAAAAAGGACTTGAGAGCTTCAGAGAGAGAGAGTCAGTGTTCGTTCAGCTGTAGGAAAAAGTGACAGCCATCAAGAAGTCACACTGCCAAGGATATGATGAAATTCTACATTGACAAATTTACAGAATTATTTCAAACATTCTGCTCTTACAGGGTAGATGTGGAAGTAGCTGAATATTTTGTTAATATATTTAATGTCCTTGGGTAAGCAATCACAGGCAGGTTTTGAAAAATTGTTCACATTGTGAGTGCCACTGTAGACACCAAAGCATTCTCTTGAAAGTCTGTCTTTGATTTTCTTGAAAACATTGTTTTGCCCTTTGTGAGCAGCCCCTCCAAAGTTTGTATTAGTATTGTCAGCACCAAATGCAATCATTGTTTGGGCCAGGCCATGGTCATCCATGAAAGAGGAGACAAAATCAGCCAGTATATCAAACGTTTCTCCTCATACTGAAGCAGAATCACAAATTCTGTTGCATATGCCCGAAAAACAAGAAAAATATTGCACTACAATTGGGATAAATTTAATACTATTGTGTATTGATGCATCCACACACAGAAAGAAACCCGGAAACGTTGAGATCATTGAATGCTTGTTCGTTATGTAAGGAGCAGGAAACCACACTTGCTTCAGTTTCTGTACAAACAGTAGGGAATTTTGGATCAAACATCCTCTTAATTAACTTTGACATGCACTCCATGAACCGGAAACTTTGATTATGCTGTGCAATATGATAGACAAATGTAGCTTCAGCTGGGGCTGTGTTAAGTTGCTGCAGACCTGGATCTCGAGTAGGAAAAAAAGGTTGCTGCTGAGGAGCTTGATGTTATTGCAGACATACTTGTCTTGTGCTTCTTTGTTTGTGAATGATCCATAATATCTGAATGGCCACCATCAGCAACTGAGAAAGTTGAGCGGCATAAAGAACAGTTGACTTCAAGCCTATTTTTGTCCTTTGTCTTCAGAAATGGAAATTCTTCCTGAAGGGTGAAATTAAAACTACACTTTGAGGACAGATTTTCTAGGCAATGCTTGGAAGAGGAGCAGACTATGCTATGAAAGGCTTTGTATGCCCCTCTTTCAAAACTGATTTTACCACTTGGCTGGGGGGGCTGCAACATGGCTGCGCAGCTGCCCTGCTGCACAGAACGCTGAACCGAACGGGAGCACTTTGCCTTTAGTCCTTTTTAAAGTTTGCTGAGTAGTCTGTAAATTAAACTTCTACTACTTGCTGCAGGAGAATTTGTTTTAATTCTCAGTAATTGCTGTATTTTATATGTTCATCGCTAACGGCTTGTGCTGCTCTCTTGCTGCTCGCTGTTTGGGCGTCTGAAACGTCTTCTTATTTTAACATAAGAAAGCCGTTATGTATTTGAGGTCTAAGTTTGATGAATGAAACCCACTTTATTTTTGCGTTTTCACTTGAGGATAAGGGTTTTATGTTAACAAGTAAAATCATCAAACCACAACTCCTTATTGTTTATTGTGCTGGGCTTGGAGCTGTTGAGCCCAGTGGGCCCTGATTTACCGGCTGGTAACCGCAGCTTTTGCCTTGGGGAAGAATGACTGGTGATGCGATGTCCAGAGGAAAAACGGAGCTTCAATATTGCTGCAGTGCTGTGTGCAGCTGGTAAATCTATTTTCCCTTTTTCAAAGGTATGCCAGTGTTACCTAGGGACTGGGAGCTACAGGGGTCTTAATTGCGAATCTTGAGGTTATTGCGCTTAGTGGAACGCTTCTCTTTCGATTTATTCATAGGTGCCTTCCAGTATGCTTTGGAGCTGGAGTGAGTGGAGTCCTGGAGGAGGCAAACTCTGGAAACACGGGATCAATGGTCGTCTAATGATTTCCTGTTAAAGAAAATGAGTGGAAGGACTTGTGAGGATAAAGTGGAAGGTAACTGGATGTTTAAACCTTGTTGTCGGGCTGGTACATTGCGGGGGGACTCCCAAGTAGGAGAAAAAGTGTTAAGTAGCATATCATTGCTGAATTAATCCTGCTGTGTGATTGAGGTTGCTATCAAGTGACTTTGCAGCAACTCCAGATCTTGGATATGGACATGGAGTAAAACATTTTTTAGAGGTGCTATGTTTCAGATGTTTTAGAGGTTTGTTTGTTGGCTAAATAAGAGTACTGAGGTGCACTTTTTGATAAATCTGGGAAGCCATGCTGCTATTCCTCAGTGGACCTTTCCTAAAACTGAGTATTCTGTAGGTCTCCTGATTAATAGTGCTTTAAATATTCCTCCCACGAACTAAAAATGAACAAACTCCTGAATCTAAAGGAGCCATGTGTTTCTTTGGATTTTTCATATTTCTAACTTGCTTTGCTGTGAGGATAGTGTGTACTGTTTGATTATTGCTTTGAACATTGTTCCAATTAAGGAAAGATTATTTGAGGCATTCAAGCCTGGTGAAGAGAGCTTGGCTAAGAGTTCCCGAAGTTTAAATTAATAATTTTAAAGGTCAATAGTCAATCCTTTATTAACCCAGTACTGATGAACAGGGAATATGATACATGATATTAATATAAAATCAGAATTTGAGAATTTGAGAACATGTACTGAGACATTCTAGGTGTTTTAGGTCTGACTATGTATTTTTAGTTCAGGTAGTAACATTTGCTATTGAGCCTTAGAATTGTCCCATGACCATTTGGTAGCAGGCGGGACAAATCTACCCAGTATGAGTGGCCCCACCAGTGGCATGGAGTCCCACTGTGCACCTCAGGAGTAGTCAGTGGGTGCAGCTGGAGTAGGAGTAATCAGTGGAGGATGGAGTGGCATGAGTCACATGGTGCCCCAGTGGATGTGCTTCAAGGCTGATGTGTCCAATTGGTTATCAGGGAGGTGCAGATGTGATACTGTGTAGATGGTTGGGACTGAATTGTGACACGGAGTCCTGCTGTATGCCCAACAGTGGCCAACAGGTGTAGTTGGACGAAGGGCAAGCCATGGGCACGGAGCAGTATGCACTGCATGGTGCCCTAATGGACATGTCCTCAATGCCAGCAGGCCCTACTGGCTTCTTGTTAGGTTTGGCATGGACACCGTGTGATCAGATGGGACTCCTCTTGAAATACAGTTTCGCTAAATACTGTACCTCTGGTATGGCCAACGGGAGTGGTCAGATAGGAAGAGGTCTGCAGGGTATGGAGCAGCTGAGCTGCACAATACCTTTAATGGTTGCACTATTATTTCAGTGTATCTATTTGGCTACCGAGTTGATACTAATGGGACAGGATGTGGATGGGTGGATAAACTGTTGGGATAGATCGGACTGCTATGTTTGCGTTAGGTTTAATGGCTTTTTTTTTTGCTCATAGGAATGTTGGTTTGGGCCTATTATTAATCTGAACACAGGATTCATTTACTTGATTCCTTGTTACTGCTTTCATACATTATTTATAAAACATACATGTTATGCATTATGATGTATTTTGTACTATATAGTATGTTCAATGATATTGAATCTCTGTATTGTGCTTTGTATGAGATGTCTGTATTTGTTAAAATATTGTAATGGCTTTTTAACCAAACAAGAAACTTTACTACTACTACTACTACTTGGCTTAGGTAATTTGTTATACAATGTATACGGTACTACAGATCCAACCCTGATATTGTCACCCAAATAAAAACAAGGGTCCGAGATAATGCTGTTGCTCAAGGTTTTCTGCACATATCTACCTGAACACAGTCTAGTTGGTACAGGCCGCACTGGGTCATGATGTCGCACGCTTAATAGCGTCGGCATTATGGCGGACCGACCTTCACGCTCCCGAGTTGGACCCCCAGAGTTGAGAATCAGAGCCCCCCACAGAACAAAGACATATGCCTCATGGCATAAATCGCGCAGTGCGATTGTGCCATGCGGCAATATGTTTTGCGACATAATGACCCTGTGCCGATACAGGCAGATCAAATTAAGTTACTCACTTGAATATTACCTGATTTACTTATCAAATCCTTGAGCACGGAGAATCATCACAAGGTTCAGGATGGAGCTTTATAGTTAGCATTGTATCAACTGTAGACAAAAACAACCCGGACGTTTAACAGCATTCTGTAGATGCGGGACTGAGGTAGCAGATGATCTTAAATATATTACTTTATTCTGTCCACTATACCATCAGAAAAGAGGTTATTGGCTAGGACCACTTCTGGCAAATTATAATTTATCTGAGGAACAGATTATTTGTGAATTATGTAACTCACATACCCTGTTAGTTTTATAGTACATAGACTGTCTGCTTTTTTAAAGTCCCTGAGACTGGAATTGTCTAATTTTTATTCTGCTATACTAACTGGTAGTACCTGATAATAACTCCTTTTTTTGCCAAGGTTGGCTCTTTTTCCTAACTATTTGTTAGACTATGAGATTACAGATATAATACTTTGATTGGGATGTAGGTAACCAGACCCGAACCCGGATAAATTGGGTAAGTCCCATTTAACTCCTGATGCAGGATTTCTAAAAGACGAAAACTTACTGACTGCTAAACTACGTTTTTTTTTGTCCTTAATATTGTCTGGACAGTAGCACCTTTGGGAGTGAGGTGTGCTTCCATTTTCCCTTTTCCACTTTGATAACCCCCCTTGGGAAGGGCTTCCAAGGGCTACCGCTTACCCCCAGACAGAGCTGAATGATTGGTGTAGACACAAGAGCCTGGTGGGCAGTGCGGGATCTGTGGCAGATGACATTCTATGTGGTGTTTTTTTTTGTGCTTTTTCTCCCACCCTCAAATGTTGTGAAGCTAGTGCATCTAACTCAGGATGCATCAGAGAGGCGACGTCCCCCTCCCTTACCACTGACTCCAGCCTGCACCACATCCCATGGTCACCAAGGTGGAGGTACTGCACTGGAGACCAGCAACCTTCCCTCCCCAGGGAAAGTGAGTGTCCTCTGGGATGCCAAATCATCCTCTCCTGGCTGGCCCGCAAATGACCCAGGCTCATTCCTGAACCTGGGTCACTGTTATTATGAAAGGTTGCACTACTCTTGTGCCGGGGGGGGGTTCTGGGTTACATTTCTCATTTTCTAAATCTCTTGCTTTGCTGAAGAGATGGAGGGAACTGTGTGCCACACAAGACAGTTTTTTAAGCTCAGAAAAAACATACATTTCACCTCAGGAGAGTCAGCAACAGTCAATAACTCTCTTTTCTCTTTAATTTCACTCTTCCTCAGGAATCTTTTTCTCTGATGGGAATTCACCCATTGTGGGGCAATTACTTGATGGCCATTGCCATGATTTCCAAGAATTTTTAGATGTTTAACCTTTTGGAAACAAGAACTATCAGAGAGGTCTCAGGCACAATGCGCCTGGCAGGCAGCTCCCTTCAGCCCCATGGAACTGCTGCAGCTCTCCAGTTATAGCTAGTTGATTCATTCCCTTTGGAACTCTGGGGTAGACCAGCTGACCCAGGCTGCTCAAGACTTATGAGGACAATCCTTTTCAGGCTTTGTAGACCTTCCATGGAACCTGAGATTCTAGAGGGCTACACTTCAGGCCTATTTACACAGCCGCTTGGGCACCAGCTCTGATTGGCTCCATTCTTGCCCCAACCTCCCACTCTACTCTGATATTGTACTGAAATGGCCCTTCTCAGCGCTGATGCAAGCTTCACTGGGAAGGGGACATGAGTCCAAAAAGCAATTGGTTTCTTTGCAATGTCTTGTTCGAGGCATCATGGGAGGGCAGAGGAAGATGGTGGGGTATCAGAGCAAACAGTGCAGTCTGTACACATGGCTGCTTACACCACTTGCATGGGAACACATCGCTAGCTTGGCAGTGGCTCAGGAACAGGCAAAAACATTGACTTATTGTGATAGGGTAAGTGTCCACATTGCCACATTTGCATGGCAGCAAACTGAGCACTCGGGTTGCTGCAGTGCAAGTGTGGCTGTGTAAACAGGCCTTTAGTTCTCCACTTAAGCCAACAACAACATCATGGTGGTGACAGTCACTTAAATGTATAGAAAATATCACAGCTGGTAGAGTCCTCAAGGGGCACTGCCCTGCAGGTGGATAAGCCAGACTAGGCTCACCCCAGGGTGCTAAGGGAAGATGGCACTGGTGATAGTAATGCCCACAGCCAGGACTTCGGTTAACTCAAATTTGGGAGTATTTGACTTCCAAAAATAAGGCAGAAACTTCCAAAATAAAGGAAGTGGAAGTCATTGACTTACAAATATCAAAAACAAAATTGGATGACTTCCAAAATTGGAGGTATGGAAACAAAGAAATTATGGATTTTTCTAAAATGAACTGTATTTTACCACTTATGTTTATAATAACATCCATTAATGTATCTTTCCTGAAGTACTGGCTTTCAAATTGTAGCATCTGGAAAGTATTTTGACTTCCATATTTTGACAGTCATGGAAGTATTAGACTTTGAAAAAGAAGATGGCGGCAGCTGTGCTGGGCTAGCCATCTGTCCGTCGACCTGTCTGCTCGTTTCCTAGTTTTTAGCTTTGTTTCACGTTAGTTTCCCACTTCGCTATATCGTTACATCACTTAGTTTTGTGGTGTCCTGTTATTTTAATTTGCTCTTGTTATTTTTAACCTTTGTAGTTTTGGGGGTCCAAATCGTGGTTAGCCTGCGTGGGTCTGGGTAAGCTCAACGGCTGGTAATTTGTGTAGCGGGCTGTATTAGGGGTGAAGCCCGGCTAGAATGGATAAAGTGGCTTATGGGAAGTTGTGCTTGGATCCCTGCCTACTTATTCTTGCGGTCGCTTGTTGGAAGCTATTTGACTGTGCCCTGCTTGCTCTCTCGACTGTTCTTGGAGTTAAAGGGGGTGAATGCTCCTTTGACTGTTCTTAGGAGTTGGGGGGTGAATGCCTCCTGTCTTAACCGGATGGTTTGTGGAGTATCTGTGGGGCGCTACCTGTCTGTATTTCCTCCTGCTCCCTGGATCTTTAATTGGTAGATTATTTGCCTGGTTTGTCTGTTTTGCACTGGAGGATTGGACTGGGATTCTTGGCAGTGATTTGGATTTTCTGGCACTGAAGTTTTACCCCGGTCCTATTTCGGAGGTTGGATGTGAGACTTTCCTATCTCTGGAGTTTATATACTCTTTCCTTTCTGGCAGACGAATCAGCCGAATTCTGACTTCATTTTTGATCTGATTGACCGGGCCTATGAGGGGCCTCGAGGGGCTGGTGTCCTCCACAGTGGTGGGGGTGGGGCCGGTTGGAGGACTTGGCCTGTTATTCCCCCCTCCTAGGCTACCGGGGCAGCCCACTGGGGGGTGGACTTGTCCCTGAGCCGTAGTGGTGGGTCTCTGGCCTGACTGGACTATCCCCTTAATACTGCTGGAAGAATTCCTATGGCCCAGTAAGGGTCTTAACATCTCCAAATGAAGAACTGAAGATCCCTGCCTGATCTCTGGATGTCAGTGGACCTGGTACAGTGAACCCCTACATTTAGTTATTTTTTAGACTGTGGGAGGTTGGAGAACAGCCAGCTTGATCTCCCCCTCTGCAAGTACTTTTTCTTTGACTTTATGTATTTATGGAAGTTATTTGAGCAGTGAGAGGGCTCAGTTTCTTTCTGTGAATTTTCCCTTCTGTAAGAGATTTGTGAGAGACTTCTCTGTGGGGAATCTGTCAACTAACTTCAAAAACTGAGTGCCGGCACTGGGCAGTGTGAGTCCTCAGTGCTAAAGTGCTATAGTATTGTTAGGTGGCCCAGGTTGTGAGAGGACTGGTGGGCCAACTTAATTTATTTTAATTCTTTTCTGTTTTTATTTTATTTTATGTGATAGGGAGGTTAGGTTTGATTATTAGTTATGTATTTTAGTTATTAGTTTTGCTTTGAAGTTGTTTGGTTATTTAATTGGGAGGGAGGGTCGAGAAAAGGTTTGGCTGTGACTTGGGGTTTTATTTTTTTTATTTAGCTACTATAATTAGCTAGTTAGACTGGTGTTAGCTAGTTATGTGGGGATTGTGGAATAAATGCCAGTCTGGGTTCCCCTTCCGTTGTGCACTATTTAGCCTCCGCTCTTCATGCCCTCCGCCCTTTCTACCTCCCCTCCATTGGATTTTTCTACCTACCAACATTGTCGGGCTCTAGGTATTGCCCATAGGAGGGGTGGGGGGGTGAACAACGGAGGATGGAGGAGCGGGGTGCTCCCATTGGGTTTGCTAAGTTCAGAAGATGCCTTGGGGCAAAATGGAGTCTAGAGCATGGGCCTCCATGTCTAGTCCCCATACCCAAGGGCACCATCGTTGCTGATGGGCTGGTGGTCGGGGCATCCCAGGAGTTCAGTCTGACTTGGGCGGTGTTGTGCAATGCCAGATCTGCCAGGAACAAGACTGCAGTGATTGCGGATCTTGTCGGTTTGGCAGATCTGGCTTGCATCACCGAGACCTGGCTGGACGATAATGCAGGCCCCATATTGAGGTCACTGCCCAGCCGGGTATGTGGTGATACACCACCCGAGATCGGACCGCAGGGGAGGGGGGGTTACGGTCTGTTTTAAGACTGAATTGGAGCTCACCAGTGTTCCAGTTGAGGTGACCAGCTCATTTGTATGTGTTGTAGTAGCAGGTGCAGGCTATAGAATAGTTCTCATCTCCCTGCAGATCTAACCCATATGCTATGGTCATGTGAAAAAAATTACTCCCTTTTGGCATAGCATTCAGAATAGGTTGGATCCATTACTTATGCTAACAGATAGCTTCAACTTAGAAATCTGTATTATAGGGGATTACACATCACTACCAGGGTGTAATCAGAGGGCCCATATGGCACTAATTTCAGCATGTGCTAAAAAAGTAATATTGAGACATTGGTTAGATTCGGCCACTCCTAGCTACCTAGAATGGTTCAAGGAAATTATGTTCGCCCTACAAGCTGAGTGTACCATAGCTGGACTTTCAAACTGCATAGGCAAATACAAACAAAGATAGGAACCACTTCATACCCTACTTTTAATCTATTAGATTCTAGTCATCTATGACCAGCTTTTCTGGCAGGATTTTTTCCAAGGAGAGTCCCACTAACCTTGACCCCTTTTATTTTCATTTTCCTCCCCTGTATTATTGTACAATACACTCTTATCCCTTTTTTTCTTTTTTTTTTCCTGAGGCAACCATTATCATAATAAATAATAACTGGTGGCAGACGTGGGCGAGGGGGGATGGAGGGCGGAGGGAGAGCAAACAAACAATTTTATTTAATTAAATCCTCTTCATACTAGAATGATCTCTTTTATTTTTGCACTGTCTTCATCTTTGGTTAGAAATGTATTATCTGTATTCAATTGCTAATCTCCATCTGTGGTTTAACTGGATTCATGTTACAATGTTTGTTTGCAAAAACACAATAAAGCATACTAAATCAGAAAAAAAAAGAATAGTTCTCCTCTATTGTCCACCCGGTGATGGGAAGCTGTTCCTTAAGGAAGTGGCGGATTTCGTCGTCGATATGGCATTTGAGTCACCCAGGCTGATGGTCCTGGGTGACTTTAATGCCTGTATCGACGATGAACTCTTGCAATTTGGACAACACTTCCTCCAGTTGATGATTTCACTGGGCCTGTCATAGGTGGTTACCACTGCTACTCATAAAGGTGGCCATTCTCTTGCCCTGGTTTTCCTCCTGGGGATCGGGACCTCAGACGTGGGGGGTGGAACCAGTCGGTTGGTCTGATCACTTCACGGTGAGGTTTAATTTTGGCATCCCCCCTTGTAGGCTGTCCCTTGTGGTGATGGTCAAGTTCCGACCTTTACGGAATATTACTCCCGATGGCCTAGCTGCGGTCCTTGACCTATCTGAACTTCCTGTGGATTGCAATGATCCTGAAGCCTTGGTTTTGGCTTATAATATTGCTATCACCTCAGCTTTGGATACTATTGCACCAGTCTGTGTGCAGCCTCTCTCTCTTCACCCCTGGGCTCCATGGTTTGATGGAGTCTTGAGGGAGTTGAAACGTTTAGGTCGCAGGTTACAACGTTGTTGGTGGAAATGTGGCCTGCATGCTGACCACCTTAGACTCTTAGAACATTATCAGTTCTATCAGTCAGAAATTTCCTATAAGAAGGCAGAGTTCTTGTCCAGGGAAGTTTATGCAGCTCAGAACCGACCAGCTCAGCACTTCAGAACTGCGGACAGACTGTGCAACCCAGCCCGTATGCAGCTCTGGAGAGCCTTTTCACAATTACAATGTGATGAGCTTGTGCGGTTCTTTGCTGATAAGGTGGCTGACATTAGGTCGGAGATCCTTTCGACACATTCTATGCGAGTTGTGGAGGATCAGGGCCTGGTCACTGTCCCTCCGTTCTTCTTCTGGAGTACTTTCGACCATCTGGAAGTCATGGATGTTATGCGGATTGTCCAGGGGATGCGTCCTACATGCTTTAGTTTAGACTCGGGTCCGACTTCCCTAATTATGGGTTGTGGTGATCTTATCGGCCCGGTTCTGGCACAGATAGTCTGGTGCTCCCTTGTCTCTGGTGTCTATCCCTGTTCCTTCAAAGAGGCAGTAGTGACACCGTTGTTGAAGAAAGTTTCTTTGGACCCAGACTCTCTTGCAAACTACAGGCCGATCTCGAACCGCCCGTTTTTGGGGAAAGTGATTGAGAAAGTAGTGGTTGCACAACTGGAAAACCATTTGACCATCCATAACATCTACGAACCTCTCCAATCTGGTTTCCAGAAGAGGCATAGTACCGAGACTGTGCTGGTTCAGGTGCTTAATGATCTCCTGATGGCGAGAGACCAGAGAAAATGATCCATTTTGGTACTTTTAGATCTGTCATCAGCGTTTGACACCATTGACCATGGTGTTCTGCTTGAGCATCTGAAATTCATCTGTGGACTCTTGGGATTGGTCTACAGATGATTTACATCGTACCTCACTGGAAGATCTCAGAGGGTAGTGTCGGGGTTTTTTTCCTCTGATTCGATCCCTCTGTCATGTGGGGTCCCTCAGGGCTCAGTGCTGTCCCCCATGTTGTTTGCAGTGTATATGCTTCCCCTCGGAGACATTGTAAGGTGGTATGGGCTGAGGTTTCATTGCTATGCTGGTGATACCCAGCTATATCTGTCTTTTGCTCCCGACCAGGAAGGAGCAGTCTCAGTATTTAATAACTGTCTCGAAGAAATCCAAGTGTGGATGAGGTCCAGTTGGTTGGGGTTGAACCCTGCGAAGACAGAGGTGATGGTTTTGGATCCAGGTCATCGGATAGGGGGGCTGGGGCAGGCTGTCCCCTGGGATTATTCCTAGGGGATGCTGAGCTCCAGGCCTCTGAACAGGTGCGAGACCTGGGGGTGTTGTTAGACCCGGGGCTGACACTTGGTGCTCAGGTGTCAGCCATTGTAAAGTCTTATTTTTACCATCTTAGAAACATCACCAAGAATAAGCACCTTGTTCCGTCTGTAGACCTGCCTACATTGATCTATGCCTTTGTGACCTCATGCCTAGATTACTGCAACTCACTTTACTTTGGGCTACAGGGGCTTGATATCTGTCGCTTGCAGATGGTGCAGAACTCAGCAGCCCGGTTGTTGATGGGGATTTCGAGATCTTCCCATATTACGCCGGTGCTGTGGGATATGCACTGGCTGCCTGTTCAGTGGCAGATCTCCTTTAAAGTCGGGTTACTGACATATAAAGTCCTACATGGACTGGGCCCTGACTACCTGAAAGAGCTTCTGATTCCTTATCTCCCTGAGTGACCACTCCGCTCAGCCAATGAGGGGTTGCTAGAGATTCCGAGGGCGACTTTAAAATCTGCGGGAACCGGGCATTTATGTTCATGGTCCCGACCCTCTGGAATTCTCTACCCGTCGGATTAGGGAGTGCGACTGTGGGGGAGGGGGTGGGGGTTCAAGCAGGCTTTAAAAACGTTTTTGTGGAATAAAGTTTTTAATGATGGTGTTGGCTGACAAGTGTGTATTTATAGCTGTGCTGATATTTTGTTTTGTTTTGTTTTATATGTTTTAATTGGTTTTATAGTTATGCGCCTTGGTTATGAAAGGCGCATTATACAGTAAATAAAGAATTATTATTATAATTATTATTTATTATTCCACTAAAAATAAATTAACTGAACCCCTGCCCATAACTGACCTGTTCAGTGACTTCTTGGCAACAGGGAAAGTGCCAGTAGATTGGAGATCAGCAGATGTTGTCCCTATCCATAAAAATGGGCCCAGGGATGAACTAGGAAACTATAGGCCAGTCAGCCAGGGGCGCCATTTAGTGTCGCAGTGTCGCATTCAGACCCTAAGAAAATTTATGACTCCATGACAGAGCTATGCACCCCTGTCCTTTGTTTAATGGATCGCCACTGGCCGCTGCTGGCCAGCCGAATTAAAAAAAACACTTTTTGCTTCCCGACGTTATGTGCCTGTGCACTTGTGCTGTAGGCAGACTGTGTGGAGGAGGTTTCAGGAGTCTGTGCTGGTGTGGTGGACCATTACCTGGTGCGTGCTGCACGATTCTCTCAGCCTGGTTGAGAGGATAACGGATAAGATGCCATGTATCAAGCAATTTTCGCAAGGAAGTTATACAAGCATGGCATCTAGGAGAAGACAGAGCTGGTAAGATAAACTTTTTTGCTTTGAGAAAAAACGGACCACGACTGGCAAAGTGTGCGCTTACTTGAAATTTTGGATTTTATATTAAGATTTTGTTTGAGCTCCAGCAGGAAACATGCTTTTAGATGCAGAATTATTTAAACGGATGGCATAGCACTATAGCAGCTTTGTTGTTGCGTGAGTTATTTAAAAAAAACAGTGAATTTAATACAACAACTTTGTATTCTGGGGAACATGCTTTAAGAACAAGAGTGCTGGAAGATGGTAAAGCTGAGGGGCTGAGAATCAAAAGGCACTTATGAGGGTACAAGGGCACTTTTTCTATACTAGTTCTTGCCATGCAGAAATAAAAAGTGGAGTGGCTACCGCCTTTCCGCGCCCCCCCCCCCCGGTTCTGGCACATATGTTTAAGAAGCGGAGTCCAAATGAATGGCATAACGCTGCAGTGGTCTTTCTTCTACTTGAGTCATCCAAAAAATAGTTAATTTAACAAGTTAAACCTAAAGAGATGGTGTTTTATGCTCAGTGATTTCACTTTGTTTTGGGGATAAGTGTCCTCATAAAAGCACAAGATTAAATAAGTAGCATGGAGTACGCTCCTTTCGGTCTGACCTCCATTAATCTTTCGAGTGGGCTGCTCATTTGGGAGCACCGGTTACTGAGGTTGATTCGTGGCTTTTTCTTTTTGAATTTCTTCTATGGAACTGCAGTCACTAGATAGGAAGCCCAGTGCTTCACCTGTCAAGGCTTCATCAAGGGATGGGGAAACAGACAAGTTACTGTAAATCGCCCTACAAAAGTGACATCACATGACTGACAAGGTTACACTTTGTGTCAGTGAAATTATTTACAATTTTCAAAACAAATTAATACAAAAGACAAAGTACAAAAACCTTTACATAATAGAAAACCTTTACATCTTATATAAAATGCTGTCCCACGCTGTCAAACAAATAGGTTCCACTTCATAACAGCGAAAATGGTATTAATGATAAAAAACGTTTTTGTAATTTCAGTACCAGCTAATGGAACAAGCATTTATGAATGTTTTTTCCTGGCTTGTTGATCTATGGTACAACCCTTAAGGGGAGCAGAAAATCACAAAAGTTAAAACTGGATGTGGCTTTCAGTTTGATATAAAAATAAAATGGAATATGGTTTATGAGGTTTCTTTTTAGTAAAAAGCTTAAAGGATTTTTTATAAACACTTTGAGAAAGTAATATTAGAATTCCTTGGGTGTTTCTGGAGAAAATAGCATATTTTCTTCCATTTAAAAAAAAAAATGATAGAATTGAGTATTTAACAGTACTTGGGTTTAAACAAAGGACAGATTGATGAGCACAGTATGTAGGCATGTTGCAGTCGGTGGTTTGACTATTAGGTGGGCTCTGCTCCACTACCCCTTCCATAAAATGGTAGGCAGTGTAGCACAGTGGTTAAAGGCTCTGAGCTGCAAACCTGGAGACCTGGGTTTGAATCCCACAGCCCCCACTTGCATACTGTGTGACCCTGAGCAAGTCACTTAACTTTCTTATGCTCCCAGGTCGCACCTGTAAACAAGGTTTCAGCTTAGTGTGTCTCTCCTGGTAAAGAAAAAAAACTGTTTCCTGAGCTTCCTCCTGAAGCTCCCTCCTCAACTTCCACTCGTGTCTCTGGTACTGGAGTTGTAAACCCTGATGAACAGATCCGAGGAGGGCACCTTGTTTATTCCTCTCAGAAACTTCTATGTCTCTATAATGACCCTCTCTCCTCCTAGTCTCCAGTGATGTTACTGAGGGACAAACCAGGGCCCAATGCACAAAGCCTAAGTGGCGTGCACAAGGGTGGGCAACACGCATACCAAAGGGCATATGTGTGAGTGGCGAGCATGGCACACCCAGGAGGCATGCAAGAACCATGCATGCGGACACATGTAGGCAATCCATGCACTGTGTATCCAAAGGGCGTGGCCACATAGCATCATGTGCAGTACCCCCGAATGTGCATTCATGAAGCCAGGTATGACAGCCAGGCACAGGTGTGAGGTGCATATACTTGCAGCAGGTAGAGGGCTTCCTTAAGCAGCTTCACACCATGGCATGTAGTGGTTTCCAGACAGATCAGGATGCTGTAGAAGGAGAAGGATGATGCAAAACTGTCTGTCCCACCATGGGCACACATGGGACACCCAACAAGCACCATGATGGGGAATTCCCGGTATGTGCACAGTCACATAGGTGTAGGACTGATATGGATGGTACAGCTCTCTGCCAAGGCGAGCAGCACCTGGGCAATTCTGAACTGCCATCAACAGAGGCACCAACATGGCAGCAACACCCATCCCACATAGGCCACACAGGCAGGATCCCAATACAATTGTACTCCCAGTGCACAACACACACACTGCCCACTCCACATGGAGTCCCCCATACATACCCCAAGTCCCTCCCATGAAGCCCCCTCGAATGCCCCAAGGCCCTCCCAAATGTGCCACACCCACCCACAGCTATGGGCGAACCACTGTCCTGGAGACAACAACGACACAGGGATAGGAAAATAAAAACTTTAATGAACAACATAGCACTAAAACAACATAATGATGGTGGGCAACATCTGCCAAGGTACCGAACTTGGTAACTAGCTCTATGTTGCATTGACAAATGCTACCCTCTCTGGCCCCGCCCACACCGTGGCCCCACCCACATCATGCCCCTCACCTTGCTACCCCTATGATTTTGCTGAAATGACACCCCTGCAGTCAGCTTGACGTCCATAGTAGGCAAGCTCATGGAAACCATCCTGAAGGAAAGTCTGATAGAGTTCCTGGAGGCAAATAGACTCCAGTACAGCAGACAACATGGTTTGTGTTGGGGAGGTTTTGTCAAACCAGTTTGATAGACTTCTTTGACCGGGTCACGAAGGCTGTTGATAGGGAACAAATGGTAGGCATGCTGTACGTGGAGTTTAGCAAGTCCTTCAACCTGGTCCCATACAGCAGACTAGAAAAGAAGCTGGGATCAAAGGGGTTGGGGACAAAATGGGTGAGAAAACTGACTGGGGGAAAAGGACAAATTGGGTAGTGGTTGATGGGGAGTATGGTACTCATAAATAAGGGATGTGTCAAATGGTGTTCCGTAGACCTCAGTGCTTGGACCACTGCTATTCAATTGTAGCCCAGGTGCCATGTGCCCGTGGGCTACTACCCCTGCTTGTTGACTACCACACAGGTTGAAGGGCCTGGGTTCTGTTGCGATGGTGATTGGGGGTTCTATCCCAGAATAAAAGTAAAATAGCACAGAGCCTTCACCCAGAGTAGGATAACAATGGGCCATGTGTCTGTTTAGTACAACCCCCTGGGATGCTGTACCTACCCACCTCCCCTTCCTGTCACCCCACACACCGATTACCATGTCATTTACCAATACTGTAAAACACATATACTTAATAGCTGTAGCTAATAATATGCTCACAACTCAGAAATTTCCAAGAACAAAACGCAGTTTTATTTTTTTAGGGGAGGTAAAGAGAAGGTGTACCTGGACAAAGGATGGCTGTTAGGGAGGGAAAAAAAAATAGGTCAACAGGACCTGTAAGCCAGAACATCAATATTGCCCACCCCCACTGGTACCAGTGCACACCCCATGTCCTAGCTGTACTGACTGGGTACCCAGATTTAATGCAGGCCTGCTAGATGCTGTGGGTTGGCTGGAGTTGAGGCCCTTGAAGTAATTCTTTCTAACATGCTAGCAGTTTTAAATTTTACTCCCCTTTGGCAGGGCAAGGTAGCCCGTGACATGGGTGTTGGTGATTGAGTGCTTGCAATAACGGCAACTCAATCCCGGCGGATGTCATGTCGGCTGCCACCGAGGTAGGGTGACTGGATGGGGTGGGTTGGTGCATATAGTGAAGGGATGTCGTTACATGTACATGCGCGGTGGTGGGTGGGAGCGAACATGTTCAGTGAGGGGCAGGAGGGGTTCTGAGGGATGGTGCCATGGTGGGCTGCTGAGTTGACCCCGTGGCATAGTGAGTGAGTTCATGGCTTGGGTGAGCAGGCTGCTGGGTTCAGGTCCGGGCACAGGTGGTTTTTGTTGCGCCCAGCCCCAATTTTTTTTAACGTTTTGCACCCCCCCCCGGCATTGAGAATCCTTAAATAGGTGGGTGTGGAGGGCACAGCCCCCCCACATAAAACATTAAAATGCAAGTCCCCGGCACCGTTTTGCTGTGTGCTGGGGAGTTAGAGTGCCGAAACTGATTTTCGGTGTTCTGACTTCACTATAACACCGATCGCCTTTCGGCAGTTGCCGTTATGACATGGAACCCATTGCAAGCCCTGGGTTAGTCATGGTCCTGCAGACTGGAACTCAGCTACTGGCACAGGAGGTTCGGGCAATCCAGGAACGACCACTCCAAAGGGCAGCAAGAAAAGGGGCAGGGACTGCTGGTCTGGAAGATGAAACAATGGCTAGCAGCAGGTCGACCCTTAGACTTGCTTGAAGACTCTTGCAGCTCGTCACCTTCTGACTTGCTTGAAGATTCCTTCAGCTTGTCTCCTTCAGCCCACCAAACAGACCAGATTATGGAGCCAAGATGCAAGGCCTACTAGGCCACAAGGAACCCAGACCCAGGAGTGACCCCACGGTCCGGCTCCCCTAATGGGTCCAGAGTGCCCTAGAATGCAGGCATGTACCTGTGGCCCCCTGCAGCCAAGTTTGCCTCACTTGATAGGGGTTTGCAGTTTCCCTACCTGGCTCCAAGTTACGGCTGTGAAGAGTTTCAGTTTTCACCTTTCTCCTGGGCAGGAACAAACAGCTTCAGTGTGCAGCAACAAGTTTTCCGATTTCCACCTTGCCAGTGGCTTTTGGCTAGTGACTTACAGTACAGTCTCTGGATTTGACCTCCACCTTTCTACAGCTGGTTTTCAGTGCAACAGCAGGCTTCTGAACACTGGATACTTGCAAACCCTTTTCCTCCAAGGTCCTCAGATTCAGGCACAGTGCCAGCTTTAGCTCTGGCACACATACAGTTCTAAACCACCCTTTTCACTGGCTGAGAGTTTTTCCACACTGCTGCAGGCTCACTACAAACACTGACTCGACGAACCACCAGGTGCTTCCACCAAATGTCTTGGATTTTTAGCTGTAACACCACAGTTCTTTTAGCCAGAACAAACTCCTCCTTCCTTTTCCTGGTTAATTGACCAATAAAGTCTTGAAACATGTCTCCTGCCTTGTCCATCACACAGCCTGAGCCCTTCTTGACTCGATCAGAGCCCAGACCAGACTGCCTAAACTGCCCAGAGTCCCTGGAGTTTCACAAGAAAAATCCCGCTTCTGATTGGATAGATCCTGCTGGCAATCACAAATATTAATAGTCATTAACCCAGCTCGATTATTGATTGGCAAATGGGTTTTGGCACCTGGAATAAGGTTCACACCTCTTTCATAAAGCAGTTCACCAGTCTTTGGGGTCCCTAAAAGCCTGATTGGCTGTTCATAGGGGTCAGAGTACTAAACATGGCTGCCATTGTACACAGTTTAACACAGTTCATCAGCAGTCCCCACATTAACGTGCCCTTGCAGCCAAACAAAACAGCTTTCACAATTTCCCCATTGTCCAAAAGCAGACTCTGTCCCCTGTTTAGCGACTGCACATTTATAAATTAGCTCCCTCTGTTTTTTCCATTGCTTTCTTTGAGCTACATAGTCCCCCTGGAGCAGCAACAGCCTCATCAATATTCATAAGGGCTCATTAATATTCAATATCACTCCCCGTTCTAAGCGCTTATAGGTTCTCCTACACAAGCTACAGCAGCCACTTCTTAGCCACCTCCTTCAGGTGTCTGACCCCATGTAACTTATTTTGGAGGTCAAGGCCTCCAGGGAGGCGATTGGTAAGCCACAGTAGAAGCAAGAAGATGGTCTGGTGCCACTGTGCATGCGCAAAGTCTGTTTTTGCTCTGCTGGCCCCAAATGGCTAAAAATGCTAGCGGGAGCTGGGTGGGGACCCAAGGAGCTCAGGACCCGGGGACTGGCGGTGAACTAGGCAGCAGGGGAATGGGCAGCACCCTGGACAGCAGGTAAGTCCCACCCGAAGGGAGGGGGGTTACATAATATATTCATTAGAGATACAGGAAAGGGCATCAAAGGTAAGATATACCTTTTTGCAGATGACTCCAAGCTCTGTGGCAGGGTTGATTGTGAGCAGAGGATTAGAGATTTGAGGGAAGATTTGAAAACACTGGAAAGGTGGTCAGGAATCAGGAAACTACTGGGCTTCACTGCAAAGAAGTACAAGATTATGCATGTTTGGAGGAAGAACCAGAGGGTGGAATACCCATTGTGGGAGGGGGCACTGTCACGCTGTTGGAGGCGAAGGACCTTGGGGTGTAGCAATCACAAGCTTCCTCAAGCCAATGGCACAGTTCAGTAAGGCAGTGGGGAAAGCAAACAGGATGCCAGGATGTGTAGGTAAGGGGATTGGCAGCAGGCATAGTAAAGTCGCACTACATCTCTAATTTGTAATATATTTGTGATTTTGTATGCTTTGTATTCCTGGACTGCTGCATTTCATTGGGACGCCGCTCGTTAGCAGCTGGAACTTTGTTTGGATTTTGAGCTCTGTGTCTGTCTTTCCCCTCGCTGGTGTTTGCTGCCCTCCCCATGGGCTACCTGCTCGCTAGCCCTCCCAGATTGCTGAAGTACACGGTGTGAGAGGCCGTGTCGAATTTAATCTATTCCAGCTGGAGCTGGAGGAGTGAGTGGGGGGAGCAACGTCGATGTGGAGGGGTGGGAGGATTTATAATGTAAGCGACGGGGCCGTAATGGCAGCTTTGTATTCCTGGACTGCTGTGATTATTGGGACGCCACTCGTTAGCGGCTGGAACTTTGTTTGGATTTTGAGCTCTGTGCCTGTCTTTCCCCTCGCTGGTGTTTGCTGCCCTCCCAGCGGCCACCTGCTCACTAGCCCTCCCAGATTGCTGAAGTACACGGCGTGAGAGGCCGTGTCGAATTTAATCTATTCCAGCTGGAGCTGGAGGAGTGAGTGGGGGGAGCAACGTTGATGTGGAGGTGGCGGGGAGGATTTCATATAAGTAAGCGCTGGCTCGCAAGCTGAAGGGCCAGGAGTGGCGCGAAAGCTACTCAGTGCTGGAATTCCCCTGTTCTGGGATGAGAGGAGGGAAGCGGGTTAGTTTATTGAAGGTTTTAATTGTATTAAATAGGTTTGTTTATGATAGGAACGTCTAAATTGTTTTGAGTTTTTGTATTAATAATTTAGCTGTCTGTTAGTTTATGTAATTGGAAATGTGTAGGGGGTTTGCAGGGGGACTTGTGGGGGCTAGGATCATCTATGGGAACTCACAGCTACATGCTTTGAGTCCCTTTGTCCCTCTTCCAGTGTCTGATACTATTTTCAGATGCTGTAGGGAAGTCGGGATTGTAAGGGATCGTTCTGCCTGTTGGCTGTGGGATGACCAGGAGCTGGTTGATGGAAGAATAGAGGTGGTTAGGTCCAGAAGATGCCCTGGATTATTTAGGGCATATAGGAGAAGCCAGACATGGTTGGTGCCCATTCCCAGGGAGACCACCAGACCGAGTGGTCAGGTAACCCGAGGGGCTGCACCACCCTCTATGTCTCTGACAGCGATGCTGTGCAATGCCAGGTCGATCAGAAACAAGACGGCAACTATTGCTGCCTTGATTTCATCGGTCGACCTGGCTTGCATCACGGAGACCTGGGTGGGAGATGATGCCTGCCCTGTTTTTGAGGCTGCAGTCCCCCCAGGGTATACCGTGGTGCACTGCCCCAGAGAAAATCGCAGGGGTGGCGGTGTAGCCATTTGCTTTAGATCTAGCCTGACCTTCACCGTGCACCCGGTGGGAACCCCAAGTTCATTTGAGTGTGTGGCCATTCGTGGAGGACTCGGCATGGGCTGCAGGATCCTCCTCATCTATCGCCCTCCTGGCCCGATGGGGGGTTTCCTGCAGGAATTTGCCGAGTTTGTTGCCGGTGAAACATTGGATTCCCCCAGATGTGTTTTTCTGGGGGATTTCAATGTTTGGGCCGATGATAAAGTTCAAAGGTGCACCAGTGAATTTCTGCAGAGTATGTCCTTGTTGGGGCTGACGCAGTTTGTTGATGCATCAACTCATCGGGACGGCCACACACTGGACTTGGTGTTCTCACTGGGGCTCGAGATTGTAGATCTTGAGATTGATCATGTATTTTGGTCTGATCATTTCACGGTGAAGTTCACTCTTGGGGCTCCCACCTTAAGTTCTTCCCCTGCTGAGATGATTCGCTGCCCCCCTTTACGTGATCTTACCCCTGAGGGTTTTGTGGAGGCAGTTGATTTATCTAGTATGGGTGATGCATGCGTCGGAGGTGTTGATGTCAGGGTGGACACCTATAATAAGGTGCTATCTGACACCATCAACTCCCTCGCACCTATCCGTGTATGACCCAGAACTTTGTACCTGAGGTCTCCTTGGTATGATGGAGATCTTAGGGAAATGAAGAAGATGCGTCGGAGATTAGAGCGCTGCTGGAGGAAGTCCCATCTGGAGACGGACAAACTGGTCCTGCGTGCGCATTATTGCGCATATCAGGAGGCAATCAACTGAAAGAAGAGAGTATTTCTGTCTATGGAGATTGCTGCCGGGAGAAACCGACCAGCCTCACTCTTCCGGACTGTTGATAGACTTCTCCATCCTGTCTGTCTGCAGCCCGGAAGAGTTTCCTCAAATGAGGATTGTGAGGATTTTGGTCGGTTTTTCTTGGACAGGGTGTCTTTGATCCGGCGGGAGGTTTCTTCAGCCAGCAATACCATTGCTGACAGAGGTCGCCGGTTGTGTTCTGAGTGCACTCCGCCTAGTTGGGGAGAGTTTAGGCCAGTGGAGGTTCGTGAGGTTATTGAGGTGGCAGTCAATCTGAAGCATACCTTTTGTGAACTGGACCCAGTGCCAATGCGTTTCTTAATGATATGCATTGACTCTGTTGGCCCGGTATTTGCCTTGATTGTTCGGTGCTCCTTGGGTCAGGGTGTCTTTCCAGATGCCTTGAAGGAGGCTCTGGTGAGACCCCTTTTAAACAAATCTTCTTTGGACCTGGAGATCAGGGCAAATTACTGTCCCATCTCCAATCTCTCATTTTTGGGGAAGATTGCTGAGAAGGTGGTATCGCTTCAGTTGGAGGAACATCTCATGACTCATGAGTTGTACGATCCCTTCCAGTCGGCTTTTCGGGCCAGACATAGCACTGAAACTGCATTATTTCGGGTGCAGAATGACCTCCTCAGGGCTAGAGATCGGGGGGGGACAGGACAATTCTTGTTCTCCTTGATCTCTCTTCAGCATTTGATACTGTGGACCATTGTGTGTTGCTTCTCCACCTGAGGGAGTTGTGTGGACTCACCGGTATTGTTATCAAGTGGTTTGAGTCCTTTCTTACCAATAGGAGGCAACGGGTTGTGATGGGAAATTTCTCATCTACACCCTGCCTCATTTTGTGTGGAGTCCCTCAGGGTTTGGTATTGGCCCCAATGTTGTTCGCAGTATATATGCTGCCCCTGGGGGGGATCATTAGGAAGTATGGTCTGAGCTTTTCATTGCTATGCTGATGATACTCAGCTATACTTGTCCTTTGCCCCAGGAACATCAAATGCAGTGGATGTGTTACATATCTGTCTGGCTGAGATTAATGACTGGATGGCCTCCAGCTGGCTACGACTGAACCCTGACAAGACTGAGGTATTGGTAGTGGAGTCGAACAGAGTTCGTGATGGGATGGCCTCTGACTCTGCAACTCGACTTGTACTAGGAGCTGCATCATTGATGGCCTCCTCTTGGGTGCGAAATCTTGGTGTGATTCTTGACAGGAACCTGTCCATGGAGGTTCAAATATCTTCCGTGGTTCGTTCCTGTTTTTTCCATCTTAGAAACATTGCCAGGATTAAGCCCCTTGTTCCGTCTCTGGACCTTCCTACCTTGATACATGCCTTAGTCACTTCTAGGCTTGACTACTGTAATGTCCTCTATCGTGGGGTCTCTGGGGATTCTCTTCGCAGACTGCAGCTAGTGCAAAATGCTGCTGCCCGGCTTTTGACCGGGCAAAGTAAATTTTGTCATATTACACCTGTATTGCACGAATTGCACTGGCTGCCTGTCAGGTGGAGAATACTCTTTACGGTGGGTTTTCTCACCTACAAGGCCCTACACGGGCAGGGCCCTGGTTACCTGTCAGTACTCCTGGTACCTTCTTCCTCTACCCGTAATCTCCGCTCTTCTAGCGGCGGCTTCCTGACTGTTCCAAGAGCGAGATTAAAATCTGCAGGCGACTGAGCTTTTAGTGTTGCCGCTCCCGCTCTCTGGAACTCTTTACCAACTGCAGTCAGGGAGGCCCCCACTATAACTGCCTTCAAAGCCTGCCTGAAGACTTTCCTATTTTTGCAAGTGTTTGGAGTGTAATGCTGACTATTTGTATGTATTAATCTTAATTTATATATTTATGTGGTATGAAATGCTGTAAAATTTGTGCGGCGCCCAGAGCCTCCGGGATTGGGCATCTTTTAAATAAATTTGCCTTTGCCTTAAAGATCCCAGGTACTCCCACACTGGAGTATTGCATCCAGGTCTGGAACCCTTATCTGAGAGGGGACATAAATAGGTTGGAGGCTATCCAGAGGAGGGCCACAAGAATGTTACAGGGTCAGGAGGGAAAAGGGTACAAACAGATAGTGGAGAGCCTAGTCATGCACTCGCAGAATGCCAGGAGAGAAAGACAGGATATGACTGAAACTTTCAAATACATGACAGGCATAAACAGGGTGGACACCAGTGAAATGTTCAAACTCAGTGAGATTATGAGTACCCAGGTGCATGGTAACAAACTGGCTGGAGATACAGTCAGGAGGGATGCCAGGAAGTATTACTTCATGGAGAGGGAAGGGTAGTTGTAGAACATGCTGCCAAAGGAGGTGGTGAAGGCAAAATTTGGGGGGGGGAACTTGAAGAGGTTGCAAGACAAATACAGAGGGCTAATCCAGGGGAGAGGGGTGGGAAGGGGACATGAATCTAAAACAAGCATTTGTCAATGCCGAATGTTTGCTTGCTGGCATTAGCAGTGGAAGTGCAGGAGTTAGACAGATGCAGTATAGGAATGGCTATGATGTATTGAACTGACGTCAACTGCACCCCCACCCTGCAGAAATGGCCAGGCATTGGGGTGTGACTTTGGGTCGTCACCCATAATGGTCATGACATTTCACCTCACCCTACCCTGTAGACACTGACAGGTGTCGAGGTGTGGCTTGAGGTGTTCGGGCCTTACACTCATCTCATTCCATAAGGAAATACGCTGAAATGGGTGCAGTATAGGAGAATGGTGTGAACTCTGGGGCCAGAAAGTCCAAGGTGCACCTCGATGCCTGTCACCGGCTGCACGGTGGGGGTGGATTGGCATGAGCAATACTGTCGACAATCCCAAGTCACACCCCTGACATCTGTCAGTCCCTACAGGATAGGGCGGACATCTGTCAGACCCTACAGGGTAGGGCATTATGGTCGGAAACCCTCAGGCCCTGGGTGTGTCTCGGTATTTTTACTCTAAGTTTTCAACATCGGCTTTTTGTGACCCCACCGCATGAACAGTGACACTATCAGTTTGTTAGCCGGAAGGTGATTTTGCACAGTGACTGTGCCATTTAGTGCCACAGGTGTGAAAACACATTTCCAACATGATGTGAAAAATGACAGCTGTATTGTTCATGAGGAGGTGTAAAAAATAGTAATGTTGAAAATGTGGAGCTGAAAATATAAAAAACTGGTGATGTCACGAGTGCATAGAAACTGCGCAACGACACCGTAAATCAATTATTTGGGGGAATTTTTGCACCAGATTTTCAATATAGGCATTTTGGGACCTCTGCTCATGAACAGTGTTACTGTGATTTTCTTAATCTGTCCTGAACACTGATTTCCCACAGCAACTGCGCTATTCTGTGCTGAAAGTGTGAAAACACATTTCGGCCAGGATGTGAAAAATGACAGCTGTACTGTTCATAAGGATGTGTGGAAAAATGCCAATGTTGAAAATCTGGAGAGAAAATATTACAGATTTGTGAAGTTATGAGGGTGCATAGAAACTGCGCAGTACAAGCTCATAACACAGTCATTTTATGGACTTTTGTGACCAAATTTTCAACATAGGCATTTTGGGACCTCCGCTCATGAACAGTGTTACTGTGATTTTCTTAATCTGTCCCGAACACTGATTTCTCACAGCGACTGCGCTATTCTGTGCTGGAAGTGTGAAAACACATTTTGGCCAGGATGTGAAAAATGGCAGCTGTACTGTTCAGAAGGAGGTGTGAAAAATGCCAATGTTGAAAATCTGGAGTAAAAATATTACAAATTCCGCGAATTTGCAGTGTGCATGGAAAGTGCTAGCATGCAGCTATTAACACACAGTCATTTGGGAATTTTTCCAAATATTCAACATAGGCTATTTGAGAGCCCTCCTCATGAACAGTGACACTGTCGTTTCGTTAATCGGTCCCGAAAAGTGACTCCATGCAGTGACCGCAAAATCACCTTTCGCGAGCGAATAACCAAATGACAGTCCCTGAATTCATGAGGTGGGGTCCCAAGAACCTCATGTTGAAAATTTGGTGCAAAATTAAAAAAAAAATGACTGAGATATGCACCAAAGTTGAAAAAACCCTATTTATGCCATAATACAGCTTACCGGCATTTCTTCAGTTCATGGTCGGCATTGAAGAGTGCAGGAGGTTCCTGCTCCACCAAAGGTCATCGCGCCGGCCTACAGAGATAAGTATGGGATGGGGGGTTGTGGGGAGTGGGGTACGTTGAGGGTGAGCGTGGGTTGGGGGAAGGGGCAAGAGAGTCAATGAGGGACCGTTTTCTTTTGTTACAGTTTTGTTACTTTTTATTTTACATAGACGACGTGGGACTTTTGCCATGCTGGGATGGGCACCCAGCGTAGCATCTGGAAGTTTTGGGGGGCAGTGGAGCCAACGGGGGATTGGGCACCCCCATTGCCCATACAGTGTGGGGGGGACACATGAGGACGCTGGACTTTTGCCATGCTGGGGTGGGCTCCCAGCTTGGCACCTGGAAGTTTTTTTTTGGAAGGGGGAGCATTGGAGCCAATGGGGATTGGGCACCCCCATCGGACATACAGTGTGCTTGGGGGGGAAGTGTGCATGAGCCGAGGGGGATTGGGCACCCCCTTGGCACACAACAAATGGGGGGGCTCGTATATAACGACCGCTACAATCAGCAATGGTGACGTGTAGACAATTTGCATACTGCTGACCACACAGCAGTATGCAAATCGTCTACATGTTACCACCGCTGATTGTAGCGGTGGTTTGCTTTCAACTGTACACCACTGCATCTGAACTGCTGTCATAGACAGCTGGGACATTCATTGGTGCGGCGCGGCAGTGCCTGCAAAAATGCTCAGGGCATTGGAAGCGGGGGTGCCACACCTACGAAAACTCATATGGTGGCACTATGTTTCTTGCACGTGCATGCAAGCAAACATAAAAAGGACAAGCATCCCCACATCGTGCAGACGAGATTGACCTCATGGCCCTCTAATCCTGGCTTGTTTCTGTGAAAACCTAGGAAAATGTAAGATTTGGACACAATTCTGTTATATTTCCTACACTTTTAATGATTTCCCCTTTTTCTTTAATAACGAGAACACTTGCACAAAAACAGGATCTCTGTCCCCGTGACTTTATCTGCTCTGACTGCTTACCTATATCCAACATAATAATCTCCTGTTTATTATATCATAATTATCTCCACTGCAATGGACTGTGATGTCATCAACTGAACTGTGATATCAGGTGTAAGCAAGCAGACAGAGCAGATAGGGCAGGGATCCTTTTTCATGCAAATGACCTGAAACATTACCCAATGGCATCAGGGTCTCTTTTACTGCCGTATTAACATTTATTGTTCTTTTCATAAAATCTTTGAACCAATATATAGATCAACAGCACAATGGCTGCACAAGAACTGTAAGGCTGAAGAAACTGGATGACTAAGAACCAGGTAGCTTTTTTATTAGCAGAGTGCAGCACACAAACCCCAGTGCTTTGAGCATGTAGTGTGACTCTTCACCTTCTGCTCTCTCCTGCTAAATGCATTGTCAGCCATCCAGTTTCTTCAGCCTGGCGGTTCTTGTATACCTGTTGTGCTGTTGCTCCAGAAGGTATTTTGTTGGGTTGCATTCATCTGTCAGTGCAAGGTTATGTTTCTTATAGGTCAGTGTTTGAATTCCTTGTTCTCTGCCTAGGAACAAAAATGGATGCTACAATATCACAAGCTATGGGACAGTCTTCATTAGTGGAAAACGCAGAAGCCAAGCAAGGTAAATATTAACTTGTTTTAAAGAGGATCTCAGGCTACTAGATTTAAAAAAAAAGTCACGTTGGTATTAGCATAACTCAGTTCCACATCAGCCCTCAAGACATTGAATTACAAGCCATTTCATGCGATATAAGTATGGACTTTGAATGAAAAACATCCTCTGCTCCTGATGTTTGTTCCCTCTTGGATACTATCATCCTTTGCTCCATAATTCAGTATATATTTATATGAACCAGTTATTTTTTTTAACCACAATTTTTTTTTTCACTCCCACCTCCCTGGTGGGCTCTCCTACCTGCTGATCCTCCCAGCCCTGTCACTCCAGCTTCTCTCAGGGTTTACCTCTCTTGTAGTCCCTCATGGCTTGCCCTCTGTGGTAGGGTGGCAAGGAGTTCCTCAACCCACCAGAACCCGATCCAGATTCCAGGGGGAGCCCCGAGTTGCTAGGTGTGGGGCCTGCGGAGGACGGCGATCATCCTAGCAGTGGCCAAAGTGTTTTCTGTTTTCATTCCCATGGGAATCCTGGTTTGCAATTACTGTATGTCATGATGCATGCGTAAATGTCTGCTGTGGATCTCCAACCTTCCAGCTTGGGCTGCCTCTCCCCCGGCTTCTACCAGGGGCCAGTGGAGCATGGAGCCCCAGTGGAGGAGAACAATCCTATGGATGCTGGATCCGCTTCCCCCTGGCTGGCCCTCTGACATCCTGGTCTCGCTTCTAAATCCAGTACATCAGTGTTGCAAGTAGTAATGCTGCCATTACAATGATGGACCAGCAATTAACCACAATTTTTGTTTCTCAGTGCACCTCCTGGTGTCTGACTCCCGCAGGAGCCCCGTGGCATGACTGACCCTCACATCATTGACCTGTACTCACCTGGCCTCCATCTAACCTTGGCATGGGGCCTGAAGATACTAGGGTCCAGGGGACCAGATAAGAGGAATAAAGAAGTATTGCACTTCCATTTTTACATGATTTACTCCCACTTTCTGATTTTAGGTATGTTTCCACCCTGCACATTTACAGTATATTGGTACATAGGCACAAAACAGGCAGTACCATGCAATGGTACCAACCAGTGGTTCACATACTAACTGCGCAAGCAGTAGAGGTGGGGGCAGAAATCAAAATGGTTGTTGAAACATGGCAAAATGTTAAAAATAGGGTGAGTGCTGTAAATAGCAGTGGGCAACGATCTCACAGCTCCAAAGCAGCATCAGATGAAGAGTCAGTGGCTGCAGGCACCCAATGAGTTTCAGAACTGGTTTAGAGGTGGTGGTGGTGGGGGCAAGACAAGTCAATGGATGATATTACTACCATATGAATTAAACTACCACCAGGTGGAAGAAGCTTGTTGTGAATACCTAAGAGTTCTAAAAGTTATCTGGACCCTTGCCGGGGTCCATCATCTTCAAGCGCTGGGGGCATATTTTCTGCTGTTTTCTCATGAGACACTGGCAGGTAGGATATCATGTGCGAGCATGCATATGAGGCATGCAGTTGTGTGGCATCAGCCAATGTCTCCCCACCCCCATGGCACACTGACTGGCATCACAACCAGTGGTCACCTAGGTGGTGCTGCTGCAGCCTGATCAAACAGCCTCCTACCCCCGAGAGGGAGCGCATCCCCTGGGACACTTAATCCATCTCTGCCAGATGGCCACTGATGACAGAAGCTCAGTTGTGAATGATAGCCCTATCACTGCGCTGGGGGGCCTGCTATATGTACCTGTTATTACTGTATATCTCTTATGGTCATAAGAGGGCCTTCTAAGTAGTTTATTGCATTGTACTATAGTTTCATATTGATAAGGTATTGTTATACTGTATAATGTACGATGTTTTTATTTAATGCTGTTTTATTGATTTATGGGGTTATTTTTGAAAACAGGCACTTAGAAACATAGAATTTGATGGCAGATAAGGATGGATTGGCCCACCCAGTCTACCCATTTTTCCTTACCTACTGTATCACCATAGACCCTACTTTTATTTCTTTCAGTTGCAAATAAACACCTTTGAGCCAGGATGACTCTTTTACAAAGGTTCCATGCTGAGTGGACGCAAGACAAAAAATACATAAGTAGACTGCTGAACAAACCAAGAAGACAATTAGTTACAAAGCAGATTAAGTAAAAAAACAAGCAGGCAGTTACATTGACTATAATGGTTACATGAATTCAAGAGTGCATTCAGACATTCTAAAACAAGATACACTAAAATACAGAGATTGGCATCTAAGAAATCAATTTGACTCTAAGTGCAAGGTAACAAGGAGGAAGCCTGAAAGGGCTTTGTCTCGAAGTAGGAACGTGGGGTAAGGGGAAGGAAAGTGTTGCAAAGAGCAGGTGTTTGGAGTCAGCCACCAGGGGGCTTTGTCAGGAAGGGAGCAGGAGAGAGGGGAGAAGGGGAATAGGAAGGGAGAGAAAGGAGGAAGGGGAGGAAGATCTCTAGAGGTGATGGTGGTAGCCTGCATTTAGGAATTGCATTCACATTGGTTACTTTGGGCCAGGAGGATTTGCAGGTCTCTTTTAAAGGGGCCAATTTTCTTATACTCCACAGTGGTAGTGGGGAGCTTGTTAAACCATGTGGGCCCACGGTAGGAGAGCGACCTCTGTGCAAGGGAGGTTCTTTTGAAAGGGACATGGAGCACTTCCTTAGCTGTTCTTCTAGTGACTTTTGAGGAGAGGTTGTGCTGGAACAAGGCAGCAGTAGATTTGGGGGTGAGACCTAGGAGGGCTTTTTGCCAAATAGACAAGCCTGATACTTGGTCCTGAGGTGTGATGGGAGCCAGACAGTCATGGAGTAGAGAGTGCAAGTATGAGTAAGGTGTTTGGCCCCAAGGACCAGGCAGCAAGCCTTGTAGGTTAGTAGTTTTACTCGTTTTAGAGCTGTATCAGTAGAGCACTGTAAATGACATCCATAGTCTATAATAGACAGTATAGAGCTACGAGTGGCTAGGCTAAGAGCCTCAGGGGTCATGGCTTGCCTGTGCCTATAAAAGATGCCAAGTTTAATATTAGCAGATTTGACAACGTGGTCTATATGGTGTGCGAAGGAGCGGGTGTCGTCTAAGTGAATTCTTAGATATTTAAAGGTAGAGACCTGTTCAATGGCATCTCCTTTTTGGCTAAGGATAGACAGGGGTTCAGCATTCCTTTTAGCGTGTGGCATAGTGAGGTGCATAATTTTTATTTTTTTATAATTTAGTAGGAGTCGGTTTTGGGAGAACCAGGTCTCAAGCATTGCAAAACTATGCTGTAGATTTTTTGAAATTTCTGATGTGTGATTACCAGACATCATCATCTGCATCATCTGCACAGAGCAGCATTTTTGTGGGACAAGCATTGGGGAGGGAATTTATAAAGAGACCAAAGAGAAGTGGCCCTACGATTGAACCTTGGGGGAACCCCAGGGTTACCTTTCTGGGGTCAGAGGTTATCCCTCTTATCCTCACACACTGCGTTCTGTGAGAAAGGTAGCTGTTAAGCCAGGAGACAGTATCTATTGACAGTCCAAGGGTTCTCAGATGTTTGAGCAGGATCTGGTGGTTAATGGTGTTGAAGGCTTTGGTGAGATCTATAAATATAGACCCCACCATTTTTCCAGAATCAAGAGCTTCATACATGTGGGAGGTATAGTCGATTAGCGCTGTGATGGTGCTGTGTCTTTGACGAATTCCATGCTGCTGTGGTCAGAGTATATTGTACTTGTTTAGACATTCAGTGAGCTGGTCAGAAACAACTCTTTCTAGTGCTTTTGAGAGGGGGGATAGTATTGAGATGGGGTGATGGTTTCCCAGATTAATTCTGTCCCCATTCTTGAACACAGGGGTGACCAGGGCAGTCTTCCCCCTGTCAGGGAATATTCCAGTACGCAGGGAGATGTTAAATAGTTTGGTTAGTGGAGAGGCTAGTTCTACCAAAGTGAGAGCTAGTAACTTCATATCCAGTGAGTCACTACCGATCCTGGTTTTGCTTAGAATTCTTTTGACATATTCAATGGTCTGTGACCTCATATTTTGCCTCAAATAGAACAGAGGTTGTCCTGGTTTAAGGGTGGTGGGAGGGTTAGAGTCGTAGGTATCTGTTGTTGGCAAGGTCTTGAGAAATTCAGCGGGGAGTACAGAGCTGAGATCAGAGAAGGCATTATTAAAGGCATTTGCCAGGTCAATAGGTTGCTGTATTGGGCCAGTTGTGGTTACTATAAGATCTGGTGGTGCTCTGGATTCTTTACCAGTGAGGGACTTAGTATTTTTCCGAAACTCCATGCCATTGACCCAGTTTCTCTCAATTTGTTCTTTATAGTAGGAAGCCTTAGCGTTTTTAACTTGCCTAGTGCACTTATTCCTGGCCACTTTATAAGCAGTAATGTCAGCTTGCCTACCTGTCTCTCTTGCTATGTGCCAGAGGTTGTCACGCTGTTTCATCTGAGCAATGAGTGTGCCAGAGAGCCTGGGGTTTATGGCTCCTTTTATTTTGACAATTCTGATGGGGGCAAATAGGTCACATGCATTGTTGAAGATAGTAATGTAGTGTTGATGGTAGTAATAAGAGCTTTATTAGCATCGCTACAGTCATCTAAGGTGGACCAGTCTGCACTTTTCATATACTTTTTGAAATTTCCCACTTGTCCATTTTTGAGGTAGCGGTTTTTGGCAAGCTGGGGAGGGGTTCTTTTGAACCCTTGTTTGTCCAGGAGCAGACTACTGGTAAGTGAGCGCTTAAGGTGTTGGGTAAGACGTAAATGCTTTTGTTATGCTGAGGGCTGGTAGCAAGAAGCCAATCAATGAGTGTGCTGGTACCAGTGCAGTAATTCCTCCTGGTTGCCTGCATGACTATCTGAGTAAGATATAGACTATGGATTTTGTCCCCTTGTAGTAACCGTATCCTGTGCCAGCTAGTTTGTGTTAAAGTCCCCTAGGATGACCTGCTCCCAGTCTTGGTTGAACTTGCTATGGTGGTTAAAGAATAGGTCAAGCCCTAGGCCTTGTTTACCAGGGGGTATGTAGACAGTAGTCGGTAACATTGTCTTAACTTGTCGACAAATTGATAGTTTGATAGAATGAAATTAAGCTTCTTTAGTGTTAACATTATTTTGCATAATTTGACCACTTATTTTGTTGCACAAATAGACCAGGCAACCATCCCCATGCTTGGCCTGACTATCTAGCCGGAAGGTGGTGTAGCCATTCAAGCGAGACGGAGGATTCAGGTATTTTTTGTGATAGCCATGTTTCAGTGAGCGAGATGATGTGAGGTTTGTGGACTGCAACTCAGGCCTGGAATTGAGGAATTTCAGAAAGAAGGCCCCCAATATTAATTGATGCAATTTTTAAGCATCCATAGGGTGAGGAGTTCCCAGTGCCATTAGGGCCAGGGTTGGGGTGGACATTCCCGGATATCAGTAACAGGATAATGATAATCCTAGAAAAGTAGTGTTTCCACCATGTTCTAATGACCCAGGACTGTCTGCGCCTAATAAGGCTGTGATTTTGTGAGTATTTATGAGAGGGACATGAGCACATCAGGGCCAAGGCAGCCTCCAGTGTAATGGGTGGCGACTGCTTCATTCTATCATGGAGAATATACCTCCAAGGGATAATGGAAAGAGTAGCCTGGTGCTTCATAGTTCCATAATTATGAGTGGTTGTGCTACTCAGTAGTGGCCTGTCACTAACGGGGGGCTCAGTAGGTATACCATCAGTAATTCTAGCCGGGGGGGGGAAGGAGTAACATAGCCAGTAAATAAGGGTGCCAGAGTATGTTACTCGCTGCAAGCCACAGTGTGTACATGTCAGCATCATTAAATGACTGTCCCTTTAAGAGAGAGAGGTTCACTGCTGCACTTTGGAGGGTGATCCCAGAGGGTGGAAAGAGTATTTAAAGAGTGTTGGGGTGGGGGAAGGGGAGCATGCAAAAAATTTCCAGTAACAGATAAGCAGAGGGCTATGCAAGAGCAGATTAGGCTGCTAGGGCAGAGATTCAATGGCTGCGCCTGTCCGTGGCGAAGCAGCAAATGGCTTACTGCTTCTTGTTGCCAGTGTTCAACTGGACTGAAGCCTCGTACTTGATCTCTGGCTTTTTCTCCCTCCCCTTTCCTTTCCACTAAGGTTCCCATTTGCCTAGCCCATGCATTCTTAAATCCCACCCCTGTTTTCACCACACCAACACTTTCACTGGAAGGCTGTTCCAGGAATCCACCATTCTTTCTGTGAAGAAACAGTTCCTCACATCTCTCCTGAATCTACCCCCTCCAGCTTCATAGCATGTCCCCTTGTTCTTGAGCACCTTTTTTCAGAAAAATAATTCCTCTTGTACCTTATTTACCCCAGTCAGGTATTTAAAGGTCTCTATCATATCTCTTTTCTCCCTCCTGTCTTCCAGGGTATACATATTAAGGTCCTTTAGTCTCTTCTTGTAAGGCATTTGATGCAGACTCTGCACCATTTTAGTTGCTCTCCTCTGGATTGCCTCCACCCTGTCTATGTCCTTCTGGAGATATGGTCTCCAGATATGGACACAATACTCTAGGGGGGTCTTACCAGCGATCTATACAGAGGCAACACTATCTCCCTCTGTCTGCTGGTGATACCCCTCCCTTTGCACTCCAGCATCCCACTAGCCCTCCCAACTGCTTTGTTGCACTGCCTGGCCACCTTTAGGTCATCAGATATGATTACTCATGGGTCTCTTTCCTGCTTGGTGGTTGGCAGTACCAAGCCCCCCATTTTGTACTCTGCCCTTGGTTTCTGTGTCCTAAGTGCATTATTTTGCACTTTTTTGCACTGAAACTCAACTGCTATACCCTTGGGCATTCCTTGAATTTTCTCAGGTCTTTGCTAATCCTTTCAACCGTGCCCCCCCCCTCCCCTGGAGTGTCCACCCTATTGCAGATTTCGGTGTCATCCACAAAGAGGAAGACCATCTCTTGCAGCTTCTCTGCAATGTCAGTTATAAAGACATTAAAGAGGACCGGTCACAGCACTGATCCCTGAGGCACCTCGCTGGTCACCCTCCCTTCCTCGGGAGTGAACTCTGTTTACCACCACCCTCTGTTGCCTATCCCCTAACCAATTTCTTACACAGTTTACCACCTTTGGACCCACATCTAAGCTACTCAGCTTTTTAGCTACTAGTCTCCTATGTGGAACAGTATCAAAAGCCTTGCTGAAATGGGGAGGCAGTATAGCGCAGTGATCTAAGGCTCTGAGCTGCAAATCTGGTGACATCCAGCAGACCAGACCTGGGTTTGAATCCCACAGCTTCCACTTGCATACTGTGTGACCCTGAGCAAGTCACTTAACTTCCCTGTGCTCCCAGGTTGCACCTGTAAAAAAGCTTTCAGCTTAGTGTATCTCGCCTGGTTAAATAACTAAAAAAAAAAAAAAAAAGAAATCTAGGTAGGCCACATCCACCACTCTACCCTGATCTAATCCTTGGTCATGCAGTTAAATCTACCTGATTTGTTTGACATAACTCCCCCTTCAAATCCATGCTGCCTTGGGTCTTGTAACCCACTGGATTCAAGATATTCCACTTTCCTTTCCTTCAGCAGTGATTCCATTACCTTTCCTACCATGGATGTCAGGCTGACTGGCCTATAATTGCTAGTCTCCTACCTGCTAGCACTTTTATGAAGTTGGACTACATCTGCCCTCCTCCAGTTCTTCCGAATCACTCTAGTTTTCAGTGAGCTGTTAAACAGGATTGTCAGAGGTGCAGCCAGCACTTCACTGAGCTCCCTCAATACCCTTGGATGCAGCCCATTTTGCCCCACTGCTTTCTGATTAGCGAGTCCCTTCAGGACTCTCTCCTCTGAAAAAGGACTAGTGTTCTCCTTCCTCCCTTCAAAACACCTGTTATTTTTTGTGGCTCCTCCCCTTCTCTTCCCTCTGTGAACATTGAATAAAAGTATTTGTTCAGGATGTCTGCCTATTCCTGGTCCCCCTCTGCACAGTCCCTCCCCACTTCTTTTTAACCTTTACGATTCCTCCCCTGGTCTTCTCCTTGTCACTTACATACCTAAAAAGTGTCTTGTCCCCTTTTGTTACCACCTGGGTTATTCTCTCTTTAGATTATGCCTTTGTGCCCCTCACTGCTTACCCTGGTTCCCTCTGTTTCGCCTGATACACCTCTCTGTCCTCCTCACTCTGTGTCTCCTTCTACCTTCTGAATGATTCCCTTTTAGCCTTTGCCTTTTCAGACATCTCTTTCGATAACAATAGTTGTTTCTTTTTCTCTTGCTTTTGCTCATTTGCTTGACACAGAGGTTTGTTGCCTTCACTATGCCCCCTTTTAGCACTGCCCACTGTTCCTCCATGCCACCCTGGTCATCCCCTCCTGCCAGGTCACCCCTGAGGCATTCACTCATCTTTATATAAAATCTGCCCTCCTGAAGTACAGGACCTTCACCCTTGTGTGGTTTGATTCTGCAGCCATCCTTATATTGAACCACACTGTACATTGATCACTGGTCCCCAGGTGGCCTCCCACCTTGACATCTGCAACACTGTCCCTTGTTAGTGAGTACCAGGTCCTGTAATGCCTCATCATGAGTGGATTCACTGACTAGTTGCCTGAGCAGTGCCTCCTGCAGGGAGTTCAGGATGTCCCTTCTTCTAGCTGAAGCTACAGCTAGGAGGCTCCAGTCTACATCTGACAGATTGAAGTCCCCACCATCAGCACCCCCCCTTGCACCATCTTGCCAATGGCTTCCACCAGTACCTTACCTGACTCCTCCCCCCATGTTGTAGATCACAACAGTGTGAATAGTGGCTCAGTTCCCCGTCTCCAGGGTGATCAACAGTACCTCTGTCCCCCCATTCCCTGTATCTCCATTGCTTTTTTACCTTCCCTCACATGATGCACCACACCCCCTCCTTTCCTTCCCACTTGTTGCCTAAAGGTTATTCCCTATTAATAAAGCTGAAACTGAATGGCTAAAAGTGTGGACTCATGAGCAAACTTTTGGTATGAGAACCACAAACCAAAGTTGATCGATTTTGACATCCTAAAAATGTTAAGTACGACCAGTCTTAGAAATGTAAGGTTGGACTCCATGGCAGTATTAACATATTATTGATTGAAGATGATAATATATTGCTGATTGAAGATAATCAATAATAAATTAAAACTTTTTAAAACTCCCCTGAATGAGCCAGTGTTCAGGGTACCTGCATGAGATGCACTAAAGAATCAGAGTATCTCATGTACAGAAGGGAGTGCTCTGAATGTTCGGAAGCATTCCATCGAGCTACAGTAGGTGAAAGAACTGCAATGCTGGGCAATTCTGACTTACAAAACACTTGAGACACTCCTATATAACCATGAGAGACACCATAACTGTACATATACACACTTTAACTCATGTTAAAGATCTGTATGTTAAAAAAATTATACTTGCTTTTAAAATAAAAGTGCTTTATATTGTAGAAAGGGAAATCCCTGCATAGGACATGGACTATGCCAACTGAACTTTAAACCTCAGAACTTTGGATCTTTTGTGATCATCATTCACATCCTTAAGGTCATTATAGATCACACAGTTGGGTTTAGTCAATCAAAATACTTCATATATGATTGCGTGAAACACTCTTATATCCATTGGGGTGCTTCATGCGCATCATGTTATTCATGCCACACTTGTGCTACAAGGCGCCCTGCCAAGTACATTCACAGTAGAAAGAAATCACCATGTTTATTCTGGCAATGGGAGTGAAACCAAACTCCGTTTGAACAGCTGCGCATCTCTGACTGCCCGGTCTGGCTAGATACTCAGACTAGAGCTATACAAGAAAAAGAAAGAAGAAAAGTTCAAGTTCAAGTTCGTTTCACCAGACTCTGTTGAGCAAGCTCATTTACAGGGAGGTCCCATGTCGACAGATGACATACAAATACAGTGTAAATATATAATAAAAACAGAAAAACAGTACAAAAATTAAGGAGCCAAGTGCAAATAGTTTTGAGGTGAGTGCAAAGGGTCTGTTGACAACACAAAATGTGAAAACATAGCCACACGAGGTAACTCATAATAATGATGTACACACAAGCAGACATTGTCAAACAGAGAAGCACAATGGGCTAGGGTGGAAGGTAGGAGAGAGGTGGGAGCCTGCATACAAGGAGAGATTTAAGGGATTAGAGGAAGTAATAGGGAGGAGTTACAAGATAGGATCAGAAAAAGGATGAGAAGGAGAGCAAGGCTAAGGAGACTAAGCTGAGTAGCAGCGGCAAACATCATGGGAACATTTGATGACGAGGCTTTTAAAATCATTTAGGGGGACTAAAGTAGCTAATTTGAGGGATAATTGTAGCTTATTCCAAGCAAGGGGGATAGTGTGACTGATGGCGGCCATGCCGTATTTGGTGTGGAATTTAGGGACTTTGAACGTAATGTACAGATTTTTTTCTAAGTGCATAGGAGCATGAGGGGTGACGAAACAGGTATGAGATGTATGGCAGTAACTTACAGAGCAAGGCTTTGTAAGCCCATGCATACTGTAAGTATTTAGGAATCTTCTGGTGGCAAGGGAGGTCCATCCTGTTTCAGCATAGAGATCACAGTGGTGCGTCCTGGCTGGTGCATAAGTGATAAAATGTATGGCTAAATGGTAAAGGATGTCCAATTTATGTAGGCTAGTCATCAAGCAATGGCCATATAGGAGATCAGTGTAGTCTAACAGAGGAAGAAAAGTGGATTGGACCAGCGTTACCCTGGATTCGTTGGAGAATAAGGCTTTATTTCCATAAAGAAAACCAAGCCTCAGCTTTAGTTTCTTTGCAAGACCTTGAATGTGGGAAGAGAAGGAAAGATTATGGTCCAGTAGTAAGTGAGGTCTTTAGTTTCTAGCTGCAGTCCTTCCCTTCCCACAGACAAAAAACAAGTTCACGGGGCAGCAGGCACCCCCACCAAGCACGTTCTAGTTCTCCTTAAAAAAAAACCAAAAAAAAAACCAACTGTGCTCCTGCTAGCAATTGAAAATGGACAGAAACAAAAGGCAAAAGGAAAAACGTACATACTGCTTAAACCAGCAACACCAATATAATCACAAAGTGATCTATAATAAGTTTATCGGAGATGCCGGAGGGCCTCTTATGGCTATAAGAGTGTCACCTCTTGCATTCTTTGGACATCAGAACTTCTCACCTTTGGTTCACAGTTCTCACATCTTAAGAACCCACAAGTTGACACTCTTACAGCCATAAGAGGCCCTTCAGCATCACCAATAAACTTATATAAGAGTACCTACAATGTTGAAAAATCAACAATTCTGAGGGCCAGATATTCAAAGCTTTGCCCCAGGCTAAATTAGCACTGCCCGGTGGGCAAATTTAGCCCAGAGCACAAAGCAAGCTATGTTCAGAAGGAATAGCTCGGGGCAAACAGCTTCTGAATATAGCAGGGGAATGAGGCCGGCAACTGCTGGGAGTGCAGGGCAAACTTAGCCCTGGAATAAGAACAGCTCTGAATATAGCGACCAGGAAGTGCAGACCACAACAGCAACACAGTGCACAGCGATGTGAAGGTAGCTAGAGGCTTATATGGCCAATGTGTGTTCCAACAAATCGTGGACCCAGTAGAGGCTGCAGGGAGCAGCCTATGGGAAGGTACAGTGTGCAAAACAGTATAATATTCCCTGAACCATTTTGCATGGAGCTAACGCGTTTTGCTTGAGGATTAGTGCGCGCTTGTTGTCACCCGGTGCAAACATCGCTTGTCTGGCGCTAAACATTCCCATATTCAAAAGTGACATGCAAATGACCCTACTCAGGTAGTCTCTGGGCAGACATTCAGATTAGCATCTCATTATGCCCCGATTTGCATGCAGTTTGCCCAGCGTTACTACAAGGTCCCACAGAGCCACCTGTAGGTCAGTCTGGAGGTACAGGGACTGGCCAGGTCTGACCACAGCTCCACCTGTAGGTCTGTCTGGCGGTGCACGATGATAGCTGCAGGCTACATGAACACAGTACAGCACAGCATAGCATACTGTACCCCAGGGGACAACACAGCATATGCACAGGTGGTGGTGGTGCTGCATGCAACTGTAACACCGTAGGACATGCTACAGTGCACAGCAGACACTACATTAGCAAGGGGGCCAGTAGTGTGTGGGACACAGCACTGCCTATGGTGTGTAGGGCAGTGGCGCTGACTGACCGGTACACAGTGACAGGCCCAACTTGCAGGTGTTTCCTGACAGTGGACATTACTTTTATGCTGTTGTGTGGTCCACAGATGCTGCACCTGTGGCATGGGATGCACACAGTGACATATACATGGCCGGCTGTGTTGGCTGTGGCATCTGTACAGTTGTGCTGTATGTGGCTGGGGGGGCACGTAGGATCTGACAGGCACACAGGCAGTAGGGTATTCCCACTTCTGGCTCATGTGCACTGCATGCTGTGTCCCAGTCCAGTGGCCACACCTAGGCTGTGGTGAAGTCTGGCCACCATGCCCACAGTGCTGCATGTGTGTGCTGGCATGTGTTGGGCACCACAGCTGTATGGTCTGCAGGCGTGTGCTGTGTGGCCACACTACCATGATGTCACCTGTGGGCCAGATCACCCCTTATTGCCTGTGCATGGCTGGGACCTGTGGCAGCTGTTGGCATCATGGTGGTGCCATCAGTGAGCAGCGTGTGTCCTCCATGTCTGGCAGTTTCTAAGTGTCATACTCATATGTTAGGGTCGCACAAGCCATGCTCATGCCGGGCTAACATCGCGCAAAGCAGCAATGTCATGCAAAGCTGTTTGCCCAGGGTTAAGACCAGCTTTTCCTGGGCAGGAATTTGTACCACGCTATGGGTTGCGCTAAGTCATGCTAAACACCTTAGCGCGGTGCTAGTCACTGAATATCTCATTTCACCCGTATTCATGTTCACTTTGCCCCTTGTATGGGACTTAACATGAGAAGTTACCCCCGAACACAAGTAATTTAGCCTTACCTTATTAATGAATCCGCACTACAGCCACATGATTGTGTAGGGAAAAAATTTTATTAGGATCCACGGACTGAATGACAGCGGGCTAAAATACCATCAGAGTTAAAAGCTCTATCAGACATAGAGATTGCTAGACTCAGTAACAGTAAACTGAGACAACTGGAATGTTATTTGAATACTGTACTGAGGCTAACAATCACATTCTGGATGTGTAGAATACTGAATAACACTGGCATTCCGTTTTGTAAACCCACTGCAATGACATAGATGAGATAGGTTTATAAGGTTCTGACATCACAACAGTGGGATTACATAAAGGATAATGGCTGGGGATCGGGTGATAACCACGCCATAATCACCTCGAGTGGTTGCTAGGGCAACATGGTAAACCTCGAGAGCACAGCTCGAGAGGTTTACTGTAGCCCTTTCAACCATGAGAGGTGATTTCAGCGTGATCGTCACCTGATCCCCAGCCATCATCTTTTACAGTGTATGGTCAAAAAAACACTATTTGCATTCTATGTGTGAGAATTATGGAACTCTGGTGCATTCTTTTTTGTTATGCCACTGTTTGGAAGTTCTGAAGTGTGGTTAACAACTTTTAAAACTCTAAACAGTGCATAACAAAGCTGTGTAACTGCTGATTAAGGTGGTTAATAGGCGCTTACCATACATTATTATGGTTTGCCCGGCACTAATGCGGTTTGCCTGCACTATTTGGCCTTTTGAATATAGCAGACCCACGCTAATCCTGCGCTAAACCCGCACAAATGTTTTTTGCCCGGCGCAAATCTTTGAATATCTGGCCCTGATTGTCTAAAAATGATGGTCATGGTTTATAATACCACTACTAGACTATGGTAGCGTCATATTACACAGCATGCAGTATCTGAATTTGAATTGAACAGGTTTACTGGATGTAAACCCTCCTCCCTGGTCTAGGGGTAAATACAATGGTAACAGCATTTACAGGGAGAGGACCCACACGAACACTAACTTGCACTTACTTGACCTTCCAGACTGGAGCTTGACCTCTGGGGCTCCTCTGGTACTCAGCAGAGCAGTCAAGGCTGCAATAAAGGGGTTAGCAGAACGGGAACACATAACAGATTTTAATGTCCAAATATGGTTTGAAAATAAACTTTGGTGGAGGAATTAGACTGCCTGGGGTGACTGTCTGCCTACTTAGCAAGACAGGGCTGCAGGGCATATGCAGGACTGACACAAGTCAATCCCTTGGTTCTGCAAGTCTTGGATAGTTGGGATTAGGTCCATTGGGCAGTTGGTGCACATGATGAGGAAACATTATTGCTACCGATTGCTAGGAACCCCTTCTTTGTCCCCAGCTTGGAGGATTTGGGGTTTAGGGAATGGGAAGTGAAGGATCTCAAGTGTGTAGGAGCCCTTAATGCAAGGAATGGCTTATATTCCTTTGATGAGATCCAGACATGCACTTATTTTTCCATTATTTACAGGCCAGATCATATGCTAGGGGCCTGGGTAGGGACTTGGGGTCCGATTCTCTCTTAGCACAGGTGAAACATCTTGTGTACCAGGCCAGGAGGGATGCCAGGGGTTTGATCCAGAAGGCAGTGTGCTTAGGGAGACAATTTTTACCTGATGTCACATACAAAACTAAGTGTCAATAAGAAAGAAATTTAGGGTTCTAGATTCAGAAGGATAATTGACGATTAATTTTAACACCACATAAAGGAATCCTGGTATGTAATAAGTATAAAGAGTCCTTTTATAAGTTTATTCACAGACTATATTTTGTCCCCCCCCCAATGATTGTACATAAATTTAACCCTGCTGTGTCTCCGATGTGTGGAAGGTGCGGAAAGGAGATGGGTTCCTATTTTCCTTGTTTTTGGTCATGCCCTGTTCTCCAAATTTTTTGGAAGGGAGTGGCACAGGAAATGGGGACCCTGCTGAGGCATCAACTTCCATTAGATCTGCTGCTTTTCTTGTTTGGCATAGAGGACCTGGGGCACGAAGGGTGGGAACTTCTAGCAAGATGGTCCCTAGTTTTATTAATTCTAGCGCGGCATTGTATATTAAATACGGGGGTGTCTGGTGCAAACCGCACAGTGCAGCAGTGGCATAACAGCTATTCAAACACTTGCCTTGGAACATTTGTCTTATGTAACTAAGGGCAAAGTCGTGAGATTTTTGCTGGTATGGGACCCTTTCTGGCATCCTTGTCCCCAGTGGAGGCCCAGCTTTCAAAAGAAGGCCTACAGTGAACTGGAGGGTCATATGTTAGGAGGTGGATGCATTCCATTGAGCTATGTTTCCAGAGGGGTCTAGCTGGCTGTAACCCGCTGAGAACCCAAGTATTTGTAACTTGTAGATGCACACAATCCAAATCTTAATTTGAAACAGTTTCTTTCTTAGGTTTACTAAATTTGTGATTTATTATTATTCAGGAATGTATTGGACCCATGTGCATAGTTCTGATGAATTGTGGTTATTTTAATGTTTTTATCCTGTTTATGAAATGTTGGTTTGTCTTGTTATGTCTTGTATGTCTTTGGAGGAAAACTTCAATAAACATATTATGCAAAAAAAAAAAAAAAAAACTTTGTGGTGCTAATGAGCAGCTAGACAGCAAGCCGGGATTCTCTGGAGCTCTGTCCTCCCAGATTATAAAACAGCAAAATTCCACTTTAAAACTGCCACAATTGCTGCCCACTTTTAACTACTCGATATAGGAACAGATATGGAGGAGTTTTTGCTCAATTCATTCAGGAAGCTGCTGTGTAATTCAACTAACTCTACCAGAAAAGGAACAGTGGCTATGCAGCCTGAGGGCCCAGATTGATATCACTCTCGGCCGCTGAAATGGGTGCCCTCAGGAAAACAGTCACTGAGCAGGTTTTGGAGGTACCAAGTCCGATGCTGGATAAACTCAAGGGCAAGTTGTAGGAAGTAGATGCCAACATGCAGCACATTCCAAGCGGTTGGGTGAAGTGGAGTAGCATGTCTCCGATTTGGAGGACAGCACAAGATCTCTGGCTGACAAGGTGGTTTGGCTTGAGCTGGAACTGGAGGACTTGCAAGAGCTCTTGGACTACCTGGAAAATTATAACAGGTGTATCAGTCTTCTGCTGCATGGGCCACCCAAGTGTAAAGAAGGGGCCAGTGTGGTGGAATTTTGTACTGTTACTCTGCCCAAGCTGCTCGGAATGGCACCAAACTGGGGCAGAGTTAAGATCAAGAAGGTGCATAGAGCTCTGGTCTTGTGGCCCCCAGCAGCCAGCTGCACAGGCAGATCATTTTCTGCCTGCATCACTTCATGGACTGGCAGACAATGATGGTGGCCTACTGCAGTATGATGAAGCTCACCTTTGAGGGCTGCAAACTGCATTTACATCAGGATTTCTCATCCCGATACAGAAAATGTGGAAATTATTCAATTCTATCTTGGATATGCTAAAACAGTGGCAGATGTGCTTTACATTTTCCAATCCAGTGGTTCTCAAGGTCCTTCACAAAGGAGCTACATAGATCTTCTGGGACACAGAGAAGACTCAGGCCTCTGTGAATGAATGGGACAAAAAGAGGGGGTAAACTAGAACTATGTACTTGGCTCATCCTATTTTGTTGTTGCCACCCTGGTTTGTTAATCCCATTCACTTGTGTAGAATAGCTGAACTGAATTACGGTCCCTGGGAGACCATGCTGCTTCACCAGTAGGATTATGTTGCCTTTAATTTGAGCAGAAGAGGCATAGCAGTGGATGATTGTGACACAGCAGATTGAGGGTCTCAGCTGTTGGATTAGGATGCACCTCGTCCCACTTCAGATAGTTGATAGAACCCTTTGCTGCAAGGACATATTATATGTCACTAGGTAGTGGTGAAGAGGGGGCCAGATAGGAAGTGTAAGCGTATCTCTGTATGCGCTGCAGCCACATTGCAGTTTGGGCCATGAAAAACCCACCATGAATGCTGAAATCTGGAGACCACCAATCTAGAGAATCATATTTGCAGGGAAAGGGACTTTGAGGGCGAGACACCACATGTGGGAGTTTTGAATGGCACTTTTTCCCCCCGCATCGCCCCCTGGGCTCCCTCCAAGAGAAAGAATGTGGTGCTGATGTCAGCCAGCTCTGTTTGGCTTAATAGCTATTCTTTGCATGGACTACCAGACTTGCTGGCAAATGAAGGACTGAGGAAAGGGGTATAGCTTTGTATAATGGTGATTGTGGGGGCAAAGAATTGCATCCTGCAGAGGTTGGCTGATGATTGGCATGGGTGGTCCTCAGAAAGGGGGGTCTTGGAGTTGGGTTTTTGACACTCCTTGGAACCATTATTTGGCAAGGGGGACAGAGGGCCAGATGTATTAGTGATTTGGGGGAGGTTTCATTTTTTGCAGGGAGTGGCTGTAGTTGTGGATCATTCCTAGTTAGTGGGGGGCTGGTATGGGGGGGTTCCTTTTTTTTAAATTCAAGTTTGTTAACATCAGTCGGGTACATATAACCACAGGAAGATACAGACATACAAGTGTATTCAAGTACAGGCATTCAAATAACATTCTCAGTTACAATTTCATGTATGGGTTACATTTCATCATTACACATTTTTTATTTCCATCTGTTTACTTGTTAATTATTATTATTCTAAGCTAGTATTCAGATGCCGCTAATGGTCGCTAATTTCTAACCCCAAGGGCCCTCCCACAATCAGGGCCCAAACTAAACAAGTTGCAGTGGCCCCTGAGGGGGAAGGCAGAATAGAAGCGCAGGAGCATTCTCAGGGGCGCAGTTCATAACCAGCATCTAACCAGTTCTGCCACCTCGCCCATCTGTGTATATAGAGCTGTGCTTTTCGGTTGATTTTGAATATCAGTTCTTCAATCTCTGCTATGTTTTGAACCACCTCTACCCAAGTATGTATGTTGGGAGGTTCAGGCTTTAGCCATAGTCTGGTGATCGACTTGTGGGCTGCTGCCAAAAGAATGGCCCATAAATAGATAGAATCAGTTCCAGTTATGCCCTCGGGAGGTTCTCCCAGCATTACGTTAATCCAGTCTAGGGGGACTTCTAGCATAAAAAGTTCATGCAGTATTCATGACACCTCCCCCCAGAAGGGCTCAACCCGTGGACAGAGCCAGAAGATATGAAGATGGTCAGCATGAGTTTCCCCACACAGTCTCCAGCAGGATGATTGTCTAGTTGGATCTCTTCTGCTTAAAATTAGGGGAGTGAGAAAAAAGCGGACCCTAACCTTCCAACTAAATTCTTGCCATATTGGAGAGTAGGTAGTTTTAGAGGCAACATGGAAGACTGCGTCCCAGTTGATTTCCCTCTGTTCGCCCCCTTCCTCTTCTCTCCACCTCGACTTAATTTTTTCCAGGGGTTCCTGCCTGAGTTTTGCCAGGGCTTAATAAATGGCCGATATTAGGCCTTTTGTCTTTCGAGAAGTCAAAATTGCTTTAAGGCACTCAATAAGTGGGGCAGCTCTCCCCTGTTCTGGGTCTGCTCTTTGACATCTGCTAATATATGTTCTGGCCTGCAGGTATCGGAAGTAATCCAAGTTACGGAGACCGTATTTGTTTTTAAGAGCCTCAAAAGTTTGAAGTGTGTTCTCCTGCAGAAACTGGTTGATATATACTAGCCCTAATTTTTCCTAATACTGGTAAGTGTGATCTATTTGTGAGGGGGCAAAAGACGGGTCTCTAGCTAAATGGTATAAGGGCCAAAGTGAAGCTTTCAGTTTATATTTTTGGGGGGTTCTGCAAATGGCTTTAATGGTGTCCCGGGAAGCAGTCAGTCGGAGGGGATGCATGGCATAAACGTTGGATAGGTGCCAAGCTCTGGTTTCAAGAAGTACCCCTCCCTCCTCTTCCTCCTCCTTCTCCATTTCCTTCCAGTTGGAGTGATACGTGGGAATGGACCATTGGAGAGCCATCTTCAGCTGAGCAGCCAAATAATAGTCTTCCAGGTCCGGAAGGGATCTACCCCCGTTTCTCCTATGTGCCTGTAGAATATGTAAGTTTATCCTGGGCTTTTTATTGTGCCACACAAACTTCAAGATTAACCTATGCCAGTCCTGAAAGTATGATTTATGAATAAAAGTTTGGAGGCACTGGAAAAGGTATAGGAATCTGGGAAGGATGTTCATGGTAATCTTTGGAATTCTTGAGTACCATGGAAAGCTCATCAGGGCCCATCTGCTTAAATCCTTCTTTACTTGATTCACTGGGGGGCATAGTTTGCATTAAATAGCTGTGAGGTAAATTTGGTTAACCAGGTGCCCAGATATTTCATCCTGGTAGCAGACCAATTTAAAGATAAGAAATTTACGATTTCTCGGGAAGGGTGGTAGTAGAGGGTGAGTACGTCAGTTTTACTCTTATTTAGTGTGTAACCAGAATGTTTTCCATATTCTGAGGGGATTGACCAGCCCTTTGGAATGGATTGATTGGGATTAACTAGGTATAAGAGAACGTCATCCACGTACAAGGAGATTTTTCATTGGTGTCACCCCACCTCCACCCCGGTTATGGATACTGAAGTTCGTATGGCCTCTGCTAGGGGTTCGATGTATAGGGCAAACAGGACCGGGGAGAGGGGACATCCCTGAAGCATGCCCCTATTTAAGTGGAACCTATCCGAGACTCCTCCGTTAACTCTAACATAGGCCTGCAGGCCACTGTAGAGCGTTTTAATACTACTGATGAAGGCTTTGGGAAAGCCTATCCACTCGAGCACCAGAAATAGAAAACCCCATGAAATCCGGTCAAAGGCTTTTTCAGCGTCTAGGCGCATGAGACAGGTGGGTAGGTGGGTTTGGTGAATGGTGTCAATGACATTTAAAGCAGAACGGACACTGTCTGGAGCCTGTCGACCAGAAACAAATCCAGTTTGGTCTACATTAATGAGATCCGGAAGCTGTGAATTTGGCCTAGTGGCTATAATCAATGTTAATATCTTATAGTCCTGATTGAGGAGGGAAATGGGACGGTATGATTCACATTGGCCAGGGTCCTTGCCCTACTTATGAATAAGGGTGATGGTAGCATATTGCTATGAGGGGGGCATTGAATTCCCTTCTCCCCAGACCTCAGCGAATACGTCCCTAAGCAGAGAGGTCACCTCCATCTTAAAAGCCTTGTAAAATTCAGTGCCAAAGCTGTCTGGACCAGGGCATTTCCCAGTTTTTAAGTTGGTAATTGTATATAAAATCTCTGACCATGTAATGGGTTTTATCAGTGCCTGGCCTGTGTTAGGTGCCAAGGTTGGGAGGGGGAGAGTATTAAGATATTTCCGTTTGTCTGAAAGGGGTGTTTCAGCCTGGGGACTGTAAAGTTTGGCATAGTAGTTGACAAAAGCCTCCATAATTTGGTCTGTTCTGTTTACCAAGTAGCCTGTAGAGGGGGATGTTATTTTCGTGATGATAGCCCGAGCGGAGTGTTGGCGTAGACGGGAGGCCAGGAGTTTGGCACCTCTAAGGCCACCCTCATAGTATTTCTGTTTCAAATAGAAGAGGGATTTATCTGTCTCCTCCCTTTGTAGCTTATGGAGTTTTTCCCTAAGTTCTTTTATCTTGGAGGCCCGTTGACTCTCCCATCTGAGTTTCTGAGAAGTCTCCAGTTCCCTAATTTGGGTTGTGAGGTCCTGCTGCATTAATTTATGGGCTTTTCTCTTCTGTGAGGTTATCAGGATCAGCCTCCCCCTTATAACCGCTTTGAGTGTGTCCCATAAAGTTTGGGGGTGAGGTCCCTGGAGTTGTATTCTCGGCCAGAGTATCCTTAATAAGTTGTTTAAGCTCATCCAAGACCTCCCTATCTCGAAGCACGGATGTGTTCAGCCTCCAGTGTGTCCTCTTCCGTGGCAGGACAGGTCGACCTCTAGAAAAATGGGATCATGGTCGGACAGGGTAGAGGTGTCCATCCACATGGAAGGGAAACTGGAAAGGTTTGTGGCAAAGGTGAAAAATTCGTCTAGGCGAGAGTAAATTTTGAACCTGGGGGAGTAATAAATGTATTTCTTCGCCCTTGGATATTTCTCCCTCCAGATATCCACCAAGCCTAGTTGACCATAAATTTTTCTAAGTGCCTGAGCCTTCCTAAAGTCTGGGTTCTGGACGTGGGAAGTGGTGTCTGGATTTCTGTCCATAACTATGTTCCAGTCGCCGCCCATAACCAGGATCCCCCTTGCCCTTTCTGCCACAAGTTGGGAGAGCGAAGAGTAGAATGCTACAGGGGATCCTGGGGGAGCGTATACATTGACCAGGGTCAGCCAAGAGTCCTGCAGTCTGCCTACTACCGGGACATATCTGGCCTCTGGGTCCACTACAACCTCCTCTGCTATAATGGGAAAGGAAGCAGACAGCAGACTAGCCACCCCCCTCCTCCTACCCTTCTCCAACGAGGAGTGAAATATTTGTGAATAAGATCTGGTCTTCAACCTCTGGGCCTCTGTCGGAGACAAATGAGTCTCCTGCAGGAAGTTTATCTCACATTTTTGCGTAGATAAGAATTTCAGTATCTGTTTCCTTTTAATAGGATTGGAGCATCCATTAATATTATAAGAGAGTATTTTGGTATAATGGTTAGCCATTAGGGGGCTCTAAAAGGGTAATTTCTGATATCAGATGTGAAAGATGATCAGCAACAAGTGTCTGAAGTCCTCCTGTATTTTTAATAAATGTGTACCCATTTTTCTTACAACAGAAAAACATTAATTGCAAACTATTCAATTGCAAACTCACGAAATGTTTTTTAAAATCTCTAACAAACCAGAGGAAGTAGGATTCCTCATAATCAGGCTCAAACCTAACTAGAACCCAATACTGATGAGGTCTAATGTGCAGAGAAGCGTTAGGATCGCTGTGGCTTTGCTGATGACCTGTTATAATTTTGCTTCACAGGTGTTGCTGGTAGATGTTATCCAGCTGGGCAATCCTCACTTGTGCGAGACAGATGAGGGTATACAGATACACAATGTGCAGTCCCTTGTGCCCATGGGGTTTAACCCATTGTGGGCTAGCCCTTGTGTCCGCAGCGGGCATGCGCTAAATTCAGTCCCCCCAACCAACACAATTAATGACATGTAGTTTAATGGTAAACTTCTCACCCGAAGTTAACTTTTTTTTTGTTTTCCCCTAAAGTAAGTGTTAGTTGTCTAAAAGATAAACAGTACCAACTGGTGTGAACAATACATAAAAGGCTTAAATACTGGAATGTATCAAAGCCAAACATCAACTTCCAGGAGAGCTACAGAGCTCTGTGATCCCAGAGCATATTCTTATTATAAACCACCAGAGGGATGCAACAGAGAACGACAGTGGCAGCTAGGTTCCGAGCCCTCACTGCAATTTAAGCCAAGACATCACTGTCCACAATATGTCTTAAGTTCCCTTCCATGACAAGAAATCCATAGTGTGTGGCTGTGATCACTGTGATCCCCGAGTAATGTGGAGAAAAGGTTGAAAGCAGCTGCAGGATCAGTTCACAGTCATGTGTGGACAGCAACAGCGAACGCTCAGTTCTCCAGTCTGACCTAGGAGGCAGATTGCTGTTCTCCTCCTCACCCCCCCCCGAAGTTGTTATTGAACTAATCACCCCAGTGCACTCAACCGATGTTCAGATCAAGTGAACCGTGCTACTCAGAATCCGCATCCACACGTAGCGGCACAGAGGCAGTGATAGTTGGGGTTGGATACTCACTGTAAGTGGTCGCTCAATTCAGGTGAGTCTTCAGCTGCTTTCTGGGGCAGAAAAATGAAAGGATGATGCCTGAGGCCTCAGAGACGCTAGCATGGAGTCCGGTGCAGTCTAGGGGGAGTGTCTCAAAATTACCAGCTAGAGCCAGTAGCGCAGGGAGAGTCCCCAAATAAGTGCTCAAGTTCTTGATCCATTGACGAGGAGTCATTTGATGGGCATCCCTCAGAGTCATCCTGAAGATGTGCAGCTTTTCTATCCATTTTGGTGGAATTGCCATATTTCTTCAAAAGTGCTGAGAGATCTGCGTGTAGATTTGTCTGCGGGAGCCTTTGTATGCAGCCCGGCCGGGAGGCCCCCTTCTGCGTTACAGTCCACGCCGAAGCCAGCAGGTCCCTCTCTAATTTCTCCTTGAGGAGTGGTGGAACGTTATTCCCAGGTTTTGTAAGTATTCAGAAGTAGCTAGGAGATCCTCAAACAGTCTGGTGCCTTGATCCGTGGTGACCTTAAGATGGGCTGGATGTAGAATTTGGGTTTTTACATTCTGGGAGCGCAACTGTTTCAGTATAGGCCACATCTGTCTTCGGGCCTCCTGCACCGAGGTAGTGTGGTCATTGTCAAGACTAATACGATGTCCATTATACCGCATATTGCCTTATTGCCAGGCCCTGCGTAATACTTCTACTTTTGACTAGTAGGAGGTGAGCCTTGCGATTATAGATCGGGGTCATGCGCTGGCCGCACGGGGCTTGGGGATCAGGGACCTATGAGCCCGATCCATTGAGAGGTCAAAATCTGTTGGTAGCTTAAGCATGTTCCGGAGCAGGTCTTGTAAGAATGAAATTACAGTAGGATGCTTGTCCTCTGACCCCTCTGGAACCCTGTACACTCGCACATTTTGCCTTCTACTTCTGCCCTCGAGATCATCAAGATGGCAAGTAAGCTCTCGATCACGAGCAAGGAGATACAGTAGTAGCCTATCATGTCTGTCCGATTGTTCGGAGACTTGAGTCATGCAGAGTTTGAGTTGTTCTGTTTTATGGTCCACCCTGTTAAGACCAAGTCTGAATTCACTGAGAGTCTGGTCAATCTTTGAGACTGTTCTGGCTGTTTGAATGACAGTTTCTGCCAGGTCGGGTTGTGATCCATCAGAGTGCGAGTCCAAGGCCGTTAGGTCCACGGTTGTCTCTGGGTCATCCATGTCTTCTACCTTTTCCTGCTGAATCAGGCCCCTCAATTTTTGGACCAGCGTGGACGGGGGTTTCCCCGGCTTGTTCCTTTTGGTTTTTATCTGGGAAGACATCTTCTTAGCGGGTGATGCAGACAGATGTTTGTCAGTAGGGGGTCGGAGCTCCAAGTCTAGGCAGCCATTAGCTAGCTGACATCACCAGAAGTCCGGGGGGGGGTTCCTGATGCAGAGTGTTCCCATTTGAACTGACCCACACCTGTGGCTGTGCAGGCTCTCTTACGTATAGGAGGTTTGTGCCTCTCGTTGGACAGCCTGCAGAACTTATGAAGGGTTTGCTGTCCGGGGGAACCACTGTGTTTTGCTCTGCTCTATCAGCATTCCGCCTGCCATAGCTAAACTACTCCTCATAGTGGAGGGCCAAGGCAGTATCTTCTACTGCCAGAGCAGTCACTAAAGTTATTTTTTTGAGAATGGTGGAATTGAATTCAGTTGCATGTCTTGGGGGTAGTAGGAAGGGAGTCCAGGCATTACGGGAGGGAGCTGATCAGTATTAGCGGTCGAGTAGAGGGAGACTTTACAAGGGGTTTTATAAGGGGTCTATGTATAATGATTAATCTGTTATATCTGGGGATTTGCTATTGGTTGCAGGACTATGTGATTTTATTCATTTTGTGGTTACTTAGATATATGGTTATTGTTGTATGGTTGCCTATTTGTTGCTATATCTTAAATATTATTTTCACTCTGTATATTGCAATCTCAACACAATATACCATGGATTGGAACTGATTACACGCCACTTTAGGGGCAGTGTGAGGGTGAGGGTGAGGAGAGGGAGTAATGCTCACAGTGGGCCTGGAGTATGATATTGCAGTGGTTACCTGGAATGTGCAGGGGTTCTCTTCCCCTATTAAACAACAAAAAGTACTGACTACCCTTAAACGCCAGTACACTCATGTGGCTCTTCTGCAAGAGACACACCTCGCGAGGTCTGAACATGCTAAATTGGTAAGGGGATGGGTGGGGGCCTGTTATGTGGCCGCATATTCATCCCATAAGTGAAGGGTCGCCATCCTGGTAAATAAACATCTCCCGCTGCAACTGCATACAACAGTCTTTGATCCTGAGGAGGGCAGATACGTGCAGTATTTACTGAGGGGGAATTATATGCAAGGCCCCTAGAATTCTGTGGCCGCAGAATTTTGCACAGAACTTGCACGCTTCAAGAGAGCTCATGATACTGAGAATTCACTCTTCTTGTTGATGTTTTATTAATATTTCTGTTTTTTCATAGAATCTGGTTCCCTTCCCTCTTTTATATCCTAACCCCCATATGCTCAGAATGTGATGTTATTGCTATAACATCATACATTAGCTAATGAAATGGCTGCAATCTGCAACAGAAATGAACAGTCACCTATCTACCACAGCTCCCACTGCCAGAGATGGTTGCACAGCACATCAGGCCTGGTGATATTTGCTCAACCTGCACTACAGCCTAATACAATTTCCAGTCTTACATTATTGCAATAGGGCCAACTTAAACAAAACCTTGTCAATAGCACAGACCTGTCAAGTCCATACTTTAAGGTATAGAGATGCCATCTGAGACGAATAACTGGTAAATGAATTTAAGTGTCATTTTTAAGAAAAATAAAGTAATTATGCCCAGAAAAGTGGAATATAATAATGTGTAGACCTGTTGAAAGAATAGACCTGTTAAATAAATAATTGCACTGTATGCATTTTTGCCAGGGTTATTGATTACATATTGTCATTGGTTGATAGAATCACCTAAATGTTATGGAGAAATGTTGTGTGCAGGGACAGCTGTTGGGCCAGAGGGTAGCATGCTGTGTTTCCGTGCCGGCAACTCAGGTTCAGAGATTAGCTCTGGGAGCTGGCTGAGCAGCACAAGAATTGGTGGAACACATCATTGCTCAGAGCCTGGGAAAGTATGGTGCAGTGTTCTGTCACATGGCGGACACATTGTGCTGGTCTGGAGAGCTCTATCTCACAATCAGTTCACATGCTTGTCATGGCTTGATGGTGTTATGCAGTGTGTCAGGGAAAGCAGGTTGACATCAAAATGAGTTTTGCAATAACTCCTGTATTCCATTTCTAATGGGACCTGTATGACTGAGGATGCAAGTTCATGGAAATTAAAAAAAAAAATATATAAAATATATATATATATATATATATATATATATATATACACACACACACATACATACAGTATATCTGTCTCTCTCACCACACACACACACACACACACACACACACACACACACACACATTTGTATGTATATTACAGATTGCATATAAATATATACGTGATACACAGTGGGAACCTCATGAGTGGTGTAGAAAGCACATACAAATATATAAGTGATAGACAGTGGAGACTTCATTAGTGGAATAGATAGCATGCATATAAAAATACCTTATTTATCACATAAGATCCCCTCTGCATATGTCATTTATTTAACAGGCTAGGACCTTAAGGGAGAGACATTTGTTTTGCTTTTTTAGGCATAAAATTATTTTTATAATTCTGTTATTTTTTTGAACTAGTGTTACTGTGCTTTCCACCATCCTGATTGCTATAAAAACTGCCATGAAAGTGAAGTCAGGATGACGAGCTGACTTACTGTGATAGTAGTTTGTTAGTGCCATAGAACTTCCACAGAATACAAACCATCGTAGAGTTCTGCGGCAAATAAGTAGTCTTGCACAGAACTTGGTCCCACTGTGCCGAAGAAAAGTAGGGGCCCTGATTATATGGAAAAAGGGTAACCTTTGGGAGCATATATGCCATGGCGGTTTTTGATGCAGGCTTCTGTCACAGGCTGCTGGATGTCCTCAATTAGGAACAGTTTCCGAGCCTTATTTGGGGGTTGGGGGGGATTTTAACTGCATTATGATCCTGAAGAGCAGCATTAAAGTACTATGGTTATGTGGTAACTTGGTATGAGTGACCTAGATATGATTGATGGATGGAGAACAGCTAACCTGGTGGCAAGGGAATACACTTTCTATTCAAACTGTCATGGCTTCTGGTCAAGGATCGATTATATCTTCATTACCAGAGCACTATACCGTAGACTGGTGAAAGAGGCCCTTAGTCTGATACACATCTCGGATCACACAATGGTTACCATGACCTTGTTGGTAGTGGGGGAACGAGAGGCGGGTCCTACCGGGCAGTTTCCAACTCATATGTTGACAGAGAAGGAGTTTAAAGTCTTTTTTCAAGGAACAGTGGGAGATCTACAAGGCCATGACCCAGGCAACAACCCCAACAAAAGTGATGTACTGGGAGGCAAGGAAATCCTATATGCTTGGAGCAATTATTGGGTATGTTACAAAGCTTAAGAAGGAGAGATGGGAGAAGAGGAGGGAACTGGAAGAGAAACTAAAGATGCTGGAAAAGGAAGTAGCACAGGGTAGGGAGCAGACACTTTGTGGGACTTGACAGTGACAAGGGAGGCTTTAAACTTAGCCCTTATGGGTGAGGCTACAAGTAGCTTGTTGTTTGCTAGGCAAAGAATGTTTCAATGGGGTAACAAAGCTGGCCCAATGCTGGCGAGACTGGCAACAGGAAGGAGGGGACCTGCACATTTCCCACTGTTTAGGGGCAGACATGGGAATTTGGTGAGTAAAGGGTCTCCGATCAGGGATACCTTCCGGGAGTTTTATAAAGTATCAGGTGGAGTGCAGTAATAGATTGGTTCAGGTGCAGACTTTCCTAGATGGTATTACACTCCCTAACATATCTGAGGAGCAGAGGGAAAGGCTGGGGGTGAAGATGTTGAGGTAGAAATTATTGCATGTCATAGGGGATCTGTAAAGGGGGAAGCGAGGGGACCAGATGGGTTTGTAGCAGAATATTATAAGGAAATGGGGGATGCTCTAGTGGAGCCACTACAAGACATGGTTGAGAAGGCTCGAGAGGAGGGGGAGTGCCCAGGACTTGTTACACAACCTCCATCTATGTGTTGCTGAAGCTGGGAAAGGACCCTCAAGAATGTGCATTGTACCGCCCCTTCTCCCTCCTAAACTGTGATCTTAAAATTATAGCTGAGGTTATGGTCGAGTATCTGGAGCAGATGCTTCCTGTTTTGGTACATCTGGGCCAGGTTTTGTTCAGGGCCACCTATCATACCACAGTATGCATCAATTACTAAATGTAGTGCTCTGGGGTTCTCAGCATCCTTGATGAGCCTGGGTGCTGTCCATGGACACCGAGAAGGCCTTCAACTGCATAAAATGGGACTACCTGTTCAAGTCTATGGGATGGTTTGATCTGGGAGAGGAGTATGTGGGTCTGGTGTACTTCCTGTATAGAACCCCTGTGGCATGGATCTTGGTGCATGGAGTCCTTTTGAATGAGTTCTGGCTTTATAGAGGTACGCATCAGGGGTGACCCTTTCCCCCTTCCTATTTACACTGGCTATAGAGCCCCTGGTCATTAAAATACGGAAAACACTAGAGATTCGGGTGGTACTGGGCAGTCTGGGCACAACACAAGTTTACATCGTACGCTGATGATTTGTTACTTTTTATTGCAGACCAGCAGCAATTGATACCAGCCCATCTGCAGATAGTAGGAGAATTTGCATCCTTCTCTGCTTATAAACTTAACCTCCATAAATCAGAGATGCATAGTTTGGGAAAGCCTGGGAGTGCACAATCAGGGGAAAAATGTGGAGTCAAAGTGGTCAGGGAGTATCTTATGTATTTGGGGATAAAAGTGTGTGTGAGGGATGTGGGCAACCTCTACCAACTGAATTACAAGCCTTTATGTGCCACCATTCTTGGTGACTTGGAAAGATTGGAGTGGACTTCCCATTTCTTGGATGCAGTGTATTAATTTGATAAAAATGAATATCTTGCTCAGATTATTATGTGATGCAAATGTTGCTAATGGGGCTTACCAGAACAGACATTAAATGCTTAGAATGGGGTGTTCTCTACTTTTGTTTGGCAAAGGAAATGCCCCAGAATGAGTCTGCACAGACTTAAAACTGAAGGGGACTGGGGTAGACTCAGTTTCTCAAATCTTAAGGGGTACCATTTTTCAATCCAGCACCACTATATCCAGGACTGGGTAAATCGTGGCCCAGCAGACAGCTGGTTAGATTTGAAAGAGGAGGGTGCCCTGGGCACTTGTCTGCATAACTGACAAATGGGGTAGCAGGGCTCATGGGCAGCAGGCAGATCCAAACCCACTAGTCTAATATATGTTGGAGGCATGAGAGATTAAAAAGAAGAGAGGAGCCGAGGCAGACCACACATTATTCGTACTGGTGGCCCGCAATCCGGGCTTCTTACCAAGGCTGTCGAGGTTGGTTTCAGAGAGTGGGGGGACAGAGGAGTTAAATGATTAGGAGATTTATATGCTGGTGGTAGGATTTGCCTCTTTGTGGAGCTGCAGGACAAATTAGGGATTCCATGTACCCATCATTTTTGGTACCTACAGGTAAGGGCCTTTAGGAGGGGAATGCTTAGAGATCAGATGGACGTATGGCCTCTGGTGTAGGTGAAGCAGGTTTTTTATGTTGCCAGGGTGGACAAAAAGGGTCTGATATGGAAGGTAGCTAAGCAGGAAAGATTATTGTTTCTAGACTTATCGGGGAAGGTGAAGTCTCAATGGCAGAGGGACCTGAGAGTCCCCATTATGAATGCAAACTGGGTAGTGATATGGTGCATGCATATGGGACTACTCATGTGCAATAACATAAGAAATCTCAGTATAAATTTGTACATAGGCTATATTGCCTTCCCAGCATGGTGCACAGATTCAACCTAATGTTTCCTCAAAACGTGGCAGATGTTGGAGGGTGTTGGGTCCATATATGAACTATTATTTTGACTGCTCTACCTTGAAATAGTTCTGAAATGCAGTGTCTCAGACTATCACCACAATGTGAGGTACCACTCTTCATAATACACTGGTGCTCATGTTCCTGGGCATGGAGGACGTGGGGGGTGGAGGGATGGGAACCCTAACCGAGATGGGTCTGGTTTTGTTGAATCTAGTGAGGCAGTATGTCCAGAATACCTGGGTACCATGTAACCCACCTAGTCTGTCACAATGGCAGACATTGGCAATTCAAACCCTAGCCATGGAACACATAACATAATTTTGAAGGGGAGAGGAAGAAAGATTTCTCAATAGCTGGGGAAGGTTTCTGGACTCTCCAATGCCTGCTGAGGCAAGGATGCCTCGGAAGGGCTTGTGCTAGGACTCTGTGTGGAAGGGCACTTCCAGGGTTTAACCACACTGAAGATGGTCAGGCTAACTATTAATGATGCAGGGCACACATGTGGCATTCATTGGATGTTTTTTCTCCAGATATTTGTGATCCCATGAAAGTAGAGTGCAAGGTCTGTTCATTTTGTTCAATATGGTTGTAACTCGATTTTAGCAACCTGGTGTATTGTCTTGTTATAGTTTAGGAAATTCTGAAACTTAAAGATATTTTACAGAAATAAACCAGGATCCTTCTATTTCTCTGTTTCACGAGTTCAGTTGTACTCTGCAGATGGTTCCAGACATGCCAGATAATTCATTTAACCCCTCTAACGTATAGGCCTTTCCTGGTATCTGGGTGACCACGGAGTGGTGTATGTCCAGAAAACTCTGGGGTCTGCAAGCAAGCCTGGGTGGTGTACAAGTGGTTTATACACTAGACCTCGATGGAGGAGCAAAGTCAGTAATACTGTGGTCCACATTCCAGGCAGCATGAATGTTGACCTCCTGCGGCTATCCAGTCCATTTATCCATTTCACTCTCACAGACAGTGACAGATAGGCTTCTCTGTGTCTCACAGATGTAACACACTCTCAACATCTGACACTTTCAACTGGTGGATTTCTTCCCTGTCACTTCAGGGCTTCACTTGAGGAAGGCTCCCTGAGTTTCTGGGCTTTACTCATCCAATACTTGGGGATACATTGACCACATGCCTAGAAGGGGCTCCCCAAAGTCTTTGGCACAGCACACCCATCAAGCACACTCTGGGGAAAATAGCTAGGTACCAGGATTGAAATATTTTTCACATGCAGCTCTAAATACCCTCTTGCCTCAGACTGGGATGTTGGGCACCTGTGGTGCCAAACATAGCCACTTTTACATGTCAGTTAATTTCATGCCTTAGTCCCTTTGGTCACAGATCTCTCACTATTCTTTTGGCTCTAATCTTTTTGTCTCTTCATTGTTCTCCTGCTTGAGCATGTGGGGGGGGCACCCCCCTTTGAGAGCAGTTTCCAATGGCAGCTGCCACAACTCAGTACTTTACTGTCACCAACTCTAACAGAGAAACTTCGGCACTTGGGAGCAGGCACTGTGTGTCTGAAGTGTACCACCCACCATCTGACAGTCGCCAGACTGTGCCCTTCAGCTCAGGCTGCTGACTCCTCCCCCATGGAATGGCAAGCCAGACCAGATAACCCAGTCCTCCATGGACACAGAGCATGGCATGCCCAGAGGCCTGTAGACACTCTGAAAGGAACAAACTTCTTAAGAGGGGTTAGGCTCAACACCTTTGGCGAATGCCAACGCTACAGCTTTCTTCCACAAGGCCCATCTGGCAGAGGATTGGCCACCCCCTCCACCAGCCAGCCTCCAGAGGGAAATATGGCTGTTCACTATGCAGGTAGTGAATTGGACATAAAACACAAAAGAAAAATGTGACCACCCTTCAGATAGCCCCACCACCAGCTCCCTCAGGGCACTGTGCCCAAGTGACCCATAGTGGCACATTAGATCTAAACCATAAGGCAACGCAATCAAACCTTATCTGCCCACCCTACAGCAACTAATTAATACATGGTGTCTGTGCCCCACCGAAATTTAAGTGTACCCCACCACAACATTCAACAACAAAAGATGTAGTACATGCAGTGTACAATACAACAATACATGCAGAGTAATTACCTAACTCTAACAACTCCTAGTGGCATCTTACTGTACATTCCCATACCCTTTTACCTGACACGCATTCTCTCCATCTCCTCTGGTCTCTGGAGCTGCAAAAAATGGGAGGCACCACACACACACACACACACACACCCATAACAGTTCTATTACTTTACTATATGCCACATTATCAAAACCACATTATTATTGCTGTTTTGCATTTACCAAACTGGGAAAGGTGTCCCTGTACTCCAGTTAAGGATAATGAGTCCCCAAGGGGCGAATGTCATTTGAGCACAAGTGTCCCAATAGTGTCACCAGGGAGTGCTCCCCGAAAGCATGTTCTCTTGCCTCATAAGGTAACCACAAACCCTGTGTCCCACAAAAAGAAAAGAAAAGAAAAGAAAAGAAAAGAAAAGAAAAGAAAAGAAAACAAATGGGTTGTATATGACCAGTCTGCAGATGGGGAGGTCAGTTTCTTCTTTTTCAGACTCCTCCATGTGGGATGCTAGTGGACCCAGAGGGTACTGCAGGATGGATGGATGGTATGTTCTTGTCCTGGGAGGGCTTGGGCTTATGAAGAATCTTTGCAAAGGCTTCAGAGCTTGGGAACCCCATTTCCTTGGGAGGTTAGTGGGTGTTGCAGGCATTTCAAACTTCTAAACAGGAACTTGCGGAAAACAGCAGCCAACGAGCTGAAACAAGAACTGTGTGTTACTTCAGGTAGTTAACTCTACCCTGCCAATTGATTAGTTATGGCACCCCCTATGGGTGGGGAAATCCCAGAAGGATGATTATTCAGAAATAATACCAAGGGTTAGGATTAAACAAAGCAGGGCAGTCAGCAGCTTTCCTTCCTCTCAACTCTAAACTTGCACTCTCACCAGGGGAGTGGACAACAGCACGAGTTTTGAATAGGGTCAACCCCTAAGATACCCCCATTATGGACTCAGCAACTCTGTTTTCCTCTTCTTTGGTGGCATTGTAGCTTTTGTATGTTATTCCATGCTTCTTCCTTATCTTTTCTGGAACAGCCCTCCTAAGCTGCACACCCATGTTCTCGATGATCTCACAAAGCTATGCAGACACATAAGGGTAGGAATGTTCATGGTACTCAGATTTCACAGTCTGTCATACAAGTTCCTCTGCCTGACTCTATGGTGGCAGTACCCTCACTGAGGTTCGGGGTGCTTTTCCCGATGGCAGCCAGTGCCTTCATAGTAATTTTGCACATCCCTGAGAACTGACTCAGTGGCAGTGGTTTGGGGCAGAGGACCTGGCTTCTCAGTGGCCTCCTCTTGCTTTACAGTGTCACACCTTTCCCTGGGTCATCTGAGGGGCGCTGCAGGAGGTGGTGCCACTCCTATCACAGTCTTGATGATTAGGGTGCATGCCAGTACTGGGATACATTTCCTGAGGTGGCAGCACTTAATGACAGGTGTCCTTCTGAGGGTCTTCATAGTGGGGATGGTCACTCACAGTCCCCAGCAGTTCTGGCTATATCAGGGAGGGCTTTCCCTATTGCTCTTTGCTGCTGTGTGGTGGACTCTGGTTCATGTGTGCTAGACAATTTTCCTGCAGCTGGTAGCTCTTACACATTCAGAGCCTGCCAGTCATTGACATCCCAAGAGGGACAGTAAGGATATTGGTCCCCAGTCACTCCATATCGGGTGCTTCTAGGGATCAAAGATAGACTCTTCCGATTCTGCCCCAGACAACATGAGAGGTGCACTGGCCAACAGTGCAGCTCCGATGAGAGCTTCAATACTCCCATCCTTGCAGGTGAAACACAGGGGGATGTAAGGTATGTCTTCCCCTGAGTGGCTGCATTGAAAACACAGCAGGGTCTGATTAAGGAAGGAGTACACTCTTTCTGCTGCTGGGCAAGTCCCTCAAGCAGTTGCGGTGGTAGTTGACCTCTGTCCCTTTAAGGTACTCTGCCACGTCCTTGTTTTGTTTTGAGTCCCAGCAGGGATTTAAAGCCCCACACACCCTGCAAAACAAATACAGTATTATCTCTCTACTCAGATTTCTCACTGCACCTGTTTTCTCTCTCTATTTCCTCCTGCCTGCCCTCATTGCACTGCACCAGAGGTTCATCACCGCTCATTGCTCAAACAATCTTGCCCCCAACTAACTTGTCTGGTCACTTCAAAGATTCACTATGCCATTAGCTAAGTACTTACAGTGACCTCCTGTGGTCTGTCAGTGCTTCCAATTAGGAAATTCGTCCGACATGAATGGATACAGTCTAAGGGGGGAGCAATTTTTTTTAAACTGCACAAAGTTCTACTTATGAGGGAAATGGTTTAGATACCACCAACTCAACAGAATCAGGCTCTCACACCTTCTCTCTATCAGCTTGCTCCTGCTCTGTGATGCCAGCACATGCATCCCAGCCACACCATCTTAACTACACACCCCTTTTGAGGGAAAGTCAGTCAGCTGTCCATGCTGTCAGGCTTATCTGCATATTCATTAGATCAGCACACGTACACTTCACAGGTTTCTCACATGCAGCCTTCCTTTCGACTAGGCTCAGCGTGGGCTTCCTGCCTTTAAAACTGTGTGAGCACAGCAGTTCCACCATCATCATCTTTAAATTTAGCGGCTACACAGCAAATTAGTGGTAAAAGTTCTGCAGACTTGCCCAATACCCTCTGACATTCCAGAGGCCCCCGGGGAACCCCAAATCCCAGATGAGTCCCCAGTGTAAGCCCTCCTCCCCGGTCAATGGGTAAATATGATGGCAACAGTGTTTACAGGGAGGGGACCCACACAAACTCTGACTTGCACTTAGTTGATCTTGCTGGCTGAAGCTTCACCTCCAGGGCTCCTCTGGCAATGGCAAAATGAGTGAGGCTGCAATAAAGGGATTAGCAGAAGAGCGACACAGATTAGACTTATATGTCCAAATAGGGTTTAAAAATAAACTAGGATTCTTTTATGTCTCTGTTTCATGAGCTCAGTTGTACTCTGCAGATGGTTCCAGACATGCCAGACAATTCATTTCCCTCTTCTAACTTATAGGACTTTCCCAGTCTCTGGTGTAATTCCACGCATCTCTGGGGGCTGCAAGCAAGCTCAGGTGGGTTACAAGTGGTCTACATACTGGCCCCGATGGAGGTGCATAGTTAGTCACATTGTGGTCCACATTCCTGGCAGCACAAATGTAGACCTCTTGGGGGTATCTAACCCATTTCTCCATCTTACTGTTACAGGCAGTTGCATATAGGCTTAACAGTATCTTAGAGATATAACACACTCTTAACTTTTGACACTTTCAACTGGCAGATTTCTCCTCTGTCACTTCAGGGCTTCACTTCAATTGGGCTCTACTAGTTTCTGGGCTCTACTTGCTCACGTAGCACATTTGGGGATACGTTCACCACATTCCTAGAATGGGCTCCCCAGAGTCTCTGGGCTCAGTATGGCCATCAAGCATACTCTGGGGAAATACCTAAGTACCAGAACAAAAATACTCTTCACATGCAGCTCTAAATACCCTCTTGCCTCAAACTAGGATGGTGGGCACCTGTGGTGCCAAACACAGTTACTTTTACATGTAAGAGTAAATTTTGCCTCAGTCCCTCTAGCCACAAATCTCTCACTTTTCATTCAGCTCTACTCTTTTTGTCTCTTCATAGTTCTCCTGCTGGAGTAGGGGCACCTCCCTTTCGAGGGTACTTTCCAATGGCAGCCACCACAGCTCAATATTTAACCATTGCCAAATCTAACAGAGAAACTTCAGCACTTGGGAGCAGGCACTGTGTGCCTGAAGTGCACCTTCAACCAACTGATAATCACCAGACTATGCCCTTTAACTCAGGCTGCTGACTCCTCCCCCCCATGGAATGGCAAGCAGACCAGCTGACCAATCCTCCATGGACATAGAGCATGGCATATCCAGAGGCCCATAGATACTCTTAAACAAACACGCTTCCTAAGAGGAGCTACATACATCATAAACAGTATAAAGTATATGGTTGCCCCATGTTGTGTAAGGAAATCCATACACAGCATTTTCTTGTAGGACAGTTCAAAGGTCACAAAAAGTTATTGTAATATAATTCTGACATCACAACAATGCTACAACAACTTTTCTCCTTTGAACCGCCCACAAGACTTCTTTGTGCAAAGTTCTGATGGCAGCATGTTGAGTGTGGCTGGATGGAGCTGCTCATTAAAGCTGCATCACAGCTATTTGAATAGAAGGAAACAGTCAGTTTAGGTAGCCAACATTTTTTAAAAATGAAAATGCTGGTATTACTTCACATGTGTTTGAGTGAGCTGGCAGTTTTTTTTAAACCATATACTATATAAACAGTTTATGGTCAACCATACACTAACAAGGCTATGTTACCATCTCGGGGTTGAGATGACATTGGAACCTCTCGAGCTTTGCTCTTGAGCTCTGTATGATGTCATCTAAACCCCTTGGTGGAAACACAGCCTTGTTTTGTATGGTTGACAATACACTTCTATTCTATATATAGAAAATACTGGTTGCATAACAATGCACAAGCATACTGTGCCACCACAGACAGATTCTAAATACATCAGATCTCAACAGCAAAGCTCGAGAGGTCTGATGTAATCAAAAGATCAAAAGCCTGAGGTGGCAGCACAAGCTGGTTGAGGCTGTGGTTGCCCAGTCAGTATATAGTATGTGATTTTTTTTGGGGAAGGGAGTTAGGGGAGCCCTCAGTGAGCTGCGATAGTGAAAGTGGAGTCATTTGAGACTCCAGCTGAAATGACTGTTTAACAAACAGTCATATTTTAAAAGCCACAATTTTTGAAAAAAAAATTAAAATGTTAACACAGGACTTATCTGTGTTTGTTATGTGGTGAGTCTGTGTCTGGTCAGTCTTTCTGTCTCATACCCAGTTACTCAACAGATCCACTTTTATAACAAAAAAAAAACACAACAACAAAAAAAACACTGTGCGCACAGTGGTTCGCCACCCAGGTGTCCCATTGATTTGTAGTCTGTGACAGGGTTGAATAAGACCCTGTCCCCATTTGTTATACAGAAAGAGTTGAAGCAAGAATCTATTCTACCTCTCCTTTTCTGTCTCTTGTCTGATTGCACAATCAAATTTTCTTGTGAGACCTTGGAACTGATCACTATGATGGTCTTGCAATTCCCCAACCCCACCATCTCCCTTCCTTCACTTGTTGTTTCTATCTTTTCTTTCCCCTGCTTATCCGTGGTTATAAAAATAAATGTGGATCTTTATTTGAAACTGGGAATCCCTTAGTTTGAGAATGTATATCGTTATTTTGTTTAAATTATTTCAAGAAGCTATTCGGAACTCAGGGGGTTAACTTTGAGATGCAGTTTGATCTCCACAAACTCTTTTGCAGAGTTGTCAACAGAAGATTAGTTCTGGGACACCATCTTTTATTTTGTTGCACCTACAAGGAAAGCAATTGACAAAGTTCCGATACATTTTGTGAGAAACAGGATGTATCTTAACAAGCTCAGGATGCAGAAATTAATTCCCAGGCAAAGACTTCTTATATAAAGAGGGCAGTCTTTTGTTAGAGGGACAGAGAGATTGAAATTTAGAATTAGAGATACCCTCAAATGAAGTACTTTGTTTTCTTTGTTTGTACTGCATTTGTAAATAGGTATCCAGAACATTTTTTTTATTTTACTGTTTTTGATGATAATAAAACACTACTTGCAGATTTTATAGCTGCTCCTGGTTTTCCTATGGTTCCTGACCTTTGCCTCAATGACAAATGGTGCTAAAAGTGGGATTTACACCATGCAAACTCTAAGCCAGGAGTTTTGTGTGTGGGTACTAGACCTGACACCAGGGAAGCATAGAAGAAAGGTATGGATCCTACAACAGCAAGCCTAGGAGTGATAACCAGAAGAATGGCAGCCAAACTAGAAGCAGAAACAAAAGTCCAAACTGAGACTGTACAGTCGGAACCAGTGGTGGAAGAAGAAAAACAGGCAGGGACAGAACCTGAAAGCCTGTCTGCCTTCTTCAAATGGTGGACTATACAACAACTAGAGACAGCAAAGCAGAGAAAAGAAGAGATGCAGCGACAGGAGCAGTGATGGCTGGATGCCTTGCAAGCTATCAAAGCTGGAGGATCTGGTACAGGTCCAGCAGATCAACAGAACATGAATGACTTAAAAAACATTAAACTTACAAAGTTGTGTCCCTCGGATGATATTGAAGCATACCTGAAAACTTTTGTTATGGTTGCTGCAGCCTGCCAGTGGCCAAAGCTGATTGGGCAATCAGGGTGGTACCTTACCTGACAGGTAAAGCCCAACTTGCCTACAGCAATATGGGCATTGACAGTCAGTAAACTATAACTTTGTGAAAAGAGAGATCCTTAAAAGATATGGCATCTCAGGAGAGACCCACAGGCAAAGATTCCGGTCCCTGAAGGACAACTCAGTCGACAATCCTCAAGAAGCCTTTACCTGATTCATAGAACTTCTCATTAAATGGCTCCAACTAGAGGGCAAAACAGTCCCACAGATCATTGACATATTTACAATGGAGCAATTCATCAACATCCTTCCTACAGACATGCAGTTTTTGGTAAAAGAACACCAACCAGAATGTGGGGAAAAGGCCGAGGACTATCAGATGGCCAGACAGACACCACAGCAGTGAAGTAACAGGCAAGGACTGGTAAGACCCTCTTTTTCCAGATTTAACTTAAGGTGAGATAAGAACTCTGATGAGGGTAACAAATCTGCACCTAATGATTTTATTTGCTATAACTGTAATAAGACAGGCCATACTGCAGGAAACTGCCATAAAAATAAAGAGGGTAACACTGGAGCAGATTTGTCCTTAGCAAATTGGGGCAAGTATTTAACAGATGTCAAGTGGGAGATAAGACTGTGAAGGGACTTATTGATTCAGGAAGCTAACAGACTCTAGTGCATGTTGACGTTCTGGAAAACACTGTGCAAAAGGACCAGGTACTGGGGTCATCTTCATCCACAGGGACACTCAATACTATCCCACCACCCAAATGATTCTGAGCATTAATAGGGTGTTGCACAAAATAAAAGTGGGGGTGTACCAAAGATACCTGTACCTCTGATTATAGGAAATTACTTTCCAGGGTCTGCTGAGTTAATCACAGAGGGAGCAAAACCTGTAGTTTCAGCAGCTAGGATAACAAGAGTGTAGCAAAGAAAATCTCAGATGCTGGGGACTCTTTCTCTTTTGATGACGTTGATATGGACTTGTTTGAGACCAGCTCCAAGATCTGGAAATCCAGGAAAGAAAGATGATGCCTGAAAAAAACAGTGGCAACAAAAGACTGATGGACATAAGGGGTTAATATATGAAAATGCTGAAATTAAACTGATTACTGATTGTGATTTTGTTTCAGAACAAACTAATGATGCTTCTCTCCAAGATCATTTTTAGCAGCTGAGGGTGAAACAAAAAAGGTGAACCAATGTTTAAAAAATGTAATGGGCTACTGTACAGAGTTTGAGATAATCTTCAGATGCAGGGACAGATAAAGCAATTGGTCATACCAAAAAAGTGTAGAACTGAGTTGTTACAAATAGCACATGATAGTCCTGTGTCTGGCCACTCAGGGAAGGATCGCACCCTTCAACACAAAATGAACCCGCACTCCAGAGTAACATGCAGCTGAGGTTCAGGATAAATACTCCAACATAAATGAAAGAAATAAGTCAGATTGCTTTAACGTGGATATCCACAGATGCTGCAAGCACACACAAACTGTTACGGCTGTACATGTGTCCAGCCACAACACGCTTGCCTCTGCGCTTCACTCAAATGGAACTTCCTTAGGGGGCACTGTTTTGTGCTAGTGACATATATTTTATAGTAAAGTCAATTACCCATAATACATTAAAATTGATTCTGCAGTAATAAAAAACAACAAACAACAAAAAGAATTGCATGTTCGATCATATCTAGTATCATTCAACTTCACTATAAACCATCATTTCATTATTAAAGATTATGGATCTACTGAATTCTATACAGTAAATAAAGCAAAGTATCAAACAGGAAATAAAATGTGTATCTACTACAATCTTCATGACATCATTTATGTGCATGTTGCCTGTTTTCATATTTTCTCATGTATGTTAACATTATACATATGTGTCAGAAGCTGTTTTAATAATGAGATTTCAAAAAAACTTGAGTCTTACAGGCGTAAACCAAAATCAACAAGCATTTGTCAATGCCGAATGTTTGCTTGCTGGCATTGGCGGTGGTAGTGTAGAAGTTACAGAGCTGCGTAATAGGAATGGCAGTGAAGTATTGAACTGAAGCCAACCCCACCACCACCCTGCAGAGAGTGACAGGCATTGGGGTGTGCCTTTGGGTCATCAGGCATAACGGCCACGCCATTTCACCACACCCCACCCTGCAGACACTGACAAAGTGTCACGGTGTGCCTTGAGGGTCTTTGGCCCTTATGTGCATCCCATTCCATCAGGAAGTACGGTGAGATGGGTGCGGTATAGGAGAATGGGGCGAACTTTGGGGCCAAAGAGTCTAAGGCATGCCTTGATGCCTCTCACTGGCTGCAGGGTGCGGAATGGTATGAGCATTACAGGCAAGAATCCCAAGTCACATCCCTGATGCCTGTCATTCTCTACAGGGTTGGGCGTTATGGTTGGAAACCCTAATAGCTCAGGCATTCGTTGGTATTTTCACTCCAAATTTTCAACATGTTTTTTTTGTGACCCCACCTCATGAACAGTGGCAATATCAGTTTGTTAGCCGGAAGCTGCTTATGCATAGCGACTCCGGCATTTAGCACCACAGGTGCAAAACCATTCCGAACAGGATGTAAAAAATGACAGCTGTACTGTTCATGGGGAGGTGTAAAAAATGGTAATGTTGCAAATCTGCAGTAAAAATATTTAAAAATGGTGAAGTCACGAGCGTGCATAGAAACTGTGCAACGCACACCCGTAATGTAATTAGTTTGGGGATTTTTTACAGCAGATTGTCAACACAGGCATTTTGGGACCTCCGATCATGAACAGTGTCACTGTGATTTTCTTTATCTGTTCCAAACAATGATTTCCCACAGCGACCACGCATCTCTGCGCTGAAAGTGTGAAAACACATTTCGGCCATGTTGTGAAAAATGACAGCTGTACTGTTCATAAGGAAGTATGGAAAAATGCCACTGGTGAAAATCTAGACTGAAAATATTACAAAGTCATGAACTTACGAGGGTGTGTGGAAACTGCGCAATGCTTACTCGTAACACAGTCATTTTATGGACTTTTGTCACCAAATTTTCAACATAGCCATTTTAAGACCTCTGCTCATGAACAGTGTAACTGTGATTTTCTTAATCTGTCCCAAACATTGCTTTCGCACACCAACTGCACCATTGAGCCCTACATGTGGGAAAACACATTTTGGGCAACATGTGAAAAATGGCAGCTGTACTGTTCATAAGGAAATGTAATAAAATGGCAATGTTGAAAATCTGGATTGAAAATATTGAAAATTCGCAAACTTACGGGCGTGCATAGGAACTCATATACTTCACTAAAAACAGTCATTTTAGGATTTTTTCACCAAATTTTCAACATAGCCATTTTAAGACCTCTGCTCATGAACAGTGTCACTGTGATTTTCTTAATGTGTCCCATACATTGATTTGTGCTGACTACGCCATTTATGCGCTACATGAAAGTGGAAACACGTTTGGGCAAGATGTGAAAATGACAGCTGTACTGCTCATAAGGAGGTGTGGTAAAATGGTAATGTTGAAAATCTGGAGTGAAAATATTGAAAATTCACTAAACTTACGAGCGTGCATAGGAACCGCGCAACGATGCTCGTGAAACAGTAATTTTTAAGAATTTTTTCACCAAATTTTCAACATAGCCATTTTAGGACCTCTGCTCATGAACAGTGTCATTGTGATTTTCTTAATTTGTCCCATACATTGATTTCGCACACCGACTGTGCCATTGTGCGCTACATGGGCGGAAACACATTTTGGTTGAGATGTGAAAAATGACTGCTATACTATTCATAAGAAGGTGTAGTAAAATTGCAATATGGAAAATCTGGAGAGAAAATATTGAAAATTCGTGAACTTACAAGCCTGCGTAGGAACTGCGCAACGCACGCTTCGTAAAACAGTAATTTTTTGGAATTTTTCCACCAAATTTTCAAAATAGGCTTCTTGAGAGCCCACCTTATGAACACTGGCAGTGTCATTTCATTAATCATTCCAGAAAGGTGATTTCACACAGTGGCTGCGAAATCACCCTTCGGGCCCGAGTAACGCCATGACAGTGACAGCATTCATGAGAAGGGGTCCCAAAAACTCCATGTTGAAAATTTGGTGCAAAAATTCCAAAAAATGCCTGAGATATGCAATAAAGATGAAAAAACCCTATCTATCCCATTATACAGCTTACCGGCATTTCCTCAGTTCGCAGTCGGCTTTGAAGAGTGCAGACGTGTTCCCAGTCCACCGAAGATTGTCGCGCCGAGGTCTGGAGGTAAGTATGGGGTGAGGGTGTGGGGAGGCAGGAGTGCGCAGTGGGTGGAGTGCGGGTTGTGGGAAGGGGCGGGAGAAGCTGGAGGACCGTTTTTATTTACAGTTTTTGTTTTAAAATGATGACGGGATGTTTGCCACGCTGGGGTGGGCTCCCAGCATGGCACAAGACGAGTAGTTGGGGGAGTGGAGCTGACGGATTGGGCCCCGTCGGCCATAACATCAGTTGCCACGCTGGGGTGGGCTCCCAGCGTGGCACCTCTCTCGGGGGAGGACAGGTGGACCCGCCAGAGTTGGGCACCCCGTCGGCTGTACAATGAGTTGCCACGCTGGGGTGGGCACCCAGCGTGGCATGTGAAAAGCTTTTGGGCGCAGCACAGCCCGGCGAGTTGGGCACCCGTCGGCCATACAGTGTGTGCGTGGGGGGCAGCCGCAGTATGCATGCGTGTGTTTGTGTGTGTGTGTGTGTGTGTGTGTGTGTGTGTGTGTGTGTGTGTGTAGGGGAGCTGCATGAGCAGGCGATATCTGATCACTGCTCACTGAAGCATAGCTCCCCTTTCAACTGTACGCCACTGCATTTGGAGCTGTCATAGACAGCTCCAGCATGCATTGGAGGACTGGGGCCGCGCCTGCCAACACACTGACTGAATTGGAAGAGAGGGTGACACACCTCCGAAAACTCAGATGATGGCACTATGTTTCTTGCACATGCGTGCAAGCAAACATAAAAATTATCTGAAAATTACCTTTCAGTTCACTTGTGGGTGAGAAAAACCAACATCAAGGGACTTTTTCTAGTACCCTCATACTCGTTATGATCTATCAATTAATTATCATCATACATTTCTTAAATAAAAAAGACAGAAAATTAAAGGAGTTTTTTTTGTTACCCACGATCCAGTGGACTGCAGACAGGGGGCCCAGTATTCAGAATGCACCTTGCAATGGTGCAAGTGGAGGCGCAGCACAACCAAGGTGCACCGTAGCAAGAAAGGGAGATATTCAAAGGAGATGTGCCATGGTGCATCACCTCTGAATATAGCACATAATGTGCAGGGTGCATATACAATGCGCTGGCACATCCCCCAGACAGGTAGGACTGGGAGTGCTCCAGCAAAACTGTAGCTGCGCTGGGCGCAATTCCCAGATATTCAGACCTGGATATGCAAATGGCAACATAATGTATGCAAGGTGCAAATGGGGCCATTTGCATGGCATTATGTCCCCATTTGCATGTGTTGAGCAGGGCAGTATGGTGAAATGCGCCTGGTGCCCTGCACAGCATGCGGTTCCCCCAGAGGATGACATGCAGAACCACCCCTCCCCAGAGTGGTGAACACCAGACCCAGTGCAGTTCCTGGTGGTCTAGCAGTACCCCCCTCCCACCTGTACCTCTGATCACCGTGGTTAGAATTAATAAAACTTCCCTGATAGTCTAGTGGCACCCCCCTCTCTCCTGTACCTCCGATCACTGTGTTTCTATGTCACATAACATCCCTGGTGGTCCAGTGGTACCCTCCTCTCCATCCCAACCCTCCGATCACTGTAATAATGACATTTACCATCCCTGGTAGTCTCGTGGTACCCCCCAACCCGCCCATGACCAGGAGCACCGGTGAACCATGTTACAAAATCACTCTCATGGTCCAGTGGCCCCCCCAACCCTCACAAGCCCCTGCTCACCCAGCACCCCCCATCATCGGGTGGGCAGCTGCAGCCACACTGCATACTGCCTGGCCGCCCACCGAATGACAGTGTACAGTATGAGCTGTAAGCCCATTGCTCTACACCGTGGACCAGTGGCCTTGCAGTGCATACTGTACATGTCACCCACAAATATGTGAATGAATGACCTTCATTCACATATTTGTGAGGGACATGTACAGTATGCACTGCAAGGCCATTGTTCCACGGTGGGCAATGGGCTTACAGTTCATACTGTATGCTGTCAATTGGCAGGCAGCCAGGTGGTATGCAGGCAGGTTGCAGCTGCCCACCAATGATGGTGGGGATGCTGGGTGGGCAGGGATCCTGTGAGGGTGGTGGGGCCCACTGGACCACCAGAGTGATTTCGTAATATGGTTCACTGGTGCTCCTGGTCATGGGTGGGGCGGGGGGTAACGCTAGACTACCAGGGATGGTAAACATCATTATTACAGTGATTGGAGGGTTGAGATGGGGAGGGGGTACCACTGGACCACCAGGGATGTTATATGACATATAATCACGGTGATCGGAGGTACGGGAGGGAGGGGTTGCCACTAGACTACCAGGGTACATATGGGTGCTTGTGGACAGTATTCTGGGTGGGTGGCCACCCACAGCTGGTGGTTGCTGTGTTGCATCATGCAGTACAGCAGCCCGCCTGTGGGTGGTGAGCATTTGAGCCTTTTTTTCGGGCTCAACTGTTCCCATCAGTATGCAGCACATCTAGGGGTTGTGCCAGCAGATATGCTGCACATCCCAGGCTGAATATCGGGATGTGCCGCATATGCATGGGCAAGCCCCCTTCAGATGCGCTGCATACATTAACATTGCGCCTGCATCAGGACTTGCGCTGCGCAATCCCTTGATTATTGCCCTGGTGTACTACTGGGGTTGTGCTGGCATAACTTGGTTGTGCCAGGTGCAACCCCTTTGAATATCTGGGCCAGAGAGAGCAGGGAGCTGAATAAAATTGTATACTGCAGGTGACTCGTGGGCTCACCTTTCTCAAATCTGTAAGAAAGAGAGAGAGAAGAAGAAGAAGAAAAAAACATAAGTATAATTAACATTAATTGTTCATGCTTATTTGTTAATCCGTATACCATTACAACATAATTCAACTCTTATTCTGACCAGCTTGTCATCTGTTGAAGATACAGTGGAAACTGAAGAAATGAAGATGGGGGTTGGGGTTGGGGAGAACAAAATAGGAAACAGAAAAGGATTTTGCATATGTCTGTATGAGATAGGGCTGACTGGTGAGTGTCAACATAGGAGGTAAATTCAAGAAAAAGTCTTACAGATAGGGTTTTAAATCAAATTCCATATTTAGACCATCTGATGTCAAAGCATTCAGTGTGTATATCCAATAGGTCTCCCTCTGTAACAATCTTCGTATTCTGTTTCCACCTGTTCTACCCACATTCACCAGTTCCAAACCCATAAATCTAAAATCTTTCGGGTCACTGTTGTGAGATTGAAAAAAATGTTCTGCCACTGTATTCTCTAGATTCATGTTTTTGCTGTCCCTTACGTGCTCCTGCATACGTTGTTTAAAGGGGTGTGTTGTCCTCCCTATATAGCTTATGACAGATTGGAACAAACTGTAACTGCTGTTGCTGTAAAGGTGAATGTATCATTAACCTCAGAATAAACTACAGAAATTTGTAACTTGGTAAAGACATTTAACAATACTTTTATCACAGTGCCAGGCTGAGCAAAAGGGGTCGAGCACAAAATAGTGATAGGGAAAGCTCACCCTATTAGATAAAGGATATACAGATTACCAGAGTGGTTAGGATCAGATATGGTGAAGGAAATACAAAAAATTAAATAGTTAGGTATCATAGAAGAGTTGAGAAATGCTTGGTCACTATCAATGGTGACTGTATATAAAAAAGAAGGGGGTGTAAGAATCTGCCTTGATTTTAGGAAACTTAATAAAGTGTCTGAATTTGACAGTTATCCTATGGCCAGGATAAATGATTTGGTGGACAGACTGGTATGTGCCAAGTACATCGGTACCTTTGATCTCACCAAGGGTTATTGGGAAATTAAATCAGTAGAAAGCAGCTCCAATACCCTGTCATGCAAGACAAATTCCAGTTGTACTAAATCCAAAGAATCAGCACTGACAAACAATCCAAGATCAAGATAAGATTTATTCTTGTAACAAGTTCTTGTGAATACAAGTTCAGCACACCATGCCTGTACAGCACCAGTGAATCCCACCTACTAATTGCCCCGATCGTTTTCGACCTTACGAGCTTCCTCAGGGAGGCCGGTCCTACATGCAATCCCTATTTTTATATATACAACATCAGGTGAATCCTATTGAAAATATATTGCATGTGAACCCCGATTGAGAACTTGCTTGTGTATTAATAAAAAAGTTGAAAAAACAATCCGTAAGTCCTTTAATACTTTCTGTAAGGATAATTATGAATGGATTAATATAGCTTTTTTCTATAGTTTTTTTTCTAAGAAAAGGGAAGCATTAGAACAATTGCATCATTATGGTTTGCTATAACAGTGTAGCCTTGAATATTATAGAAATTACTGTTGAAGGAATCATCATAATTTAAACATGGTGGCATTTTGTATCTTTGTTCTAACTTGCTCTGGACTTGAAACTTTGGGGATACATGAAGAGAAAGGTATTAAATATGCATTTATATATATCTTTATTCATGGAAAAATCTAATAAGTATTTGGGTATGAGCATATTATTGTACTTGACCCCTTTGACCGCTGGTGAACGAGTGTATGGAATATTGAGTTAATGCTAATAATTTAAGTGAAAATGGTTGTTACAATAATTTATGTATTTTATTCGATGGAATAGAAAATGTTTTTTCTACTTGACCTTTTGACCTCCCTATGATTAAATCATATTGCATTTTATCAAATGGACCACCCATATATATTAGGATGTATGGTCTAATGAAGTTTGTTCGTAGAGCTTTTATTTAGTTAGAATTTATAAATACAAATAATTGTTTTATCTGTATGATCTGGCATTACTGAATTTATGGATTGTTTTTTTCAACTTTTTTATTAATATACAAGTAAGTTCTTAACTGGAGTTCACATGCAATTTTTTTTCAATAGGATTCACCTGATGTTGCACATGTAAGAATAGGGATTGCTTGTAGGACCAGCCTCCCTGAGGAAGCTCATAAGGGTGAAACCAGTCGGTGCAATTAGTAGGTGAGATTCACTGCTGCTGTAACAGGCATGGTGTGCTGAATCTGTATTTACAAGGACTTGTTGCAAGAATAAATCTTGTCTTGATCTTGGATTGTTTGTCAGTGCTGATTTGTTGGGAAATTACCCTAGATAAAGAATCCAGGATTAAAACTGCATTCGCCACTCCTTTAGGATTCTATCAGTTCACCACCATGCTGTTTGGTTTACATGGTGCACCCGTTACATTCCAGTGGTACATGGATGTAGTTTTAGCTACTCACACTGGTTATTGTGCTGCTTACCTGTTTGATGTAGTGTACAGTTCAGACTGGAAAACCCACCTAGAGAACCTATGAGCAGTAATCCAAACTATTAAAAAGGCAGGTCCAACCATTAATCATACCAAATGTGCATTGGGCATGCAGGAAACCAGATATTTGGGATATATTTTGGGAAATGGAGATGTAAAGCCAGAGATTTCTAAGATAGAAGCTGTAGCTAACAGTCCTGTCCCAAAAACAAAGAAACATGTTAAGTATTTTTAGAACTGGCTGGTTACTATCTGAGATTTATTCCAAACTTTGCCCAGTTAGCTACCCCTTCACTGAACTCATGAAAAAACGGTACCCAAATAATGTGAACTGGACCCCAGAGTGTGAAGAAGCATTTTAGGCCATCAAGGCTGCATTATGTTCAGCCCCTCTTTACAGACAGATGCATCAGAGGTAGGTCAATGTGCAGTCTTGGATCAGAATGTAGATAGGAAGGAAGATCCCATTCTACTGTATATATCAGTAGGAAATTGCACAACACAGAGAAAAAGTACTCCGCCATTTAAAAGGAATGCCTTGTGGCAAAGTGAGCCATGGAGTCCCTTAAGTTGTATTTGCTAGGTGCTGACTTTGTATTTATAGAAGATTACAATCCTTTCTGTTGGCTTAATCAAATGAAGGATAATTCCAGAATCACAAGGTGGTACCTGGCAATAGAGCCATTTCAGTTCAAAGTGGTGCACACATCTGGAAAAGAACATGTCGGTACTGATTTTCTGTCAGGATATGGATCAGGAATTGAGAATTTGGAAGGTTGAAAAAATGTGTAACTTTAAACTTAACTGTTTGTTGTACTGGTTGTTATGATATGGGAAAGGGATACTATAATGCATAGAACTATAAAGGCTATGCAGTAATGTTAGAGGAGAATTAAAGGAAAGTTTTGGAAACCTATTTCTTTTTAAAACAGGTTCCCTCTTAAAAAAGGGAGCATGTGACAGTGTTGAATAAAACCATGTCCATTTTGTTATATAGAAAGAGTTAAAAGTAAGAATCTGTTCAGTCCTCTCCTTTTCTGTCCCTTGTCTACGCAATGAAATTTTCTTGTGAGACCTAGGAACTGATCACTCTGATGGTCTTGTGATTTCCCCTTCCCCTATCTTCCTGCCTTCACTTGCTGTTTTTTGCTCTTTTTACCTTTTCTTCCCCTTTGCTGTGGTTATAAAAATAAATGTGGATCTTTGTGTGAAATTGGGATCCCTTGGTTTGAGAATGTGTATAGTTATTTTGTTGAAATGATTGCAAAAAGTTATTTGGAACTCAGGGGGCTAACTTTGAAATGCAGTTTGACTTCCACACACTGTTTTGCAGAGTTGTCAACAGGAGATTAGTTCTGGGACACCATGTTCTATTTTGTTGCACCTGCAAGGAAAAAAAACTGACAGAGTTCTGATATATTTTGTGAGAAACAGTGAGGTATCTTAACAGGATTGGAATGCAGAAGTTAATTGCCAGGCAAAGACTGCTTTTTTTATCACAACATTATTTTGTACCACCACCGTGGACCTGGCTGGGGCTACGACCCCCCCCCGAGGGGTATGTCCTCTGGCCTATCAGGCCATCATGGCTCCTGCTGGGTCCCAGTATTTCTCCCCCATGCCCTCGCCTGTGCAATGGGTGCAGCAGCTGTCTCCACCTCCGAGGAGACAGCCAAGCACCTTGGGCGTGGGATGAACCCCTCTTGTTGTGCTGATGTATGCAGCACAAACTCCCCACCCTGAGGAAGGAGAGCAGTCCTCTGGTCGTTCAAGCCTTACCTTCCCGGCCAACCCCCAAATGACCTGAGTCCGTTCCCGAACCTAGGTCACTGGAATGGAACGAGGTGTGGCGTCCAGCACCTCAACCCTCAGCGCTACCAGGCCAGACAAAGACTTCTTATAAAAAGAGAGCAGTCTTTTGTCAGAGGGAGAGAGTGAAATTTAGAATTAACGATACCCTCAGATGAAGGACTTTGTTTTCTCTGTTTGTACTGGCTTTGTAAATCACTACCCTGAGCAATTTTATTTTTTTTGTTTTGCTGTTATTGATGATAATAAAATGCTACTTGTGAGTTGTATAACTGCTCCTGGTTTTCCTATGCTTCCAAACCTTTGCCTTGATGACACAGTAAGCTGATATGTTGTTGTACTACAGAAGGGTACAACAAAGTTCCATGACCTTTGAATTGTGGTACAACATTTCAGAAAGGCTGGAGATCCATGCTGAACAAAGGCCCACTATACACTATATGTAGATTTAAACTTGGTGTTCCAAAGTTAACTCATGAATGTACTATGTATTCTAATGTAATGTCCTTGCCATAAACCCAAGCAGTGCAGTTGTTTAGGTATGCTTAACATACAATACTTCATAAAACATCTCCTGCATAATTTTTACATTTATTGGAATTCACAAAACATGTTTATGCTCTTTGTTCTTCCAATGAACTATTATCTTGCCAAAATTCCATTTGAACACTGCAACCAGGTTATGTTCTTTTAGTGACTTACAGTATTATCTTGCTAAAATTCCATTTGAACACTGCAAAGAGAGCTTATGTTCTTTCAGTAACTTATCTTTCCAAAATTCCATTTGAACACTGCAGACAGAGTTTATGATCTTTCATTGACTTATTATCTTGCCAAAATTCCATTTGAACACTGCAGAGAACTTATGTTCTTTCAGTGACTTATTATCTTGCCAAAATTCCACTTGAACACTGCAAACAGAACTTATGATCTTTCAGTGATGTATTATCTTGCCAAAATTCCATTTGAACACTGCAGAGAACTTACGTTCTTTCACTGACTTATTATCTTGCTAAAATTCCACTTGAACACTGCAAACAGAGCTTATGATCTTTCAGTGACTTATTATCTTGCCAACATTCTATCTGAACACTGCAACAAGAGCTCATGTTCTTTCAATGAACCATTATCTTGCCAAAATTCCAGTTGAATACTGCAAAAAGAGCGTACATTCTTTCAATGACTTATCTTGCAAAATTCCATCTGAACACTGCAAAGAGAGATTATTTTCTTCCAATGAACCACTATCTTACCAAACATTCCACCTGAAGACTAAAAACAAAGCCTGTATTTCAAAGATTATTTTGGGTGATCATCCTTTAATTCATTACTGAGAACACTGCATAGAAACAGGATCTTTGTGCATCGAACTTTCTCTGCTCCTGTAGGGCAGAGCTAGCAGTGCGCCAGGCAAGACACAAAAGACTGAGCTCATGACAGCACTAGTCTAAATGTGTCTGTAACCCCCCTCCATTCCCTGGGGTTACTAGAATCCCATCAATGTCAGTGTTAGGTAGGGAAGGCAGCTGGTGAATATCTAGTTAAATGGATTTTCATCTGCTCCCTCTTTGTTTACTTAGTCTCAGCTGAGAGCAGAGAGGTGATGTCATTTAGAACTCTCGCAGTAACAGAAGCCACAGCTGGCTGTGAGTGTGAGGAGTTTAGAATTCTGAAGTCAGTTGTTAGCAGCAGCTCAGAGAGTGAGCAGTGTTTGTATTTCTCACCCTAGTGGAGGACATCTCTTGCCTACTTGTGAAGTGGTGGAAACTGTCTCCAGGATTTCCTGTGCCCTCATTCTCAGTGGGATGAGGGGGGACTGCCGAAGTTTTGAGGGACAATCCCCTGTTCCAACCTAGAACATTTTTGAAGCTGCCTCTGGTGTACAAACTGTGAGTAGTTTCTGTCCGAGAGTAACCCAGGATATGTACCTGCTTTGTTTTCTGTGGGGTGACTCTCTGATAACGGGGCCCATTCATCCATTTCTGTGAAGTTTTTCTCAAGAAGTCTGTTTTAAAGTTTGCTGACAACAGTGAATGTCCCATATGTGACTTGCCCTTTGTTCAGAACTTTAACTTTACACCCTAGTGGTGTTTTCTAATGCTAAAATGTGCTAAACATTTGAAGATAGCATGATTTCTACAGTTCAGTATTTGTGAGGTGTAACTCTGAAAGAATAGCTGAGTATGGACATGGAAGCAAAAGGTGGGAGACCCAACATTTGGAGTGACCAGTTCAGCACTTCGGGTTCTGGAAGGGCGCCTGTTTTCTGTCAGGTCATGTGGCCAATGCATGAAGAAGTTTACCCCTTAAATGTGGGTTTTGCTAGTTTTGAGCCCTAGTGTGCTCCGTCGTGGTCAGGGTGCCACATTCCTATCCCATGCCATATGGGAACTGTTCTAAGTAATGGCCTAGTGGCAATTCTAGGAGAATTTTGTGTGTGTTTTCACCGTGCCTAGTTCCACATTTCCAGATGGCTAATCCTATGCCATATGGGAACTGTTCTAAGTAATGGCCTAGTGCCACGTAGAGACGAAGTTTGTGTTTTTTCATCATGGCTAGTACCACATTTCCAGATGTTTAATCCTATGCTATATGGGAGGTTCAAGTTTCTGTTTCCTACAGATGTGTTCTGCATTGCCTTGTGCCACAAAGTGTAAACCCTTGTGGGTCCATCTTTGTTTTTGTGTTTCCAACTTTGTTTTGGAATAAAGCCACACTCTAGAATCCCAGCCTGGTATGGACAATCTAGTTACTGTTTCCTGTGTGGATTTACCGGGTACCCCTGTCCAGAAGTGCAAACCTAGAATAGCCCTCAGCAAAAGTTCTCTTCTCTTCTCAGGACCTGGGTTTTGGTATAAGTCTTTTTTTTTTCAAATTTAATAAACTTTATTAGAACAAAAAGAATAACAATACATACATAAGTCATCAAATCCTGGAGGTACATATACAGACAAAGACAGCCACAATGAGGTCCAGGAACATGTCATGAATCAGATAAATGCCCCACACACCTGGGATGGGGGTAAATGAGTCTTCTGCAAAAAGGCCACGTTGGTTTGAAGTTTATGCAAATGCAGTAAAATTTTAGCCCGTTTGGTAGGCGAGTGGGCACCTTTAACATTCCAAGAGCAGAAATTATAAGCACCCACAGTAATGTAACAAATAGGGACCAATAACCAGACTGGCTTTTGTAAAAGAATTAAAGAAAGGATGTGACTCATTAAAAGTACCCCTGCTCTAGTGGCACCCCCCCCCACAGCCCACCTCCCTGGTTAGAGGAAAAAAAGCCTTGAACAATAACAATAAACTAAGCAAACCCAAAACTAAAACCCCATCCGCACCCGATTACTAACCAAAAGTGCACCCAAAGTATCCCAAACACCCAAATACAACCCAACCACCCTTTGAATGGGCCCCCCCCTCCCATTAACTAGGCTCATGAGGCCCGAAAGGACCGGCACCGTCTACAAAAACTCTCCATCCCTCCCGCCCACCTTATACCATCAACAAGGAAATAACAGTATCAGAACAACAATATTAAAGTATTAACTAACAATAAAGAGGATATGTTAACCATCCTACGATACATATACATATCTAGAAGTGAGGCCTGTGTCTGTCCCTTAATGTTCCAGGGCAAGGCCATACACTCAGCAACCTTATAACAAATGTGATTATATATTGAAAGAAAAGGAAGGAAAACATAAGGCAAATAAGATACTGGGTGAGGACAAAACCAGAAGAGTCCTGGGTAGTCAACAATAAAATAACCATGAATGTAATGTAACCATAGGTTGAAAAGGAAGAGTTCATGCAACTGTTGCTTCCCATGGGAGCCCGGCGAGCTCTTCGGTGGTCCTAGACAGACAAGATATCCTACCAGAAAGTAAGGTGGAGTTCTGGATAGCCCTCTTAGGGAGCTCCATAGAACCAGATATCAATTAACATTACAATGTCTAGGGGAATATCAAAATGGTAAGCAATGTCCGTCTAACAAGAAAGAGAAAAACCAAAGAAAAACAATAAACCAAACTTCCATTCAATCATCTGATTACATTATTACCCTCCAAGGTGCCTGTCAGCCAGCTTTAAAGAGATCGGGGAGGAGAGAGGGTAGTTCTTTGGAGGCTCGTGCCGCATTCTCAGAAGTATGCCAATTATCTTGTAGATGACCCTGAAGTTGAGTGGGGTACAGCATATGAAATTTTATACCGGCTGAGATGACCTTGGACACTGTCGAATGGAAGGCTGCTCGCTTCTGGTGCACTGAAGCCGGGAGATCATGAACGATACATAGTCTATTATTTTCCAAGGTAATAGCTTGTAACTCATGGAGTTTGGTGAGAATATGTTGCTTATCCAAAACATTAAGAAGGCGAGAATGAAAGGGTGAGGAGGTGAACTGGGTGGAGGTCTAGGTCACAGAGCTCTGTGCACCCGCTCCACTATGTAGCTTGGCCCATTGGGTGAGGGCCCAGCTAATTTTTCCAGTAGCTTCTGAGTAAAGAAGATAGGAGTGGGGACTTCAGCGTTCTCAGAGAGTCCAAAAATGACGCGGTTATTCCTCCAACTCCTGCCCTCCACATCCTCCAATATAAGCTCCAACTTATGATATCTTTGATGCAGGGAGGAAATCTCTGGATCGATATGCTTGCGCCACCTTTCCAATGAGGTTGATCTGGCTTCCACATCACCCATTCGTTGATTAGTCTCCCCTATTTCTTTTCTAAGAGATGCTAGCTCAGAGGTGAGGGTGAGGAGGGAGTCCTTAAGAGGTTGCAGCTCCATTAAAAACTTCTTCTGAAAGTGGAGTTGACACAGGAGTTGCAGTAGTGGTGTGTCCAGTAGCAATGCTGTGGCCCTTGGATTTCTTTGCAGTCTTTTCAGGTGTCTGGGGTGGAGAATGATGCGGTAAGCTCTGTCGCATCTCCGCTTCCATTTTAGATAGGATCGCCAACGAAAAGCACACCAGCCATTGCAGGAAGGGTCTCCAAGGTACTGAGGATGTAAATAACTCCCAGATAATCGTAGCAATGGTAACAAAAATTAGTTAAATGGCATGGGTAAGCGGGAGCGAAGCGAGCGAGCTGCTAGCCCTAGCTATGCATCATGTGACCTGGTATAGGTCTGTTTGTGTCTAGCACACATTTTGTGTTTCTCTGTTAGCAATTGCTTTGTACCCCCAACCCTCTCTTTTCCCCTAGACAGAAAAAGTGTGGGAGGTGTGCCTACTAGTTAAATAAGAGGCCGGTTGGGGGGTTACAAAAATGGGGGCTCGTCCGATGATATTGTTTGAATTTGGGGAGAGAACAAGAGATGTTTGCTGAGGGTATGGCTAGCATTTTGTCTGTCTGGCAGTTTGGTAGCCCAAAACAGGAAAGGAAGCTTTGCACAAAAGGATCTTGCCCAGGAGAGTGCCATCTGTATGTGCCACTGTGTGCCTGCTATTACAGTGGTGCTGTGTGTTTGTGCCAACTTACAATTGACTGTAAAGCCAGAAAGTGTATGTCCTTGTTTCTGCATCTAGAACATTTTACAGAACTTTTAAATCTCAAGTTTTAATCGTCAAAAGTAATGTGGATATTGGGAAACAGAGAGAAATGTGCCCTGAATGTTTCATGTGCTTTGTCTGCAAATTGGGGGAGTCGCTAAAGAAATTGCCAAGTTCTGTGTGAGGAAATGGTCAGAAATGGTGCTCCTGCCTTGAAATTGCAGCCGAGAAAAAAAACTTAGTTTGCAGTTTAAATTTGCCCTGCTCGATGATTGCCGTGAAGGAAGAGAGAGAGAGAGAGGCTCATTTGCATGGCGTTGAGTGATTGGTGCGACTGCAATCTGTCCTGCCCCCTAACCAGCTTCAGAGTGCAGCCGAGTGTTCGAGGAAGAGAGAGCAAGTAGCGTGCGAGCTGGTCAGACCAGGATCAACCATCGAGGGGCTTGTGAACATTCTAATCTGTAAAAAACAGACTCTTGCTGTACAAATTTGGGCTCAACCCGTTATCTGACTGACTGGAAAGTGAGCGTGGCATTGGTGGTAACAATCGACGGGACCACCAGCCCGTTTCACCCCAGAGTCCTTCCAGGACTGGCACCAGGCTGAACATTTCCACCAGAGAAAGCCAGATACTGATTTCAGTGAGTACAAATCCAAACAACTATGCATCAAACTGTGTTGTGATTTTCAAGCCAGCTGAATCTGTGTGCAAGCAGTGAGATTGTTTTGCAAAGAGGACTGTGAGTTGTAAAACAGCAAGTGCAACAAAAAAAATTCTGAGTGTAGACTGTAAGCATTTATGATGGGTTCAGCAACAGTAAAATGTTCTAAGCAAGTGAGACTGTGAGTTGTATTATGCTGCAGCAAACAGGCAATTATGTGAGAGAAATACTGTGGCTTGTAAGTGACTTTGAGCATGTGTAAATAGTGTACGTGTGCTAACAGTAAAGTCCTAAAAAAATCATATGAATTTGCTGAGAAAGATGCAAGCAGTGCAATCAATAATAGTTTGAGAAAAATCAGTAGCAGAAAAGGTCGGATGCGCAGTTAGTCAGAAACAGATTTGATGCATGAGGATAGCTATCGCTGCCATTACAGGGTGGGGTTAGCAATGCAAACACATCAGCAGGGAGCCATTTTGTGAGACTGTACTGAGACTTGTAAACAAATAGTAACTACAAACTTTTTGTGTTTTAATTGCAGACGTGGCATCAGGAACTTCCTGCTACCTAGATCATGTCCGAGCTATGACAGCAGAGGAGGTAGCCACACTAAAAGAAATAGAGAGAACTTTCTATGGTGAAGGGTTGCCTCCAGATGTTGCAATCCCCAGTTATCCAGTTAGGCTGTGCATTATGTGCCTCAGGGCTGGAAGGGATGTGTTTCTGATAACCCCACTGTTCGGATTGCCTAGTGAAGTATGGTATGAGTAAGGGTTTACCGCCAGAGAGGGCATCACAAATTCGATTGGCTCCCACTTGGACCAAAGTAGGAAACCCTGCAAGTAGCAGCACACAGCACCAGGATGAACCTGTTGGGGGTGGCCCTATATAGTGTGGCACAGAAGGAGAGAGTATGGATCTACTGCAAGGGCAGACACCTAGAGATGTTTCCACGCCTGTGTCCCAGATGGGCAGTGTGATGGAAGAATCCGTGGACCCATGGAGGGAGGGTCCTAGTCCTATCCCATGCTATATGGGAACTGTTCTAAGTAATGGCCTAGTGCCACTTCCAGGAGAATTTTGTGTGTGTTTTCACCGTGGCTAGTTTCACATTTCCAGATGTCTAATCCTATGCCATATGGGAACTGTTCTAAGTAATGGCCTAGTGCCACGTCCACACGAAGTTTGTGTTTTTTCATCGTGGCTAGTTCCACATTTCCAGATGTTTAATCCTATGCTATATGGGAGGTTCAAGTTTCTGTTTTCTACAGATGTGTTCTGCATTGCCTTGTACCATGAAGTGTAAACCCTTGTGGGTCCATCTTTGCTTTTGTGTTTCCAACTTTGTTTCAGAATAAAGCCACACTCTAGTATCCCAGCCTTGTATGAACCATCTAGTTACTGCTTCCTGTATGGATTTACTGGGTACCCCTGTCCAGAAGTAGCAAACCTAGCATAGCCCTCAGCAACAGTTCTTTCCTTAGGACCTGGGTTTTGGTATAGTCTGTTTGTGTCTAGCACACTTTGTGTTTCTCTGTTCATTGCTTTGTACCCCCCTCTCTTTTCCCCTAGACAGAAAAAGTATGGGAGGTGTGCCTACTAGTTAAATAAGTGGCCAGTGTGGGGTTACATGTCTCATGTTCCCTACCCAACTAAGACATGCTACTGTTTGTTTTTGTGCCGCCTATCAAGTATATTTCTATTATATCTACTCTTTGCATGCATTTTTAGTATTTCTCATGCACCTTATGTAAAGTCTTCCTGCCTGCAGTTCCTGCTCATAAGCTTGTGCTGTATTATTTTATCCTCCTACTACCTGTTTGTACTGCAAGAGTTTTTTTTTTTAATTGTTTTGTCTGCTGTCCTACCCAGGGCCTCCTCGTAAAGGAGCATTGCTGAACCAAGCCTTTTCCTGGTAAAATAAATACAAATACAACTGGACTTATAGCACAACTTCAAAAACTTTTTTTTATACAAAGTAAATACAGATCTTCACCGAGGATATCTCCTACATTGGGCCACACTTTTGAAACTGTAAGCTGTTGATACCCGGACCACTTGGAAAATTTTGCTAGCTGCGAGCTGCCTACGATTACATATATTTCACCTGTAAAACTTGGGTGGCTCTATCTTTCCTCAGTTGTTTCTCCTGCTGTCAACTGCTCATCGGACCAGCAGAAAAGCAACACTGTTGTTTCTGACTTAATTATTTTACAACTTTATTTAACTCCTTGTTGTCATTTTACGACGCTGTCAAAGGAAACTTTTTTTTTGGTTTTGTACCTGCAGCTACAAGATTTACAAGGATGGTGCTCACACCATCTATGTTTGCTGTTTTGGGTTATCCCACAGTGTGAGAGCCTGCAATTTCTCCCAGGGATTCAACCAGGCTACGAGGAGATGTCGAAAGAAGGCACTAGAGACCTTCATCACTAAGAAGGCCATGGAAGCTGCTGCTAAGGCTGCAAGCTCCAAGCCAGCTTCTCCCACTCACTCAATTGCCACTGCCAGGAACTCTCCCTGGCATTCAGTGACACTATCGCTGACACCATCGAGGTCCAATGAAACTAAAGATGAGGAAAAGGACAAGTTATCAGAATCCTCTTCTTTGAGTCATCACCATAAGCATAAGGACAAGGCTCCTACTTCTCTGTTGAGGTTGAGGTCCCTGCTCCATTTGGAGAGCGAATTCTTATTGTTGTCCACTCTGGTGGTGATGAACTAAGACCACCTGACTTTTCAGGAGATGCCAAGGCTGGTATCAGGCTTAGGTATTGCCATACTTACTACTGATGGTTGTGGCCACTGCCGAGAGGTACTACCTCATTGATGACCGTAGTCTTGTCCCCTTTGTAGGGTGTTCTCAATTCCCAGGTTGTGCTGGTGATGGTCTCTGAACTGTTTCACTGTTTGTTACCATGATAATGGCTGCATCGTTGATGGGGCCTACCCTGCCCACACAGTTGGCATTGACGGGGTTCACAAAGCACCCCTATAATTCCTCCTTCTCAATTGCTGCTGTTGTTGCCAGTTTTACCTGTAGCCCCCTTCATCATTTCAGACAATGAGGAGAGGTATAATCCTGATCTCCTTAATATGGAGAAGGATCTGGAGGATGAAGAAGGGGAACATGATCCCTTTGAGGATGATTTGGGCTCTAGTTCCACCCTCTTCTCTTGTAGTGAGGACACTGATTTACACACATGGGTTTCCACCTGAGGATGCCTCTTTGCAGGCACTATTGAGGCAGATGTAAAGTGTAGTGGGTTTGTTGCTGAAGAGGAGGACTCCACCAAATGGAATTTGCTGGAGTTTTTGGAGGCCCTTACTGCTCCTTCCATTGTTATTCTTCTTGTGTATCCTGCCTTATAGGATGCTACTGTGGCTGCCTAGCACATACCTACTACTCTGCCTGAAGTGCCCATGAAGGCTGAAAAGTAGTACCTGCTTGTCTGCTAAATGTTATGCATCTCAGTCTGTAACTGACTCACTGGTCATTACTGCTGCTTATGACAGGTTCAGGGCCCCTAGACATATGCATTTCTTGCTTCCTGATAAAGAATCTAGGAGGCTGGATGTTATGGGAAAAGAACTTATGCCTTTGCACTTTAGGCCTCAGAATAACCAACTACCAGGCTTACAGTACATGATTAAATATCAGAATAGTCTATAGAAGTCTGCCATGTCTACTATCTAGTATTTGCCAAACAGTTCTGCCAATACCAGTAGGAACATCTGCCAGAGCTAGACACATAGTGGATTCCCTGCAGGGGGAGGGCCTCAAACAACTGGTATGACAACCCACAAGAGACAGGGCTATCCTAGATCTAGTACTGACTAGCAAGGAAAGGATCTCAGATCTCCAGGTAGAAGGTAACCTGGGGGCCAGTGACCATCACATAGTATGGTTCAGTTTGGCCACTAGAACTAAATCATCCCATTCCAAGGTAAAAATATGGGACTTCAGAGGAGCTGACTTTGATAAGATGGCCAACAGAGTTAAGGTAGCCCTGTCAAAAAGAAATACAGGTGATGGAGTACAGGCAAAGTGGGCAAGCATTAAATATGCAATACTTGAAGCAACATCCTACTGTGTTAGAGAGAAGAGGAAGTGCAAAAGAAGAAGGAAACCACTTTGGTTCTCAAAAACAATAGAAGAAAAGGTCAGAGCCAAAAGGCTGGCCTTCAGGAAATATAAGAGAATGCAGCGGGATGAAAATAAGGAGGCATACCAATCTTCCCTAAGGGAAGCAGGGAAGACAGTAAGGCAGGCAAAGGCCCAAACCGAGGAAACACTAGTACGAACAGTAAAAGAAGGTGACAAGACTTTCTATAGACACATTAGTGAAAGGAGAAAGTCCAGAGAGGAATACTAAGATCAAAGGGGATAAGGGGGCGTGTGAGGAGGAGGACCATGTAAAAGCATCAATCCTAAATAGATACTTTTGCTCAGTATTTACTGAAGAGAAGGTAGGGCAGGGCCCACAGCTCAGCACCATGGACACGGGGGAGAGAGGTGTGCACTAATCCCTTCACAAAAGAAAGGGTCCTACAAGAGCTCGATAAGCTCAGGGTGGACAAGGCAATGGGACCTGATGATGTACATCCCAGGGTACTAAAGGAGCTAAGGGTGGAACTAGCAGAGCCATTATCAGAACTGTTTAGTGAGTCTCTGAGCACAGGAGTGGTCCCAGAAGACTGGAGAAGGACTCGTGATCCCACTCCACAAGAGTGGTAGCAGGGAGGAGGCAGGGAACTACAGACCAGTCAGTCTTACCTCAGTAGTAGGCAAGATTATGCAGGCACTTCTTAAGGAAAGGATAATGCAACACCTGGAATCCATAGGAGTACAGAATCTAAGACAGTATGGGTTTACAACAGGAAGATCCTGTCAAACTAATCTCATTGATTTCTTTGGCTGGGTAACCAGAAGGGTGGATCAAGGGGGAGCAGTTGTTGCCGCCTACCTTGATTTCAGCAAAGCTTTCGATACTGTTCCACATAGAAGATTGATTAATAAGCTGGGTAGGCGGGGGGTGGGTCAGAAGTTGGTCAACTGGGTGGCAAACAGGTTGATGGGCAGAAAACAGAGAGTGGTGGTAAACAGTATACAGTCAGAAGAGATGCAAGTCAGAAATGAGATACCTCAGGGATCAGTCCTTGGGCCAGTCCTCTTCAATATCTTCGTCAGTGACATTGCAGATGGACTGGAGGGTAAGATTTGTCTGTTTGCAGATGACTCCAAGATCTGCAACAGAGTAGATGATCCAGATGGGGAGGGCAGAATGAGAAGAGATCTGGATAAACTGGCAAAATGGTCGGAACAGTGGCAACTGGGGTTTAATGCAAAGAAGAGCAAGATCATGCACATAGGGAAGAGAAAACCTGAAGCCACCTATAGGCTGGGAGGGGAGTTGCTGGCAGTCACAAGGGAAGAAAGAGACTTGGGCACCGTCATCACAGATTACCTGAAATCATCCAAGCAGACCACTAAAGCAGTAGGTAAGGCTAGGGTGGGTGTTGGGGTGTATTAGTAGGGGTAGCACAAGTCATAAGAGGGAGGTAATAATCCCTCTTTACAAGACACTGGTTAGACCCCATCTGGAGTACTGCGTGCAGTACTGGATGCCACGCCTTCACAAAGACTTTAACCAAATTGAGGCAGTCCAGAGAAGGGCAACCAAAATGGTGTAGGGATTGTATCAGAAAACATATGAGGACAGATTAAAGGAGCTCAATATGTATACCCTAGAGCAAAGGAGGGAGAGAGGTGATATGATCAAAACATTCAAACACCTTAAGGGCATTAACAAGGTGAAAGAGTCTAACATGTTTCAATATAAGAAAAATAGCAAAACGATAGGACACAGCATGAGATTAGAGGGAGGCCGATTAAGGGGTAATGTGAGGAAGTTATTTTTCACAGAAAGGGTGGTGGATGCATGGAATGGCCTACCTCAGGAAGTGGTGGCTATGAATACAGTGCAGGGCTTCAAACAAGCATTGGGATAGGCATAAGGGAGCAATACAGATGAGTATGACTAGATAGCATTGACAGAGCAAAGGCAGATGGCACATTCATAAGGTAGAAAAAGAAATGGGCAGATTGGATGGACCTTGCGGTCCTTATCTGCCGTCAACTTCTATGTTTCTATGTAAGGCTGATTTGCTTAGAGCTGCTTCAGCTGATATTGACATTAGCATGCATCTGTTGCGCTCTGCAAATGATATCTCCAAAGCTTCAGCCAGGGCTGCTGGCACTACCATTTTTCTTCAAAGATATTCTTGTATGTTGTTGGTTTTGCAACTGACGTGCAACAATCTGCCCTTAATGCCCCTTTTAGAGGGTCCAGACAGTTTGGGGGTGATGTGCTGTGATGATGGATCATACTTAGAAAATGTGACAACTTTCAAATATTTAGCTCTTCTATTAGACTGTTCTTTAACTTTCACAGTCCAAATTGAAGAAGTGAATCACATGTTAGGTCCCACATACAGGGCCAGACATCAGCTCACCTCTCAAGTCAAATTAGCTGCTGCCAATGATGCATTGCTGCCTTTGCTTTCCTACCTCTGATTTATTAATTTCAAGGCTGGTGAGATGGTTGGACCAGCCTGCTGGCACAGTGGTAGAGCTACCCCTTGTGATGCCGCTGACCTGGGTTCGGGAATAAGCTTGGGTTGTTGGAGGACCAGTTGGGTGGAGGAAGATTGATCATCCCAGAGGATGCTCTCCTGCTCTGAGGAGGGAGTGCTGCATCCTGCTGCATTACCACCATCTGGGTGACCACAGATGGTGATGCAGAGGATCTGCAGCTTCAGGAAGGGGCCATGGGAGCGTGGTCTTGGATTGGCTGCATCGGGCTTACCTGTAACCTATCTTGTTGTGTGCTCCTGGCAGGGGGGCAGACAACTAGAACAAGGGAAAATGGAGGGGCAGGATCAGGCAGATGAAATCTCTGCCAGTCCACCACATCCTCCACTGGATCTGCACCACCATCCACCGGGGACTTCACCGGTCTTCACCTCTGTCCTGGGTGGCCAGATGTCTGCGGAGTAAAAATGCTGAAGGAGCTGATGGCATCCCTGGCCCTGGGAGGTAAGCCAAGAGGGGCAGCACAGTGATGTGTCATGGGTGGACTGGTGGTCCCCTTGGATGGATGGTAGGATCTCTGCTAGATGGTATCAGGGCATTGGCAGCTGGCAGAAGGAGGTCCTGACCTGGCCCAGAGCAGGAGAAAAAAGTGTGTTAATAAAAAACAAAAAAAGAGTTGGAGAGACAGACCCGCATAGATGAAACGCCACCTACAATAATGTAAGCAGGTGCGTCCCCCTATCTCCCCAGACTGTTCATCATTGTACGTTATACAGTGAGTAGGGTTGGTTATCCCCTTCTAACATGCGCACTTATGATCTTGGTGTTTTTATAAGTAATGTGCCGTAAAATCATCAGCCAAAATGTGTAGCTCTTCTGTGCCACTGATGAAAAGTTGCTTGGGCCAAAGAGCTTTTTTCTTCCTTGGTCCTTCAATGTGGAATTCTTTTCCACTTGATATTAGGTTATCAACTACCAAACAGTCTTTCAAGAATAGCCTAAAAGGGGTGGGTGTGGCCTGGTAGGGCAAGATGGTGGTTGATGTCAAGTGCTGCTTCCACATAGCACTGATTAACACCAGCTAAAAAAAAAATATATATATAAATTTTTGTATGCTTTATTTATTTATTCTTCTCTCACTGGCACCTCGGACTCTCTCCAGAGGGACACCTGACCCGGCCTGATCCCGCCTGCCTGAAATCCCCAGCCTTACCTGCCAGCAAGGGGGGGAGGGATTCCTCTCTGCTCACACTGGTCCCCTGACCCCCTGGATCTAAGCCCCCCTGGGGTGGGATCGCTGACTCCTCCTGGTGACTTTTCTGGGATATAGTTGGTTGACCAGGCAGTGCAGGGAGTAACCGGAGGCAGGCTGAAGGATCCGGCATTGAGTGTGGTGGTTGGCCACTCGACCCACCTTCGCCTACCAAGGGCCAGAACATTTTCCTTGTTTTCTCCCTCCCCTATGGCTCAGACATGCAATGCGTCCAGCGCGTGCATGCTCATTCCCGAGCACGCACACAGGGTTGCTACTGCAGCCAATCCCCTGACAGAAGGATCCATGGACTGCTACTCCGCCAGTCATCACTGGGAGTCCTCAGAGCCTGGGATCGTGGACCCTCTCCCTCCCAGGACAGGAGAGCGGTCCTTTGGATGCTCAATCCAATCCTTCCCCACTGATCCCAACAGGCTGAGCTCGCTCCCGAACCTGGGTCACTGGTATGGCACGAGGTGTGGCACCCAGTGCCTCAACCCTCAGCGCCAATGGGCCGGCTATAAAAATAGATCTTAATCAGCAGAAAATGTCCTACATTCAAGAGAATGAGGTGACTGAATACATGATTTCACAGCCACCACGGAGAAAACAGTCCTTGCTCATATCTGAATGACTGCAGCAGCTGCCTGCTCTACTGCCACTCCACAGGAAGGACATTCAAGAACAAAGGCAATGGCACTGGGTGGGAATTCGGGAGGTGAGGATCCTAATCATCCACTAGTGGTGATGATTTATTTATTTTTTAATTAGTATGCTTTTTGTGTGCCCCTCTTACAGTGAGGATACATCTGGGTCACGGACCCCCAGGTCTCCACCTCCGTCGATTGCCTGCACTCCACGTTCACCTCTGGCTTTCCCCCCCGGAGGGCGGGGCTGCAACACTGCCCGCTTCAGTGCCCCAATACAAATATCTGGTTGGGAGCTGGTGGCAGAGGCTGATTGAGACCGGGGGAGGGCTTCATTAAGACAGTCGAGGGCACAGTGTTTTCCTCCCCGTGTAGGAAGGGGTGGGGACGTGCAATGGCATCCTGCGTCTGACCCGCCCCTAATTCTACTTGGCATCGGTGCAAGTAGTGAACCCAGCCTCCACTGGGTGTTGTTACTGTACCAATCACTTATGCCCGCCCTCCCCCTGGAGAAGGAGAGCAGTCTAGGATGCTCAATCCTTCTCCCCCCAGCCGGCCCTCTGGCAACTCTGGCCCCTTCCCGAACCCGGGTCGCCGGCATCGCAAGTGGAAATCCAACCGCTGGGCCAATGGGCCGGCCCAGTGGTGATGATTTTGATGATTTTGAACCTGCAAAACAAAATCAAAGTAGGATTTTAGAATGCCACAGCCCAAATTCTCCACATTCAGCTTCTGAAATGGCCCTGCTAGAAAAAGTGGATAAAAAGTGTAGTGACCTAGAAGATGCTATAACCAACCTCACAAGGGATAGGAACCAGCTGAGGAAATCCATGATCACTGTGCAAGAGAGAGCAGATGACCAGGAATGTAGAGCTTGATGCTCTAATCTGCACCTGGTGGGTCTGCCTGAAGAGATGGAGGGTAAGGAATTGGGAACTACTGTGCAAAAGAGGATTGTAGAGAGGTGGAACTTGGGTCTGGAGGAAGCCATGTTCGAAATTAAGCGAGTTCACTACACTGGGCCACAGCCAAAGCCTGGGCCAGGCCAAGGCATTTCCTGATCAGATATCTGCAGTACCCAGAAAAGGAACTGATATTCAAGGCCACTAAAAGTCATGGTCTTATAATGGTTGGCGGGGCAGAGTCACAGTATTTCAGGACTGTAGTCTTGAGCTCAAAAGGGAGAGAGAACAGTTTAGTGGTATGAAATCAAAATTGCACCTCTGGGGAAGGGACTTCACCTGTCTTTATCCCTCCTTCCTTAGCAGCACCAGGCCTGGGTGACCACCACACTACTTTGTTGTCCCCCAGGAGACAGAGGACTTTGACTACGCTGAGGAGTGGCTATCGAAGAGAGAAACTCAGTAAGGGGTGGGTCTAGCTACATGAAGCTTATTGTGAGCAGTGAGTACCTATGAAAATGCATCCCTCTGAGCTTGCCTCCCTATTAGATTCTCAGATTTCCCTTCTTTGCCTGCCCTCTTTCCACCTGACAGGCCCAGGCGGTAACTGCACGAATATGCGCACAACCACGTGGCCTACTCGACTGATCTTGGCTTCTTGAAAGAGGCATGGAGGCCTCCAATGAGTCTTTGTAAGTGGTGCAAGCAATGATTGTACTTGTTTCTTTTTACCTAAAGTAGCTGCTGGATCGGGGTGAGCATAGACTAAGCATGTGAGATCCCTTTCGGTCCTGGGGGTCGAGTGGACGAGGCCGGGGAGTTGGGGGGAGCGCAGGTTGGGGGATGCTGAGCTAGCTGCACTGAGATCCACACATACTGTGCCAACATACTAATGGACACTAGCTTGCACCTAACTTATAAGGTGCCACAAGTTTTGGATGACTTACGTAACTGCATTTGCATGTCTCCATTCTCCACGATTTAGGTCCTGAGGTTATATAGCCCAGTTCTCCCAAGCAGCAAGCCGTGCCCCTCTGGCTATACTGTGTGGGAAGCACTTGCCACATGCCAGAGGGGCTGCAGGCTTCTTATGCGTATCCTTTTTCATTACACTTGCAGCCCCCCTTCACCCCCCTTTCATGTCTAGGGATCCTGATGGTAGAAATGGGGGGGGGGTACAGAACGAAAGCCTTCCAGGGAGGTAAGCCATAAGCATAGAAAAAACAATGCCTTACCTGAACTTGGTTGTGACAGCACAGCTCAGCATACAGCTCCTCCACCAACCCACCTCTCACCAGCTGCTGCAACTCACAGCCGAGCGGGCGGAGAGAAGAAATAAAAGTCTAGCCAGCATGCTTCATCACTGGAAGAAATCATGGAAATCATTCAATAAATTCAGCACTCATGGAGTAAGAACAAGAAAAGAAATTTAATTCTGATCTTTGATTTAAAATTTATAAATAAATAAATTGCACAGCTCCATTGAGCTGGTAGACCAGAACATATGTAGAGCAAACTTTAGAGGCAGTAGCAACATTGACTTGACTACAGTGCTTTCACAGGCCTAAACAGTTAGACCAGGTGCAGACTCCACGCAACTACCCAGAGCCATTGCAAAGTTCAAGACCTTAACAGGTACGAAGTACAGCCATACTGGTTCCCAGGGGAGTGCCTTACTCCTCACCCAGGATTAACTAACACCAGGGCTGCGGCCTTTATACTGTCTGGGGCCACCCTGCACACAATCATTAACCACAGCAGCTCATCACCCTCTTTCCATTCAGGCAATTGGTGCCAGAGTTGCATCTGGAATGGGCAAACATGGCTCCCGCCTTCCCAGTTACCCACAATGTGCATTTCGTTAACGGTTCTAACACGGGTCCTGCCCCAGACAAGGGCACAGCAGGTCTGATACACATGAATACCCGAAATGCACCCTTTGACCATCCTGAAGCAGCATGCCACACCGGGTATAGCCCCCTGGAGCTGCCACCTCTGGAGAAGCCCTGCTGTGGCCCTGCCACCACCACGGAAGCCCCATTGCCATACCTTGCTTGTTGGAGCACCAGGCCTCCTGGACTCGGCCACATCCAGACCTTCCTTCAACTGCTATTCTTCTCTCCTCTGAGCTCCCAGATCCTGGACCCCATAGTGACCACACTCCTGCCACCTGTCCCTTTGGAAAACAATTATTGTGAAGCCTTGACTCTCAAAAAGGCCGGAACCTCCTGGGCCGAGTGGATGTTAGCCCCTCAACCCTATTTGCCCTACATGATGCCCGGCGGCTCCCCGGCATAAAGGCTTCTCTCCCTTTTATACCCGGACTTGGAGCAATGCCCCCTGTTGTTTATATTTTAAGCTTGTTACCTCCACTTCCAGTTTCAAGGTGGATGCAGCCATAGATACTGGTGTTCTGGCATCGCAGTTCTTTTTTTTTTTCCCATATATATATTTTATAGCATTTTTTTCTCATTTTCTCCCCGTACCTCAACCACGTGTACACATGTGGAGGCACACACATGCCGCATCTCAAGGTGTCCTCCCACTATGTGTTGCCACTTCCACCTACTCTGACCACCTTACCTCCACCTGGTGGCAGCGGGACTATGGGAGGGTGGTAGCCACCCCAGGAGAAGAGAGCTGCCTTCCGGCTGCTCAATCCTGCTTCCACCCTCCACCCCCACTGTGCAGGCTCTCTGACAACACAAGTTTGTTCCCAAACCCGGGTTGCAGGCGTGTCAGGAGGTAAGGTGTTCAGCGCCTCAGCCCTCTGTGCCACCAGGCCGGCTGGCATCGCAGTTCTTGGTTTTTATTAATTTAGTGGTGCCGCCGACATCAACACCCATGAATTACAGAAAATCCACTAGATGTTTGCAGGGGGAGATGGTTCAAGTTATGGTTAGCTTGGTTGGGGTTTGTGTGGTGAGGGTGGCAGCCTATTGCTGCATGGTTCTCTGATTTTATGTACAGTAATTTCCAATGTGTGACATGTTGGGAGGGGCGGGGGGGTTTAAATGGGAAAATTGTTGTTCGGAGTTCACTTACATACAGTGGATTACTGAGTACTTAGGATCAGCAGATGTTTGCAACAAAAGCTTATGCAGCTCAGGACACAGGGCAGGTCAGGTAGGCAGCAATATTTAATGTCTACAGATAGTTATAGCTGACAGACTGCAAATATTATCATGGTATATTAATGGCCTTAAAAATGTTATAAAATGGAAAACGATCATAGGGAGGATTAAAAAACTTAAAGAGGATATTCTGTTGCTTACAGGAAACACACAGGACTGACTATGAGATGAGCTACATGGTGGCCTGTTGGGGGGAACATCGAGCGGATCTTATTTTAAATCCAAATTCCAGTGTACTGCGGTCTGGTTGCAGCCCAAATTCCTGTAGTTGTTGATCAGGTCAAACTGGATACAAGAGGGAGATACACACTGGTCCATATCACTATGCATGATGATAGCTCATTTTTGATAGGCTCCATCTATGGCCCAAACCTGGACGACTCTGTGTTCTACCAGAGTCTTGCACTAGAAATTTTGTACTTTTTGGGTCCTTGAGTATTGGTGGTATTTTAACTATGACACAATGTTGGATAGGTCTAATCCATTTGAGTGAGTATAGCTAAACTGTACCAATGCTCCGGGCATGCTAGATGAAAGCAAAGCTAGGCAAAGCACAACAATTCCGGCATTGTCCACTGCAAACAATAACAGTCAAACCCAATATAAAGTGCAAAGCTGCATAATTTTATTTCCAATAGTGCGCATATAAGAACCTCTCACCAGGAGCAAGAAGAGCAGTCCGCACCTCCTACCGGTTTTGCCAGAAAGATGTCTTCAGGGAGATGCCTTTCCAGCGTAACTGGTAGGAGGTGTGGAAATAAGTTATGCAAGTTTGCACTTTATGTTGGGTTTGACTGTTATTGTTTGCAGTGGGCAGTGCTGGAATTTTTGTCCTTTGCTTAGGTCTAATTCATCCCCATTTCCACTGTCAAAGAAGTTCAAAGCCTTGTGAGACCTGATGGGGGCACATAACCTCATAGACAGCTGGCAACACGAAAATCCAACTGGAAGAGTATATAGCTTTTACTCTCACACACACTCCTCTTACACCCATATAGCTGGTCTTGTCTCTGCAACTCTACTTGGATCAGTAGCCCACACAGTTTACAGATCCATTTTGATCACTGACCACACTCCACTACAGCTTTCATTGTCTCTTGGAGGCTCAACACCACCGCTGAAAGTTTGGAGACCCGACCCAGTACTATTGACACAACCTGCCTACAGGGCAGCCATGTCACAGGGGACAGCAGATTTTTTAGAAATCAACTGGGTGGGCAATTCCACACGTTTAGTAAGGTGGGATGAACTCAAAGTAGTGGTGAGAAGCATTATTATATCATATGCTAGTTATGCCAACAACTTCCAGGTGATAAAAATGTACTTGTTAGAAAACTGCAGATGGAAAGTGATCATATGACTCACCCTACACAGGCCATGTATCACAGACTGCAGAGACTGAAATGTGGGTACAACACCAAAACCAGTGCAGAGTTAGAGCTATCCTTCTGAACAAGGTGGGGCAATACTCCAAAGGTGACGGGGTTGGGGAAGTTATTAGCCTGGCAGCTCAAAAGCCAGGAAAGTGTCAGAACAATTATCCAGATTAAATCTATGAGTGGGGAGCTAAAGGGGACACCTTTTGTTCCTTTTATAAAGAGCTATACACTAAGGAGGCCCAACCTACCCCCCTCTCAGTTCCAGGAATTCTTTAATAAAACCCCAATAACTATGGCCTCAGACCATCTGCAGATATCTGTTAACCAACCTCTGTCTCAAAGGGAGGTAGACAAAGCAATTAAAACTTTAAAGGGAGATAAAGCTCCAGGGACCAGATGGGCTACCTGTTGATTTTTATAAGGTATTTTTGAATGATATGCAAGTCCCCTTATTTAGCATGATACAAGAAAGTCTTCAAACAGGAATGTTGCCTCTCTCCATGCAGTCTGCAATGGTTACCATACTCCCCAAACTGTGTAAGGACTACACACTGTGTGCTTCATATAGAGATACAGTATATTGCTCCTCACATTATATTATAAAATAGTAGCAAACATCGTAGCCACCAGGCTTGAACCACTTTTGTACGAGGTCATACACCCTGATCAATCTGGATCTCTAAAAGGTCATCAGGGGAAAGCTAATGTGAGGCAGACCCTAAATATTATCCACAGATGCTCTAGAACAGCAGCTGAGCATGGGGCAGTGGTCCTTACACTGGATGCGAAAGGTCCTTCGATCACATGGAGTGGGGGTACACATTTGAAACCCTACAGAGGTTCCTGACATGAAGACAAATCCTGAAATGGGTTGGTGCACTGTATAAAGCCCCCAAAGCTCACATATTGATTAATGGTGTGCTTACATCTCCTTTTCCCTAACCAGAGGTCCCCCCCTCCCCTTTACTGTATGTGTTATCCCTTGAGCCTTTGGCAGTGGCAGTAAGGGCAAATCTACTAGTTATAGACCTGGTGGAAGTAAGCCAGGAGGAACATAAACTGTCCCTCTTTGCGGATGATAGGCTTATGTATCTACAGAACCCCTTAGAGGGCCTACCTGTGGTGCATCAACACTTGAAGGAATACAGAGCATTATCAGGGCACAAAGTCAACTACAGCAAGAGCAAACTTCTCCCAAAGTAGAGAAAGAGAAGCAGGAGCTATTTGGTCAAGAAACCCTTGGGTTTGGTTGCAGCTGATTCTATCAAATATCTGGGGGTGCATCTTGCCTGCTAAGTTGCAGCCCTGTACAAAAACAATTACAAATCCCTTCCACAGTCTTTAAAAACACAATGTGAAAAATTGCAGGTCCTACCACTCTCGTTACTAGGTAGAGTCAATGTAATAAAAATGTGTACCTCTACAAGTGTCTACCTCTTTCAGACCCTACCAGTGAAACTCCAGTCAGTTTTCATTAAGTCTCGTCTCAATAGTGAATTGCTGCATATGGAATGGTAAGCCAGCCCATATCAAACGTAGTAGTTTGCAACAACCCATGGCGGGGGGGGGCTGTGCCTTACCTAACTTTAAATATTATTATTAGGCTGCACAGTTAGCCTATCTCCTTGTGGGGATGTATTCCCAGCGACCTACATAGGCAGCACTAGAAGAAGAAGATAATGGGTTGGATCTGTGTACAGGCATCCTCTCCCCTATTCTTATCAGTCATACCACTTCCAACTTGATCAGTCCTTTAACTGCAGATCTTACTCACATATGGTTGGCTACCCATAGGCACCTACACCACCTAAAACTTGTGTCCCAAGAGCTGATATAACAGTAGCATTCAAGAATAAACCAAGGTACAGTACAACGTGTTTCTGCACCAAGCAGTTCTTAGATGGAAGAAACGGGGGACGGTATCAATTGGCACCCTATATGAAGGGGGACATCTGCACCCCTTTACGGATATTAGGGACACATTCTGGATACAACTGGGAGATTTCTTTGCTTATCTTAGGATCAGGACCTGGTTACAGGAGGTTGATGAATTGGAGCAACTCGCTATGGCCCTGTCAGCTGGCAGAATCCTTGCTCTACAGACCCCTTCAGCTACAGACCATTAACAGCCTTCTATAAGCTGCTTCTGGGAAGTTGCCCCAGACAGTGGCCAAATGGAGCCGGGACTTTAATATATCTAGTTCCCATAAAATGTGAACAGTTGCTGCCTCACATTTTAACTTGTGTGTAAGAAGCAACTGACTAAGATAGGTCCAAATGAATTTAATCTACCTCACTTACCTTACTCCCTTATGCATACACATCTTTAACCCTGCTAAATCTCTTACATGCCCTAAATGTGAGGTAGAAAATGGGGAATTCCTGCATATGATTCTCTCCTGTCCCAAAATAAGTCAATTTTGGGGAGAAGTCCACAACTTTATACAAGGTGGGGAGGTGCCCACTGGACAAACCCTTCCCAACACACCTGTGGAGTTTCTGTTCAAGGCTGAGGACTGGCTTGGAATGCCCTGGAGCACCAGCAGATTATAGGACATGGCTCTGATAAATGCCCAAAAGGTGATATCTCAGTTGTGCCTGGGAAAGACCCTCCCTAGTATAGCCTCATAGAGTAAAAAGTTGCTGGATACTTAAAGATTGAACATACACAATGTAGGACCAATGGGTCTATAGAAAAAAGTCTTTGAATCTATATGGGGCCCTCTGGCAAAAGCTATAGAATCTAGGAACTTCCCAACATGAGACTAGATCCTATGGTGTTTTTAAGATCTCTTACTGTTACTCTCTCCCAACCTGGGTCTTCTTAAAAGGTCCAAAATGTATTTCACTGCATCAGGTGAACACAGCTCCACAATTTGTTAGACTCACTGAAGAAGGCTCTAGAAGTGGGGTGAGAAAGGAAGCTCCACCAGCACTATCCACTTTGTATGTCCATGGCACTCCTGATGTGTGTTTTTTATATAGCATTGATCAATATGGCCAAATCCTGTCCTGCATGTGTTTAGTTACTGTATGTCTGCAAACATATGAATCAGTAACTGTATACTGTATATGTCTTCATGTAATCCAACAATAATAATTAGTTAATTGTATGTATGTTGTTTGCTTGAAATTCTTTTCAATAAAATAAATTTTGCAAAAGAAAAAAAAAGAATGGACTAAAAAAATGTGCAACATTTTTCTAATTGTTCCTGTTTTGAATGTTATTTATTGTGTTGCTATTTTTGTAATTTGTTCTTATTATTGTTATATTTTGGGTCACGCCTGAAAATAGGCCATTGGACTACTGAGCCTTTCCAGTTATTAAAAGTTTACATAAAAAAAAGGTGGACATGCTTTGTGTGAGCTTCTGTTCTCCAGGGTGACTTTAAAGTCACTTAAATCTTTGATCCCTGCAGCCCTCCAGGGGACATGGTATGGGTTCTTTTCATAGGCCTGTTACCCATGGTGGCCATGCCTCCTGTCAGGTGCACTCCCAGGCCCCCTCCTCTTAGGTGCCTATGCAAAAACAACCAAAGGTATCAGTCCCAACAGCCCTGCTGCCCTTGTACCTTCTGACTCTGCACATCCTCCCCATTCACTGCTGCCTCCCGGCATGCACATGGGGGAAGGATCTCCCTTCTTTTGCTAAAGTGAAGGGAGATCACCATAGATGAGTGGGTTCCGGTAATAGTGGAAAAGGTGCATGCTCTGGAGTTGTTGTCTACCCTTTCTGTGCATCCACCGCCTCCTTGTCATTATCATCGGGGCCACTTGCCCTTTCTGCTGACAGAGGTTCAGACACTAATATAAAAGCATGCTATAGAACCTATTTCCCCTCAAGAGAGAGGCAAAGGATTCTACGCCCATTATTTCCTGGTCCCCAAGTGGACAGGAGATCTGCATCCTATATTGGACCTCAGAAATGTGAACCTGTTCATCGAATACAAAGTTTTGTGTGATGTGTCTTCAGGCTGTAATAGCCCTGTTGCAAAAGGGGGATTGGCTGTGTGCCCTGGATATGAAGGATGCATATCTTCATATTGATTCACAAATGTCACAGGCAGTAACTGTGCTTCATGCTGGAGGGCAGACATTATCAGTTCCGACTCTTGTCCTTTGTCATATCCTCGGCAACAGGTGTATTTACCCAATGCTTAATGGTTGTAGCAGTAGCTCTCTGGAGGAAAGGGCTTCATGTGTATGTACCTAGCCATAGAGGAGGTGGGGATAGTACAGGATAGATTCAGTGTAGCAGGGAGGACCTGCAAGGAGGTAGTCAGATTGCTGACATTCTCTGAGGTGTTGCCAGTACCGAGAGCCAGCACGGTGTGGAAGAAAATGATAGAGTCAGTTACTGACTGAGGGAATGGTATAAGGAGGAAGGGTACAACTGTGTTGGAGGCTGGGGGAGATCTGGACAAATAAAACACTTTTTGTACTAGACAGACTGCACCTCAGTAGTGGGGGGTTGAGGGTTCTCAGGACAAGCTGGGGGTATATGAATCAAAACAAACTACTGGGGGGGCAAGTGAACCTACAGGTTCTGAAACTCTGGGAGGAGGAGGAGGAGGTCAAAAGACCTCCCCTAATACCAGTGGGGGGACTGGAAGGTGGAGGTGAAGGGGGAAGGGGAGTGAAGGGATTAGCAGCAAGGGGTAGGGGAGCACAGGTAATGGAGAGAAATAAGAAAGGCAGATGGGAGGGAAGGGAAGGAGGCTTAGGCTGTAGGTGGAAGGCAGTGTCCCTGAATGCACAAAGTCTTGGAAACATGATGGATGACCTGCAGACATTGTTGGCAGACAGGGGAGTGGACATTGCAGCAATCACAGAGACATGGACCACACCTAACCATGACTGAGACCTCTCGATCACTGGATATAAATTATACAGGAGGGACAGGGAGGTAGGAAAAGGGGAAGGGTTGGCAGTTTGTATCAGAGAGGGCATAATGTTTACGAGAGAGGAGTCAGAAAATGAGAAGGTAGAAGCAACATGGATTCACTTTACTGTCTAATAGATGGAGGAAGGTGAGGTTTGTGGTGGTTTACAGACCACCCAACCAGGATGAGGAAAGAGACAGAACTGAACTCACAAATCTTGACTTCTTCAGGGAATGGAGGTGGTAATAGTGGGAGACTTCAACCTTCCCAAGGTGGATTGGAGGGTACCAGACACGACCTGTACCAGGAGTCAGGTGATCCTAGTTGTGCTACAAAGTGGGTTCCTGACTCAGGACATCACAGAACCTACCAGGGAAGGGGCAGTCCTTGTTCTAGTGCTGACAAAGGGGACCATGTCCAGGATATAAAGGCTGAGGAGCCCCTGCATGGGAGTGACTATCACACAGTGTGGTTCCAGCTGGATATGGACAGAGAAAAGTCCTCCACTAAGACTAAAATACTGGATTTTAGAAAGGCAGATTTCAGAAATATGGGTGAGCTGCTAAGGAGTCACCTGGAAAGCATCTGAGTGGATGGGGGTTGTAGTATATGGTAACTTACCCTAGTAACGGTGTAGAATGGTTTAGTCCACATCCCCCTGCAGTTTTGAGCTAATGGTATGTCTTGGGTGGAAACTGGGTTTTAGAAACTGCATGAGCAGATTGTAGTAGTGGTTCTGCTGAGGCCTGCTGATCTATCTAATGTATGTTTGTTGAATAAACCTCAGAGCTGTTAGAAGTTACTTATGGTGTCCAGTTGTTCCTAAACCCAGCAATCCGGTAAGAAGCAACAAAAGTGAAATATTATATGGTGTCAGAAGTGAACTTGCAGTGCTGCAGTTGCAAGAAAGAAGAAAAGTTTGTGCTGCCAAGAAAAGAAACAAAAGACAGTATTTGTGAGTACCTAAAGCTTAGTAACAGACTGTATGATAAAGTATTTTTGGCAGTATGGAGCAATTTAAGCCACCTCCACCACTACTGTTGACCAGAAATCTTGCAGAAAACTGGAGAAGGTGGGCAGAGAGATTAAGTCTGTACTTCACAGCCACGGGATTAGATGATAAGTCAGAGGAAATTAAAATTGCATTCCTGCTGCACACGATCGGGGATGAGGCCCTCGAGGTGTACAATACCCTCAATATAACATATGCTGACCCACAAGCTAAAAAAGCAGCTGAGGTTATGGAAGCATATAAGAATTATTGTGAACCAAGAAAAAACTTGGTGTTTGAGAGGCATCAGTTTTGGGTCCATCCGTTCAATGAGCACTCAGGTATAGACAAGTTTGTTACAGAGCTTAGGCAAAAAGCTCAGAATTGTGAGTTTGAAGAGACTGAGGACTTAATGATTCGAGATAAAATTGTCTTCAGCGTTACCGACGACAGACTCTGAGAAAAGTTACTGGAATCCCCAGACCTCACGATGGCCAAAGCAGTGAACATATGCAGAGCCAAAGAGGTAACAAGGGCACAGGCAAGAGCAATGTCACAAGGGACTGCTGATAAGTTCATCCATGCTATAGAACATAAATCGAGGCAGGATGGTAAAACAGGCCAAAAACCAGACCACCAGCTACCAACACGTGAGACACATACACAAAAATCAAACGTGTGGGAGGTGTGGCTAGGGACATGCGCCAAAGGCTTGTCCAGCGTATGGACAAGAATGTCGTGAATGTGGTGGCCTCAACCATTATGCAAAAATGTGCAGGTCCAAAAAGTCCAACAAACCTTATGAGAAAATGACCAAAGGGGTAGAAGCACTGTTTGTGGGTGCTGTAAAAAGAAAACAAGAAATGGTGCGGACACAAGTACCAGATGAAGGGTGGTACACTACCTTGAAGATAGTGGGACAGCCAGTTAAGTTCAAGTTGGACACTGGGGCTGAAGCCAATATACTGATTAAAGAAGTGATCATGCAGTTTCCATGCAAGGTACAAACTGTCGACCAGTACTATTCTAATGGCATATGGAGGAGCACAAATTAATCCTGAAGGGAAGTGACGCTAAAGTGTAAGACACAAGACAGAGAGGCCAATCTGCAGTTTTATGTCACTAATACATCAGGAGGTTCCCTACTGGGTCAACAGGCATGTGTCATCCTGGATCTGATTCGAAAAGTAAAAGTGCTTAAAACCAAGCCACCAAGCACAAAAGAGGAACTTCTTGCACAATATAAAACAGTATTCGAAGGCCTAGGAGAATTCCCAGGGGTTTACCACATACACACTGACCCAAATGTTACTCCTGTGATACATGGGTGCAGGAAAGTCCCATTTGCAATCACGGACAGACTAAAACAGACACTGGAACAACTGGAGCAAATTGGGGTGATTAGCAAGGTAAGAAAACCTACAACATGGGTAAATAGCCTTGTAATTACTGAAAAGAAAATGGTGAGATCAGGGTGGTTTGGACCCTAGAGACTTAAATAAAGCTATCAGAAGACATCACTTCCATCCCCACATTGGAGGATATTCAGAGTAAGCTTGCAGGTAAAAAGTGTTTTACAATTCTAGATGAAAAAGATGGGTACTGGCAGATCAAATTAGATGATGAATCTGCAGACCTATGTACATTCAACAGTCCATGGGGAAGGTACAAATTTCACAGACTTCCTTTTGGTATACGGTCTGCGAGTGAAGTATTCCAGCAGAGAAATGCTGAACACTTTGGGAACATACCAGGTGTTTTTGTAATAGCTGATGACATGCTTATAGCTGCAGCTTCCAAGGAAGAGCATGACAATATTCTGAGAAAAGTGATGGACAGAGCAGTGGAACTCAATGTAAAGTTCAATAGTGGCAAAATACAGTATTTGGTGAGTGAGGTGAAATACATGGGGCACATCATAACCGAAAATGGACTACGGCCTGATGAAGCCAAAGCAGAAGCAATAGCTGAGATGCCCCCTTCCGAAGATAAAAAAGCACTACAGAGACTGTTAGGAATGACTCGATACTTGGCTCAGTACATTCCGAATGAAGCAAACCTCACTGCACCACTAAGGGAGCTACTCAAAAAAGATGTCATGTGGCAGTGGTAGCCAGCACAGGAAGAAGCCTTACAAAAGCTGAAAGAGACTATTTCTTGTGCACCAGTATTAAAATTCTTTGATCCAAAAGAGGACATTGAAATCCAAGCAGATGCATCTAAGGGCGGACTAGGTGCTTGTCTACTACAAAGAAACAGATCAATAGCTTATGCATCTAGGTCATTGTACAGTGCTGAAAGAAACTATGCACAGATAGAAAAAGAGTTGGTAGCGATTGTGTTCTCTCTACAGAAATTTCATCAGTATGTTTATGGAAGGTCAGTGAAAGTACAATCAGATCACAAGCCACTACAGTCCATACTGAACAAACCAATTGGAAAGGCTCCAGCAAGATTGCAGCGGATGCTGTTACAGATACAGAAATATGACATACAGGTAATATATACTCCAAGAAGAGATATTCTGAATGCAGACACTCTGTCCAGGGCAGTACCAAGAAAACCAGCAGAGGGAGACATTGATCTAAGTAGTGAAAAGGTCATATACTCAATCCAAGCAACAGAGACACTGCCTGACAGCATGTTAGAGGGGCTAAAACAGGCCACACAAAGGAACAGTAATTTACAGTTGCTTAAAGAAATGCACCTCAAAGGATGGCCTAACAGGAAAAAACAAGTCAGCATCAAACTTCAGCACTATTGGTCCATGAGACACAATATATACATAGAAAATGAACTCATAATGGTGGGTAAAAGAATCATCATACCCAAAGAGCTGAGAACAGATGTGCTATGAAGACATCATGCAGCACATCAAGGAATACAAAAGTCGAAGGCACAAGCCAGAGCTGTGATGTACTGGCAAGGCATGAATCGAGAAATAGAAATGATGGTTGAAGCATGTGGACCTTGCCAGGAACTCTTACCCAGCAACCATAAAGAGCCAATGTGTCCACATGAAATACCTGACATGCCATGGCTAAAGCTTGGTGCAGACATTTTTGACTTTAGGGGACACTCCTACTTAATAGTAGTGGACTATTTTTCAAAATACCCTGAGGTTCTCAGAATGCCTGACAAGACGGCAGCTACAGTTATTGCAAAATTGAAACCTGTATTTGCAAGACATGGAATTCCAAAAGAACTGGTAGCGGATCATGTACCATTTGCAAGTCATGAAATGAAGCAATTTGCAAAGTTGTGGGAATTCAGAATGACTCATTCCAGCCCAGGATATCCACAATCTAATGGTTTAGCTGAAAGAATGATCCAGACAGTAAAAAGAATCTTTCTGAAGTCTATGCAAGGTCAGACTGATCCACATCTCGCATTGTTCAGTCTTAGAAATACACCAGTCGCAGGACTCAACTGTACACCTTCTCAATTGTTAATGGGCAGAATGTTGAGGACAACATTACCTGCAAATGCAAGGGCACTGCGACCTGAAATACCAAAGGATGCACATAAATGTCTGAAAAGACTACAGAAAAGACAGAAATAGTATTACGACAGGAATGCAGCTCCACTTACTCCATTCAGAGAAGGGGAAAGAGTATGCATAGAGACTTCTAGTGGTGGCAACCTGCTACAGTGGAAAGAACTGTGATGAGCCAAGATCCTATAGTGTGATTACACCTGCAGGACAGCGATACCGCGAGGAACAGGAGACACCTGAGGAGAGACTGAACAGTTGCTTTGAGGCTGAAGAGCAACAGGCAGATGAGTCAACTGAATCCGTATTGCCGCAAACAGTGGAATCCAGGGACAACAGCCAGGAACAGGACACTTGTCAAGAGTATGAGCAACCTGAGATGGAACCTGTTGTTTTCAATTACACTTTGCCAGAAAGTCCTGAGGCTGTACCCAGTGTGCAGTCTACTCGAATGACCAGAAGAGGGCATCTGCTTAAAGTTCCTGAGAGGTTCAGAGATTTTGTTATGACTTAAGTCAGTGGTAAAGACTTATTTCAACAGAGCTAAGTACCAGTGACTTTAGACCCTAACTCATCACAAAGTAAGACTCAACCATTGTGTTAATAGTGCTTGGTAATTATTGTTATTGATATGCAAACTGAAATCAAGGTAATTGCTTTCTTTTACTAGAAGGGGAGATGTAGTATATGGTAACTTACCCTAGTAACAGTGTAGAATGGTTTAGTCCACATCCCCCTGCAGTTTTGGGCTAATGGTATGTCTTGGGTGGAATCTGGGTTTTAGAAACTGCACGAGCAGACTGTAGTAGTGGTTCTGCTGACTCCTGCTGATCTATCTAATGTATGTTTGTTAAATAAACCTCAGAGCTGTTAGAAGTTACTTATGGTATCCAGTCATTCCTAAAACCAGCAATCCGGTAAGAAGCAACAAAAGTGAAATATTATAGGGGTGGTGCATCAAAGGTGGTCCATCACCAAGCAGGGAATAACGGTTGCAATAGGGGAGTGCATTAGGCTTAAAGGGAAGAACTCGAGGGCCAACGCACCCGGCTAGTTTAGTACCGAGGTTGACCAGGCAGTAAGGGATAAGAGGTCAGCCTATAATAATATAGGAGAACCCAGAAGGAGGAAGACAGGGAGGATTACATGAAGATGGCTAGCGCAGCAGGGGAGGTAGTCTAACGGGTTAATGCTCAGAAGGAACTGCAGCTAGCTGAGGGAATTAAGAAGGGGAGAAAAGGTTGTTTTTGCTGCACTAGCAAGAAAATGGACAAGAAAGATAGAAAAGATGGGATTGTTAGGCTTAAGAAAGGGGACGGGTGGGTGGAGGAGAATGGGGGCACAGCATTGGTACTGAATTACTTCTGTTTCATCTTCAGCTAAGAGAGAGAGAGAGAGAGAGAGAGAGAGAGAGAGAGAGAGAGACAGACTGGTGCCATTAGGGGGAAGGAGAGGAGAATAGGATGGGGGTGCACAGATGTTTTGATAGAGGTGAGCAGGAGGAGAACAGGGCTGCTAGCACTGAGGGTAGATAAATCCCCAGGCCCACACGGCATACACCCAAAGGTGCTGAGGGAACTGGTGGAGAAGCTTGCAGATCCCTTGGCTGGCCTGTTTAATAGTCCACTGGAGTCAGACATGGTACTGCAGGACTGAAGAACAGCATATGTAGTGCCCCTCCATAAGAGCAGCCCCAAGGATGACCCAGGGAATTACAGACTGGTCAGTCTGACCTCAGTTGTGTGCATACTCAGGTTAGCAGAGTATCTGGATGCGCATGGTCTCCAGGATGAGAGGCAACTTGGGTTTATGGGCGGAAGGTTGTATCAAACAAATCTGACTGACTGGGTCACTAAAACATTGGACAGGGGTCAGATGGTGGATATCCTTTACCTGGACTTCGGCAGGCTTTTTACTTTGTACCCCCCCAAGAAGTTGATCAGGAAGTTGGTGGATCTTGGGGTTGGAGAGAAGTTGACCAGATGGGTGGAAAACAAGCTGAGGGGCAAGTCCCAGAGCATGGTGGTGGGGGGTGAGCAGTCTTGCATCAGGGAGGTCACCAGTGGGGTCCCACAGGGCTTGGTGTTTGGACCAGTGCTGTTCAATGTCTTCATCAACGATATTGGGGATGGCATTAAGGGAAAAATGTGCCTATTCATGGATGACACAAAGTTCTGCAGCAGGGTGGACACAGAAGAAGGAATACAAGACCTAAAGGAGGATCTTGAAAAACTAGAGGTGGTCCAGGATTTGGCAGCTTGGCTTTAGTGGAAAGAAATGCAAAGTTATGCACATTGGAGCCAAGAACCTGAGGATTGATTAAAGCCTGGAAGGGGTCTGTGTATCTGCATCAGAGGAGGAGAAGGACCTGGGAGTAATGATCACTAGTGACCTGAAACTCTCTACACAATGTAGGAAAGCAGCAGAAAAGGCAAATAAAATGTTGGTCTGCATTGCCAGAGAGATCAGCAACAGATGAGAGGAGGTAATACTGTACTTGTACAGGTCATTATTAAGGCTGCATCTGGAGTACAGTGTACAGTACTAGTGTCCACACTTTTAAAAAGTACATTAACCCACTGAAGACAGTCCAAAGGAGAGCAACAAAGATTTATTTATTTATTTTGAAAGTCGGATTTACAATCTTTGAGCCAGGGACTCATTTACAAAGGCACCTCGTTGCAGGGAGGGTAGACATGGTTACGGTGTGAGATACAACAGTGGTAACATACTTGTGCAATACAGATAACAAAAAGAACCCAATATAACAGTGATTTACGGGATAGTTACATGCAGTAAATAGCAATTGTATAAAAAAGAAAAGAAATGGGGGGGGAAGCAGTCCAACGGACATTGTCAAGGCTATGGTCAAGAAACCGGGAGGAACCCCAAACATTAGGTTGATTAAGGGCAACTACAGCTTCGGGCGCCAAAGAGGTGGTTATGGAGAGCGACTTTAAAGGGACCAATTTTGGTAGACTTAGTAACAGAGAGCGGGAGGGAGTTGAACCATGTGGGGGGCACGGTAGTGGAAGGACCTTTGGGCTAGGGAGGTCTTGGTACGGGGCACCAGAAAGGTGGCCTTAACTAAGCTAAGGGTGGCAATGGATAGGGATGCAAGCTGCAGGGACACAGCGACCCCTTGGGGGGAGAGTCCTAGCAGGGATATTTTGGCAAGTAAGCAGGTTTGGTAGTGCAAGCGCTCCTCCAAGGTGAGCAGGTTGGCGGTGGAATAGAGCAGGTGAGTATAGGTGCGGAGGGATGCACCAGTCAGGAGCCTGCAAGCCTTATTTATCGAGGTCTGGATTCTGGTGAGGGCGGTATTGTCAGCCACAGCGTAGATAGGTAAGCCACAGTCCACTAGGGATAGGACGAGGAGTTGATGGCCAGTCGGAGAGCGGTTTGGGGGGAGGCAATCTCTGTGGTGATAGAGAAGGCCAATCCGAGAGTTTATGGCTGAGGACAGGGTATTGATGTGGGTGTGAAATGTAAGAGCCGAGTTGAAGGTGATGCCCAGGTACTTGTAGGATGACACTTGCTTGAGAGGGTGAGCATTACTGAGGAGAATGCAGAGGGGGACATTTTTGGCCTTATTCTGGTGATGCAAAAAAAGCATAGATTTGGTTTTTTTGAGGTTACTGACCAGCCGGTGGTCAAGGAACCACTTTTTGGCTTGGTTGAATGTGTGCTGCAGGGATTCCTGTAGAGATGCGGGGTCAGGGTGGGAGGCAAGGAGAACCGCATCATCGGCATAGAGTACCATATTGCCCAAGCAGGAGCTGGGGAGGGTATTGAGAAATAGGCTGAACAGAACGGGGCCCAGGATGGAACCCTGGGGGACCCCCATGCGAACGGGAGGGGTATTGGACAGGGTGCTATTTACCTTCAAGCACTAAGATCTGGCAGAGAGGTAACTGGTGAACCAAGCCAGTGGGCCAGGGGAGAAGCCAAGTTGGTGGAGGGAGTCAAGTAGGAGGGGGTGACAGACAGTGTCAAAGGCCTTGGAGAGGTCAATGAACACTGCACCCGCAACATGACCAGAGTCGAGTGCAGAGCGGAGTTGCTGGGAGAACTCCAGGAGGGCTGTAGTGGTGCTGTGTCCAGGGTGGAATCCATGTTGTTCTGGACACAGCAGGTTGTATTTGGCCAGATACTCGGAGAGCTGAATGGCCACTATTTCTTCTAGTGCTTTGGAGAGAGGGGGGAGAATGGCGATGGGCCTGAAATTGTTAGGGGAGGTTCTATCTCCACTCTTATGGATAGGGGTGATTTCTGCAATTTTCCAGGCACTGGGAAATTGACCAAGACACAGTGACCAGTTTAAAAGGTTGGTGAGAGGGGCTAGTACGGTATCTAGGACTAATTGGAGAATCCTGGAGTCCAGGGGATCACAGCTGGGGTTGTTGCTAGCTAAGGCTTTTTGCAGATGAGGCCTGGCTTCAAGGTGTGATGTGGCACACAGGTAGAAAGGGGGGGGCAACTCGAGGTGGGGGGGTGGAGGCAGGGATAGGGTCCAAAAAGTAGTTGGGGAGGACAGAGCTTAGATCTGAGAAAGCCATATTGAGGCACTCAGCTATACGGGCAGGATCAGTAGTGACGGTACCGTCTATGGAGAGTAGTGATGGTGGGGGGAGTGGGTTTTTCCATTAAGCTCTTTCACATTGTCCCAGAAGGCATGGGATGAGCCCCAAGTGGATTCAACGGTGGCTTGATAATATCTGGCCGTAGCCTGCCTTATAGCCCAGGTGCACTTGTTACGTGCTGCATTATAGGGTTGTCTGTCAGCCAGTTTGCCTGTCTCGACAGCAATATGCCAGAGATTATCTCTTTGTTTCAGTGTTTGGATGAGGGATGGGGAGATCCATGGGGCATTATGTTTCTTGGTACAGATTCTGTCGGAGGGGGGCGAAAAGGTTGCAGGCCTTGCTGAAGGCACTGGAGAAATAGGCTAGGGAGAGTCAATATCCGTTGTGAGTAGGATTGGGGACCAGTCAAGCTGGGCTAGGTGTGTTTTTAGCTTTCTGAGGCCCCTGGGGTGAAAGTGCTGGCATGAGGTGACCTGGGACACTGGTTTTGGTGTGGGGGATGACCAGTGGCAGAGGACAGGAGAGTGGTCACTGACAGAGTCTGGTAGTACATTAATATCCCTGATTTTATGGGGGCAGTTCGACAGAATTACATCTAGGAGGGTGCTGGAGCCACCTGACGGGTTAAATCTAGTGGGTGAGGTAACTAGTTGGGTCATATCTAGGGCAGCGAAGGAGTCCCTGATATGGGGGGCAGTGGTACTCAGCCAATTAACATTAAGGTCACCTAGGATGAGCTGCTTTGCCTTGTGTGGGAGTGTTGTGAGGTAAACAATGAGGGAGTGGACAGCTGGTCCCTGGTCCCTCGGGGGTATGTAAGAGACTGTGAGAAAAAGAGGGCACCTGGTTGGGTCGGGGTAACCTTGAGGGTGAGTGCTTGGGCACTAAAACAGAGCTTTGGGGCAGGAAGAGCATGGCCTAAAAGTGTGTCACGCATAAAGACTGCACACCCGCCACCACATTTGCCTATACGGTCTTCCCTGAACAGAGTATAGCCAGGGAAGGAGATAACTGAGTCGTGAGTTTTTCTCAAGAGCCAGGTCTCGACTAGTGCTATAACATCAGGATGGTGTTGTACAGCCCAGCACTGGAGAGCAGTGGATTTTTTTAGGAGGCTGCAAATATTCAAGGATGCAATGCTGAGGCCAGTACTAGAGTGGGGTATGGGGTGACTAGTTGACAACGGCCCGGGGTTGGGGTGTATGTTTCCGGAGAGCAGAAGAAGTAGAGCAATTAATCTGATGAGCAGTCTGTGGTGACCAGGACCCTTAGTCAGGTACTGATGCGAGGTCTTACTAGTGGGGGTACAAGGGATGGGTAGGGTGCAGAGGGTAGGTGTGGCAAGGAAGGGTGGGCCCAGGGTGTCCCGGGGAGGGGGTATTGGTTGGAGGTGGGTGCCGTGGAAAAATAGGGGTGTCCAGGGTGGGGAGGGTTGGCTGCTGTGGGGTAGTAGAGGGGGTGGGGCTCAGGGTGGGGGTGGGTGCAGGATGGGACGTAGGCAGAGCAAGAAAGGTAACCATGAGTAGGCTGAGTGTGATAGCCGTGGTGCCCATTGCTATTTCTATTGGTGGGGTAAGGGGAATAACTAACCTTCAGTGAGTATGACTGCTGCTGTGGAGTAGTTTTTTTTTTTCCTTCAGAGTGCAATATGCTAAAAGTGAGAACAAGGTAGGGGATAACGGTGATTAGAACAGGAAAAGGCAGATGCAAGGTTGGAGGATTAATAGGAAAAATAAGATGCCTCTAGTGGCAGATCAGTATAAACTGCAAATGGAAAAATGGGCACTAACAATTCAAATTCAGCTGTGGGCACAAAGACACATCACAGATTTAGTTGCAGAGGTTAGGAAAAAAGAAATTTAGGCAGCAGACAGATGAGCTCCAGGGGACTGTGCCAAGCAGTTCAAAGCTCCAGGAGCTGAAGCCAGTCAGGGAGAGACGGAGTGCTGAATCTGCCTATAATTTCAGGCACCATCCACCAACTGGGTTCAGGGCTAGCAAGCTGGACTGGAGATGCTTTCCTGAAGCGTACCTGGAATCTTGCTCTTGAGGGCAGGCTGGGGTGCACCCTGCAGCTGGCTGCGCTCAACACCAGACCACTAGTGAAGAAGATGGAGTCCCCCTCAGAGAATCCTGGAATCTTGCTCCTGAGGGCAGGCTAGGGTGCACCCTGTGGCTGGCTGCGCTCAGCACCAGACCGCTAGTGCAGAAGATGGAGTCCCCCTCAGGGAATCCTAGAATCTTGCTCTTGAGGGCAGGCTGGGGTGCACCCTGCAGCTGGCTGCACTCAGCACCAGACCGCTAGTGCAGAAGATGGAGTCCCCCTCAGGGAATCCTGGAATCTTGCTCTTGAGGGCAGGCTGGGGTGCACCCTGTGGCTGGCTGCGCTCAGCACCAGACCGCTAGTGCAGAAGATGGAGTCCCCCTCAGGGAATCCTGGAATCTTGCTCTTGAGGGCAGGCTGGGGTGCACCCTGCGGCTGGCTGCGCTCAGCACCAGACCGCTAGTGCAGAAGATGGAGTCCCCCTCAGGGATTCCTGAAGATGATCATGGGCCAGCAGGTTAGGACTTATAAGGAGAGGTTGGAGGCCCTGAACATGTACTCCCTGGAAGAGAGGAGAGGAGAGGAGAGGAATGGAGAGAGAGAGAGAGAGAGATGACTAAGTATTTGAAAGGAATAAATAGGGTGGATAAGGACAGTCTCATTAAACTTAGTGGGAACTGAAACATGAGGGGGCACAGTCTCAAGCTGGAGGGTGGAGGTTTAGGGAAGAGGTTAGGAGGCACTTCATGGAGAGGATGGTGGCAGGTTGGAATGTGCTTCTGGAAGAGGTGGTTTTGTTGAAAATGGTAGGCAACTTCAAGAGAGGCTTGGACAGAGTTAAGGGGAAAATAAGGGTCAAGGGAAGGGTGGGTGGAAGGGAAGGGCGGATTGGGGAAGAGGAGCAGGGTCACTAGCTTATGCTGAGAACCCTGCACTATAAGCAGACTAGATAGAACTAATGTCTTATTCTGCTGAGTTCTTCATATGTTCCTGTGTCTTATATTCTTGTTTTCCTCTATCTGGACAACTGGCTACTCAAAGCCCTGTTAAAAGAAGCGATACTGTACACACTGTCCAGAAAGAGACAGTTGTTTGAGGAACTGGGTGTCATGGTGAACAAACCAAAATCTGTCCTTGTTCCTTTTCAATGCCTTCAGTATATTGGGGCACTGCTGGACACGGTGGTGGGCAGTGTCTTCCTGCCCACATACAGGACAGAAACCCTTATTGCCCAGGTCAGGCTGATACACTGAAGTCATTATATTTCAGCTAGGACAAGGCTGCATCTGCTGAGGCTGATGGCTGTGGCCATTCTTACTGTCCCTTTTGCCAGCCTCCATATATGCATCTCATATTGGACTCTTTGGGTGCAGTTTGACCAGCTGACAGATGGACTAAAACAAATGGTTCTCTTAACATCTCCTCTTTGTTGTACTCTAGCATGGTGGATGGACTGCTAAAATCTGTTACAAGGCATTTCATTCTTTCACCTGCTCCCTTGTAGATGATGAAAATGAATTCCACAGGGTCTGGTTAGGGAGCCCATCTCAGATCATTCTAGACTCGGGCAGGGCTCCTGTTTCAGCCTGGAGTCTGATCTTCATATCAATATTTTAGAGATGAGAGCTGTTCTACATGGCCTACAGGCCCCCATAAATTCATCTATCTCAGCTTCTTTAGGTCACTGGTCTTGTCCTCTCTCCTAGCTGACCTATTGGCATCTGACCGGTCCCCTGTCTCTGCAGCCACTAATATTAATCAGGCATTCCAACCCATCCAGACAACATTTTTGGCTGTATTGGATCACCATGCACCCCTAAGGAAAACCAGATTACAGAACTCCCACCTTTCCTGGATATCAGCTGTGTTCTTAGCTTGCCTTCATACCAGAGACATTGCCTAGCTTTGGTGAACTATTGGCACCTTTGCAACACCTGTACCACTAGTCTTGGAATGTCTGAGTGTTTTGCATCCATATTCCAGAACAACATTAATCACCCCTCCAAGTTCTGGAAGGCTATCCATTCCATTTTCTCCCCTTCGAATCAGTCTTCATCTCCAGTTCTCAAGGTTGGCGACTCCCTTATCTCTGACCCTTTTTCTGTTGCCTCTTCCTTTAACACCTACTTCAGCACCTGTGCTCTCTATCTCTCATCTCTTGCTTCCTCTCCACTCCCTCTGCCTTCACCCCTTCGCTCTTTCTCCTTCTGTTCTACCTCTCCCTTTGTTTCCCTTAAGGCCTGGCTTGCCCTTAACTCTCACAAGGGTGGTAACCCTGATGGTCTCCATCCTAAGCATTTGCCTCTCTCAGTTCCTGCCATCACTATGCCTATTACCCAACTCCTTAATCTCTGTTTTCCTCTGCCATGGTCCTTGAACTCTGGCAGCAGTCTACTGTTGTCCTACATCCCTCTTCTTAAAGGTGGCGATCCTTCTTCTGGTAACTTTCAACAACATCTCTCTCCTTCCCACTCTGATTAAGTTACAGGAACACCTTGTTCTCTCACAATCCTTTCCCTTTGACTCCTCCTCCTCCTTTCTCACCCTTTTCCAGTCTGGTTTCAGGAAATCCCACTCCACTCCACTTCTGCATCTCTCCTCTTGCTTACTGACTCCATCCTTTCAGGTATGGACAAGGGTCTGAGCTCCTCCACCATCTTTGACACTGTGGCACACCCCTTCCTTCTTGCCAAGCTTAGAGCAGCAAGCCTCTCTGCCTACTTAGTCAGTTGGTGCCACTTCTCCCTCAAACACAGGTCTCAAACTGTCTGGATTGGAAGCTGCATATCTCCCCATTCCCCATCTGTTCAGGTGTCCCTCAAAGGTTTGTCCTAGGCCCCATTCTCTTTTCCATATTCTTGAATGACCTCCCCACTGCTTGTTTCTCTGCATTCGTTCATATGTATGCTGATGATACAGCACTCCTTGCATTTGGCTCCTCTTCCCATGACCTTGCTACTCAGCTACAGCTGGATTTTGATAATATTCAGCACTGGTTCCAGTCAAAGAACTGGCTTCCTTTACTGGCACAGGAGAAACCTCTCCCCTGTGATAAGGAAACTCCTGGTCCAGTGCTTTAACATTAGCATTATTGACTATCGCATTGTGATCTATGGGTCTGCGAATGATCATGTGCTATCCCAGATCAAAGGACTGTCGAATGGGGCCTGCTGTTTTGCTCATGACCTCATACTAGATACCCGTACCTGTCTTTTTAATAATAAACTGGGCTGAATAAATTTTAACTTGAGGGTGCTATTGCATGCCTTGGTCTTGGGCAAAAAAGCTTTGCTCAGATTGCTGTCCCCTAGACTGCAGTCAATGTTCGAGTAGACAATAAATACGCTACCAGAGGCATAGCATGTCGTTCTCTGTTACTACCTCTTAGGAAATCTTCAATGGGTTCGAACTTCTCATTTAGATTTGCTAAATGTTGGAATGACATTACAGACATGTTAAGAGGGTGTTACTCTACTGCCTCATTTAAAACTAAGGTGATGGCTATGTTTACTGCTTCTGGTATATGTAAGTGCTTCTATGATCTTATGTACTCCTGACAGTGTAGTCTTATGTATACTGCACTTGTTTGTTAAACACCTGTAACTTAACTTAATATTGTACATTGTTTTACATATAATCTTTGTATGTATTTGATGTTTGTACGCCTGACTGTAGATCCTTTGAAAACAGGCACTTGTCCAAAGGATTTAATGTGAAATAAAAACCAAAGTAAAACTAAACCAGTGCCAAAATGATAAAACAAAGTTTCCATGACATTTAGCACCCAATAGAGGCTTATCAGACTCACCTCCCTCTTATTCCACACCCTTGCTGGTGCTGTGATTAAAGATTTACCCTCCTTTAAGTACCTTGGAGTATGGCTAGACTGTTGTCTTGATTCCTTGGTACACATTGATGCCATACACCATAAGTGCCTCCTGAGGCTTGGTGCACTCTGCAGGAACAAAGCGAATATCCCACTTCCTGCTCACTGTGAGATTGTTTTAAATATGATTCTCCCTATTTTTGACTGTGGTGACATAGTTAACAGTGACGCTCCCAAATCCCCTCTTTCCAGACTGGACCCCCTCTTTCACTCCTATTGTTGTTTTTCCTTAGGCTGTGTCCCCCTTGTACCCATCATTGTTTACTCTACTGTACTCTGCTTTCTACTTCCCTGTCTTGATACCAGGTGCCTTTCCCACTGGTCCTCATTTATATCCAAATTCTGGTTTAGTTCCCTTCCCTCTTACCTTACCTCCCTCCCTCCTGTCCTTTCCCCCTCCTTCCTGTTGTGCTTCTCACAGCAATGTTTCTTAATCCCTTTCTGTTCCATACAGGAAATCTAATGTTAGTCATGCTGCCTTTTCATATCACTTTGTTAAACTCTGGTCCATCCTTCCTCCGTCAATGTGTTCTGCCTATTCACCCTTCTCCCTCAATTCTCTTCTTTGTGACTTTTCTATTTCCACATGCAACTATCCATGACCTCTTACCTTTTCTGATCTATTTCCCCCCTACTCATATTGCCCTGGCCATATCGCCACCCCCCCAGGCCTGTTGAGATCATTTCCCCTTGCCTATCTAAACTCAATTTTTTATCTGATGCATGTAGCTTGTACTATTTTGCCATGTCATATTTAAAATTATGCTTTTTTCTGGTGTACTGAATTGCTTGTATAAAACTATTATTTTTGTAATGCTGTTAATTACTACTTATTATACTAGCTTCCATAACCCTCCTTCCCAGAAAGCATCTGGAAATTAGCTGTTATCAGTTCAGTGTGTCTCCTGGTAAACTTTTGAAATACATAAATAAATAAATATGTAACCCCCCTGTGGGGCTTACCAGTTTGCATCTTGTTGCCCCGGTTCCCCTGCTATGTCCTTGCTGCCTGTCCAAGTCCCGTTAGTGCCCATGAAACCTCTGTTTGGCCCCTATATTGTTTCTATTCCAGAAGAGCTGAATCATGGAGCTGCCACACTCTTGCTGCACAAATGTGCTCATGTGCAGTAGCGCACCTTTGTTTTCTTGCCACAATTGCAGTAAAACGGGCACCCCTTTGATGGTCTGGGTCCCCAAATTCATCTAATTAGGAGCTGGAGACCTGGAGAAGGCACAAAAGAGGCTGCAAAATGTTTTAGTTAAACAGCGCCAATGGCACAAAGGTTAACCTCATGAATATTAATGAAGCAGCATGAATTTGAATGAGCAAGTCTGCCTAGTGCCTGGGGACAGTGTATTTCGGCACTAGCAACAGGCTGGGAACTGAATTAAAATGTTGAACTCTGCAGCAGTTAACCAGGGCACTGAAGCTGCTAATAGACAGTGGGGAATTAAAGAAATAAAAATGTATATTTTGGCTAAACCAGGATTTGTATGTTGGGATACTATATGGCCTGCATATTAACTGTTTGTGTCAGCAGCCATATTTGCATCCTTTGACCCCTACCTAACCAAACAACAAGCCAGGATCTTTGTCAAAGGCTTATGGGACTGCAAAATGAACTTATGGGGGAAAAACAAGGGAAAAACTTGACGTCCATTTAAAGATCCAATCAGGCATTGAAGGAGCCTTCTGAATATTAGTTTTTCTAAGGGACACTTGTTTCAGCAAATCAGGAGCTGCCTAGAGCTCCCAAAATCTAAGAGTCTTTTAATTCTGAGTTCAGTTCGGTGGGGGCCCCTCCAGAGGGAGGGGGGCTCTGGTCCTTTGCTAAAAGAAATGTGGCCACAAGGTTTAAGAGTGGTTTAAGAGTGGCCTGCCTGAGGGTTGTCAGCTACCTGTTCCCCAGGGCCTGTGTATTGCCTTTCCACATTTGGAGAAATGTGTTTAAGGGATTCTGATTTGCAACTTCAGCTGTGAGAGGGAGCCAAGATCTGCCACGTGCAGCTCCAGAGAATTGCAAGGATCTGCAACATTCAGCTGTGAGAGAGCTGTGGAAAAGCTACACCTCAGCAGTGAGAGTGCTGTAATGACCTGTGATTTCAGCTATGAGAAGGCAGTGAAGAAGCTACCTCTCAGAGGTGAGAGTGCTGCATAGAATGTTTCTGAGTGAGAAAGCATTCTGTAAATTTCAAGTAATATGGAGACCTACTTGGGGGCTGCATAGTCGCTAGTTCCAGGAGGTGTTAAATTTTGTCTATTACCCTGCATTGACTCAATGTCACAGAGATGGGTGGATATGTTGCCTGAAGGAGATGACTGTGGATGGTTCTAGTTTATGGAAAATGGTATGGGAGTCTTCCTGAGGAAAGGAGCTTGCCAGTGAGTGTCTGTGAGCAACATCTAGTTGGGTCAGAAGATTTGCCTTGATCTCCAGAGTTTGTCTTCAAAAGTAAAAAGAGAAACCCTTTTTCTGTTTGTGAGCACCTGCACAGTGAGGAAAGTGATGCCCAGTATCATGGGACTGTTCGAGTAAAAGGTGTGTGTCTTCAGTAAATGACTTTCGGTGAAGCTGATAGTATGTGCCTGAGTCTCACTGAGACCGTTTTCTCCAGTGCACACCTAGAGATTGTGTTACTAGGTTACTAGGTTGTTGAGACAAGAGAAGGACGGAGCCCATCGCGGTTGTCTCACACATCCATGTGGGTATATTAATTGCGACCTATTTCCAGTTGAGATACTTAGCAAGCCTATTTTAGAAAATGCTTAAGGTTGGAGCTTCAACCACGTACTGGGGGAACAAATTCCTTTTGTTTAGCTGCATGTATGGTAAAAAAGTGATCCCTTTTCTTGGTGTTGACCCTGGGTATATATAGCTGCTGAGTTTGGCTTCCTAAGGTTCCCATTGAGAGTTGTGTAAACAAACCCACATTCCCTTTTTAGTGTAGGATTATTGAGCATTCTGAATAAAAGTAGATCACCCCTTTTTCTTCTGTCTTCCACAGTAACCAATCCAGTTCTCTGGCGTCTAACATTATATGGTTGCTGTTTTAAAGAAGGAATCAGTTTGTTCATGCTGTGTTGTACTTCTTCAATTAGATTGATTTATTTTTTAAGGTAGGGATTCCAGAAAGGGGAGCAAAATTGAGATGGGGCCTGATATACGTTCGATAGAGCGGAACAATACATTGAGCGCTTTTGTTCACAAAAGTGCACTTCACACAGTTTAGATCATATTACAAGTTTGTGTAATTTTTTTACAGTGATTATTTGTGGAAAATGAATTATTTATGATAATCCCCAGATCCCTTTCTTTAGTTACTGATTTAAGGGGGTGATTGGCAATATAATATGTTTGTAAAGGGTTATTCCTAATCATATGAATGACCACACATTTATCAAGGTTAAGTGGCATTTTGTTTTGTTTTGCCCATGACTCAAGTTTCTCGATGTCATAAATCAGAGATAATTTTTTGTCAACGATGTCCACTTCTCATCCAAGTTTTGTGTCATCAACAAATTTGACCAATCGGTTCTTAATCTTTGTGTTTAAATCATTGACAAAAAGATTAAACAGTGTCAGTCCAAGGACTGAACCCTGTGGGACACCACTACTGAGTACCCCTACTGAAGACAGTTCATTACCTTCTCTGACCCTCTGTGATCATCCCTGAAGCCAGTTACTAACCCATTTGAATAATGGGGTGCTTAGTCTGATAGCTAAAAGTTTATTGATTAGTTCTGGGTTGGGTACTTTGTCAAAGGCCTTACTGAAGTCAAGTAGTATGACATCCACAGGGAATTTATTATCTAGGCTTGATCTTATTTTATTATAGAAAGTCACCAGATTGGTGGTACATGGGCACCCTTGAGTATAGCCATGTTGAGAGTTGTCAGTGATGTTTAATGATTTGATTTCATACTCTATTTTAGTTTTTATTAGTTGCTCCATGGTCTTACTGATGGTTGATGAAAGGCTTATTGGCCTATAGTTAGCTACGTTGTCCTTTTCCCCTTTTTTACGACTGTGGGTGGAGCTAACAGGAGTATTGCATGTACAAAAGGAGTGATGTCATATTTTCTGTCTGTGGAACTGACTGAAGGTGTAAATAGTCTCCTCCACCTTACCCTCCTCCAAGAAATGTTTTCCACCCTCAAATAAATATGCTTTCATGTTAGTCAATGGTTGCAGGGTACTATTTTCTTTCTTAAATGGGTGGTACAAGAACTGGAACCCAAGTAGTGGGAGGCAGCATTGTTTTTTGGGGGGAAGTAAGATCCAACCCACCTCCACCTCCACCCAAGAAGCTCCTAAAGATCCACCCCACCTTTTTTTATTATTCATGTGGGAGGGGCATGAGGTGGATCTATCATGTTGAAAGAAGACTCACTAGTTTGGGATCTGGACCAAGGAACAGAACAAGTCTGTGGAGTCCCTGCATTTTGTTAAGGACTAGGAGAACAGAAAACACTTAATGCCTTCAAACTGACTTAAAAACCCTTTGAACACGTGATTATCAGAGTCACCTGGTGTCTCACAAGGAAAGACTAAGAAGTGTCTGAAACAACTTTCAAGGATTCAGCTTCCAAGGAAAATAAACAGCTTTCAGGTATATCTTAAACATTTATATACTAAAAACAAAGTTCGGCTTTTGGGATTAACAATATTTGTTTACCATATTCTATTTATCTATATATATATATATATATAGTTTGTCTTTTTAGTAGTTTCAAAACCTTGAAAGCATTGGTGTTAGTAATGCATTTAGAAATACATGTTTTAATTGTCTTTACAGATAATTCATGCAGGTTCATGTGAGGACACATTTTTGGGGGGAGGAGGTTCAAATTATTTTAATCATGGGCACAGTACTTAGTAAACACAGTCTGTGATGAAGTGTATTTTTCTTTTTAAGTTTGAGAAGTGGAGTTGACTTGCACATGTTAAAAATACCAGCTGCAATTAACAATTACTTGTAGAAACAAAATGCTGTTTTTTTTTCCTACTTACTTTTTTACTGACTCAGTTTATATCAGTGAAAAGAAAGACTGGAACAACTATCAGAGCTGCCATCCCCCTGGACATTTATCACTCATTTTAAAATAACATAAATGTAGTTTCACATGTTTACCATGAGGGAAGCAAGAAGATGAACCAGCATGGTTAACAAATACATTCATTGACACCTGTGAATGAATTGGGGAGGGGTAGCTTTTTTCTAATATTCCTGGTGAGTTTATACTCCTTGGAACCTGTTATTCCAGTTTTTACGACTGTGGATGGAGCCAACAGGAGTATAGCATTCAGAAAAGGGCTGATGTCATCTTTCCTACCAAACAACATGATAGCATGTTAAAATGTCTGTGTGTGTATAGAAAGCTTTAGAGCACTATTTTTCCTCTGGCTTGAGGAGTTAATTGAGCCCACAGAAAGTTAACTCATTATCTTCTGGGGGTCACTCTGTGTCAGATTACCAATGGATAGTACAGACTTAATAGAAAGCTATTAGAAGTAGAATGGGTTAAACACTTCCTGGAACTTTCTGCATAACAAGTTCCCCATGTCACCTCACAACACCTCATTAAGCCATTTGACACCACCATCCTAAGAGCAGTCAGTGTGCTACTTTGCATGACATTGCATAGCAAGAGACCCAGCCTTGCCTTTTCCCAAATAATATACCAACTTCATTCTCAGGCAGGCAGTTCTGGACTACTGTTTATAGTCTACTGAATCTTCTTAACTTGCAGTTTGTGACTATAGGTGTTTACAACTGAATGATAATAACCACATTTGCTTCACTTGCAAATAGGTAGGCATTTGTGTGTCTAATTTCTGTTTGAATTACTGTAGGCTACACATAGAATCTAAAAAATTCATAACATGCTCTATTGTGATTCAATGAACTGATAAATGGGGATTTTGTTTTCTTTTACAAATTCATTTTTCCTGACCATGGATATAGTAAAACAAAAATTTCTCAACAAAATGTTTTTAAATAAAGAGTTTGGCAGTAATTTAGTTGATATGGTGTAAAGAGCTGCTCCCTGGAAAATTACCTGGTTTTGGGGGTGGGGGTTGCCACAAGTAGAATGGGACTTCATGGATGGGGGAGCTCATAACAGCAGAAGTGGCATGTTGGCATTAAAAGCTTAGTGGTATGGATGTAGAAGCACCAGTATTTAAGCATGACTTTGGTAGGGGATTAATTTTGATGGGGGGGGGAGTGTGAGTCTTGGTATTTTAAACATAATGATTTTCTAAAACTTCAGCCTTCAATGGGTTAGACTTTGTAGCCATCTGTACAGTATATCACTAAGCCACATGCAGTGGGGTATGGGTAAAACCCAGATCACCAGACCCAGGCCAGAGCTGTAAAATCTGGACTGGGCACAGCTTGTGCAAATATTGCTGATCCAGTGGAACAGCAATAGAAGATAAACTATACAATACCCTCAATAACGCACCTACCCCAATTTACATTTATCTGATGCCCATTTTTAGGCCTTATATAGTAATATCTTCCTTCAAGAGACCAGCTTGTAATGAAATGTAACACATTTACATTGGCATTTGGGCATATGCACTTTTATATTATATGAATTTTGTGTGTGAACTCTATATCAGTCTCTAAAAAAAAAACAATTAAACACATCAAATGTCTTCAAAAACTTGTCTCAACATTGTGTTTCTCTTCCACCTTGTCACAACATACAATTGTCTCAGCAGTGTTTTCAGTTAGGGTACAGTACCTTCATGTATATGATGGCCTGGTTCTGTTGAGTTGATTGCTATAACAGTGCATAGAATAAAATGCAAAACATATAGGTAACTGTAATACAGATGGCGGCATTGTTTTTAATTATACAATGGCAAAGAAAAATGTAAGAGGCTGATTGGCTGCTGACCCATTGAAACACTGATGTTATTACACAATAACATCACCGTAGCTTTGGATTTGGATCATTCCTTGCATTTTCTCTTAAGAAATATTTTTCCACACTAACAAAACATCCTTTAAAATGTATTTGTTATTATGTATATAACAACAAGCCATTAGTATATTGTAATAGAATTAGGTGTGTGTTATCAGGTAATAACGTCACCCTTGGGAAGCATCAGGCTTCGGCTCGTGCATCAACCCACCCCAGGAGTGACCTTATTACATGATAACACACACCCTGTTGTGCCTTATTGCTTAAATATGCCCTTTCTCAATGTACTGTACTTTGATTTACTTAGTGTATGCAACAGCCTTCATGTGAACACTCTGGGCTTCTCTTTGACTCCTGATGTCTATTTGCTTTAGCTATTGAATATTGTTTGAACTGCTTTGGTCTTCTTGATGTGGTGCCTGTGTGCTTAAACTATGTAATCTATCTACTGCTACCCATGTATCTCCAGTGAATGACTGTTATAACTGTCTGCTCTCCGAGCCATTGTTTTTTGACTTGTTAACTGTGCTGTCTTTGTATCAGTTTCGACGAGGTGCCTTTGTAAATGAGTCTCTGACTCAAAGGTTTGTAAATCTGATATTTTTTAAATAAATAGATAAATAAATAAATGTTTATGTTTAAGCCCATGAAAGACCCTTATCTAATTAATGCATTCACAGTCGTAGTGGCTCTGCCAGAGCTTGTTGTAGATAGGGACCACAATTGAAATTCTCCAGTCAAGTGGGATTTGACCTGTATTGATAGATTTGTTGAGGTTGATAGCAAAGGGGTATATTGGGCTAGGGGATATCTCCTTTAATAACCTGGGGCTCAGCTGATCAGGTCTAGCTGAGGAGTTGGCTCTGAGTTCATCAAGTGCAAGTGCTATATCATTACAGGTGAACTGGGTTATATTTTCCCTGGTGCAAGAATTAGTTATGAGAGTATTGCTATGATTAAAAACTGAGCAGAAATATCTATTAAATTCCTGCAAAATGATTTTGTTATCAGTTATTGTAACCCCATTACTAACAATAGGCCCAATGTGGTTGGTAGTATTTTTCTTACTGTTTACGTAGGCATAGAAAGATTTAAGACTGTCATTCGTGAGGGCTATTTTGAGTTCTATCTTTACTTTTTTGGTCCTAATTAATTGTTTTAGTTTTTGAAGTTCTTTCTTGTATTTATTATAATCTGCAGTTAAATTCCTTCTTTCTAATGTGCGGTACACTTTTTCTTTTGCCTTGATTTGTTTTTTTGAACTTCCTTCGTTAACCACAGAGGTATTTTACCTTTTTTGTTATGTTTAACTAGTAAAGGCACATGTATTGATTCTGCTGTTAGAATATGATATTTTAGGGTATCCCAGCAGTCATGTGTTGAAGCGTCCTCGAACTCATTATCCCAATCGATATTATTAAGGTATTGCTTGATGCTGTGGAAATTAGCTTTATTGTAATTCTTGATAGTTATGGGCAATGATGGTTTGTGATAAACAGAATGAATGGTAAAAGCAATGGTATTGTGATTGCTACCACCTAGGGGACATTTGACCTTAATGTTCTGGATTATGCTATAGTGGTTAGTCAAGATAAGATCCAAAATGTTGTCCCCTCTAGTAGGTTCAGTTACCAACTGATTAATACCTACTGATTCCATGGAGTCTGTGAAAGTGTGTTCAGTAAGACTGGTGCCTGTTAACAGAGCTCAGTTAATTCCTGGGAGATTCAGGTCACCAAGAATATGTGCTACCCCTTTTTCTGCATAATGAGTAATCTCATTAATGAGAGCTTTGTTGTAATTATTTGCAACATTAGGGGGCCTATAGCAGTTACTGATGACCATAGTTTCTTTATTTTTGTTAAGTACAACCTGTATCCAGATACTTTCCACTTCACAGTCATTTGTAGGTAGAGGGAAGACTTGGTGACAATCAATATTATCCCTGATATATAAGCAGACACCTCCTCCTTTTTTATTGGTTCTGTGATGATAGAACAGTTTAAAGTCCATAATATGAGAGAACCATAAACAGGAATTATCTCACCATGTTTCAGTGACTGCTATAATAACTATATTGTCCCTCAGTATGATTGCATGTAATTCAGATATTTTGGTTGCATTGAGGCTCCGTGCATTAACACTAATAACATTTAGTTGGTCCCCTAATATGGTGTATTGACTAGTAGCAAAGCCATCAGGTGAGGAAGAACCTCCATCCCCCATAGATGTTAGTTTAAATGTTTTTCAATGCAGGTTTTGATCTGTTTATCAAGCAGATAGTTACTGTGCTGGCTTAAGTAGAGTCCATCCCACCTAAATAAATTGTGTTTATTGTCAAATTCCTCCCAGTGTGTTACGCAACTATAGCCTTTGTGTAATGTCCATTTGCATAGCCACTCATTCAACATTTTTATTTTCAAGTTGATGAAATATCCAGCCCTGGGGACAGGCAGTATTTCAGAAAGACATATTGTACAGCCTTTGGTTTCAAGCTTATTGCACAGGTTAACATAGTCAGCCTGGATACTACCTGCTGAGGAACTGTTAATATTGTTAGTGTTGACATAGATAATAACTAGTAGATTAGGACATGCATCATTTAGTATATTATCCAACATATTGGTGATATCCTTAATTTTTGCCCCCCTAAAGCTGCAGCTAGCTCTATTGATCTTATCTTGACCACAAATTGCTGTCAAGGTGCTTTGTCATTGAATCTCCTAAGACATAGATTTGTCTGGGCTCCACAACTTGGGAAGTTGCTGTGTTGATAGCTGGACCATTGGCGCTATCATTTAAGTGGGGATTTGTCTCTGGTATCTGTTCATTTGTGGGGGTAGGATTAGTTGTTTGCACTCTGTTGCTGGGTGATATAGAAATTTGACTAGTTGCAACACTGTTGGTCTCCTGGGCAGGAGATTTAAATTGGTCATTAGTGCCTAGTGGTATTATCAAGCTCCATATCATCAGGGCTTGAAGAAGTACTGGGAGCAGTGAGGGGTGTAGTGCCTATTTCCAAATCGCCTGAAGGGTCAGTATTTAATAGTGCTGTGAATCTGTTACTAAGAGGAATATCAAAGACCATAGCTCAGTGGTCTTTTAAAAACATAGAAATGTAGACTTTGATGGCAGATAAGGACAGCTTGGCCCATCTAGTCTGCCCATTTCCCTACCTATTGGATAAGCTGCAGATCCTAGTTAACCAACAGCCTACCTCCTCCTAACCCCCACAAGAATTGTCTTTATGTCTGTCCCATGCATTCTTGAATTCCCCCAGTGTTTTTGACCCCACAACCTCCTCAGGAAGGCTGTTCCATGCATCCACTACCTTCTCTGTGAAAAATTACTTCCTTTTTTCTCGGTTGGGCACTAACTACCTCAGTCCATTCTGATGTACTTGGTAACATATCTTCATTTGTATCATCACTATTTCTTTTCCTTTGGTCATGTATCTGGTTATTAAATTTATTAACTGCAGAGAGGGGCCCTCTACACTAGCAGGGTGTGTGTCACCGGTATCTGGACTAGGGGAGTGGGTTGATGGGTTCATAGTGGATTCATTAAGGGCCACAATTTGCTGCCGCAGTTCATTTTGTTTTAACTCAAAGTTTGTTAGTTTACTGGTTATGGTCATTATTTTACTTTCAAGAGTCTGAATATAGCTGCATTTGGTGCATATAAAGGAGTCCTGGAGGTCTACCGAGACATCAAACTGGTACATGCTACACTTGTTAAATTTTACTCCCACTTCTCCATTCAAGGACTTAATAATTTTCTCCATGATAAACAATAGTATCAATGTAAGTCTAGGCTAAGTGGCTTAAGCATAGAGATTGCCTGGAGAGGTGGGGGAAGTCAGGGAGTAAAGAGCCTAGTTATGTATCGCACAGAGTTTTTTTTATTGTTGTTTTTTAGAGGGTATTGACTGTTCCAATAGATGCAACAGTGATGGTGGCAATTATCAGATACTCAATTACTACAGTTATAAAATGGTCCTCTAAAGAGAAACAGGTCAGCAGCAGCAGGTAGTAGTAGTAGTATGTCAGTACTTACAATGGTCCTTGGTCCTAGAACCCTTGATCATGCTGGACACATGCAGCCGCAGAGATGTGAGTGTCTCTGCGCGCATCTCTGTGCATGGAACCACGCTCCCCCCCACTTGAGCTTGCCCTGCTTGCTCGGGGCTCAGAACTTATGTGGCACAACCCAGAAGTGGATATGCGGTCATGTAACCTGGCCCAGCTGAAGCCAAAATGTGTAACTGCTTAAAAATAAAGTGCATTGTCAAAAAGTAAAGAGTGCCTATTCCAAATAAAGCCCATTGCCCTGAACAGGCTGCACAAATAAGTTAAAACAATAATGCCACAAAGTACTAGCTGATGACCTGTAATTTGTTCCCATAGGACATGCAAAACTACAGGTCCCAGGTGTACCCTGGAGACTCGCTAGAGTGCAGGGCTTTCACAGAACTACAAAGCACAAACTCTAACACATGCTGTCTGCTATAAACAGCAGCTAAGGTCACATATAATGAATTTCAAGTTGATTACTCATACTCATTGTTCTAGATAAGAAAGGACCACAGCTGCTATGCTGGCAGTGTGTTGAAGACGCCAGTGGTATCCAAATTTGTCTGAATGCCAGTAAAAGAAAAAGAGACTGCCATGAAGGTCAGCACTGGGAATCAACCTGGTAGTGCCACCAACTGGTTACTACCAGTGCATCTCCCCCTGTGGGGTCATGCCTAGATGAGGGGTCTGAAGTGTGCTGGCCAAGATTCCTGTGCTGGTCTGTGTTCCAGATGTGACTTCAGCCTTGAAAGAAGGTTCAAGTGATAAAGAAGCAGAGAAAAGTTTACAGCCCGCTAAAGCTGCAAGAGCCTGCTGTCTGGAAGGAGGGGGGCTGCCGCAAGCCCTTGCTGAGCTCCTCAGTCAAATCAAGTCCTACCAGTTATGTCTGTCTCAAATCTACCTGCTACAAGCCTTTGCAGCATTTCTCATGACTATCTACAGAACCGTTCAAAAGGTCCCATACTCCCATACTTGGGTATATTTTATGTACTGTGGAAGGGGGAAGGGGAGAGAGGATAAGATACACAGATACACAGAAATGGGATGGCAGAGAAAGGCCCCACGGCCCATCTAGTCTGCTCAACACCCTACCTCCCCCCTTCTGTTATGCTTTCGCCCTCTTTTCCCAACACCTTAAATCTATCCCAAGCCCTCTTGAACCCCTCCACCGTTTCAGCTGCCACTACCTCCTCTGGCAGCTTGTTCCAGGCCTCCACCACCCTCTCCATGAAAAATTGCCCCCTGACATTACTTCTGTATTGCCCACCTTCCATTTTGAGGCTATGTCCCCTCTTGTTCGCTCCCTTCTTCAATTTGAACAAGCTATCACCCTCCACCTTATTTATCCCCTTCAGACACTTAAAGGTCTCAGTCATGCCCCCCCCCAGTCTCCATAGGGTACAAATTCAGCCCTCTCAATCTTCTCACATAGGGTACATCCTGCATCCCTTGTACCATTTTGGTTGCCCTTCTCTGTATCCTCTCCATCAACTCAACATCTCTTCGTAGGTGAGGCCTCCAGAACTGCACCCCACACTCCAGATGCAGCCTGACCATGGTTCTGTATAAGGCATTAGCACCTCCCTCTTCCTGCTATTAAAACCCCTCACAATGCAGGCCAACATTCTATTTGCCTTTCCCACCGCCCTGCTACACTGGCTGCCTACTTTAAGGTCACGCGATACCATAATCCCCAGGTCCCTTCTGTTTCCTTCTCCTTAATCACCACCCCCCCAAGGAAGTAAATTTCCCTTCTATTCCTCCTCCCTAGGTGCATCAGCGAGCACTTTTGTGCATTAAACTTCAATTTCCAGGTGTTAGACCACCTCTCCAGCCTCTCCAGTTCGCGCCTCATGGCTTGCACCCCACTAGGTGAATCTATCCTGTTGCAGACCTTTGTATTGTCTGCAAACAGGCACACCCGTCCCTCCAGACCCTCCACTAGGTCACTAACATAGATGTTAAAAAGTATTGGTCCTAGCACTGACCCCTGTGGCACCCCGCTGGTCACCGCCCATTCCCTGAAATGTGTCCCATTTACCACCACTGTCTGACTCCTTCCCTTCAACCAGTTTTCCACCCATCTGGTGATCCTGAGGTCCACCCCATGTCTGTCCAGCTTATGCACCATTCCACCATGTGGAGCAGTGTCGAAGGCCTTATTGAAATCCAGATAGACCATGTCCACCGCTCCTCCCTGGTCCACTATCTGTATCACCCCATCAAAAAACTCTATCAGGTTAGTCTGACAAGACCTTCCCTTGGTGAAGCCATGCTGCCTGTCATCCTGCATGCCATTTATCTTCAAGTATTCTATTAACCTGACCTTAAGTAGTGTTTCCATTACCTTCCCCACCACTGAGGTAAGACTAATGGGATGGTTGTTTTTGACCTCGTTCTTTCGCTTCCCATATGTAGTGCGACCACCTCTGCCCTCTTCCAGTCCATTGGCACCACCCCTGTGACCAAGGACAAGCTAAACAGCCTCACCAGATGTGGTGCCAGTTCATCCTTCACCTCCTTGAGAATCCTTGGGTGTATTCCATCTGGCCCCATTGCCTTGTCCACCCTAAGTCTACCCAGCTCTTCTCTTACTCCTTCAGCTGTGAATTCTGCCACACCCACCACACAAGAGAGACTAGTCATTGTGCATTAATGTATTATTTTTATTTATGGCTGTGACTCATGTTAAAATATTATCGTTAAATATCAATGATATAAATAGCCCGGTTAAACAGGCTAGGCTCCTCCAATATACACACCAACAGGAGGCTGATTTGATGTATCTTCAAGAGACCCATCTGTCCCCGGGGAAGCATTTGAAATTGTCCACTGGGGACAGATATTCCATGGTATCATCATCCAGCAAAACAGGGAAGAGAAGAGGGGTGACAATTATGATTTCAGCTTCTACCCCTTATGTGATGGAATCAGAACTTGTGGATCCTAATGGATGCTACGTGATTACGCAGGGGCAAATGTATGGGACAGAAGTGACACTTGCAAATGTCTATTTTCTGCCGGCATCACCTACAGCTCATTTTAGACACTTTTTTAATAAGTTGGTGGAAATGCAAAGGGGGATCTTGATTCTGGGGGGAGACTTTAATGTGATGGTATCCCCTACTCTAGATGCGTCCCACCCCCAGAGACATCGGGTTATGGCATCTCAGAGGTTACTTTGAGCACAGCTTCCAGTTCTTGGGTTGGTGGATGTGTGGTGATGTTGTTTTCCTTCTGTGGGAATTCTCACCCTGATTTCAGACCTCATCTTGTATTGATTACTTTTTTGTGTCCATTCAACATGTTGACAGGATACGAGATCTGTCATTAACAGCCCACTTTATGTTACATAGAAACATAGAAACATAGACTTTGACAGCAGATAAGGACCACTTGGCCCACCTAGTCTGCCCATTTCCCCTACCTAGAGGATAAACTGCAGATCCTATTTAACCAACAGCCTATTTCTTCCTACCCCCCACAAAAATTACCTTATTTCTGTCCCATGCATTCTTGAATTCTCCCACAGTTTCAGACCTCACAACCTCCTCAGGAAGGCTGTTCCATGCATCCACTACCCTCTCTGAGAAAAAATACTTCTTCACATTGCCCCTGACCCTTTAAATGGGCAGACTGGGTGGGCCAACAGGTCCTTATCTGCTGTCAAAATCTATGTTCCTATGTTTCTATGAGCCGTCCCCTCGCTTTCTTCAAATTGTTTCCCCTTGTTCTTGCACATCTCTTTTTCTGAAAGATGCTACCCTCTTGGACTTTGTTGATTTCACTGAGGTACTTAAACATTTCTATCATCTCCCCCCTCTCCCTCCTTTCCTCAAGGGTATATATATTAAGCTCCTTTAGTCGCTCCTCATATGGCTTTTTTTGCAGACCCTGCACCATTTTAGTTGTCCTCCTCTGAACTGCCTCCATCCCGTCTATGTCCTTGCGGAGATGGGGTCTCCAGAACTGGACACAGTACTCTAGATGGGGTCTCACCAACTGTCTGTACAGGGAGATAACAACTTCCTATTTTCTGCTGGTGATGCCTCTCCCTATACATCCCAGTATCCTCCCAGCTCTCCCTACCGTCTTCTCACATTGCTTGCCAACCTTAAGGCCATCTGATATGATTACCTCCAGGTCTCTTTCCATTTTTGTTGTTGTTACTACCCCCCCCCCAATTGCGTAATCTTCCCCCGGGTTTTCGTTTCCCAGGTGCATTATTTTGCACTTCTTTCCTCCAGCCTTGCCAAGTCCCTTCTCATCCTTTCCATGCCTCCTTGTGCATCAACCCTGTTGCAGATCTTTGTGTCATCTGCAAAGAGGCATGCTTTTCCTTCCAGCCCCTCTGCAATGTCACTTATAAAGACATTAAAAAGGACTGGACCCAGTACTGAACCCTGCGGTACCCCACTAGTAACCCCTCTTTTTTCAGAGTGTACTCCATTTACAATTACCTTCTGTGTCCTGTTGTCCAGCCAATGTTTTACCCAGGCTACCACCCTGGGACCCACTCCCAGGCTGGTTAATTTGACTATTAATCTTTTGTGTGGGACTGTATCAAATGCCTTGCTAAAGTCTAGGTAGGCCATGTCCATAGCCCCTCCCTCGTCTACTACTTTGGTCACCCAGTCAAAGAAATCAATTAGATTCATCTGACATGACCTTCCCACTGTGAACCCATGCTGCCTTGTTTCCTGTGCCCCACTGACCTCTAGGTACTCAACAGTTCTTTCCTTCAGAAGTGATTCCATCACTTTCCCTGCCACAGAGGTCAAACTGACAGGTCTGTAGTTTCCTGCCTCTGTCTTGGTCCCACTTTTGTGAAGAGAAATCACATCTGCCTTCCTCCAGTCCTCAGGTAGCACACCATCCTCCCATGATTTGTTAAAAAGGTTGGACCACTCACCCCCTTTTGCTTAAACTGGACTTAGGTAAGCTTCAAAAATCTACTTTGTGGTGCTTGAATCTTTCTCTACTTAAAGACGAGGAGTTCTGTACTATGATGGCATGGTGAATCCCTCAAATTATACAGGGTAATCTTTCTCCTGACACCCCATTGGTGTTAATTTGGGACACCCTTAAGGCAGTAATCTGAGGGGAAGTTATAGCTTTTGCTTCTTGGAAGCATAAACGGCAAGAAATCAGATATGAACAACTACAAACTTGATTAAGGGACCTTCAACAATTGCAGGGACATGGTGGGGCTGTCACTGATGCAGAAATACGTAGGCTTAAGTCGGAACTACAGGGCATACTGGACTCAAAGGTGCAGTCAGCCTGTTTGTACCTTAAGAAATTATATTATAAGGGTGGTCCCAGAGGTACTAGAGTCCTGGCCAAGTGGATTAGAGGTTTCCGGCAGGTGGCCTGTCTCACTAGGATTAAAAATCCCAGGACAGGTGGAACAGCCCAGACTACTGCGGATATTTTGGAGGTCTTCCAGCAGTTTTACAAAGACTTATATGCGGACCCATCACCTTCCTCTGAAACCTTGATACAAGCTTTTTTGTCTCCCCTTCCAAAACCTAAGCTGTTCCAGCTTCATCAAGAATCCTTATTACTGCCGGCCCGGTGGCGCTGAGGGCTGAGGTGCTGGTCGCCTTACCTCACGCTACGCTGGTGACCTGTGTTCGGGAATGAGCATGGGCCATCGGGGGTTGGCAGGGTTGGCGAGGAATTGAGCATCTGAGGGACTGCTCTCCCTCTCTGGGGTAGGGGGTTTGCCAGTGATCGGCATTGACTGGCTCCTAGCGGCGGCTGGGGGGCAGTGCGCTGATGCTGTAAATACTACGGGGCAGAGATGGGGCCGACATCTGTAGGCAGTGCACGCAGATGCATACGCGCTCTCTCCGCTGATGTCCTGCACACCTCTCACTGCAGGGGAGAAAATAGAGAAAATGTAGCCCTTGCCATGGATGATGATGGTCCCCCCTCACAGCACCGCCGGGAAGGCACCTCCCCCAAACTGGATCCAGACTAGTGGGTGAGTACCTCCCCACCAACCGCCACAAGGGGTAAGTCGTGGGGGCTGAAGGGGAGGAGGTCTGATACCTGGTAGGCGCAGAGGGGGGATGTCAGAGTGTTAAGGCGAGCGGCTCCCAGAAACAGCATCAACAAAAGAAAAGAATCCTTATTACTCCCAATTACAGAAGATGAGGTTAAGGCAGTATTAATTTGTGCAAAGACAATAAAGTGCCCTGTCTCGGATGGGTTTCCAATGGAATGGTATACAACCTTCCTGCCTCATCTCTTACCTCTTATGAGAGGAGCTTTTCTGGAGGTGCAAGAGGGTGCCCCCAGGGCCAGCATCCGCACCTGGGTAACCCGGGCAACTGCCTAGGGGCCCGACACCAGAGGGGGGCCCACCAGTGGCTCATTTTTTTTTCTAAGCTGCTATGCTGCTCGGGCTCTGCTCCCCTGCTCTGCCTCCATCCGCTGGTGACATAATTTTTAAATCAGTGCCGACTGTGCTGACTCCGAGCCTGCTGAGTGGAAACTACATCCGATCTCAAAATTCCCCCCAGGCCCCCCAAAAAATGAAGGCTGTCAGCCCTGCTTGACCGGTGGGGTCCCTGATCCATTTGTGACACTAAGAAATGTTTCATGGGGTGGAGTGTGAATGTGAAGGTGGCCAGTAGCTGGAGAGTGTGGCGGAGGGGTGTGCCTGAGCTGCCCGGATGGTCAGCTGTTGAGTGGGAGTCGGGTGGCCAGCAGCATGGTGGAGTGCACTAGTCTGGTCTGCAGGTCTGGGGCCAAGTAGTAATAGAGAAAATGAGTCAGGTGAGAGGAGAGTCACCGAATCTGAATCCGTGTTGTATGTTGGGGGGGTGAGAGCTGAAATGGCACGAGTTGGTGTCAGGTCGGCACCGAGAGCAATAGTGGATAATGGAATTGGATGTAGCCCCGTTCTGGTGTGTGATGATCCCGGAACTTCATCTTCTCAGAGGCAGCAGCAGCAGCAGTTGTTATGAGGACGGAGGGCTGGAGCATCTGTACTTGTGGGCAGTGCAGCAGGTCAGACTCAGCATTCATACCGACTTATGTTAACTTTTAATGGGTAAGCAAGGGGTCATGGTTCACAATAAATCCTGATCCTAACCAGTGCAGAGTGTAACAGAATCCACAGCAGGAGAACCCTTTGGGCTGGGCAAGCCACTCCTGTGTTGTTGGGGGGGGGGGCAGACATTAATGTTATGATGTTCATAGCTGATGAGCGCTTGTAAATTGGTGGAACACTGGACCTAAGTAAAACTGTGCATGCCACTGCTGAATTGCTCTGGATGGTCAGAGGGAGCTTTGCAGTCCAAGTGTGAGAGTGTGCTGATGACTCAGGTTGGGGGGGCAGTGCTGGGGCCGGACCTGGTTTGACTGTATTTTGCTTTTTTTTGTTTTTTTACACAGACGGTCAGAAGGATTGGGGGGGGCCCCACCGGAGGTGCATTGCCCATAGTCCATAATAACCTGGCACCAGCCCTGGTGCTCTCCTCTTGGGCCTTTGCAGTGATATCAGCTATCCCAAAACCTTGGAAAGATCCCCAACTACCAGAATCATACAGGCCCATTTCCATTTTAAACTGTGATGACAAATTATACATGGCCGTGTGGGCCTGCTGTTTGGAGCATATCCTTTTGGGGGTGATCCACTCAGATCAAGCAGGTTTTCTTAAGCTGTGACAGACCTCTGATAATACTTGTAGAATTGTTCATCTTATGGATCATGTTTCCAGATACTCACTTCCAGCCTCCTTTGTTAGTCTCAATGCCTTTAAGGCATTTGACAGGGTGGTCTGGTGCTTTTTATGGAATGTACTGGCCTCCTTTGGTTTTCAAGCAGAGTTTATTGCCTGGCTCTGTAACATATATGCTGCTCTTTTGGCCTACATTAGAATAAATGGTACTGTCTCTGCCCATTGCTCTTGGAGAGGGACACCCATGAGGGCTGTCCCCCACTCTTCTTGTTGCTCTACATATTGAGTACAATCTTGCCATCAGTTTTATCTAGTCTAACATCTTTGCTTGTCCCACTGCCAATTGCCTGGCAATACATGTGTGTGTGTGTGTGTGGGGGCTTGGCAATGTGTTGCTTCTCTCTATTTTTTCCCTACTGCAAATGTTTATTAGTGGAAAAGGTTGAATCCTTTCCCCACCAAATTCAAAGTAATTTCAGGGAATAGATGATCCCTGGTACAAAACAGAATTTCACACAAAAGAACATATTTACTTATTACTTACAAAGCATATAATAAAACACACATCTAAAGAAATGACTATAAATATTCTCTCTCTGTTCCCTATAGTGTTCTCTCTTTTTTTCAGTTCCTGCCTAACATAAACATTTATAAAACATCACTGCTTTGCACAGACAGGAAGAGAGAAAAATTAACACTTATGGCTGTTTAACCTGATTCTGTTATGTCAGCCCACATTCTAAAAAACAGTTTCTGATTCTCCTGCTGCAATACTTTTACTTTTTAATACACACATCATCCAGAAAAAAAATCTGTCTGAATCCTGGTTTCTTAGATTTTAAACCATTTACAGTTATTTTATCCACTGGCAGTCAAGCACCACACAGTTAAACATTGCAATATAAAACATTTTTCCAAATGCAATTTCTTTGAATGAACAACTGACATAGCATTTTTTTCATACTCTTTCCCTCACTCTGTCTCTGTTCAAGCCTTTTATAGCTGTGTGTGTGTGTGTGTGTGTGTAGACACTGGGTGATCAGACCGATGTCTTTTCTTTTAGAAGGAAAGATAGATTAGGAATAATGAGGATGGACTGCAGTCTTAAACAAAGAGAACAATTAAAAAACAAATGTTATTTGATATGTTGATGTGTTCCTTCCTATCCTTCCTAGGTGTTTATCCTTTGTCATGTAAAACTTGTTCTTACCATTTTATGAGTACACATTTTAACTGCACTGACAGTCTGTCTATCTTTTTCTCTACTTCTTTTTGTTTTCCAACTGTGCCATGTGCTTCCTAATGAATTTGATTTTGTCCTGGAAAGTCAAAACAGTAACGTGACTTTTTACTTGTTTGTCCTTACTTTTTTTCATCTGACACTAAACAAGACTGTTGTTTCACATACCTCCAGGGATCTTTTTTATATTTAGTTTCCTTCATTAAATTCTGAGTCCCTTGGACAGTTACCAAACCAACAGTATGCATTATATCAAAACCTACTTAACTCTTCATTTTAGACTGGGTTAAACAAAGAATATTGATGGCAGATAAGGCCCACTAGGACCATCTAGTCTGTCCATATAATAAAAATCTTCCATCAGTCACGGACCTCAGCAACTGGCTCCTACTGTTATGGATAATTAGATTGTTATTCTTATTTATGCGTATTCCCTCTCTTTGGGCAGATTTCCCTTGGGAAAGTTCCTTAAGTTTGAATTTCTGTCTCCTGGCACTGGCTCGCCAAAACTGTTGGGTTCTATTAGGTTTCAAATGAAACACCAAAAGCCAGAGTTCAGAGTTCCAAAGATTGGGTTTATTCATCAATGTCAAGAGCACAAGACAATGATGCAGCAGTCTAATATGGAATACTCAGTACTGGCCAAGTTACCTTTTTTCCAGGGAGAGGGCAGGTAGTAGGCATGAATCTTCCATCTTCTTAGGCTCTTCATGTTAGCCTCCCCAAAGGGCTGAGGGAGCTCTTTTGGTCTTAAATACTTTAAATTACCTCATATGCTGAGTAGACCCCAGATCTTAAGCCAATCACATAATGGGACTAAAATTATTACTAATTTTGGTAGGTTTTTTTTTATAGTTTGACAACTACCAATTAATTTCGATTGGTTACTCGTGCCTATGTAATCAGTCTCTAGGAAGAAGATGACTGGCAACAGCTTGAGTTATAATTGAACAGTCATAATTAATTTTTCCAATAGATAGAAGAAATGTTACATTAAGCTTTACAGAACATTTCTTAATGAATTTTAAGGAGATAGAGAAAGGTTACATTAATTCAAAACAGGTTCATGCATATGCCTGATTACAGAAACATTTTCATAGTATAACAACTTATGCTATGCCTTAAATCTAAACTGGATAACATGAATGTGTGCTTTCATATTTGATCAAGCAAATGAGCTGAAATATTCTTGCCTATAAGAATGGTTTTGAAAGATCTTTTTTCTCTGTAAGCTGCTTCTTGGAAATCCAACCAAATCATGCTCAGCTTCCATTATATCAAAAAACTGAGCCAGTCAACTAAAATTTAAGTCAGTCAGAACAGCGTTGCCTTGCAAGTAATTTTCTTTAAATGATGATAACACCTTAGCCTAAAATATTATAGAATGCAGCATAGGTTTAACATCATGTAAGTTTATCTGTCTAAGGGATATGATTTAGATTGCTCTTAAGAAGCAGCCTAAAAAAAGTATCTATTTTTTGCTTGATACTGAGAAGCAGTTTAGAAAATTCTACGTCACTAAATACAAAAAGTCCCTGACCACTGATGTCTGCCCAAAGTCTGTTTTTGACAGCAGATGTGATACCAAACAGTTATGTTTTGACCAGAGTCAGCCTGTGATTGGTTGCGCATTTGTATTCTTAGTTTTAGCTCTAACCACAGGAGCAGAAGTGTCTGAAAATCATCCTTGCCTTTCATCAAATATATATTGCAGGCTGTCTAGCTTGAAATTCACTCATAACCCTTTATTTAAGTACAGACCCAGTTTGCTTGATCTGACTCTCATTGAGCATGACCAAAGTCTGGCATCCATATTAGACTTCATACAAACACCACAAGCAGTTCTTTTTCACAAAATATTATTCCAAATTATGGTTCACCCCAACACGAGAATATTAGCATATTCCGATTATTTGTCTCAGGTGAATGTAAAAATGTATGAGTTTTACATTGGGTAGAAAGATGACAGTAGCAGGCCTTACAGTGAGCCTTGGATCCAGTAATGGTGACCTGACTCACTCATCCTCTGCAGAATTGGAGGTAACTATGACCAAGATTTTGAAAGCAATGAGGGACTTCGACAACCTGTAGCACAGATCAATACAGGACATGATTCACCTGCCAGTGGTCTACTTAACAGCTGGTCTGCTTTGAGTGGCTTCAGTGTAGGTCAAAAGCTGCTCACCAGCCTCACCATGAACCCCTGCAGTGTGGTCCTTCTAATACAGTAGTGCCCAGTGCATGTGCAGGGTATGATGCGCACGCGCTGTGTTCAAAGCATGTGGCTTCAGGAAGAAGATGAGGAGATAAATCACTTGATTAAGGTGAAACTCTGAAACCACCTTCAGCAGTGACTTCCTGTGGGGGTTGGAGGACTTCCTTTTTCCTCATGGAAGGCCAGGCCGAGGTGATGGCAACCAAAAATTCATTCTTCCATGACATGTGACATCTCACACTCCTCCATGGGCTGGAATGAGTTATCCATCAGCTTTTCAAACACCAGCAGTAGATCCTATGGTGGCAGAGGCTGTTGCACACAAGGGAACAGGTGATCCAGGCCTTTGAAAAAGCCCATGACCACTTTTTCCTGAGCCACCATCAGCATACCGACCTGCACCCAAAACGCTGAGATGGTGGCTCTTTGCACCTTAATGGATGTGGCTCATAATCCTGATTGAGACAAGGACCAAAGACAGTCAAGGATGCACACCACCAGACAGGTAAGGGGCTCTACCTCCTCTCCTGTATACCAGTGTAAGAACCTCATGCACATACAGTAAAGGAGTAAGTTTTATGGTCAACTCTTTATGGGATGCCTCCAAAACATAGAGAACATCTTCCAAAAGGTCCAGGTCCTGGAAACATAGCTTCTCAGGAACCAGACAGGTGCAAGGACTGCAGATCCAGATGCCTGATCATCCCTCTTGATCTCATCAGCAGGGTTGGATGCAGCAGAAGTTGCCACAGGGGCTAGGTACTGAGGTCAAGGAGATATTGGTACCAGAATTTCCTGGGACAGTCCAGAGCTATCAGGATCAGTTTGACCTTCTCCTCATGCCTCTTGAGAATCATCTTGTAGATCAAGGGGAATGGAGGAACGCCATACAGAAGGTCTGGAGTTTAGGGCTAGAACAAGACATCCTCTATCTGTGTTCCTGTCTGAGGGTGTGTGCACAGAACAGCCTCAGTTTTCTATTCTCTCAGTAGGCAAATGGGTCAATCATTATTGCCAGGCACAGTACGTAAAGCTCCAGCAGGTTGATATACTGGTGGGTCTCACTTGGCAACCAGAACTCGTGGGCTCTGCGGTCCAACAGCCCACACCAAGGACACATCTGTCATCAACATGAGAGATGGCGTGGCCCAGACAAAGGGGATTCTCTTTAAGAAATTCTGGTGGTTCAGCCACCACTCAATGGTGTCCCACATTGACTGTGTCACTCAAACAGGCTGGTTCAGGTGGTACTGGACCATTGACAACTCAGTTCCCATTGAATGGGGTGCAGTCACCAGTGGGCCCACTGGAACCATGGTTGTCATAGTTGCCATGAACCCCAACAGCTGGAGGATGTCCAGGGCCGGGCGTGATTGCTCAGCCCAAAAAGAGCAGGGAAAGGGAGGTAAGATCTTCTGCCTGGTCCAAGTGTAAGTGAGCCCTGGCTTGAAGGGAGTCCAGTTCCACCCCAATGAACAGGATCACCTGCTTGGGTACCAGCTCTGACTTGGTCAGCAACCTCTACTCCTAGAACATCTGAATGGCCAGATCTGAGGACTGCGCCATGACTTCCCTTATGCTGCCCATGATGAGCCAGTCCTCCAGGTACAGGATGACCCTGGCACCTCTGCATCTGAGGAAGGCTGCCACAACTGACAGGCACTTGGGGGACATCCTAAGTGCTGATAACAGGTTGAAGGGCATTTGCCTTTAACTGGTACTATGCATCACCCACTTGAAGTGAGTGAAGCCACTGGTGGGATGGCCAAATCAGAACATGGAACATAATCCCAGCGGTCCAGAGAGCAATACCAAGCCCTGGGCTTTGAAGACAATATTATTTGTTTGAGGGTGACCATGTGGACCTTCTGCCTACAGGTGAACTTGTTCAGGACATGCATTTTGAGAATAGAGCACCGGCTTCCTGCCCATTTCGGTACTAAAATGTAACAAGATGCAAATCCCTGTGAGACTAGGGAGTCCAGAACAACCTTGATAGTACTGGGGTCCAGAAGCTGAGTGACCGCTCTCTTTGCAGAGTGGACAGAGTGTCTTTGGGCACAGTAGATTCCAGCCATATTTGGGATTGACATGGAGGGAGAGACTCAGACTCTGGAGACAAATCCAAGCCCAGAACTTCCAGAACCCACTTATCTGACATAATGTTCGATCACCATGGAAGGATGTGGGATAGTCAAACCCCAATTGGAGGTTGCAGAAGGGCCTGTGTGAGAAGGGGAATGGCTCCTGCAGCCTGTCACTTATTTACTTTAGAGGGGGACCCTGAGGACTGGCCTCAGGAAGCACCACCGCCCCCCCCATTTTCTTACTCTGAATGCCAGACTTGTTTGGTTCAACTGGACGGTAGTGTTGAAATTACTGCCTCTGTTGCTGCTGCTGTTGGTATACTGAGCAATGAAAAACACTCCAAAAGGAGCCCTGCTTAGCCTGAGGGGATGATGCCACTGAGTTTAAGGTGACACTGGCCTTCTTGAGGCAGGTGAAATGATTCTCACCCTGGTGCCAAACAGGTCTGCACCAAAAAAGGGCAAGACTGCCAACTTATGCTGGGTCTCCAGTGTGAACATGGAGTTGCACAGCCAGGTCCTTCTACTCAGAGACATCACCACTGTTACTATGCTGGCTGAAGAATCATCCAAGTCTAAAGCTGACTGTAACTGGTGCCTAGATAAAGAAAGTCACAAGTCCAAAATAGCTCAAGCTTCAGGTTGGCTATCCTCCAGGAGCAGATAGATCATATCAGTGAGCTTTTCAAACAACTTTTGACAGAACTGGGCCTTCAGAACTTCATACCTAGCCTGCAGCATCCCAAGGGAGGCCACTACATAGATCTTGCTTCCAAGGAAATCCTGCTTTTTTGGACTCTTTGTCTAGTGACTTGCCTGCGTCACCCTCTATTTTCACCTTTTGGTAGACCAAATTGACCACGGGCCTCTCAGCAGATGGATGCACTAAGAACCTGGGAAGCCCATCAACAGGGACTGCATACTTGCAGTCCATCCAATGGGGAGGAGCCTGGTATGAGGCTGGGTGCTGCCAAATGCTCCGAGCCAGGCTCAGGACTGCTTCGATGACTGGGAATGCCACCCCAGGTAAAGAATCCTGCTCCAGGTTGTCCATGAAGGGGTAAGACAACTGATTCTGGATTTCCTCCAAATGAATCTTCAGTAATGCAGACACGTTCTGCTGTAGAGATACAAAGGACCTTGAATCATCATAGGTGGACTGGCTGTCCAAGAAGTCACCACCCATCTGACTCTGAGATGATGCCATTGATGAGTCCTCTAAGTCGCAATCATGGTCCCTAAACAGAGGCTGGAACATCATTCAGAAGTGTGGACTACCTGCTTTTCTGGGGTGACAACCTCCGACAGAAGCTTAGGTAGCTGAGACTCAGGTATAGAACCCTTAGTCAAAGTACCCTCTCACAGCTGCAGAGGGGATGGCTTCACTATAGTCAGCTGCTGCAGTACCATCATAACCACCAAGGGGAGACTGTTGGGTGCTGCAATGAAGGCTGCATTGACAAAGTTGACCAAGATGGCATTGAGGTAGCCATCAGCATCAGTTGATCTTGATTTTGTCCCATTGCCCCAAGGGCTCAGTGTTGCCACACTGCATCTTCATACTTGTGGTACAGCCAACAGTGCCAATGTCTGCCTGATGAAGAGTGTGAGCTGGATGATGACTGCTTACAATTATGGTGATGGCATGAATCTGAAAGAGATTGAGAGTATGACCTCAACCTAGACCTTTATCTTGACCTCAAACATTGATCTGCATGTCCGAATAAAGTGGAGCAGAGTGCACCACCTGTTAGGGCACCTTTTTCAGTATGGGTGGAATTGGAGCTGGTAGCAGCTTAGGGACCACCAATGAAGGCTGCACAGGGGTTGGTTTCACTGAGGGCATGGTACAAACCTGCTTCTTGACTGGAGGAGGCACCAGCAGCATAAGGGTTTGAGAGGGATGAAGCCTTTCATCTACAACTCTTGGCTGACTGGGTTGATGATGATCTCAACTGGATCATCAACCTGGGTTGACTTGGTCATCAGCTCCTTCTGGGGTACAACTGGAGTGTTGACCAGCTCTTAATCTGGAACCAGCATGACCAAAGTTGACTGTTCCAGGTAGCGCAGGGATCAGAAAGAGTGGGAACACTCTGTCTCTCCTTATCAATGTCAGTAGTGCTTATTCTTCTTTCAGTATGGAGGGCTGTCATTGAAAAATTGCATAGAGAGAGAACAAGCTCCCTAAAATCTGTGTGCTCATGGAATGTCATCCATTCTATGGCAGGCCCCAGGAGGACCATGACCAAGGCTGACAAGGCCCCAGCCGCTGCTGCCTCTTTCTTCATAACTTGTAGCTGGGCTGCCAAACCCATGGTTACTGAGGCCATTCTTTCCTGAGGACTACCTATGAGGAAGCACACCCTGAGCTCATCAATGATGTGGTCTGCATGCCCTGGAAACAAATGCAATTTCCAACATCTTGGTCAGCCCTCAGGCAGTATACACATGTATCATGCCCATCTAGGGCAAACATTTTCTGTCTGTACCAAATATAATGCTTGAACCCTGGTATCATCCATTCCATAATGCAGTTGTCGATGGAGCAGTAACCAGAAGTCAGGGTGCACACAATTAGTGGTGGGTGAAGTCCATGTACTTCACTACATGTTACACTATGCATCATGACCATAATTACGTGAAGTATTCTGCAATGCAAAGCGAATAACTTCACATTGAATTTTAACGTGAAGTCCCATTGTTTCCTAGGGACTTCACGCTGACTTCACCTTTGTTTTTTCCTTTGAGGCAAAGTTTGCAGTGAGTCATGAGATGGCAGGTCACATGGGCTCTAGACTGTCTTGCACAGCTTCAGTTCTGTGTAGTGTGTATAGTGGAAAGCTGGAGACAGTATGCTGTCAGGGCTCTGTGAATCAAACCACTGAAAAACCTTTTAAAAATAATTTTTGAGCCAATTTATTTGGTCATAATTTAGAACATAGATTGTAGAAAACCCTCCTGTGCTTATGTGATTGAGTGTTTATTGTTTTTGTGTGCATTTTGAATGTTAATTTAGAACATTCAGTCTGTGAACTGACAGATACTGTAGAAGTGTGCTTCGTGGCAGAGGCAGATCTGTGGTGAAGGGAGATTCACAGTGAGAAATGCAGGCTTTCTAACTGTTGTTGGGTAGCTAGTGTGTTAGTATTTGTGTGTTTATGTACACACAGTAATACTTGTAGTAAGTTTAGATAATTTTTTGCTCTTTGCTGTGGTGCTGTGCCTTTTTTCGGTTAGTTTAAAAGATTTGGTTGTAGTGTACGGAACTGTTAAATTTTCTGTGCATTACCTTTAGTGTGTGTGTGTGTATGTCATCAAGTTGCCATTTTAACAGAGACTTGGTGCAGACTACATCCCACTATTACAGCCGAGCTATGCGTACAGATGTAGACATAGATCTTTTGAGATATTTTTTTGTCAAGTTCTGGTTTTATCTTTTTTAAACCCGATTGCTGCAAGTCTTAATTCTGTTGGTCTAATCCTGTAAAATACCACTGTGGTATGGTAGAACATATTGCAGGTAAAGAATTATTAATTATAGTAAGCAGCCAGCTTTACTGAGACATGCAGAAATGGACTGGGGACTCCAGTGTGAGGAAAGCAAGTCAGAAACGGAGTTGGGAGTAAAAATTGAAACTTCTCTACTGCAGACAAAGTGACTATTGTTGGAGTACTTAGCGGCAGAAGTGATGTACAGCTGAATGTTGATACAAAAGATAAACCTAGAGAGATTGGAAATCTCTGAACTCTAGTAGCACTTTGCTAACTGACGAACTTGTTTTTGGACACTCGGGGAAAATTTGGTAAAATTGAAATGACTGCTTAATTTAGACACTGTGTAAATGATCCAGCTTAGCACTGTACCTGGAGATCTGGAGATTGATTGAAGAAGGCAACAGATGTGATTACATTTGTTTGTGGCAAACAATACGTTTGGTGAGCTTCAGGAGCTGAACTTATGTGGATCTCAGTGTGTACTTACTGGTCAGACCAGATACAAAGAAATAGACATTTTACATTTGAAGCTCTATACTGTGTGTCTATCTATCCATACCATAGTACTTTTCTTTGTATACACTTTTGTCTGATGTAAAGAGGGTGTTAGGACTGTAGATAACAGTTTTTAGAAATGGTAATTAGATTGCTAGTATAAACCTGGAGGCTGATTTTACTGTGATAAACACATACTCCTAGACACAGTGTTTTAGTGACAAATTAGTGTGGGGCATGGTTAACACTAGGTTACAAAGAATGCAGGACTCCCAGTTGTCCCCACTAGTCTGTGAAATCCCTAAAAAAAAGTGTCAGACAAAACAAAAATTACTGACCCCTTGAATATAATAATTGAGGATTCAAGTATCAGTAGAACCTCTATGCCTACTAGTAAATTCTGTAATCTCCCAGAGATATCCGCAGAGGTATCTCCCTATAGAAAGCAGGATGTAATACTAGCTGGGAATTCTCTGGAGGATATTAATAGAGACTACCAGGAGCCTGGAATAAGTTGTTTGGATTCAAGTAATATAAATGGAATACTAAGAGCTAATCTCAGTGGTAACCAAGAGTCAGGGGCTCAAATCAGCTTGTATGAGACTACCCCAGAGGTATGGAATAGATACCTGGCTAAAGAAAAAAACTGTTCTAGAAGTGGTCTCTCATGACCTGTAAGGTATAATAGCTGGACTAAAACAGTATAGTGACCAGAATGAACAGTCAGTGTACTGTAGGAACTGCCAAAAACAGCTAAATGAAAAAAACAAGTGTTGGTTATAACCCTGATTACCAATCTAGCCACCTGAGTGACAAATTAATAAACCTGTTAACTAAACAACATACAACTAATATTTTAATCATGGAACAAGTATTATTGAATAAGGACATAGTGGAAGCTGTAAGAAGTGAAATTGCCTTAAACAGATAAATTTTGATTGAGTCCTTGAATAAAAAGTCGAAGATGGTTAAGGGTGATGTTAACTTGAATAGTGGAAGGATGAGACCAGGCTTTAGTAGTATTCAAATCCTGGATAGCCCAATAAAAGAAGCTTCTCAGCATGGGGTAAGAAGAAACATATTAAAAAGAAAAAAGCAAAATGGAATAATAATAAGAAGGGAGCAGCTATTAAAACAACATCAGAAGTGATTGATCTGATTAGGGAAGAGAAAGAGGTTTCTGCAAAAAGTAAAGTAAAATCCCAGCAACTGGCTTTACAAGAGTGTAAGGAATTGAATCAGATACATGCACCTCAAAATCTCACGGCATCTGGTGAGTTAGATACCAATTTAAATTTGAATATGCAGTTGAAACAATTAGAAATAGAAATTGCCCAACTAAACAATCAATTAGGGAACAGGAATCAACATATGGATTATACAAGTAAGGCTAAGTGCAAATAGAAATACATACTCTTGAGCCAAAGGTCAGACTACTGGTGGATAAGGGTTATTGCAATACTGGTTTGTCTCTGGTAGTCAACGATGGTAGTCAAACTACCACTGAAACACATAAAAATAACCCTGTCCCTCTAGTTGGATTTATGGGGCAGATTGGTTGGATTCAACAAGGGAGAGAAAAACAGGTTACACGAGTGGTTGAGAAATTAAAATTGGAAATGGATATTGACATCAACACGGAGGCTATTGTAGAAATTAAGGACATCCAAACTGAGTCAGCTTCCTTGTTGGATGTATATTTCATCTATCCGAGAACTACTAACCTTGACTATTAAGAATAAGGAACTAATGGTAATGTTTCCAAATAGACATTTATTTAATATTCCTGAACCTAGAACTGAGAGCCTAGATACCACTAAGGTGGGACTAACTCTCTTTGGGATGAGTTATCTATACAGGGAAACAGATGCAAAGCTGATAAGAAAAATATGTAATCTACTGAGGAATTTCTTACAAATCCAGTTAGGAAGGGATGGAATAATATCTGTGGAACAAGTAGGAAGGGACAGCCAAATTAATATCATGGCAAAAAATAAAGAAATTGCAGACAAAATTGTAGCAAAAACACCTATACTATAAGCTATGGGATTAAACCTAATTAAACCTAATAGAGTAAAAACTGCTGGAAGTCAACACTGTCTTGTTACAAGACATGGAACAAGAGGAACCACAACTAGCTACCAGTAACAAATTTCAGATCCTTGCAGGACACTCTGTTTGACAAACAGAGGTCCTATGCAATGAAATAATAACAGAGACTTCCATTAGGCAGAATCTGAACTTGATTACTGGTACTAATGGTGGGCTCCAGTTCACTTCATGGAATATAGCAGGTTTAAAAGACAGACAATTGGATAATGATTGGGCCAAGTAGATTTTAGGTTTTGATGTAATATGCCTTCAAGAGACCTGGCATGGCCCTGATGATCAAATTGGGATCAACGGCTTTCAAGTTTTTCAGTCCCTGGGCACAAAGGTCTCTAAGTGGGGTAGAAACTCTGGTGGAATAGCCACCTATGTTAATCTGGGCAGTTTTGCACATACAGAATGCATTATGGCTGGTGATAATTTTATCGTTGTATCTTAAAAAAATGAAAGTCAAAGTTTCTTACTGATAAATGGGTACATTCCCCCAGAGAGGCCTCAGTTTTATAGTATAGTACTATGGGAACAACTGAATTCCCTATTAATTGATATTATGTGCAAATTTTTGAATTTGGAAGTATTATTGCATGGGCATTTAAATGCCCATATAGGCCTTTATGATGGTCTGGGAGACAACTCCTTTTTTGAATATACAGTAAGTCCATATGTATGGAACAAAGGGGCAACTAAAGATATGAAAATTAATAAGGCAGGTCTTCAGCTGATTAAGATTTTAAGAGACTGTAATTTATACCCATTAAATGGGCAGTTCGATGGTGACCACATGGGAGAATGTACTTTCATTTCATCAAGAGAATCCTCCCTAGTTGATGTGGCTTTTTGGTCTGGATCTTTTGAAGCTTAGGAGAATCTCATAGTTAATCCCCGCTCTGAAAGTGATCATTTCCACATTGTTTTAAAGTGTAATATTAAGAAGCACAAAGAGAATCCCAGAGTGGGGCACCCCATATCACTGGAAATTAGATCAAATAAAAAAAATATCCAGAAGTCTGATTCATCTTCCAGTTTCAATGATATTATCATCAAATCTTTTGTAAAATAAAGTACAGAGTCTCTGAGAAAACTTAGTACTGATCAACTGTTCGATAAACTATATACACTATTTGGGTATATAAAAAACAATTTAGAATGTACCATAACATCAGACAACAGTGCAAAAGGTGGTTGGTTCGATAATGAATGTATAAGACAAAAAAAAAAATGCACCAAGGAAATTATATAAACAATACATGAGACATAAAAATAAATATTTGTTGAAATCTATCAATCAAACTAGGAAGGAATACATGTTACTTCTGAAAGAGAAATGAAAGTCACTATAAAAAGCAAGGGGAGGAAATGTATAGGATCATTATCAATAGAGATCAAAAAGGCTTCTGGCAATTGGTTGCAAAGGGAACAAATAACTTTAAGGGTGTTATTGTTGTACACATACCAGAGAACACTTAGATCAGTTATTTTGCTCAGATATTTTTTGACCATGAACTCAGAAACTATTCCCAAACTACAATCATCGAGTACTTGGTTATAACACAGTCGGAGGTATTTGTAGCTATAAATTCATTAAAATTACATAAGGCACCAGGCCCAGATAACATTCCAGCTGAAGTATGTCATTGTCACACTGGAGCCTGGTGCAGAATGTTGACAATCTTATGCAACAAATGCATTCAAGAAAATAAGTATCCCCACATGTGGCAAGGTGTGTATATTACACTGATACATAAAAAAGGAGATATAGCTAATCCGGCTATGTTTCGGCCTATTAGCCTTCTTGATATTAATTTAAAAAATGTTTTCTAGGGTTATTTTAAACAGACTTAATGTAGTTATCGAAGAGTGGGAGCCCACCTGTCTCTATCAGGCCGGTTTTCGGGAGGAATTCTCAACTTTAGATAATATTCACATTTTGTACCATCTGATTGAAAAATATGTCTTCCTCAGAAAACAAAATTTATATGCAGTATTTGTAGACTACTCAACTGCCTTCGATTCAATCTCGAGGAAAACATTATGGGAAATATTAATAAAGCAACGGATAGAAAAACCACTTGTAAATATTCTGTATAGTTTATATAGAGTTACATGGGCACAAGTGAGAATGGGAACGGGCAGACAACTTTCAGCGCCATTCAAAATAAATAAAGGGGTCAGAAAAGGCTGTGTGCTTGCCCCCACATTATTTGCACTCTACATTAGTGATTTACTAACAGAACTAAGTGAACACAAGTCAGATTCTCCAAAAATTAATGATCAATATTGTGCAGTGTTAGCATACGCGGATGGTTTAGTATTATTTTCCTTAACTAAGAAGGGTTACAGGAAAAACTTAAGCTATTAGAGGAAAGATCAAGGGATCTAAAGCTCAAGATTAATCTATCAAAGACCAAAATTCTTATCTTCGGACAGAAAGGTAGAAAGAAAACCTGAGCCTGGTTCTTGCACGGAAATAAAGTAGAGGTAGTAAAATCTTATGTATATCTTGGGATTTAATTTAATGAAAATAGTCTATGGAATGTGCACTCTTATAAGATTCTTGAAACTCTAAAAAAAAACAATGCTGACACTGACATGGTTTAACTATAGATATGGTGGTGCAAGCATAAACCCCTTAATTAAAGTAATTAAAACAAAATGTGAGGCCTAATTGTTGTAAGGCACAGAAATCTGGGACATGAAGCACAGGGAAAAAGTAACGGTCCCCTTATTTAAAACTCTGAGGAAAATAATGGGAGTAGGACATGCTTGCCCTGCCTCTTATATTAGATCAGAGCTGGGAATTTCTAATGTAATAGCACTTTTGAGACAAGGCAAGTTAATTTCTGGATTAGACTGACTAGACTCCGGGCAACATGGGTTTCTGCTCAATGCTTGGAGGAAAAATGAAAATGGTATGCGTTAGGGTACGAGCAAGTTTTTTGGTACCCAAAGATAGTAGCTCTGTTACAAAAACATAAGTTAGAGGTGCTTTCAAAATATGTCGACAAAAGCATACAGTTAAGTAATAAATACAAGAAATACGTTGCTTCAAGAATTGGGAATTTTTGGAAAAGACAAGATTTAGCACTAATTAAGGATTCAGCCTATTCTAAATGGTTTGCCTATAACAACTTTAACTTTGGCTTTAAGGCCTACTTAGATATTTCAACTGATCCTGCTCTATGTAGGATATTCATAGTTTATAAGTTTGAGAAATTTGATAGCAGTGTCCTAATGTATAGATATAAGAAAACTATTGATGAGTACTGTAGTTGTGCCAGAGGAGGTCGAGAAGACCTCATGCACATTATGTGGCATTGTACCTGGTATAACAAGGAATGTACATACTGGTTGGGCCCTTTTATGAGTGCCAGATATAATCTGGACCTTGAAACTTTGACTTCCATTTTAATCCATGAAGAAGATAGATGATCTGTGGAAAGAGTAGCAACATTTTTTTATGGCTTTTAGTAAAATAAAGAAAAGAATTAAATCAAATCAAATCATTCTTTATTTTTAAAAAGCGCCTTTCCAAAACCAAAGCGCTTTTACAATAAATAGATCAAATACATAAAATTAAAACAATATAATGAAATCATTCATTAAAACATTCTTAAAAATCAGAGTAAGCCAGACTAAACAGGTAAGTTTTCAATGCTGATTTAAAACTTTGGGTGGTCAGGCAATCCCGAACCCGATGAGGTAGAGAATTCCACAGGGTCAGGGCCATAAAACTAAATGATCTGGCCCCAGATGTCTTTAAATGGACCCTGGGAATCTCCAGCAATCCCTCATCGGTGGATCGGAGAGGGCGGGGGGGACAGTAGGGATGAAGAAGATCTTGCAGGTAACCAGGTCCCTGGTCGAGTAGGGCCTTATAGGTCAGCAAACCGACCTTGAAGGTGATCCACCACTGTACTGGAGGATAGGCATTATATGACTGGTCCTAGAGGTACCAGTCAAAAGCCTGGCCGCCGGATTCTGCACTAGCTGCAAGTGGTGGATATCTACTGCCGGTAGCCCTAGGTAAAGGACATTGCAGTAGTCCAGGCGGGAGGTAACAAAGGCATGGACCAACATTGAAAGATCATCAGCAGGAACCAGGTGCTTCACCCAGGCTATATTCCTCAGATGATAGAAAGAGGTTTTGACAACAGCCAACACCTGGTGTTTAAGGATCAGGCAGTCATCAAATATAACGCCCAGGTTCTGCACCTGGTCTGAGATAGCTAACTGGGCCCCCCCAAGCCAACGACCTGATGGTGATCTTGTCAGCAAACCCACCTCCCAATGACCTGGGTCCACAACCAACACCTCAGTTTTTTCAGGGTTTAACCGCAACCAACTCACAGTCATCCAGTTCTGGATCTCGGTGAGACAGTTGTTAAAGACCGAGACAGCATCACCCTGGCTGGGCACAAAGGACATGTACAGCTGAGTATCATCTGCATAGCAGAGAAAACTCAAGCTGTACTGCCTAATAATTGCTCCCAACAGCAGCATATATACCGCAAACAACATGGGTGCCAAAATGGAGCTCTGTGGCAACCCAGAGGATAGGGGGAGTGATGCCAAAGAAAAAATCCCAGACACCACTCTCTGAGTCCAACCCTCAAGGAATGATCAAAACCAACTGAGGACTAGGCCAGACAGTCCACAGATAAACCGCAGGTGCTCCAACAGCACTCCATGGTCAAGGGTATCAAATGCTGCAGAGAGATCAAGAAGGACCAAGATGGAACGGGTTTTTCGATCTCTTGCTGTTAGGAGATCATTTAGTACCCGAACAAGGGCTGTCCTGGTACTATGTCTCTTCCTAAATCTGGACTGGAAAGAATCATAGACATTGTGGCTGATCAAATGACCATCCAGCTGTGATGCAACCACCTTCTCAATAACCTTAACCATAAAAGGCAGGTTAGAGACAGGCCTGTAGTTAGCCAGACAGTCCGGGTCCAAGGAAGGCTTCTTAAGAAGGGGCCGAATCATGGCTTCCTTCAAGGGATCAGGAAAGATCCCCTTCCCCAATGACAACCAGACTATCTTGGCAAGGACTGGGCTGATTTTATCCACACATCCTACTAAAAGACGTGTGGGGCCTGGGTCCAAACTACACTTGGTAGGTCACAGCGACTGGACGATCATCACTATGTCATTGATTGTGGGTAGGTCGAAGTCAGACCACATAAACTGGGTGTCCAACATCTCCTGCTGACCACAACAACTCCTATTTGAGAGAGTTAGAAGGAGATCGAACCTGACTGTGGCAACCTTATCTGTGAAGAATCGAGCAAACTCCTCACACCATTCCTGTGAAAATGCACTTTCAGGCTGAAGACAGATTGGATTACACAATCTGTCCACAGTCTAGAAGAGCTAGGCTGGTCGATTCTGCACAGCAGCAATTTCCCTGGACAGGAATTCTGCCTTATTACGGGTAATTGCTGATTGATAGACCCGATAATGGTCCATCAAACTAAGCCTGTCACACTCCAGACCAGACTTCCACCAACACCTCTTAAGCCTTCTTCCCACTCTCCTCAACTCCCTCAAGGTCTCATCAAACCAAGGAGACCTGGGGCGAAGGGTGAGGGGATGAACTCGAACAGGAGCAATGGAATCTAGGGTCCCTACTACTGCCCTATTATAGGCAAGAACCAGGTCCCCAGGATCCATGCATTCACCCGGTAGACTCTATAGGTCCAGCACTGCCATCAGACCCTCTGAGGTAACACCTCTCAAAGGGCGGTACTGGACCATCTCCGTAGGGGCCGGCCTACCAGGGGGGCCAGGAAACTGAAGCCAATGGTGTGATGGTCAGACCACCTGATTGGTTCCACCACTAAGTCCAATATTTCCATCCCCAGGAGGAACACCAAGTCCAATGAATGACCGTTTACATGGGTCAAGGAGGAAATAACCTGTGTGAAGACCAGCAAATTTATCAGCTGGAGGAAGTCCTGACCAAACTGCGAGAGTTCATCGTTGACCTAGGCATTGAAATCCCCCCCAGGATCAACCATCTGGAGGATCCCAATGTCACGTCGACAATGAAGTCTGCAACTTCCCGCAGGAAAACATTCCCATTACCTGGTGGACAGTAGAAGAGAAGAATCCTGCACCTCACCACACCCTCACTCACAATACATTCAAAGGAGTTGGTGATTCCTACTGGTACCTCCATCAGGTTCAGTTCCATTCTAAAACAGATTGCCACTCCCCCACCCCTACGATCCAACCTCCGATGGTGCATCACCAAGTACCCGGCTGGTATAGCTGAAGCCAAAACAGGGCCAGCGTTATCATCCAGCCAGGTCTCGGTGATGCACACCAGGTCTGATGACCCGACAAGATCAGCAGTCTTGTTTTTAATGGACCTGGCATTACATAACACCGTCTGAGTAGGATGAGTCACCGGTGATGACCGAGCCACCTGCCTGCTACAAGCAGAGCCCTTGGGTATGAGTATCAGGCAGGAAGGACCCCTCTCCTCAACCCATTTCACCCCAGGGCATCTTCTTGTTCCCACTGTCTCAATCTGTCCACTCCTCTCCATTCCTCCTCCAGGCCCCGCCCCCGCATTTCTCCTCCTCACAATCCCCAGAGCCCGACACCATCTATACACCTCCGGGGATAGTGGGGGACACCTGAAAGGGTGGAGGTCTTTAAGCTGAGAGGGGGAATAATGCCTGACTGTCCCAGCAACTCCCCAGCACATCTTCACACTCTCAGAGCACCCAAAATAACTTCACACAAATCCACACCACACTACACACCCAATCACTCAACTTTTCAATCATACACCACACACCATTCAACAACAAATGAACATAAAATTAAATTAAACAGAGCAGATTGTGAATTACAACTTAAGTTCAAAGAAAAGATTGCCACAGTTCTCTCCAACAAATAGTTTATAACCTCTGGGAGGTCTCACCTCACCAGAGAGAAAAAAAAAGAGAATGTCTCCCCAAACCAATCTCTCACTTCAGCTGGTGGTACAATATGTCAATTTTTAAACAGTTTGCAGCAAAACAGGAGACTCATTGTCCACCAGGCAAGAGAACAAAGAAAGAGAAAGTCTGACCGTATATCCTGGAGCAGTCTCCTGGGCTGTGCACCTCAAGCAGTTCTAGGCAGGTCACTCTCTCAAATCAATTCAAGCCTAGGAATTCAACAGGCTTCCACACAGAACTCTGCTTCTCTCTGATCTTCTCCAAACCAACGAACCATCCCCCAAGAAGAACACCGCCGGGAGATCTAAGCATGACAGATCTCAGTGAGGAACAGGCTCATCAGCCCCCCCACCACCAAAGACCAGCAAGGATCACGCACCAGCCGTTTGTCCTCCGACAACCACAGGCCCTGTCCTCCACACTATCAATCCTCCAGCGGCACTCCCCAGGTTCAGATTGGGGTAACATGGGCAACAATAAATTCACCAACCTTATCACAGAGACGGATAAAAAATGAAATGAAAGTGGTACAATCAGTAAAACGGACAGCCCCAACAGTCACCAAAACTCCGCAGGAAGCCCAACAGCTCAGTCCTGGCAACAGCACCTCCACTCCGCTAATAGATTACAATTCTACTCAAATCCAGCAGTCAGAAGTGGCAGGAAGCAACCGCAGCTCCGCTTCTCTGTTCCTGAAAAGCACCACACCTCGGATTGTACAGACAGCTCCCCCACGATCTCCTCGTCCTCGAGCCTAGTCAAAATGGGATTGCCAAGTAATATGAACCAGGATGAATATTTAAAAATAGAAGATGACATGAAATAGAGAGGACTAGATTGTGCAATCCTCACAATATGTGGCAACCTCTATTTACTACTATTAAATGCAAGCGATACCCAAAACAGATACCCAAAAAATGAAAAAGAAGAACCTAACCCTATAAACTTCACTTCTTCGCCCCTAACTAACTGCTCTAACAAACAAACAAACAAATGTGCTTTCATTGATAACAGTAGGCTTTTAAGAATTTGTAATTGAATCCAGCACTTTAGCATAAGAAAAAGATTTTCTCTAGTACTTATGCAATATTTTGGAGTAACAGTAGTATATGCTGAATTAATTATGTCAAGTAGTGTATGCTGAACTAACTAAGTGAAAACTATAGGTGCTTATGTAGTACTGAGCGTACTAGTCTACTCCATAGGGAGTTTAGTGCAATAATGTGGATAATGTGTGAACTTGTCTGTATATGATTATGAGTGCTTCTTGTATTTATGTGCTTTAGTAATGCCTGTTTTTTCTATTCTTTTAAAATTGTTCATGTATTTGTTGATTTTTTTAAGTCAGACAATAAACTTTTGATGATGATGAAGTCAGACACATTTTATTGTGCCACATCGTAATCGCAGCACTCTGAATCTCTTATCCATCTGCGGTAGTTTTTACTGCTTCACTCTGTCTAGGTAGTGGACTGGTACTGCAGCTGTCCCTCCCGGCAAATGAAAGTATTATTGTTCTAGTTTTGGATTTGTGATCACTGGTTAAGGTGTTGTTGTGCCTGTGCGTCTGCATCTCTTGAGTGCTCAGTCTGCATCTAGCTGTGTGTCTGCATCTGTTTAGGGCCAAATCTCCATCTGTAAGACACAGTTGTTGTTTTTTGGCTTCCCATCCACCTCAAAGTTCAGTAATCTAACTTTGTTGTTAATTTTCTGTGTAACTCTAAAAAATACCTGCAAAGAGACGTGCATGCAAAGATGTTTCTGGCCATGACACTGCTGCCAGTGGCAAGAGTGGCCGTGGGTATGTGTGTGTGGTAGTATGCAGCATCAGGGCATAGTTGATGGCAGTAAAAGGATTTCTCCAACTGAGTTTTTCACAGCGCAATCAGTTGCTTCAATGATGGTTGGAGATGCTGTTGTCCCCGCTGGTGGTAGTGAAGTTGGTGATGGCATGAGTATTATCACAAGTTCAACCTGTGAAAAGTTAACAGGTTGCCAAAATATTGTGGAATCCAAAGATGTGAGTTAGAGTGTAGTTGATGTCACACTCCCCGTCCCCGTCCCCACAGCAGTTGAACAAGATTCTGATCCTGGTGATGGCTCACAATCACAGTCTCATGTTTCCAGTGCTGTTGAGGTCATGCCTGGGCGATCCAATGATTTAAATGTTGAAGAAAAAATAATGGATGATCATACTGAGGCTGTGGCTGTACTTGAAACATGTTCTCCACTGGACAGAATCCAAGCTGAATTTGTTAGCAACCCACTAAATTAGAAAAAAATGACTGTTTGCAAGAAATGTATTTATTTTCTTGGCGACTCTGTGTAATCTAAAAAAATGCCCACAAAGACACAGTTAGGCAAAGGTATTTCTGACTGTGGTGTATGAGCCACATAAGTCAGTGGGGTATAAGCTTTGGCTCTGTGGGCAGGGCATTCCGACACATCATGTGGAATAAATAAGAAAGAAAAACTCCTTGAAAGGAAAAAGTACTGTATCATAGAGGGTTAGTGCCAGGGAAGGTCCCTGAATCTGTATGGGTAACAACAGTGCCTGCAGCATCACTCCTAGTGTAGGTGGTGTGTGAAATGAATTCTGTGTGTGTGTCTGAAATAAAATCTGCCAGCCAGTCCTCAAGTAACAGCAAGTATCCATGTAGGTAAAAGCTGTGAATTAACACCGGAGGGTTGCCACAAGCATGAGGAGGATGACTTTGAATGTTCAAGTAGTGTACAGAGTACCAGTGTGGGGCATATTTCACTTCGAACTCATTGTCGTGTCATAATCACAGATTCACGAGTCACGAGACAAATCACATTCTTCATCTTCATGATCACGAATCACACAACTTTAATTTTTCTTTGTTCAGCATACCAAGCAGGACAATCACATCTATGTTTGTATCTGGTCACTGTGATGGTGGCGCTGAATAATGCAGGTGAAGCAGACCATCCTGGTGCATTGTAAAGCAGTGTACCATTGAGGCTGCTGATGCAGTCATGGAAAAAGAATGTTCAAGTGAGCACAACTCCGGCGTTGAGGATTGCGAGGGCTGCTTTTCTTTTCTTTTTTGTTTCCCTTGTTTTCCGCTGGTGTAAAGTATTTAACAGTGGTGACATATATGCCAAATGATGGATATAACAAAAGAGAGGAACAGCTCCATGGGGTACTGATACCGAATGGGGTACTGGAATGAACTCAGAATAATTTCTTCTTCATCTGTTTGCAGGTAGCATCGAGGTACTGTGGACTGGTGGTATGTTCCAATCTGAAGATGGACAACAGTTTGGATACATTGAAGACCTGGAAAGAAGAAAAACATATTAATGAAAATTGTCTTACAAAAGACCCATGCAACCCCCCCCCCAAAAAAAAAAATACTTACCTTTCATGGATTGACATTGTTTGTACAGCCAAAGTCAACAATCAGACACATGTGGAACACATGTGCAGTGGCAACATAGTTTCATCACTATGGTCGTGAATCTGTGTGCTGTAACCTGAGAATGTAAAAGAAAAAAATAGTAATGGGTAACTCACTCACAGCAGTACCCCCTCCCTGGAAAAAATGTAAATTTTACGATACCACCTTAAATGGCAGCACATATGTATGGCATGTGAATGTGACCATAGCCAACACACTAGTGAAGGGGAAACATTCAGTATGTATGAGGATGATTCCCTGCAAAGGAACAACATGACGGACTGCTCAGTGCTTATGCGTACAACAAAAAACAAGATTTAATACAAATTAAATGGCAGTGTTTCTGAAAAAACATGGCAGTGACACGTACACTAACTTACCAGTGTTAGTATGAATACACACACATAGGGCAGCATGTTTCAATCAGTGCACCAGAAGAATTTCCCAGAACATCAAATTACAGTTCAACCCCATGGTCATTTGTGGCTATCATTGTTTAGCAACGCACTGTACATCAGCAGCAGCAGCAGAAAACAGATGGACAACAGCAGCAGCAGTAGCAGCAGCAGGAGGCGCCAGCAAGCCATTTTCTTACTTGGGACACTTATGCAGAGTTCTGGCTCTAGGTGCATGCTTTTAGCAGTGCACCACAAAATACTTGTGACTTTTCTGAACAGTATTTCATGTGATTATTCAACGGAACTTTTCATGACATTTAAACAGCAGCAGGCACCAGCAAGCCATTTTCTCACTTGGGACACTTCTGCAGAGTTCTAGCTCAAGGTGCATGCTTTTAGCAGCATGTCAAGAAACACTTGTGACTTTTCTGAACAGTTTTTCATGTGATTATTCTTCATCAGGACTTTTCATGAAATGAAAAGAAAGGGTCAAAACCAGGAGCAGCAGCAGCGAGTGTTGTCACAATGTAATGATGTCACTTAACATGCTGTGACGCATTTCTGGACTGGTATTCATTTTCACCTGGGCTTTTCATGAAATTAAAATGGGGCCATTCAAACACAAAATAGCACATCTTTGGGGGGCATTGTGGTATTATGGTATTGTGAATCTTGACCTGGTGCTTTAACTACATGTTCAGAAAAGGAACAAGTATTTCCGTGGTTGTTAGTTAATTTACTTTATTTTTTTACATGACTGATGGTCGTGAAAATGGCAGACACTGCGTGCTTTCATTACAGGCGAAACTGTTCTGCCGCTATGCATGATGCAATAAAAGTGGCTGGAAGATGGCGTTTTTTTGACACAATTTAAAATCAAAGGAAAGCATACACTGTCTGTCAACTGGTTGGTGAACACATGACTTCTTATTACATTAAATAAAGTAATGAGTAATAACCTAAACATTGTTTATTTTGGAAAGCATAATGGCTCTGTGTGTGTGTGTGTGTGTGTGTGTGTGTGTGTGTGTGGCATTTGTGGTAGGGTGGGGAATAGGATTTACCATTATGAAGGACAACAAATACCGAACTAAGAAAAGTTGCAACACAAAGAAAACATGACCTGAACATGAATGTCATACTATATTCTGTAAGAAAATAAAAATATCAATCAAGAAATCTATGAAAAGCAGGGACGAGCTATTTGGGTTGGAAATTTTCTTAATACTCTGCTTCTTGCACCTCATAATGGTAAATCTCATTACACACCTACCACAAGTGTCCCCCCCCACACACACACATGCCATTATGCTTTATGCAATAACCATTTAGTAGTTCATTCATTACTTTATTTTATGTAATAATAAGTCATGTGGTAGCTAACTGTGTGTCCACTGCATGCTTTCATTTCAGTTTAACTTGTGCTGCCAAAAAGTCATCTTCAAGACACCTTTATTGCAGCATGCTTAATGGCAGGTCAGTTTCACCTGTAATGACAGCGAGCAGCTTTCGCCATTTGATGACCATCACTCGTAAAAAATAAAGTACATTAACAACTGTGGAAAATAACAAACAAAACATTGGCCGAGCAGAAATGTCATACTACGGCTGGTAGAAAAAATAAACATTACTAAAGGAAAAACTGACAAGCAAAGGAGATGGTTTGGGGGAAATTAAAAGTTATGATCACTACTGAATATATTAAGGGACCTGTGGGGGCTGTTGCTGGCCACCGACACTCAATCCCTGCAGCAAGTGGATAATGTCTGCATTTTGGCCCTCAATGAGGATAAGCTATTGGACGACATGCTCCACAGCTGTTTTAAGCTCCTTCACCTCTGCCCACATAACAGCCAGATCTGCCTGTGTCACTGGCTGCTGTGACGGGTCATATTGTACCTGGTCAGCTGCAGCTGCAGGCCTCGCCACCTCCGCTGTTTTAATTGAGGGGGCCCTGTGACAGTGGTGATGTGCAGGTGAAGGAACACACTGGGCCACAGTTGCAGGAGTGGCTGCCACCTCCTGCAGCTTGGCATCCCACTCTTCTCAGTAGTGGACAACCATGTGTGTCCTTGGCCCACCGGTCCTTAAGTGTCCACCCTTGTTCCCCCGCTGGACCAGCACAATGCACAGCTTGCTCCTTACTATTGTGGAGTCACCCAGGATGTTCTCAAAAAACTCCCACATGGGAGAACTTTGTATGGGACACAGTACAGGAGGTGTGGGGGGGGCACCAGATACAACAGGCTGGGAGGATGCTGCTGCTGGAAGGGTAACCGCATGCTGCACTGCTGGTGGTGGAGGGGCAACAACCTCCAGCTGCAGTTCTTCAGGCTGCTGCTGCTCAGCCTGCTGTGGCTGCTGCTCCGCATGCAGCTCTAGTCGGACCCCTGCTGCAGGGCTGTCTGTGGCCACACCAAAAGTAGCCCACTTTAAATGTACTGGGCTGTCCTGCATTCGTGGCCCCCACTGGCCACCAACACTTCTCCCTCCACTATCCACATCATGACTATGATCCATCACCAAAAAAAAACCAAAAAAAAGGAAAACTACTAGTTGGAAAGATGGACCGCACACAAGGCTAACTCAAACAAAACCTGATTTTAAGAGCAAAAGAAAAATCTCTAATTAACAAAAAACCCTGCTGCAGAACAGTTTTACGCTAAACAACTACTAAAGAAAACAACCAATGCAAAAACAAATTGACTATAAATGTATATCTATTTTCCTCTCTCTCTCTCTCTCTATATATGTGTGTGTGATATATATATATATATATATATATATATATATATATATATATATATATACATACACAGTATATATATATATTTTTTGAAAAAACTTCGTTAATGCATCAGTTAGGTTGTTTCCACACTGACAAATAGGGTGTGCAGTGGGGTCATTGGCCTAACTCTCACCCCATTCCATGTGTAAACAAGCTATGGTGGTACAGTATAGGAGAACGGGGTGAGAGTTAGGCATGACCACCCCCACCGCACACTCCGATGCCTGGTGGTGTGTGGTGGTGGGGTTGGGGAGTGGTAACCCTAACGTAGAATTTCCACACTTTTGTCAGTGTGAAAACAACCCTAACTGATGCATTAATGAAGTTAAAAGTGTAATGTAAGTAGTAAATGGAATGTGTTGGTGGGCCCTGTGCTCCCACCAAGCTGCCCAGTTGTGAATAATGATATGTGTCTGTGGGAATGCTGGCCCTCTGGGCCCTGCACTCCCGCTTACACATAACTATGGAGCCATACAGCAGCCCTATAAGGCAAGAAGCCCTTGTAACATTAATTTGCCAATGTCTCGGGAACCATAGCAGCTAGAAAAAAATTAGAGTTTGGTTGTAATCATGAGAGTGAGTACGTCTCGCAACATAAGTCAATCAAATCTGTATCTCACATTGTTTCTGAGACACAGGCACCAAAATGCAATGTGAGTGCTAAGTCTGAGAGCATAATTCTGGGCTACAACAATGAAAATGGGCAATTGGAACACTAAATCGCAAATATCTCAGGAACTGTACATGGTAGAAAAAAAATCAAATTTCTGGGGTTTCATGGCTTTGTAAGCTAGTTCTGTGCAAGGGGGACTAAGAAATTTCTGACAAAGAGTCTGTATCTTGAACCGTTTGAGATACGGGCCCCGAAAGGTGCGACGGACGCCATAATATTATCCTATGGGAAAATTCCCGAACTTCAGAATGCTGTAACTATGGCTCTATTCAATGTTTTAGTACTAAACCACAAGAAGGCACATGTGTGACACTAGGGCTTGCCACCATGAAAATGTCAGGACAATAGCACAATCCACGTTGCCACAATAAAGTGACAAAGAAAACAACCGCCGCAATGTTATCTTATGGGGAAAATTCAGAACTTTGGAATGCTGTAACTATGGGCCTATTGAACATTTTCAAACCAAACAACTGAAAGGCACACCTGTGGCACTAGGGCCTGCCACCCTGAAAATTTCAGGGCACTATCACAATCAAGCTTGCCACAATCAAGTGACAAAGAAAACGACTGTCACAATGTTATTGCAAATTCAGAATGCTATAACTGGGGGCGTGTTGAATGTTTTTGAACCAAACCAGCAAAAGGCACATCTGTGACACCATGGCTTGCCACTCTGAAATTTCAGGCCAATGTCACAAACCAGCTTGCCACAATCAAGTGACAAAGGAAACAGCATTTAGGAAAATGTGATTGAGCTATTTTACCGTGATAACATTTATTTTACTGCAATTGTCCTAGCTCTATAATGGGAATAGTATCACGGTTATATTTTGAAGTGATTGCGGATGTTTTCGTGATTGAAAAATATTGTCGTGACCGAAAAATGAAAAAAATGAAAAAACATATTGAGAGACCAGTTGGTGAGAAACTAATGCCAGGGGCATGTGTATCAGGTCCCAAATAGATAAACCCAATGGGTGGTGTGTTGAAAAGTGCAGTATTTTTTGAGTTATATTGTTTTCTCTCTCTCTCTCTCTAACTGAAAATAAGATGGCAGAAGGTCGACACTATTTTGGGCAAGCTCGACACAAAAAATATGATCGTGACAATTTTCAAGCTGCACATATCAATTTTCTCATAGAATATAATGAAACACTAAAGATGGAATAACTTTTGAATGGAGCAAGATTTTTTCACAAAATCTTTGAAAGGCACCACTGCTAGCCAGGACCCATGCAGCCAACCCAATCTGAACCAGGTCAAGTGCATTCTTCAGGGCATTATGAGTGGACAAAGAAAACGCATCGTTGGGGATTTTCACTTTTTGAGCGCACTATGATTCCTCAACTGTACATCCAAGCAACACAAAAATTTCCAGATCTGGAGAACTATGATAAATCTTTTTACATTCCAAATTTCAGTCAAATCAGACAAATGGTTCAAAAGTTATTAAAGTACAAAATTTGAGGTTTAACATAGAAATGGCTACGCAACCCTAACTATTGTGGCAGTACCGTGCCACTATAAAATATATCTCACTCTGGAGCTCAGCCTAGGATGCAACTTGCTCTTTCATTAGAAAGTGAAAGTGAAACACTGGCTTCCTGACTATTTAAGTTCCTTCCTGCATCATGTGGCCTGCAAACCTGGAGAGACAGTCAGACATGTGATCTGGGGGCTCTTTTTTACCAACTTCGCCTTATCAAGTCTGTAACTTGAAGTGAACCCGAAGTGGACAACACAAAGTCCATTAAAAAGGCAAATTTCAAGTTTTTAATGGACATTTCACATAGGGCTACGTGAACTCGAAGTGGTCCACTTTGGGTTCACTTCGGGTTCATAGTAGAACTTTGTTGCATCTCTACACACAATCAGTTGAAAACTGAAAAAAATTATTGAAAAAATAGCGAATGAGGCTTGAAACATTTTACAATCCTCTCACATTAGCTGGCCTGGTAGCACTGATTTTTTTTTTTCAATTTAATTTTTATTGTTTTCAAAAATTAACAAACAGCAATGTTGCAATATTATAACATAACAATCCATTAGTATTTAAGTTTACAATAACAAAATTATGAGCTCAGAAATACTGCACTTTTCAAAGAAAAAAAGAAAAGGAAAAAGGATGAAATCATACTTGTAAAGTCTGTGGATGGCTAAATGTAGTTAAGTTTTTTTCAAAGTCAGAAAAGGTGTTCATATTGTAGTAGTAAACAAGTTTGGTTTTCCAATAAGATTGTAGCTAATTCGGACTTCCGATGACGTCATGAGCGAATAAGCAGCTCAAACGCGAGGCTCCCCTGTGGTCCTGCTAAAACAACCTATTTAATATTGGCAAATCCTCTTAAAATAACTTCAGTTAATTAATACTGTCTTCTGCAATGCCTAAGAAGCGAGGGGCAGATAAATCAGGGCCCACCACTCAACCTGATGGCGATAGATCAAGGATCAAGGAATCTGACAGCGAGGACTCACAGATCTCGTTGGCCTCCCGCCATAGTACGTCGCAGGCTGACCGCATCCCTCATGAAATTTTACAGAGGCAAATGACTCAAATGCTCTCAGAAATTTGTGAATTCCGGAAAGAAATGCGGTCTACTGTGGCAGCATTAAGAACAGATCTCAACAAACTGGAAAAAAGGCATGAAGGAACCTAGGAACAACTCACAGCAACCGACAAAAGAATGGACGGCGCAGAAAGGGCCATTACTCAACTGCACACCCATATCCAGGCCCTGCAAGAGTGTGCCGAAGACGCTGAATGCAGAAACCGGCGTAACAATATCCGGTTGTCGGGGCTGCTAGAGGGAGATGAGAGTGCTGATTTTATTCAATACATACAAAATTTGTTGAGGGAAGTCCTTCCCCTGCCTGACAACCTTACCCTGGAAATGGAGTGAGTCCACCGCACGTTGGGACCCAGACCCCCAGCAGGCACTTGCCCGCGGACAATTCTCCTTAAGTTTCTCAGACACCAGGAGAAAGAAACCGTCCTACACACCGCGTGGAAACAAGGCAAGGTAATTTACAAGTCTCACCGGCTCTACTTCGAGAACGACTTTGCACCGGAGGTTATGGCTCGCCGGAGGCTGTATTTTCCAGTGATGAAGGCCCTCAAAAGTGAAGTATCAGATTTAGGTCCCTGTACCCAATGAAGCTGGCTGTTTATTTTGCTGAGGGGCCTACTATATTTGATTCGGCAGCTGCAGCAACACGGGAGCTACGATCCAGGAAAATCAAAGTACCGCAACAATGCACCACTGATATAGTCCCGATTGCTGCAAAATTGGCATAGAAAGCTTGGTCTGTAGGACAGCGTGAGAATAGACACAGACAGGGCACTGAAGCCCTGCAGAACATTGGCAGCTCCCTGAAAACAGACTCTCAAATGCAGCCGGGACCCAGATTGAATGCCCAGGAAACTGAAACCTGAAGTGATGAACCACAAGTATAATTTGAGGATCTATTTGACTCACCTGGGTACCTCTCGGGACTTGTTTCATTTTATAAGAATTGCCTAACAGCTGATTAAAATGTCAAAGTTATATTACGTGGAGGAAAGAGCTAAGAGACTAGATTAGGGGCGTTGTGGGGGAGGGTTTCTGAAAAGCAGAGATATAAAAACTTGTTTCCCCACATTGGATGCGCTCTCGCTGGGTAGCTTTTCCCAGTATAGCTGAATGGGTGGTGTCCCCTTTGCGAATCTCTCCTGTTTGCATGGCTTGAAAAACTGCGGTTGGCCCTTCCCCTGCACCGATCCGATCTGCCGGTTGCTGGCCTTCGGCGAGTGTGGAGAAACGGCCAGAAACTGGGACCAGAGGGGCGTCATGGGAGACTGGCTTCCCGCTGACATCGACGCAGTTGACAAGCAATGTAATACTGAATTTTTCTTGTTCTGAACGAGGGGTTTTCTTTTTTCCAAACGGAGGCGCCTGCAGAGGGAAGTAGTGAATGCAGTGGGGACTAACCTCCATACACAAAAGTTATTGGGCCATCCGGGCTTTTCATGATATTTAATCTGTTTGGGGGTAGACTCTGGGTATTGGGCCTGAGGAGTTTGAGGGGCTCTGCGAGGGAGGTGGGAGGGTATGGTTGCAATAACAGTTTAGTACACCTCCTGCCCTGCAATGCTTACAGAAGTCACCTTCATTTGTTATCTCCTAGAGGTTTGTGGTGTGCTTTGGGGGTTGGGAAATCGTTGGGGTGATGGAGGGGGAACTGGGGAGGAATTCCCATGTTTGTTTTGGTGGGTGGTCGAGGGGGCATGGACTGGCTGCTGGATGGGTTCTCTCACCTCATGAACTGCCCCTGATGGGATGGGAGAGGTATGGCTCCTCATAGCGGAGTCCGACTTCAGAAAATGAGGGGGGGATCCGGGAAATCAGCCAGCAATAGTAGCTGAGACGAGAGACATGGAAGACCAGTGAAAACCCTACCCTATGGGATCCTGAAAAACCCCCTAATACAGGTTAAAAGCTGGGGCTTATTGTGGAACTGGGATAGTGAAGTTGCGTATTTCAAACAGCTCACAACTGCCATGCGCTTTGAAGTGTCTCTGACATGCAGCACGCTCTCTCTCCTCCCCCGTGCATGAACTTCACATGGCACAATCTGGCTTCCTCACTTACGACCTCCGGATAGAGAGGGCTTCTTCCTGTACTGACAGAGGTATTGATAAGGCCCCCCTAGATGTTAATCAGGGGTAGGGGGGATGGCTTGAATTAACACTTACCCCCAGCATTACTCGGAATGGGTTTGGGGAGGGTGGGAAGGAAGGTAACCCTATACATTATTTGAATCCCTAAGCTGTCTGAATGCCCATAAGCCAGCAGTATGGCGATCTCTACTGGATTACTACCCATGGCTGATGCCTTACGCAAGCTTCTGGAGTACAAAGGTAGTGAACCCTCGGTTTGGCCGGCCTGCAGAAATTCTCATTCACTCCACTGAGACGTCCTCAGCTGCTGGAATTGGATGCTTTTAGACTGATGTGGGGCCTACCAGGGGCTGGTGCGGGGGTGAGAGGGAATTAGGAGCGGGGTATGGTAATTAGTGGCTATGGGGGGGAGGGATTTAGAGAGCTCCAGTTTAAATAGGCAGCTTCTTAATGTACCTAGTAACATTCGCTAAGGAAACAGACGGGTTTGTGACTGGGATTGATTAAGGGAGCAACCGGGGGAAATACAAAGTACAAATGTTGGGGGAGGGGTTCTCTTTTCTCTTTCTCAATACATCGAATGACATGTGTGGGAGAACAGAGAGGTGCTGGAGATGAAGCCCTGGGCCACCCGGAGGGCTGGCCGAGACTGGGAACTACATACAGATGGAGGCCTCGCCAGTTCTGTTATACAGACCCACCAGTGCTCGGGATGCCCTGAGCTTTCCGGAGCTGGACTCAGACCACATCGGCACACTCAGTGCTGGAGACAATAGCTGACCCACGCTTCAGAGTGCTCTGAGCCCGATCTGGATGGCTCTACGCTTAGCAAACGAACGCACCCCAGCTCTCACGCCTTGCATTCAATGGTAGAGGCTGGAGAGCATATCCTCAGTGGTATGGAGGCGCCCTTTAGGTGGCCCCGCCAGCCCCCCCTTGCAACAGTAGACACCCCATAGAGGCCGGTAAAAACCCATTCATGACACTAGTCAGCCTCGACTTACAGCTATAAAGTGTACGCCCCTTCTACGTGACTGACTTCAGGGGAAGCAATTCTTCATGGCTCTAGCCACCAATCTCCACTACACCTTTTCCTCTGGGTACCTTGGTACCTAAGGTCCTTAAATAAAAAAAGGACCGCACAGGTAGGACTCTTGGGTCCTATCAAAGATCAGGGCTTGCCCAGATCTGTGGAAGTACCAATTGTTTTCTCAATGGTCATGTTGGCCAATTGGTTCCTTACTAGTTGTATGTTATGTGTAGATGTGAATGGTTATGTTGATGTTGTTGATGTTTTTGTGAATAGGTCATCGAACTCCATCTGGTCCTTACAGCCAAAAATACGAATCTCCCAGATACCCCACGGGGGGGCGGGGGACCCAGTACACCAGAGACCCACCCACTTGCCATGATGCACTCCCAAAAACTAAAACTGCTCTCTCTAAACATAAACGGCCTGGCCTCACCTATTAAAAGGTCAAGGACATTGACTTACCTCCGCAGAACTAAAGCAGAAATTGTCTATCTCCAGGAAACCCATATGAATTCAATGGAGCATGCTAAACTAGCTAAATTAAGTAAAGGACAGGCATTCTACGCATCCTATAAAGGTGGTAGAAGCAGAGGGGTAGCCAAATTATCTCACCACATACACCATATCATCCAGAACTAACTTGGTCAGATCCGGAAGGGCGAATGGTCCTAACCCGGGGATGGCTTAATAATGAAGAAGTCACTTTGGTTAAAATGTACCTCCCACCTGGTATCACTGTTTCACAACTAAGGCCCTTATTGGACAGAGTAGTGAAGCTTACCAAAGCCACCCTGTTGATGGCCGGAGACTTTAATTTGACCGCTGACCCAAACCTGGACTCCTCTAGGATTAAGCCACAGAAACTAACAACAACTCAAAAATTTTTTAATAACTTCATCTCGGAGATTGGGTGGTGTGATATTTGGCGGAAATTTCATCTGCGGTTGAGAAATTATTCCTATTACTCCCCGGTGCATAATACATACTCACGTATAGATTTGCCTATACACAAATTGATAAGCTGCATAATGTAAGCGATGCGCAATTGGGAGATATTTCCATCTTGGACCATGCCCCTGTGATTACACATTGGGAGCTGGGCCTTTAACCCAGAGCCACTCAATGGAGGCTAAACCCATTCTATTTGCGGTCCAAAGAATTCCAGGAATTCATATCAGACAAGATAACTGAGATTGTGGCTGATAATCCAGCCTCTGACACTTCCCCCTCAGTCCATTGGGACACAGTTAAAGCAGTCCTGAGAGGACATATAATTAAACATGCAGCACAAAAAAAGAGACAGCGCGACAAACATAAGACCAATCTTGACGAAACGCTCCATTTCCTACAGCAGGCCCACCAACAAGGCGAGGAATCTCTCCTCTCTTAGATACAACAAACCAAACAAGCACTAGATAAACTCGCACTACAACAAACTGAAATAGCACTAGCATTTCTGAAACAGAAATTCTACGAAGTAGGGCTGCGAGCCACACGAATGCTTGCATACCAAGCCTCATAGACAGAAGAAAGGTGCAATGATAGTTACCATACGGCACCCAGTAAAAGGCCAACCTCTCTTTAAAACACATGACATTGCCAGAGCCTTTCTGACATATTATAGAAACTTATATACCCCAGAATCCAATCCCTCTCCAGACAAGCTAATTTCGTATCTTGAGAAGCTTACTCTACCAACTCTCACGGACGAAAATAGGGACTCCCTTACCAGACCTATAACAGCAGCTGAAATAGCCCATGCCATAACCAACTCCAAATCCCAGAAAGCTCTGGGACCCGATGGATATGGGGCGGAGTTCTACAAACTGACAAAAACTCAAGTCCTTCCTACTCTTCTCAATGTATTTAACTCTCTATTAGAGGGTAACCTACCCCCGGAATCTTGGTCCTATGCAACTATCTCTGTGATTCCCAAGTCAGGGAAGAACCCTCAGGAATGCACTTCATATAGACCAATCTCTGTACTAAACCAAGATAACAAACTGTTCATGACTATACTAGCCAAGCGTATTGACCAAATCCTACCTGCGCTAATACATAAAGATCAAACAGGCTTTGTTAGGACCCATACCACCACCGATAATATCAGATGCACTCTCTACCTTGTAAACCAAATGGGACATATGGATACACGGCAGTATTGATTAGTTTGGATCTGACGAAGGCCTTTGATAGAATTGGCTTGGCCCTTTTGTGTTCGATTCTGAACAAGTTTGGCTTCCCCTGTGCCCTTATTCAAACTTTGCAAAATATATACTCCACCCCCCCGGGCCTGCATGAGAGTGAATGGACACCACTCAGAATACTTCCAACTTGGGTGGGGCACCCGACAAGGATGCCCACTATCCCCGTTAATATTTGCAGCAGTTATAGAACCCCTAGCACAACAAATCCGAGATTCCCCACAACTACAAGGAGTCTATTTTGGAGGCACGGAACACAGAGTGGCCTTATACGCTGATGATATACTCCTATATCTCCAAAATCCAGAACAATCTATACCAGAGATACGTCGGATCTTAGATTCCTACGGAATAGTGTCAGGTTATAAGCTTAACCTAACTAAGACTGAAATACTCATATTTAATTACACCCCCACTCAGAGGGCAGTAGAAAGTCTTCCCGGCAGGTGGAACCTGACAAAACTAAAATACTTGGGCATTTACATACCCCAGGAGAAGTCAGAATATTACAAGTACAACTACTCGCCATTCATGGCACAATTAAAGCAAGACCTTCGAGCGTGGTCGGTCTTACCATTAAGCCTCTCACGGCGAATTGAGCTCATAAGGATGATAACCCTCCCCAGAGCACTATACCTTTTTCAAAAAGTCCCATTGTTAGTTCCCCCAAAAACCTTTAAAGAAATTAACCGCGAAATACAGAATTTTGTATGGGCGGGACACGGACCTTGAGTAAATCTTAGTGTGCTATCCCTCGCACGGACCGATGGTGGACTTGCCCTACCGGACTTAAAAAACTACCAACAGGCGGTAACCATGGCTAGCGTTATGGCCAGACAGAATAAGAAGACACTCCCACACTGGATGGAGATGGAGAGGGTGTTCCTTAATGATGTAAAGTACCTTGGATACTGTATCAAGCATCAGGAGATCCAGCCAACCTAACTACTAACCCCTGGCTGGCAGCTCAACTGCGAAATTGGAACTCTTTGAAAAAGTCTTACGGGCTATCACCCTACTTACCTCTAATATCTCCAATCCAGGCACTCCCAGATTTTATTCCTAACGCCTTGGACTCTGGGTTTGGCATGTGGGGCGCTCATGGGTTATGATTTTTGCCACAAATCATGACACAGGGGAGACTATGGACCTATGCAGCAATCCAGGCAAAATTTTATTTGCCTCACAAAGACTTTTACCAATACTTACAACTCCGGCATTATGTGGAAGGCTTTCCACTCTCCTTACAAAATCCGGAAACATACCCAGCCTTAATACACTGTCAAATCTTACTTAACAGTTCGGGGAGGCAGGAACACCTGATCTCCCTCTATCATCAATCCCTGAATACACAGGGAGAAGTCCTTATCGAAAAAATTCGCACACAATGGCAAAGAGAATCTGGCTATCTGCTCAACATTGCAGACTGGAGAATAGCCAGTAGTCAGGCTTCCAGGGTTACCAGTTCACATCAATGGAGAGAGTTCGCCTGGAAGGTATTAATTCATTACTTTAGATCTCTCTCGATCACTAAACACTATACACCGAACAAAACAGTGGACTGTTGGAGAAAGTGAGGAGAGCGAGAAGCCAACCTGACTCATATTATGTGGGACTGTCCAGCCCTCTCCAATTATTTACACCAACTTGAAATACAATTGCAGGAGCTTATTGACCCAAAATTGAGGCGGACATTGGAGATGTACATATTCCTCATATTACCTAAGTCCTATCAGGGACCAAATACCAGGTATCTCCTCTCACTACTCCTCACAGTAGCTAAAAAGGCAACCACCAAGCACTGGTTGTCAACTGAGGTCCCGACCATTCGGGAATGGTGGGATATCACTAAACAAATCTATAACCTGGAAAAAATGACTCACAACCTAAATGACCGTGGGGAACTTTTTTCTGTAAGATGGACACGATGGCAGCTATATTATATGTTAAAAGACCCTTCTTTTGTACCTTAGGAGTACTGCTCCAGAGTAACTCTGGCCACCCTAAATCTGGGGACTGTGCCTCTCCATCGCTGGTCCTGGGGGCTGGTCTCCCCCACCCCCCCTCCTTGTAATTGTAACCCTTATGATAAGTGAATGGGGAAATATGGATTTGTAAAACCTAATTAGAAAGGTAAAAGATGAAAGGTAAACAATTCGATGTCCTACTGACCAATTCACACTTAAGTGTAAGTTATTAGGCCTATGGGAGAAACAAACCTGTTGAAATAAATGTGATACCTGTTGTTTAGTGGACTGGAAATACTTCAGAACTGCTTGTATTAATTGACTAGATGTAAATGTATTGTGTATAATCAAAACTGATGACCTGTATGTAAATAAGTTAAAATATGAATAATAAAAAGAAGATTAAAAAAAAAAAAGATTGTAGCTAATTCATTCATTATTATGAGCTGAGGACTGAGGTGCTGGACACCACAGCTTGCAAAATGGCGTCAACCTGAATTTGGAAGTAGACTCGGGTTGCCTGTGGTCAGCTGGGAGACTAAAAAGAGGATCTGAGGGATTGCTTTCCTCTCCTGGGGAGAGAGGGCTTGTTTGCCCCACCTCTGATGGCCACATGGTGAAGGCCTTGTGCTAGTGCAGGCTAGGGTGGCACGAATGGGAAGGGCTGTGTCCTGGTGATGAGTGCATGCCTCCACATGCACGCTTCATGTCAGATGCACTAGGACAGAAGAAAACAGAAATGGGAAATGGGGCTTAATGAAGCCCTCCCAGTCAATCCACGGACCCACACTGCCTCCCAGACCACCATAATCAAAACTAGATTGTGACTTGGGAGGGGGGGTTGGTCCTTCCCTCCCTCCCTGACACCACCATGGGGGAGGGATCCTGGGGGTGCCCAACCATCTTGGGGGAGGCAGAAGCCAGTGTGAGGGGATTGGGACAGGACTGACAAACTTCCCCAGATCCTGAAGGGAAGAAAAACCTGTTTAACACAAAATCTTCTCAGACTACACAGAGCTGTGATGGAGGAGACCAGTCCCATCCAGTGGAAAGAAAGATCTGACATGAAGTGGGGCGGAGCTGGAGGATGACACCATGGGTAGATGGAGGAGTTGAGCTTGAAGACTTTTCCACTGATTAAGCTATGCCCATTGGATACTGAGTATAGGTAGCAGCAGGTGCATAAGCACTTATGGCTGGCTTATCCAGAATAAGTTATACACCCTCCTTGCCGTTGTGAGTCACATGCCCCTCTCTCCCTATCAAGTGTGCGCTTCCTTTATAAATGAATAGGGAACCAGAATGAGCATGCAGTGCATGTAAGGGATAGGGTTCAACTGAGCTAGCTTGGATTAAAATTACTCTGGAATAGCAATGCCCCCATTCCCAAATGGGGATCAGGAGTCACTGAAGGGGCATATGTAGGTATTAGCTTATGTCGTCATTGTCAGGAACAAATAGCACTCCAATGTAGACACACAGTTTTTCCAAAGAAATCACTCCAAACAATGGATGCCTGTCAGAAGATTTATATGCATGTGAAGATCATCATATCGAGACAACCAATACTAGAAAATGCTGTGTGACTTGAGAACATCACCACGCTCTGGGTGCCCCAGTGCTTTGCTCAGTTGGGGCATCTTCAGGGGCCTTATGTCAGCGCCTGGCACAGGGCATGAAGCCATGAAAAAATACTGTTCTTTTAGAGGGCAGGAAAGAGAGGGTCTGACTGAGCTAACCTGAGCTACTTACAATAGCCCTCCCCTGATCTCTGAATCAGGGGAGGGGGGGTGGGGGGAACTGTTATGATAGCTGGGGCTTGCATGTAGGAGGGATAGTGAGGGGGATTTAAAAAGATGGTTTGGCTTTCGGGTTTTGGTAGTGCCAGGAGCTAGTGATTTTGATTAAAAAAATGTCTGCGTATGTATGTGCACATGCATGTGCATGTGTGACAACTGTAATGCGCTCTACTTCGGGATCTCGGGAGGTACCCTCCACAGGCTGCAGCTAGTGCAGAACGCAGCTGTTAGGTTATTGATGGGGCAGTCTAAATACTGCCACATTATCCTGGTGCTGCGTGACTGCATGGCTACCGGTAAGGTGGAGGATTCTCTTCAAGGTGGGTTTGCTCACCTTTAAGGCCCCACATGGGCTGCGCCCTGGATACTTGTCTGACTTTCTGACACCCGCTACCTTGTTTCGCTCCCTCCGTTCTTCCTCTGGGGCCTCCGTGTGATTCCCAGGATGAGGCTAAAAACTGCTGGCGACAGAGCATTTAGTGTTGCCGGCCCCGTTCTGTGGAATTTGCTGCCTCCATCTGTAAGGGAGGCCCCTTCAGTTGAAGTGTTCAAGGTCCACCTCAAGACCCTCCTGTTCAGGCAGGCTTTCCCAGACACTGTCTATTAGTATTTATCTCTGGGATAGCCCTTGTTAATGACTGCTGCTATTTTTAATTGTTTTATATGGCCTGATTATATTTGTTAGTGTTTTATTTATGTATATGTCTTGTGTATGCCTGACAATGGTACTGTAGCTAAACAGAAGGCAATGTCCCTGACAGAAAAGGTGGAACTTTTGAACAAAATAGTAAACTTGCCAAAGTGCAGCCAGAGAGAACTCACTGCTCATTTTTCCCTACCAAAATCTACGATTGCTGACCCAGGCCACTGGGGGAGCTGGCAGGTTTTTATTTTTTTAATTTTTGTTGTTTGACCTTGTGAACTGTGAACCGGTTTGGACCATGAAGTACTTTGCCTAGTATAAAGCTAAGTTACCAAGCTGTACTTGAGAGCGAATTAGAACACTGAAATGGAAACATACCTTTTCATGGTTTTTCATCCATTGATTTTTTATGTTTGCTTGCACGCATGTGCAAGAAACATAGGGCCACCATATGAGTTTTCGTAAGTGTGCCTCCCCCAATCCCAATGCCCTGCTCCCTTTTGCAGGAGCGGCTGCACCACACCAATGAATATCCGAGCTGTCTATGACAGCCGTTCAGAAAGCAGGGGCATACAGTTGAAAGCAGAAAACCGCTGCAATCAGTGGTTGTAACGTGTAGGCAATTTGCATACTGCCGTCGGCAGGTAATTTATATACTGCCGTCAGCAGTATGCAAACTGCCTACACTCAGCACTGCATCCTGAACGGAACAGTCATAGACAGCTCCCTTGAAGTTCCCCGCTCCCCAGACACTCAAGTAGCATGCTGGGAGCCCACCCCAGCGTGCTCATGCGCTCCCCCACCGCACACAGTATGGCTGATGGGGTGCCCAATCTCCTGTTGGCTCCGCACCCCCACAGATGTCTAGGTGCCATGCTGGGAGCCCACCCCAGCATGGTAAAAATGAGCATGGCGACGGGGGTGCCCAATCCCCCGCCGGCTCTACTCAACAACTCCCCAAAAAATAAAAACACAGATTTCCCATTGCCACGCTGGGGAGCCCACCCCACTGTGGCACACATTCATGGGCCTGACGGGGTGCCTAATCCTCTGGCCAGCTCCACTGACCCCCAAAACTTTCAGCTGCCATGCTGGGAGCCCACCCCAGCGTGGCACAAGTCCTGCGTCGTCTTCCTAGAAACAAAAAACACCAGAAAACACCCCCAACCTGTGCCCACCCTCTGTGCACCCACCTCCTCACTCCCCCTGACCCCATACTTACCTCCGGATCCTAACACGGAGATCTTCGGTGGACCGGGAACACGTCTGCACTCTTCAAAGCCGACCGCAAACTGAAGAAATGCCGGTAAGCTGTATAATGGCTTAAATGTTTTTGTTTTCAACTTTGGTGCATATCTCAGCCATTTTTGGGAATTTTTTCATCAAATTTTCAACATGGGGTTTTTGGGAACCCTCCTCATGAATTCTGGCACTATCATGGTGTTAATCGGCCCTGAAAGGTGATTTCATGGTCACTGCGTGGAACCACCTTTCGGAACGAATTTACAAAATGACAGTGTCACAGTTCATGAGGTAGGCCCCCAAAAACCCTATGTTGAAAATTTGGTGAAAAAATTCCTAAAAATTACTGATTTATGAGCTTGCGTTGCGCAGTTCCTACGAACGCTTGTAAGTTTGCAAATTTTTTATATTTTCACTCCAGATTTTCAACATTGCCATTTTACCACACCTCCTTATGAGTAGCACAGCTGTCACTTTTCCACCTCTCACCCAAAATGTGTTTCCACGCATGTAGCGCACAATGGCGCAGACGGTATGCAGAATCAATGTCCGGGACAGATTAAGACAATCACAGTGACACTGTTCATGAGCAGAGGTCTTAAAATGGTTATGTTAAAAATTTGGTGACAAAAGTCCATAAAATGACTGTGTAATGAGCGAGCATTGCGCAGTTTCCACGCACCCTAGCAAGTTTAGGAATTTGTAATATTTTCAGTCCAGATTTTCACCACTGGCATTTTTCCACACTTTCTTATGAACAGTACAGCTGTCATTTTTCACACCCTGGCTGAAATGTGAAATGCGTGGTCGCTGTGGGAAATCACTGTTTGGGACAGATTAAGAAAATCACAGTGACACTGTTCATGAGCGGAGGTCCCCAAATGCCTGTATTGACAATCTGCTGTAAAATATACCCAAACTAATTACATTATGGGTGTGCATTGCGCAGTTTCTACTCACACTCGTGACTTCACTTTTTCTGCAGGGTGGTGGTGGGGTTGGCTTCAGTTTAATACTTCACTGCTATTCCTATTATGCATCTCTCTAACTCCTACACTACCAATGCCAATGCCAGCAAGCAAACATTCGGCATTGACAAATGCTTGTTTTTATAGTGTATGTTTCCAAAATGAATGGAATCATTTCCATGAGCATTGCACCACACAAATGTGTAGAAATGACAGAAAACTAAAGAATATGTGTTTCAGGTGGATATGTGTGTGTGTGTGGGTGGGGGGGGGGGCTGTGCAGCATTTTCTGAAACTGAAATGGCACAAGGTTGAAAAGTTGTACCCCAGACATGAGTGCTGTCACTACTGTGGTACAATAAAGTTTAGTGATCGTTGAACAGCAGTACATCTTGTCTGACTTTAGAATAGTGGTATCCACACACACCCTACGGTGCGAATGTGGAAGGACTCTGTTCTCACTATGCTCCAGTTGGAGTTTCTGACATAAGATCTGAAGGGGTGGTCTGACAAGTTTGAGCAGCAATGTGGTAGGTATTTGGATTCGCTCTCCTCTTTGGAACAGGTGGTAATACAGTTGGGTTAGGGAGTGGATAGCCAGGTGGGGCAGGGCTAGCTTAATATACTCACTATTACTCCCTTTTATTTGATGGGCTTATTCAGACTGCTGGCCTACTTTAGAGAGGGTTGCTGTTGGAGTTGTCCACATACTGGTTGTGCATGGCTGCTCTCACTCACATCCCCTGTTCTACGCCTCTTATAATGTCTCCTCTTACCATGAGGTACTTTTTGCTCCAGTAGATAAGGCTGTTTTTGCACTTGTCTTAGGAGTCATGATTGATTGACTATTTTTATAGTCATTTGGATATTGCTTTTTTTTTCTTCCTTAGCCTGTTGCTCTCACATAGCCCCTCCTGCCTTATGGCAACGGGGAGACATGGCATTTATATTTTTCTCCCCGTGTTCCCGGGACTCCGGTATGCGGTCACGCATGGAGGCATGCATGCGTTCTGCGGCTCCAGTGGCAGCCTCATCATCCCTTCTGGCCTAGCACCTAGGTTCCCCTTGACATGGCACTGCCAACGAGTCTCCACTGGGTGGCAGCCAAGAGTTGGGGAAACCTCTCGTCCCTCCTCGGAGAGGAGAGCTGCCTGATGGCTGCTCAATCCTGACTCCCCCCCCCCGGCTGACCCCTGGCAGCCCGAGCTTGCTCCCAAACCAGGGTGATTGGTGTGGCGTGAGGTGTGGTTTCCAGCACCTCAACCCTCTGTGCCACTGGGTTGTCCTGAATATTGCTTATGGATCCTTTTTTATCTTTGTTATCTATTGGCATTTTGGGTACTACTGTATATATCTGATATGTTATGATTGTTATGTGTCTGTTTTTTTTTAATTTTCAGTATCAGTGCTGTGACACACCTCCTTTTCACTTTGACTTGTACTGGGGTTGTTTTTTAAAAGAAAAAGAGGGAGAGGCTTGTAATATTGACTTTGTATGTTCTTTTTTTTATATACTTGTTTTATTGAAGTTCATGTTTGATCCAGACAAATGAACGATTCTAGCAGCTACTCAATCAAAACTGATGGAAACATAGAAACAATGAAAAGGGTCAGCAATAATGCAACTGAATTACAATCACATTATAAAATATTACAGAGCAAACACCGGAAAGAGGAGGTATCCTACTTGTATGCTATCTTTAAATGAACATTAGCCAGAATCTTTTCGATAATCGGAACATACATAGAACATGGGGTAGTAATTGGGAAAGAACATGTGTCATATCCGAGGTACAAACATGCCAGATATAAAATGTCCATGGTGTAGATAAACTAATTAGGCAAGGAATAGGGAAGAAGAGGGAAAAAAAAGCACAGTGTAAGGGGAAGGGGGGGGGGACTAAAGAGCAACAAGCAAGGTCTGAAACCCTATGATGAGTCTACACAGACACATGGAAACATAGACTTTGATGGCAGATAAAGACTGCTTGGCTCACCCAGTCTTTCCATTTTCCTGCACCATTTTAGTTGCTCTCCTCTGGACTGCCTCCATCCTATGTTCTTGAGGAGATGGGGTCTCCAGAACTGCATGCAGTACTCCAGATGGGGCCTCACCAACTGTCTGTACAGAGGGATGACAACTTCCTGTTTTCTACTGGTGGTGCCTCTCCCTATGCATCCCAGTATCCCCTCAGCCCTCCTTACTGCCTTTTCACATCGCCTGCCTACATTTATGTCATCTGATATGACTACCCCCAGGTCCCTTTTCATGTTGTTGTTAGTACCTCCCCCCCATTGTCTACTCTTCCCCTGGGTTTTTGTTTCCCAGGTACATTACTTTGCACTTCTTTGCATTGAATCTAAGCTGACAAACTTTTGACCATTCCTCCAACCTTGCCAAGTCTCTTCTTATCCTTTCCATCCCCTCCCTTGTGTATCAACCCTGTTGTAGATCTTTGTGTCATCTGCAAAGAGGCATACATTTTCTTCCAGTCCCTTTGCAATGTCACTTATAAAGACATTGAAGAGGACTGGCCCCACTACTGAACCCTGCGACACCCCACTAGTAACCCCCCTTTCTTTGGAGTGGACTCTGTTTACTATTACCCTCTGCGTCCTGTTGTTCAGCCAATTTTTTACCCAGGCTACTACCCTGGGATCCACTCCCAGGCTGGCAAACTTGTTTATTAATCTTTTGTGTAGGACCGTGTCAAATGCCTTACTAAAGTCTAGGTAGGCCATGTCCACAGCCCCTCCCTCGTCTACTACTTTGGTCACCCAGTCAAAAAAATCCATTAGATTCATCTGTCATGACCTTCACACTGTGAATCCATGCTGCCTTGGGTCCTGTGCCCCTCTGGCCTCTAGGTACCCAACTATTCTTTCTTTCAGACGTGATTCCATAATTTTCCCTACCACTGAGGTCAAACTAATAGGTCTGTAGTTTACTGCCTCTGCCTTGCTCCCACTTTTGTGAAGGGGAATCACATCCACCTTCCTCTAGTCCTCAAGTACCACACCATCCTCCCATGATTTGTTAAAAAGATAGTCAGTGGTGTCACTAGTTCTCCCCTTAGTTCTTTTAGAATTCTGGGGTGAATTCTGTCACCTCCCATAGCCTTGTGCACCTTGAGTTTTAGGAGTTCTTTCAGGACCCTTTCTTCTGTGAATGGACTGGTATCGACCCCCCAATCCAGAGTGCTTCTACTGTTTGGTTTAGGTACATCCCCTCCTCTTCTGTGAATACTGAACAAAAGTATTCATTCAGTATCTCTGCCTTTTTACTGGCACCCGCTGCCCACACCCCTTCCCTTTTATTAAGCCTCACTATCCCTCTCTTGGTCTTTCTTCGCTCACTAATGTACCTATAAAAGGTTTTATCCCCCTTCTTTTTTTTTTTTATTTACCTTACTTTTTCTTCCCCTCTGCCCTTCATCAGCACATCCACCCTGGTCATGGTACTCCCGAGACCCCACCGCCTATTAAGCCCCTCGCTTCCCCCGGTCACTCCCGGCTTACCCCCCAGGAGGTGGGGCACGGTGCCGTAGTGGGGCACCAGCGCCGTGGAACCATGTCTAGTTGGGGGAGCCCTTGGACAGGCAGCTAATCAAGTCTCAGGAGCAGGGCATCGTAGAGACGTCTAGCAGGGAGGGATTTTTATTCCCTATAGGCTGGGGCGGAGATGTGCAATGATGCCGGCATCTGTCCCGGCCCAGTGCTCATTGATTATGTGTTGGTGCACAGGGGGATGCACCTAGCTGTCGCTAGGCGTCACTATGCACCGAGCGCAGGTACCCCCCGGAGAAGGAAAGCAGGCCTGGGGATGCTCAATCCTTCTTCCCCCAGCCGGCCCTCCGATGACCTGGGCTCATTCCCAAACCCAGTTCATCTGTGAGGTTTTATCCCCCTTCTTAATTGAGTTGGCTACCTTTTCCTCGGTTTGGGCCTTGGCTATTCTGACTGCCTTCACCATTTCCTTTTGCTTTAACTGGTACAGTTCTCTGTCCTGCTCCTTCTGTGATTCCTTATACTTTCTGAATGTTATCCTTTTCTCCCCAACCTTCCCTGCCACCTCTTTTGAGAACCATAGTGTTTTTTTTTTCCCTTCGTTTTGAGTCTAGAGCACTATACCAGGGTATAGGTCCCATCAGTTCCATCTATTCTGATATATGGAAACTCTTTTTTGGAGCCTGAAGGTAAGCTTTTCAAATCTTTGGATATGTTGAACAATAGTAACCCATTTGGAGGGTACTGGGGGGTGTCTGTTAGAAGCCATCTCCTAGTACAGTCTGCACCAGTTATAGTGACCGCGGTTAATTTGGACAATCACATATGCTGGGCAAAAGTTAAAAAACACTTGTCATGCCTCATAGACTCCCATGTTACCAACTCCTGTTAAAACGACACTTGCCAGTTGCCTATTTCGGGCACTTCTGCAGCTTTGTAAGCTCCTCATCAAGTGATTACTGTAACTGTCCTCACACCTCCATAGGTGTTAAGTGGTGTAACAGCCCTTAACTGCCCTTACCAATACATAAGAATCACTTATACAGTCTCACTTCATTCACAGTTCTGTTCACAGCGCTTGTGTTCTGTTTGTGTACGCCCGACAATGGTAGCTAAACAGAAAGCAATGTCCCTAACAGAAAAGGTGGAACTTTTGAACAAGATAGGAAGCTTGCCAAAGATGAGCCAGAGAGAACTCACTGCTCATTTTTCCCTACCAAAATCTACGATTGCTGACCTGTTGCGCCAGAAGGAGCAGATCATGCATGACTGGCATGTAAATGTCAACCCTACAGGAAGTGTAAAAAAGAAGGCAAGGATGGGGAAGTGCAAGAGGCTCTTCTCCACTGGTTTGCCAATGCCCGCAGGCGAGATGCAATGATAAGTGGCCCCCTTCTCATGCAAAAAGTGAAACACCTTGCCGATGCTTTGGGCCAACAAGATTTTACCTCTTCTAATGGGTGGCTCCAAAGATGGAAAACTCAGCACAACATTGTTTTCAAACGGGCTCATGGTGAGCGTCAGAATGCCAATGAAGATGCAGCACTGCACTGGGTCCGAGAAGTCTTGCCCGGATTAATTTCATCTTTCAGACCTGATGACATCTTTAATTGCAATTTGTTTGCACCATGACATTTAAAGCAGATGCTTTGCTGGGGCAAAAAAAAGCAAAGGAGCATCTGTCTGTGCCTGCATGCTGCAATATGTCAGGCACCGAGAAATCAGACCTTCTTATCATCGAAAAGCCCCTGATGGCTCATTGCTTTCATGGTGTAAACCACTTGCCGGTCACTTATCGTGCCAACAGGTCAGCGTGGATGACCTCTGTCAAATTCACTGACTGGTTGCATCAGTGGGACAGAGCTCTTAGAGGAAGGAAGATCGCTGTCATCCTGGACAATTTTTCTGGACATCCAGCAGTTCAAGGACTGCGAAACATACAGTTGGTGTTCCTCCCTCACGACACCACCTGTATCATACAGCCATTAGACCAAGGCATAATTTATAGCCTTAAGCAACACTACATGAGGGCAATGCGTCAGCATGTCCTGGATGAGTTGGACAATGAAGCAGCAAGTACCAGTGAAATTGACCATGCCCATGCCTCACAATTTACTGCCTACCAATGTCTGAAAAAAATTAACTTACTCGATGCAGTAAGAATGCTGAAGGCTGCCTGGGAATCTGTCACTGCACTTACCATACAGCACTGTTTTTAAAAAGCCGGGTTTGTGCATCAAGAAAACCATGGTGACCAAGGGGGAGCAGAAGCAGATCCACTGCCGTTCGCGGATCTGATGAGAGTGCCAGATGGGATGAGCGAGGAGGAGTTTGACGCTGTCTGTTGCCTGGGCGATGCAGAGGAGGAGCCTTGTGTCGATGAAGTGGCACAGGTCCTGGAAACGCTACGTACAGAAGAAGAACTGAACCGCAAAGACGAAGAGGGTGAAGACTCGATGCAAGACACAAAAGTTACACCTACTGATGTGAAAAATGCCTTACTGATGCTGAGAAGAGCTATGGAGCAACACCCTGACATTGAACCAAACTGGCCTGCTAGATTGACTGCAGAAAAGGTCTGGGCTCCCTGTCACAGCAAACAAGTATGCCAAACAACAGTCCAGGAGTTTTTCAACACCAAGTAAGAAATTTACAAAACAGAGCTGTGTCACTGTGTGTTAGTGGACACAAACTTGGGCTTTGGTTTGTGGGACCATTTCACGATCAGTAAGTATATTTTTTACCTGCAAATGGCATTTGTGGTTTTTATTTTTGGTGTTTCGGTTACAGCGACCAAGCTATATAACGGGCAGATTCCATATGCATGGATGTGCCCGTTATAAGCGGATTAGATTGTAATAGCTTTCATGGCTGCTATCATGAGAATGAACCATAAGTATTTTGCTTCTTGGCCTTTCAATTGTGAGGGGTAAAGGCCTTATAATAGGTGTTTGGTGCCTAAGGGGTCAGTTATATCCAGGATATTAGAGATATGCTGGGTAATATCCCCCCAATAAGGCCAGATCTTAGTGCAGCTCCAGAAAATATGTGCGTGTATCACTCTCATTTCTCCACAGTGCCTCCAGCAGGAAGGGACAATGTCAAGATTCCACATTGAGAAGAAATTCAGTTCCATTTATTGGAGCGCAAATTACCTTTAATTATTCTGAACAAATTGGGTACGAGGAAATATCAAACATTTACTTTCCATGCAAATTCTCTCCAAGTTGGAGAAGAAGTGGTTCGCCAGGTGCTTGCCCATATCTTGTCCCAGTGTGTTTCATCTAGAACAGCTTTTAAATCTGTCTCCCACTTAGTTTTTATAGGGTCAGCTGTGAAGGGTTGGTCTCTCAAGTAGTTGATATATAAAAGAGAAATGGCTCTTTCACCACTTGTGGAGGTTCACATCTTTTCAAAGGGGGGCCATGGTTGGGAGTCCATGGGATTCTAACCCCACGGTTCAAATTAAGTTATTGATATAGTCCCGTAATTGGTAGAACCTAAGTTTGTCTGATGACAACCACCCATACCTTTGTTTGGCTTTGTCAAAACTGATAACTGAACCCGCTTGGATGAGTAGCCATGGGGCAAATACGCCTCATTTGGCATGACTTTTGAACCAGGAGTCCAAGTGCGCAGGACAGAATGATGGGTTTTCAGTCCACCACTTGTATCTCCATAGTTGAGTCTTAGTGGGTCCCCAATATGTATACCTCTCCTCCATCCCTCAAAGATTGCCTAGGTTCCAGAAGGGACCAACATCTTTATGTGATCAAGGCATCCAGGGTGAAACAAGAGCACTGGGAGGTGAGACAGAACATCTATCGCTAGATCAATAGACTTCCAATGCACCGTATACAAGGGATTTCCCCAGAGGAGCACCACCTTCATCTGGGCCATGGACCAGTATCCAGGAAGATAAGGAAGACTCAGGCCTCCTAAGCGTTTGGTGAGGAATAATGTTGGTTTTCCAATATGAGGCTGTTTATTTTTCCAAAGAAAGGAAAAAAAAAAAGGACTGCCACATTTATATGTCTTTTGCAGTAACTAAACAAGGTACGCACAGCAATAAGTATAAAAGTCTGGGAAGGGCATTTTTAATGCTTTAACTTGGGCATGGAGGGGTAAGGAGGGAAGGAGCCATCTTTAAAAGTTGGCCTTCAATTGGGATTTCAGTGGGCTATAAGTTTAAATCAAAAAGCTGGACAGGATTTGTCACCAGGCGTACTCCGAGGTACTGCATCAATGGTAAGTCCCATTTCATGGAGTACTGTGTACACATAGCTTGGGAAACAGTATAATTAAAGGTAAGGACTTCAGTTTTTCTGAGTGTTTAGGGTGTAGCCTGATAAAAGTGGAAAACCTTTGCAGTTGAGTGAAAATAGATGGGAGAGAGTCATCAGGGCCTGCCAGATAGAACAGGATGTTGTCGGCATATAGGGCCATTTTATGTTCAACACCCCTGAGGCTTATTACCTTGATATCCAGATTTTGTCTTATACTCTGGACAAGGGGCTCTTTACAGAGAGTGAAAAGTAATGGGGCAAAGGGACAGTCCTGGTGCAGTCCCCACCCGAGGGCAAAGCTACTGGAGACATGGCCGTTAGCCCTTATAAATCCTAAAGGGTTGGCATATAATTTAAAAAGAAAATGGGCAAACTGCTGGAGAAACCTGAAGCCAGCAAGGACAGCTCTAAGAAAGGTCCAGGAAACCTTGTCAAGGGCCTTTTCTGCAGCTAGGCTTAATAAAAGGGCTGGGTGTTTAGTTGTATGAAGGTAGTCCATTATGTGGACCGGTCTTTGAAGGTTATCCTGGGCCTGACATCCTTGGATAAATCCAATCTGATCTAGGTGAATTAGATGAGGGATAATTTGCTGTAGCTGCCTAGTAAATAAAGATGCTTAAAGTTTGTAATCTGTATTCAAAATGGAAATAGGCCTATAGGAGGCACAGATAGTGGGGTCTTTGCCGGGCTTCAGGATAAAGAATACAATGGCCTGTGACCAAGAAAAAGAGGTAATGCCCTCTTCATCAAGGGCTTCGGTGTATGTTGTAGCTAAGATGGGGACCAGTGGCCCCTTGAAGCATTTATAGAAGTCACCAGGAAGTTCATCTATTCTAAGACATTTGTCCACCTTCAGGTTACCAATTTCAGTGGAAATTTCTGAGTTCGTTATGGGGGTCATAAGTTACTTTGTGCATGGATACATTTCAGAAATTGCTAGATGATTTAAAAAGCTATTAACTGAACCTTCGGGGGGGGGGGATCTGGGAAATATAACTTAGTATGACAAAGGCAAAAAGCTTCAGTTATACCTGGAATGGAGTGAAGAACCTGCCTGGAGGTAGGATGTTTGATAGTAGGAATCGAGGCTCTCACTTTCTGGATATGGAGTCTGCCCACTAATAGTCTCATGGAGTGGGGACTACCATCATAGTATTTTTGCTTTAAAAATAAAAGCTTCTGTTCAACATAATAATCTAGAAGAGAGCCTAGCTCTTTTTCAAGTCTTAGTTCTTTAGTGTAGTACTTATCTATTTTCACTTTTTGTTGATCTTCTGATTGTCTTATTCGACTTGTCAAGGCCTCCCTCCAGGCTTCCCTAATTTTTTCTTTTGTATGGAATTTTCAATAAATTTTCCTCTGAGGATGGCCTTGACCGTGTCCCAAAGAATTGCAGAGGACACCTCCGGAGCCTCGTTCTCCCATAGTGCCCTCTGCAATGTCTCAAGGATTGTTTCCTTTACTTCCGAGTCCTGCAACAGGGAGACGTTGAGTCTCCAGAAGGTATTCCACCGACAGGCCCCTATAGTCATTTTAAGAAAAAGGGGAGCATGATCCAACAGAATGAAATCCCCATCCAGCAATGTGTTACTCTTTCTATGGACTCTTGGGAGAATAAAGTAATCAATCCTGGAATACATCTGGTGTGTGGAAGAGTAGAAAGTATAGTCACTGTTCTGGCCATTCAGGTGTCTCCAGATGTCTAAGTATCTTAACTCCTTTAGGAGTTTACATATTTCCCTTGCCACTCGATGTTCTTGTCTGCATATTTGTGAAGTAGTGACCAAATGGGGGTTAAAACCAGGTTGAAATCCCTGCCACAGATGATTTGGCTTTCCTCCAACTCTAATAAAGTTAATAGAAAAGAATGATATAACGTAAATTCAGATGCCAGGGGGAAATATAGTGACACTAGTGTTACCATTAAACCATTTAGTCTGCCCTTCATCAAAACATACCTACCATCTTTGTTGGGGAGTATATCTACAAACTCAAAGAGGACCCAAGAAGGCACCAGAATTGCTACAACCCGACATCTGCCCTTGCCATAGGAGGCCATGGCCGAAGAACCAAAGTGAAATATTTGAAATTTCAGGTGTTCCTGCTGGGATAAATGGGTTTCTTGGAGAAAGATGAAATCAACCCCTTTTTGGTTGAGATAGGCTAGGACCTTACTTATTTTAATTGGGTTTGTTAGATCATGGGCATTGTATGAATAGAGAGTTGTGTCTGTGCTATCCATTAGAAAAAAAGAAAAGGAAAAAACTCAGTATTGATATTAACCTCCAGTGCTCTGTATCAAATCCTATAGCAAATTCCGGCATTAACCAAGAAAATACCCCTTTATCTACAACATAGTGCAGTATTGGACCCTTAAAAAGGACTTGAACAAATGCCAACCGGGCATAGAACAAACAACAAACTTCCAAGGCAGAAAATCTGAAAGATCAGACTTCTGATCCCACCCCATAGTAAAGTTGGTGCATGGGGGGGAGAAGCACCCTTTGTATAAAGGGCCCTCTTCTAGAGACCTAGGAGGTCAAAAAAGGGCTCCTATGGAAAGCGTTGAAAAAGTAGGTGTGTGCACAGCAGAACAAGGGAGAGCAGAACAAATCCTTCCACTGTTCTTCATCTCCGGGTTATGAAGATGCTAATAACATAGGTGAATGTGGAGCATTGCATCCTCTAAGTATCTCTGAGCAATGGAGGGTGCTCGAGAGATTGATAGGTTGTTGGAAGATGGGGGAAAAGTATAAGCACACGTTCCTGTACCTTATTGAGGTGTATCTCATTGTTGTTCAGCATTAGGGTCAGAAAATGCACAGGATACTTTTGTTGCTAGGGTCTGCTTAAGTGTAAATAAGACAGGTAAAAATACTAAAGCTGCATAGTATTCTGCTGCAAATGTTGATCATATTAGGAAAGGGGTTAGGTATGTGTGTTCCTGAGAACACTCTGAAATATATGAGGCCAAGAAAAGGAAAGTTATTTTGTTTATTTATTGATCATCTTTGAGTTACAACCTTTGCGGTAAGAGCTCGTTTACAAAGGTTCCACGTCGTGACAGATACATTTTCTGCGTACAATAGGGAAAAAAAAGCAAACAAGGAACATTGTATTAAATACATCTAAGAACAACATATTTGCGTATACAGAGGAGGTCCCCTTCATTCCCCACCTCCCCGTCGTGCCCTCCTTATAGCTCCTCTTTCTTTTTCTTTATGTACAATTATGTAAAATGTGTAAATATGTAAATGACGTTTGACTATTCATACCTAACTCACCATATATAAATAATCATTGCATTATTTTCTGTTATTCTGCTTTTGTATAATTATTGTATTCTCCCCCTGTACTGTATTGTTTTGCTCATGTAGCCGGGTCACACCTAGAAACAAGCCTTGGCTCAGTGTGCCTTTCCCGGTTAACAAATTTTAAATAAAATAAATAAAAAATATCAGAACAAGAATAATGCACAATTTGGTATACATCTACATATAAAAATAGACCTTAGCAGGGCAGTCAAAAGTTGACTTTGTTGAAAGTTGAAAGGCAAGTTGAATTTGAAAGGCAAATGGCCATGTAGTCTAGTACAGCAAGAAAGCTTTTATTGCCAGTAGCCCACAGAAAGGGATACAGGTCAAACATACAAATAACCTGTTAGGGAATGCCCTCTACACTGTGAAAATGGCATAACCCATGCACCTCTTACTGTCCATGACAGGGTTTTAACCCAGCCCCATTCTGAGTAAACAGCACTTAAAGAATGTTTCTGGAATTACCAAAGCAACTATGCAATGAATGGTGAATTAGGTGCATTAAACAAATTATGTCCATGCTTCTTTTCCTGAAGTTGAACTCAGATGAACGGTCTAGAAAAAAAAGTATAACCGCTAACAGTCCGGTGTTACCACGGAACCCCTCCAACAAGAGGATGTCGCCTAGATTTAGAGGTGTTGTAGTAAATCCTCCAAAAAGGGGAAGTAAAGTACCAACAGTCAGATGGGTAACAGATCGGATGGTTAGATCTACTGTTTATAATGCTTAGGCAGTTCAGAAAAATACCTCAGCTGAGTGGACAGCACACTGGAAGATTAACAGCATTCATATCCTCAATGTTCAGTTTGGAGTGCAATGTCCATTGCGGCTTGTCCCCGACTCCAGAGGAAGCGCTGGACCTACTGAAGGGCTTTTTGGTATGTCAGAAAAGAGACTCAGAGTTTCTTCCTGGGAAGGATTGTTTGCCATTCCGTAGCCTGTGGTTTCCTCTTTTGAAGCAGTTCCATATGCAAGTCTGGAACAGAGTCCCTGCTCCTGCATAGCCATCCGAGCTGCTTTAGGAGTAGTGTAAAGGGCAGAACCAGTGTCCCAAAAGATGCAAAGTTTAGCAGGAAATGTAGTTTGAATCCTTATGCCCTTCTCGTTTAGTACTTTTAGCAGTAGAGAATATTCAAGGAGCTTCTGCTGTACCTCAGGTGAGTAGTCCTGGTCAAAATCCAGGCAGACCCCCAGGTATGTGACAGTCTTTTTGGATCAGGCTCACTGGAGAACATTCTCTTTAACTTTTTTAACTGGAAAATGTTATAACAATTGAGTGAGGCCTGGCTTTGGGGTCAGTTGGTTTAGACAAATGGGATTGGTGGGCTCGCTCTACTGAAATCAGATGGTTTGGTGGAAGGTCTAATACATCTTTCAGTAGATTTTCCAAAAATGCTGTCACTGGGGTAATTTCCACTCCTTCATGGAGTCCACAGAGTACAGCCTCAGATTGTCTCATCTCGAACGGCCTTCCAGGTCGAGACCTTTAGCTTGGAGAGCTGCAGAGTGAACAATTAAGGCCTCAACTACATGGCCCAACTGGTGAGAGCCATCTTCCATTGCAGAGATTCGTTCTTCCGCCTGCTCCATCCGACACTCTAACTTTGTAAACTTTTGAGCTAGATTTTTGAATTCTTTTTTGTTTTCAGCCCGAGATTCTTTTATTTCTCTGAGGAGTGTCTCAAATCTGTTTCTGGATAAGTGTTTCACCTCCACATTGGTGTCATAGTCCATACCTCGAGCACTCATTGGAGAACAGCTTCTGCTACGCTCAGGTAAGTCAGGTGATAATCTAAGTCCATCTGTGGTTTTAGTTGGCATTTTTAAGCATGATCAGGTGCTCCGCTCGTTTATCCAACCTCTTCCTGGAATTTTGAACAAAACTGGTCAGATTTGAAATGGATGAGGAGGTAATTTAAACCTGAAGAGTCAGGAGCTCAGGACTTAAGCCATACAGCAAGCTGTGACATCACCGGAAGTCCTGCTTTGCATGTTTAATGTAAAACGCTGATACAATGGGTATCCCATGATTTGGGAGAGTGAAAAATGGTGAGCCCAAAAACAGCAATGGCTTTTCGGTGAGAACAAATGCCACAACAATTATATTTCCCCCTGCCCGAGGTGCTATGACCTCGGAGTTGATTAATTTAGTAAGGGGTTGCTGGGGGCAAGCCCCCCACATTGGGGGGGCTGGTGGTGTGCAGAGCCCCCTGCAAAAACAATTGTCACCATATTTATTCTCGCAGAAAACCTGTTGCGGTTTTTGATCTTGCCATTTTTCACTCGCCCAAATCACATGGAACCAATACAATGTTGTATTGTTTTGTGTATTGTGTGATAAAAAGTTCAATAAACTGAATTTACAAAATAAAGGAGTCTATTGATTTTCATACACAATGACCCCTAACCATATACTATAATGATCAAAAAGCCGTGAGTAGGCTTGACTTCCTCCCCTTTCAGATCGACGTGTGCAAATCCTTTTTTATGTATCAGTGGTGCCAAATAAGCTCTTATTTATGCTGGCTAGTAAAAGAAAAACATCACTAAAGAAGGCACAGAAAAAAATTAAAAACAACCTTGGGCAAAATGGAAAGCTTTAATTTATGCTTTATACCACGGGAAGTTAACATTTTTTGATCAAGAGAGTTACACTTGCTGACCCTTTGTTCTGCCTTTTCATAGTGCTTTTATCAAAATGTGTGCTGTTTACCCCTCTGTTTTTTGAATTATATGGTAAACTTTAATTAGCACCATTTATTTGGGAGGCAGTATAGTGCTGTGGTTTAGGGCACAGAGCTGCAAACCTGGAGACCTGGGTTTGAATCCCAATGCCCCAGCTTGCATACCGTGTAACCCTGAGCACATCACTTAACTTCCTTGTGCTCCCAGGTCACACCTGGAAACAAGCTTTGGCTTAGTGTGCTTTTCCTGGTTAAACCATTTTACCTTCCCTTCCTTCCTTATAAGTTGTTTACCCTTGGTATTGAGATGTATGGCCGCTGTTATTATCATAAAAATACTATTATGCATTATTTATATTTCTGAAGTCTAGAACCTTAAGTAACACTGTGCACCTTAAGAATTAGGCAATTATAAACATTTTTAGCTCTCTGTCTAATGGGTTTGAGTATTGTATTATCATTTTATTGAGTGTAATAACTTCAGGCAGGCATACCAGTTGCAATACAATCAAATCAAATCAACTCTGGCGTAAGTGCCCTAATTTAGAGTTACAATTGAATCCCAGCATGGAGTTGTTGACTACCATGCTGTACCAGGGTCCATTAGCTGTTCCTTCTTCCTGACTGAAGTCCATGGGGATTGGGCTTTTTCAGTAGCAGCCCCTACCTTATTGAATGCGCTCCCTGAAGAGAATCAAGCTGCCACTTCAGTATTTTCATTTAAGAAGTAACTAAAACGCTACCTACTTCTGAGAGCTTTTCATTTAACCAGAGCTGCTAAATGAAGCTGTTATTAGGTCTGCATATGTATAGTACTGTATAAGTGGATGTTGTGCATATGTATAGTACTGTATAAGTGGATGTTGTGCATATGTATGGATATAGCTTGTATTGTGAGTTTATGTTATTCATGGTAGACTTACTTATTGTATTTATTGTTCAGGCACTCCAAACCCTGGAAGGGTGCTTTGTAGGAATCCAGCAAACAAACCAACCACTACAGGATTTCCAAGGATCTGTTTAGTATTATGACTTGCTCATACATGTTGGTCATCTAAGCTGCCCAATTAACATGACACTCTCAATGAGCCATTGAGCCCTGTTGGGAGCAATGTACAGTAAAGCAGTAGGAGCTAGGCTATTAGAGAAACATAAATAAAATACAATAACAAGGCAGATGCTTCTTTGTGCAAATTGTGTTCTGCTTCAGCTGTCTCTGGGCACCCTCCATCTTCCATCTCATGAACACATCTTACTAATGGTCACATTACAACCATGCTAGCAAGTAAAAGCTAGTTGGCTTGATACATCTCTAGCTTATTTAATTATGCTCTCCGGTCTTGATTGTGGTTGAAAACACTGTTTAAGATTGATTATCTATTTATTTATTTAAGCGTTTTATGCTTATTGTATTACAAAAAAATTATTATTGTGTTAGGTACAGACAGAATATATTCTTAGTGGGCAACAATATTCATGTTACTACTAATAGGGTAACAGGCAAACAGTATCTCTCGACTCAGGGAGCCTACTCCCTAAACTTGCTTTGTTAGAAGCCTGGGTTGCACTTGTCCTACCAGACATAATCTCCTTAACAGAAACCTGGCTTACCCCAAACTCCTATGCCACCCTGACTCAGGCAGGCTTTAATTTATTCAGAGAAGACAGTCAAGCTTAAATGGGGGGCATTGCTTAATCTACCTAAAAGCTAAGCTTCAGGGCTACAAACTGAAAACTGATAATCTCACTAGTGATCATGAATGCCTTGCAGTTAAACTCTCTTTAGGGAAGGGTTGTAAATCACTAGTCATAGTGTCAACACATATTCCACTAGGCAAATGCAAATCTGGCCTTGAATCATTCACTAGACACTTCAAACAAGCCAGTCAAATTGTGAGACCATAATCACCAATGACGTTAATATTAATTGGGCTGCCAAAACAAACGTGGCCCACAAGGACCTCATGGCTAACCTGTTCCTTACACAAGTAGTCATAAATTGCACTAGAGCCAATTACAAAACAGGAGCTAAAACCCTAATTGACTGGATCCTAGCTACCCACCTGGGTTGCTCAATGTCTCTGTCCTACCAGACTCTATCAGTGACCACTCATCTATACAATGTGTATGGTCTGCTAAAATCCCAAAGCCACCTCCCCATAGTACAACAAGCAGGGTCCTGGGCACAGGCAAGATTAAAGAGTTAAAAGAGAATGTGGCACTGTTTGACTGGAGCTATCTGGATGTCATCCCTGATATCGACACTGCCCTAGACTACTTCATAAACCAATTAATGGCAGTCTGCGACGGATATGCCCCCTGAAAAAAACATATTATCCATTGCACTGCATCAGGATGGATCACCCCGATCTGTTAGCTCAAATGCATGACAGGGATAATCTGTGATACCAGGTGAGAGCAACTGGCTCTTTGGCTGACATGCGTAGGTACAAGGAAGCTCGCAATAGGTGCACTACAGCAAACTAGAAACTGGGGTAACAGGAAAAATGTTTGGGACAATATAACAGAACTCCTGGTTAAAAGTAATAAAGCGCCCCCAAAAAATGCGCAACATCGATGGGGCTGTTACCTTGGACCCAACTGAAATTACTTACAAATTCTACTTAGAAATCATTGACCTCAGCTCGGTCTTCCTTCCCAATACTGTGCCAGTAACATCAGACAGTATTAGCTCTGGTCTAGCGGCTAGCTCTGACTAAGACTTGGGCTCACCCAAATTCTGTTTCAAGCCCATCTCAGTATCAGATACTCACAAATATGTTAAAAGAGTACTTGGTAAACCTAGGGTGGGGGGGTGATTCAATAAACACGAGGCTGCTGGCCCTGGCCCTGTAGGAACTTGCTCTCCCCCATCATTAAGACTGTCAACATTTCCCTGCTGTTTTCCCAGTTCTCTGTCAACTGGAAAACAACACTAGTTACACCCATCTTCAAAGGTGGAGACCGCTCCAACCTATCTAGCTGTAGGCCTGTATCAATCCTCTCCCCCCATCCAAGGCCTTCAAATGTATAGTATCTGACCAACTGGTCACCTATCTGAGTAAGTATAACGTTCAGTGCACCCAGCAACACAGTTTTAGGAAGCACCTCAGCACCAACACTGCCCTAAGAGAGTATACCAACGTCTAGCATGAGGCCCTTGAAGGGGGTCCCTGGTAGGAGCCATCTACATTAACTTGACTAAGGCTTTTGATCTTGTCAACCATAAGCTGTTCCTGTATAAGCTCCTCTCACTTGGTCTCTACCAGGATATGATAGCCTGGTTTCACAGCTATCTCTATGACCACTCATAGTGGGTAAAGATAGATGGCCATCTCTCAGATGTTGAAAGTCTCAGTAGGAGTGCCTCAAGGCTCAAAAGTTGGCCCCCTCCTTTTTGGCCTGTTCATAAACAACCTACTGGCAGCCTGCCAGACATACAAGGTGCTCTTGTATGCTAATGTTGCTGTTATATACACCAGAAGTCCACACCAAACAAAGCTATGGACTGTCCTCCAAGACAACTTTGAATCCTTGGAGATATGGTTCACGTCAAACAAACTGGTCTTAAACTACAAAAAGACAAAGACCATGTTATTTTCAGGTCTACAATTGAAAAAAAAGGTCCCTTCTCTTGTCATTCTTAATGGGAAAGGAGTTAGTTTGGAACTAGTCGACTCCTTCAAATACCTAGGTGTTACCCTGGATGACACTTTATCTTTCACCCACCATGTGGATAACATTGTCAGTCCCACAAACTGAAAGTTAGGAGCACTGTTCAGGAATTCCTGAACCATGCTACCAAAACAAGGCATCTTGTAGTGCCCAGTTCTATCCTACCTATTCTAGACTACAGCCTCCCAGTGTACACAGCGGCAAGTGATGCTGTACTCAACAGAGTTAAGCTGGTGTTCAACAAGGCCTATTGCTTTGTTCTGGGGTGGACAAACTTGCACATAGTTGCTCACTTTACACTCTAACCAATTGGCATCCCCTACAGGACAGAATAAGGCACCAGACCTGCCTGCTCACAAAAAAAGCACTGTTAGGCCTTACCCTTCTGGCTGTTCACAAACTGTTCCACCCAGTTAACAACCATTACACTCCTAGGAGTATGGCAAGGAATACTCTAGAAATACCAATCTGTAAAACAAGCCTGGGTAGGCATTTATTTGCAGTAAGGGCATCTCACTAGCTCAACGAACTACCTGAAACCTCTAGTAGGACTCCCCTGCCCGTTTCTCTGAGGAGTGTCAAGAAGTCACTAAGAAAAGAACTCATTGCTACTCTCAACTGCTCCTGCTACATCAGTTCTGTCACTTAATACTGTATAGCAGGTTATATTGACGTCCGATACATTTAGCGGATGCAGACCTTGTACATATATTGGCGCCCGATATATTTAGTGCTTGCTATACCTGTAGTTACGGTCTGGTACACTATTGTATATGTAATTAGCCTCGCGTTGACACTAAGCCATGGTTGATTTGCATCTCATGTCTTTCTTAATGACTGTCTCCTCTGACCGTGCACCTACAGTATTTCCCTTGTCTGAAGGGATGTCTCTCTTGAAGTGGATGCAATCATCCCAGTCCTCGCAAGTGAAATAGAAATACCATATGGATGCCAGTACTGTCTCAGGGTCAGAGCTTGCTGAGTGCTCTGAGGTGCAGCCCACTGTGACAGAGTTTGTTGCTCGAGAACTCATTGGAACATCAGCTGGATCCTCAGCTGGAACATCAGCTCCACCTGCTAAGAAAAAACACACTGGCTACACAAATTACACACCAGAGATCTGGTACAAGTATGGGAAATATGCAGTGGAGAATGGGGTTTAGGGTTATGGCGGCCGTGCAACATTATAATGCCACAACAGGTAGTACGATAAATGAAAATTCCATCAGGAACTTTAAAGCCAACTACATGGCACAGCTCAGAAAAACACCAGACCCTACTTCCATGTCCCCTGTTCTCCCTACAAAACTCAGAAGGCATCCAACTCACCTGGATAGTGAGCTGGAAGAACAGCTAAAATCTATAGTTAAAAGTTTACGACTAGAAGGTGCAGTTGTCAACGCTGGAGTTATTCTTGCAGTAGCTATGGGAATAATGAAGGCTAACAGTCCACAGCTACTGGCCAAAAATGGTGGCCATCTAACCCTGAGTAGCAAATGGGCCTGGGGGTTTCTAAACCTCATCGGCTACAGCAAAAGAAAAGGCACCAAAGCAGGGAGAAAGAAGCCGATAGATCTTGAAAATCTAAAGGCCGCTTTTCTTTCACATATAGCCACTGCTTGTGTCCAAGAGCTGATCCCACCACAGCTGGTCATAAACTTGGATGAAACGGGGGTCAATATGATTCCTGTATCGGAATGGACGATGGAGGCGACGGGGTCAAAACAAGTACAGGTGACTGGATTAGGGGATAAGATACAAATTTCTGTTGTCCTCACCTGTTACCTTGATGGTGATTTACTCCCTCGGCAGCTCATCTATAAGGGCAAAACTGCTGTGTCACACCCTAAGCATATATTCCCAATGAATGGAGTATAACTCATTCTGAAAATCACTGGGCCAATGAAGTCACAATAAAGTCACAACCATTGATTTCATTGATAATGTGCTGGTACCGTATATCAAGCGCATCACTTCGGAGCTGTCTTTGCCCACAGAGCAGAAGTCCTTGCTCATTTTAGATCTGTATCGAGCACATACTACTGAAAATGTGCTCCTGCACTTGGAAGAGCTAAACATCATTCCAATCTATGTGCCGGCATCTTGTACTGACTCACTACAGCCTTGGGATATCAGTGTAAATAAGATTTTCAAGGACCTACTGGAGAGAGTTCACCAATTGGTACGCAGACATTGTGTCTGAGAGGCTGGTAGCAGGAGGCACTGACAGTTTAACATCTGATCTCCGACTGCTAAACCTAAAAGAACACCATGCTTGGTGGATGGAGACTGCGATCACCTCCTTAAAAGGAAGATGAGCAGGCATCATCCGAGGATTTCATGAGGCTGAGATACTCGACACCCACCACAACTGCCTGAGTGAGTACGTTTACATTCTTGTGTTCTGATGAGTGTGGCTGGTACCAAATAGAGAAAATGCTATGTTGTCTTTCTGCTTCTTTCAGATACAGTACCTCAAGGTGAAGCAGAAACAAGCCAAAAGAAGCAGAAGTCGGAAATAGGACATACAGTACTAGTAACACAAGTGCACTGCATCAAAAAGGACTTTAGGCTTTATTTTACTTTGGTGTTTTTGTTCTATTTTCATTCACATTAAATTAAATTTAATAAAATTAATACACGCATTACCAAATTAGAGTGCATTGTAGTTCTTTTAGTTCATCTGATGCAGTACCTGACTGGATAGCTAAATGAAGAACATTATGATTAGAATATTAGCGGTCAGTTAAATTTAGTCCATGTTACTGGATCCACTAATAGGGCTAAATTTATCGGAGCTCTAATACAACCTACTATACAGTGTACTGTTCTCTTTAATTTGAAATGAAGTTGACACCATGCCATGTGAGTATCCAGGACTTTCATTCCTTATTGCTGACTATGACTCCTTGGAGCCACAGTTATTTGTCTAGGATTGTACATATATACTCATATTGTCTACGCTGATTATGTTCCACTGGAGCTGCAGGTCTTGTTTTGGTTATAATTTAAGCCTGTGTTAATCCCTGTTATTATCCTTGATGTGGAACCTTTGTAAATGAGCATGTGTGCTGAAAGGTGTTTTCCAAATGACTAAATAAATAAATAAATAAAATTAGACATGAAGAACCAATGTTTTTACTGTCCTCTAAAACAATGTTTATATCACTCTCCCCTTCTTTCTGCAGTATGACCTGCTTCCATTCTGCAGCTGGTGACCAGCAAGAAAGTAGCACAGGGACAGTAGTGGGGCCACAACTAAGTTCTTTGCCAGTGCCCCCCTCGCAATTCATACCCCCTAAAGTAGAATGTCAGGCCAGGATATGATCTAAGAAAAGCAGTATCAAATTAAAATAAGTAAAGAGTTTACTATTGCTATTTACACCAGACAACTGTTGTTTATTATGGCTGTGTGTGCAGAGCTCCGCAGATGTTATGCCATTATCTGGAAAAGAGCACTGTGGAAACACATGATCGGACCACTATCTGGTGTGCTTCCACAGTGCTCTAGCACACTTTCCAGTGCTTCTGTTTTTGCGGCCCTTCCCCTCCGCAGGCTGCATAAACACACCCCTTTCACCCGGCACTTATTTTTTTTTCCACAACTGTGGAAGTTACGGTCACCATATCCAAGATGGCCGCTGACTCAAATTGCACATGCGTGAGTATTGCTCATGCACAGTTCTGTTGGTTCCGCCATCTTGGGTATGGCAGACTGCGACATGTTGACAGACCCAGACACTTGCATTGAGAACAGCAGTGCCAAGGCAGGGGATTCTGGGCAAACAGCCCCTTGCAGGTACAGGTGAGACTGAGACTGACTGGGATGGGGGTGCATAGTCGGGACATTGTTCTGCGCTCTTAAAAGCTCTGAGCAGCAATATTGGCTCTGACCAGAGTTTGTTTATAGAGATGGGAAAATGGGTTGCTGCTTATACTGTTTGAGTACTGACTTTGCAAGAGGGTCCGGGAATATAGGAATTTACAAAAAAGTGTGCTCAAGCTAAATAATTCCCTCTTCAGGGATCAAGTCCACAAAATAGTGTGTAAAATGTGTTTTGTTTACTCTCTTCCTTTCTTGGAGGTTCAAGTAAGTGTGTGCTGTACCCTGCTGTTTAGAGAAGTGTTGTGCGTCAGGAACTAAAGTGACCTTGCATTAAGTCAACTACTGCATGAACTTCAATTTCTCTGATCGAGCCCTGTGACTATGTAACTGTTAGTTTACTGGGGGGTAGCACCTTTGCTCTTGTGTGCAGTGAGGTTTTGTCCTGGTTGAGGCACTGCATTAAGATACTCCCAGACCACCAGCTTCTAACCCAAGGCCATTCACCCAAAGGCCAAAAGTTAAAGTCACTCTTTTATCTAATGGCTGTGCCGTATACCTGGTGGATAGAGGGTTACACAATAAAACTCAGCAGCATTATAATACACAACAATCATACAAGGGTACAGGAGGGTTGCATCTTTCAGAAAAAAAGGTGTACAAGAACAAGGGGGCATGATATGAGGCTAGAGGAGGGTAGGCTTAGGGGTAATGTGAGGAAGCAATTTTTCACAGAAAGAGTAGTGGATGCTTGGAACAGCCTCCTGGCGGAGGTGATGAGGTGAAAAAGCAGTAGGGGAATTCCAAGAATGCATGGAATAGACATAAGAGTACTTTTGCAATAGGGAGCAAGGGTACGCTACAGATCAACTAGGATCTGTGGTATTGCATAAGGTAGGGAAAAGGGGCAGAATAGGAGGGCCACACGGTCCTTAGCTGCCGCCACCTTCTATGTTTCTATGGGGGACTTCATTGTTGAGATACTCTCTCTTTTTTTCTCTTTTTTTTTTTGCATTTTAGTGAATTCATCTTGATTAGCCTGCTAGCATTTCAAGTCAAGCATATCTTCAGGTCCCAGATCCTTTCTCTTTGCTTATATGCGTTACCTTAAACTGAAACTTATTCTAGTATACTTAAATGTGGACAATGTGATGCTCCTAACTGGCAATGTGGAAGCCCAAGTTAAGTTGCAGTCTGATTACAAAAACTTGCAACAGTGGTTACTAAAAAGCAAATTAATTATAACTACAAAGAAAACAAATTCAGTGTTGTTTGGATCCTCAGTTACGTTGTAGAGACCAAGTTGTATGGAGTTCAACATAAAAGATATAACTGGTTCAGTGTTAAAGCTTGTAGAAACATAGAAACATAGATTTTGTTTGCAGGAAAGGGCCCTTAGGCCCATCCAGTCTGCCTCCTGTCCCTGCCTATTCTGTGACCACTCACCCTAATTGGTCATAGCTGCCACTCCCTCCCACCATTCCTCTGCTTAATATGCCCCAGTGCCTATCCCACACATGTTTGCAGCTCCCCACAGTCTTTGCCCCTACTACTTCCTCTGGCAGGCAGTCATCCACCACCCTTTCCATGAAGTAGTATTTCTGCACATCTTTCCTTAACTTGCCTGTCTTGGCTTTGTTGCATACCCCATTGGTCTTGTGCCTTCCTTTTTCTGAAATAGACCCTCCACTTGCACCTTGCACCTTGTTCACTCCTGTGAGGTACTTGCAGGCTTCAACCATGTTCCCTCTTGCTCTTCTCTCTTCCTGGGACTACATGTTGAGTTCCTGCAGCCTTTCCTTGAATGGCTTCTTGTACAACCCCCTCACCATTTTGATTGCCCTCTCTGTATTGTCTGTACTCTTTCAATGTCCTTGCAGAGGTGCGACCTCCAGAACTAGACACAGTATTCTAGGTGGGGCCTCAACAGTGAGTGATACAATGGTAGCATCACCTGCCTCTTCCTCTTAGAAATCACTCTCCCAGTGCATCCCAGCATTCTGCTAGCCTCTCCCACAGCTTTGTCATACTGCCCAGCTACCTTGAGGTCATCAGATATGATGGCCCTAGATCTCTTGCCTGCTTGGTGACTGTAAGCTCAACTACCCCCATCTTATACACAGCCCCTGACTTCCGCAGCTCTAAGTGTATAACCTTGGACTGTTTGGCATCGAAACCCAGCTTCCACCTCCTAGACCATTCCTCTAGTTTCCTCAGATCCCATTGCATTCTCTCCACCCCTTCCTGAGTGTCAACCCTATTGCAGATTTTTGTGCCATCAGCAAAGTGACACACCTTACCCTCAAGCTCCTCCACAATGTCACTTATGAAGACACTGAAGAAGACCAGTCCCAGCACCAAACCCAGTGGCACTCCACTAGTCACTCAGTTACTACCTGAGTGGCTACCATTTACCAGCACCCTTTGCCTCCTATTTGCTTAACCAGTTTGACAAATAGCTTGTCACTTTCTCCTCCAAACCCCAGGCTACTTAATTTCTTAACTAACCTTCTGTGTCACACAGTGTTGAACGCCTTACTGAAGTCCAGATACGCCACATCCACAGCTCTCCCTTGATCCACCTCCCTGGTAACCCAGTCAAAGACATCTATGAGATTAGTTTGACATGACATCCCCCCAATGAAACCGTGCTGCCGATGAACTTATAGCCCTTTTGCCTCCAGGTGCTCCATGAGCCTCTCCTTCAGTAGTGTCTCCATTACCTTCCCCACCAATGACATGAGACTGACTAGCCTGTAGTTGCTAGTAGCCTCCCTATTGCCACTTTTGTGCAAAGGGTCCATATCAGCCCTCCTCCAGTCCTCTGGAACTTACCCCATCTCCACTGAGGTGCTAAAAAGCACTGCCAGATGAGCAGACAGCACTGTGCTCAGTTCCTTTAGGACCTTTGGATGAATCCTAGCCAGTCCCATCACCTTATTCCAATCCTTTCCAGACCCTCTCCACCGAGAATGGACTTGTGTCCACTCCCCCTTCTCCCTGGTGCTTACTACAGCGTGTTGGTCTGTCCCGCACACCCTCTACTGTGAAGACAGAGCAGAAGTAATTGCTTTGTGCTTCTGCTTTTTCTTTTTTTGCTCCCTCCCTGCAACCTGACCAGCCACTCCTTCAGGCTGCCTGGGACCTCTGTGCCACCCACCACCCTCGCCACCATCTGCCACCCCATATTGTCAGCTCCCTCACTGAGTAACCTGATGTATCCCTTTGTTGGGTGGGTCCTCTTCTTCCAGGAAGGAAGCGCCGGTAGGCATAACCAGTTGGCCTGGGTGCTGCTGGGGTTGGTCCGGACTGTCTGGGGCTCCGTGGTGGTGAGGGTCCGATGGTTGTCATCCAGTCAGCCTGGGTGCCAATTTTCCATTTTTCTCCCCTTGGGAGCATGGCGTGCCACTGACATCAAGGTGCATGCCAATGTCCATCACGCTCCCTATTCAGCGGGGCCTGATGAATTGCTGTTCCCCTGGGCTCTGTCAGGAGTCAGAAAATGCCAGATCACAGACCCCCCTCCCCCTGGGAGAAGACAAGCAGTTATCAGATGCTCAAACCTTCTCCCCCTGGCCAGCACTCCGGCACCCGAGTCTGTTCCTGAACCTGGGTTGCCGGCATTGCAGGCAGAAATCCAACCACTGCGCCAGTGGCCTGGCTTTCTGCTTTTTCTTGATCTTTCTCTGTGCAGTTCCTCCACCCTCCTAATTATCACTATCCCTTCCCTTGTCTTCCTCCTTCCCCCACATACTTGAAAAAGGTCTTTCACCTTTTCTGACCTCCTCAGCTATCCTCTCCTCTGTTAGTGCTTCAGATTTCCCTTGGCCTCCTTCCTACCTCCCTTTGTTATGCCAGATATACCTTCTTGCCTCTCCATGTATCATCTTACAAGTATATAGGAATCTGGGTAGATCAAGAGCTAAAATTTAATATGCGTATACATAAATTGTGTTCTAAGATCTCTAAAAAAACTATGGGCCCTCAGACGACACAAACATTGCTTGTCTGCTGAAACCAAACCAACGATTATTTCTTCTGTTTTCCCTCAGTTGAACTACATTTGTCTGATTTGTCATTTTGCAAATAGAATTGACCTGTTAAAGTCCGATAATAAGTTTACTATAATGTAACAAGGTTTGCACTGTGATTTGCTAAAGCTCCTAGAGAAATTCATCAATGATTGCTACTTAAGAACCCAAACTGGATTGCCCTTACTGTTGGGAGAGAGAATTTGGTTTGTTTTTTAATTCAGATGTGTAAATGGTACTGTTCCAAGATAGCTGCTAGAGTTTTACTGTACCAAAAAGGCCTTGTTTCAGTCAAATGACTTTCTCGCCTTTTGCAGTTTTCTCTTGCAGTCGTTTATCCACTGAACAGTGTCAGTTGCCTACTTAGGCCCAATTCAAAACAGCAATCCTGAAAAGGATTTCCTTTGTAATTGCACTGGATTGTGGTTTTATTGTGTTTGTTTTAATCATTTGTATTTTTGTATTGTACTTTTTGTATTTATTGTGAAATCTTGTTTACACAGGACAATCCTGAAAATGGATTCACACCTAATGATCATATCCTGCTACAATATCAAATTATTATTTATTCATTTATTTATTTATTCATTCATTCACTTAGATTATTATGATATTTTTTTTTATTCACAGCTATAAAGAAGGATGACAGACTTGCCTCAGAGATCCTGAAGAGAAGTTTTTCCCCTACCATAATCACTAACTCCACCTGGGAGGGTTTCCATTTTGCTGGTTGTGAAATAAAAATTAAGGAAGCCACTGAATACTATGGTGCTGTTGTTTGGCCATCGGTAAGCATGTATTAGAGATACCAATTTATTCAGATGTCCCAGAAGCATTGTTGTGTTTTTTATATGAAGACAGACACAGGATGTATGTGTTTTACTGAGAACAAAAAAGGTGCCTCATATCCTTTGGTTTAACACATGACATATAAATGTTGTACTGCAGGTAATTTTTATTCATTCCACAAACATAATTTTGGGGACAAAACCTAAACTGTGTTCAAACTAATTAAGCTGTGGTCTTTTTACTTATGTATTTCGAACAAAATATGTCTCAAAATGCTTAAAATGCTCTACATTGACCAGGGCCATAATGAAAAAGAAATAAACTGTAACATAAAACACAGAGCAACATAGTCTTGGCTCCAGCCAGATGGAATTGCCATTGAGTAGTAAAAAGTTGTGGAGCCATTTTGGGAGAGTTGCAGTGTTCTAGATTTCAGGCAACAGTGTCCGTTTCCCATACTGCTCGCTGGTGTCTGGTAGTTCCAGGCTCTGCAAGTCATTTCTAATCCAAAGCCAAGCCCTGCACTCCCTTGTATGGATAACATTATGCAGTATTGGGACTGCTGGGCCATCCCTTATGCAATACCACACAGAGATGACAGCTCATTACAACATCTGTGTGCTGCCAAGACTATATAAGGGTAAGATTACACTTTCTCAAAAAGTAAGTAAATTCATTGCAAAAAACTTCAGTAATGCATCAGTTAGGGTTGAAGTGACAAAAGTAGGGAAATGAGGCTTTAGGGTTGAGACCCTAACCCCACCATACCACCCCACCTCCACCCCCACCCTCCACAGATCAACAGGGCATGGGGTGTAGCCTAGGGTCATCGGCCCCAACTCTCACCCCATTTCATGAACAAGAAAGCTGACATGGCATAGTATAAGAGAATGGGGTGAGAGTTAATCCCGATGACCCCAAGGTACACCCCATACCCTTGTAATGAGCTGTCATCTCTGTGTGGTAGTGCCTTGTCCTCCCACCTACCTATAATTATAGAGATGTAGCACAGGCATAGATACATTCCAAGTAGCCCCGATGTTACAAATGGTGCAATATCTCAGTAACCGTAGCAACCTACTGTAGGAAAAAATTTTACTGCAGTTGTAATCATGTACTGGTAACCTGCACATGTGCTTAAATGTACTAAGCTGCACTGAACAAAAAATCCATATCTCAAAGCCTTTTCAAGATGTAGGCACTGAAAGGAGACATGTTCACCATAATGTTATTCTATGGAAATTTCTCAACTTCAGAATGGCATAGCTATGGAACCAACTGCAAATGTTTACACCAAACTAGCATAAGTCACATCTGTGGGACACCACCTTTGTACCCTGCAAGTTGCAAGCCAAAAGACCTAACCATTCCTTAGCAGTAAACTGGGAACGTTTTTAAATTCCTTGTTCGTGAGGTGTCAAAATCCCCGTTCGCAAACTGAATCCTCGTTTGTGAGGTGTCACAATCCCTCGCTAGGAGGAGGCATCCTTGTTCATGAGATTTGCCATCTAGTCCTGATCTCATGAACAAGGATTTTGTCAGCTCATGAACAAGGATCAGCTCGTGAACAAGGATTTTGACACCTCACAAACAAGAATCAGAAGTGAGTGACAAACAAGGATTTTCAAAATAAAAAACGTCCATTTTTTGACAAAAGTAACCAAACCAAAGCAATGCATTTGTGGAGGGCATCACTCAACACAAAACCCAAACTTCAGTCTACTCAGAAGACATCCATGTGGCAAGTTACAACATTTTGTTTTTGAAGAGAATTGAACACAAAATTGCGGCTTGTGAACAAGGATTTTTCATACGCACAGGGATCCTCATTCGTGAGCTGTCAAAATCCCTGCTCATGAGGCCAAATCCTTGTTCACAACTGTGCAAATAACCAAAAGAATGAACTGAGCAGGCTCAGAACCTGGCATTTCAAAATTGAATAACTTTGGAATGGATTAATATTTTTTCACCAAACAAATGCTGGCTTATTCTTTGGAGCAAGCTCTTTCTACTCTGAACATTTCAGGCCACAATTCCAAATGGTGTGCACACAGCATGATCAGGACAAATCTGAAAAATAGACAAAAAACCAAAAAAAGAAAAATGCACCTTTTTCACTATGCGCTGCACAAAATCCACACATCCAATCCAAACAAAACTTGGCAAGTCAAGAGAGTGACTCCATGGGACAGTGCATACCAAATTTTGTACAAATCTGTTGAACAGTTGCAAAGTTATTATGGTGCAAAATTTGGTGTTTAACATTAAACTGCCTACTCAACCCTAACTACGGTGGCGCTACAGTGCCACCATAATATATATAGTATATATATATATATATATATATATATATACTGTATATTATATATATATCTATATATATACACATCGCTATGGTAGTGGCAGCAATTTAATAACTTTGCAACCATTCAACCGATTTGCATGAGCCATCAGGGACCAAAGATCTCTAGATGTGGCAAGTTTCATTCTGGTCAGATGTGTGGGTACAGAGATGTGTAGCGTTAAAAAATGTGCAAATTACCATTTTTGTGTAAATTCTTTGTGACACCATTTCTAAGAAACAGTCTGGGAGTTTGGTCTGAAATGTTATGGTATATCATGCTTGGCTTGCAGATATGCCTTTTGAAGGTTTGGTGAAAAAATATCAATTTGTTTAAAAGTTATTCAATTTAAAAGTTTTCCATTATTTCCTATGAGAAAAATTAAATGTCCTGTGTGAAAGAGTGTTTTTCTTTCACAAAGGTATCATTCTCTTTCTCAAATGGGGCATGTTCTTTTGTACTGTTGCCATCTTGTTTTCAGTTAGTGAGACAAACATAGTTAAATATTTTAAAAGTACTGCCACTTGGTAAACACCAACAGTTGGGTTTATTGATTCAGGGCCAAAGGAATCAGATTTTGTGGTCAGTTTTTCAATAGAATGGTCAGAAATGTGTTTATTTTATAGGAGCCATTGCTTTCCTACAAACTGTGGCACTTGCTTTTGCAAAACATCCATTCTTTTTTTGAAAATTGCGAAAAAGGGTTTGGCTGTAGCACAACACACCAGTGTTGAGCTGCAATTTGCAGCTGAACTACATCTGTTTGAGCGCCACCCCCCCCTGCAATTTCCCATGATTTATGTAGCCCCCCCACCCAGCATTCCCGGTGTGTCATTTGAAGGTTTTGTGAAAAAAATAATACTCCATTTCACAGTTTTATATTTATTCAATTTCTATTCCTGGTGGTCTAGTGGCCTCCCTCCTTGATCCCCAGTGCCCATTTTGTTTCATTTTGTCAGGTGCTAAAAATAAGAAAACCATCCCTCAATGTCTTTTTTGTAATTTTTTATCTGTAAAAAAATCCATCACTGATCACACCTGCACCCCCCACCTGACCTCCCACGGCGCAATCACCTCTCCACACCTCCCTTGACACCCCCACACCCCCTCACTCACTTGAAGAGGTCCCAGGTTCGAGATCCGTTTTACCGATCAGACATGTCTTGCTGCTGGAACTGGTAACTGCAATATGAGAAACTAAGGCAAATGTGTTCCAATGTATTTCAAGAGGGGTTCCAACTTTTATTCATAACTTTGGCATTTTTTCAGATTTTGACCCCAAATTTTCAGCATTGCCTTTTGGGACCCCACCTGATGAACAATAAGACTGTCACAGTCAGTTGGCAAAATCACGTTTCCAGCAAGATTTGTATAATGACAGTCATATTGTTCATGAGGTGGGGCCATAGGAAGGCCATTTTGAAAATTTGGGGTCACAGTTATTAAAAATGGCAGAGTTATGACCGTTTGTTGAAATTTCGCTACACTCTTAACTTTGTGAATTTTCAACATTGCCTTCTTCTTACCCCCTCTCATGTATGTCACAGCTGTCAGTTTTTAAATCCTGCCCAAAATGTGTTTTTGCACCTGTGGCATGGAATAGCATTGGGGTTGCACAGAGTTATGTTTTGGTGTGGTTTGGAACTTTTCTGTACCAGGTACATGAAGTGGGATAATACCATGGCGATCTTGACAGTTTGGTCTGATGTCTTATTAATTGACGATTGCCACATTTAAATTAGACCCATGAATATTTATAAATTGGTGCTTGCTCTGCCATTTTCGTTGACCTCGTAAAGGCATTCAACATTGTGTCTCACCCCCTCCTCCTAACTAAACTTTCCAATGCAGGGCTATCCAAGGAGGCTGCCAGCTGGTTCCACTCCTATCTAGTAGGTAGGTCACAATCCATCCAGATTGGTAACTCACTCTCCCCCCACTTCCTATCATCAATGGTGTCCCCCAAAGCTTTGTGTCCTTGACCCTCTTCTATTTTCTGTCTTCCTAAATGACCTGCTCACCACCTGCCCACATACTGTACCTCTATCCATATGTATGCAGACAACACCATCTTGTATGCATCTGGCCCCTCCAGCACCGATGTGGCAACCAGACTCCAGTGAGACTTTGATAATGTTCAGCTCTGGTTTCACTCTAACCAACTTTTCCTAAATGCCAAGAAAACAGTCTCCATGACCTTTGGCATTAGGCAGAGACTCTCTTGGCTCCCTTCCCTCCCCTCCCCTTCCCTCTTCCACACCCTGGATGGGACACTGCTTGATGACTGCTCCTTCTTTTGATACCTCGGGGTCTGGCTTGACCGGCACCTCAAGTTTTTCTGTACACTTAGAGGCCATTCACAAGAAATTGCACCCTAAACTGGGTACCTGTACCACAATCGTGGAGGTATCCTGCTGCCTGCTGTATGGGCCATTGTACAGAAAATTATTCTCATCATTTTTGACTACAGTGATGTGGTCTATAGTGCCACTCCCTCCTCTTCCTTAACCATACAGGACACACTCTTCCATTCCTTTTGCTATTTCACCCTTGACTGTCCCTCCCATACACACCACTGTACCCTTTATCAATCCCTGTACCTTTCCTCCTTAGAGGACAGACAGCACACCCACTGTGCCAGCTTCTTGCCAAATTCTAGTCCCAGTCCCTGCCATCCTACCCTCTCCTCCTCACTCTCCACTCTTCCCCCATCCTCTTATTTGCTCAATCTCTGACCCTTTCAACTTATCTGTCCCCCATCAGACCACCTCAGTAGGTCAGGATGCCTTTTCCTACAGGTTTCCCAATCTGTGGAACTCCCTCCCATGCTCCATTCGCTTTGCCCCTTCCTCTCAGGTTTGCAATTCCCGCATTAAAGTCCACATCCACACCTCCTGCACCTGTTTCTAATTTTTATCTGTCACTTTAAATTTATCCTTGCACACCCTATGGAGGGATGGGAGTGCAGGGCCTGGAGGCAAATAAGGATGCAATTATTCTGTCTCAAAATGTAAGGGACTTAGTTGCAAAAAACTCTGTTAATGCTTCAGTTATGCTTCAGTTAGGGTTAAAGTGACAAAATTAGGGAAATGATGAACTGTTAGGGTATCAATCCTAACTTACCCACCTGCAGACACTGACAGGAGTTGAGGATGTGCCTTGGGTTATCACCCTAACCTCAGCCCATTATCTATACTGTACCAATCTCAGCTTATTTACTTATGGAATGGGGAGCATTAGGGCTGATGACCCCAAGGCACGCCCCCAATATCTGTCAGTGTCTGTAGGGTGCGGGTGGGGTGTTCAGGTTGGAAACCCTAGCAGCATGTTTCCCTACTTTTGTCATTTTAACCCTAACTGATGTATTAATGGAGTTTTTTACAAACATACAAAATTTGCCAGCAGATAAAAGCCTAGAGGTCAATCAAGTCTGCTCGAATGTGCAGCTAGCACCCCTTATTCTGCAGCTGCCCCTCCCTTCCACCCTTCTTCTTCATTGACCCTACCCTTGTTCTGTCCCATCCCCTTTTGAAGCAGTCCACTGTTCTACTGGATATCACTTCTGCAGGTAATTCATTCCACCCAGCCACCACCCTCTCTGTAAAAAAGTGTCTCCTCATCTCCCTCCTGAACCTTCATCCCTCCAGTCTCATATCATGGCCCCTGGTGTCCCTCCCCTCCCTTACTTTGAACAGCCCCTCTGTACCTCTCCTGTTTATTCCTTTCATGTACTTAAAGGTTTCAGTCATGTACCCCCGTCCCTCCTCTCCTCCAGTGAGTACACGTTCAACTCCCTCAGCCTTCTCTCGTATGATAAGTCCCCCAGCCCCTTGATCATCTTTGTCACCCTGTGCTGCACCCCCTCCAGTAACTTAATGTCCCTCTTCAGATACGGGTGCCAGTACTGCACACAGTACTCCAGGTGCGGTCTAACTAATGACCTATATAGTGGCAGAATCACCTCCTCCCTCCTCGAGGATATACCCCTTGCAATACAACCCAGCATTTTGTTGGGCTTTATAGCTGCCTTCCTACATTGTGCTGAGTTGTTCATTGACCCTGTAATGAGCACACCCAGATTCTTCTCCTCCTCTGTTTGGGCTAGTTGCACTCCCCCAGCTGGTAACTCCTCCTTGGGTTCTTCATCCCAAAATGCAGCACCTTGCATTTTTTGGCATTAAACCCCAGTTGCCAGGTGTCTGACCAGGTTTCAAGCTTTGCCAGATCATCCTGAAACCCCTGCCATCCCCCTAGGTCATCCACCACTGCTCCTACCTTGGTATCATCAGCAAACAGACTGATCTTGCTCTTGATGTCCAATGATATGCCTTCAATGAACATCCCAAACAACACTAGTCCCAACACTGAGCCCTGTGCAACACCGCTCATCACTATCCTTGGGTGTGAGAGCTCCCCACCCACCACCACCCTCTGTTGCCTTCCCTGAAGCCAGTTCCCTACCCATCTCACCAGCTTTGCACCTGCCCCTGTGCCTACTAACTTACTTCCCAGCCTTCAATGTGGCACTGAGTCAAATGCCTTACTGAAGTCCAGATACAGGACATCCACTGCATGGCCCCTGTCCAGTTGCCTAGTTACCTAGTCATAGAACTCCACCAGGTTGGTTTGGCAGGATCTGCCCCATATGAAGCCATGCTGTCTGCTGTCCTGTAGTCCTATGGCATCTAGGAGGGCCACCAGCCTTTCCTTCAGGATAGTCTCCATTAGCTTACCCACAATGGATGTAAGGCTCACTGGTCTGTAGTTTCCCGGTTCATCCTTGGAGCCACTCTTGTGGAGGGGCACCACATGAGCCATCCTCCAGTCCTGAGGTACACACCCCGAATGTAGTGAGGCATTAAATAGGTCTGCCAAAGGTCCTGCAAGGACCTCTACCAGCTCCTTCAGTACCCTGGGGTGGATGCCATCTGGGCCTGGCGCCTTATCCACCCTCAGTGCCTTCAAACCCTTCTAAACTCTGCCCTCCATCATTTCCCCATCTGTCACCCCTCCCACATTTCTGCCATTTCTCCTCCCCTTGGGTGTCACCCCCCTCTTATCTTTAGTAAATACTGAGAAGAAGTACTCATGTAGTGCTTCTGCCTTATCGCACCCTGCTTCCACCCAACCCCCCTCCTTCCTAATCCTTACTATGTGGTCCTTACAGCTCCTTTTCTCCCTGATGTACCTGAAGAAGTCCTTCTCCCCCTTCTTAATGCCTTGTGCCAGCCTGAGTTCCGTAGATGCCTTGGCTCCCCTTACTGCCCTTGTCACCTCCTTCGATTCCATCAAGTACTCCTCCCTGTCCTCCCCTCTCCCTGTTTTCTTGTACTTCCTAAAGGCAGCTCTTTTCCTCCTTACCTTTTCCATGACCTCCTTGCTCAACCAGCACAGTTTCTTAGCCCTAGTCTTCTTGCTCTGGGCCTTGCAGCAGGTTTTGTTTGCCTCCACTATCCCCAACTTTATGAGCTCCTACCTCTGGTTAGTGTCCATACTAGATTGAATTCTGGCCAGGTACCCTTTTACCACTTCCCCCATCCTCCCAAATTCAGCCCTCCTGAAGTCCAGCACTCTTGTGCCAGATTCCACCCTTCCTTGCCCATATCCAATGTGAGCCATACTGAGTGGTGGTCACTCTCTGAGTATATATATATATATATATATATATATATATATATATATATATAGTATAGCAGTTAATATTAGCACCTGATTTATTTAGTGTGATGACTCTGGTTGTACATATTAGCATCTGATATAATTAGCGCTCAGTGCTTACTGCTGGAGTACAGTTAGCATGGCAGATTATATTAGCGTTCTGTTTATATTAGTGGTTCTTTGCTAATATAACTAATATAAAAGAACGCTAATATAATCATATACAGTATATATATATATATATATTCATGGCAAGAAACTGTGTTTAATGCATCAGTTAGGGTTAAAGTGACAAAAGTGAGGGAATGAAACATTAGGGTTGAGCACCTAACCACCCCACAACCCACACACCCATCCTCCACAGACTGACAGATGCAAGGATGTGCCATGGGATCATCAGGCCCAACTCTCTTCCCATTCTATGTGTAAACAGGTTGACATGCTACAGTAAAGGAGAATGGGGTGATAGGCCTTACGACCCGACGGCACACCCTGGCATCTGTCAGTCTGTGGAGGATGGGTGTGTGGGGTTGTGGGTGGGGTTAGGTGCTCAACCCTAACATTTCATTTCCTCACTTTTGTCGCTTTAACCCTTACTGATGCATTAAACACAGTTTTTTGCCATGAATTTCTGAAAAAGTGTAATATAACTAGTAAAAAACATGTTTTGGTGGGAGTGCGGAGCCCTTCCACCAAGTTGCCCATTACTGCATAACAATATGCATCTGTGGGAGTGTGGGCTCCACTTACGCATAGCTATACAGCAGCCCTATATGGCAAGGAACCCTTATAACACAAATTTGACAATATCTCATTAACCGTGCAACCTACAAAAAAAATTCCACTGCAGGCTTACTCTATGGTTTAAAATCTTGTTCCAGTGGCATAGATGATCTCTACCGCCAGTAGCAAAAAACTCTGTATCTCGCTTCGTTTTTGAGATAACGGCGCCAAAAGGCGTGACAGACACCACAATGTACTCCTCTGGGGAAAACATCAATTTGCCATGGCATATCTATGCAACCACTTAATTCCCCAACACCTAAACAGCATAATTCACACCTGTAGGGCATCCCCTCAACACCCTGTAAATTTCAAATAAAAAGACGAAACCATTAATGAGCTATGCAATTCTAAAGTTTTTACACCTTTAAACATTTTTCAGTCGTGAGATAGCAAAATCCTCAGCTGCAAGATAAATCCTAGTCTGTGACCTAACAAAATCCTAGTCCATGAGCAGACATCTGATCACACCAGTCTGGGCCATCTGGTCATCCCCAGGGCCATCTGGTCATCCCCAGGGACATCTGGTCATCCCCAGGGACATCTGGTCATGAAATTCCAGCTATCTGGTCATCCCCTGATGAACAAAGTTCACAGACTAGGATCATCTTGTGGACCAGGATTTTTCAGGCTCGTGAAAGAAGATCATTAGTGAGCCATGAAAGAAGAATTTTTAATTTAAAAAAGACTATTTTTTGACAGAAATGAAGCAAACCAAAGGCATGGCTTTGTAGAGGGGGTCACTCTGAACAAAACCCATGCCTCAGTTGGCCCAAAAGTCACCCTTGGAGAAAGCTACAACATTTTGTTTGACTGGAAAACTAAAAATAAGATGGCAGCTCGCGAACAAAGAATTTTTCTGATGGACTAGAATTTTCCTTTCGCGAGCTGACAAAATCTTTGACCGTGAAACGATTTATCTTTTGCAAAATATACATATAAATTTTTGAGTGAACTGAGTATGTTCAGAACTCAAAAATGTAATAACTTTGGAATAGATTAATATTTTTTTTACCAAACCAGTGTTGGATTGTTCCTTGACCTAACTTCTTTCTACATTCCAAGTTTCAGACCAAAAGACCACACGGTGTGGTTGCAGTGCCACAGGCAAAAAATGAGTCAAAACTGTTGAAAAGTGCAATTTTTGGTGTTTCACTGCGCAGAAACCATATGTCCAACCAAAACATAACTTGATAAATTAAGAGAGCTACCATACCAGACCGTGCATTCCACATTTCATGCAAATTCATTGAACGGTTGCAAAGTTATTAATGCACAAAATTTGAGATTTAACATTAATATTAAAGTGCCTACTCAACCTTAACTATAGGGACATGACTGCACCCTATAAGATATATATATATATATATATTTTATATATATATATTCATAGCAAAAACTATGTTAATGCAGACATTAGGGCTCAAGAACACAAATCTCACAAAGAAGGAAAATGAAAAAACATTAGGGATTTGGGTCTCTGGAGTATTGGCAAATCAGAGGTGGGGTCTTTCTTGGGGTTGTCAACCTAATGTCCACCCCTCCTTGATCAAATGAGCTCAGGTGTGATGGCCCCACCACTGATTTACCAATACTCCAGAGGCCCAAATCCCTAATGTTTTTTCATTTTCTTTCTTTGTGCGCGTTGCGTTCTTGAACCCTAATGTCTGCATTAATGTAGTTTTTTGTAAAGAATTTCCCTTCTTTTATGATCGTGGAATTGTATCCTCATTTGCGCAGGTCCCTATATGACTTTAGTAAATAATGCACAAATGCTGTCTCTAAGGCAAATAGAGTAGCAAGTGCTATTAAAATAAATATTAAGAGTAGAAGGGCTGACGTTGTACTACCATTGTATAGATCCTACATCAGGCTCCAACTTGAGTACTGTAGTTAACTTTGGAACCCTCACAAGAGGACAGACATACAGAGAGTAGAAAGGACACAGCATAATATGACCAGAATAATAGCAGGCATCAAAGACCTTTCATATACATACAGAACCAGCAACCTAACAATATATACATTGGAGGAAAGAAGGAGGATTTGCTGATATTTCATGATATAATCAGAGACGCCATTCTTGTGAAAGAGCTAAACATTTCATTTAAAGATCCTAAATCTCAAACCAGGGGACATGCACTACAGGTACAGGGAAGCAGATTCAGGGGTAACAGATGGAAGTTTTTCTTCACAAAGTGGTTGCCTAACTTGTGGAATGGGTTGCCAGAGAGTATAGTTGCAAGTGAAAGTGAAGAGACATTTAAAAGGAGGTTGGACAAATTCATGATGGATGGTGGAAAATTAAAGTTTTACTTCAACTTATAGGAGCTTTTTTGGGCCTCAGCCTTCTCTGTTCCTTTACACTAGTGACAATAGTGACTTAGATGTGGACACCATCAGTGGATCTGAAGCCCAGGACACTGAATCTTTGTTACTGTCTGGTATGGCTGCCAAAAAAGCACACCTTTTGGAACTGTTGGTCAAGGAAGATGAGAAAATTGCCCAAATTAAAGCAAAGAGGTCTTGGTCTGCTGCTAAACCTGGTTCAAAAATGGTGGTGTTTCTGAGGGTACTGTCAGGGAGCTCCCTGACAGTGTCAAAACATCAAAAGATATCAGTTGTAGTTCTGCTGGGGCTCTACAAAGGGCATCCAGCCACAATCCCCCAATTACTGCTGCAAAAAAGTCCTGGTCCCTAGAAGCTGCCCTCTCTGCTGCAGACTGTCAATGATCCACCAACAGACAAGGCTAGGATCCTGGTGTTGCCCTGAGTACTGCAGAAATCATAGCTGGTACAAGCAGATAAAATGTAAAACCGTAAGTTGGAGCTGTTTGTCCAGGTACATTACAGACAGCGAAGAGCATCTTGGCGACTCGACAACACTCCCTGGTTCATTTTCCTCGTAAAACAGTGGCCAACATGCCGATATAGCTCACTGATATGAAAGCAGTAATTATATCACAAGATAAGCCTCTATCTCACAGTCGGAATGGAGCTCCTTCTGCTGATCTGAATGTGTCCTCTCACAGCTCTGTGCCTACAGGTACTGTTAACCTTCCTGACAATTTTAATACTAATATTGTGCACCTCAGGATTCAGCATAACACTATTATTGTAACAGCCTCTGTGGAGTCAATTACTGTTATTGAGATGGTACCTGTGTTGCCACTTTTCCTAGCTCCTAGTGCACTTTCAAAATTCACTATTGTAGCAGCTGTTGTCTCTGCTCCATGGGAGCAAGATAGCATGTCTCCAGACTCGGGGTCTTCCATCCTTGGTGTGTCTTCTGTTCAAACCAAAGAACTTGGGGCTGTAGATGGGCTACAAGAAAAGGAAAATGGACATGAGTATTCACCTGTATCCACAAGTACTGAACTTTACACTTGTGTGCCTGCTGATAAGATGCCTGTCCCCTTCCTCGAAGCAGATTAGAAGACCTGCATCAAACTCTATTGCTGAAAGAAGAACTGGGTACTCACCGAGGGATATGGAGGCTGGGGAGGGCACATCAGGTGAGACTTGTGGACGAGCAGAGAGGCAATGAGGGGTGGAGGATGGTTCTTGGAATTCAGAAGAAAATCCCAGGCAAGATTCCACCAGTGACTCATGTGCACAAAGATATAAGTCAACTGATTTATTTGCTGCACATTGCGAGCCTGCACAATACAGGAGTGCTGTCAGGCTTAAATTCAGGGGAAATATTGAAGATTTTACCTAACAGGTCTCATGTAATGAGGACAATACTGAATATGGGTTTTGTTGTGAGTGACCTGTATGCTCTTATTCATGACCTGGAGATAATTTTTTGATCTTAGTTTTAAAGCCATTGCCTCTCTTGAACATTTTTTTGGCAGCATTATGAGACTGTTAACAATTGCATTCTGCGGGACCCCTTCGTAGTGATATCTTTGACCAAACCTGCCATCAAAACTATTTCCCTTCTCTTCTGGTCATCAACATAGCAGAAGTGCTCTATATGCTTGACAGACCATACCCATTTTAGATCCTGATAATGTCTTGATGGGGAGGGTGGTGGAAAGTGATAATAAGCTTAGGCAATCCAACAGTGGTTTGTTATATCTAGCCAGGAGCTTCTACATCAGGAGGGATAGTGATCTTTGTTTTTACCTGGAGCAACCCTGAACCTGCCACAAGTGTGGGTTCAGAATGCATTTAAATTATGTATGTGATCAGTCCAAATGACATTTGTGTGTGGAGATATAAGTGAACAGTGCCCAACCCGTTGTATTGCAGTCTATGTGATGAGGCAGGGCATGCCTATCAGTAATGCCCATGCACAGCTCACAGTCACCTAGATAGCATCACTAGGGATCAGGAGGAGATCATTACCAAAAACCAAGCTAAAGCCCAGATGGCTACAGAGCCAGTCATTAACCCTGTTTTGGATGATCCGGACAGTCACCAGTCTGACAATACCAATGAAAGTACAACACAAAATTAAATATAGTGACACCATCTTTTTAAATAATATGGCACATACAGCTCAGTTGCAGGATAGTTATCAGGCAGTATATGAGAAAGGAGATAAAACATACAGTAGAGGCGTTCCAGCCACAAAAATTGGTTTCTTGTTTTTTTCTCATAATATTACCATTTAAGGGGCTTGCACTATTTCCATAGACACCATGGATCATCAAGGTGTATCATGTAGGTGTTACCCTGGAATCCTCTCCAGGAAACCTGCTGCCCATGTGTGGAGGTTAAATACGCAACATCAAGTGATGACATTTGCAGAAAGTGGAAAGCCCTGCTAACCGCTTGATTTTCAATGGTGTGTGCGTATGACACTCTTGTGGAGTGGTGGGAAGCATCTAAACAAGACTTTAAAACTTTTACCAAGGACAAGCAGGAAAACAATGCATCATTTAATCTCACGAATGCACATAGAGAAAAGAATCTAGCAAAATGAAATAAAGAGTATTGAAAAAATGTTTTTATTTCAATATAATAGAGCTGCCTCTGTTAAAGGGGATGCAATTCCGCATGCAAGGAGAAAGCAGGCATTTGAAAAGTTCTAAGGCTGTTCTGACATAGAATTGGTAAAAAAGTTATTACTGACTTTTTGTCTCCTAATGGCAAAGATATTTTCACCACTCTGCAACAGGTGATGCACATTTTACATGCACATGTGCAGGGCAACTTTTAGCTCTGTACATACTGCTGTATCAGACAAAATTTTTTTTGATATAACTATCCCCCAGATCACAACTCCTGTTCAGAAAGGATTGATTGCTTCTATCACTAGTCATAAAGAACATGCCAGTCCTGCCCCAGGCTCAAATGGCCTGCCTCTGAACTTCATAAAACATTTTCTGAACAGTTATCCCACGTATTAGCTGCTTTATTTTCAGAACTACGGAATTAATTCTGGTTACCATCCTTTATGTCACAGGCTATTCTTTTTTTTTTTTGTATAAAAAAAGGAGACAGTAGTAAACTAGCCAGTTGGCATCCTGTTAGCCTACTGAATACTGACACCAAACATCTGGCCAAGATTGCAGCCAATGGACTAAGTAAAGTAGCTGACCTAATAATGCCACCATTATGTCCTGTGCAATACCATCCAGAACTTTATTTAAGAGAATTATTTGAAGCGGCAGAACACATGAAGCTTCTTAGTGGCTACTTGCTTTGTAATAGGAGAAAGCGTATCACAAAGTGTCATATTCCTATCTGACACTTTGAGGCATTATGGACTCCCCTCCTTTTTCATTAGGTGGATAAGTATTCTGTATGAACAGACAACTGTTATTCACTGTGTTAATGGCCGGCAGGGAGATGTCATAAGACCACGTACAGTACAGGGGTTAGGCAAGGCTGCCCACTGAGCCCTCTGCTGTACATTTTTCCGTTAGACCCCATTTTATGAATGTTAAATCAAAATCGGAAGATTACAAGTATTCATCCTCTAAAACCCTTGCTGATGCCAATGATACCTGCATTCTTTTACAGGACTGCACATCTGAATCACCCATAATGTAGACCCTGGCGAGGTATGAGGCAATATCAGGTGCTAAGATAAATTATACTGGGTCATGGAATATCAACTGGCACTGTGCTACCTGATACCTACAAATCTCTACAGTACTTCCAAGAACTGTCTGGCCCCATAAAAATTTTAGAGCTGTTTTTTTGGCACCAGAATGATGCAGAGCATAACTGGGAGCTAGCTGTTACTGCAGCTATCCAGAAGGTTGCTTTATGGAAGTCGAGCTGTTTTTACATCTAGTGAGTTTTTTCCCCCACCCATTAGCATAGAAGCATGTCTTTATAGTTATATTTTTCCAAGGCCTGTGGGGAAGCTGATTGAATCCCTTAAAAAGGGAAATCACTTATTGGAATTATGACAAGGGGGAATCAGGATGTGCAACCCATTAGCATTTTATGTTCTATGTTTACGTATGCTCATTTTTTTTCTCTTGCTCTCACAAAAGTTGAAGTTCTGGGCCCATATTGCCTCTGTGGTTTCTCCTTATTAAAGGGAAATGGGATACAGGGAATTTTAGATTGCACTCTGCTTACTCCTCACCACTGGCTACCAGATTTTGTTTTATCTAAGTTTAAAAGGATGACAGTTTGGCACATTATCCCAACCCAAATTGTCACTGGAACATGAGAATTTCAATCCCCAAATTCAATTACCCTCTGTCCCCTTTGGAGAGAAAATGAAGGTTACTAAAACTAACAGAAGAACATCTATCTATGGAGATGTAGGACCAAACTGGGTTGGCCTGTCGTGGAAAAATGGGGGTGAAAAATTCTCTCAGACATACTGTAAATCCCTTGAAGACAGAATGTGCTCCTGTCTCACATGTCCCACCATAATTAAGACTCAGCGGCACTTTCATTTACAATGTCCTGCTTCAAACGTATTCTGGTCACAATTGTCTACAGCATGGCCAGTTCTGAAGTAAAGCAATGTGTCCTATGAAGTTATTGTATTAAGACTGTGTCCCCCCACATTTGTGACTTGTACACCACAGTGTACTTTGAATAATTTTGGAGCATTATTCACGGCAGGCTAGATATGCCTGGACAGTGCAGTAAAAACCTATGGATGCCATGGAAATCTTGTCACTAGTCACTGCTGCGTTACTCAAAATATGTATTAGGGAACATTATAGCCTCCCTTCTTGTGTATTTCAGGTATTGTGGCAAAAACTATAACTGGATAAAACATGCATGAGACAAATTAATTGTTTTACTCTATTTCTTTTTTCTTACAGAATGCATTTTTTTAATTTATTGTGATTTTTTGATTCAATTGCTGCACTGACACCACAAAAGTGCACTGTCAAAAACATGCAAATATAAATAAACCAGCTCTGAAACTGTGCATGCTTTTATGTCTGCATGGTTTTGACTGTGTTGTTTTTCACTGCGTGACTTGGCCGGATACGGCTACACCTATGGAGATTATGAGGAAGATGGGCTCTGAATGTTGAATCCAGTGACTATATTTTTTTAGTGTTTTTGCAGTTTTTTCTATTCCAAAACTGTGGGGCCCTCTTTTTTCTTCTACCTGCTGTCACCTCTTAACTTTCTGGATGGAGGGCTCCCCTGAAAGTAGTGAAAAGACCCCTACAATCTATCTCATAATATAATTTGGATATTTTTCATAAAATGACGAAATGGAAAATAACATTTCAACAGGTTACAGCAAGCTCTAGAAAACAAGGATACTGTTCCAACTTGTGTAATGTGCTCTTTCTAGAACCTGTTTATATACCTATCACTCCCATTTCCATTCAGGCATTCACAGAACAACTGACTGATAACAGAATACTGAAATAAAATGTGGGATGTAGTATAGCTGTCTAAGCATGGTAGGCTTCAAGTTAAAGGAACTCTAAAGCATAAAAGTGTATCTGAAAGATTCTGTCCGAGACCTAATTGTATAACCCAAGAATAATAATAATAAATAATAATAACTTTATTTTTTATTTTCAAAACCAAGGTGCCTAACAAGAATAAAATCACAAAAATTCCACAACAACATAATCCATAACAGATCTTAAAATCCAGTAATGCCATCATACAACCATTAAATTCTTTCTGTCCATTAAAAGCCATAAGCTTGGCTCCATAACCAAGTTTTCAATGATTTCTTAAAACCCTCCACTGTCGTGTGCTCACGTAACCAATGGGGTGGAAAATTCCAGAGGGTGGGGGCCGCATACATAAATGTTCTGGCCCCAGAAGATTTCAAGCATACCCTCGGAATCTCTAGCAACCCCTTGTTGGCTGAGTGGAGCGATCATTTGGGGCAGTGAGGAACCAGGAACTCTTTCAAGTAGTCAGGGCCAAGTTCGTGTAGGGCTTTAAAAGTCAGCAAACTGACTTTAAAGGTGATACACCACTGAACTGGCAGCCAGTGCAGTCCGCGCAGTACTGGCGAAATATGACAGGACTGCAAGGATCCCATCAACAGCCACGCCACAGTTTCTGCACTAGCTGCAAGCGGCGGATTTCCACCCCAAGCAGCCCTAGGTACAGGGAGTTGCAGTAGTCCAAACGCGAATTCACAAAGGCGTGAATCAGAGTAGAAAGGTCATCGGATGGAACAAGGTGCTTGATCCTGGTGATATTCCTCAGATGGTAGAATGAGGAACTAATGACAGCCGACACCTGACAGTACAGGGTTAGCCCTTCATCAAAGATTACCCCTAGGTTCCGCACCCATTCAGAGGATAGGAGTGGCTCACCCACAAGGTATAACCCAGAGGGTGGGCCCCCCCAGCCTCTCTATCCGGTGACCAGGATCCACTGCCAATACCTCAGTCTTATCAGAGTTCAACTTTAGCTAGCTGGTATTCATCCACTCCTGGATTTCGGCAAGACAGTTATTAAAGACTGAGACAGCTCCATCCTGATCAGGGGCAAAAGAAAGGTAGAGCTGGGTATCATCAGCATAGCAGTGAAACCTCAGCCCATACCTTCTTACAATGTCTCTGAGGGGCAGCATATACACGGCGAACAACATGGAGAACAGCACTGATCCCTGAGGAACTCCACACATTAAAGGGACTGGGTTGGGGGGGGACACTCTAAGATCTTCCCGTGAGGAACAATATAAACCACTTGAGGACCATACCCGACAGTCCACAAATGAACCGCAGGCAATCAAGCAGCACCCCATGGTCCACAGTATCAAACGCTGATGAGAGATCTAGGAGGACCAAGATAGAATGGCTCCTCCCATCTCTAGCCATCAGAAGATCATTGAACACCTGAATCAGTGCTGTCTCTGTACTATGCTTTTTTGGAAACCAGACTGGAGAGGTTCATAGATGGCATGGATAGTCAAATGGTCCTCCAGCTGTGTGGCCCCTACTTTCTCAATATACCTTCCCAACAAAGGGAAGGTTAGAGATTGGTCTGTAGTTAGCAAGGCAGTCTGGGTCCAAAGAAGCTTTCTTCAGGAGTGGTGTTACCACTGCCTCTTTTAGGGAGCTTGGAAACTCACCCGTCTCCAAGGAGCACCAGACTATCTGAGCTAGGACCAGGCCAATAACATCTCTACAACCCAAAATAAGGGAAGTGGGCCCTGGATCCAAACTACAGCATGTAGGGTGCACACTCTGGACAATCTGCATGACATCCATGAAAGCCAGCTGACCAAAGGTACTCCAAGGATGGCCAAGATATGCGAACCTGCATTGGTCCACCACAGCACCCATAGAGTATGCTGGATGGATGGCCGATCTGATGTCGGCAAACTTACAGGTACTTGCAAAAAATCGAGCAAGTTCATTGCACTCTTCTTGCGAAAATGCTTTCCGAACTTGTAGACAGACGGGGTTGCACAATCTGTCCACAGTTCGGAACAGCTGAGCTGGTCGATTTTGAGCAGCTGCAATCTCCCCAGAGAGAAACTCTGCCTTCTTACGGGAGATTTCAGATTGATAGACTTGATAATGGTTCATCAATCTAAGGCAGTTGGCATCAAAAGCGGACTACCGCCAGCAATGCTCTAACCTTTGTCCAAGTCGCTGCATCTCCCTCAAAGTCCCATCAAACCATGGGAATCAAGGGTGATTTCTGAGTGCGTCTTTACAGTAGCACTAATACTGCACTCAGTTGGTGGCTGGCCATGGAGGTGAGAGGTGGGCTGTGCCAGTCGCTCGCTGGGGACAGGTGGGGGTGCCAGGTAAGCTGGCATGGCTGGGTGGGGGTGGGGTCCACTAGACTACCAGGGAATTGGAGAACTGTATATATTTTATGTTGATTGGGGGCTGCTGACTACCAGGGATTCGGGGATCTTTATTAATATTATACAGATCGGGCCGCTAGACTACCAGGGATATGGAGAACATTATTAATTTTATACAGTTAGGGGGGCCACTAGACTATCAGGGCAGGTATTTTGCCACATACGTGGCTGGCGACTCATGGTTTGGGAATGGGTGGGGGGATGGCAGCGCTGCCCTGTGGGGCTTGTGTCAACGGGTGGTTCAGGGGGATGGGGGTATGGGTAGTCCTGCGGGGCCCCACTGGGGTATGCTTGCATGGGGGGTGGACATGTTGGCATTTCTGCAGGTGGGTTTACAGGACCCACTGGGGTGGTGGCCGTAGGTTACACCATCTAAATGCTGGTGTAACTTACAAGGTCGGTTCTCCTCCGAGGGTTCTTGTAGAATCCCGATGGTAGGGACTTTGTGGCTGCCCTTGTAGAATGGGGCGCAACAGCTGCCATAAACCCCCTAGCACCATGTCGCAGGGGGTTTATGGCGCAACTGCTGGCATAACTGCTGTTCAGCGTAAGTGGCCTGTGACATGTCGCAGGTCACTTTGTAGAATCGCGCATGTTGCAACTGCTGGCATAAGTTGCTACTGTACATGCGCCATTCTACATGGTGCAAGTGCTGTTATGCCAGGCGTAACTGTACTAGAATCGGGCCCCCTGACCATAATTCAGGGAACATGAGCAGGAGAAAGGAATCCAGAGGTGCCAAAATACTTTCTTCAGGAAAGCCTCTTGAGGGTCAGACACCACTCTAGGACAAGGGTAGCCCGATCAGACTAACCAGACGGCTGGCCGATAGTTACAACAGTAAAGAGTGAACAAAGAAGAAACCATACTTCATTTATTTTTTTTATGTTTCCTTGCGCTTGCACAAGAAACATCTTGTTACAAAGAATGGCATTTCAGAGGTGTGTCAGTGACTAGCCCAATGCAGGGCAAGCTACTCTGGGCTCATCCCTGACAGACCAATGACCACCCAAGCGAGGTATGATGGTGGTCACAGTTTCATGGGTGAAAACTTTGTGTACTTGAAAGGACTGAAGTGCTCCAATGAAAGAGCGCTTCAGTACTTTCATTTGCATAAAGCTGTCCGGCAAACAGCTGAGCAGCTTTATGACTTTGTGCTGAACATGAGATATCATATCTCTGCTGGGTTATCCTGGGTAAACATACTGCAAAACTGTATGAAAACAGAACCCCACTGAAAAGAATATGCTCCATCTAAGATGATCTGGAAAAAAATATGTTATAAAAGCAACATGCGTCCATAAACCTGCACGTATAATTTTATCCTAAACAATAAATACATGCTGAACCCCACTTAAAGTGAGATCTCTCACCTTGACTACTATCCTGGGTAAATGCAGCGTAAAGTTGTTTAAATTCAGACCCCATTGCAATATTCATAAAAAATCAATCAATCAATCAATCAATCAATCAAAATCTTTATTTATTCAGGCGAACATCATTGAGCATAGCTCATTTACAAGATGGACCTGAGTGGTCATAACTAAAAGGTTACAGATTGTATACAAAAACATGATATTGAATAAGCACAAATACAACCATTTATGAGTGAGATAGATGTACAAATATTTACATATATACAAGGCAAAGGACAATAAACCTAAAACCTAATAAAGGAGAGAAAACAAACAGTCTAGTAGGGATAAGGCATGGATAATGGTACATGGGTGGGCATATATGTATGAGGTTTGATGGGGAAAGGACCAGATGAATGATAGAAGAATAGGAAGGAGCTTTAAAAGAGGGGGGGTGGAGGAGAGAGGGGGTGGGAGGGGTTGGGGTGGAGGACTAGGCCTTGTGGAAACAAGTGCACGGATCTGGGATTAGGCTGGTATACAGCTTTTGAAGGATGTAAGAGGAATCAGTGTATCCATTTTCAATGACTTTTGATAGAATTCCAGATAAGTGCCAGGGAATAACTGATTGCAGCTCTTCCATACCGGGTGCAGGTGATAGGAATCTTCAGCAGGATCAGTTTGTTGATCCTCAAGGTGTAGGGCCTGGATGTGATCCGGCTGAAGCAGTCTGAGATGTAGGAAGGGAGTTTGTTTGTCAGAGCTTTGTAGATCCAGATAGCAGCATTTTTTTTCTTCTATGTTGTAGGGATGTCCAACTGACTGCATTGTAGAGAGAGCAATGATGGGTGCTAGAGGGAAGGTCAGTAATGAATCTAATAGCTCTATGATACAGGGTGTCTAATTTGTTTAGATGGGAGAGGGAGCAATGACCATAGAGGAAGTCAGCATAATCAATGAGGGACAGGAATGATGCTAGGATTAATCTTTGTTTGGAATCTTTGGTCAGGTAGTGTTTGATCCTATAGAATAGACCAAGTCTTTGTCTTAGCTTTTTAGGAGCTCTTCAACGTGGTAGTATAGTCTAGTTTATTGTCTATCCGCACTCCTAGGTATTTGAATTTGTCAACATATTCCAGATTTTCACCAAGGATGGTAGAGAGTTGTGGGAGGGTGAATGATGGGATAGTGGAAGAACAGTTCTTGGTGGCAAAGAACATAGCTTTGGTTTTCTTGGCATTTAGTAATAATTTCTTTCTAATAGGTTGTGCTGAAGGAGGGAGAATTCAGACTGTAGGAGCTCACAGGCTTTGATGGTGAGGGATTGCTCACATAAGTACAGTGTCATCTGCAAAAGGTGGATATTAGAAAGTGAGAGATTGGAATCAATATTGTTGATATAAATGGCAAAAAGGATGGGACCCAGGATGGAGCCTTGCGGTACACTCTTAGGAGTGGTTTAGAGGTAGATAGATCACCTTCATTTTACCAGTTGTAATCTTCCTGAGAGATAGCATCTGAACCATTTAAGAGAGAGTGAGTCAAGGCCTATGGAGTTCAGAGAGGAGATTAGAAGATCATGATCCACAGTGTCAAAGGCTTTGCTTAGATCCAGAAACACAGCACAGGTATTATTCTTTTGTCTAGGGCAGTCTGCCAGTCATTTGTGACTTTGCTAGTGCAGAGATGGTGCTATGCATAGATCTGAACCCAGATTGAGCTGGATTTAGGAGATTGTTGGTATCAAGGTAGGCAGTTAATGAGAGTTTACCAGCTTCTCAAGCATCTTGGATAGTACTGGTAAGATGGAGATGGGCCTATAATTATCGCGGTCCATGGGATCACCTGCCTTAGTAATGGAAACACTTGAGCTGTTTTCCATATTGAGGGATAGAACCAGTGGCAAGTGATAGATTGAAGAGGTGGGTGAGGGGCGGTTAAGGCATGCAGAGCTACTTTTAGAAAGTAGGGGTCCAGGGGTCTGCACCTGCACTTTTGGTGGTATCTAGCTGGAGTAGAAGGTCTTCTACTTCTTTGAAGAATATAGGTTTGAATGAGAATGTGGAAGCAACCTTTTGACCCTCAGTAGATTGTAGGTTTAGAGATGATCTTAATAGGTTTGCAGGAGAGGAGTCGAAAGCCAGGCCAGCTGTAGTGAAATGATCGTTAAAGGCATTCAAGATATTTTGCTTATCGGTGATTTCAATACTATTTAATTGAATTTTGGGTGGTAAGACAGGGTAGAAGTTTGACCTAGGATGCCCTTATGGTACCCCAGAACCTGGAAGGGTTGTTATAGGAGGCATCTAGTTCAGCTGTGTAGAAGGCTGCCTTGGCTTTTCTTACTTGTTTTGTGCAGGAGTTTCTGGCTTTTCTGAATTGAAGCCAGTCATTTGGGTCCTTTGTCTTTCTTGCCCTTTTCCAGTTTGTCTCTGGCAAGTGAAAAGTGGATTTAAGTGTCAGCAGAGAACCAGCGACAGGATTTGAGTTTGGTTCTGACACTGGTAAGGGTGCATGTGAATTGAGGGCACTTGTGATTATATCATTTAAGATTTGAAGAGCTGTCTCTATTGAGGCTGTGAGATAGAATTTGCCAACGGTGGTGTGGCACAGATCATGGAGATATCCTGAAATATTAAAGTTCTTTTTGACCTTCGTGGGAGGAATTTTGCATGATTGGGTGGCTTGATTGTTGATCTAATGGCAGCTATGGGACAGTGGTCACTTATGTCACTGAATAGTACTCCTGCACAGGGATAATGATGAGGTTTATTTACCAATATAATATCCAGGAGTGTGCTGTTGAGAATATTCTTTGGGTTGATCCTTGTTGGTTCTTTGATTAATTGAGAGAATCCATAGGTGTCACAGAAGGTTACCAGGGTGCAGATGCATTAGTCAGCCAATTCAAGTTCATGTCTCCTAAGATGATGGTGTCTTCAGGCCCAGATTAAGTATAGATCCTAGGTGGGATAGGAGTTTGAGGCCTGCAGAGGGGGGCCTATAGCAACCAATCAGTTGAAAGGATGATGTGTTGGGAAGGGTTATTTTAATTGACAAGCATTCGAATTCCTTTGGTTGTGATGTAGAATTGAGGCAGGATGCAGAGATGTTTGCTTTGACATAGATGGCTACCCCACCGCCCCTGGATAGACGGTCAGATCTGAAGAGCTGGTAGTTGGGAAGGTTTATTTCACTATCTTTTGTTGCTGATTTGGGCCATGTTTCAGATATAACCAGAAAGTCAGGTAGGGTGTGTGCAACCCAGGCCTGTATTGATGAGAACTTTTTTAAGAGGCTCCAGGCATTGATGTGAAGAAAACTCAATCCATTTATGGAGGTTAGGTCAGTTGGAGAGATCGAGCTTTCAGTGGGGCCAGGGTTGATTTCCACAGTGCCAACACAGACCAGCAGAAAGAAGATTAGCTTGATGAGGGCACCAAGCGATAGGAGTAGTGAGCAGTCAGGCAGTTTTTTCTTCTTTCTTGGGATCCAATATATAGTGGGTGATGATCCTGCTGCATGGTTATCGATTTTATCATAGATTACCAGCTTAATGGACAGGTGTAGGGAGTAATTGTAATGCCAGTATGGTAGCAAGGGGATAGAGGAGTTCCAAACTGGTTGTGAGCCTTTTTTTGGGATTCCCCAAGGATTAGTAAGCAGAAGCGGTAGTATATGTATGTAGAGTTTAGGGCATCCACTGGGACAGTAGAGGGACAGTGTGAGTGGTCAGCCTAAGCACCCGGTATGGGTTCCAACAGTTATCCTTCTGGATCCAGGGAAGGTGAGAGGCAGCAGCAGTATTAGGGGAGTAGCATGGTGGAGGGTAGGAAGGGTTAAAGAAACTAAGGAGAGTGAAGAAATGAGCTCGGAATTGGCTGAGAGAATAGCTATGGGGCGGGATGAGATTTGGCGGGAAGGAGGTATAAAGAAACACCCTGAAGGGGGTGGGGGCGGGCAAAAGCCTTGGCGGCTCGCATCTTTCTGGCTTTCTCTCCCGGCCTCCTGGTTCCCTTCTCGGCTGTGCGTGGCCGCCCACCCGCTGGCTGGCTCGGAGCCCCTCCGGTCTGTGTGTCCCCGAGGGCAGGCCGGCCAGAAGGGAGGGACAGAGGAGAGGGCAATCAGAAGTAGCACTTGCAGGCAGTGGCTTGCAAGAGGTGCTAAATTGTAAAATTTGCACAACAAAGACTGGGAGGGTGGGGGTTAGGCGCCTGAGCCGCCTAGCCCAACACAAATTGCCCCAAAAGACTGTAATCACTAGTTAAACAGGTAAGTAGGCATTTCAGAAGTACACAATAAAACAGCAAAACAGCTCTTTTAGAGAAATTAGACTTTCAATAAAAGACAAGTAATCTCGACCAGTTTTGTGGTGCAAAGATACAGCAAAGTCAATGGAGAAGGCGCACCAATCAGAGGCTGGCAAGTCGGGCGGCTCCGATTGCTGCTGCAGCTATCCCGTACCTTTCTGGCTTTCTCCCGGCCTCCTGGTTCCCTTCTCGGTGGCGCGGGTGGGCCGCCCGCCTGCTGGCGGCTCGGAGCCCCTCCCGGTCTGTGTGTGTCCTCGAGGGCAGGCCGGCTAGGAAGGAGGGGACAGAGAAGAGGGCAATCAGAAGTAGCACTTGCAGGCAGTGGCTTGCAAGAGGTGCTAAATTGTAAAATTTGCACAACAAAGACTGGAGGGTGGGGGGTTAGCGCCTGAGCGCCTAGCCCAACACAAAATTGCCCCAAAAGACTGTAATCACTAGTTAAACAGGTAAGTAGGCATTTCACAGAAGTACACAATAAAACAGCAAAACAGCTCTTTTAGAGAAATTAGACTTTCAATAAAAGACAAGTAATCTCGACCAGTTTTGGTGGTGCAAAGATACAGCAAAAGTCAATGGAGAAGGCGCACCAATCAGAGGCTGGCAGTCGGGCGGTCGCCTTTCTGATTGGCTGTGCAGCTATCCCGCACCTTTCTGGCTTTCTTCCCGGCCTCCTGGTTCCCTTCTCGGCTTGTGCGGTGGCTCACGCACTGTTCGGGCCGCTCCCGTCTGTGTGTCCTCGGGGCAGGCCGGCAAGAAGGGAGGGATAGAGGAGAGGGCAATCAGAAGTAGCACTTGCAGGCAGTGGTTTGCAAGAGGTGCTAAATTGTAAAATTTGCACAACAAAGACTGGAGGGTGGGGTTAGGCGCCTGAGCGCCCAGCCCAACACAAAATTGCCCCAAAAGACTGTAATCACTAGTTAAACAGGTAAGTAGGCATTTCAGAAGTACACAATAAAACAGCAAAACAGCTCTTTTAGAGAAATTAGACTTTCAATAAAAGACAAGTAATCTCGACCAGTTTTGGTGGTGCAAAGATACAGCAAAAGTCAATGGGAGAAGGCGACTAATCAGAGGCTGGAAAAGTCGGCGGTCACCTTCCAATTGGCTGTGCAGCTATCCCACCTTTCTGGCTTTCTCCCGCCTCCTGGTTCCTTCTCGGCTGTGCGGTGGCCGCCTGCCCGCTGGCGGCTCAGAGCCCTCCGTCTGTGTGTCCCCAGGGCAGGCCGCAGAAGGAGGGACAGAGGAGAGGGCAATCAGAAGTAGCACTTGCAGGCAGTGGCTTGCAAGAGGTGCTAAATTGTAAAATTTGCACAACAAAGACTGGGAGGGTGGGGGGGTTAGGCCTGAGCATCTAGCCCAACACAAAATTGCCCCAAAAGACTGTAATCACTAGTTAAACAGGTAAGTAGGCATTTCACAGAAGTACACACAACAAAACAGCAAAACAGCTTTTTAGAGAAATTAGACTTTCAATAAAAGACAAGTAATCTCGACCAGTTTTGGTGGTGCAAAGATACAGCAAAAGTCAATGGGAGAGCGCACCAATCAGAGGCTGGCAAAAGTCGGCGGTCGCCTCGAGTTGGCTGTGCAGCTATCCTGCATCTTTCTGGCTTTCTCCTGCCTCCTGGTTCCCTTCTCGGCTGTGCGGTGGCCGCCTGCTGGCGGCCTGAGCCCTCCGGCTTGTGTGTCCTCGAGGGCAGGCCGGCTAGAAGGGAGGGACAGAGAAGAGGGCAATCAGAAGTAGCACTTGCAGGCAGTGGTTGCAAGAGGTGCTAAATTGTAAAATTTGCACAACAAAGACTGGAGGGTGGGGGTTAGGCGCCTGAGCCGCCAGCCCAACACAAATTGCCCCAAAAGACTGTAATCACTAGTTAAACAGGTAAGTAGGCATTTCACAGAAGTACACAATAAAACAGCAAAAACAGCTCTTTTTAGAGAAATTAGACTTTTCAATAAAAGACAAGTAATCTCGACCAGTTTTGGTGGTGCAAAGATACAGCAAAAGTCAATGGGAGAAGGCGCACCAATCAGAGGCTGGCAAAGTCGGCGGTCGCCTTCTGATTGGCTGTGCAGCTATCCCGTACCTTTCTGGCTTTCTTCCCCGGCCTCCTGGTTCCCTTCTCGGCTGTGCGGTGGCCGCCCGACCGCTGGGCGCTCGGAGCCCTCCGGTCTGTGTGTCCTCGGGGCAGGGCTGGCAAGAAGGGAGGGGATAGAGGAGGGCAATCAGAAGTAGCACTTGCAGGCAGTGGTTTGCAAGAGGTGCTAAATTGTAAAATTTGCACAACAAAGACTGGGAGGGTGGGGGGTTAGCTGAGCCGCCTAGCCCAACACAAAATTGCCCCAAAAGACTGTAATCACTAGTTAAACAGGTAAGTAGGCATTTCACAGAAGTACACCATAAAACAGCAAAACAGCTCTTTTAGAGAAATTAGACTTTTCAATAAAAGACAAGTAATCTCGACCAGTTTTGGTGGTGCAAAGATACAGCAAAAGTCAATGGGAGAAGGCGACCAATCAGAGGCTGGCAAAGTCGGCGGTCGCCTTCCGATTGGCTGTGCAGCTATCCCGTACCTTTCTGGCTTTCTCCCCCGGCCTCCTGGTTCCCTTCTCGGCTGTGCGGTGGCCACCCGCCCGCTGGCGGCTCGGAGCCCCTCCGGTCTGTGTGTCCTCGAGGGCAGGCCGGCTAGAAGGGAGGGGACAGAGAAGAGGGCAATCAGAAGTAGCACTTGCAGGCAGTGGCTTGCAAGAGGTGCTAAATTGTAAAATTTGCACAACAAAGACTGGGAGGGTGGGGGGTTAGCGCCTGAGCGCCTAGCCCACCTCAAAATTGCCCCAAAAGACTGTAATCACTAGTTAAACAGGTGAGGCATTTCACAGAAGTACACAATAAACAGCAAAACAGCTCTTTTAGAGAAATTAGACTTTTCAATAAAAGACAAGTAATCTCACCAGTTTTGTGTGCAAAGATACAGCAAAAGTCAATGGGAGAAGGCGCACTAATCAGAGGCTGGCAAAGTCGGGCGGTCACCTTCTGATTGGCTGTGCAGCTATCCCTGCACCTTTCTGGCTTTCTTCCTGGCCTCCTGGTTCCTCTCTGCTGTGCGGTGGCCGCGCCCCGCTGGCGGCTCGGAGCCCTCCGGTCTGTGTGTCCTGGGCAGGCCGGCTAGAAGGGAGGGACAGAGGAGAGGCAATCAGAAGCAGCACTTGCAGGCAGTGGCTTGCAAGAGGTGCTAAATTGAAAATTTGCACAACAAAGACTGAGGTGGGGGGGTTAGCGCCTGAGCGCCTAGCCCAACACAAAATTGCCCCAAAAGACTGTAATCATTAGTTAAACAGGTAAGTAGGCATTTCACAGAAGTACACAATAAAACAGCAAAAACAGCTCTTTTAGAGAAATTAGACTTTCAATAAAAGACAAGTAATCTCGACCAGTTTTGGTGGTGCAAAGATACAGCAAAAGTCAATGGGAGAAGGCGCACTAATCAGAGGCTGGCAAAGTCGGCGGCCTTCCGATTGGCTGTGCAGCTATCCTGCACTTTCTGGCTTTCCCCGGCCTCCTGGTTCCCTTCTCGGCTGTGGGTGGCCGCCCGCTGCGGAGCCTCCGGTCTGTGTGTCCTCGAGGCAGGCTGCTAGAAGGGAGGGACAGAGGAGAGGGCAATCAGAAGTAGCACTTGCAGGCAGTGGTTGCAAGAGGTGCTAAATTGTAAAATTTGCACAACAAAGACTGGGAGGGTGGGGGGTTAGCGCCTGAGCGCCTAGCCCAACACAAAATTGCCCCAAAAGACTGTAATCACTAGTTAAACAAGTAGGCATTTCACAGAAGTACACAATAAAACAGCAAAACAGCTCTTTTAGAGAAATTAGACTTTCAATAAAAGACAAGTAATCTCGACCAGTTTTGGTGGTGCAAAGATACAGCAAAAGTCAATGGGAGAAGGCGCACCAATCAGAGGCTGGCAAAGTCGGCGGTCGCCTTCCGATTGGCTGTGCAGCTATCCCGTACCTTTCTGGCTTTCTCCCCCGGCCTCCTGGTTCCCTTCTCGGCTGTGCGGTGGCCGCCTGCCCGCTGGCGGCTCGGAGCCCCTCCGGTCTGTGTGTCCTCGAGGGCAGGCCGGCTAGAAGGGAGGGGACAGAGGAGAGGGCAATCAGAAGTAGCACTTGCAGGCAGTGGCTTGCAAGAGGTGCTAAATTGTAAAATTTGCACAACAAAGACTGGGAGGGTGGGGGGGTTAGGCGCCTGAGCGTCTAGCCCAACACAAAATTGCCCCAAAAGACTGTAATCACTAGTTAAACAGGTAAGTAGGCATTTCACAGAAGTACACAATAAAACAGCAAAAACAGCTCTTTTTAGAGAAATTAGACTTTTCAATAAAAGACAAGTAATCTCGACCAGTTTTGGTGGTGCAAAGATACAGCAAAAGTCAATGGGAGAAGGCGCACCAATCAGAGGCTGGCAAAGTCGGCGGTCGCCTTCCGATTGGCTGTGCAGCTATCCCGTACCTTTCTGGCTTTCTCCCCCGGCCTCCTGGTTCCCTTCTCGGCTGTGTGGTGGCCGCCCGCCCGCTGGCGGCTCAGAGCCCCTCCGGTCTGTGTGTCCTTGAGGGCAGGCCGGCTAGAAGGGAGGGGACAGAGGAGAGGGCAATCAGAAGTAGCACTTGCAGGCAGTGGCTTGCAAGAGGTGCTAAATTGTAAAATTTGCACAACAAAGACTGGGAGGGTGGGGGGTTAGGCCCTGAGCCGCCTAGCCCAACACAAAATTGCCCCAAAAGACTGTAATCACTAGTTAAACAGGTAAGTAGGCATTTCACAGAAGTACACAATAAAACAGCAAAAACAGCTCTTTTTAGAGAAATTAGACTTTTCAATAAAAGACAAGTAATCTCGACCAGTTTTGGTGGTGCAAAGATACAGCAAAAGTCAATGGGAGAAGGCGCACCAATCAGAGGCTGGCAAAGTCGGCGGTCACCTTCCAATTGGCTGTGCAGCTATCCCGTACCTTTCTGGCTTTCTCCCCCGGCCTCCTGGTTCCCTTCTCGGCTGTGTGGTGGCCGCCCGCCCGCTGGCGGCTCGGGAGCCCCTCCGGGTCTGTGTGTCCCCGAGGGCAGGCCGGCTTTGGCTTTCTCCCTGGCCTCCTGGTTCCCTTCTCGGCTGTGCGGTGGCCGCCCGCCCGCTGGCGGCTCGGAGCCCCTCCGGTCTGTGTGTCCTCGAGGGCAGGCCGGCTTTCTGGCTTTCTCCCCTGGCCTCCTGGTTCCCTTCTCGGCTGTGCGGTGGCCGCCCGCCCGCTGGCGGCTCGGAGCCCTCCGTCTGTGTGTGTCCTCGAGGGCAGGCCGGGTTTCTGGCTTTCCTCCCCGGCCTCCTGGTTCCCCCCGGCCGCGGTGGTCCGCCCGCTGGCGGCTCGGAGCCCCTCCGGTCTGTGTGTCCTCGAGGGCAGGCCGCTTTCTGGCTTTCTCCCCGCCTCCTGGTTCTTCTCGGCTGTGCGATGGGTCAGCTCGCTCACTGGCTCGGAGCCCCCTCCGGTCCTGTGTGTGCCTCGAGGGCAGGCCGGCTTTCTGGCTTTCTCCCCGGCCTCCCTGGTTCCCTTCTCGGCTGTGCGGGTGGCGTCCGCCCGCTGGCGGTTGGAGCCCCTCCGGTCTGTGTGTCCTCGAGGGCAGGCCGGCTTTCTGGCTTTCTCCCCTGGCCTCCTGGTTCCCTTCTCGGCTGTGCGGTGGCTGCCCGCCCGCTGGCGGCTCGGAGCCCCTCTGGTCTGTGTGTCCTCGAGGGCAGGCCGGCTTTCTGGGTTTCTTACTTGTGTACAAGTAGGACCCCGTACAATAGCAGGCAAGCAAAGATTCAGCATTGACAAATGCTTGTTTATGACATACCACCCCTGCTACCGATTGCTTATAAAATGGACAAAAGTATTATCTTGAGTCCTGATTGGTCATTAGTCATGCATTAGAAGTGTCTAATGCACGGCTAAAAACAAGTGCTGGCAACGAGGATTCAGCAGGTAAAACTGAAATCAATGTGAACAATACAGCTTTCATTTTAATTTGTTTTATTGAATTTGTTCACCAGGTAGGCCCGCTGAGATCAAAAGTCTCTTTTTCAGGGGTGACCCAGGATTAGTAACCTCTAAGAGAATATTTGTCATACACAGTGCAGAATTCAGTAATCAACAGATGTGTACGAAATGTAAGGTCTATACATAGGCAAAGTAACTCATGGAGACATTGCAAAACATAATCACTCAATGTGGGACAGGCAAATTAATTAACATAAAGCAACAGTAGATCAACAATTAACAAGAATGACATCAACTAGCATCCTAAGAAGTGCAATTACACATGGTGAGGTATGTGTAAGTATTCACTGAAGCAGTTTGGAATTTTATTGACCGCCATATTTTTCCCCAAATGTGAACAGCATCACAGAACCAACAAAATATTCTTGGCATCTAGTGAGTTTATTTCATAATGTCTGCACTTCATAACCAGTTTCCTACAGACTATTACTACATAACATGAAATGATTGTCACAAAACTCAGAATTTAGTCATGATGACCCCGCTTACCTGTAGCACTAAAATGCCTTTCACTTTCTCGGATAGCTCATTTTCGAAAACCGAAAAAAATCAAATCCCAGTTTCAGTCTCTTACAGTTACACTTACTGGCACAAATCTAGCGATCAAATAACAGTCCTCCTCCATAGATATTCACAGCTTAAGCCCATTCCTTCACAATTTCAATATGCCTCTTTCAAAACAGCCATTTGCCAGCAATCTCACGCTCCGAACTCAAACAGCTGCTCATCAGGTTTCATCTCCAAATATGAAACAGTTATCATTCAGCATCACATTTGTGTTAAACTACTCACATCATCATGCATTAAATCATAAGAGTTTTAACTTGTCTTCCTCTTTCTCGTCCCCGCTCTCCCGTGGCATGTTTCTCAGTGATGTACTCTACCATACAACCAGTGCTGCTCTTCCTGTCTTCCGTACTAAAACCAGAGGTTTCGTGCACCAAGCCAGCATGTAAAAAAAAAAAAAGGAAAAATAAATAAAATGAATATAAGAAAAGGAATATGAGTTTCTTTTTTATTGAAACTAAGTGGGGTTGGGGTATGGAAACCATGGCAACCATTCTGACACAAAGCAAGCTACGGGGACCATAGGAGGACAAAACTTACAAATGGAAAAAAAGCATGGCAATAATAAAGGCAGAACTATTTTACTGCAAAATACAGAAAATAGTTTAGTATTAAGTTTTATAAATATGTACATTTTTATTTTTTAATGCTTTTAGAATGCAGTGCCCCATTTTATAAGTACAATAAAAGACTCCGAGGGTGTGCATTAGACACTTCTAATGCACGGCCAGGGGCTGAAGGCACTCGACCTGCAGCCTCATGCCTAACGACGCCCCTGGCCGTGTGTTAGAAGTGCTTAAAGCACACCCTGTCATGTCTTATTGCTTACTTATATTTAAGCTAAGTTCTTTTGCAGTGTTCAGAGCACAGCACGTGTGGGACCGAGCAATTCTGAGGGTTAGGGACGTCCCTTGTAAAGATGGACAGTTAAAAATACAACAACAGTGCTTCCTCCAGGCCTCACAATTGCAGGACCGACTATCAAGTTTTTATGTACATGAGTTGGTCACCATGTTGACGTGCTTCAGAAAGGGGCATTGCCGTTGTATCATGTATTTCAGTCCTTTGACTTAACGTACCCAGCTCTGGCACCAGATTCTGCTGTAAAATGCAATGTGAACCTAAGTGTTACAGATGCTAAGACCAGAGGAATTAACTAAGAGATTGTCTCTGTAGTTCTGTACCAGACACTGTTCCCGCTGAATGTTGTCATCAGTGAGTTCTGGGATGGCAGGTGGGAAGAGGGAATTCATACACTGTTGGGACATAAGGCAGCAGAACTCAAGGAATACGGGAACAGACCCTGTAAATAAGAGAGCATGGCCCAGAGGGGGCAAGGATGCTGAAGATGGGAAAACAGTATTGTTTTATATAATACATTTTACCAGAGGCTGTCTTTTGTTTTGGAGGTAGCCTGCCTGGCAAGTATCGACCCATGGCCGCCAGCTTCATGGCACCTGATGGAGATGGGGGGATCTGTCATGGACATAAACTAAGTTGCAGTAGGCACACCTCTCTACTTTTTATGTTTCTTTGCACTTGTGCAAGGAAGGTTTTGTTACAAAGAATGACATTTCAGAGGTGTGTCACTGACTAGCACAAAGCAGAGCAAGATGCATTGGGCTTGTCCCTGACAGACCAATGACCACTCAAGCTGAGTATGATGGTGGTCACAGTTTCATGGGCGGAAACTTTGTGTACTTAAAGAACTGAAGCGTTCCTATGAAAGAGCGCTTTAGTACTATCATTTGTGTAAAACCCGCTGGCAAGCAACTGAGTGGCTTTATGACTTTGTGCACAGTGTCCAATTTGTTACTCCAAATGTAGAAGATGGGGTGCCTCAGGAAGCTGCACTGGTGCCTACCAGGATCCTAGATCCAATATTATACAATAACAAAACAAACAGAAGAAGCACTCAGGTTAAAACCGATGCTCCTTGTGATAGCTAAGGTGAGTTTATTCAGACATTTGAGGACACAGTAACTGATCCCGATGCTTCCACCACAAGGGTCTTCCTCAGGGGGTGTGTCAGTTACAAACACAAAACAAGCACATATTTATACACATCATGTAATCCACATGTATATAAATACTGTATGTGCTTGTTCTATGTTTGTAACTAACACACCCCCTGAGGAAGACCCATGTGGTCGAAGCACCGGGGTCAGTTACTGTGTCTTCAAAAGTCTGAATAAACTCACCTTTACTATCACAAGGAGCATTGGTTTCAACCTGAGTGCTGCCTCTGTTTGTTTTGTCATTGTCCAATTTGTTATTCTCTCCTTCTTGTGTTTTGTTTCTCCCTATCTGCGTTCCTACTTCCTTTCCACCTGTCCTGGCTTGCTATTTTCCTAGGCTTCCCTATTATAGGCGTTTCCTTTTATTCTTTAAATTCAACATATTCTAGACATTTACTCTGCATGGTAATGAGACCCTGCCACTACTGCACCCAGTTCCAGTCCCCCAACAGTCTGCTGCCCACCACAAACTCAGGTGTGTATCGTGATAGCAGTAATCCCCCACTCTCCCAGGATCATCATCTCAGCCATCATGGCACTCACTGAGAGTCCGCACAACAAGCAGTGACTGATGACGACAGAGGAATTAATGTGGGCGGGTGGTGTTACTCCCCATACACTAACACCGGCTCTTTTCTGGCAGCCCACTCCTACACTAACTGCTTCCTCACAGCCACCTCGCCACTAATGATACACCATCTTTCAGTCTTTTACTTCCTAGTGCTGTTCAGTCTTTTACTTCCTAGTGCTAATGCAACTCTAAGTCAAGCCGGCCCGCCTTCTCACCCTGGGGCACTCCAGGAGTAGTAGTCCCCACAGCAGCCTAACACTGCCGCTGACTACAAGTCCCAGCACACATAGTGCGAATTATGGAGTGACAACAGCAACAGGCCGTGATGTCATGGGTGGAGGGTTTCTGTTATTGAGATAAGATTCGAGGGTGGAGTCGTGATGTTAGATGATTGCCTCAGCCGAAGATAGAGTGATAAAGGACAGAGAATGGCATCTGGCAGAAGACACAAAACTAAGAAGAAAGACTAGAATGGCAACACTTATCATAGCTGCCGAGTGCGAGTACATAAAGCACTTTACCATATGGTGGCTGTCAAAACCCGGAAGTGGGCTCATTTAAACTAACACAATACATCCCTGCCACATACACCATGCAAGGAAACATTCGGCATTGACAAATGCTTGTTTTCAATGTTCTTATATAAATGGGTTTTGGAACATGTCAAATAATTCATGTGGTGAAGATTTCATAAATACCGTGATTTATGAGGCTCTGGTTCTTGGGCAGATAGACAGCCATAAGTTTAGGGTCATAAGAGCATCCTGTTTGTTCTTTTAACCTGCATCAAGTGGTCTATCTGGCAGATACAATGCCAATATGTAATTCAGCAAAAAGAGGTGCCCTCAAGTATGAGAATGTTGATAATGAATCAAGCATGGTAAGAGATCAGGGGTCTTGTACATTGCCTAGCAAGACATTCTTAATCTTATGGTCTAGTAATAAATAGAAATTATATTGTGCGAAGCAAGCCTGGGTGGTGAGGTACATGTTGTTTGGTGTTACTGGCAAACTGATTTGCTTCCCTGTTTTTTCTCCTATCCTTTAGCGTAATACAATCATGACATAATGGTCTCTGTATTCTTTGCTTTTTGTTTAGTGGCACTGTAATGTTCCTTTGAGATCGGTATTGTTTTTATTTTGTCACTGATCTGTAATAATAAATAATTCCCCAATTCTTCTTCAATAAGTGCCATGAGATCTGTTACTTCCACCTGGACATTTCTGGCCCCAGAGGTGAGTGCTGCCTACTGAGCCACTGACACTGATAGCATATATTGATATGTTTATATATGCATTAAATAATAACATGGAAAGTGGGCATACCTGTTGAGTGCCCCTGTACAAATTAAGACTTGCAGAGATACCCACATTCACCTGAACATATGCATCTGGATCCTTAAATAAATGTTTAACAGCAGGAATCATAATTTCTGTAAAGCTGAATTTGAGAAGGACCTTTCATAAATATTCACAAGCAACCTTATCAGAGACTTTTTTTGCGTCAAGCTCTACTGTACATGCTTTAATTGTATGCCTCTGTATATAGCTAATACCATGAATTGTTTGCCTGATATTATCTGAGGCATGTTGGGTGATCACAGAGCCCCATTGATCTGTATTAATAATTTTAGGAAGGCTAGTTTCCATTCTTTTAGCCAAAGTCCCTATCACTAATTTATAGTCAGTATTAAGAATGGAAACTGGTCAATATAAGGCAGACAACATTGGGCCCTTTTCCCACTTTCGTCAACACAGAAATAACTGCAACTTTCCAGGAAGGAGCTTCTCCCCATCATCATACAAAATGATAAGCTGGTTGAAGTAGTGGCACCAGTTACTCCCTGAAAACTTTATAAAACTTAGCAGAGTACCCATCATTTCCTGGACACTTTCCCCCATGTTGTCCCTTGGTAGCCTCAAGCACTTCCACAGCTGTAATTTCTGTAGTTAGCATATTGTTATCCTCATCTAAAACTTGTGGTAACTAACTGGTTTGAGACTGCAGTGGTCTGTCCTATATGATCATGCATAAAATGTAAATATTCTGAATTCGGGTCTTTGATTCTTGTCACCATAGCTTTAGTAGAACTCTTCATATTCGATAAGCTAGTTGCTTAGCAGCCCGAACACCTCCTTTGTAAAACGTTTCTTTCTCTTTATTTATTTTATTTACTTGAAGACTGGTAACTGGGAAGGGCACACTGTGCTAAGGCTCGTTTCCAGGTGTGACACTGGAAAAGGAATACAGTAAATCAAACATAGCAGTAATGAAGCATTCCAAAAACAAAATCCAGTCAGAGCCAGTAGGGCTGCAAAATGATGTTGGATGGGGTGAGAAAGATGAGCAAAACACCTGAAAAAAAAAAGTAATGGACAGAGAAAAACCCAGAGAACCATATATCCTCTTGCAGCTAAATAATAAAACACCACTATGCTTAGTCCCAGATCCTGTATAGATAAACTAGTTTGTATGTGTGATCTCTTGCTATGATGCCCCATGGTGTGGTGCTATGGTGCCACTGATCACCATTGGCCCTAACCCATGATGCAATGGTGACTGGGGTTGGTGCAGTACTGGTCATCATGGTGTAAGGCTGGCACTGTCTTGGATGCAATGCCATCTAATACCCATAGATGCAGGAGGGTGGCCAGGCTTTTACATACCATTTCTGTTAAATGGATATTTTATACATTTAATGCACAGCCAAGCTCTGATTGTAATGATCTGGATTCTGGTATTGCCCTGAGGCTAGAGCAATGACTCTGAATAAGCCTAAGATACCCAGCAGACCTGGGGTCTGAATCCTGCAACCTCCACCTGCATACTGTGCAAATACTGTGCAACCCTGCACAAGTCACTCAACCACCACAGTGCCCCCAGGCCACCCCCGAAAACATGCACCTGTGCCTAGTGGTCTTTGCCCGGTTACCAAAGAATAAAATAAAATAGAAATAAAATAAATAGGCCAGTCTCCATGCTGCAAGGTCAGAATTATAAACCTCTGCATTGCTCATAACTAAAATTATATTAGCTGCCCCTAGCCGTTTGCTGTGTGGATGCATATGTGGACAGGCTCCACCTTCTAAAATGTAATTATGCTGATACAATAACCCTTATGATTTAATAACATAAGTATGGTTGCCTCAGGACCACATTTTTCCCAGATCCCACCCCAGGTTGTAGCTCAAGGAGTAAAGTTTGGTAGGTGTGCAAACAGCTGGTAGTACCTGAGGAGTTTACAACGTTCCACTTGTGGGACATGGCGAGGTGTGAAACGGACCAAGCAAAGGTTGATACAAAACTTCCATTGGCCTGGTGTCTATAAAGAAGTGGCTGAGTACTGTCACACTTGTGACACATCAGAGAGTTGGAAAGCAAGGGGACAAAGGCTTTTTTCCTCCCAATAAAACATGTATTGATTTTTTAAAACAATAGGAAAAAAAGCCACTAGCATTGAACTAAACAATTGGATAACTAATAATTCTATAGAAGGGTTAAGCAATACTCTAACATAAATAAGTTATACCCATCAAAGTGTACATAAAAAGCCATTTAGGTAATCATCTACTAATTCATTCTTACTAAAAGTATTGATCCTATTCTTCTACTTGTTTGATCTTCATGGACCAAGCAGAGGTTGATACAAAATTTCTGTTGGCCTGGGCACCCATATTCAAATGAGATGTGCAGTGCAGCTCTGTGGAAAAGGGAAATGTGCCGCACAACTCCAACAATGTGCTGCAGTGTGATAGTCACAGGTGCAGAAAATGCCGGCCACAAGTGAATGGGCCAAGCCGCACATGTGGAGGGGATGTTCTCATGCATATGCCGCGCTGTGGCATATTCAGTGGGAATGCACCTCTAGCAGTCCAGAGCTGCATGACCCACAGTTAGGCCATGAATAGCTGGCCTAACCTGGCAACCACCCACAGGCGAGCTGTAGAAGTGCACCCAGGTGCACAGCAGCCAGTCAGCCTTGGTACACCAGAGGTACCCCCTCCCATCCCTGAAAGAACCAGAGCCATCCCTCAATAGCCCGATAGTGTAGGACCCCCCCAACCCAGCCCTGATCGCACTGGAGGTAGCCACAGTCCATAACCAAAGTGTAGAGGACCCCCACCCCTCCACCCTGGTACACAGACACCCCCACTCCCCCATACCCGACCCATCGTGGCCCATGGCAGGAACCAACTCCCAACCCATATTCCATAGTGTAGGGTCCGCCCTCCTCCAATTGCTGGCACATGGACTCCCCCACACCATCCTCGGTGCGATGCAACACACCCCCCCAACCGGCACCACTCCCTGTCTGTTTCAGATCCCTGGCTCCAACACATCCCTGGTCCCTGATCACACTGCCACTGGAACCCCACCTGGCCCTGATCCCCAACATCACATGTGCCAATGCATGGCCCCTTGGCAGTAGTGCCACAATGATGTGGCCACCCTACCCCTTCGGACCGGAGCCCCTGACCCCACTCCCCCCAACCCAAACACAGCCGGTGACTGGCTCTACCCTCCGCACACCACCATGGCCAGCCACTGACTGCACTGTCACAGCAGTGTGCTGTACATGGTACACATTCAGCCAATGAGTGTGAGCTGCGTAAAGTACACTGCTGCGACAGTCCAGTTGGTGGCTGGCCATGGTGATGTGTGGAGGGCAGAGACAGTCACTGGCTTCAGTTGGGTCAGGGTGAGTGGGGTCTGGTTCTCTGGTCTGATAGGGTGGGGGGCCACTACACAATGGAACTGGGATCAGTGGTTGGTGGATTGCAATCAGGGACCAGGGATGGGAGGGAGGGTACCACTAGACTATGGAAAAGGGACTGTTGTGCACGTATGTGTATCCTGGGATTCGAGGCTGGAAGGGGGGTACCATGGCACTATGGATAATGGTTCGGGGTGTGGCTATACTTTAATCAGAGATTGATGTGCCCATGGCTGGGTCAGTGAGTAGGTGTCAGGGCAGGGGTGGGGGGACCCTACAGTTTGGGAATGGCACGGGGCTATGTTCTGTTGCGCTCTGGGTTGAAGGTTGGGGTGGGCACTGCACTAGGGTCAGGATGGGGTGGGTGCTCCAATGTGCTTCCATGACATGGATCGGGGCTGGCATGGTGCATCCAGCCAGGCACAGCCATGCTAATGAGCCTATAATGGGCATGCATGGGGCTCGTGTGTGCCATACATGCCCAATGGGCTCATTAGCATATGCTGGCTGAATATCACCCTTGAGAGAATGGCGCTTCCAGGTCTGTGCCATGCATTCCCCCATTGGCGGTGTTCAGCCCCAGCTCTGGATGCAGTGTGCCCACCATGGCAGCTGCCTGCATTGTGCTGTGGAACTGGGGTCCCATATTCAAACAGGATGCATGGTCTGTACTGATCATACATTCTGTTTGCTACAGTGTTGGTGCATCTGTTTTGTGTGGCACACTGTCATGTGCACGCAACCAGCCGGCACTGAATATGTCCACCCTGGTGAGTCTATAATGATGTGGCTGAGTTCTATCACACTTTTGACGGATGCCAGAGAATGGGAAAGCAAGAGGACAAAGGTTTTTTTTCATTAAAATGTTTATTCATTTTTTAAACAAAAGAAAATAAAAAACAGAATAAAATTAAGCAGAGAAACACTAGCTAATATATATTTCAATAAAGCAGCAGTATTGATTTTAACATTAGCATTAAAGTAAACAATTAGTTTAACAATTCTCTGTCTACATTTATTTACATAAGTAATTAGGTTTGGTTGAATCCCCCAACTCCATGCCTTCTCCCTGGTTAAAGTAAATCAACTAAGCTATTCTCTTGCACTCATAACAAGTCTAATTAAGACCAGATGCTTGCTCACCTCAGTAAGTGGGAGAGTCTGAGTGAACATAAATAATATGTTTCACTCATACCGTTGCATATCAGAACACATATAAGGCAGAAGGAATTTTTCTAATCAATCAATGAATTATCACCAAGAATATAGTCCAGGGTGGAGGGGAGGGTGAGACATCTGCTGTGTTGAATGGAAATGACCTCATTTGTTTGTGTTTCAGTTCTGTGGACGCAGACAGACTAGGTATCCTGTCAGATGTTTTCCTGCTGCTCTCTCTGTGTAGTCACAGAAGAACTGCATAGAATGTATGGTCAGTCCTAATGAAGTGCAAACAGTGTACACATCAACATGGCACAAGTGGAAATAACAGTAAAGGGTGACAGAAGTTGGTGCTACAAATAGCACCGATGCCAAATTAAAGTGACAAAAGCAGGCTGAAACAGTTCACTGCAATAGTTGTAGGGACATTAACTGACCCCAGAAGGTGGACCACAGTAAGTGAGGAAAGGGCGCCAGGGGAAGAACATGTAGGGGTCTGACAGGAGCAGGAGGGGGAAAGGAGGAGCTTTAGCTTATGCCTAAGGGAAACAGGGGAGGGCAAGAGACAGACAGAGGAGGGGAGGAGGTTCTAGAGGGAGGAAAGGCAATAGGGAAGGTGTGAGGATCCCATGGTAGAGGGATATGATGGAGAGGAAATTGCTGAGAGGAGTGTGACTAGGTAAGAGTATAGAGACCCAAACCGATATTTAGGGATGAAGGAGACACAGTAGGACTGGTGATAAGAGGGTAGGGGGAGGATGGCGAGGGAGGAGTAGGGGAAGCAATGATGAGTACGAGGAGGGAAGTTGGTAGCTAAATGACAAAAGGCATTACAGAGGGTGTCCAGTCCAGGAGGGAATATGAGGGGGCAGAACCGTAGACCACATCCACATAGTCAAGGACAAGGAGCACAATTTTGGTAACCAGCTCTTAGTGGACCAGCAGAGACAGGCAGCCTTTGTTATAATACATAGCACCAAGCTTGAGGCAGAATGTGGAGTGGATGGTATTCAGGCGGGTAGAGAGGTCAAGCCTACTATCAACAAAAACAACAAGTCGGAGCACACCCTGGGCCCCTCCCCAGAGTAAATGTAACAATAGAAATATTTTTTTCAGCCTGGACTGGCAACTTACTATTTTGATTGCAAAAGGAGTGGGGGTCTCTTGGTATTCACCTCAGGGCCCTGCTGTGAAGCCACCCAGCTACCAACATTGAGGTAGACCACCCATTATCTGGGTCCCTACTCTAAACAGCATCTGCGTCAAATGGCTTACCTTTATGGAGTGCATCAGCCTAAAATTAGCTTAATTAAGGTGTTTTCCCCAGCTAATGTGCAGGTAACTTTTGGGGAGCTAGTTACAGTGCCTTCAGAAAGTATTCACCCCCCCCGTGGATTTTGTCACATTTTGTGATGTTGCAAACTCAAATTAAAATACATTTATATGGGATTTTTTTGTCACGTATCTACACAAATTACTCTATAATGTCAAAGTGGAATGAAACTTATGGAATTTTTTGTACATGTAATTTAAAATAAAAACCTGAAATGTCTTGATTTGATAAGTATTCACCCCCTTTGCTATGACACTCCAAAATGAGCTCAGGTGCATCCAATTTCATTGTGAGATCACTCTAAAACTTGAAAGGAGTCCACCTGTGGTCAGTTCAAATGGTTGACATGATTTCAGAGGAAATACACCTGTCTATATAAGGTCCCACTGTTGACAGTGCATGTCAGAGCAGAAACTCTACCATGAAGACCAAGGAGCTGTCCGTAGAACTCCGTGATAGAATTTTGAGGAGGCATAGATCTGGGGAGGGGTATAAAAACATTTCTAGGGTGTTGAAAGTTCCCAGGAGCACAGTCAAGTCCATCATTAGGAAATGGAAAGACTACGGAACCACCCAGACTCTTCCTAGAGCAGACCGTCCTCCCAAACTGAGCAACCGGGCAAGAAGGACCTTGGTCAGGGAAGTGACCAAGAACCCAATGACCACCCTGACAGAACTACAGAGTTCCATGGCTGAGATGGGAGAACCTGTCCAGAGGACAACAATCTCTGCAGCACTTCACAGATGCAGCCTCTATTGGAGAGTGGCTAGACGGAAGCCACCCCTGAGAAAAGGCCACATAATAGCATGCCTGGAGTTTGCAAGAAGGCACGTGGCAGACTCTGAGGCCATGTGGCAAAAGATTCTCTGGTCTGATGAAACAAAAACTGAACTCTTTGGCCTGAATGCAAAGCATTATGCCTGGTGCAAACCGAACACAGCTCATCACCCGTGTAACACCATCCCCACCATGAAGCATGGTGGTGGCAGCATCATGGTATGGGGATGCTTTTCAGTGTCAGGGACTAGGGCACTTGTCAGGATAGAGGGAACAATGAATGGAGCCAAATACAGGCACATCCTTGAGGAGAACCTGCATCAGTCTGCAATAGACGTTGGACTGGGACGAAGAGTTACGTTCCAGCAGGACAACGACCCCAAGCATACAGCCAAAGCAACACTGGAGTGGCTTCAGAACAAGAAGGTGAATGTCCTTGAGTGGCCCAGCCAAAGCCCAGACCTGAATCCCATTGAGAATCTGTGGAAAGACTTAAAGATTGCGGTTCACCGACGCTCCCCATCCAACTTGACAGAGCTTGAGCAAATCTGCAAGGAAGAATGGGCGAAAATCCCCAAATCCAGATGTGCAAAGCTGATACAGACATACCCAAGAAGACTCAAAGCTGTAATTGCTGCCAAAGGCGCTTCTACAAAGTATTGACTCGGGGGGTGAATACTTAAGTAAACAAGATATTTCAGTTTTTAATGTTTCATAAATTTTTGTTACACAATAAAAATATTTTTGCCCCTTTAAATTGTTGAGTATGCTGTGTGAATCAATGGGGGAAAATCATTTCAATGCATTAAAAATTCTGGTAGTAACACAACAAAATGTGACAAAATCCAAGGGGGGTGAATACTTTCTGAAGGCACTGTAAATGAGAAAGCAAAACTTTTCCATTTACAAATGTTATCCAATATTAACTGCTCACCCTTGCTCATTTACAAACTATAAATGGGATTCTAAATGAGGGGTGCTACTGTATATGGCATACATCAACCAAAATAACAAGTCAGAACACACCCTGCCCCCCCCAAGGTAAATATAACAATAAACATATTTTTTCCATTTGAGGCAGGTGTAGTTTAGAGTAGAGACCCAGCTGATGGGTGGTCTACCTCAATGTTGGTAGCTGGGTGCAGCTACGGGGGGAAGGGGCAGGGTGTGCTCTGACTTGTTTTTGTTGATGTGTGCCATATATAGTAGCACCCCTCATTTAGAATTCCACTTATAGATTGTGAATGAGCAAGGGTGAGCAGTTAATATTGGATAAAGCCTACTATCAAGCCACACATCAAGACTCTTGCAGGAGGTAACAACTTCAAGAAGGATGCCATCCAGGCTGGAGATGGCGGGGGAGAGGTGAGTGTGGCCAGTTTCTGAATGGTGCCAGAGGTCATAAGCACTGTTTTCTTTAGTGTTGACCTGGAGTTAGTTGGACTGGAACTGGTGCAGAACATTGTGGAAATTTTGCTGGAACTAGACTTATAGTGCCATGATCAAGGAACCTGAAGTGTAGAAAATTGTGTCCTTGGCATGCATGTTGGCACAGACAGAGGGGAAGTTGTTGAGGAAAATGGAGAAGTGGATTTAAACCAAGATGGTGCCCTGCGGGACCCTAGCCTGGATTGGTATGGGAGAAGACAGGACATCTGATACCTCTACTGGCTGTTGATGGCTCAAGAGGTAAGAACAGAACCAGTCAACAGCAGGGGATGAGAGGCTGGCTTGTCCAGGAGGAGTGCATGGGCCACCAAATCAAAGACTTTAGCCAGATCAATGAAAATAGCCATAGTGATGTGGCCCTAATCCATCCCAGAGAGGATGTAGTCAGTGATCCGAGGCAGGAAGGAGAAGGTGGAATGATGCTTCTGAAAACCAGACTGTAAGGGGGAGAGGAAGTCTGAAGAGTGGAAGAAGCCAGCAATCCTGGAGTAGACAAGTTTTTCTTGCAGTTTTGCAAGAAACGGGGGGAGGGAAATAAGATGGAAGTTGCCAGGGGTGGAGGAATTGCCTCCTTTGTGTTGGGGGGGGCTTCAGCAATCTTCCCAAACTGAGGAACAGCACAGAGGGTGAATGAGATGTTGAGAAGGTGAGTAAGGGGGGAAGCAATGGCAGAAGCTGAAAGGTGGAGGAGTTTAGGGTCCAGACCATCAGGGCTAGATTTGGACAGGTTAAATGAGGAAAGGTCAAACAGAGTTTCTTGGGTAGTGACAAGGGGGAATGAAACTCCAAAGAAGTGTGGGATGGAGAGGAGGGTGGAGATTGGGGGAGGGAAGAGGAACTGGTAGGGGAGAGGAGAGCACGAGTAGTGAAAAACTCAATGAAGTAGCTGGCCCAGTGGCACAGAGGGCTCTGGTGCCTTGAGCACCTTACCTTTTCCCATGCTGGCAACTCGGGTTTGGGAACAAGCTTGGGCCACTGGGGGTCATCCGGTAGGGAGGGCTGGTAGTGGATTGAGTGGCCACTTGGCAGCTCTCCAGTCCTGGGGAGACAAGCTTTTACGGCTCTTGGCTGCCACCAAGTTGAGACTTTGTGGCAGTGCCAAGCAAATAGTGCTAGGTCAGGGGTGAGTGGAACAAGGTCGCCAGTTCAGGTGTGCATACGTGCCTCTATGCACATGCATGACAGTGTCATTGAGGCTCCGGGGAGTTAGGGAGGGAGGAAACTGGAAAAAACATATCCCACCTCCGTTGTATGAGACAGCCCTTGGAGAACTCTCGGGTTCTGCTCCATAGAGATCCCTGTCAGTACGACAGCAGGGGGAACAGCAGATGGGACTGAGAGATCCCGAGCCAGGGCCAGATAGGAAGGTGTAGGTGGCGGCAGGCAGGCAAAAACTCTATAGAAAAAAACCTAATTGAAATGAGCAGCAACAGAGGGAAGGTCAGAAGCAGGTGACCCATTAATCCTGAGGACTAGTGAAGTGGACTGAACTGGGTGACCAAAAAAAGGAGTGATTCACCTTCCAGAAGCTGGCTAGGAAATTAAGCTTGTTCTGGAGGCTGGCCTTAAATTAATGGTATTTGATGTTGTGGATGACCTTTGTGCAAGTTTTTTTGAATGCCCTGTAAGAGAGGAGGTCAGACAGGGAGCAGGGCAATTTGCTACAGGACCAGGCTTGATCACAGGACTTGCATATATCATTCAGGTCATAGGTGGTCCAGCTGTGGTAGGAGGACTTAATCCTGGACTTCCTGAAGGGGTTGTGCTTGTCCCAGATGGAAGTAAATTTTTGAATGAAAAAGGGGGAAGGCTACATTAATGTCTGGGGCAAAGAGGATGGGGGACTAATCAGCTGCGGCCAGATCACTCAGAACATTGTTTAGTGACCTGAGGGACTAGAGGCACTTGGGGAAGGAGGGAGGGTGTTCAACTTTTCTTTTTTTTGCTAAAGGTGTCCAACAAAATACCTGCTGTAATGATGTGATTGGGTTGTGAGGAAAGAACCCAGTCCAGGAGGGTGTGGTTAAAGGAGTGTGGATTGAGCTGGGTGGGTTCTGTAATGAGTTGGGAGAGGTTTAGGGAATCAGTCCTGAGAGAGGTATACCTGGAGGTGGTGGAAAACCAATTAATATTGAAATCCCCAAGGAGGATGAGCTCACCAGAGGAGAAGTGTGACGTAATTACAGATGAGTCAACCAGTATGAGTGGGCGATTTTAGGTGCAGCATAAAAAAAAATCAGACAAAACAAATCACAGCAAAGTGTCTTCAGTGACCCAAGAAGTAACATTAACCAGCAGAACACAAACCCTATGCCTAGGCAGAACACAGATACCAAATGCCTTATTTTGATTCTAAAATGGATCTTACAGAACTAAAAAAAAGCTTTTATGAAGGTTTTCTTCAGATTAGTTTAAGACTGTGATGTACTGAGTTTACATCACAGCTGGAACTACTTCTGAGCTATCCAGCTTTTTCTATCCATTTTTATGTTGCTTGCACACATGTGCATGAAACATAGTGCCATCATCCAAGTTTTCGGAGGTGTGGCACCCATCTTCCAATTCAGTCAGTGTGTTTGCAGGTGTGGCCCCAGTTCCCCAATCACTGCTGCAGCTGTCTATGACAGCAGTTGAAAATGTAGTGGTCGTACAGTTGAAAGGGAGAGCTCCGCTTCAGTGAGCAGAGCTCCCCCCTCCAGACACACACACACACACACACACACCGCATACTGTGTGCTCATGCACCTTCCTCCCCATGCGCACACTGCACGGGCCGACGCTCCCCGCTGGCTCCATGCCTCAAAGAGGCCCAGGTGCCACGCCGGGAGCCCACCCAGCATGGCAAATGTGTTATGGCCAACGGGTGCCTAATCCCCATCGGCTCCAGCCCCCAAACAGTTTTCCAGCTGCCACACTGGGAGCCCACCCAGCATGGCAAACGCCCTCGCTGCCTCATTAAAAAACAAAAACTGTAAATACAAAAAATGTCCTCGGCGCTTCTCCTGCCCCTCCCACAACCCGCACCCACCCAATGCGCACCCTGCCTCCCCCACACCCCCTCATCCCATACTTACCTCCGGAGCTCGGCGACGATCTTCGTGGACTAGGAACACGCCTGCACTTTTCAAAGCCACCATGAACTTAGAAAATGCCGTAAGTCAGATAATGATAGATAGGGTTTTTTCAACTTTGCTGCATATCGCAGGCATTGTTTAGTTTTGGCACACATCTTCAACATTGTTTTGGGACCCTCCTCATGAATTCTGTCACTGTCATGGCGTCTAATGGGCTCGAAGGTGATTTCACGTGTCACTGCACGAAATCACCTTTTGGGACCGATTAATGAAACAACAGTGCCAGTGTTCATAAGGTGGGCTCTCAAGAAGCAATATGTTGCAAATTTGGTGAAAAAATTCCTAAAAATGACTGTTTTACGAGTGTGCATTGTGTAGTTCCCACGCACTGTAAGTTCGCTAATTTTTAATATTTGCACTCCAGATTTTCAACATTGTCATTTTACCACACCTCCTTATGAGCAGTACAGCTGTCATTTTTCACATATGCTTGGAAATGTGTTTCCCGGCATATGGCGCACAATGGCGCCAGTGGGGTGTCACCGAAATCAATGTATGGGACAAATTAAGAAAATCACAGTGACACTGTTCATGAGCAGAGGTTAAATGGCTTATGTTGAAAATTTGGTGAAAAAGTCCTAAAATTACTGTTTTACAAGCTGCATGCTATGCAGTTCCTTATGCACACCATAAGTTCGCTAATTTTAATATTTTCACTCCAAATTTTCAGCATTGCCATTTTACTACACCTCCTTATGAGCAGTACAGCTGTCATTTTTCACATGTCACCCAAAATGTGTTTGCATGCATGTGGCGCACAATGGTGCAGTCGGTGTGCGTAATCAGTGTTTGGGACAGATTAAGAAAATCACAGTGACATGGTTCATGAACAGAGGTCTTAAAATGGCTGTGTTGAAAACTGGGTGAAAAAATTCCCAAAAATGACTGTTTCATGAGCATTTGTTGCACTGATCCTACGCACGCTCGTAAGTTCGCGAATTTTCAATATTTTCACTCCAGATTTTCAACATTGCTATTTTACCACACCTCCTTATAAACAGTACAGCTGTCATTTTTCACATCTTGCCCAAAACATGTTTCCGCCCATATAGCACACAATGGCACAGTCGGTGTGTGAAATCATTGTATGGGACACATTAAGAAAACCACAGTGATACTCTTCATGAGCAGAGGTCTTAAAATGGCTAGCTTGAAAATTTGGTGAACAAATTCCTAAAAATGACTGTTTTATTTAGCGTGTGCTATGCTAGTTCCTACGCACGCTGTAAGTTCGCAAATTTTTATTATTTGCATTCTTAGATTTTCAACATTGCCATTTTACTTCATGCCTCCTTATGAGCAGTACAGCTGTCATTTTTCACATGTCGCCCAAAATGTGTTTCCGCATGTATCGACAATGGTGTATCTGCAAAGAATCAATGTTTGGGACAGATTAAGAAAATCACAGTGACACTGTTCATGAGCAGAGGTCTTAAAATGGCTATGTTGAAAATTTGGTGAAAAAATTCCCTTCAGACATTCTGCAATGTTACTAATGAAGACATTGAACAGGACTGGCCCCATGACCGATCCTTGCAGCACCCCACTGGTGACCCCCTCTCCCTAGACTGCACACCATTTACCACCACTCTCTGTCTCCTGTCTGTTAGCCAGTTTCTAACCCAGTTTACCACCTTTCCCCCATGCCCAGCCTACCCAGCTAGTTTATCAGCCTCCTATATGGGATGGTGTCAAAGGCTTTGCTGAAATCAAGGTAAGCGTTGTCCACTGCCCCACCCTGATTCACTTCCTTTGTCACCCAGTCAAAGAAATCAACCAGATTTGTCTGACATGATGTCCCCACTGTGAATCCAAGTTGCCTATGGTCCTGGGCTCTGATGGCTTCTAGATGCCCCACTATCCTTTCTTTAAGCAATGTCTCCATGATCTTCCCCACTACTGAGGTGAGGCTGAGTGGCCTATTGTTCCCTGCCTCCTCCCTACTGCTGGACTTGTGTAGAGGGACCACATGTGCCCTCCTCCAATACACTTGTGTTGAATGACTCAATGAACATGGCTGCCAGAGGTACTGCTATCTCCCCTTCGCAGTTCTCTTAATATCCTTGGGCGTATGCCATCTGGTTCCATCGCTTTGTCCACCTTCAATTTAGTGAGCTCCTGCAGGACTCTTTTTGCCTTTGAATGGACTATTGTCCACCTCTTCACCCCCTTGGCAACTGCTGTACTGCTGTGCCCCTTGTCCCTCCCACTCTTCTGTGAATACTGTACGGAAAGACACAGTGGATGTCTTGGGAGGAAGGCATGGAGCTATCACTTCCAAATACCTAAACAGCACATACAAACAAGCAACATTCGGCATTGACAAATGCTTGTATAATATTCTTTCATGTTGGTCTATTTGGTAGTCCTGAAGGTGTGCTGGCCAGTTGGAAGGGCAGCGGGATAAAGACCAAATATCTGCAGGCCATTCTGCAGGACACAGACAATTGTTTGCTTTGCTTGAGGTTTGTATTAAAACTTTTGAGGTCCCTGTACTGGGGGGGGGGGTGGAATTTGTGGAGAGCTGAGCTTGTGATGGAGGGGACTTGTTTAAGGAGCTATGTGGAGGTTGTGAAACAGCCTCTGCAAGTTTTTTTCTTAAATGTATTTGGACACTAGAAGAATGTTGTAGCAGTTGAAATACATGGTTTAATTTTTTTTTTCAGGAAATGTAGTATGAATGTTTGCTCAAGGAGCGAATTGTAAAATGTCACAAACTTTCCTCACAAGTAACCTCTGTCCCATTCACACAGCCTAAAATAAATTTCCTCCCTGGTTTTCACAGGCTTCTGTTTTGTGCTATTTTTTGGAAACAAATCAGGACAAATACAATCTAACTGACAAAAATGTAATTGAACTTGGTGCAGGAACAGGGCTCGTCTCAATTGTGGCTAGTATTCTTGGTAAGTATTGTGAACACAAATTAAAATTGTATCCGCCACGTATTTGTCACAGCTATAGTACCTGTAATCAACTTTTCCATTTGTATGCTTGTCTCTTTCTTTTGGAATTTGTGTCATCTTCCAATTTATTGTACTGTATCTTGTTGTATTATTTTGTCCTTGACAGGACCTCCTTGTAAATGAGCGTGTTCAATGGAGTTTTCCTGTGAATAAACTTGAACTTGAACTAAAGATGCAGGGATTACAAAGGCAATTAAAAAGCCTTTAAAGAGGCACTGTCAACCTTTTTTGCATCATATTATTTCTATTTAAATTAACACATTTAATCATTTCTTACCTTCTCTAAAACTCTTTGATGTTGCTGGTTGCTTTATCTGCTTCCTTTCTCAGTATATCTGAAATGCATACTAATGGTGTGATTATACCCAACCTCATTTTGTTTTAAATCCCGGATCTACTCTTATTGCATACTTCCTTAACATTAGGAACACTACTAAACAATGCAGCCACTCATGATGCAGTAGTCCCCCCCACACAGCATCATGAGTGACTAGACTATGTAGGGGGTGCTCCCAAGTCCAGGAAAGATGCAGTGGGAGTTGATCGAGGACTATAAATAAACAGGTTTTTGTGTAGTAACACCAGTACAGCGGGTAGTCTGTTTTTCACTTTTTAAAAGAAAACAGGAATCAGAATCAAACTACCAGCTATATCAGCAGTATCTTCAGAATGAAAGCAATCATAAAAAGTTTTTTTTTAGCTAGTGACATTTTGAGTCCTGGGGGGTTGACAGTGTCCATTTAATGCCTCAAGGTTGACATCTCCATTACAGATTGAAATATTTTTCTCTAGGAATATTTTAGTTTAGAATCTATTTGGAATATCTCCCTAAAAGACTGGTACAGTGTATAATTGTTGTTCAGCAACAGTGATGAGCAAGGAGCTGCTAGTATGTTGTGGACAATAGTGGTGCTTGTACTAAAATTATAACCCCTCTTAAAGGTATAGTATGATCAGTGCTTTTCAACTTTGTATACAAATTAGAAAATAATACATTAAACATATTTAAAAAAATGGCTTAATCCTTGTTTTGGATATCAGCTGTGGCCTGTGATGCAGGACATTTATTCTTAAGTAACATTATTAATGTGCCCTGCCTTTCTCTTTGGTAAAACACCCTTATCCCTTCATTTAAATCCAAGGGGGCTATTCAGTTAACTGCTGTCTTGTCCATTTATAAATACTAACTCAGCATTATTAATCTTCCTGTATCTTGTCATTCTGTAATACGATGTTCGTAACTTGGATACATCATTGCTAACAGTCAAATCTAGAAAGAGGAAGCAGGCCCTTTCTTGGGTCAATTAACTTCCAGTTGGTGTTGCACTGGTTCAAGTATAGGTAAAAATCATCTAGGCTGTCACTGTCTTCCTGCCATAGGATGAAAATATCATCAGTGTTTCATTTCCAGGATGTGAGCAGGACCAAATATGGGTTACTTCTTTCATTATCAATATGTTCCTGTTCAGATTGCCACATACTGTATAGAGGCTTGGTACAAGGGAACCATGATGCTACCGGTGGCTGTCCCTCATACCCATTGATAAAATTGGTCTTCAAATAAAACATTGTTGCTGTGTAGTACAGTTTTGTTTACCTGAAGAAGCCGAGAAATGAGGTGGGTGGCAGTCTATGGGATCCCAGTCTCTACAGGCTATCTGTTTACACCTTGGTTTCATATCTGTAAAGCCACTAATCCATCATCATGTAGTATACAGTACTTGTGTACTAATCTAGGCCACCGCTCAACTAAGAAGGCCCTTCTTAACTGAGAGGTGGCTTTGTAAGTTCAAATTGGGCCATTAGAATATCAAAAATCATGTTGAAAAAATAATCCCTTGAAGTCAATGGAGCTCATCCCCATGCTCTCCTGACTACCACATCACAGAACATTCTAGTGCAGGGGCGGTGCTCCAAAAAGGGAAGTGGAAGGGAGTGGGCTCTTGGCTCCACAGAGGTAGCATACGGTCCCTTTCCTCCCTAAAGCTTGCCATTAGAAACTTTTTAATGCAGCCTGCAAGTCATGGGGGCTAAGGATCCTTCTAGGGTTTGGAGATGAGTACCGGGAAAGGTACTCTCAAAACTATCAAATTCTGGGCACTGGAGGAGTAGGAAGGTGGGACTGGGATTCTAACAGTGGGTGCAGGGAGATGAAGGTAGGAATTTTAAAGAATCTGAGCTGGGGAAGGGGAGGGGGGGTGTTCCCCCCCCCAAAAAAATAGTATTTTAGAGAATGCCTCACTATGGCATCCTGCCCTGAATTGCGGAAATATGCTAATGTCTCTGCAATCTATAAAGAGCCACTGACATCTCAACAAGAACTTTTGGAAAACATAATATTTGGACACAACACAGCTTATAGTTTTCACTAACTCTGTAGTTCTTGCCCCCATTATTTATTACTGAGGCTATATGCTTCAAAACAGGATAGCTGTTCCTTAAGTATACATCAGCTCCTATTGTTTCTTCCCAACCTGATGTCATAATGTTCTGATTGTGACAAATAGAATAATATATGGGGTGGTGTGTGTACTGAGAAGTTTACACACACCCGAGGGGTTAGATGCTCATAAACCCCCAAGAGCAAAGCTTGAGGGGTTTATGTTAGCATCTAACCCCGAAGGTGGGTGTAAACTTCGAGTTTAAACACACTACCCAATATTTTATTTTATATAATTGCAGGGTTTCTCTTTTTCGCCTCAGCAATTATATAAAATAAAGAACTTCCAATGTATCCTAGGTTCGGTTTCGTCTTAGTCTGGTGCTGAGATTTGCCATATTTTAAACCTGTTTCTTTTCTTTATGCAGGTCTTTGTGTGTTTCCAGGATATATAGGGAAAAAAAGAAAAGAACTTACCGCTAAGTTCTTCTGGTGGTTTCTGTTTCGGGTGAGACGGAAGCGGTGAGCGGTCTCGACTGGTCGCGCTGCTGCATGAGCATGCGCACAGCAAGGAAAATTGTGCTTGTGTTTGCCATTATAAACACTCCTTTATAATGGCAAATTATGCCACGGTTTCCCTTTTTGAAAAAGGGGAAGCCAGTTATTATATATAGAATAATACACGGGGTGGTGTGTTTAATGAGATTTTACACACACCTGAGGTGTTGGATGCAACATAAAACCTCAGAGAATGAAGCTCAAGGGGTTTATTTAAGCATCCAACACCAAGGGTGTGTGTAGAATCTTGAGTTAAACACAGCACCCATGTTTTATTTTATATAATTGCTGGGGAGCATTTTCTTGCCACAGCAGTTATATAAAATAAAACAGCCGAGGTCTGGATGGGATGAAGCACTGCCCGCAAGTGGGCTGAAGCCGAATGGCTGCTGAAACCTTTTCCTTTTCTTTTAAAAGGTTTAACCGAACATTACAAATTAAATGAAGGACTCAAACTTCATTGCTGAGAGGCAATATTTTTTTTTTTGTGTGTTAAATTCACTTACCGCTGAGTGATAGTGCCAGTCAAGTGTCCAGCGCTGTGTAAATGGAGAGTGGCAACAGGTGCATGTGTGGGGTGAGGGAAACCCAGCATGTGTTTGCCATTATAACCCGCAGGTTATAATGGTGAATTATAACCAGGTTTCCCAATGAGAGAAAATTCTCCCCAGTTATTACATCACAGTTATATCCATGGTAACAGACTGTGATGTCTACTTGCTGTGGGGAGAGGTAATAGGGGAGTTTGAATATGATGTGAGTTTGTCTCTAAGAGTTTATTTATCTCTGAGGTTTTTTTGTAAGTTTTGCTAGTGGTTTCTGAATTTAGATTAAATCTGTAAGAATTACTGGCTAACAGTTTAACAGTCGGTGCTTTCTGAATTTAGATTAAATCTTTAAAAGTTGCTGGCTTGTCTGAGTACTGTGGGGAAAGGGTTTCTTTGCCAAGTAACAGAGCAGCCAATCAAGTTTGTTTGGATTTTAGTTGAATCTCCCTTTAAATGTTCACTGAGGATTGTCTGTTCAGTCTACTTGCTGTGGGGAGAGGTAATAGGGGAGTTTGAATATAATGTGAGTTTGTCTCTAAGAGTTTATTTATCTCTGAGGTTTTTTTGTAAGTTTTGCTAGTGGTTTCTGAATTTAGATTAAATCTCTAATAATTGCTGGCTAACAGTTTAACAGTCAGTGCTTTCTGAATTTAGATTAAATCTTTAAAAGTTGCTGGCTTGTCTGGGGACTGTAGGGGAAGGGTTTCTTTGCCAAGTAACAGAGCAGCCAATCAAGTTTGTTTGGATTTTAGTTGAATCTCTCTTTAAATGTTCACTGAGGATTGTCTGTTCAGTCTACTTGCTGTGGGGAGAGGTAATAGGGGAGTTTGAATATGAGGTGAGTTTGTCTCTGGGAGTTTATTTTTCTCTGAGTTTTATTTGTAAGTTTTGCTGGTGGTTTTTGAATTTAGATTAAATCTGCAACAATTGCTGGCTAACAGTTTAATTGTTGGTGCTTTTTGAATTTAGATTAAATCTTTAATAGTTGCTGGCTTGTCTGGGGACTGTGGCTGGATGGACTGAAAAAATTTCACCCACCCCCTCTACCAGCCCTTCTTAAATATTGAAAAGTCACTGTGGGTTGGGCTTGAAGGCTGTGAGGGAGGAGCTTGGGGAGCTGCAAACTTCCCATATGAGCTAACTCTTAAAAGTAATAGTCAGGTGGTGAAAAGTTCAGACACTCAAGCTTTTACTAATTGGAGTTTAAGGCTTAAATGTTTTAAAGTTGCAAGTCTGAACGTCAAACTGACAAGCTTGGGTTAAGGAGGGGTAACTGCATATTTAAAGTTGAAAGTTTAAAGTTCAAACTGACAAGGTCATGTATAAATGTGTTAAACAGAGTTACTGAGCTAGCAAGCTAGGGACCAATGGGGGGGTAAAGAAGGACTCTGAAGCAAGCCAGTAGGGTCACATATGGTATCCAGCTATTGCTGTACAGACTGTGTGATAAGAAATGTTGAGGTTACGTTTAAGCTAAGTGTGAATAATTGAGGGAAGGAAAATGGGGCATTATGTGGGGATTGCACTGGGGGTGGAGGGGCATGAATAAGGGTAGCTGGAGACATTGGAATAGTGTATGGAATGGGGGGCACCATGGAGTGAGGGTGGCAGGCACAGAGAGGATAGTGGGGTGCAATGGTTGTGGGGCAGCTGTTTAGATAAATATACTATGGTAACTGGGGGGTTGTCCAATTTGTTATAGGCAGAGCAGACTGGAAGAGGTGGTACATGGGCTCTGGAGGGAGCTGGAGAGGGTGGGGGGCTGGGGCAGGAGGGACCCCAGAGAGGGGTTCCTGGAATAAGCAGAGGAGGAACAGCAGGGCTAAATCCCATGAGGATGTAAAGAGGGGGATGGGGATAAGCAGAGCAGAGGGGCAGTACGAGGAAGGAAGGCTCAGGACAGGGGAAGAAGGAGATGGGCACCTCTGTGGAGGTAGCAAGTAATAGGTTTGCAGTGTAGTCATCGGAGGTGGTAGGGGAAGGGTCGGAAATAGTAGAGGGGGAGGAAAAGGGAAGTGAAGGTCCAGGAATCAGGAGTCAGGCTGGGAAAGAAAGGGGAGAGCAGGGTAGAGGCAGAGGGAGAGGAGGAGGAATTGGGGGGGGAAGATGTAAGAGTCGGAAATGTGCAGATAGAGGTAATAAGGAGTAGGGTAGTGTTGACTCTGGATATGTGGACAGTGAAAACAGGAGAAGGGGGACAAGAAGATGTAGGGTACTAGTGCTGGGGATTCTATAGTGAAAAGGGTTAGATGGGGAGGAAGGGAAGAAAGGCACAATCGTATCTGGGTCAGGGCTATTCCGGGGTTGACCATGGGCAGGGAGGGGCAGGCACTTCTCAGGTGCGCATGGAAGGGGAGGAAGAAACCTCACATAGTGATGCACATTGGTACAAATTTATTTATTTATTTATTTATTTATTTAGCTTTTGTTGACCGGGTAAGTGCACTAGACAAATCCTGCCTATTTTCAGGCACGACCCGGGGGAGGGGGATACAGATGAATGCCAACTGACCTTGAACCAGATTAAGCTGTTGGTGGTATTTTTAGTGAATGAGGGAAATTTGGCCAGGACACCGGGAAGTTTCCTACTCTTTTCAATAAGTGCCATGGGATCTTTAACATCCACCTGAACTACCACCAATCCAGGCAGATGGGACCTCGGTTTAACGTCTCATCTAAAAGACGGCACCTCAGAAGTGCAGCACCCCTCTCATGCTGCACTACAGTGTCAGTACTGGGATATTAACCCAAGTGCCAGATGTGGGAACTGAACCCACAGCCCTCTGATCTCCCGGCCTCAGAGGCGAGTGTGCTGCCTACTGAGCCACTGACACTGCTGACTTGGCGGGGGAGATGGTAGAGGTGATAAAGGGGAGGTTTGAGGATTTGGGTAGGCAGTGTGAGGAGGTGGGGAGGCGGTGGCATCCTCTGAGGTACTCCCAATACCATGTGCGAGTACAGTGAGGAAAAAAGGATAGAGGAGTTCAATGAGTGGCTGAGGGATTGGTGCCATATCAGGGAGTGCGGATTAGAGTCGGACTGGGTCAAGACCTGGGGCAGTAGTGACCTATATGCAAAGGACAGGTTACATTTGAGCAGGGAGTGGAAGGGAGTACAAAAATTGGGAGAAGAGGGGTATATATCAATAAAGGTGGGTTTAAACTAGGAGGGAGTTTGGCGAGGGGACCGCTGATGGGAAAAGGGTCCAGAAAGGGGAGCCTAGTGAGCTCACCACCTTAGTTATGGGTAAAAGCTGTGGGGAAGCAGCACAGGAAGGGATAAGGGGGGGAAGAATAGGGGTAGGGAAAGGGAGGAGACAGGCTGGAGGGTGGTCTCACTGAATGCAAGAAGCCTAAGGAATAGAACAGCGGAGCTACAGGCTCTCATGGCAGTGGAGGGGGTGGGCATTGTGGCCATCATGGAAATGTGGGCCACCCAGTACCAGGACTGGGATATGATGATCCCGGGATTCAGGTTATACAGAAAGGATAGGGCTAAGGGGAGGAGGAGGGTGGTGATCTATGTAAGGGAGGAGATAAAGTGCGTAAGGGAGGAAGGAAAGGAGGGGAGGACAGAAGCACTATGGATGCAGTTCCAAGATGCAAAGAATAGAACACTGAGCATGGGGGTGGTGTAAGGCCACCAGCTCAGGGGAGTGACCTGGATAGGTAATCAGCTGAACAAATTAAGAAGGTCTGCAGGAAGGGGAGCACAGTGGTGGTGGTGGACTTCAACCTACCGGGGGTTGAGTGGGGCACCCCATCCACCACCAGTGCAAGGGAGTGGGTCCTGTTAAAAGCATTTCAAGACAGCTTCCTGACACAGCTGGTCCAGGGGCCGACTTGGTTAGAAATGACTCTGGACCTTGTAACGGATAACGGGGAAGCTGTATGGAATCTGGAAGTGGAGGGACCACTAGCTGGGAGTGACCACTATTTGGTGTGGTTCACGTTCAACATGTGGAGGGAAACAGGGGGCATGGGTACAAGGGTGATTGAGTTCAGGGGGGTGCACTTTAAGAAGATGGGGGAAATTTTGGGCAGACACCTGACAGGTATGCAACCAGACATGGATGCAGACCAGAAATGGGACATCATAAAGAAAGAACTGGCAGAGGCTACAGAGTCTTGCACTAGGAAGAAAGGCAAGAAGAGAAGGAAAGGGCAAAGAATCCCAGTTGGCTGACACAGGAGGTTATGGAAGGGGTGAAGGCCAAGAGGGCAACATTCCGAAAATACAGGAAATCAGGTAGGGGTGAAGATAAGGATACATACATGGAGAAGTCCAGGGAGATTACCAAATGGGTCAGGGTGGCCAAGGCATCCAGGGAGCTGAGACTGGTACAGGGAATCAAAAGTGGAGAAAAAGACTTCTTCCACTACATTGGAGAGAGAAGAAGGAGCAAGGATCAGCTGGTGAGGATTAAGAAGGATGGAGGGTGGGTGGAGAAATGAGCGGAGCTGGCAGAGGCACTGAACGAATACTTCTGCTCTGTATTCACGTAGGAGAAGGGGGTGGCAGATACCCCAGGCAAGGGGTGGGTGGGGGAGGATATTACAGATGTAGGAATTATAGAGAACAGGGTACTAGATGGATTAAGGGCATTAAGAGTGGACAAAGTATGTGGATCTGATGGCATTCACCCTAGGGTACTAAGGGAGTTGGCAGAGGTCCTGGTGGGGCCACTGGCCAACCTGTTCAATACCTCCCTGGACATGGGATGTGTACCACAGGACTGGAGAATGGCCCATGTGGTGCCCATCCATAAAAGTGGCCCAAAGGATGAACCAGGAAACTATAGGCCAGTGAGCCTCACATTGATCATGGGAAAGCTCATGGAGACCATCCTAAAAGAGAGGCTAGTGAGCTTCTTGGAGGAAAACTGTCTCCAGGATGGTCAACAGCATAGGTCTGTAGTGGGCAGATCCTGCCAGACAAACCTTGGAGAGTACTACAACTGGTTGACACAGGAACTGGATAAAGGCCATGCAGTGGATGTCCTGTATTTAGACATCAGCATGGCCTTTGATTCAGTGCTAAATGGGAGGTTGGGGGGGGGACTGGAATATGTAGGGGCAGGACCAAAGATGGTGAAATGGATCACAAGCTAGCTAAACGGTAGGCAGCAAAGGGCGGTGGTGTTGGTGGGGGACCTCACGGTGACGAACGGGATACCTCAGCGATTGGTACTGGGACCAATGCTGTCTGGGATTTTTATTACAGATATCTCACACGGGATCTGGAGCAGGATCACTCTGTTCACAGATGATACCGAGATGGGAGCTGTGGTTGATGATGCGGAGGGGTGGAAGGGGTTGCAGGAGGACCTAACTAAGCTGCAGGAGTGGCAGAAACATGGCAGTTGGGGTTCAATGCCAAGAAGTGCAAGGTTCTGGACTTCAGAGCCAGGAACCAGGGGAGGGATTATCACTTGAATGGGGTACAGTTGGGGAGCTCCACAGAGGAGAAGGACCTGGGAGTGATCATTACGGGGAGCATGAATAGCCCTGCTCAGTGCAGGAAGGCGGCAGCAAAAGCCAACAAAATGCTGGGGTGTATTGCAAGAAGGATCTTCTCAAGAAGGAGGGAGGTTATCCTGCCACTGAATAGGTCATTGGTCAGGCCCCACCTGGAGTACTGTGTGCAGTACTGGCACCCATTCCTGAAGAAGGACATCAGATTGTTGGAACGGGTACAGCGAAGAGCCACAAAGATGACCTAGGGATTAGAGAGCAAGCCCTGCAAGGACAGGCTGGGATAGTTGAATATGTATTTGCTGGAGGAGAGGAGGGATAGGGGGATATGATCGAGACCTTTAAGTATCTGAAGGGGATAAACAAGACCAACACAAAAGGGATTTTCCAGATGAGAAGGGGAAGGGACAAAAGAGGGCATGGACTGAGATTGGAGGGGGAAAGATTCAGGAGGGAGATGAGGAGACATTTTTTCACTGAAAGAGTGGTGAACAAATGGAATACCTTACCACACGAGATAGTGTCCTGTAAGATGATGGGCAGTTTCAAGAGGAGTTAGGACTGAGTAAGGGATACTGGGAAGAAGGGGGCGGAAGGGGCAGCTGCAAGATGAGGTGCTAGCTGCACACTTGAGCAGACTCGACAGACTGTGAGGCCTGTTTCTACTGGCAATTTCATATGTCCATATGTTTGTAACAAAGCATTGTGATTTCAAGTAGGGAATAAGCTATAGAGGCAGATGAAGAAGTAAATATCTTGTTTTCATGGTAATGTCTTCAGTAATAAATAATGGAAGAGAGAACTCTGTTCAAGATACATGAAATACAAGCTGAATTGTGTCTAAATATTATGTTTTCCAAAGTTTTCTCAAAGGCATCAGCTGCTCTTTAAACCACAAAAAGACTCAACACAGTGAGAATCCTACTGCCCATTACTGGTCCTAAATATGCACTACAAACTATTTACTAGTATAATAGAGTATTGACTGGACCCCATCCTACTCAAAATAATAAACCCTGACCAATCTGGTTTCATTAAAAACAGACAGACTGCAAATAATATTAAAGAGCAGCTGACACGTTTTTATGCTCCAGGCAGGCAACTCATACTGTGTAGTTGCCTGTCCTATGAGCTTTTACAACCATAAATCAATATTTTCTGCCTAGTGGTTTTAAAGTAATTTTACTCTTAAGGTTTGGCTCATAACTTCCTGGTATGAGCGCAGGCTCCGAGCACTGCTGCCCTGCCCCTAAAAACAGTATAATTATCATGCAAAATAGCGAACAGGGTTGCAGGAGTGCTATGTAAAGCGTAATGGAATCAGGGCTAATATTAGCCCCATACATGTATACATGCTGGCAAAGATAATCTTAGTACATTTAGGTAGTCCCCTTCCCTGATTCCATTACACTCTCCATAGAGCACCTGCAGCCCTGTTCCCTGCTTCCCCTCATAATTATGCTGTTCACAGGGGCAGGGCAGCAGTTCTCGGTGGCTGCTCGGCTTGTACCAGGAAATTAAGAGCTGGGCTTTGAGTAAAATTACTTTAAAACCACTGGACAGAAAATATTGATTTATGGCTGAAAAAGCTCCTAGCGCAGGCAACTTCATGATAGGAGTTGCCTGCCTGGGCTGTGTCAACAGCTCTTAAATGCACACTACTTATCACAGACCATGCTACTGGACACCAATCCCCACTCTTGATTTTAAGCCTTGACGCCCAAAAGGTGTTTGATAGGGTCTCATGGAAATTCCTACAAGCCCTTGCAAAGTTTTCTTCTGCAGAAAAATTCTCCTCCCTAATGATGGAGCTGTACACATCACCCCAAGCCACAGTTGAGGCAAATGGCTCCTTTTCCACCCAATTTTCTTTAATTAGAGACACCTGACAGGGACGCCTCCTTTCCCTGTATTTGCTTGCCTTATACTTGCCTTATATGTGGAGCTGTTGGTCCAATGTCTCCGGCAGGCAGTGGATGTAGAGGGGTTTCAAATAGAAGACTGCATACATAAAGTAGCATGTTATGCTGAAAACCTGCTTTTATACGTAACAAACCCAGAGAATTCTTTGCCAGCACTGACTAGGTATCTGCAGACCATAGCTCCACTCAATCTGAATGAATGTCCTGCCAAGATTTTTCCATATGGTTCCACTTATGCCCTTAAAAACAGAATTCCAGAAACGGAGCAAACTGATCTCCAGATTCCTCGGGGGGGGGGGAACCAAGAGTCATATATCAGAAACTTAAGTTTATTTATATATTTAAAATTTGGTAACCAGCAAAGGCACACTGAGCCAAGGTTCGTCTCCAGGTACGACCCAGGGGGAGAGGGTAGATGGAAATGACAGAAGTCAGAAGATGCAAAAACATAGTTACAAACACTGGTTACATACAATAGAACACTAGAACAATATACAATAGATATACATTTTAGGTACAATTCATGGGATTTGCATATTTACAGGTGCATTGCATATCTAAAAGTGTATAGTACATGAGGACACTGTAACAGTGTTTACAAGGTGAGTAGCAATTTAATTGTGATAACTCTACATAGGCAAGAGTAAATATCTATGTAACTCGCAGGTACTTACATGCCAGGTTGGAGCCAGGCAGGAGGGAAAGGAAGGGAGATAGTTGAGGGATGTAAAAAAGGAGGGGAGGAAGGTGTAGTTGGGTTCGATGGGGAGGGAGAAGCTTTAATTGTTGTTTTAGCATAATTAGAGTGGGTGCAAGGTGGATAGAGTGTGGGAGATGGTTCCAGAGATCTGGGAATCTAAAGGAGAACGCAGCCTTGCCTGCATGTGAGTGCGGGTATGGGGGATTGAAAGTGCAGGAATCATGGGTTCTGAAACTGTAGCCTGACATAGGTGAGGGAGACAGGAGAATGGAGAGATATGGGGAGGGCAAAGAAGCAGTACTTGCCGATGAAGGCAGCACAGTTGGCGAGGTGATGATTTGCAAGGGAGGGGAGGACTAGGGCAAAGTATAAGGAACAGTGGTTGGTACAGAAAGGGAGGTATGAAGCAAAATGACAGAAAGCATTGAACAGGGGATTTAACTTAAAGAGGGATAACTGGGGGGCTGAGCTGTAGACCATGTTGGCTAGTCTATAGTAGGGAGGATTCATTTGGAGACAAGCACTTTGCGGATTGGGAGGAGAGACAGTTCTTAATTCTATGTAAGGCTCCTAGTTTGGGCTGAAGTTTGGAGTGGATGTAGTCAAAGTGCCAAGAGAAATCTAACTTGAGGTCCAGCCAGACACCCATGTATTTCAGTCGGAGCTTAGTTTTTCACGGGAGCTGCTTCCAAGGGTCCGAGGGCCAAACAGCTGGGATTCATAGCCCTCCCCCTGCAACAATCGGGTTTGGACTTTTTCAAATAAAATCAAGAAAAATTTAAGGAACTGTATTTATTGTTTAAACAGGAGACTTGCTCCTAAATCAGACCAGCAGCAAAAAATTGGACCAGCCGGAAGTGGGAACATTTTTTTCTAAAGGGCAATTTAAATAGGAAATGGTTGCAAACTTCCAATCTTCAGGGACAAAGGACTTTGTGTAGAATTATTGAGCTCAGTTGGAGCTTAGTTCGTCGTGGGGTCTGCATCCAGGGGTCTGAGGGCTAAACAGCTGGGATTCATAGCCCTATCCCTGCAACAATCGGGTCTGGACTTTTGCAATTAAAATCAAGAAAAATTTGAGGAACTGCATTTACTGTTTAAACAGTAGACTTGCTCCTAAATCGGACCAGCAGAAAAAAATTGGACCAGCCGCAAGTGGGAATATTTTTGGGAACATTTTTGGGGCCTGCCCCCCCCCCCCTTAAATACACGGGCTACACCGGAAGTATATGGTATGCATTAGTGGTGGAGCAAATTTGAACTGTGTCTTCTACTGTGCATGGCGATAAATAAGTCTGAGTAAAATTTACTGCCTTGTTACCTTGATACTATTTTGTATAGGAAGAGGTGTTTTTATAGAAAGGTGTTTCATACAGGAAGAAGTGTCTTGAGCACTATCACAGGTTTTACTATATCTGCTGTTTGCCTTGTTATCTATGAAGCTATTTTCTTACAGGAAGAAATACTGTTTTTTTATATAGGAATGTGTTCTATATAGAAAGAAGGGTTTTACCCTATTACAGGCATTGCTATATCCGCTAAATCTGATTAGGTTTTTGACACCTGAGTTTACTCCTCATTTTATCCACAGGTCACTGTTCTGTGCAAACAGTTCTTACCTAAGTTGTCCAACATGCCTGTCTTACCTACCTCTAGTCATTTGGATAATATCAACCCCATATTCAAACTTATGACTACCATCTTGACGGAGCTAAAAAGATTTAGATGGAGAATAGCCTCAGGTCTAAAGTGCCCCAGGTGGTGCTACCTCATCTCTCTGGCCATGCTGTTATTAATTGCTGCAGGTGGCATTGAACCAAATCCACCTTCTCCAGCCTTTGCCCACCTCCCAGGATGGGTATCAAAGGGCTCAAGATTGCACATAATCAGTATTAGGAGTCTGCTACCTAATTTGACTAAGCTAACTACGTAGGTTCATCGCTACCAGCCAAATGTCTTGGGGCTCACTGAGACCTGGCTTAAGCCTACTATACCTGACAATGTGTGTGCCCCGCCTGGATAGACATGTGTTTGTCAAGACAGGCAGAGGTCTAAACGTGGTGGAGGCACCCTATTCTATATCAAGGACCACCGGAATGTATCCTTGATGCCTTACTGCTCACCAAAGGCTGATATATTTATTTATTTATTCATTTCCATCTAGGATTATAATACCTTTGTGCACAAGGTGCTCTTCACAAAGGTTCCATGTCAGTAGGTGAGGGTAACAAACAGACAAAGGAATACTAAGCAGAGGTGACCTAAAATGACAAACGAACAGTTAAAATCCAGGAGAACTAACAGTGGTAGTCTAAATGACACAATGACAACTCAAATCAAGGAAAATAACGGGTAAACACAGTAATTATACCAGCAATTAAAGAGAAGTGAGGTAAAGCGTAGTTATGGGGGGGTAGGAGTACAGCCCAGGGCCTTGTCAAGCTAAGCAGTAGACAAAGGGGGGGGGGAGTGGAAAAGGTAGACCAAAGGGGGAGCTGAAATGGGGCACAGGAAAAAGTTGGGAAGAGACAAAGGGGTGAGGGTGGAGGTGGAGGAAGAGGAACCAGAGGAAGAGGAAGAGACGTTGAGGCAGGAGAAAAAACAGAGAGGAGGGGAGGAAGGTGTGAGTCTAGGGGAGGCATTTGACAAAGGGTAAGATTTTAACAATGAAGGCAGTGACATATGCATGATAAGGGGGAGTCACTGGAGGAGGCAGTCACAGGAACTGTTAGATACCAGGTATCGTTTTAGCAGGTGCTTGAATTGGCCAAGTTTAGGCAAAGAAGAGCCATCAAAATGCAGGGAATTGAACCAAAGGTGAGCTCTGTAGGAGAAGGTCTGATCTGGAATATTGTCACATTAAGCTTTAGTTAGGATAGGCAAAGAACCTCCATCTATTCTGTGTTTATATACCCCCATCTGGTGGTTTAAGGGCTTTCCAATATTTGACCAATACAGCAACTGATCAGGTCAATGGCAATGAATTCATTATGCTAGGGGACTTCAATATAGATTGGTTGGGCAATCAAAGGACCCCTGCTGAACATTACCTTAGTAAATTAAGTGCCAATCAGATCATTGAGGAACCTACTAGGCTAACAAAGGGTGGGGTCACTGCTACTTTACTAGATGAGACAATTACGGCTAGAAATGTCAGAATTCCATGCACTGGCATGCTACCTGATTCTGTCAGTGACCATTCCCCTACATACTGTATTTGGTCCGCTAAAATCCAGTCTCCTTCAAGGGTAATAAGGTTCTGAGACTATAACAAACTTGACAACGTGGCATTCAAGTCTGATCTTGTACAACTGGACTGATCGTTCCTATGGACCACTGACAATGTTCAGGATGCCGTTGCATTCTTTACTTCGACATTTCAGGGATTACAGGACAAGTATGTACCAGTCACAACCAGGAGAATCAGGGGCTTTACCAACAAACGGATTGATCAAACAGTGCTCATAATGATGAACTCTAGGGACAAACAATGGGGAATCTTCAAAGCCACAGGAAATAGTGACGGCTGGCAAAAGTATAGACTCTTTGCACTCAGTGCAAAAGATACATAAAACAATGTAAAAGTATCTATTGTAAAAATCTACTCTCTTCAACTGTGGGATCCCCTCAACATTACTGGAAACAAATCAAGCAGACCCTTGGTAAAAATAACTCCCCTGTACTCCTCAAACTGAATGTCAATGGAATAATTTGCAACAATCCCTCCACTATAACAAACACATTTAATGTTCAGTTCTGTGCTCTATGTATACTGAACCTAACTCTATCAAAAGCCCCCCACAATCACATGACAATCATGCTATACATCCTCCCTTCTACTTCAAAAGTAATTAAGATATCTGAAGTATGAAAATTGCTTAAAAGCATCTCTGTGTCTAAAATGGCCGGCTCTGATAGGCTTGAGCCAAAAATGCTCCGACATGCCACATGGGAAATTGCACCTACTGTTACTAGATGGTTCAATCTCTCGCTCATGAGTGGAAGAGTTCCCTCTGCATGGAAATTATCTCATATTGTACCAGTCTTTAAGAAATGAGATCCTAAAGCCCTCAGTAACTACAGGCCTATATCCATCTTGCCGGTGCTTAACAAGATATTGGAAAAATTGATAGCTGCCCAACTAACTGAACACTTGACCAAATACAGTCTACCATCACCCCACCAACATGGATTTAGAAGTGATCACGGAATAGCTACTACCTTGGAGGGGAACATGCAGGCACTGTGTTTATAGACCTAACCAAGTGGTTCAATCTTGTTAACCACAGCATGCTCACACACAAGCTAAAGGACAGAGGACTTGCACCTCCTCCCTTCACTGGTTTACCAACGATCTCCACCAGAGGCAACAGCAAGTGAAACTAGGAAGTACCTTCTCTGAGCCTATGTCCTCTGGAATCGGGGCCCCCCAAGGCTCCATATTGGGACCTCTCCTGTTCTCTACCCATATCAACAGGCTTCATGGGTGTCTGAAACACTGTGTGCCTATACTGTATGTGGATTTATCTTGTGCTGTCAGCTCCAAAAACGTAAGTGACATAAACGCAATGTTATCTCACGATCTGCAAGAGATTCAAACCTGGCTGAAACAAAACAGGCTGATCATAAATGTGGCTAAGATGCAATCCATACTGTTTGGCTCTCCTCCAAAAATAAGGAAATGTCAAGCACCCCCTCCATATTTCTTGCCTGAATGGGACTTTGCTGGAGACAGTTAAGTCCTTCAACCATCTTGGGGTCACCTTGGATCCCACACTTGATTATAACCTGCATATATCAATAACATGCAAAGCAGTCAACTCTAGATAGGGTCTGTCATACAGAATTAGGCACACCCTTACCCACCATGCCTGCCTGTTGATTGCACAGGGCATACTGCTCACCAAGCTCATGTACAATGTTACAGTGTATGCATCCTCAGCATGTAAGCTTGCATTGAGGTGGTGGGATGTCACAACAGAATATGTCGCTTTGTGCTTCCCGACAGCAGATTTGTCCATCACTGTAGTCTGTATGAGAAGTTGAATTGGCTACCCCCCAAAGCTTTGAGAGACCATGCACTAGGTAACACCATCTACAACATATTAAGTAAACAGCAATCGCAACAGCTCACAATGTGGCTGCGGCCACATCACAGTCTGTACTTACTAAGAACCTCAGATTATGGACTGCTTGAGGTTCCTAAGTTGAGAACTAACCTTGGGTCTGCAGCATTTCAGTACTTTTCTCCCAAATTTTGGAACAATATCCCAGCTGAGATTTGGGATTGTGCAACTGCAGGGAGTTTCAAAAAATCTCCTCGTAAGCACCTACTAGGCATATACAAATGTAAGTGTCCCCCCAAGAAGTGAATTGGTTATTGGGCCCCTGCCCATTTGTGTGTCTGCTTGCCACTATGGCATTAGTATTTAACTGTTTTTGCCCACGGAATATATCTGTTTTGCTATGTGTCGCTCTTCCTAGCTTATCTAGCACTTTCTCCGGTTGGAGATGATACACACCTTACACCATACTTGCTTACCTTGTCTTTAATTGTTTGCATTCTGTCTATTTTTTACCTTTATCTGAATTTATGTTTTACTTTGCTGCATACTTTAAACTGCTGCTGGTGTTGCATCACCTTTGTTGTAACTCTTCCGGGTCATACCTGAAAACAGGCAGCTTCTGCCTAGTGTACCTACCTGGTTAACAAAAACTAACCAACTGACTAACTAACTTAAATAAATGACTGCACTGTTTCTATCTTATCACCATCCAGGGAAGAGAACAATGGAGGAGATGGAAGCTTGGCCAGCCTTTGGGAGTAGCCAAAAACCATATCAACAGTTTTTTTGGTGTCACACTTTAGGTGGTTTGCCTTGAAGCAGTTGAGGGCATTCACAAAGCATGCTGCAGGGATGTTTGCATGGCAGTGAAAGAGGGACCAGAGGCAAAGATGATGTTGTCATTAGCATACATGTGTACTTGTGTTGGTGAGCATGAAGAGGGGATGTCATTATCAAAAATTGAGAAGAGGGTGGGGCCCAGAATAAAACCCTGAAGTCCTGTGTGAATGGGGAGGGTGGTGGATTTGGATGGACCTAATTGCACATACTGGTTCCTGTCAGAGAGATATGATCTAAACCAGTCTGTTTAGGAGGGGGAGAGGCTGATGGATGTTAGTTTATTTAAAATAAAAATATGGGAGACTGTATCGAATGCCTTAGCAAGGTCAATGAAAATCACCAGGGTGAAGTGACCCTTGTCCATAGCAGAGAGGATGTGGTTTATGAGGTGGAGCATGGAGGGGGAGGTGGAGTGGATGCACCTGAATCCAGATTGGAAGGGTCTTAGGGTGCTGAAGGTGTCGTGGAAGGAGTTTAACCTTTTGGTGATGAGTGCCTCCTGTATTTTTGCGAGAGCAGGGAGGAGCAAGTTAGATCTATAATTTCCTGGTAGAGAGGGAGTGCCACCTTTGTGAAGAGCGATTACCTTGGCCAGTTTCCGTGCCTTAGGGACTGTGTTTTGTGTGATGGACGAGTTGAGGAGGTGGGCTAGGGAGGGGATGACAGCTGGGGCTGAGATTTTGAGTAATTTAGGATCAAGGCCCTCTGGGCCCTGTTTGGAGGGGTTTAGGGTTTTGAAGGCACGGACTACTTTGGTTATGGTAATGGTGGGAAAGGAGAACCCTTCAGAGGAGTGGAAAGGAGTGGAGTGGAGTGTTGGAGATGAGGATGGGGGGGGTCCAGGTGGAAGAGCACAAGTAGTGAAGAAGAGGTTTATTGAGGAGGCCGCAAAGGAAAGATCTGAACCGTCCGAGCCAGGGAAAGCTGGAGTGGGAAGGGAAGAGGAACCTAGGCGGGGGTGGAGTGTCTTCCAGAATTCTGCAGGTGAGGTCCTAGTATCATTTAGTTTGTTTTTGAAAAAGTGAGTTTTTGCAGAGTGCACTGCCTTTGTGCAGGTGTTTCGGAGTGCTCTGTATTTTTGCAGGTCAGCTTGACTAGAGGTGGATTTGAAAATACGCCAATCCTGGTCCCTGGATTTGAAAAGGGAGATTAAGTTTTGGGAAACCCAAGGGAGATGCTTATGGCATAGCTACAGTCTTTTGAGAGGGGCATGCAGATTCCAGATTCTGAGGAGGGTAGTAGTGAAGGCTGGAAGAGCGGAGTTCATGTCTGGTGCTTTGAAAACTCCTGCCCAGTCAGCCAGATATAGGTCAGACAGGTGGGTCTGGATATTGAGATTTGAGAGGGCAGAAGCACAGATACTTTGGGGGGGAGTTAGGGGGGTGAGATTTCCTGTAGCAATATGTCATGCAGTGATTGCTGAAAGCATCAGGTAGGGTGCCAGCGGACGAGTATTTGAAGGGGTGGGACATTAGGATCCAGTCAATTAATGAGTGGTTGGTAGAGTGGGGGTTTAATCTACTTGGCTCTGTTAGTAGTTGTGTAAGGTTTAGGGCCTTGATTTCTTAGGTGAGGGATTTAGTGTGAGCAGAGAGCCAATTTACATTGTAATCACCCAGAAGTAGCAGTTTACTAGCCTGGGTGATAGAGATGAGGGGCGTTAGGATCCAAGGGAGGACTGGCACTCATGGACCTTATTTTATATGCTACAGCTGCACAGTTAAAACATATCCTGATGTGGATACAGCCCTCACCTAGACTGCACTTGGTGAAAATTGAATTGACCATAGCACCTTCAGCTTTAGACACCCTGTTGTTTTGTAACATGGAGGGTGCCCCACAACTTCAACACTATGCCTCCCTTGTGGCAGGTCTAATTAAAACTTGGCATCACCTCTTCCAACAAAAATCATATGAAAAAGAAGCCCCATGGCTCAGGGTCCCAACACTTGATTACTCCTTCTACTTTGCTTAATTGTATTATTAATTTAAAGAATGGCACCACAGGGTCCAATCCCACACGTTTCAGTTCTGTGAAAAAGGTGACCTAAAAACATTTGGACATCTGACCCAGAAATGCCAATTAGACCCTAGGGATCATTATCATTACTTACTGGTTAGAAATTTTCTGAGCAACACAATAGGCCTAGTGGTAGATACTAACAAGCTCCCAACACTTATAGCATTCGTCATGCGTATCTTACGAGTTACCTGACCCACACACTTTATATCACTATGCTACAAGGCTCTCCTGGGGGAATCAAACTCTGCAACAGAATCTACTAAAACAACCTGGGTTGTAGAACTGAGCATAGCATTAATGCCTGCTGATTAGTCCAACATCTGGCATCAACAGCATCAGGTGCCAGGCTCCTACCAATGGATGGAATATAGCTGGAAAACAGTAATTAGATTCATAATTACTGGTGATCCCCTTTATCACACTGTTAACAGGCATCTTTAAAATAGTGTAATAATAACTGGAAAACCAGTTATTACAGTATTTTGCTTAACTGTCCTGTCAGTTCCACTTGTCGCACTATGCCATTGACTCTTACTTCGTGTGTGGGTGGGCTAAACAGAACCATGAAGCTGGTGGCTCCATTTTTCTGTCACGGACAACCTGCAGTGATCCTTCACCTCTCACTATAATGCCAGGTAACTTTGTAATGTTTTTCAATAATTATCTGGTTGATCCTGCCTTTACAAATTGACAAAATCTATCCGTTTGATCCTGCCATTCATACCCTTTTACTGAGTCTTCAGCAGACGGAGGCTGCATTGGGAATAGACTGTGACTGACTTCTATTGCCGTTCACACTGTAATGTAAAAAAATAAATAAATAAATGAAGTAAGAGAAATGAAAAGAATACCTGTACTGGTAAGGAAGAAACAGGCAGTGTGTCTGTGTGTGTGTGTGTGTGTGCATGTGTCTGCCAGCAGATCCACTAACTTTGGCATTACTCAAGTGTTGAGAAAAAAAACTCTCTGCACCAGTAATTATTAAAAATAATGGCTATGAAACAGTTGTTATGGATTTTTTTGCACACCCACAGTGTGTGATGACCTCATAAACTTCTCGAGCTTTGCTCTCGAGGTTTATGGGTTATCACACACCTCAGGTGTATGCAAAAAATCCATAACACAGTTGCACAGCCATTATTCTCTACTTCGACACTCCACAGATAATAGTCGAATTTCTCACCACTACAGACTTCACCTGCTAGAGAGGCTGTGGACAAGACATGGAAACACATACACACATCTTAGGGTCCTGCTCCCTGTTAACACAGTTTTGGAAAAAGGTAAAATATACCATTAATTCAATTATTACTGGATAAGGTATGCTGACACTGTGGGCAGCTTTGCTATTAAAATACTCTCTATATATCAAACACAAACACAACTTCTACATCTTGGGAATTTTATTGGCAGCAGCAAGAAAAACAATCGCCAGATTGTGGCTGAAACCAACCCCAGCCATGCATACCCACTGGGAGGCTACAGTCTATGACAAATATAGGATGGAAACATTGACAGCCCAACCTCAAAACAAGCTGTCACTGCACCAAAATAGATGGAACACATGGTTAATGCACATCATGGATGCCAGACCAGATGTGATTCCATCATTCTCACCAGCCCCTCAAACCGTTGATCTCAGCGTTAGTAGGGAAACACTAGACTGGATAGGTCACATCTGACAGACTGGGATGCAGATACTGCATACTGTAAGCACCTAGGGACAATGTTGTCTTAGTCAGGGAACAGGGAGGGTCATTTGGATATTAGTAGCACTCAGGATATGCACTGTGTATTATGACCACTCAAGTCTGTATCTCCTCTAACCATCATATGGCTAGTAGTGATGTATTGTGATGTACTGCAACAAAATTAAATAAAAATTAATAGTATTTCCTGAAAAGGAAGAGGGAACAAATAGTGGCACTATTTGTTTTTTGGATCCAGATAACAAATAGGGCCAGATATTCAAAACTTTGCGCAGGGCAAAAACTGTTTGCACAGGTTTAGCGCGGGATTAGCGTGGGTCTGCTATATTCAAAAAGCCCAATAGCATGGGAAAACTGCATTAGCGCCGGGCAAAACTATAATGCATGCAAGGGGCAAACTGACATGAATACAGGTGCAATGCTATATTCAGCGACTAGCACCGCGCTAAGTGGTTTTGCGCGACTTAGTGTGACACTTAGCGTGGTGCAAATTACTGCCCAGGAAAAGCTTGTCTTAACCCTGGGCAATCAGCTTTGCGTGACACTTTGGCTTTGTGCAGTGTTTGCATGGGTTTAGCGCGAGTTTTGTGCGACCCTAACAAATAAATATGACACATAGATAAAGCCAAACATAGAGGAAGCATGCTGCTAACCGATGGCATCACAATGATGCCATCATCTGCCACCAGTCCCAGCCATGCCAGGCTGTAAGTGGTGACCCTGCCACCAGTGGACAGCATGGCAGTGTGGCTATACAGCACACACCTGCGGACCACACTTCCGTGGACATGAACAGATGCCAGCACACACATGCAGCACTGTGGGCATGGAGGATGTTGAGGGGAGCGTGTATGGGTGGCGAGGCTGTGCCACAGACCAGGTGTGGTCACATGGCTGGGACACATCATGCAGTGCACATGGGCCAGTATTGGGAATACCCCAACACTAGTGTGCCTTTCGGATAATATATGCCCCCCCCGCCACATACTGCACAGCTGTACAACTGCCACAGTACACAAAGCCAGAAATGTATATGTCACTGTGAGCATCCCATGCAACAGGTACAGCATCTGTGGGTCACACAACAGTGTAACAGTAATGTCCACTGTCAGTAAACACCTGCAGGTTTGGCCTGTCACTGTGTACAGTGCAGTCATCATCACTGCTCTACACACCATAGGTGGTGCTGTGTCCCTCACTCTACTGGCCCCTTGCTACTGTAGTGTCTGCTGTGCACTGTAGCATGCCCTACAGTGTGACAGTTGCATGCAGCACCACCACCACCTGTGCCTATGCTGTCTTGTCCCCTGGGGTACAATATGCTATGCATGTGGTACTGTTTACATGTAGCCTGCAGCTATCATCGTGCACTGCCAGACTGGCCTACAGGTAGAGCTGCGGTTGGACCTGGTCAGCCCCTGTACTTCCAGACTGACCTACAGGTGGCTCTGTGGGACCCTGCAGTAACGCTGGGCAAACTGCATGCAAATCAGGGTATAATGAGATACAAATCCGGTTGTTTGCCCAGAGACTACCTAAGTAAGCTCATTTGCATGGCACTTTTGAATATGGCACATTTTAGCTCTGGGCAAATGTGTTTGCACTGGGCTAACTGCTTATTAGCGCGGAGCTAACGGTACGGGGAATAATATACAGTTTTGATCACTGTTCTTTCACATCTGCTGTTTCCTGCAGCTGTACTGAGTCCATGCATTTGCTGGCACACACATTGGCCATATAGTTCATCTGTACCTGCCCTCACATTGCTGTGCACTGTGTTGTTGTTGTGGGTTGCACTTCCTGGTTGCTTTATTCAGTGCTGTCTTATTCCCGGGCTATTTTTGCCCTGCAATCCCAGACCAGTTTGCCTGGCTTCCTTAGACTGCAATATTCAGCAGGATTAGCACTGGGCTATTTCCATTTCAATATAGCTTTCTCTGTGCTCCGGGCTAAGTTTGCCCGCCAGGCAGTGCTAATTTAGCCCCTGGGCAAAGTTTGGAATATCTGGCCCATAATGTATTATCCGTGGCATTCACAAAATTCTATTCATTACTCGCACACCCCTAATTTTAATATCCCTCAGGATCAAGGAAAGTGTCAAAATCTATAACAGATACCCTCTGTCTTAACCTCCCTCCCCTACAAATTTTCATCCAATGTATAGCCCAGAATAGACCCTTCCAATATTCAACTGGTCATGAAGCCTGGATCACCACCTAGACATAATGAGGGGAAGGAGGCAGCTACTACAGGGCATTCCAGCCATGAGGTCGGCACCAATTTATAATGTCCAGTACCACATAAGTTAAGTCCAGCATTGCAGAATGCTAGTTAATATTTCAGGTTAGTAAAATACACCAGAGAACAGCAATGTCTAGTAAACTAAACGCCATGATTCCCAGCCATGATTCCCCTGCCCTCACCTGTAATAAAGTTCAATATAATGTCCCAAAGTCTTGTGTTTTTTTGGTTTTTTCTGCCTTTTTTCTACTCCTCTGGTAGGCCCACATTCCCTGCACACACCTGCCCATCAACCCAGCATCCACCGGGATGCACCCCTCAGTTGTCTGCTCCAGGGTTTTACCCTCTGGTGGGGTAGGTGAGGTTCCCTCAACCCCCATCATGGATCAGGATCTGGCTCTATTGGTGGGACCTGGCTGGTAAGGTGTGGGGACCGTGGGTGTCCAGTATCATCCTGCTAGCTGGCATTTCCACTTTTTTCCCCTGAGAGGGTACAGCATGCAGTCATGTCAAGGCACATGCCACATGCTCCCGTGCGATGTATGTTGATGTCTGCCATGCCCCCTTTCACTCTGGTGATCACAAACTGCCTTTTCCTCAGCTTCTGCTAGGGGCCAGGCATTCTCATGGCTCCCCAATACCTCCCCTCAGAGGAGGAAAGCAATCCTTTCAGAAGCTCGATCCTCCTTCCCCCAGCCAAGCCTCTGATACCTGAGTTAACTCCCAAACCTGGGTCATCAGTGTCGCAAGTAGTAGTGATACCACTGCACCAGCTGCCTGGCATGTCCCAATGACTTCAATTTTCTTCTCCCTCTGAAATGGTGTTCTGCAGGCCAAAGTCCTTTTAAATCCTCATCAGGAGGTTCCTGGCCTCATTAGAGGTCACTGAACATGTAGCTCTTATTGCAGTATGTCACTTCTGATTTCGCAGGAAATTGCAAACTGTGCAAAATTCTCAGCTCCCTCAACAAGCCCCTGATTGAATTGAATTCTTTATGGTGGACGCGAGTGGCAAAACTTAAATCCAGAAAGAGTGATATTTTTGTGTGATTCATCCATTATCGCTGGCCCATATTTCTGTGCAGTTTTTGGTATTCTGTCCCTGTCCTGGAACCCATAGAACACAGTTAGGACAGTTTTTGGCCCCTCTGATTTCTCCATGACCCTGCATGGAGTTATCCTGTACGCTTTCAACATGTTGGTTCAGAAAAAAAAGGGAAAAGTAGGTCTCCAGCTAGTCCTGCATAAATGCCATTGGTTCAGCTCCTTCCAAATATTCCAGCATACCCACTACACAGACTGACTGCCTGTACTTGGTTTTCAACATTTTCAGTTCTGTTGCGTAGCACCTTATTCTCTTTGATGAACCCTGATCATTTCCCTGCCTTGTCTACCACCTTGTTAGCCTCAGTGAAAACAGCAGAGACTTATGTCTCACAAACCTGTAACTTTCCATGAATGTCTATGACCTTTACGTCCATGTCAATAACGCAGAGGTCCATGGCTTTAACCGCCTGTAAGATGTCATGGAACATCGACTTGGTGGAAAGAGGGTCTGACATCAATGAAGGTTTCACGCTGCTACTGAACACCATGTCCTGTTGTCCCCATCTACCACCTCCATCCACTGACTGTTTCTTTGGATTTTCCACTCCAAACTTAAAAAGACCCCTTTTGCTACTGTAATCTGTTATTTCAATCTAAAAATTCATAAAATAATCTCTTTAATCACTGAAAGAAAAGGTAGTTTCCTCAGGAGGTCAAGTGATGCATGTCTTGCTGTGTTGGTAGTTGACTCTGCCTCTTCATCCATCTTCACTACACCCTTAAACTCCTTCCCCACCAAAAGAATGTAGCTTCCTATCAGACTGAACTGTCTCAGTGGATTTTAAGACTTTAGCTTTTTGATTGTTATGAACTTCTTCCGCTTTACAAACAGTACCTTCTTGACCTTTGTAAATGTAACCATTCTATGGGATAGAACATAGCATTGTTCACTCACTTATCACTATCTGTGCCTCTGTATTGCCATGTAGTATCTGGGCAGCCCCTGTAAATAGACATGTCCCAATGGGCTACACCCGGTTACCAAAGTCCAAATAAATAAATAGATCTGCAAGTCTTTACTGTAAAAACATTTTTGCAGATTGATCTGTAATCCTAAATAATTATGTATGATAGTAAGGAAGAATGAAAGACCCTTAATAAGGACTTTGGATTCCTGTTGATTTAAAGACTGAATATCACTGGCTGCCTAATTCTCCCTTTGTATGTGTCCTTGTCTGCCTACAGCACCTCCTCCATACCCTTTGCTGTAGACTCCCCCTCTGTCTTCTTGTTGACCCCTGCCCACACCTACAGGTCTCTCTCTGAGGTGGTACAGTATATTTTCATCATTTTGTTATGCTCCCTTTTGTCTGCTGTACCCCATCTGTGTCCAGCTTGTCCACTGCTGTCACCTACTATCCCCAGGATGTACCTGGCTCCGGGGGGGCCAGGGGAAAGAGGTCCACCCTACGACTGTCCATATCCAGATTTGGAATCAGGGCTCAGTTGGTGGTATTGGACCTGTGGTGGGCTGCAGTGTCATCCTGATGGTGAGGTTATTTTTCTCATTTTCTTCCCTGACCTCACCCACTTCCCTGACATCAGGCTGTGCCCCTTCAGACTGGCTACACCTCTCCAGCTCTGGGCAACCCAACTGGCTTCATGAGTTCACTCCCAAACCCACGTTGCCACTGTAGGAGTGTGCAGTGCTATGCACTGGACCATCAGATGACCCCTCTTTGAGGTCACACTAGTCCCCCTCTCTACCCGGTGACTGGCTTCTTCCAAGGGGTCTGTCATATCAGTTGTGCATCTAAAAAGGAGAAGCATTATCTGGTTGATGTCTCCTGTATCTATAACTGCTTGTGACATAACTGTCTGAGCTGTCATAATCCCTTTAGTAAGTCTTGTCCCTGGTCCAGTGTCCCTGATACAGATTGTATGTGTATATTCCCTTCCTTTTCCTTGATAGTCTATTATGTCCCGTGGGGAATTTTTTATATGGTAATACTGCTTCTGAGGCTACTTTTACAGTTGTAAGAGTAGTTTCATGTGCATTATTAGAGTATGAGAGCCATGAACCGAAGGTGAGTGGTTCTGATACCAAAGAATGCAAGTGAGAACACTCTTACAAGTGTAAGAGTGGTCTTGGTGGAGGAATTAATATACTGAAAAGAAAAACAGAAAAGAACAGGGTCACTGCTTTGCGACATCTGGTGCCACTGGTAAAATTGGAAGAAAATCAAAACACTGTGCGCACTGAAAACACACATCCAAAGCTGTTGCAGTTTATAAAATGTTTATTGTACCATCACGGGTGAAAAAGACACTACCATTTTGTGCCTAAGTGTTTAGTTATAGTGTAACTGGGTGCCACTTAGATGTTCTCTTTTACAGCAAGGCTAGGATATTCAAACTGTGCCAGGCTATGGCGCAAGCCTGGGTGCAGTTCAACTTTGTTGCGCAGGGGTGTGGCCTGGGCGATATTCAATGGAGCTGTGCTATGGCGCAGCAGCTTTGAATATCGCACCCTGGCCACCCCTCTGTGCATGGCGCAGGGCACTGCGCCAGCAAGTGGCTAGAGGGAGTATGGAGATGCACTGCCAAGTGCCATTGCGCCATGCACAGCACCCACAATATTCAAAAGGGGACATGCAAATGGAGCCATAATATATGCAAGGCACACAGGGGACCATTTGCATCTCATTACAGCCTCATTTGCATGCCACCCTTTTGAATATCTGGGGCTAAGTGTTTAAAGGTGCAGCACCACAACAGGTTAAAGAGGTGCGAGAAGACTGTGCAGGGCAGTGCAGTCACAGACAACCTACAGTAAATTTGATAAACAGAAGCACAAATTTAGAGGACAGCAACAACATCTTTGGTTTGCTGTCACCTACGATAAAAAAACAATATTTCCCTCTTAGATATCAAGATTATCAGGAACCAGGAACAAAGTGTGGATACAGATTCATTCTGTAAATCTATGGATAGAAGTACTCTTCTCCTGGCAAGTTCCTGCCACCCCGTCACACTTTCAAAACATCTGTACCACTCAATTCTTGTGGATACTCATGGACTGTAGTTCTGCAGATAGATACCAGAGGAATGCAGATATTTTGGAAGGGACATTTGTCAGCCGGTGGGTATAACATGAGAGACATAAGCAGGCCCAGAGAGAGAGCACAACAAACTGATAGGGGTTCTCTCTTATATCCGCAAGTGCGTAGGGGGTCATGTGAACAAGTGGTGAACTTTGTTACCACATTTAATGCCCACTACGTTGAAGTTGAGAGGATTATCAAAAAGAATTAGAACATCCTCCAAATGGAGGACAAGTTGTTTCTTTGGTATCACGTCCACCGAGGATGGTTTATTGAAGGGCCACCAACTCTGGTGACATATTTATGGACAGTCTTCAATTCTTCAGGCCTAACACCACATGGATACTACCTTTACCTATGGGGAACCAAAAGTGTGGCTGTTGTAAGTATTATAAAGTAATTAAGGAAAGCAACACTTTCCTGAACCCTGCTACAGGCAAGCTGACAGAAATTTAAAAGTTCAACTGTGATATGACTCATATGGTATCCCTTGCAAACTGTGGCTGTGGGGTATTCCAAGTCGGGCACATAAAGCAAAAACTGAAGGACAGGGTGTGGGACCACATGAGGGTGGCCAATAGTGGCAATAGGAGCTAAGTACTAGCTTGCCATATTTTGGAAGCATCAGACCCCAGAGCCCATAAACTGTTCTTTATGGGAATTGAAAGGGTTGTTCTAGGCAAAAGAGGTGGGGATCTGGACTCTCTGCTGGTAAGGAGGGAAAACATCTGGATTGTCATGCTCCAAGCCACACTCCTTATTTATGTAGCTCTGTCTTGTTTAACGTCCCCCTAAATTGTAGATGACCACTTTCCTACAGCGAATTTTTCAAAAATATTATTAGTCTCGTTTTCTGTGTAGACAAAAGTGAGATTCTGCCCTCTGCTCCCTGTAGCATCTCTTCAGATGGATTAGTATTATTTCTACATATTCTGATTTTAACTACCAGTGACCACACCACCAAGGCATCTAACAGCTCTCTATTTGATGGCCCTGCATGAATTATGTACGAAACTCTATTTGGACCAAAGCAGCCTCTCAGGTGTCTTCATAGACTGATACGATGCCACTGGAACTTTGGATCAAAAGAAAATCAGATTACAGTGCCATGCACAACATAAAACATGATATCTGTTGTTGTAGAAAGGGTTTATTCCTGGTCTACGCACTGAATGATGAAATATAGAAAGGAACTTAAGGCACAGAAAGTCAGAAAACATTGGGAGGAGAGAGCGCTATCGTAAGTTAAAATGTTTAAAAAGTACATGAAGACATTCTGAGAATGCTGTCTCTGTCAATATTAGTTTAAAAAGAAGTACTGGAGAGTTTCCTAACAAGATTCTGTAATAGTATTTTTAGCAAATCAAACGATCACAACGGGATCAATACATACAGAATCATGCATAGGCATCTATGTGTTATGAGTTTTTTAACACACCCAAAGTGTGTGATGACCCGTGAACTTTGAAAGTGAAGCACGAGAGATTTATGAGGTCATCACACACCTCAGGTGTGTAAAAAGAAACCTCATAATGGCACAGATTTCTTCAGTGTTATTTTTTGTAATAGCTGGTGCAGGAAATGTAAACAATAAAATAAAATAGACCTATGCTGGAATGTGATACATAAGTAAGGAGTTTATTGAATAAGTATAAATCTGTCCTTGAAACTGATTCACTACAGGTTTTGTATTCTTTTTTTTCTCCCCACATATGTTAAGTACATTTTCTGTAAATTTACTTTTCCAACACCGGGTCAGCATGGACCAATGATTTGGTGAAGTTGTATTTATTTATTTAATTGGATATTACACCTTTGAACTCCAAGCTCATTTACAAAGGTTCCTCATCAACAGTGGTACCAACAAATAAAGCTAGTACAGGCAGGTCCAAAGGAGCCTTGTCAAAACATATTCAAAGAAATTCCTAGGCATCTGAGAGAAAGGTCTTAATAAATCATATACTGCAATTAGATGTTATCAGAATCTAAGCCCATAAGCATGGGGCAGGCATTCAACTGAGCCATGCTGGTATGTAGGAAAGGTATAGCTAGGACTTCCCTTGCCATACTCCTGATTGTGTGTAGGCGGTTGGCAGGGCACAGAAGGGATTGTATGGGGGGGGATTGAGCACCATGAGTGCCCTCATTCCTAGTAGGCAAGCCTAGTACTTCATTCTGTCCTGCTGTGGGAGCCAGTCTGATTGGGTGTATAGGAAACATGTATGTGTGAGCCTATCAGCACCCAGGATGAACCAGCAGGCCTTGTTTAGTACCAGCCTGACCCTATTTAGGACCTTGTCTGTGGCTGCACCATACACAGCTAGGCCATAGTCTAACACTGAGAGTATAGTGCTAGACACTACAGTGCATTTTGCCTCAGGCGTGAGGTAATGCCTACAGTATGTCTGTAGAGAGCACCTTTACAATATTGTCCACATAAGGGGCAAATGTAAGTGACTCATTCAGGGTTCACCCTAAGTACTTAAAAATAGCCCCGAAATGTAGGAAATATGTTCTGAGTGTGATATATATTAAAATAAACAAAATAACATTTGAAATATATTTGGTGAGCGGACTTGTACTTCCAATCTTTACACTTAAAACTGGCAACCTGTTCAAGTGCATCACTGTACCTGTTGCGGATAGTGAGAGGAAGGGTTTTCTTCTTTATTTGAGGACCAGCGAAGAGCATGGTTTTAATTTTTTTAAAGTTCAGTAACAGATTATTCCGATAGAACCATTTTTCAACAGCCTCAAAACAGCATTGGAGTTCTTGAGTAAGGGACATTTGAACAGGGCTACTGGCATAGATTCTCAAAGCTATTATCTGCATGCATCGCTGTTTTTTGTGTTTTTGTTAAGTTCTGCCATTGTCTACAGCTGATCTGCAGTACTGCTGATTTTAGTGACCTGACTCTGTGCTCATGTATTAATTTGGATTGTTGTCCTGCCAGTGCAGCTCTAGCAACTGTGAATTGTTACTGACACAGCTTTCTGCATCTTTTTTGCTTCAAGATACCTCCCTAGTAAGTAACAATTGGGAGTTATAGACTGATTGAACAGGTTCTCCTATGGGGGGTTTTGCCTACCTGCAATCATTGTGAACTTTCTTTTGGCTTTTCTCACCTCAATCCAGTTTGCCACTGTATTTGTAATTGCATTTAAACCATTTAAATTACGGACTAGTGGCACTGCATTTTGTGATTGTCACCATCTGCTATTCACTACTTAGAGGAGATGGCTCCATAGCACTCACCATAGCATTCATTGCTGCTGATTGCTGACTGTTGATTAAATCCAGGTGCTGTGGCAATGCAATATGTCTATGCAGCTCTGAGTACAAGTTTGCTCAAGTTCTCTGTGAATATCACAATGGCAACGGCAATTGTTACAAGAGTAGAGCCATGTGGAGAACTCATGGAGGATTTCTCTTGAAAATTAACAACAGCATGAATGCAAGCAGGGATCCAGAATAGCATTTGAGCTCAGAAGAGGATGCAGACCAAATGCTAGTGGAAGAGGTGTCTTGTTTGGAGTCACTGCAGGCCAGAGTGAAGAGATGAGAGCTGACACGCCCCCCCCCAACAGTAAGTGAACCACCAGAAAATACTGTTCAACTAAAAGCTACTTTTTCAAAACTTGAGAAGCTTTTGAAAACTGAACTGTCATTGTATTATAATATCAACAGTTTTGATGGGGAATATTTGACAAATAAAAGAGTACTGAGGGGTCTCAGGCTGGATACAGAGCCCACAGTAGGAATAGAGAACTTTAAACATAAAAATGAGTGGGAGACTTTTCTAAGTACATGTTCAGATGAATTAATCAACATATTGGTAAACAAGGAAGAACTGAACTATGAAGAAGTAAAACAAGCAATTGAAGTTACACAAAAAAGAGCTGGAATTATTTAAGTCACACCCACTGTTTAAACTAAAGGAAAAATAGCTAAATAAAAGTGTGGACCTGCATGAGAGAGAGGTGGTTAAGAGAAAGCAATCTAAACATGAATGGGACCTAAAGGATTATACTTTAGGACAAAGTTATGCATGGGACATGACAAACACAACCAGATAATAATGACAGGAATAAAAACTGCAGTCAGTCTAGGAATTGAGGAAGAAGCAACAACAAAAGTAACTCCAGAAATTGAAGACAGAATAAAAATAAAAATAAGGGAAAAGATGCTTCAACGTCAGAATCCCAGGAGGGTACAGGAACTGGAACAGTGGGTGCGAATGCACAACCTGAAACATCAGCACTAAACAAAAAAAGCGTTTTTTTAGACAGAAGAACCCAAGAGCTAAACAAAAAACAAGGAGAGGAAAATGAGGGAGCAAGACCAAAAAAAGATGACAAAACCAAGAGAGTAACAAGCAGCAACAACAAAACAAATCAAAAGAAGATATAAATCTGAGTACTTATGAACTGAATCCTACAGAAATTAAGTGCTCAGCAAGGGGTTTTCATTCATTCCATCTCCTAAGGTTAACCACTTTAGATTACAAGTGGAACTGTTTAAAGTATTCAGAAAAAGAAATCTGACTTTTTTGCAACTAAAAAAATTGGTGGATCAACTGTCCCAGAGACTGCAGTAGACAGTCAAGACAAAGAAACTCTGAACCTTTTGACAGAGCCATTAGAATCATCCGACTCTAGTACACATTTGGGAGCTGTGGAGTCTGATTTGAGTCTCACCACTGAGCATTCTGAATTTCTGAACTACATAGCATTTGATGATGAAGGAAATGCATTTGTGACAAATACACAAGAAGGGGATAAAGAAAATGTATTTTGTGACCCTATTATTTTGTCAGATACTGATAGAAAATTTAAATTCTGACCAAAATTCACCTTTTGCTCCAAAAGTTAAAACCCTGTGATTCATACCTATCAGAAAGTGGTTTTGAAGGAGGTTGACGTTCTGTTCCAAAAGAAGTGGCATAATGTTTGTAATTTAACATCTGATAAGTCTGAGGCATTAGAACACCTTAAAAATTCAAAAGATATACTTTTTAAACAGTCTGATAAAGGCAGTAACATAGTTGTCTTAAATAGGACAGACTATGAAAGGGAATCTGTTAGATTACTATCAGATAGGGAAACATATGTAGTCCTTAAAGGGGACCCAACAGCACAATTTCAAAAACAGTTGTGGGCATTTATTGATGAGGTGACCGGGAGGGATTGTATAATTTCAAAGGAGAAAGACTTCCTGAAAGTTAAATTACCAGTAATTTCTACATTCTATTATTTACCTAAGATACATAATAATGCACAAAACCCTCCTGGTCACACCATATCTGGAATTGGCTCTCTATGTGAAAATTTGTCCAAGTTTTGTGATTTTTTTTCTCCAATCATTAGTGACCCAACTTCCATCATATACAAGAGACTCATTGCACATCCTTGAAAAGCTTGATGGGATGCAATGGAAGGAAAACTATGTGTGGGTCACAATTGAAATTAGGCATGGTAGGAGATGAGTAAAGGAAAAGTGCACCATGGCAGTTTAGGTATGGACCAAGAAGAGAAAGGAAGGGAGGGGAGTAGATGCATGATAATCAGTCGGGAGGGCAGGTGCAGGGGGTGGAGGACAGAAGGTAAGATCTAAAGAGAGAGTGGAAGAGTCCTGAAGAGTCAGTGGTTCTGAATGGGGTGGGCAGGTTGTTTCAGAGGGAAGGGATTGCAGACAAGAATGCCCATTTACTCATACAGGTGGAGACTAGGGGGCACTCAAGCAAGGAGCCAGCAGCAAGGATAACTCTCAAACAAACACTTTTGGCTGGAGGAGGTGGGAGAGTGGAGAGGTAGCTCAGTTTTGGATGGCCTTATGGACTGTGCTGGCCAGGAGATAGGTCCATCGGGCTGATGGTGGAGCCAGCCCAGAGCCTGATAGACTGAGCAGTGGTGTGTTGAGTGAGGGGCCAAAAGGGCAAACTGACAGATAATGTTGTAGGTGGTGTTTAGATGAGTCAGGTTAGAGGAGGAGGTAAGGGTGAAGATAGGGGCACAGTAGTCAAGTAATGGTAGGAGATTGGATTGGGCAATAGCAAGCCAGGCTTTGGGAGTTGGATACCTAATAAGGTGGTAACTGGCCCCCAATTTTTGATTGATGTGGTGTATAAGGATATCTATGTGATTGGTGAAAGTAAAGGCAGGGTCAAGTGAGACATCCAGATATTTAAAGGAGTGCACTGTATCAAGGAATGATCTGTCAGAGAAAAAGATGGAGAGAGTGCTATGGGTTAGGGTGAGTTTTGCTAACCTGGGGTTTGAGCCAAACAGCATTGCTTTATTTTTTTTTGTATTGACAAGTAGTTGGTTAGCAGTGAACCATGTATGGGCTTGGGGGTAGTTGGTGGTAAGGGATGAGGAAAGGTTGGACGGGGATTTATCACTCAAGTAGAGGATAAGGTCGTCTGCTTATAGTAGGGAGTGACAGGTGAGGCTGTCATAGGGGAGAGAGAATTTGTGAACAGGGAGAAGAGAATGGGCCTCAGGATGGATCCCTGAGGGACACCAGTGGAGACAGGTAGGACAGATGAGGTAGCTTCACCCACACTGACCAACTGGTTGTGCTCTGAGAGGTAGTTGAGAAACCAGTGTGCAGTGTCAGGGGAAAGACTGAGGCAGTAGAGTTTGTTAAGGAGAATGTTGTTATTCACCAAGTCAAATGCTTTGGAGAGGTCCACAAAGAAAGCACCTGTTAATATCCCTTCATCCATTTTATGGAGGACATGATTGGAGAAGCAGGTCAGTGCAGTGGTGGTGCTGTGCCCTTTTCTGAATCCTTGTTGTTGGGGACACAGAAGGTTATATTTTGTAGCATATTCAGTTATCTGATGGTGGACTGTTTTTTCAAGTAATTTGCTGAGTGGGGAGAAAATGGATATGGGATGATAATTATCAATATTTGTGGGGTCACCAGATTTGAAAACAGGGACAACCCTTGCCTGTTTCCATATCAGGAGGACTGTAGCTGTGGTGGGTGAGAGGTTGAAGATTTTTGTGACTGGTTTTGCAATTTCTAGTGCCACTGTTTTGAGGATGCATGGAGAGAGGCCATCCCTAACAGTACTACTGTTATTGGGGAGACTCCAAAATAGCTTAAGAGTGTAGCTGGAGGAAATGGCCCAGAAGAGGAATGGGGGGCAGCGGGGGCGAGTGGCCCCTTGGACTGGGGTAGAGGGGCTGTGGTTATGGGAGGGTAGTTTGCTAAGGTATTCTTCCAGGTTTTTTAAACTTGTGGTTTAGTGCATCAGCAACACTGACTGGGTTTGTCAAGGGGCCAGTAGAGGTGGAGAGTTGAAGAGGGATCTTTTTCCCCTGGGGTAGTTAGTGAGCAGATAGTTGACCAGAAATAGCTAGGGTTGCCAAGGCTATGAGACTCAAGATTACAAAGGTAAGTAGCCTTGCTAGTGTTTATAAGTCTTTTACATTGGTTATGTAGGTATCTATACTCATTCCAGATCTGGGGGAGGGAGAGGCTTTAAAGGCTGTCCACTTGGCATCACATTCCTTCATGAGCCTTAGGAGGTCTTTTGAGAGCCAGCGACTATCTCCTCCATGGACTCATCTAGTAGTTATTGGGAAATGCTTTTCCTGGGTGTTGGAGAGGGGCAGAGAGGAAGAAATTTAGTGCATTTGTGACATCTTTTATGAGGTAGAATGGATTCCACTTTATGGTCAAAATGTCATTGAGGAGTTGAGAGGGGTTGAATTTAGAGTAATACTGGAAGGTGAGGTACTTGGGAGGTGGGCAGGGGGGAGGAGGTGGTTGACCAGGTACAGAAGGTAGGTGAATGACCACTGATGGAATCGGATACTACCCCAGCATGGGTTATCCTGTCCTCTCTGTTTGTCATGATCTAGTCAATAATGGACTGGTTTTGGGAAAGGCTATTGAACCTTGTGGGGGTGGTAATGAGTTGGGTGAGGTTGTAGCACTTAAGGAGGTTATAAGAGTTAGAGTTATTGTTTACTTGCCAATTTATGTTAATGTCATCTTGGATAATGGTGTCCGGGGAGAGGGATCCAAAGCTAATGAGCAGGTGGGTGACTCTAATGGGGCAGCACTTGGGGGATTATAGTAACACCTGATACAGAATAGAGTTTCCTTGTCATCTTAAAGAGTAGTTCCAGGAAAAGCCATTCAGAGTGGGATTTGGTGGCAGATTGGCAGGTGAGGGAACCAGTAAAAGAGTCCTTGTAATACAAGAGGACCCCACCACCTTTGTGAGCTCCTGGATGGTCAACTCTAACCATAGAATAGCCAGGTAGGTAACAGTGGGAGTCAGGGATGGATAGTTTTAGCCAGGTTTCTGTAATACCATTGATGTCTGGTTTATAGAAGGAGACCCAAGTCTCCAGCTCTAGGAGTTTGGATATGAGGCTGCAAATATTTAAGTGGGCGATCCTTAGACCATACTTTTTACCCCATATTGGGTTTGTGTGGGAGACTGGAGGGGTATTTTGGCCAGGGTTGCTTTTGACATCTCCACCCAGAAGGAGGAGGCGGGCAAGGAAAAGCGGCACAAAGTGACAGGGGATAATGGGAGAGTACCAACAGATACTAGTAGTGGATATAAAATGGGACAGGAGACAGAGGTCCCTTTCAGTAATAAGGGCTAGGGGAAGGACAGGGTTTGCGAGCGATAAGTTCTTGTGGGATAGGAACTGGATTAAATGCATGGTGGAAGTTCGACAGGGTGCCTTGTTCCCTTGCAAGACTAGTTGCACAGGATTCAGTAGTAGCATATAAAGCAATTAATTTGGCAAAATATGTGCAAGGTGGAATGTACTCTTTTTAACATAATTGTTTATTTTCAACAAGGAAACACTTTGTTTTCAGGACTAATATATATCAGCTTGACAAAAGCTTTTGATATTGTCAACCACTCTCTTCTACTATCCGAACTCCATACCCTTGGTCTCTCATTAGACACAGTATCTTGGTTTGGAAGCTATCTTTCCAACTGCTCCTAATGTGTGAGGATCAATGGCTCACTGTCCGACACCTGAAGCATCTCCATTGGTGTGTTTTAGGGTTCAATACTGGGTCCACTATTATTCAGTCTATTTGTTAACAACCTCCCCATGACCTGCCCATCAAACATCCTCTTTTTGCAGATGATGCAGTCATCTAGTCCAGTAGCAAAACCACAAAAAACAGTGATGCATGCAGATAATAGAGTCAAGAATTTATTGAAAAGTGAACAAACTAACGGCACCCCGGCGCTTCGAGTGTATCAACCCTCTTCAGTCGGGGGGTGGAGTCATACATTTCAAACAGCAATAAATGCACCAGTTAATTGCAACATGTGACTATTAGTCCAATCAAATCATTCTATAGGCTATTTACATTTGAAAAACATCATGTGCAAAAAATGCAGTATCAAGAATGTGCTCAGTGTGTGCAAATACATAAAGTGCTTTAAAAATTAAATGTCTGTAACGTCCAAATAACATCACTAAAAGCAGAAACACTAGAGAAATGGTTATATTTTTAAACACCAATATTTGATGTATTTTTTCAAGTACATTAGTTGTGCCCTGAAACATGACATATTAATGTTGTAAAATGAATTACTTTTACTTTTCCATACATTAAATGCTTATTTATTAATAATGCTATGTATTTAACAAAATATTAGGGTCAGCTTCCTAGCGACTCCACCTAAATAATTTGTTTTAACAACATGTAGTGTCAGTCATGATGGTATCTATTTTAAAGGATGTTAGAGTGATGAAAAGCAGACATAAAATGTATGTGGTATGCATTAATAGAGGGTAACAGAGAACAAGAACAGAGTACAAGCAAAAATCCAAGAATGGTACAGAGTCAAAAACTGGTATAATGGTAGAAAACTTTGAGTGAGAGTATGGTTACAGTCAATAATATTACATTTTTATTTTAGTTGTTTAACCAGGTATAGCACACTAAGCTGAAAACTTTTTTACAGGAGCGACCTGGGAGCACAAGGAGGTTAAGTGACTTGCTCAGGGTCGCACAGTATGCAAGTGAAAGCTGTGGGATTCAAACCCAGGTCTGGTCTGCTGGATGTCACCAAATTTGCAGCTCAGAGCCTTAGACCACTGCGCTATACTGCCTCCTATTTACTTTCTGCATGTTTCTACAAGCAAACACTTAAGTCCAGTTCTTTGTTCAGTCCAGCTGGATACAAGGAATCCCAAAGTGAAAAGCCACTTGGATTCCCTTTGGAGTAGGGTTTTTCTTCTGTCCCTTTTACGTAGTGGCAGTTTCACATGATTAATAATCAAATTTAAGTAACGGGGTTACTGTTATGGAATTCAAAAAAGTACAGTGCTACAGCTGATTCAAAGTTGTTGTTTTTACTGTCCCTTATATGTTCTAATAGTCTCTCTTTAACATGTCTTACTGTTCTACCTACATACAGTAAAGTAAGGAGCATGGGCACCGAGCCACATAAATTATGTATTCTGTGGAACAATTAACAAAATCCAGGATATCAACCTGGATTTCTTTTCTTGGATGGAAAAAAAATGTTCCCTTGCATGACATATCTACAGTACATGACAAGCAATGTCCACATTGAAAACAACCAAGTGTTTTTTGTGGTAACCAGGTCTGGAATTGTGTCTTGTTGGCAACATAATGGCTAGAATAAATCATGTCCCCAATATTGTTTGCTCTACTATATGTTACCCTTGGGGTGTCACTAAATATTTCAGGTGTAGTGCAATGTACCAACAGTTTCCATTTGTTCAGCAAAATGTGCCTGACCTGTGGTGCAATACAGTTGTACTCAAGTTCAAAGGTAATTTTTCCTGGAGTCTCATGTTGTTCATTTCTTGGAATTAAAAGTTCATGTCTGTTTTGTGATTTAGCTTTCTCTCTAGCATTTATTAGTGTTGTCATATTATAACCCCTAACATGAAATCTCTCAATCATTTCTGCAGACTGTGCATCAAAAGATTCTTCAGATGAGCAGTTTCTCCTTAACCGGAGAAACGGTCTGTATGATATAGATGAAATCAAGGCTGGTAGATGGGCACTATGGGCATGTAGCACCGAGTTACCAGCTGCCTCTTTCCTGAAACATGAAGTTTCAATGTTTCCATTTTTTTGTTACCCTTAATGATAAATCCAAGAATTCTATTTTCTCCTTACTTATTTCATGAGTAAATTTCAGGTTCATAGAATTTCTATCCAAATTACTGACACAAGTTCTTGTTTCCAGTTCTCTTCCCTTCCAAATTATTAACAGGGTGTCGATAAAACGATTCCAGAAAATGATCTTGTTTTTGGTGTTCGTTCTCTGTATTAAAAATGTACCTTGTTTCCCACCAGCCTAAAAATAAATTAGCATAGATTGGTGCTACTGTTGCACCCATAGCTGTTCCCCTTTGTTGTAGATAAAAACCAATTGTTAAACAAAAAATAATTGTGTGTCAAGGTGTATTCTGCATTAAAAAACAACTTTGGTGGTGGTGCATTATTAAACTGCATCTTAGAAAATATTCCAGGGCCTCCAAGCCCAGGTTATGAGGTATACAAGTATACAGAGAACAAACATCAACTTGGCTTCTACCTGCTAGTGTAGTAAATTGCATTTATCCATTGTGCTGCAACTTTATATATATCTTCATGTAACTATCCTGTATATTATCCTATATATTTTTATCACGGTCTATTGTATGCCTTGTCCCATCCTCCTTTGTACTTGATTGTATTCCTGTGCCATCCTCAATGGCCCAGGTCATGCCTGAAAATGGTTCTCAAACCAGTGCACCTACCCGGTAAACAAATGAATGAATGAATAAATAAATAAAACAACTATATCCCTTTTCTGTAGATTAACAGTTCCAATTGCTCGGTAATACTTTGTAGTGTGAGGTAGAAGTAGGCACTAAACCCATCGTGTCCACCTTCCCACTCCATGTGGACTATAGGGTTACTGTCCCAAAATGTATTTATCTGGGTTGTGTTTAAATTGCTGGGCATTTTTTGAGTCCACCATACATTGAGATAATTTTTTTCCAAGTTTTTACTGCTCTAATAGTAAAGTAACATTTCCTTTTATTTGTTATTACCCTAGATACCATGAGTTATCTAGTGTGACACCTTAAGTTCAATGTTTTTTTAGCATATGTAATATTACATTCAGTCATTAGGTGTGCATCATGAAGTATATTAAATAATAATAAGAGATCGCCCATCTGACGTCTTTTTTCCAAGTCAGATAAATTGCTATGGATTTCCACACTGCTTAAATTAGACCTGAAAATAATTTTTTTGAATAAAAGAAACATAATGTGGGGTTGAGGGGGTGGCTGTAGGGCTTTGCCAAGGTCAGACATGGTACTGTAATACAATATCTAGCTCTCCAGAGAATTAAAAACTGACCTTTTACCTTTTAAAGTGACAAAATTTGCCCATCATGACCGAGTCTGGTGATATATACTTACCTCCCTTAATGAGACAGGAAAAAAAATATATATTCATAGAAACACTTGGGATTCCAATCTATTGAGGGATTCTTGAGGACTCCACAGGTTGGCAGCAGTGCACTAGGAGCTGAAATGGAGCCATTACTTATAGCCATGCTGCAAAACACAGAAAAAAGGTTCAATGAAACAAAAACACGGTTAGAGGCCCTCAGTTATTAAGTTACTATATGGCTATGGATGTGTGTACAGAGAAAAAAAATAAAATACTGTAATATATAAAAAGCAAATGGAGCAGACTGCAAGTTTTAGCACTAATATGACTAAGACAATTCACCTCATTACAATAAAATACGAGCTCTGGAAAATCAAGTTAGACTTTCAGATATTTCTATTGGGAGTCTGACTAGAGGCTGAATCGGGAGGACCTGAAACTCACTATTGAGCAATGTCTCAATGTTGAGTTGTTTGAAAACACTACCAAGTAGGCTGGTGCACTGTGCCTGTTTCTGGGAAACCATGCCATTGCTGATGCTGACTCCAGGCTGTGCCTGCTAGCACCATCTTATTGATCTTATTCTCACCTGAAGACAGAGTTAGAGTTTTGTAGCCTCCAGGAATAAGGGTGAACTCTTGCACTGCAGCAGCCTGAGCGCTTGGGCTGCTGCGATGCAAATACCGCTGTGTGGACACCTACTGAATTGCAGTAAGCTACTCCCTGTGAAGCTTGGCAGTCCCAGAAAGTCTGGGGACGCATTTGCGAGCAAGCGGTTTAGGTGGCCATGTACACAGGCTGCACCGCTTGCTCCCACTTGTGTACACTTCCATCAGCTGACTGCCCCGACTCCCAGCACGTCTTACATCAGCACTGAGGGGGACTGTGTAGACGCATAAGTCAAGCATCATTTGTGTTGGGGCAGCTCTGTAATGCTTCAAAGAAGAAGCAAGGTCAGCTGTGTAAACACGGCTATAGTATACCAGTATTGAAAGCTTCCCCAAAGTGTCGTTACAGACACATAATCTGTGCTGTCAAATAACCAGTCAAAAATTGCTTAAATGTTTGGGTCTGCCAGGTCCAAGTTATATTCTCCCAGGATCAAGAATAGCTTTGAATGGAGCAGGAGGCAGCAGCGAGTTTTGTAAATAAATTGGAACAATCGATAAAGACTGATGGTGGCTGTCCGAGAGTGAGGACAGCCTTTGTAGAGTAGATGAGTATATCAGAATTTTTGCCAAAATAACTGTTAGTTTGTTGAGACTGTCTTCAGTACAGGATGATATTTGGAAGCCTGAACTCTGAAGTTCATTATTTTTACTTACATTCAGTTTTATCTGTTCTTTGCTGAGCTTGCTGACAGCAATCGTTAGCATTATTAGGCCTGGTTTGTCATGACAGTTTGTCTTTACGTTTCAACTACTGCTGTGGTACCCTCTATTAACTCCACTTTGTATGTTCATTTGTAGAGTAGCAGAGGGGAGGATATCTCTGAACCATTACTTTTAGTTTAAGTGTGACTTTTACAAATAGAATAAGTGATAGCAAAGGTTTATGTATAAAACAAAATTGCATCAATAGGGTGGAATAAGCTAATGAGGCCAAAGGCCGCGTGGCATTATTAACCTGTTTCATGCTGCAATTTTCTTCAACTGTACAAACCTTTAATTGTGTTTATTGTTTATACTATATGTGGTAGTCAAAACAGCTGGATTTTAAGTTTTTGTCAGAAATTTTTAAACAATGAAGAGTTAACAAAGCAACTGTTCAGTTCTCTTAACTGAGTGACTTGCAGTCTGAGATGTGGGTTTTGATTAGAGTCAGTTTGTTGTGTTAACTACTAAGGCCCATCTCTCCTGGTGGTCGACGGCTTATAACAATATATGTCACTTTGCCCTATCGGCTCCCCGACTCACTCATCACTGTGAGTTCTACAACAAGCTAAACTGGCTCTCGCCTACAAAGCACATTGACTTTGTCCTTGGCTGCTTCACTGGTAAGGTCCTCAACACGGGTAACCCTCCAGGGGTGGCAAGCTTGCTGGCCCAAACTGCCCCCTCGTCATATCACCTTAGGTCTCAGGGGTCTGCCACACTCAAGGTACCTGTGACTAGGACCAAAATGGGTGAAAGGGACTTCGCAGCATGTGTCCCTAAACTTCGGAATGCCTTCCCAACCCAGGTCCATGCTGTCCCCTCGCAGGGCAGCCTGTGCTTTTCCCTATGGAGCCATCTTAAAATCGCTTCCGCCTGCGGGTGTCAAAAACCCCCATGACATATGTTAGCACTTGCACCCATACAAAACGGCCGGCCCTTAAACTGTAGTATTTCTGTACTGCTCCAAATCTGATGCAACGCTTATCTCAAGATGTGTAATCTTACCTGTAGTCTCTTGACGTGTAACCTGTTCCTAATCATGTGATGTGATGTGTAATCTTACCTTGTAGTCTCATGATGTGTAACCTGTTCCTAATTATGTGATGTGTAATATTACTTTGTAGTCTCATGATGTGTAACCTGTTCCTAATTATGTACCATGTTGTCCCAAGTGTGTAAGTATGTGATTTCCTGTACTCTCCCGGGTCGTACCTGAAAATAGGCAAATTGCTTGTCTAGTGTACTTACCTGGTTAACAAAAGCTAAATAAATAAATAAAGAATAAATAACATGCCGTTTCCAAGATGGAGGCTCAGCAGCATGTAGAGTTACCCGAAAGCTTCATTTTCCATTATGGTGAGGAGGACTGTGTTTCTTGTTTAAGTCAACTGAAAACTGTAATGACACTTTGGGGGGAGCTTTTAAAAGATCATATTTCTCTAGATGTGAACAGTTTCTGTTTGTTCAGGGATCAGTTTGACACTGAGGAAGTAATGAGACTCAACTGTTTGAGAATAGCTTGTAATTTGAAAATGGAGTCTCACTGTGACATCTGTGTGAGTTTATAGGTTCCGTTACTATTTTTTTTAAGTTCTTACATGGTGCATGTTTAAAATGTGAATAGGACAGTAATTAGTTTTAGTGCTTGATTTCTGTGCACTGTGTATTGGTATCATTCTCTGTGCTGAGGTGATGAAATTTCACATGTCTGTGAGATTTGTTTTTCCTTGTTATATCTTGGTTTTTTTCCTATTGTGGATGCTACAGCTAAGATGCAAGTTCATATTGCTGCTGTAGTTCTGGGGCTAGATTCTAGAAGGGTGGCGCAAGTTGCCGCTGAATGCAACTTGAGCCACCCACAACTGTGACATTGACCCTGCACCCTATTCTAGAAGGGTCAGGGTCAGTGCAGCTAAGTCCTGTGACTTACGACATGCAGCCAGGTATGCCAAACTGTGGGCTTACCTGGCAAGCATGTCTCAACCCGCAACAGCTGGTGGCGTGGTCAACCCGTCTGTACCCCGACCCAGAGTCACCAGCTGCATATCACGGCATATACCCCAGTAGTCTGAGTGCCCCCCAAAGCGGTACAATATCAACTCGATCCTGTATCCCTGGTAGTATAGTGCCCCAGACAGTATAAAATTAATTTCGATCCACGTGATCCCTGGTAGTCTAGTGGCCCCCACCTAGCCATGCCAACCACCCAGCATCCCCAACCGTCCCAGCCAGCGACTTGCACAGCCCACCTCTCACCACCATGGCCAGCCACCAACTGAGTTCAGTATCAGCGCATACTGTAAAGGCAGCTCAGATATTAATATCTGAGTGCTTCTTTTCAATGCGCATTGATACTGGACTCAAGTCGATAACTAACCAATGAATGACAAGCTACAATCACGTGAGGATGAGATAAGTGCTGGATGAGATAACATGCCTGGAAGGGTGGGGGCCACCAGACTACCAGGGATAAGGGATTGAAATTAATTTTATACAGTTCGGGGGCACAAGACTACCAGGATATGGGATCAGATTTCTTTATACAGTTTGGGGGCCACTAGACTACCAGGGATCTGAGTTTGGATTTCATTTATTCAGTTTGGGGGCACTAGACTACCAGGGATACGGGATGGAAATTCCTTTTATACAGTTGGGGGCACTAGACTACCAGGGCAGACTTTATGCCACATATGCGGCCGGCAACTCGAGGTTCGGGCATGGGTGGGGGATGGCAGCACTGCCCTGTGGGGCTTCTGCCAATGGGTGTTTTAGGGGGCTGGGGTATGGGTAGCCCTGTAGGGCCAGCAGGAGTGTGCTGGGCATGGGGGAGGAAAATGTACTGTCCGGCTGGACAGCAGACGGAGTCTAGGACCCCAGGGGCATCCGTCAAGTTATACCAGCTAAATGCTGGTATAACACATTACCGGATCTCCTCCGGGGGTTCTTGTAGAATCCCGATGTGGGCACTTTGTGGCTGCCCTTCTAGAATGGGGCACAACTGCTGCCGTAAACCCCCTAGCACCATGTCGCAGGGGGTCTATGCGGCGTAACAGCTGTTCTGCGCAAGTGGCCTGCGACATGTCACAGGCCACTTTGTAGAATCGCACACGTCGCAACTGCTGGCGTAAGTTGCTACATGAGCCATTCTATTTGGCGTAACTGCTGTTACACCAGGCATAACCCTTCTAGAATCTGGCCCCTGGTTTTGAACCATTTCTGATCCAAATATAGTTTTGAAGTTGAGCTAGAGAGGTTTCAAAAGTTATTTTTTAAATTGATATTGTAATTGAGTTATTAGGTTGCTGTTACTGCAGATTAGGCAAGTGTTATTGCTTAATGTTGTGACCATTGATTTATTAGGTTCATGTTAAACATTTTTTGCAGAAGTCTTTTTAAATGGGGAGAGTTTTCTACCCACATAATATAATGTTAGTTTCCACTTGCCACTATTAGGGGCTAATACTATAGATGCCTGGTAATTATCCCACGTATTTTGTGGAGACAAAGTCAAATAGAATCTCTCCTTGCAACTTATCCCATCAATTTTATAGCATGCGCACACACACACACACACACACTTAAAGAGGCACTCAAGCATTTTTGCATCATATTATTTCTAGTTGAAAATCCATGTTTTATGATTGCTTACTTCTCTAAAATGAGTTAATATTGCTGGTTGTTTTAGTTGCCTCTTTTCTTTGTAGAACTGAAATGTATGTTAATAGTGTAATTATACCAGCCTTGTTTTGTTTCAAATCCTTGATCTACTCTTATTGCCTACATTCTGAGCATTGGAAACATCCCCAAACAGTACAGCCATTCATGATTCAATGATCTCTTCTCCTTTCACTGGATCATGAGTGGCTAGACTGTGTTGGGGTGTTCCGTAGTCCAGCAAGGATACAGTAGGAGATGATCAAGGACTGTAAACTAACATGTTTTTGTGTCATAACACAAGTATGGTAGGCAGTCTTTTTTTTAAACTTTAAAAAAAAAAAAGAATCAGAATCAAACAACCAGCTACATCAGCAGCCTCTACAGAATGAAAACAATCATAAAGTGTTTTAAACTAGGGACAATTTGAGGCCTAAGGGAGTTGACAGTGTCCCTTTCAAGCCTGTAAGTTGAAGAATGGGTTGGAGAATCTCCAGTAATAGAGGCACATTAGTTGCGAAAATAACATTTCCTACAATACATTTCTGCTGACTCATTTATTCAGGTAGCCTGTATTGCTATGCTTGTGTAAAGTGTTATCTTTTTTTATGAACATATTGGTTTGGATTTGATATATACTGTCATGTACAGCAGTGCCAACCATGATGCAACACTGTACCATGCAGTAAATGACAAGTCACAAAGTACTGCATGACCAAAGGTCTTAATTGCTATTGAATTACACTATTCCCTGTAGCACACTGCAACGTTTTGCAGTAATACTGCAAGGCACTGCATTGTATCCAGGCTGGTGATGCTACTTATGTTTAAGATCAATAAACAGAATACACAAGATTCTATCAGGTTTGAACCCTGGCCTCTTGCTTAAAATACAAAACGTTAGGGATTCAGTACAGATTTACACCCAGATCTCCTGTTTCCTTACTCTGTCAAACATCCCCTGAGCTACAGTACTGCAGTACTGTGGATGCACTTTGCTTTAGCCCTATATTTGTGTAATTATGAAGCAGATAACTAGAGTTCAATCCTCCTAGCAGAGGCTTTACATTACAAACTATTTAAAATATGGATTCTCACCAGCCCAGTGGAGGAGTGGTTGCACTTCTGCCCCCCCCCCAAGCCAGAGACCCAGTTTTGGGAATGGACAAGGATGCTCATGGACCATCAGAGTGAGGGAGGGAGGATTGAGTGCCCAAGAGCAGCTCTCCTTCTTGGGGGGAGGGGAGGCACCATTTCCTGCTGCAGGGACTGCCACCTGGGGGAGGCTGGGTGACAGTGCAGGGGGAGTGTATGCAGTACGGGCAGAGCTGGAGTGTGTCATGTTGGCACACATGTCATGATACTCCAGTTCAGGGGAGAAAAAGGAGGAAAATACTGGGCTGCTACATGCCAGCACCCCCTTGCTGGCTCTCTCACGACCAACATGGCTGACCTCCTGTGTAAGTGGTGAATAACCAGTAGGTGTGTGGGAAGGTCAGTGATAGGGCTGGGGGGGTTGCCATCAGGCAGACCTAGACAGGAGCATAAATTACTGACTGAAGAAAAAAAATTGGATTGCACCAACAGGAGTATTTTATGGTACCTGTACTACCAGACCTTGTCCAAGTGGCTGAACATGACCTGAGAGAAGGGGTTCCTTTAGTTCACTCTTACCCCACTCTTGTTCTGACCACTGATGCCTTCGTCATGGGCTTGGGGGCAGGGGGCTTACCCATCAAAATGGATTAGCAGGTGTATGAGCTGAGGACTCCACATGAGCAATGGCTAAACATAAATTTGTTTGAGCTGAGGGCAATATACTGTAGTTGGCTGTGAGAGTGTTCACCTAAGCTGTGGCAGGTCTCAGTCTGAGTAAATACAGACAACACAACTGCCTGTTTTGGATAACCTTTGCCCCTGTACTTTTGTGCTGAATTTCTTTATCTTCTTACCTGTTCTATATGAAGAAGCAGGGAGTGGGGGCCGGGCCAGTGGTGCTGGAGGTTGAGGCGCTGGTCGCTACACCTTGCTCTGCGCCGGCCACCTGGGTTCAGGAATGAGCACAGGCCACTGGGGGTCGGCAGGGGGGAGAGAAGATTGAGCATCTGGAGGACTACTCTCCTCTCTCAGGGGGAGGGAGACTAGTTGTCCTGCTCATTGATTGCTGTATGGCGGTGGCTGGATGGCAGTATGGGTTGGGAGGTTTGATCTGACATCCTCACGTCGGGGTGGGGATGGGCAAAAATGGAGGAATAATTAGTCAGGCAGGCTCAATGATGGTCCACTGCTCCTGGGGGCCATCCCCAGATTCTGGATTGGGTCTCTAGGAGGGAGGAGAAGCCAGCAACCTCCTCCTGGCCCCACCATGGAGGGTAATTCAGAGGGCAATCTGCGGGGGAACTACCGGGGACTGCAGGTATGGGAGTGGCGGTACGGGAGAGAGAGTCCCTCCATCAGGAGGCCCAAAGCTACCTGCCAGGGCTGCGGAGGATAAAGAGATAACAGAAAAAAAAAGAAACAGGGAGTGGGTACCATTCCTGTCTGCTGTGCAAAGAAGTACTGGAAATATGGAATCTGGCATTGACTCTCAGCACTTTATTAGTTTTCATGTATCTAGTAGGGATCAAAAGTGAGTTCCTGGATAGCCTCAGGCACCTACAAGAAAAATTTCACATGTGGTCACTCTATCATGATATTGGTGCCTATGCACTAATGGGCAGAAATTATGCACCTGAGATGCGTAACTCGCCCGCGCAGCTCCAAGCCTGTGGACAGGTGTGCACTGGTGGCATGCATGACCACCACCCACCTGTCCCCATCCCCATCTCCACCCCTTGGCCTGCCTGGGACCTAAAGTGGATCCCCCCATGCAGGACAACTCAACACCGGGATCGAGCACTGGGTGCAGAACACGAAGCCATAGAAGCACCCGTGAACCGCACTGGTGGCCACTGGTGGTGGAACAGTCTCCCCCACACCTGCCCCAGAGGCATTCCCCACTGACAGGAGCACTGCCACTCTCCACCCCAGCATGGGGCAGCAATCACCTCAGAACCCTGATGCTCACCTGCTGCTGACGTACACTGTGGAGCCCCGACCCCAGCAGTGAGCCACCCCCCACACACAGTTGGGTACTGGCCCCAGGACAGTGGTACCACCAACCGCAAACATCCATGACCCCCCAGCACTGACCACACCACCCCATGACCTGGCAGGCAATGTCGTGGCCATGGGTCAGCCAGTAGCAATGCCCAATGGGCACTGCCCCTGCCTGAACTGGGGACAGGGCATACCAGTGCAGGGGGGTCTCTGTGCAGCAGAGATGTGGGGGGCTCCATGTGTTGGGGTGCGGGTGCCCAGATATGGTTGCTGTGCCAATGGGGAATTTGTGGGTGTGTGCATATGGCTGTTATGGCAGGTTCCCCCCAACATATCTTTTCCACCTCTGCACCCCTGCATGTCACACTGCGTGCCTTAGTGCATGGCACATAGTATGGACATGCCCTCTACCTCCCCTGGCACATTGCTGTTTGTGCAGCTGGTGGATTGGGTGCCTTGGGGGCTGCATGCCCCATTTGATGAATCCGGTGTGGGGGACACAATGGATGCAGAGTGGCCACGTGATGCCCCTTCGTGCATAGGGGCCATTGTGAATGTCTTGTTTTGTCAATGGGAAACTCACCCACCTCAAAGAGTTTGCATCCTGGGAGAATCAAATGCTGCCACTGTTCTATGCCAGTCCTCCTGTGAGAGACATAGTCTCCTAATAGGTCCTTGTTTTGGACTGGCGTGGCAGGTTTCTCTGTGTCTTCACACTCTATCCCTTGCACAAGATCTTCTGAAGAGTTGCCACAGATGGACTCAGTTGATACTAATTGCATCAGCCTGGTCATACCAATACCCAGATCTGCTTTGTCTCAGCATTGAACCAATAATTGTGCTCACCATTATGCAGTACCTAAAGCTAGCATTCTTTCACTATACAGTATGGTTCCTGAGTTTGTATCTTTAGGTCCATCAAAGGAGGTTCTTGTTGTATTGGGACTCCTTGGAAGTCATCACCCCTTAAGACCTATGCTTTTAAAAGGAAAAGAGTTTCACTTCAGTATTATGAGCATAGCCCAGAGTGTCTGTGCTCCCTTGTGAACTCAGATTTCTCTGTTGGCAATGGACATGGCATTTATCTAGAGCAGAAGTGGGTTTCTGAATTATGGCTTTATAGAAGGTGGTTAGCCATTTTTTAAACAGGCTTAACATTTCCCTCTCTCAACAAGCTTCCTCCTGCATGGGATATTAAGCTTGTCCACACCAAGCTCTTAGAGAAACTCTTTTAGCCTCTGGCTGAGTACAACCTAAGTTCTGTCCTGGAAAGTAGTTTTCCTGGTAGCAATTACTTCAGTCAGTAGACTGAAAGCACTCATTTGATTCCTTTTTTATAGTTGTCCATTAGGACTCTGCACTGCTAAACTGCATGTTAGCTGTGGTGAGGACATTTATTTATTTATTTTATTTATTTATTACAACATCAGTTTAACAACCTTTGAGCCAGAGGCTCATTTACAAAGGTATCTCGTCACAGTGACATGCTTCAAGCCTGCATCATCTGAATGTCAGAGGACAGAAACCACTAGAAGGGATATCAAGCAGCTGTGTGTAACCTACACAGTTTTCCTTTCTCCACAAGCATCCTCCTGCATGGGATCCTAAACTTGTCCACACCAGGCTTATAGAAAACCATTTTAGCCTGCAGCTGAGTGCAGCCTGAGTTCTGCCCTGGAACATTTTTTTGCTGGTAGCAATTACATCTGACACTAAGCTGAAAGCACTCTTATTTGATTCCTATTTGTGGCTGTCCACTCAGACTTGGTATTGCTGTGTACCAGTTCACATTTCTTGCCCAAGTTTCCACCTAAACAAACCATTGGAGCTTCCTATTTTCTTTCTCAGACTATATGTTAGTTGTGGTGAGGAAGAGCCTTCAGCTTCTTGTGCTTAGCTTCTGAAATCTAGCAGGATAAGGCTCTACAGTTGCAAGGTTGCAGGTCCAAGCCAATAGTTTCCTGAGGATTTTCAGACTTACTTGGTGGAGACAGCAACAGTGTGACTGTGGAGGTAACACCATCAGTAGAACTACTGTACAGTTACAAGTAAGTAATGAAGGGTTCTGTTCAGAAATTTGCCGGAGATATGTGGAAAAGTCACGGAAGAAGTATGTGCATATACGTGTGGTACACAGCAGCTGCACACCTGACCACGTCAACAATGGCGATGGTGTGGACTGATGTGCATGTAGGTATGTGCAGAGTAGTGTAGACAAAAGGATGGATCCATAGACATTGTTCCATTCCCACAGAATATCTCATAACCCTAACAAACAAGGAGGTGGAGCACTCCATGTAGATCCAATAAGGAAATCTTTTCTGACAATACTAGCACAGGCACGACACTGATGGATGCCATCTAGAGGCAATGCTAGCAAATTTAGAAGTGGCATAGAAAGATAGCCATGGTCTTCTGGTACACTGACACCAACACCCATGAAAACAAAATGTATTTATTTATCTGGAATCCAGGTAGGGGCACTGTGTCATGAAACAGAGAGTTTTCAGGCATGACCTGAGCCATGGAGCAGGGCATTGTTATATACAGGCCCCAATATTCAGAGCTGCACCTGGCAATGGGGCATGTGGTGGTGCAGTACAACTGAGTTGCACTGGTACAACCCAGGGATATATTCAAAAGAGATGTGCAATGGCGCATCTCCTCTGAATCTATCAGGCAATGCACACTGTGCAAATAGGATGGCAGGTGCATCCCCCCCCAGACAGGGCTGAATACTGGGAATGGGAACTGCGCCAGTGCAACAGAGTTACGCTGTGTGCAAATTCCTGATATTCAGTTGGCAGTATGCAAATGGGGTCATAATGTATGCAAGGAACAAATGGGGCCATTTGCATGTCATTATGGCCCCATTTGCATGCATTGTGCAGGGCAGGCCAGCGACATGTGCCTGGCACCCTGCACAGCATGCAGTGCCCCCAGAGGACGCCTAGTGGTAACCCCCCTTCCTGTAGCCACGATCACCAGATATAAACGTAATATAATCCCTGGCAGTCCCGTGGCACCCCCATTCCTCCCTGTAATGGTGATTGCCATAAAATAACCTGTAAATATGCCCTGATAGTCTAGTGCCACCCTCCCTCCCTCCCCATAGTGGAGATCGCCAAACTTAACTGAAGTAAAATCCCTGGTAATCCCCTCCCTCCCGGTGCTCCGACCACCATTGAATATATAAGTAATCCCTCCCTGGTAGTCTAGTGGCACCCCCCGCCCCACCCATAGTTGCAACAGCCGTAAAATAATCTTTACAATTCCCTGGTAGTGAGGACCAGGAAAAACCGAGCACTCAGTACCTCATATGACTCGAACACCGGAGATTTAAAGCAAAAATCACTGTTTATTTAAACAAATTGTACCTGACACATTTCGGATTAAACAATCCTTTATCAAAGGCTAAAATGCATAGAATCAACCACCACTTAAATACAAAAAAAACATTGTGATGTCATAGAATGATGTATACATTGAATTAATTGAAAATACATAAACCACTTAAACCCATAAAACACTAAAAAGGACTATATTTATAAGTGAACGATAGATAAATAATCACCAATGATATATAAAGAACAAAATACTAGATCCAACAGTTTAAATAAAGAAATACAAATTACAGAGAAATCATGAACTGGAATTGGACAGAGATGCAAAGGGGGGGGGGAAGAGGTAGGTTAAAGGAAGGCAGGGACAAGCTGAAGGTTCACATGAACATACTTTTTATACAACAAAGTTCACAAACAACATGTATATTTTCTAATAAAATATCCAAAAAAAACAATGGTTTTCTCATTTATTTTCTACATGAACTAAAATGACCAGAAGCAACACTTTCTTTCCTTTTTCCTTAGAAGTGATTTTATATCTAAACCCATGTTAAGTCCTGGTTCCCTGTTTGCACCTAATTGAATGATCCAAAAGTTCTCTCTCTGTAGAATCTGGTCATTAAAATTACCCCCTCTTGGTGGTATTGTTAGTTTCTCTATTGTCTGAAAGCTAAATTCATGTTTATTTTTCTCAAGCCTCTTCATTTTATCTATGTGGGCCACTGTTGCATATGTGCAGTCATCTCTTTGGATGGCACGTATGTGTTCACCTACTCTTATTTTAAAATTCCGTGTTGTTTTACCCACGTAGAATGATGAGCAAGTACATGTGGCCAAATACACAATACCAGTTGTATCGCATGTCATGAGTTGTTTCATGCTATATTTTCAACGGGTGTTTACACTTGAAAAATCCTTGCTGTTCTTGATATTTTACAATAGGAACACCTTTTACAAGTAAAACAACCTTTGGGTTCTACATTTAACCATGATTGTACTCGTTCAGGGCTCATATAATGGCTGTGTACCAATAAATCCTTTAATGTTTTCACCCTTCTGAAAGCCATTCTTGGGGGTTGTTGTACAATATCTCTTAACCCAGGGTCACGCCCTAAAATAGCCCAATGTTTTTTCAAAATGTGCTCTACTTCCTTCGCATGTATTGAATAAGTTGTCACTATGTTAAACCTATTGCCCTGTACTTGAATTTTGTTCCTTTCATTATCTTGCAACAATAATTCTCTATCTTATTTCATCGCAAATTCCTTAGCCTGCTCTATAACATTCACACTGTAGCCTCTCTCTTTAAATCTAGCTGTCATTTCTTCCATATTGTAATCCACTGACTCCACAGTGCTGCAGTTTCTCTTAGTTCTTAAAAATTGCCCCCTTGGTATGTTCTGAATTGTGTGTTTTGGATGACAGCTAGATGCCAAAAGTAACGTATTGCCATCCGTTGGTTTTCTAAAAATCCCTGTTTCATCATATCCCTCTGAAGTTAACCTAATGTTTAAATCCCAAAAATTCACTTCCGATCTATCTATAACATACATAAACCTTAAATGCTCTGTGGTACTATGCAAATAATCCACAAATTCCTTAAACAGAGTTTCTCCTCCTGTCCAAATAATTATAATATCGTCAATAAAACATCTGAATAAAAGGACATTGTTGAAATAGGGATTTTTTTTGTGGCATCTAAAACATGTTTCGGTTCCCAGGAACCCCATATAGATTAGCAATAGTGGGGGCACAAGTGGCTCCCATTGCTGTTCCCTTTTTTGTAGAAACATTTTTTGTCAAATAGAAACACATTACACTTCAGCACAAATTCCAATAGTGTTACAATGAAGTCTGTTGGTGGAACAGCAGTCTGATCTCCTTGATTTAAAAACTTGGCTGCCACATCCAAAGCCCCTTCATGAGGAATATTCGTGTAGAGGGCTTCTATATCCATAGTACACAACATAGTGTCTGCTGGAAATTGAACACAATTGAGTAATCTCAAAACATCTTTTGTGTCCTTTAAATAAGTAGGGAGTTCCTGTACAAAAGGTAGTAAATAAAAATCCACAAATTTCAAAAGTGGTGCTGTTAGAGAACCCAAACCACTAACAGTTGGTCAACCAGGAGGTTTATCTAATGTTTTGTGTACCTTAGGAAAAGTGTAAAAAGTTGCTCTGATGGGATCTTCTGTTGTTAAAAATTCCTTCTTTTTTTTTATCAATGTGTCCCGGTTCAAGAGTTTGTTCTAAAGTCTCATCTATGGACGATTTAAATTCAAATGTTGGATCCATATTCAATCCAGAATAAAACTGAACATCATTTAATTGTCTATATAATTCGGTTGCATATTGACTATGATCTTGTAACACAACACAACCCCTTTTATCTGTTTCTTTAATGACCAAGGTCTTATCATTTTGTAGCGATTTAATGGCTGCTCTGTCAGCATTACTCACATTTTGATAACTTGATCTTGGTAAATTTTCAGATAGAGTTTCCAGATCACTTTCTATCAGATTCTTGTAAACCTGTATGGCAGGAGATGGGAGGGGGCAAAAGTCTGATCTGGGTCAAAAAGGATTGGTCCCCACGTCTTGTGGATTTAAAATCCTGTCATTGTGTCCAAAGAATGATTTTAAACTCAAATTCCTACACATTATATTTATATCCATAACAGTCTCATATTTATTCATCACATTCATAGGTGAAAAACCAAGTCCTTCACTCAAAACTCTATTTTCGTCCTCATTTAAAACATGATGTGAAAGGTTAATTACCTTCGGTGTCGAAAAGGTTTCCTGCCTCTGCTGTTGTACTGTCACCTGTTGTTGCCATGCCAATTGTTTTGGTAGCCATTTTCTCTGCTTTCTGCCCCCCCATCTCGTCTTCTTCCTGAAAAAAATTTGTTTGGAATCTGGGACTGCGTCTCAGTTGGAGTGGAGGGTCCATGTTTGACCTGGCCTTTTGGGTGCTGTTATCTGAATTCTGTGTATTTTTTCCTGTTTCATAATCTGAATCACTGGGTTCTGTACTATATTCAAAGGAAACATATCTAATTTATTAATGGTAACCTTCAGTTTATCATTCAAACTACTGAATTCCAGATGTTTTTTATATTTTAATACTTCCTTTTCCACCTCTTGTAATTCATCCTTTAATTTAGTTTATCTCTTTTTACTAAAGTGGATGATCAATTGCATTAGTTTAAAACTTGCTTCCGACAAAATTTCTTGCCATAACTTCAGAAAATCATCATTTTCTCTCCCATAAGCTGGATTTTTAATAGGTCTTAGTCTCCTTGGTATTCTATTTACCTGAATGTATGCTTCTAAGTTCGTGGTATTCCAGTAAATGTGTCTCAGTTGTGTTGTTATTTTTTCCATGCTTCTAAATGCTTCAACAAGGCTGCGTGCTTCTGATGGTAAATCATCCACTATTTGTTGCTCTTGGAGAAAAGGATTTTTTGCTGTCACTGTAGTTAGGAGCTGATTCACATAGCTAAAAGGGTCCTCAGGTGTTACCAATAAGTCCAAATTAGGTGTAGCTTCTAAGGACATGTTGCTTGATATCTCAACTGAAATCAAAACCCTTTTGCAACAATTTCTTTTAATATAGTTTTGCTTCTCCGTAGGTGTATCCCTTTTGAGGTTTCACAAAAAAGTTACTTTCTGTGCTGTATAGGAATCCAACCCCTGCGTATAAAACCAAAATATTCCAAATCCAAAGCAAAAAGGTTTTGCACCGGGAAGCTGATGCTTCGGTAAAGTTTAAAATGAGAACCAGGAAAAAATGAGCACTCAGCACCTACTCGAACACCAGAGATTTAAAGCAAAAATCACTGTTTATTTAAACAAATTGTACTTGATGCATTTCGGATTAAACAATCCTTTATCAAAGGCTAAAATACATAGAATCAACCACCACTTAAATACAAAAAAAATTGGGATGCCATAGAATGATGTATACATTGAATTAATTGAAAACACTTAAAACCACTTATACCCATAAAACACTAAAAAGGACTATATTTTTATGTGAACATGATATATAAATAATAACTAATGATATATAAAGAACAAAATAATAGATCCAACAGTTTAAATAAAGAAATAAAAATTACAGAGAAATCATGAACTGGAATTGGGCAGAAATGCAAAGGGGGGGAAGAGGTAGGTTGAAGGAAGACAGGGACAAGCTGAATCAGTTCACATGGACATGCTTTTTATACAACAAAGTTTTTCAAAGTTCACAAACAACATGTATATTTTCTAATAAAATAACCAAAAAAAAATGGTTTTCTCATTTATTTTCTACATGAACAAAAATTACCAGAAGCAACAATGTATTTCCTTTTTCTTAGAAATGATGTTATATCTAAACCCATGTTAAGTCCTGGTTCCCTGTTTGCACCCAATTGAATGATCCAAAAGTTCTCTCTCTGTAGAATCTGGTCATTAAAATGACCCCCTCTTGGTGGTATTGTTATTTTCTATATTGCCTGAAAGCTTAATTCATGTTTATTTTTCTCAAGCCTCTTCATTTTATCTACATGGGCCACCGTTGCATATGTGCAATCATCTCTTTGGATGGCACGTATATGTTCACCTACTCTTATTTTAAATTCCATGTTGTTCTACCCACGTAGAATGATGAGCAAGTACATGTGGCCAAATACACAATACCAGTTGTATCGTATGTCATGAGTTGTTCCATGCTGTATTTTCTATGGGTGTTTACACATTTGAAAAATCCTTGCTGTTCTTGATATTTTTACAATAGGAACACCTTTTACAAGTAAAACAACCTTTGGATTCTACATTTAACCATGATTGTACTCATTCAGAGCTCATATAATGGCTGTGTACCAATAAATCCTTTAATGTTTTCACCCTTCTGAAAGCCATTCTTGGGGGTTGTTGTACAATATCTCTTAACCCAGGGTCACGCCCTAAAATAGCCCAATGTTTTTTCAAAATGTGCTCTACTTCCTTCGCCTGTATTGAATAAGTTGTCAGTATGTTAAACCTATTGCTCTGTACTTGCATTTCATTCCTTTCATTATCTTGCAACAATAATTCTCTATCTTGTTTCATCGCAAATTCCTTAGCCTGCTGTATAACATTCACACTGTAGCCTCTCTCTTTAAATCTAGCTGTCATTTCTTCCATATTGTAATCCACTGACTCCACAGTGCTGCAATTTCTCTTAGTTCTTAAAAATTGCCCCTTGGTATGTTCTGAATTGTGTGTTTTGGATGACAGCTAGATGCCAAAAGTACCATATTGCCATCCGTTGGTTTTCTAAAAATCCCTGTTTCAACATATCCCTCTGAAGTTAACCTAATGTTTAAATCCCAAAAATTCACTTCTGATCTATCTATAACATACATAAACCTTAAATGCCCTGTGGTACTATGCAAATAATCCACAAATTCCTTAAACAGAGTTTCTTCTCCTGTCTAAATAATTATAATATTGTCAATAAAACATCTAAATAAAAAGACATTGCTGAAATAGGGATTTTCTGTGGCATCTAAAACATGTTTCAGTTCCCAGGAACCCACATATAGATTAGGGAAGTCTGGCAGTAGGCGGGCAGGATTGCAGCTGCCTGACGATGATGGGGGGGGTGCTGGGTGGATGAGAGTTCTGTGTGGGTGGGGGTGCCACTGGATCACCAGGAAATAAGTACAGAGCACATACTGGTGATCGGGGATACAGGCACGGTGGGGGTTAATACTAGATTGCCAGGAATTGCAAAGATATTTTACGGGCAGTCACAGCTACGGGTGTGGGGTGGGGGTGGGGTGCCACTAGATTACCAGGGAGGATTACTTATGCATTCAATGGTGATTGGAACATCGAGAGGGAGGGGGGTGCCACATTGGACTGTCAGGGATTTTACTTCTGTTATGTTTGTTGATCGCCGCTATGGGGAGGAAGGGGTACCACTAGACTACCAGGGCATATTTACAGGTTAGTTTATGGTGATCACCACTACAGAGAGGGAAGGAGGTGCCACTAGACTACCAGAGAGTTGTGTGGGTGCTTGTGGACAGTGTTCTGGGAGGGAGCTGCCCACGGCTGGTGGCTGCTGTGTTGCGCCCTGCACTACAGAGGCCCACCTGTGGGTGGCTCCAATTTCAGCCTTCTTTTTTGGGCTCAACTCTGTGTCACAATATGCAGCAGATCTCAGGGTTGTGCTAGCATATGCGCGACACATCCTGACTGAATATCGGGATGTGCATGTATGAATGGGCACGCCCCCTGGATATGTGCCACATACATTATCTTTGCTCCCCGACGCATCGGGACTTGTACTGCGCAAGTCCCTCTTTTGAATATCGCCCTTGGGGCATTTCTGGGGTTGTGCTGTTGCAACCCCTTTGAATATCTGGACCACAATGTACAGACATGAATTCTTAAAGATTACAGTAACTACAAACTGTGGAGCGTACAGTTTTAGTTCAGAAAGTTGCAAGATCACAAGTGTTGAATATGAGTCAAGTCTTAGACAGCATCTGTCCTCCTTATTTTTACTCTTCAGTTTCAACAAACAGAAGGCCCCCTTACCTGAATGGGAGTTCCTTCATACCAGTTTCAAAATGTTACAGTTTGCTCCCTAAGAAAGGGAAGGTATTGTATTTTGCCCCCAAGGGGGCTAACCACTTGATGCCTTCCACTTTCTGGCTTGCTGATCTGTCCCCAAGCTCCAACATTTTGTGATGTCACTATAGGATCAGTGTGGGGATGTGCTCCATGCAATTCTATGTAGCATCATTTTAAAAGCAATTTCAAGATTTTAATCAGACATTTGGTACAAATCGAAGCCAGTATTCAGCTTTGATTTGTACCAAAAGTCCAATTAAAATCGTGAAATTAGCTTTTAAAATGATGCTCCATAGACTTACATAGATACATAGACAGTGTCAGCAGATAAGGGCCTATGGCCCACCTAGTCTGCCCATTTGAGTTTGTAACTTCAGTTTATGTTTTCCTAGAACTCTGTTGCCCCTTACCCCTGACCTCCAGAATTCCTTTATGTCTATCCCATGCATTCTTAAATCCCGTGATTGTTTCAGCCCCCACCACTTCCTCAGGCAGGGTGTTCCACTTGTCCATCACCCATTCTGTGAAGAAATTCTTCCTCACATTTCCTCTGAATCGTCCTCCCTCCAACTTCATCCCATGCCCTCTAGTCCTGGAACATCTTTTTCACTTAAAAATAGTGTATTCTTGCACCCTGTTCCTCCCTGTAAGATACTTGTATGTCTCTATCATGTCCCCTCTCTCCCGCCTCTCCTCCAGGGAGTACATATTCAATTTCTTCAACCTGTCCTCATAGGACTTGTGATGCAATCCATGTACCATCTTTGTTGCCCTCCTCTGAACCTTCTCTACCCTGTCTATGTCCTTACATAGGTAAGGTCTCAGAACTGTACACTGTATTCCAGGTGAGGCCTCATTAGTGTCTTGTATAGTGGAATCATGACCTCCCTTTTCCTGCTGGTGATGCCTCTGCCTATGCATCCCAGCATCCTATTTGCTTTGCCTGCTGCCTTGTCACACTGTTCCCTACCTTGAGGTCATCAGAGATGATAACCTCAAGATCCCTTTCTGCTTGGTGCATTCTATATCCTCACCCCCAACTGATATATTGTGCCAGGGTTTTGTGCCCCTATTTGCATTATTTTGCACTTCTTTGCATTGAATTTCAACTGCCAAACCCGTGCCTCATTCTTCAAATTTCTGCAGGTCCTTCTCATTCTGTTTACACCCTCTGGTGTGTCTACTCTGTTATAGAACTTTGTGTCATCAGCGAACAGTGAAATTCTGCCTTCTAGGTCCTCATAATGTCACTGATGAAGATGTTGAATAGGACCGGTCCCAGCACTGATCCCTGTGGTACCCACTGGTCACTCTTCCCTCTGTGGAGTGACAGCCATTTACCACCACTCTGTGTCCTGCCGCCCAACCAGTTACCCATCACACTACTGTCCTGCCCACACCCATATTCCCTAGTTTGTGTAATAGTCTTCAATATGGCACAGTGCCAAAAGCCTTGCTGAAGTCCAGATAGGCCATGTCCAGTGCCCTCCCCTGATCCACCTCCCTAGTCACCCAGTCAAAAAATTCAATGAGGTTGGTCTGATATGACCTCCTCCTGGTGATACCATGCTGCCTTGAATCCTGCAGTCCACTGACAACCAGATGTTCCACCAATCTCTCCTTCAGTAGTGCTTCCATGATCTTCCCCACTACCGAGGTGAGGCTGACTGGTCTATAGTTCCCCACTTCCTCTTTGTTCCCACTTTTATATAAGGGGACTACATCTGCTGTCCTCCAGTCTTTGGGATACCTCCCCTGTTTCCACTGATTGGCTAAACAGGATAGCCAGAGGTTCAGCCACCACCTCTCTGGGTTCTTTAAGGACCCTATGGTGCACCCCATCTGGTCCCATTGCTTTATCAGCTCTTAGTACTTCCAGTTCCTTCAGGACCCTATCTCATGTAAAGGGACTTGTGTCCATTTCTGCACCATTCTCACCCCTTGTACTCCCTTCAGACCCATTACCCTCCTCTTCCTCAGTAAAGACTGAGCAGAAATACCTGTTCAGTATGTCAGCTTTACTGTTGTCCTTCACGCAGCCCCATCCTCCCCTTCAGTCTCACTATCCTTCCTTTGCCTTTCTTTTTCACTTATGTATCTGTAAAGGTTTTGTCTCCTCTACCCACTGGATTTTGCAGTAGTGCTCTTCTGTCTGAGCTTTGGCTTCCCCTGACCTCCTGCCTCCTTTGCTTCTCCTGGTACTTCTCCTATCCCCTTCTGCCTGTATCTTTTTGTATTGCCTGAATGCAATCTTTTTGGCTCTCACTTTTTGCTACCTCTTTGGAAAACCATAATGGCCTCCTCTTCCTTTTCCGCTTGCTAACCTGCTTAATGCATAATTCTGTTGCTCTTGTAATCCCCATTTTAAATACTGCCCACTGTTCCTCAACCCCTGATTCCTGCCCCATTCCCCTTAATGCCTCTTTCAAGTATCTCCCCATTTTCCCAAAGTCTGCCCCCCTAAAATCCAGGATGCGTGTTTTTGTGTGGTTTGGTTCTGCTCCTTCTGTGATTTCAAACCAAATGACTGGTGGTCACTGTTCTCCAGGTCCTCCCCCACTGTTACCCCCATCACACTGTCTCTGTTTGGGAGCACAAGGTCCAGTATTGCCTTCTGCTGAGTTGGTTCCATGACCATTTGCTTGAGGAAGGCACCCTGAAGGGAGTCCAGGATAAATCTGCTCTTAGTTGATGCTGCTGCTGGGATGCTCCAGTCCACATCTGGAATATTGAAGTCTCCAACCAGTACTACCTCACCCTTGTCTGCCATCCTTTGGATGACTACCATCAGCTCCCTATCTGTTTCTTCCTCCTGGGCTGGTGGTTTATAGACCACACCTGTGCAGATGGCTGGCCCCATTTTCCTTTCCAGCTTAACCCACAATATCTCTCCCCCAATTTGTTCCCCCTGGATCTCTGTGGCCCTTATGTCATTTTTCACATACAGTGCCACTCCTCCTCCCTTCCTACCTGCCTGGTCTCTTCTGAATATGTTGTAGCCAGGAATGGCCATCTCCCAGTCATGGTTATCATTACACCAGGTTTCTGTAGTAGCCACAATGTCCAGGTCTGACTGCACCATGACAGCCTCAGATCTTCCATCTTGTTGCTAAGGCTCCTGGCATTGGCACATAAGCTTTCCATGATTTGACCTCCCTAGACTGTTTAGCTGTTCTACTCAGCCTCTTCCCTGGTTGTCCTTTATACCTGGTTCTCCTTGCTGTCTGCCCTTCTGCTGATTTGTGCCCCTTTTCTGCCTATCCACCTTTTGGGCACTAATCTCCATCTTTTGCACACTGCTTTGTTGAGGTATCCACTCCTCCAGTTCACTGGTTCCACTGCTAGCTGTGGGGGTGAGCAAGTAGGTACCCTCCTTGCTGGCCTGCCACCCCTCTTGGCTAGTTTAAATGCTTGTAAATGTAGCATTTCAACTTATCATTAAGTGCTTGGATTCCCCTCCAGGATGGATGCAGGCCGTCAGGCTTGAACAAACCTCCATCCCTCCAGGTGGGTCCCCAGTCACTTATGAATCCAAACCCTTCCTCACAGCACCAGTTCTTCAACTATGAGTTAAAGTTCCTGGTGCATGCACCCCTATGCTCTCCCATGCCTCTCACAGGTAGTACTTCTGAGAAGGTGACAGAAGTAGCTACTTGCTTGAGACCCCTCCCCAATTTCCTAAACTCTTCCTGAACTTCCTTTGGCTCTCCATTTGCCAGGTCATTAGTACCTAGGTAGATAATGACATCCAGCTCACCCTCCTGTCTTGCCTTCCCAGCAATCCCCAGGATCTTCCTTCCATCCCTCTGTGCCGTGGCACCTGATAGGCACCTCACCTCCTGGTCCTCCTTCTCCCCCTCCTGCGTTCCTATCTGGATCCCTCTTATGATGGAGTCCCCCACCAGGATTTGCTTCCTCCTCCTCTGGGGTCCACTGCTCTCCCCGATGAGGTCATCTCCATGGCTAAACTCCACATCCTTTCCTTCCACTTCTCTGGGCACCTCTATTTGGTTGCCCCCATTTGCCAGTGTGGCATATGAGTTCTTGAGTGGAACAGGATCTGGGATGTGCCTCTGCCTGACCATCTTAACCCACCCTGAGCCCACTGTCATCCAAGTGCTCCTCATTCTTGGCATCCTTTGAGGCAGTGGCTTTGGACTGGGTGGTCTCTGGATAGGGGTGATCATACTCCTGACCCGGTTTACTTCCGCTTTGAGTCTGACTACCTCATCCCACAGTCCAGAGAGATGCATGCAGATAGGGCAGCACCTCAGTATCCAGAAGGTCTGCCTGAATATGGCTGCCCCGCAGCTACTGCATTGCACCACTCCCTATATTATACTGCAATTATACTGCTATTCCACTACTTGTTTGTACTGAAGCTCTCCTAGTTCCCTTTTTATTAATTTACTGTCCTAGAAATCCTGACACTGATCCTCCGATACTTTTCTTTTAAAAAAGAAAATAAATAAATAAGTGAGTCAAAACACTTGTAGTGCCCCTCCTACTCCACACCCTCTACTATCCCGTGTTTAGCTCCTGTCAGTCAGACTTAACAGGGCATATAATTAAGAGTTGGGGGAAGGGGAGGGAAGGGGCAGCTTTTAAAGACAGCAAAGAAATACACCACCACTACGTTTTAAATTTTCAACAGCCCAAAAACAATTCTAAGTAATGACAGCAAATAAATTACAGTGTCACTAAAAGCCCACAATCTAAGTTTAATAACAAAAATAGCAATTACCAGTTACTGTAAAGCACTGATATGAATATGTTTTCTTCCCCTTCTGGCTTCTTGCGATAAAACAAAAATCACTTGCTACCCCAACTCTGACTAAGCCCCACGTCCAGTTATCATGTAGCTGAGGTCAGAGGCTAGACAATTAGCACCCCTCACCCAGACTACAGGGCAAGTCAGACAAGCCAAGACTAAATTTGCAGCAATTAAAGACAGCAAAGAAATACACCACCACTACATTTTACATTTTTAACAGCCCTGAAACAATTCTAAGTAAAGACAGCAAAGAAATTACAGTGTCACTAAAAGCCCACAATCTAAGTTTATTAACAAAAATAGCAATTACCAGTTACTGTAAAGCACTGATATGAATATGTTTCCTTCCCCTTCTGACTTGCACGGAGGACGTCCCCGCACTGGTCCTATAGTGACATTACAAATTGTCAGAGAGTGGGGATAGATCAGCAAATCAGGAAGTGGAAGGGATTGAGTGGCTAGCCCCCTCGGGGCAAAATATGATCCCTTCCCTTCCTTAGGGGGCAAATTGTAATGTTTTAAAACTGGTATGAGGAACTCCCATTCAGGTAATGGAACCTCCTGTTTATTTTGTAATGCACCAAGAAAGGTGCTCTTTGATGTGAGCAGTATTAACCTAAATAAGCACACCTTACATATTATATACAGGGATCCATAAATAAATAAATAGTTGCCGATTTTAGGATATAATACACTTAGGAGTTAACGGATGGTACAGTATTAAGAAGTCCCAATTCAAGTTGTTGGAAAGCAGTGGTATGTGAACTGGGATGTTAAGTAATTCCTTAGAACCCTTTTGAAACTCAGCAGGCTGGGGCCAAGAGTCAGTACACAGGGAAGGCTTTTGCACAGCTTGGGGGTAGACACTGAGAAAGCTTTTTCTTTGTTTGACAAAGCTTTTAACCTTCTGGGCTATGGTGCAAGCAGTTCTCAGCCCCATCCTTGCAGTCCCTGACTGGCCATCCATCTCTCCTGTACCTACCACAATCTCCCACAGACTCCTCCCTCCCTGTGGTGCCATCCATCCCTCCCCCCCGGAAACTCACATCTGGATGGCAGGACCTGGGCAATGGTGTGGGTCAAAGAGAGGCAGGCGGGGCTTCATTAAGCCTGCAGCCACTGCCCTTTACATATTTTTCCTTCCGCCTTCACAACACCAGGCTCTGCCCCTGAAAGCCTCAACATGTCACTGGCATCCCCTATGGAAGAGCAAGCTCTTTGGCCCACTGCAGGGGTCACCAGTGTAGCAGAATCTGATGCCATCCCTCCCAGGCTAGGTCCACTGCCAAGCAGTTGTAGTTCCCCAGTCTCCTGGGCTGCTCAGCCACCTCCCAAGCTCATTCATGAACTTGGGTCACCTGCATAGAAGCGTGACACGTTTCCTGTTAGGCCATCAGATAGCCCACTGAGAAAGCTTTTTGAGACATGGTACTGGATGTCCGGTGTTCAGAGAGCAGGAGTTTGGAAGAAGATCTCAGGTTTCTTCCATTTCTTTTTAGCTATGGCATTCCCAGTAAGTGGTGATGCTGTTTCTCCAAAAAGCTTAGCAGAAAAACAGTCCTGAATATAGATTCAGAGTTCTTGGGGTGTCAGCCATCCAAGATCCATATATAGCTTACAGTGGTGGGTGCAACAGTTGCCGGTGGGAATCAACAGACAGTGCTGTACACTGTGTCAAACTGATAAAACTCAGTGATGGTGGCTTTGCAGAGGGTGAGCAAATCATAGTCCAAGTTACATAGCATAGTGTAGCTAGCAATGGCCAGCCTAACCTCAGGCATGACACAATGTTTAAGCCTGTACAGGGCACCAGGTTTTGGACTGGTTGATTTTCCGAGAATAGAGATGTGTTCTGAGTGGATCAAACTAGGATCTAGGTGGACTCCTAGATATTCAAAAGTGTGGATGCATTCAATAGGGGTCCTGCAGGAACTCTGCATGTGAATGTTTTTTAGGCCAGTTTTGAGTTTGTTTCTTTGATTCAGAGAGCATAGATTTGGTTTCAGTTTGTTTGTGGTGCTGCTTCACTAATGGCCACCGCTCCATGTCATTGCAGGGGAGAATCAAACACCTGGGAGCCCTGATGCTCTGCAGGGGATAAACAAGGTTGCATAAGGAGTTTGAGAATATCAAGGAACAGCAGAGACAATAAAAAGAAGAAGAAGAAGGAGGAGGAGGAAGCTGATTTTATTGGGGGGGCAGGGTTCACAAATAACAGTCTTCCAAGAGGGGTGCTAATTGGAGTTGGGCTGTAGGCATGCACCTGAGAATACCACAGTGAGACTGTCAGAGATGGTGGGAAAACAGATAGGCTTGCACAACAGTTATTTGGTACAACACATAATCTGTGTGGTTTTGTTTAGAAAAAAATAAACTAAAATAAAAAAAAATGAACAAGAAAAACCCACTTGACAAACAGTCAAGGTTTGGATTACCTCTCCTTTAGTGTACTGCAAAGTAAAGAATTTATTTGGCTTATTCCAAGCTAGGACATCAAGCTGTGCATGTCCTCCTCCTCCTCCTTCTCCAGCCAGACCCATCTGACCACCAATCTAAATGTGAAGGCCAAATTAAGGGTTTTTATACCTCCCTAGAGTGATCTGCCCCTTTTCAAGAATCATTAATTTGAACATCTTATACATCAATTTAATAACAAAAGTATGGAAACTGGACAGTATTTTATGGTACTATGCCATTATTTACTTGCAACATGGGATTGCTTTAGTATATAACTTTTAAATTCAGATGAATATCTAATAGGCAGATAATGAGCTGTAGCTCCTCCCATTCCCTGATGTTATGATATTCAGGGACTGTATATAAGACTAGATAAAAGGGGCCATAGACTCCTATAGGGAGTTCATATAGACTGACCTGCCCCTGGTAATCCTCTTTCTAAGTCAGAGGAACTGTATTAATAATTTTTATTAACAGGAGCACAACAAGTAGACATATAATAAAACAAGAGAAATTCATTCTTGGGCTTAGCTATTCAAAGGAGTTGTGCCAGTGCAACCCCAGAACTGTGCCCTGGGTAGTATTCAAAAGTGGGAATTGCGCAGCGCAATTCCCGATGTGCCGGGGCGCAAAGATAATGTATGTGGCACATCTCCAAGGAGCGTGCCCCTGCATATGCAACACATCCCGATATTTAGCCTGGGATGTGTGGCACATCTGCTGGCACAATCCAGAAATGTGCCACATACCTGGGCTCAAAGTTGAGCCCGTAATGAACTGGCTCAAGTGCTATCCACCCACTGGCGGGCCACTGTATTGCAATGTGCAACACAGCAGGCACTGGCTGAGGATGGCAACCCCCCCCAACACCGTGCAAAAACACACACAATAGTCTCTGGTGGTCCAGTGGTTCCCTCCTCCCCTCCCGTACCTGTGATCACCGTAATATTATTAAAACAAATGTCTCTGGTGGTCCAGTGGGGCCCACCCTCCCCTCCTGTACCTGCGATTGCCATGCTATTATTAAAATAAATGTCTCTGGTGGTCCAGTGGTTTCTCCTCCCCTCCTGTACCTGTGATCACCATGATATTATTAAAATAAATGTCCCTGGTGGTCCAGTGGGGCCCCCTCCCCTCCCGTACCTGCGATTGCCATGCTATTATTAAAATAAATGTCACTGGTGGTACAGTGGTTCCCCCCTCCCCACCCGAATCTCTGATTGCCATTGTAATGTACCAAGTACCCTCCCTGGTAGTTCAGTAGTACCCCCCACCCCCCCACATGGACCTCAGCCCATCCAGCTCCCCCTGGTCATTGGTGGGCTGCATACCCACCCGCATACCACCACAGCTGCCTGCTGAATGACAGTTTACAGTAGTTGCTGCAAGCTCATTGGTCCACACTTCTGAATATAGCAAATAATGTGTGCGGCGCAAATACAGTGTGCTGGCAATGGCAACCCATAAAGCCTGCCACAACTGACCAAGGGCCATCATGGAAACAAAGTGTCAATGCACAGTTCAGTAGAATGTCTGAGACATGCCAAAGGAAGACATCCACTTGGTCACAACCGCTTAGGATATTGTGGATGGGCTGGTCATGCCTTTTTAGTTTTTCTCAATTAACTGTCAGTATTCTGAAATATACTGAGAGACAATTGTTATCCAGTCATGAGGAAAGAAGACTTGCCATGTAATGATTTATATTGGTAAAATTTTATGTGATCAGGCAGTGATATAGTAATATTCCAGACATTTCTGGGAGATGTGCATTGCTGTAGATACTTTTGTAAGCCAGGGTGAGGCATTCACCTGCTGAAGACAATACTTTAAAAATAGCATGCAACCAATTTGTTCCCAATGTTGGTTACTGTAAGTTGTGTGATGTATTATGCAAACTTCAGTTAGCAAAAAGTTAAAAATAGCATGAAATGTGCAAGTCATTTTCAAAAATCCAGTTCCTGAAAAATATAATTTAAAGAAAAGCAGCTATACCTACTGGCTAACACATTTGCCTTGTACTCTCACAGGTGCTCGTGTGACTGCTACAGACCTTCCTGAAGTACTTGGAAATTTACAGTACAACATCTTACAGAATACAAAAACAAGGTGTAAACACCAGCCACAGGTTCAGGAAGTGATCTGGGGTGTGGATTTAGAGGCTAAATTTCCCAGGGCTTCCTGTAACTTTGATTACATCATGGCAGCAGATGTGGTATACAGCCATCCTTTCTTGGAGGAACTCCTGACTACATTTGATCACTTGTGCAAAGACAATACTGTTATTTTCTGGGTAATGAGATTCAGATTGGACAAAGAAAACAGGTTTGTGGACAGATTTCAGAGTTTGTTTCATCTTGAAGTTATTTATGATCTCCCAAGTTTGCAAATCAAGCTGTATAAGGCCACAAGGAAAGCAATGATGAAAGTATGAAGTATTTGTAAGGCAGTCATCAGGGGACAAATAAAAATAGGATATTTTATGAATTGTGCCTTAACACCTCAAATATGAAACCTAACAGCATAACCTTTCAAAATCGGTTTGCCCAGTTCTTATCAGCCAGAGTTTCAGACATTAGGATCGGGATACAACACAATGTTAATGGAGATTGGGGATGTGGTGCAAAGAATGTACGCACCTCAAAGTATATGAAGCCCCCAAAAATGAATACAGCAGCAAGTAGAGGTGCACCCCTTGGTGGAGTCCTGTAAAGGGAAATAGCCCGCATTCTCAGAAGTTAGTTGCCTGTATCTATTTTATTCAGTGCAATCTTGTACATATTCAAACAACATGAACTGTTGCAGTGCTACTTACTTTAAAGTGCAAAAAAAGTGAAGGTGCTGTAGTACAAATTGTACATTTACAACCTTACTTGAAGCCTCTAACCAACATTGTCCAATACTTCATACTGCAAACTGCACATTTCCAAGCTCACTTGGTGCCTCTAACCAACACTGCCAAACACCCTGTAGTGCAAATTGCACACTTACAAACTTACTTGGAGCCTCTAACCAACATCACCCAACACCCAGTAGTGCAAATTGCACATTGACAGAGTACTTGGAGCCTCTAACCAACATCGCCCAACAAGAAATAGTGCAACTTTCATTTACAAGCTTACTTGGAGCCTGTAAACAATGTTCACCCAGCAACTGGCAGTGCAAACTGCACATGTACAAACTTACTTGGAGCATCTATCCAATGTCACCCAACACTTGGTAGTGCAAGTTTTGCATTTACAAGCTTACTTGGAGACTCTAAACAACATCGCTCAACAAACTATAGTGCAAATTACATGTTTACAAATTCACTTGGATCCTCTAACTAATATCACCCAATACCACCAGGGCTGGCATAGCCTCCACTGTAACTGAGGTGATGAAGGTAACGAGTCTGGAACTATCTCGATTGAATTTGTCTGTTGATTGTGTGGAACTCTTCCATGTTCTGACCAAGCTATGACTATTTGCATGTGTCCTGGTGTTGATTCACATCTAGTGTAGACTGGTTCTGAAGTGTTGGTGCCAGTGTCCATAGAGATTAACACTTTTTTGAGGGAGGGACTGGTCCCAGGGGGTGTTCAGGAGGTCACTGTGAAGCCTTCTAAAGCAATCATCTATAGATTCAAATGTCTTCTCAAACTATTGTCCAATCTCTAACTTGCCCTTTTTGAATTGTTAATGAGAAAGTAGTTGTGCCTCATCTCACAAAGTACCTGGAGGAACATGGCATCTACAAGCCATTTCAATCTGGATTGAGGACTCGGCGCTGGCAAAAAATAATCTCCTCCCAGCAAAGGATTATGTGGGGGAGCTATCTTTGGTAGTTCTTTTCAATTTGTTATCAGCATTTGATAACCATAGATTACTGTGGACTGGTTGGTTACCTGAGGAAGTTTTGTAGTCTTTGGACAGAACAATCTTTGACTGGTTCTGGTCCTTCCCCATAGAGCACCAACAGATAGTAATGTTGGGTGCTTTATGATATTTTCTGTCTACCATCGAGTCTAGTATATCACAAGGATCAATCTTGTCTCCATTATTTGTGTTACACATGCTGCCTCTAGGAGGAGAGATCTAAGAGAATGACTTTTTTCCAACTCTTTTTTCTACATTCCTGAGATGGCAGGGGATGTATCCCCTCTCTTCTCCTGGATCCCACACCCAGCATCCCCCACCAGGCCACTCCATTCTGGGGAGGCTTGCAGCTTGCCCCCTACAGCAGGGCTCCCTGGGGGGGGGAGAGAGAGAGACTGAAATCCATCTGAAGACCCAAAGGAGGCTACAGCTTGAGGTGTTTCCCTTAATTGTTACCTGGAAGCACAGATGTGCAATGACATCAGTATGGAACAGGCCCACTCCCGCTCCCAACCAACAGATGTCCCCTATCACTTCCTAACTACAGAGTGGCCCCAGCTGTTGCACACCCAGCCTTCAATGGAGGATTGCTGTCCATGGGATGCTCATCCTACCTCCCCCCAGCTGACTGTCTGATGTCCCATGCTCACTACTGAACACTGGTCATCAGTGCTGCAAGCAGTAGAACTACCACTGTGCTGGCATGCCTGTCAGCCAAAGTATGACTTGAGTTTTCATTAATATGAAAAGGACACTCAGCTGCATCTTTCATTTGTAATTAGACAGTGCCCATGCTGGGGAATAGTTTTACAGCAGTCAGAGGTGAGGTGGGCATCAACTAGCTGAGATTAAACCCAGGAAAAACAAAGTGTTGCTGTTAGCCCATTGTCTTGTATCATCTTTCAAACATTGTCTTAGGATACCCACATTTGGTGGGGCACAGTTTGAAGCAAAGGAGGTGGTATGCAACCTTGGTGTAGCTCTGGCTAGCCAACTGATCCTGATTCCTCAGGTATTGATGATTGTCCTTGCCCAGAGGAGCATCATCATCTGAAGAACATTGCTGGGTTGCATCTCTACCTTGATCAGGTCAAGCTGTCTCTACCACAAAAGATCTGCACCTCATGCGGCTCTGTGCCTGTGTTCATGCTGCTCAGCAGCTTCTTACTCCTGAAAGGTCCAATATTTATGGTTTTCAGCATCACTGCTACTATACTCCACAATAAAGGCATCTGGAACACTGAGTGCTGATGTTTTGACAAGTTGTCTAAGCAGGGCCACCTTTTAAATTTGTGTACATGAAACATCACATATATTCTGATATGTATGATGCTGGGACAATTAGAGGAAGTCAAAAATAGTTATACAAGGGAGGCTACTGACACTGCAGTGACCCCCATATCTTAAGTCTGTGTCAATATTACCAGCTTTGCTGTAGACCCTGGCCAGTAGGAGGTGAGTCAGCAAACTTTCAAATACTTGCTGAAGTACTGTTTGATGGCCTAATGATAAGGATTACTGTTTACCAAATGAACGACCCAGGTTGGTGCTGAAGCTTGGGGCATAGCACATTAAGTGACAAAGTCAACAAGAATCAACTTTGGATGTATCCTGATGACACATATGCTTTAGTCGACATTCAAGATAACTTCTATTATTTGACAATAAAGTCATTACAGTGTTATAAAAACATTAGTACTGCAGTTTTAAATGCAATAATGTATCAATAAATATAGGCTCAGATTCATAATAACACATTCAGTGGGTAAGGACTGTCACAATAAGCATAAGCTAAGTAGTTATTACATATGTTAACAAAATCTAATTCAGTTTTGTGGCATCATCATGTTTTTTCTTTACAATTTTATTCACCAAGACTGCCCAACAGAAATGCAGCATCTCATTTTCTGCATGGTCCTACTTCTACCCATTTCCACAGCTGGGTGGAACCGAGCATTGAGAGGTTTAGTGACTTACCCAAGGTTACACAGTAAATATTTGGCTCTAATGCGATTTGACCTTGCAATCTCCCAGTTCCCAAGCTGTTCTCTAATGACTAGACAACACTGACTACAAAAAAGGACTTAAGGTTCATGTGCTAGAACTTAACCAATGCACTTGCTATCGCTGAAACTGTTGTTCTCCTCTGGGATAGGTTAGCCCCTACTTCAACTTTGTCTGTAAACATGCATGTCAACTATTTATTTGACCTATGTTATGTGCTGTTGTCTGAAACTTGCCATATTGCTATTCTAGAATTTGTATTATAAACATTGCCACATCTGTTGTTCTCCTATCTATGTTCACTGTATAACTTACAAAATGTCAACATGTTATTGCAATGTACTGTCATGGATTGTTTTTACCTGTGATTAATCCTGGGTCACCCCTGAAAAAGGGACTGTCAAGGTCCCAGTGGGTTTACCTGGTCAACAAAATTAAATAAATAAATAAATACATATGCATTTATTTTTAGACAAACATCAAAAATGTTTATGATTTCCTAAACTCTAAATAATTAAAAAAAAATACAAATAGGCATAGACTTAAAATCATAGTAATGCATTTGTAATTAGAAGTTGTAGTAGTAAGCATAAATTATATACTCAACAATTACTTCTTCAATATGCTAGCCAATTTCATTTGAATTTTAATATGTACCACATTCTTCTTATTATTGCTGCAGGGAAATCATGTGCTACCTATTCTAGTACCAGAGATTATATGGTTCTTAGGAGGGTCATAATTATCTTATTGAATGTCATGTAGGTTTTTGAGAGTGTTTGTCCCAGACAGTAGGACCTACTGTCTTTATACCATTGGCAGATCTTCAACTGAGCCAGTTTCACAATTACAGGCAGAGCTTATTGTATAGTTCTTGTAATACTGTAGCTTGTGTCCATTATTTTATTTGTGCATATCTGGAATCCGGTTAATGTTATATTTCTTTTCTTGGGATATTTCAGAGTCTCCAAATGTGACTTCAATTCAAGTGTGGTTTTATTCACTGGGATCTATGGACTACATTTTGAAATCCTGACAACAGTCTTATTTCCTTGTTCAAAAATATCAATTTGTTTTTAATTTCTAATTTACATTATTTCATGGTATGCATCATTGGATTTTCCCATACATGGGCTAAGTCACTATGTTACAAACATTTGTGTACACAGGTTAATCCGCCATTTGCATGACCTTCCTCTTTGAATAAAGTATATAGATTATTCAGTTATTTATGTTGTCTTCTTTTTTTAAACAAAAAGTTTTCTTACAGACATATTGGAAGTCTGTTTGATTCTATATGTAATACTTTAAGCCAATATGACTACAGTCTGATTATTTTGTTGGTATTTAGAAGTAAACCCTAGTTTATCCCATACAAGCAGTGCTGGGGTCATCAATAGCACATAAAAACAGATCTATACACTGTAAAACTAGATATTTTCACACAAAGTAATTTTAGGTCAAACACAAATGCAACCATGATTGCATAAATTTAATTTGGCACTTAGTCACTATCACCACATTCACTATACTGGGAAGAATGCTAATCGCACTACTAAGTACACATTTATTTTCATACTAGTTAGTGCTTTAGCTCAAACAGCAAACATGATTTTACAGCAAAAGTTCAAGTTTTACAGTATTGACAAGTTGACTCGGCAATAGTTCAAAAGATTATTGCCCAGTCTAGTGAACTATTGACCAAGTTTGGTTTGAAACTCATGAATAGTTCTAAAACCTTCAATGTCAGGTGACTGGCTCTGGACGAGTCCAAGACCAAGATATTTGTTTAAGGTTATGTCTCTGCCTCTCTCTCTCTCTCTCTCTCCTCTTTCTCTTTCTCTAGATATTTGTATACAATATATCAATAGAAAAAAACACAGCACCCGCTAAATTGTCTCACACAGAACAACTGATGCTTAAAATGTTTATTACATCAGAAAGGCAAACAAGCCTTGTGCAGCAAAAAAGGTGGTAACAGCATATCAGCGCTTACTAAATGACGTTTCACTTAGTCAAGCTACGCTTCATCAGATTCTAACAATCACAATTCTAAGTGCCCCTTGTATACTATGTACAATAAATTAAAACACCTGTGTGAAATTAATTCTAATAACATGAACAGCAATTGACGATATTTCATTCTTAATGTCAAATAGCTGTCAGGCACATACTTCATTGTAATTACATGCTAAAAACATCCAGGTTTCAGGAGATAGCCCAATCAGCAATGATTAATCCATTTATTAATTTTAGGACCTACACAGCCTTGCAAGGATTGGGGATAAGGGAGTGTACAGGAAGAAACTGAAGGAAGTGGGGAAAATTGTCAGGAGAGCTAAAGCAAATACAGAAGAGAAGATAGCTAAGGAGGCTAAAAGGGGAGACAAGAAATTTCTCTGGTATGTAAGTGAATGGAGAAAAAGCAAATGGGATAATGAAGCTAAGAGGGGAGGAAAAGCTATGATAGAGGGAGATGAGGGGAAAGCTAATCTGCTAAATAAATACTTTACCTCAGTCTTTATGATTGAGAAAGATAGGACGGGGCCAAAAATAAGCAACAGGGGAAAAGTGGCAGGGAGATGGACACAAGTCCCTTTTTAGAGGGTGGGGTATTTGGAGAAGTTAGGAAAACTGCGGACAGACAAGGCAGTGGGTCCAGATGAAATCCACCCCGGTGTGCAGAGGGAGTTAAGGGAGGAGCTAGCTGCACCACTTGCAAAGTTATTCAATCTTTCTGTTGACAAAGGGAGAATTCTAGAAGATTGGAAAAAGGCTGACATAGTGCTGTTGCACAAAGGGGAAGGGAAGGAAGAATGGGGCAACTATCATCAGGTTAGCCTGGCCTCTTTGGTAGGTAAGATGACAGAGGCACTTATAAAGGAAAGGCTAGCACAATACCTGGGGGAGGAGAGGCTCATGGATGAAAACCAACATGGATTCACAAGGGGTAGGTCATGTCAGACCAACCTAATTGAATTCTTTGATGGAGTAAAGGAGATATGTGACCAGGGAGGGGTGGCAGACGTGGCCTATCTGGACTTCAGAAAGGCCTTCGACACCATCCCTCACAGGAGACTAATAAGTAAGTTGGGTAGTTTAGGGGTAGGAAGCAAATTAGTGAACTGGGTGGAAAATTAGCTGGAGGGAAGAATGCAGAGGGTGGTGGTAAATGGGGTGCACTCCAGGGAGGGAGTGGTGATGAGTGGGGTACCTCATGGGTCAGTGTTGGGTCTCATAACATTCAACATTTACATTGGAGACATTTTAGAGGGCCTAAATGGGAAAGTGTGTCTGTTCACAAATGATACGAAGATCTGTAATAGAGTGGACTCAATGATAGGGGTGGAGAAAATGAGAGGGGACCTGGTCAGGTAGGAGTAATGGTCAGGGAAGTGGTGGTTACAATTCAATACAAAAAATTGCAAAATTATGCATATAGGGAACAGGAACCCAAGGGCAAAATACTGGCTGGGTAGGGAGGGAGGGAGGAATTAGAGGTAACAGAACAGGAAAGGGACCTTGAGATCATCATTTCAGATAATGTGAAGGTGGGGAACTAATGCAATAAGGCAATGGGGAAGGCTAGCAGAATGTTGGCATGCATAGGGAGGGGCTTCACAAGCAGGAGAAAGGAGGTGATCATGCCGTTATACAAAATTATGGTCAGACCACATCTGGAATACGGGGTCCAGTTTTGGAGGCCACACTTACAGGGGGACAGAGACAAGTTGGAAAGTGTTCAGAGAAGGACAACCAAGATGGTACAAGGGCTGCACCAGAGATCATACATGGAGTGATTAAAGGAACTAAATTTTTACACACTGGAGATGAGGAGAGAAAGGTGGGATATGGTAGAAACTTTTAAATATCTAAAGGGAATAAACAAGGTGAGGGCAGGTAACATATTCAGGATGAGTGAAAACAAATCAACAAGAGGGCACACATTCAAGCTGGAAGGGGAAGATTTGGAGGAAACACAGGGGGGAAGTTCTTCACTGAAGGAGTGGTGGGTCCCTGGAATAGGCTGCCAGAATAGGTGGTGGAGGTAGATTCGGTTGAAAAATTCAAGAGGGCTTGGGACAACTATATGGGGCTAAATAGAAACAAAAATAGCATGGAAGTGAGGGGGTAAGTTAAAAGGACTAGCGGAGGTATTTGGGCAGACTGGATGGGCCAGAGGGTCCTTTTCTGCAGGCAATTTTCTATCTTTCTATGTTTATATCACAAAATACTAATCGGAACAGATCTAATTAGGGCAATTTAGATACACACATTGCAACTTCTTTGGTGATTTATATTAAATTAATGCGTAATGACCCTTGGAAGTCTGTGAATTTCAATACTGAAACTTCACCGTGCAATTTTTTAGGTGGCATCATGAAGCCAGTAACAGAGATTAGCTCTCTTCAATATTTTACAACGCTTAATATAACAGGACCAGAGTGTCATGACTTCAAGAGCAATCATTATATGAAGATCCTATCTCTTTAGTTTAGTAAGAAAGGCTGCAAGATCAATGCTGTCGTTCAGTCCACAATAACTCCCAGTTGCTAACAAATTGACAGATCTCTCTCTCTCTCTCTCTCTCTGGCTGATTTTTTGTTCTAGATTCCCCCCTCTTAAACCATAAGTGACTTTTTCAGTACCCAGAAAGTTTATTGTGTGTTGCATATGTGGGTTAGATGTAATGTGTTTAACTATCACATAATTCACGTCCCCACATTGTATGGCTCTTACATGTTCACCCACCCTGGTTTTGAAGGAACTGGTGGTACGACCAACATAGAAGTGACCACAACTACAACTGAATAAATATACTACTCCTTCAGTTGTAGATGTAATAAAATCTTTCATATCAATCACTTGCTCAGTGGTAGGATTTATAAAAGATTTACACTGTTTGACATGTGCTCAGTACATGTATTTGCCACATTTAAACGTGCCGTGGGGGGGGGGCAACCTCATTGTGGATGGTCTATCACCTACACAGGGAGCACTCAGGGATACTATATCTTTAATTGTTTTTAAACATCTAAGTACAAAAGAAGGTCCTGCTTTCACTAGTGTATGTAGTTTAGGTTCTACTGCTAACAGATTCCAGTTGTTATGAATGATCTGAGTAACACATCAAGATCTAGCAGTGTACAGTAGTTTGTAACAAATTCAGCTAATGGATGGTTCTTACTCCTTTCTTTTTGGGACCAGGGTGTCTTCTCTTTCCATATTAGCTACTTTTCTCACTGCTTTCATAATAGAAGAATTGCCATACCCTCTTTCTTTAAACCGTACAATCTGCTCTGTTTTTTATTCTTTTCAAATTCCTGTGGTTCTGTGCAATTATGTAGTGTGTATAAGTTGCCCTTTCGGTATATTTCAGGCAACATGAGGAGGGTGGCAGCTGTTAGCAACCAAAAGACTATTCCTGTCTCTTTCTGAAATAGGGTGGTGCAAACCTCTCCAGATGGATTCTTGTAGATTTTTAAATCCCAAAAATGTATCTTATTCTGATGTATATGGTATTTGAATTTTAAACAGTTGCTAAAGCTCACTTACCATGAGATAAAATATTTGAACTGGTCCACTGCTCCCTTCCAGACAACGAGCATGTCGTCTATATAGTACCACCACAAGTCCAAACAAGAAATGTATGGATTTGAGGTGGTGCCATACAAAAGACACTCCTCTCACTTACCCACATACAGATTCACATAACTTAGGGAAAAGGTGGCATCCATGGCTGTCCCTTGTACTTGGCTATAGTACAAGTTTTTAAACAGGAACACGTTTTTACTCAGAACCAACTTAAGCAGTTCTAACAAATACAATGTAGGAGTTTAGACACAATCCCCTTTAGTTCTTTTTTTCCCAAAACCACTATACTGCACTGAGACCCTCATGATGTGGAAGCACAGTGCACAATGATTCCACATCTAAAGTGGCAAAAAACCATTCGGACAAGATTTCAATATTTTCAACCAAATTTATGACTTCTGAGTCACGCAAGTATGACCACTGCATTTTACAAAAGGCTGCAGAATAGAGTTCAAATACATAGAAATTGGCTTAGTCACCCACCCCCTCCCAGAAATGATAGGCTGACCTGGTGATTCTAGTGGATTTTTATGTATTTTAGGTAGTGTATAAATGACGGGTACTATAGAATGTCCAACTGTTAATGCACAATAGGTTTCTTCCATAATATAATCTTTTATGAAATCTTTATTTAAAAGTGCATCCACATTTCTTTTGTACTCTACCATCTTGTTGTATGCCAATTGCTCATAAAAATTAGTGTCAGAGAGTTGTCTTTTTCTTTCAAATACATTGAGGTGTTTATAATGACAACTGCCCCACCCTTATCGGCTGCTTTTATTACTATCTCATCATCTTCTGACAAACATAACTGCACATTTTTTGAGAAACATTGTAACTGCTGTAACCACCAGATTGTTGGTGGGGAAATATAATGAGCAAGTTTGCAGAGCACAACCTATATCCCTGTCCAGCTCTGTATCTTGTTCAGCAGTTCCATATAAAGTTTTAAAGGTTAAATGTCTTACAAATTTATGAAAATCAACTATTGTACCAAAAAAGTCAATATCCGTTGTCAGTAAAAAGGAAAGACTTTTTCTGAGGACCTGAGTTTGTATCTCTGGCAAAGTTTTCTCTGACATGTTAATCACCGGGCCGGGGGGGGGTGATCATAGTTAACTGGATTAGTTGACAGCACCTGTTTTACTAGTAGTCTGTCCTGCCCCCCCTCCACATCTTCTTCCTCCACGTTGCTGGGGCTGATAAGGTTCCCTGAATCTGATGCTCATGTTGTGTCTTTTTAAATATACAATATATGTAATATATACACTGTATGTATACTGTATAGAGAAAAAGAAAGCAATCAGGAAGTACAAGGAATCGCAGAAGGAGCAGGACAGAGAACTGTATCAGTTAAAGCAAAAGGAGGCTGGGAAGGCAGTCAGAACAGCAAAGGCCCAAACCGAGGAAAAGATAGCCAACTCAGTTAAGAAGGGGGATAAAACCTTTTATAGGTACATCAGGGAGCAAAGGAAGACCAAGGGAGGGATAGTGAGGCTTAATAAAGGGAGGGAGGGTGGGCAGAGGAGACTGTGAAAAGCAGAGATACTGAACAAATATTTTTGCTCAGTATTTACAAATGAAGAGGGGGAGGTACATAAAACAAACAGTAGTAACACTCTGGATACAGAAGTTGATATCAGCCCATTTACAGAAGAAAGGGTTCTGAAAGAACTTTTAAAACTGAAGGTGGACAAAGCAATGGGGCCTGATGGGATTCATCCCAGAATTCTAAAAGAGCTAAGGGTAGAACTAGTGACACCACTGACTACCCTTTTTAACAAATCATGGGAGGTTGGGGTGGTACCCGAGGACTGGAGGAGAGCAGATGTGATTCCCCTTCACAAAAGTGGGAGCAAGGCAGAAGCAGGAAACTACAGACCTGTTAGTTTAACCTCAGTGATAGGGAAAATGGTGGAATCACTTCTGAAGGAAAGAATTGTCGAGTATCTAGAGGCCAGAGGGGCACAGGACCCTAGGCAGCATGGATTCACAGTGGGAAAGTCATGCAAGACAAATCTGATAGATTTCTTTTACTGGGTGACCAAAGTAGTGGATCAGGGAGGGGCTGTGGACATGGCCTACCTAGACTTTAGCAAGGCATTTGACACAGTCCCACACAAAAGATTAATATACAAGTTAGCCAGCCTGGGAGTGGGTCCCAAGATGACAGCCTGGGTAAAGAATTGGCTGGAGAATAGGACACAGAGAGTAATAGTAAATGGAGTCCACTCAGAAGAAAGGAGGGTTACTAGTGGGGTACCGCAGGGTTCAGTATTAGGACCGGTCCTCTTCAATGTCTTTATAAGCGACACTGCAGAAGGACTGGAAGGAAAAGTATGTCTCTTTGCAGATGACACTAAGATCTGCAACAGAGTTGATGCACAGGGTGGGGTGGAAAGGATGAGAAGGGACTTGGCAAGGTTAGAGGAATGGTCAAATGTATGGCACTTAGATTCAATGCTAAGAAGTGCAAGGTAATGCACCTGGGAAACAAAAACCCAGGGGAAGAGTACACAATGGGGGTGAGATACTAACAACAACAAAAATGGAAAGGGACCTGGGGGTAGTCATATCAGATGACCTAAAGGTGGGCAAGCAATGTGAGAGGGCAGCAAGGAGGGCTGGGTGGTTACTGGGATGCATAGGGAGAGGCATCACCAGTAGAAAACAGGAAGTTATTATCCCTCTGTACAGACAGCTGGTGAGACCCCATCTGGAGTACTGTGTGCAGTTCTGGAGACCCAATCTCCAAAAGACATAGACAGGATGGAAGCTGTCCAGAGGAGGGCAACAAAATGGTGCAGGGTCTGCACCAGAAGACATATGAAGAGAGACTTAAGGAGCTTAATATGTATAGCCTCGAGGAAAGGAGGGAGAGGAGGGACATGATAGAAACTTTCAAGTACCTCAAGGGAATCAACAAAGTCCAAGAGGGTAGCATCTTTCAAAAAAAGAGGTGTGCAAGAACAAGAGGGCACAATTTGAAGATGGGGGTGGCTCAGAGGTAATTTAAGGAAGTATTTTTTCACAGAGAGGGTTGTGGATGCATGGAACAGCCTTACGGAGGAGGTTGTGGAGTCAAAATCAGTGGTGGAATTCAAGCATGCATGGGACAGTCATAAGGCAATTCTAGGGGGGGTTGGGGTAAGAAGAAGTAGGCTGCTGGTTAACTAGGATCTGCAGCTTATCCAGTAGGTAGGGAAATGGGCAGACTGGGTGGGCCAAGCGGTCCTTATCTGCCATCAAATTCTATGTTTCTATGTTTCTATGTATATACAGTATATATCTATATATATGTAGCTGTACACCACACCAATGGTAAATAAATATGGGATGGGCAGTTGTCTGACTCAGAATATGCCATTTTTTTTTATGAGTGAGGGTGCAGGACTATCACTCATGACTGGCAAAGACTCAAGTGAGTTATGAAAGTCCTGCCCACACACTAATTAAAATAAATGGCATATTCTGAGCCAGGTCCTCATGTATCCAATTTATGTAATAGATTTTACACTGAAAAGCTTTTAAATAAATGCTTTTTATGAAGATTTAACTGTTTCTTTTTTATTTTACTGCTCTGTTTTGAGTGCAGCAGATGGCATTGTGATGTCATCAGGCATTGATCAAGCTGCTCTCCCATGGGTTCGATTATGATCTGTCTAAATTGAGGATAAAATGTTAAAATGAAAATTATTTATCTTAATTTAGAATGCTTTAGTGGCTAAAACCAAGTATTTGCCTGTAAGGTTTTACTCTCGCTAACATTATATAAATGGGGAAAATAAATCATGTTATTTGGGATAAATATTTATTTTCACTTGGAACACTTTATTGCATTTAGTTCATGTTACTTCCATTTAGAATCTGGGAATAGAACACAGAGAGCGATGGGTCAGGTTGAGAGTTTAAAATAGAAAGAAAGGCAATTTTAAGCTATAACAAGATATAATATAGAGGATACTGTATGGTCTTTGGTTAATAACCACGCTGTAAACACTTCAAGAGGTTGCCATGACATCACTGTAAACCATAAGAGCGTAGCTTGAGAGGTTTTCATATGTCATGGCAACCTCAAGAAGTGTTTTCAGTGCAGTTATTAACCAAAGACCATACATTATATTTTATAGTGTATGGGCTATCAAGATTGTGTAGTCATGAATTGAATTACTTTTCTGAATAATTCTTACCTTAAGCAGTAGTAAATCATGCAGGAAAATTCCTCAAAAATGTTTATTGTGTGTTCTTCGCAACACTATTCATTGGTACAGCCTGGTGTAAATCAATTAATTTAATACCAACATTAACACTTTTTTGTCAAAGCGGAACATTGAATGTTGTGAGCATTCCTTTTTGTTATACCATTGATATGACATACTCAAGAAGGGTTGACAAGAGAGTGACATCATAATGATGGCATAACAAGGTTGTAGTCTGCTTGATTTCAGTTAGTAATAAGGGCCCCCATACATTATAAAAATATTAACAATAGTGCGTTATATATCAAATGCCTAATGGGTTGTGGTAGACTAACACATTTACTGTTTCTCCATGAATGAGTGGTAAGACCTTCATTATTGCAAACAGAGAGTTGTGAGTGTGTGAAATGGTGTACCTGATTGGATGATTAACTTGAAATAATTACAAATATTTAAAAGGAATCTAGACAAATATGTGTCAGACGCAGCATTGCACGGCTATTACCACTGAGAAGTTAAAATGACCAAATGCCTTCTTCCATCTTAAATTCAACTATAGATCCAAGTATAAATAACTTGGGGCTTCACCACTTATGAGCTATAGGTCTTATCACTCACTGGTGAAGATAAATGTGTTATCGAACTGGAATCCCTTGTGTATTTCCTATTAAATAAATCATGTTAGTTTTTGAATAATAATATATTTTAACTTACAGTAACGCATGTTATTTCCACTAAGAATTTGGAAAAAGAATACCAAATACAGATGGTAGATTGAGAGTTTACAATGGAAAGAAAGTCAGTTTTAAGCTAAAACAAGGTAAAACACTGAGAAAGACATTAAAAATGTAGGCTAAGCTACAGTGTTGCAGAGATTTTTGTACATAGGTTATGCAATGGTTTGTGTGGTCTTCTTCTTTAAACAACATTTTTTTTTGTAAACATATTGTAACATATTACAAGTCTTTTAGTTGGATTCTATACAGTATGAGACACTTTAAGCCAATGTAACAAGAGCCTGATTATGGCTTTGATAAACATATTGGTTAACATATTTAGTCCGAGTCACACTTGTAAAAGGAAAATCCTTATCTCCAGCATGCCTTTGCCCTGTTAAATATTAAATAAGTGAAATAAATAAAAGCAGAGTGGTATATATCAAATACATAATGGGTTTTGGCATTGTGACAAATCTTCACACGAGTGGTGAGACCAGCATAATTAACTCATAGCTTTACCATTCATGAGTTATGGGTCTTACAACTTATTAGTAGAGATAAATATGTTATAACATAACCCATTATGTATTCCAAATATATATGTAGACTGATATCACAGGGGTCATGGATCACAAGTAAAATATCAGGTATATATTCATCATCACTTGTGAGGGGCAGGACCCTTATAACTCACTCTTGACTTTGCCACACATGAGTGATGGTCCTGCATCTTTACTCATGAAGATAAATGGCATGTCCTGAGTCAGCCCACTGTGCATACTATATGTGCATATAATATATAAGGTACAGATTTGAATGAAATTTGGCAAGTGTGGTCTTGGGGGCAAGATCTCTTGACAATTTTGTTCTGGTTGGATCTCTGTTAGGTGGATTCTGGAGTTACCTTTTGGAAAAATGACCAAGAAAGGTGTTTTTTTATGCATTTTAAAATCTTTTTTGTGACTCAGTTTTCTTTTATTGTGTGGCCATATGACAAAGGAATAGGGCCCTATGAAAATACAAAAAAGAATTTGGACTTAAGTCTTTTTGCTCAGATTATTTTTTCATATGAAGCCATTCTTTTTTTGTATGAACGAAGCAACCTCACGAAAAAAGATTCCTTCATATGAAAAAAAATCTGAAAGTCCAAATTCTTTTTTCATATGCAGGCATCCTTTTTCGTATGAATGAAAAAAAAACTCACAAAAAAGGATTGCTTCATACAGAAAAAGAACATGAAAAAAAACTAAGCCCAAATTATTTTTTCATATGAAGGAATCCTTTTTCGTGTAATTTTTTTCATGTATATGAAAAAGGATGCATTCATACAAAAAATAATTTGGTCTTGGGTTTTTTCAGATTCTCTTTTTGCATGAAGGAATTCTTTTTCATAGCTTTCTTTTTCATTCATGTGAAAAAGGATGCTTTCCTATGAAAAAAGAATTTTGGACTTAGTTTTTTCAGATTCTGTTTTTGAATGAAGGCATCCTTTTCCGTGAGTTTTTTTTTATTCATATGAAAAAAGGATGCCTTCATACAAAAAAAGAATTTGGACTTAGTTTTTTTTCAGATTCTTTTTTCATATGAAGGGATCCTTTTTCATAAGGTTCTCTCATTTGTACGAAAAAGGATCCCTTCATGTGAAAAAAGAATTTGGACTTAGTTTCTTTCCCCCACATTTCAACTTCAACAAGCTATAACTCCCTCAATGTTTGCACTTAAGGGACAATCTATATATCAAAACAAAGGTCTTCATGAATACTACAAGAATAACAAACAATACCCTCCCCCCAAAAAAATGTAGGGGCCATATAAAAAAAGACACAAGAATTAAAAATCAAAATTCCCATAAGATAACACTAGAAGTTTAACAGGTTATACAACCAAGCAAATAAATTACTTTTTGGGAGAAATGGAAGTGCAGGGCCTAGATGGCACTATGCTTCCTCATCAATGTGGATGTAAGTATCTATGGAGGGATGGCAGCACACGACCCAGGGGACCCTGTACTGCCATAGGGAAATAGATATCTTCATGGAGGTCCCAAAGGGATCTATGGAAATGAGGATAAGATTATACTATCTCAAAAAGTAAAGAAACTCTTTGCAAAAAACTTCATTAATGCACCAGTTAGGGTTTAGATTAAAGTAACAAAAATAGAAGAATGTGGTGTTAGTATTCCCAACTCTAATATCTCACTCCCACCCTGCAGGCAGCAAAAGGAAAAACTATTATAGTGTCCCCTCTCCTGAGTCTTTGCAAATCAAGCTTGGGGTGTTCCTTGGGCTTGTCAGGTTTAACACTCGCCCCATTCTCATATAGACTGCACAGCTCAGCTTCTTTACTGATAGAATGGGGCGAGTGCTAGGGTTGACAGCCCCAAGGAACACCCCAGGTCTGATTTGTGAAGATTCAGGAGAGGTGAAACTGTAATGGTTTTTCACTTTGCTGCCTGCAAGGTGGGATATTGAACCCCAACTGGTGCATTAACAATGTTTTTTTTTTGCAAAAAATATCTCTCTATCAATCTATCTATCTATCTATCTATCTATCTATCTATCTATCTATCTATCCATCTATCATGATGTGCGTTGGTTCAAATATTTGCCAAGCATTCATATTCTGGGTTCCCAATTATTCATTACTCAAGCTTTGTTATTTGGCTGCTGGAACTGTCTGTGAGACTGCAAGATCACCTGTGACTTCCTGTCCAATCATGGGCCACTTTGGAAACTCACTGAAGGCAGGTTATGTGACCCAGCACTTGCAGAAGATTCAGGCAGGAGAGATTGATGACCTGAGTTGCTGCAGTGAAAGAATCCGCTTCCATCAATATGTCAAATCTAGACAACAATCAGAAATCTTGACAGTTTAGGTTCCCTCTCTAAATCCCAAGCTAGACAGTGTACTTTTTGTCATACTTTTGTGTAGTAATTTTCAGTGTTTCTCAGGAGAACTGCTAGGAGTGTTTTTTTCTCTCCCTAAAGTGAAAAAAAGAACTATACTAGGCCCGACTGTGCTCTGTAAAAGCAATCAGCCACAGCCTGGCTGACAGGGCTTGTTTACGGGAGTGCTACTGTTGTCATTCATTTTGCTATCCCTTTCTTGCCTGCAATTATTTATTGTAAAAGAGCTTTACTTCTATTAGCATGTTAAAACTGGTAAAAAAGCAGAAATATTGGCAGTGTTATTCCTTTTATAAATCTTAAGTTAGAGGAGAAAGTAAATTTTCTCACACCCTCGTGCAGCGGTCACGATCCAGCCATAGCACCTCTACGGTGCAAGGAGCCTGATCCACCTACCCACCAGAGAGATAGATAAGGTGCCACTTGCCCCCTTGGGCAGCGGTCATGATCCAGCCATAGCACCTCTACGGTGCAAGGAGCCTGATCCACCTACCCCCTCAAAGAGATAGATAAGGTGTCACTTGCCCCCTCGGGCAGCGGTCATGATCCAGCCATAGCACCTCTACGGTGCGAGGAGCCTTATCCACCTACCCCCCAAAGAGATAGATAAGGTACGGTGCTTGAAAAATTGCCATGATTTCTCTGGTCTGTGTGAACGCTGAACATCACTTGCAATTTGCTGTTTTCAATTTCAGCGCCTTCTCAGGGTAAGCGCTATTGGCTCCATGCCTGTGTAGAGCTCCCTGATTGGCTGGTCTCACTCACCTGAGACAGGAGCACCCGAGACGTGTGGCTTAATGTGAGCCTGCATCCCTGTACTCAGCTTCTAATTTATATATTTTAATTTAGCCTGTTCTGCTCGGCCTGTGCAAAGTAGCTTACCATCCCCCGCTGCAGTTTCTCTCCAACTGTATGTGCACTGATCCAGTGCTAGCCCTGCAAACCTCCCCTTGATTTTTTCCCCCAATTAAGCTTTCACTCTGTACACTGCCTTGAACTGAGTTTGTAAAAAAGTTTTACTGGCTTTGTTAATATATTTTTTTAATCCTATTTAAGACTGTACTGGGTTTACATGCTTACTGCTATGGACTTAGAAAATTCAGTGAATTGTAAAATCTGTGTAGCCTCTGTCTTGAGCCTAAGGCTCCTGCCCTTGACTTTCATTCTTAATCATCTTCCGTTGTCCCCCTGTCCTCCTCTGTCTCTGTTCTGTCCCTCCTGCCCTCCCCCATCAGTCTGTTCTTTTGTGCTTGTTTTGGATTCCCAAGTTAGCCGGCACCTTACCTCTGTCTGAGACTGCCCCCTGACTTGTCTTTCAAGTTGGTGCTCAGCTCTCTTTGTGTGTCTCTGTTTAGACACCCCCCCATCTGCTCCTATTTAATCAGCTGTCTCCTTCCTTACAGGTGCCATTTGCCCCCTCGGGCAGTGGTCATGATCCAGCCATAGCACCTCTACAGTGCAAGGAGCCTGATCCACCTACCCCCCCAAAGAAATAGATAAGGTACGATGCTTGAAAAATTGCCATGATTTCTCTGGGCTGTGTGAACGCTGAACCAGATCATCACTTGCAATTTGCTGTTTTCAATTTCAGCGCCTTCTCAGGGTACTGCTATTGGCTCCACGCCTGTGTAGAGCTCCCTGATTGGCCGGTCTCACTCACCTGAGACAGGAGCACCCAAGATGTGTGGCTTAATGTAAACCTGCATCCCTGTACTCAGCTTCTAATTTATATATTTTAATTTAACCTGTTCTGCTCGGCCTGTGCAAAGTAACTTACCATTCCCCCCCGCTGCAGTTTCTCTCCAACTGTATGTGCACTGATTCAGTGCTAGCTCTGCAAACTTCCCCTTGATTTTTCGTCCCACCCCCTCCTCCTCCCAGGCCTCCTTTAAATGCACACAGTCTCCACCCACTCCTATCTGACGTTTCAATTTATTGGTTACTTACTGTCAACAACTGCAATTCCTCCCATCCCCTTTTTGCAACTAAGCCTTCTAGCAGCTTTATCTCATTCTATCTTGCTGAGGCATACCATTTTGGTACTTTAGGTTTGCTTATTGCTGACTAGCATATTCTGTCTTGCTAAGGCACTGTTTTACTTGAAAATTGTACTACAAATTACTGAACTGTGACTGATTTGCCAAAAAACTATGCTTATTGTCAAAAAATGTTCCCAGCAACCAAGTGTTATAGCCCCTTCATGACTTTGTAGCTCTCTCCAGACTGCAAGGTGCCAAGGAAATCACAGGCTTTTCAGTTGCTAATTGAGCTGTTTTCACTCAGACTGCTAGGCTTTGTGTTGCCACACTATTAATTCAAGCTCCTCTCTCCTTTCTCTAGCCGAGAACCTGCTAGGGATCCCAGCTCAGAAACCCTCCGTGTGGACCGCGGACACCGGGCGAGTGGCACTTCCGAAGCCACTGCCTGAGACCTCCTCATCAGACTCCACCACTTGAGAGGTATGGCAAAGCCACAATTTTTCACCCACCCACTCATCCCCACTCCTGTGTGCTAGTATATAGACCCGTTAGCACCACCCACTCCCATCCCTGACAAATCTCCTGTCTTCTCTTTCTTACTAAAACAATTTGTTACTGCCAGGGTTCTGCCAGGGGAACTCTGCAACCAGCAGCTGGTGAGATACCCTTGTTATCAAAATTCCCTCATTTACCGAACAACTGCAATTATGGCAGCCTTGTGGCAATTCCTCCTCCTGACTGCACTGTGTATCATACCCCTTACTGGTTTATTATCCAAAAAATTTGAGCCTGGGGGTACACCACATCCTCATCCTGAGGACTGCTCACCCAATCTGACTCTACACATCACATGTTATGCCAAGACTCCTTGCCAACTGATCCAGGTGGACTACCTTCCTTGAAGAGCAACTATTGCAGGTTTGTCTATGCCTCCTTCCTTATCTCTAATTAATTCGAGTTACTCCCATTGGTGTTACACAGCCAGAGTATTAGCCTCAGTGTCCTTAGGCTTGCATAATTTAAAAATCAAAGCTTGGCACCCTGGTTCCTCCTCCATGCCAAGCCAGAAAAAGCCTTGAGCTCATTGCCTTTCATTTGAATCCCTGAAAAAATTGCTACTCCTCCGCTTACTCTGTTCTGGCAATGTTGAGCTTAATCCAGGGCCCATAAATAAACTTACCTCCCCTTCTGAGTCACTATCTCTTAAAGGTATTAGTTTTATGCACATTAACGTGTGCAGCCTGCTGAAAAAATTCACCCTTATGCAGGCTTGAACCGCCCATACAATGCCAGATGTGCTTGTTATCTCAGAATCCTGGCTTCGGCCCTCTACGCCAAATAGCGTGATTAATATACCTAACTACCAGATCTTTAGATGTGATAGGCAATCCAGAGGAGGTGGGGTCACCATCTACATCAAAGATAGATTTGTGGCATCAACACTTAATTCTAATTCACTGGTAGCAGGATTTGAGTGCCTGGACATAAAAATCGACCTATCCCCATTGTTAGCACTCCGAGTCATAGAATGCTATAGACCACCATCTGCCGGTACTCAGCTCTTGTCCTATCTTACAACTATCTTGGACACTAGCCCGCTGGAAACAATTATCCTCAGGGATCTGAACTACGATTGGCTGTCGGAAGGCGGTCACCCGCTTAAATCTTTCTGAGACTCCCTTGGTTTCACCCTACTCAATGAAGAGCCCACCCGTATCAACAAAAAGAATACAGCCAAAAGTACCCTTCTGAATGACCTGCTTGTGAATAAACCCCATTCCTTCTCCCACGTTGGAACCTTTGATGTGGATATTAGTGACCATTGCCTAATAGCTGGAGTTTGGGCAGGCAACAAAGTGCCAACTACGGCCAAATTCTCCACCAAAAGGTCAACCAGGTCATTCGACCCAAAGGCATACCTACTTGACCTAAAAAACTCCCCCTTGTGGCAGAGTTTTTACCTTGCTAAAACAGTGGAAACTGCATATTCTGTACTACATGAAATCATTACCTACGCCATGAATCTACATGCGCCTCTGTCAAAAATATGAATAAAGGCTAGGAAATGCCATTGGTTCACTCAAGGTCTCAAGACTGCACTACTGTCCAGGGATAAACTCTGGAAAACTGCCTGCAAATCCCAAAAAGAGGAAGATTGGCACCTCTTTAGAACAGCCAGAAATCGCTGCACCAAACTGATTAGGGAAGCTAAAGTCTGCTATTACCAAGCAGAACTAGATACTGCAGCCAATTGTCCCTCCAAATTCTGAGCCACAATCAAAGAACTGGCGGAAGCCATGTCACAAATTATGCTCCCTACAAAAATGACCTCTGACAATACAGTAATCAATGACAAAAAAGAGATACTGCAGGCATTCAACACGCACTTCGCCACAGCAGGCTTAGCCTTTGATAACACGCCTGCATGTAGCCTGCGCACCCAACATGGCATGACCCCACCAAATGTTGGCTCCATTAGTCAACATTTCTCATTCTCATCGGTTTCCCTCAAGGAAGTGGAAGACTTGATTCTCCAGCTGGATACTAAGAAAAGTGCCGTTGCAGATGCACTTGAACCATACTTCCTAAAGATAGCATGCCACGTATTGGCAGTACCTATTACTCATTTATTCAACTTGTCTCAAACACAAGGTACCCTCCCTCAAATATGGAAGATCGTACACATTATCCTGCTATTTAAATCTGGAGACCCTTGTGACCTTAATAACTATAGGCCAATTTCTATCCTACCCACACTCTCAAAGCTACTGGAAAAAATAGTAAATGGCCAACTAAGATCCTTCATCGACAGAGAAAAATTACTAAACCCCCTTCAATCCAGATTCAGAGCCAACCACAGTACAGTCTCTGCATTAGCTAAAGTAACCAATGACTGGAAACTGGAGTTGGAGCATAAAAAGTCAGTATGTGCTGTGTTTCTTGACCTCAGCAAAGCATTCAACACAGTCGACCACGACCTGCTCCTCGACTCGCTAAAAACACTAGGATTGGATTCTACTTCTCTAAACTGGTTCTCAAATATCTGACAGACAGATACCAGCAGGTGAAAGCAGATGGCGAACTATCTGCCCTAAAACTCTTACAAAGAGGTGTCCCTCAGGGATCCATATTAGGTCCCCTCCTCTTCACAGTGAATATCAACAACATTGATGAGGGAATCAAGGATGCAAGTACAGTATTCACTTATTCGCGGATGACACAGTGCTGTACCTGAGTCGTCCCACACCAAAAGAAGCTTGTACTGACCTACAAAAAGATTTTAACCTCCTGCAACTCCAACTAATAAATTAAAAACTGCTACTAAATGCTAAGAAAACTAAAGCCATGTTATTTTCCCTCGCAAACTACACAAGTGCTACTGACTCCCTCCCCCCAATAACCACGATGCTGGGAGAGTGCTTAGAGTATGTTCTGAAATTCAGATATCTTGGGGTCTGGATCGACTGTAAACTCTCCTTCACTGACCACCTGGAAGACTTGCTGAAAAAATTAAGGCAAAGACTTGGCCTTTTTTACAGGATAAGAAGACTTCTTACAGCAGAAGCGAAGAAACGACTAGTCCAAGCCACGTTCCTGTCCTTAATTGACTACGCAGACTTCATATACAGTAGCTGTGTGGCTTCCTATCTTGGAAAATTGGATACACTCTACCACAGAACTATATGCTTCATCACTGACCTCCCCTTCTCTACCCATCATTGCGCACTATATGCTGCCACATGCTGGACCTCACTTCACTATAGGCACAACTTTAATGCAGCACTCTGGACACTTAGAGCCCTCAGTGGCAAACTCCCTCAATACATCTTTGACTGTCTGTCTCTGATTGTGCCCAGGAATTATTCCCTTAGAAGCTGCTCACAACTCCTGCTAAATATACCCAGGGCACTCACATGAGTCGGGAGAGCTGCCTTTGGATTCACACTCCCATCAATATGGAATAAAACCCCAAAAATACTTAAGCTGAAAACCCCAGTAGGTACCCTTTTGTTCAAAAGGCTTACTGTGATGGCATTACGGAAATTTGCAACTGCTTTACTAGACACTAACTAACCTCCCTCCCTCAAAGGCGGCCCGCAAATGGTGGCCCCCCCAGCTGAAATGTGTGCCTCTGTCCCTAGCATGCCCACCAACAGATCCACAGGATTTATTGCTGAACTCCCTTATGTTATTCTTTGATGCTCTGAACAGCTGCAGCCTGATTCTAGCACATGCTACTGCACTTAGGGATAATTATCATCTTTCGCCCCAAAAAATATTCGGTCCCTCGTCCATCCAACACCTCCCTCTGCCCCAACCTCCAGGACCTTCCCAGTTATGCCCCTGCTACTATATTCCTCCTCTTGCACTTAGTACAACGGCAGCTTTTTTCTTCCATATGTCTTCGCGTTTTGAGGCAAAAATCACTTTGCCGTCTTTCATATGGTCCTCCGCCCTTCCTGTCCATCACTCTGCTCTAACAATTGAGTCCTCTTTGCTTGCGCCCCTATTCCCCACCTCTCCCTACATTATGCGCTTGATATCTTCTATCTGGTATGCCTACCCTCTCCCTAACACTTCCCACTACAAAATGCACAGTTTTTGGGCCTGGATCCAGCACAAGTTCGTTATCCATGACTCCTTGTAGTTCTATGTTCATTGTATATTACCTGTAAATGTGCATTTTTACTATAATAGCAGCTATTTTTACTGTTTGTACTATTGTAAGTTGTCTTTCTGTATTATTACTGTAGGACCGCAGGTCCACCTTGTAAATGAGCTTGCTCAATGGTGCCCACCTGGATAAATAAAGATATTGATTGATTGATTGATTGATTTTGTGTGATAATTTCAATGATCAGTGTTTCTCAGGAGAACTACTAGGAAATTATTTTGTACCCCTAAAAGTGAAAAAAAAAATATTTGTACCAGGCCAGACCTGTTTCTGCTCTACAATCAATAATCAGTCATAGATCTGGTGCAAATCCTCTTTATTTTGGTGTAATGATAAAGATGTTTTCATTAGGAGTCAACAGTTGCAATTTGCACAAAGCCAAAAAATACAGAACATTTCCAATATCAAATTGTTAAATATTTCCATTAAAACCACACATATTAAACAAAGTGTTTCACTGATAGGGCTTGTTTAGGGTAGTGGTTTTTACTGTTGTCATCATTTTGCTATCCCTTCCGTACTTGTAATAATTTTATCATACAAGTAAAACAAGTCTGTCTGCTTTTTTACATCCTTTCATTTCATTTTCAAGGAAGGCCCAAGGCCAAGGCCTCCAAGAGCATTTGTTTATAAAGCCCCATGTTGGTCTCCTTGTGAGGATCCCCAACCCACTAGGAGACTAACATTCTACAGTCAGAATGTTTTGGTTGTGTGAATCAGCCTGAGGTGCTAGGTTCAGGAGCAGAGCTGGGTGGTGGCCGTGTGGTGTAACAGGCCTGACTGAGGGAGAAGGAGTGGTAGCAGCAGGTGCAGCAGCATTTTTTCAGAGGCAGAACATTCTGTGGCACTACCAATGCCACCAGCATCACTGCCTGCATCATTACCACAAGATGGGTCTGATGGAACCACAGGCATAGACCATGATGCTTTAAAAACCTGGGAATGTTTTACCTTTAACGGATTCATTAAGGAGATGGTTGTTAAATTTGCCAAAGGTTTTCCTCTGCTAAAAGCCGCACTGCACAGTGTGCACCTGCCTTTCTGTTATCTTCTTTTAGTAGCATTAGAATGCACAACCACCATGTACTTACTGGTCCTGACACCACTCATGCAGCTGAGTGTCACCAGTACCACCACCACTTCGGTTTGCCCCACAAATGTCTCTTGTTTGGACCTGTGTCTGTGGGCTTTCCCCTGGCACCACTGGTGTACTTGCTGTACTTGGATTTTTAGGATGAGATGGAGCCTGCTGAACAAAGTACTGAAGGGAAGCTTGCCAGATTTTTTTAGGGGGGAAGAGACATATCATTCTTTTGCCTGCCACTGTGACCGTGAGAGACTAAGAATTTTTTTGGCCAGTATAAAGGATCTGGCAAGCTCAACCCCTGCATTTACAATGCATCTTAGTAAAATTTGTGGGGAGGCACCTGGTGTGTGACCAAACAAAAGCATATAGTTAAGGTACCAGTGCCTCCTCCAACTCAGCTGCTTTAAAGCCTGCACTTTTTTCAAAATAACTCCAATATTCTTACTTGTTATAAATTATTGGAGGGGTTCTTAGTCTCATCTGGCCAGTAAGTGGCTCACAGGTGTTTCACTGTGGAGCTTACTAATTAGAAGAAGGCCACAATTCTACTGCATCAGGTGCCTCCCCACAAATTTTACTAAGATGTATTGTAAATGCACGGGTCGAGCTTGTCAAACCCTTTATACCGATCTGAATGCAGGAGAATTGTGGCCTTCTAATTGTTGAGCTCTCCAATAAAACACATGTGAGCCTCCTATTGGCCAGAGAACACTACATAAGCTAAAGCCAGAGAGTGTTTTTCCCACAAGACAGAGATCAAGCAAGAGAACCTCAGCTCAGAATGGCAAGACAAAATGTGATGCTTTTTTCTGACCAATGGAGGCGGTCGTCTTGTTGTGGTGATCAGGCTTGATTATAATTCAGCTGGATAATGAGACTAAGAACTCCTCCAATAGCTTGAAACAAGTAAGAATATTGTAGTTATCTGAAAAAAATACAGGCTTTAAAGCAGCAGAGGGGGGTGGGAGGTTGGGGAGAACACTGGTTTCTTAACTGTATGAATTTTTTGGCCACCTGACTTTTTTGATTTACAGCTCTCAAGGTACTCCTCATACTCTGCCTCATCATCAAAGCTGCTTAGGCTAGCCTCCTCAGATGATGTGATAGTGAGCAATTCATCTCCTGCTGAAAAGGACTCAGACCCGGATAAGTGTCTCCTCCTCATTTGCAATGACAAGTTCTACAGTACCAAGAAACAAGAGGTGTCACAGTAGGGGTGGACACAGTACTGGTAATAGTTGTGCAACTGGCTGTTGCCTCAGTGGTAGTAGTGGCCAGTGTCACCATAGCAGTTCTGGTGACCGCCATGATTACAGTAGGACGTGGGGTCACAGTGGCAAGAGTGGTCTGGATCCCAGTGGTAGGAGTGGTCTGGATCACAGTGGTAGGAGTGGTCTTAGTCACAAGGCAGGTGTGGCTGGCAGGACTGCTGTTGCAGCAAAAGTTGGTATGGTAATGGTTGTAGTGGATGGGTGTTGGATCTGAGCAGTGGTGGTTATTAAGGAAAATGTTCTCAACTTGGTGGTACTGGTGGCAGTAGCAAAGGATGAAAAGGACACATTCACATTGGTAGTATCAGTGGCAGTTAATGACACTGTCCTCCTAGCAGCACTGCTAGTACTTTGAATGGAATTTTTGCCTTTTTCCCTGGTGTCAGCCGATGCCATACTAGTGGAGAGTGCAAGCTTTGATAGCATAAAACATAATTATGTAGAGCAAATGCAACCGTAGTGTCGCTCTGCAATACGCCCACTCTCTCCTGTTACTTGCTGCTCTACACCTACTGCAGCTTTGATGGGGCTGCTGGACCAACTACATTTTCTGGTACCGTATCCTCTGTCTGCCATGGTTGTATTCCTCACAGAAACATGTATTAAATTTAAATAATATTATTATGAAATATTGTCACTGAAGCCACTGCAGCAAGGCTGAGCTGACAAGACTCACTTATAGTAAATTCTAAGAAAAAATATTTTTAAATTACTTCTTTGGCAGAAAGCCAGAAAGTTTCATAGAATAAAAAAAAAAAATATTATTTATTTCTTCTTGATCCATTCACATATCGAGACTGTGTAGTACAGTAAGGTCTGCACGCCCATTGACCCATGCTGTGGACCAATGGGCGACACAGCCACTGGGTAAGTGCCGCGTCAGTTGGCGGGCAGCCGGGCGGTTGCGGGTGGGGGTGCTGCCCGCTGCTTGACTGGGGGGTGGGGTGGCAGAAATGAGTGAGTGGGTTGGGAGGGGTGGGGTACCGCTAGACCACCAGGGAGTGTTTTCGATATTACAGCCCACGATCGGGCACGGAGATAGGTCCACTGGACCACCAGGGAGGTTAACTATTATTACAGCCCACAATCAGGTATGGAGATAGGTTCACTGGACCATCAGGGAGGTTAACTATTATTACAACCCACAATCGGGCACAAAGGTAGGTCCACTGGACCACCAGGGAGGTTAACTATTATTACAGCCCGCGATCGAGCATGGAGATAGGTCCACTGGACCACCAGGGAGGTTAACTATTATTACAGCCCACTATAGGGCATGGAGATAGGTCCACTGGACCACCAGGGCGTTATTTAATATTTACGGCCTGCAATCGGACGTTGGTGCGCATTGCTGGTGGGGGCAGGGGGTGTCGGTCCCCGCCGGCTGCTGCCTGGCAGGGCACCAGGTGCAAGTTGCTGGGGATCAGCGCACCTTCATGCAAATGGGGCCATAATGGCATGCAAATGGCCCCATTTGTGCCTTGCATGTATTATGGCCCGAGTTGCATGTCCATCGCTGAATATCACAGTTGATGCACCTAGCGCAATGGCACTTGCGCTAGCGCATCCCCCTGCTCCTCTCTGGCCACTTGCGCTGGTGCAGTGCCACTGCGCCATGTGCTATGTGGGTGACCATGGAGCGATATTCAACTGTGCTGAGCCATGGCGCAGCACCATTGAATATCACCCTGTCAGCACCCTGGCGCATCCCAGTTGTGCTGCACCCAGGCTTGCGCCACAGCCTGGCACAATCTGAATATCCCAACCCTAGGGTTTAAAAATTGGCCTAAAGGCTAAGTACATGCCAATTGTCAAGACAATCAGTCTGGCAGTTTGTAAGTTACAGATTGTACAAATTACAAAAATTCCCCCATTTTAAGACCTTTTTTGTGTTTGAATAATGAATAAACATTTAAAACCTAAAACTTTCAGGTTAATTAGATGTTGGCCCAGAATAGTTCCTATTGCTTGTTTCAGGACAAAAAAAAAGACAAGATTTAAGTTATAAGTGTTTAAAAATGCAGAAGCTCATGCTTGGACAACCACTGTAAAAATAATAGCTGAAAAAACACAGCATTCTTTTTCATTCTGACTTTCAAATCAATCCCTTTGAAGAGGCAACTTGCACTTATGTGAGCAATAAATATATTTCTTCACTGCCAATTTTGTGTCTTGTGCTTTGGTGGGTGTCTTGTGCTTTGGTGGGTGGTGCTGGAATTTTAGCCTTGTATAACTGATGTTTCCTTAGCACATTCAACTGTGGGGTGGTCTTTGTTTGATTTGGTTTAAGCCCTGTGACAACCTATGAGAATCAAGCCCGTCTTGTCCAATCCCAGTGTTGGTGATGTTTATTTTAAAAAAAAATAATACTAAACTATTGCAGCCATCGCATGCCCAACCACAGTGACTTGCTTACACTGCTCCTAATAAGAAATCTACCCCCCACCTTTACCCACCCTCTGGTACCCATACTAACCTTCTCCCAATGCGAGGAGAGCCAATTGGGCAGTGCTAGGGAAACCAATCAGGACGCATGCTCAGGAGCCAATCGGGCTGAGCAGTGCCTGAGTCAAATGAGTGACTGGGCTATAAAGAGCTGGTCCCAGTTGCTGTTCTAAAGATCATCCATGTGGGAGCTTGGGAGGGTGTTGAGTGTTACTAGCAGCATCAGGGGACAGGAGAGAGCCGCATCTGCAGGCTTGCTGTGTGGCAGGAGCCAGGTGAGCGGTTGGGCGGGTGGTGAAGTGCCACCAGCAGTGTTGGGGGAGCCGGGTGTGTGCTTGGGCAGGCAGTGAAGTGCCACTAGCAGTGTTGGGGAGCCAGGAGCTGCCATAGAGCAGCAGAAGCAACAACAGGGAGACAGCCCTAAGAAGGAGGGTTTTCCCTTTTCGCATCAAAGGTTTCCCAGCATGAGGAGAGCCAATTGGGTGGCACTAGAGAAACCAATCAGGATGCAGGCTCGGGAGCTAATCGGGCTGAGCAATGCCTGATTTGAATGAGTGACTGGGCTATTAAGAGCTGGGCCCAGTCGCTGTTCTAAAGATCATCCATGTGGGAGCTTGGGAGGGTGGCGAGTGCTGCTAGCAGCATTGAGGGACAGGAGAGAGCTGCATCTGCAGGCTTAGCTGTGCAGCAGGAGCTGAATGAGTGGTTGGGAAGGTGGTGAAGTGCCTCTAACAGTTTTGAGGAGCTGGAAGCTGCCATAGAGCAGCAGGAGCAACAGCAGGGAGAAAGTCCTAAGAAAGAGGGTTTTCGTCCCGCTCAGCCACCCTGGCCCTGACCTCTATTAAATGGTTGAGGTTTAGAGGAGCCAGTTTCAAGGAGCAGCAAGGAGCTAGGGGCTGGTGGGCAACAGATGGTGTCACCTTCTAGGGGAAGGCACATACACAGGAGGGGACCAGGAAGGAGCTGAACTCTATATGGATGTCAGGGACTCTGGCTGAATGCAGATGGTGAGTCTGTCTGGCACTATGTTTACAGAGGGGAGGGTAGGAGTGAGGCATCTTAAAATGTTTGTTGGCATATGACACTTCCTATAGGGGCATCTTAAGTTGTATTTTTTGGCATAGGACATTGTTTTTGTAGTTGTGAGTCATTTAGTAGGTAACCTATAGTAGGCGGGCAAGAAATAGGTGGCACTGTGTTCTCTTCTTTTACTTCCTGATAGTTTGATTTTGGGGGGTGGATCAGTTAAAAACATAGGTGGTGGTGCTGTGTTCTTGTCATTTACTGTCCTGTAAGTTATTCTTGGGGGCAGAACTAGTTAAAAATGTACATAGAGTACTGGTGTAAAAAGGTATTGGTAGTACTATATTCCTGTGGTACTGTCCTTTCCTGCCAGTTAAATACTGACTAAACATGGGTAGAATAGTGGGCTATAATGGATGTGGGGCAGTGATTTGGATGAACATTTTGTGGAAGTTTTGGGGGTGTCCAATCTGTCACAGGCTGAGAAGGCTTGAGGAGGAGGAGGTGCTATGGCTGAGTAGGGAGCTGGAGAAGATGGGAGGGGGGCTGCTGGGGCAAGAGGGTCACCCAGAGAGGGTTACATGAGGGAACTGCATGGGAGGAGCATCGGGTCAAGGGGGGCAGAAGCAAACCAAACTGGAGACCAGGAACTGCTGGGGCAAGAAGGTCACCCTGAGAGGGTAACATGAGGAAACCACTTGGGAGGAAAATCAGGTCGGGGGTGTGTGGGAGCAAACCAAGTTGGAGGCCTGGCACCCTAGGGAGAGCCACAGGCAGGAGGGAAGAGCCAACGCACTGCAAGGCAGTGGGGGTGGGAAATAGGTTTGTGGTCCTGGCAACACTGGGAGAGGAGGAGGAGGGAAAGGATCGCAGGAGGGGCGAGAGGGGAGGGTGGGAAGGCACAAGGGATGGAGGTAGGTCAGAGGAAGCCAAGGGTAATGGGGGAGGGCGCAGGGAGAAGGGTGGTCGAAGGGAGCAGTGAGGAAGGAGAAAGGAACAGGGCTGGGAGGGGTTGAGAAAGGCAGAGGGTGGGGTCCAGTGAGGATGGGGGAGTTGCGGAGGTTAGTGAAAGAGCAAGGAGGAGAGGCGGGAACAGGTCAGGGTTAGGGAACAGGGAGCCATAGGGGAAGGGCAGAGCAACAAAGGTGGAAGACTCCAGAGATTGCTACCTTGGTAGCAGGGTGGGGGTAGGAAAAAGAATGATGAGGAGGGGGATACTAGTGCTGGGGGATTCCATGCTAAAAGGGATAAGATGGGGCAGTAAGGGGGAAAGACACAGTCAAATATGGGTGGAGTATATACTTAGGTTAACGGCGGGCAGGGTGGGGCAGTCAATTCTGAAGTGCGTAAGGAGGGGCAGGAGGAAACCGCATCTTGTAGTGCATGTGGGTACAAATGACCTGGCGGGGGAGATGGTGGAGGTGGTGAGGGAGAGGTTAGAGGAACTGGGAAGGGTGTGTGAGGAGCTAGGAGAATCAGTGGCCTTCTTAGAGGTGCTCCCAGTGCCGTGCACAAGTACAATGAGAAAAGGGAGGCTTAGAGAGTTCAACACATGGCTGGGGGAGTGGTGTTGATCCAGGGTGTATGAGTTAGTGGGGGGATGGGGAGGAACCTGGGACAACAATGATCTTTACACAGGAGATAGGCTACACTTGAACCCAAAGGGGAAGGGAACATTAAAACAGGGGATAGAGGGGGTACATATCAGCAAAGGTGAGTATAAACTAGGTAGAGGTGTGACTAGAGGACAGCTGGTAGGCAGGGAACCCAGAGAGGGGAGTCCAATGAGCTTACCCCCCAAGTTAACAGGAAAGAAATCAGGATAGGGGCACGGGGGGAGCCCAGGGTAAGACAAAGAAGGAAACGGGGTGGAGGGTGGTCACGTTGAATGCAAGGAGCATAGACAATAAGGCAGCTGAGTTGCAGGCTTTCTTGGCAGTGAGAGGGGTGGACATTGTAGCCATCACAGAAACATGGGCTAACCAGTATCAGGACTGGGATATAATGATCCCAGGGTACAGAATATTCAGGAAGGATACAGCTAAAGGGAAAGGGGGGGGCGTGCAATCTATGTATGAGAAGGGATAAAGTGTATAAGGGAGGAAGGGGAGAAAGGCAGTACAGAGGCCCTATGGATGCAGTTTCAGGACTCAAGAGGGAGGGCACTAGTGATGGAGGTAGTATACAAACCCCCAGCACAAGGGGAGGACCTGGACAGAGAGCTAGCTGAGCAAATCAGAAGGGTCTGTAGGAAGGGGAACACAGTGGTGGTGGTGGGAGACTTCAACCTACCTGGGGTGGATTGGAGCACTTCAGCCACCATGAGCACGAGAGAGCAGGTCATACTAGAGCCATTTCAGGACAGCTTCCTGGTACAATTGGTACATGAGCTGACTAGATTGGAGAGGACTCTGGACCTGGTACTTTCAAATGGGGAGGCTATAAGGGCTCTGGGGGGTGGAGGACCCTCTGGCTGGGAGTGACCACCACTCAGTGTGGTTCACACTCACTATGAGTAGGGAAACAGGGGGTATGGAGACCAGGGTTATTGATTTTAAAGGGGCAGACTTTAACAGGATGGGGGAAATTTTGGGCAGGCATTTGTCAAGACATGGATGCTAGTCAAAAGTGGGACATTATTGAAAGAGGGCTGAAGGAGGCCATTGGGACGTGTACAAAGACATGGTGTAAGAAGGGAAGAGCAAAGAAGCCCAGTTGGTTGACTAAGGAAGTTATGGAGGGAGTAAGGGCCAAGAGAAGGACAGTTTGGAAGCTGAAGAAATGGGGGGGGGGGGGGCGGTGGTGTAGCCAGAAATTTTTCTGTTTTGTACACACTCCATCCAACTGCTGCCCCTATTTAAAACAAATGCACACACTCTCTGAAACTGTTGCCCCCCTCCAAGTACAAAACAAAACTGATTGTTGTCATGTGTCTCATCTAATCTCTAAATAGGCTGTACACATATCTGCATTCTAGATATTTAAACAGAGACACTACTCAGAGGCCTACACTGACTTAATTACACCAGATTGGAATGATATGGTAACAAAAAGCATATGGTTTGGGACAGATAGTAAAAAAAACTGTACACAAATGTGTACAGTGAGTATGCCTGCCTACACCCTTGGGGGGGGGAGGTTGACAAAGATGAGTATACAAAGAAGTCCAGGGAGGTTACCAGGCTGCTCAGAGCAGCCAAAGCCTCAAGAGAACTGAGTCCAGCACAAGGTATTAAGGAATGAGAGAAGGACTTCTTCAGATACGTTAGAGAAAGAAGGAAGAACAAAGACCAGATTGTGAGGATTAGGAAGGATGGAGGGTGGGTGGGGGAACAGGCAGAGGTATTAAATGAATACTTCTGTTCTGTGTTCACAGAGGAGAAAGGGGGGCAGATACTTCAAGGGGGGGTAGGGGTAGTGGGGAGAAGAGGGTGACTGAAGTAGGGATTGCAGAAGACAGGGTTATGGAGGGATTGAGGGCACCAAGGGTGGACAAGGCACCGGGACCTGATGGAATTCACTCTAAGGTACTCAAGGAGCTAGTGGAGATCCTGGCAGGACCACTGACTGACCTGTTCAATACCTTCCTGGACACAGGATGTGTACCACAGGACTGGAGGATGGCCCATGTAGTGCTCATTCACAAGAGTGGCCCCAGGGATGAACCAGGCAACTACAGGCCAGTGAGCCTCATGTCGATTGTGGGGAAACTCATAGAGCCAATCCTAAAGGTGAGGCTGGTGACCTTCTTGGAGGACAATGGTCTCCAGGATGGTCATCAACATGGGTTTGTTTTGGGCAGATCCTGCCAGACAAATCTAATCGAGTATTATGACTGGGTGGCCAGGGAACTGGACAGGAGCCATGCAGTGGATGTGCTGTACTTGGACTTCAGCAAGGCCTTTGATTCTGTGCCACATGGGAGGCTTGGGGGGGGAAGTTGGAATACATGGGGTGGGAACAAAGATGGTCAGATGGATTGTCAACTGGCTGAATGGAAGGCAGCAGAGGGTGGTGGTTGTGGGGAGCTCTCATCACCAAGGGAAGTGTCGAGGGGGGTGCCACAAGGATCGGTACTGGGACCAATGCTGTTCAGGATATTCATAGCTGATATCTCACACGGGGTCCAGAGTAGGATCAGTCTGTTTGCTGATGATACAAAGATGGGAGCAGTGGTAGATGACATTGAAGGGTGGAATGGGCTACAGGAGGACCTGACCAAACTACAGGAGTTGTCAGAAACATGGCAGCTGGGGTTCAAGCCAAGAAGTGCAAGGTACTGCACTTCGGAGTGAAAAACCAGGGAAGGAGTTATCAGCTGGGGGGGGGTGCAGCTGGAAAGTATAGAAGAGGAAAAGGACCTGGGGTGGTTATAATGGGCAGCATGAACAACTCTGCTCAGTGCAGGGAGGTGGCAGCAAAGGCCAACAGGATGCTAGGGTGTATAGCTAGGGAAATTTCCTCCAGGAATAGGGAGGTGATCCTTCCTCTTTACAGGTCCCTGGTCAGGCCTCACCTGGAGTACTGCATGCAGTACTGGCACCCATTCCTGAAGAAGAATATCAAATTGTTGGGGGGGGGGGTGCAATGTATGGTGACGAGGATGATCCAGGGATTCGAGGGAAAGTCCTACGATGATAGATTGGGCCAGATGAACATATACTCCTTGGAGGAGAGGAGGGATAGGGGGATATGATTGAAACCTTTAAATACCTGAAGGGGATAAATAAGATTAATAAAGAAGGAGTTCTCCAGCTTAGAAGAGGGAGGGATAAGAGAGGGCATCAGCTGAGGTTGGAGGGGGGAAGATTCAGAAAAGAAATCAGAAGACATTTTTTCATAGAAAGGGTAGTGGACAGGTGGAACACTCTGCCCGAGGAGGTGGTTTCCTGTACAACGGTGGGTAGCTTTAAGAGGGGTTGGGACAGGGTAAGGGGGTGTTAAGAAGAAGAGGGGGGAAGAGGTTGGGGAAGCTGCAAGTTGAGGGGTTAGCTTCACTTTCGAGCAGACTAGATAGACCATATAGGCCTGCTTCTGCTGGCATTTTTGTATGTTCGTATGCTCCATGCTTGCCTTGGCCAATCTCACCACCCTGGTTACCTTTTTGGATATCAAAACATATTCCCCCCCATCCACAACCCCACACAAGCACTTGCATCTTCTATAAGCAGCTCTTTTCTCCCTCACTACCTCCTGGACCTCCCTGGTCCACCAGCTCTGCTTTCTGGCTCTACCAAACTTGTGTCGGATCTTTGTGCAGGCCTTGGTAGCTTCCAGGAGTCCTCTTTTGATAATTTCCCACCTGCCTTCTGTGTCCATGCCCAGTCTGATCCCCTCCAAATGCCCTTTGAGGATCCCCTTCATACCCCTAAAGTCTGCACCCTTAAAGTCAACCACCACCATTTTAGTGCAATTTTCTCCTCCTCCTAGGTCTATGGAAACCCAGACCATGTCATGATTACTCCCTGCCAGTGGTTCCCCTACCACTAGGTTTCTAACCAGATTGGAATCTGACAGGACCACATCCAGGATATGACCATCCCTCATCGGTCAGCAACCAGTTGGGAAAGGAATGCATCCTAGAAGATGTCTGGCACTGCTCCCTAGTTGATGAAGATGTCATAATTTCCCATTCAACCCCTGGCATATTAACATCGTCCAGCACCACGGTTCTACCCTCCCACTGACCGCAGTGGTCCCTGAGATTTGCCACCAGGCCCTCCTCAAGTTCTTCCATCTGCATGGTGGCCTATAAACCACCCCCAGGTTTACCCTCTTACCCCCAGACACCTGCAAGGTAACCCATAATGCCTCTACATTTCCCTCTGCCCCCTCTACCCTGCCTACAATATATCGATGCCTTTTCTGATGATGAGTGCTGCCCCATCTCCCCTGCCCACAGCCCTGTCCTTCCTGAACACAGTGTACCCCATCAGGTTTAGGTCCCAATCATGCTGAGGAGTGGCCCAAATTTCAGAGACTGCTGTCACATCCACATCCCCTTCAGTTAGCATTGCCTGAAGTTCTGGCATCTTGTTACCCATACACCTGGCATTAATCAGGACCACTGTCCATCCCTGCCCCTTGCCCTCACCCATCCCTCCAACCCAAGATCCCCTAGTTAACTGCATGGACCTGCTCCCTTGTTCACAGTCGGGTGCCTCGGTTTGCCCCCCCCTCCGCTGGGGAGAAAAGGCTATGTCCTCCCTCAATGTGCCTACTAGCAGCAGCCTTAAGCCCCCCCCACTATCCTCCATAAGTTTAAACCCCACCTAGCTTCAATGAACTTGGTCAATTTTAGTTTCAAAATCTCCCTCCTCCCCAAATTTAGGTGGAGCCTATCCCTAGTATACAGGAATATTAGTGTAGAGGGATGTTACATCCATTGTCACTAAAATGGTATCAGGTGGTAAATCCTTATAACCAGAAAGTACACGCAAAAAGTGCGTAGTGTCCTGGATATAACTGTATCTTTCCATAACCAGCGGTAAGCTATGTATCTCCCCCATCCAAATTATGGTGATGTGGGGTGGGTTAGGTTGTATTGTATTGTTTGTATGAAGAGGAGGAGAGAAATTACATGTTTATCTCTTTTTCAGATTCCTTAGACACTTGTGGTACATCACGTTGTTACATTCTCAGTATATATTGACATCAGTACATATCAGGCTATATGGTCTTAATTCCTTGAGGTTCCTCGACTAGAGTTTTTTGTTTGACGCTAATATTATCAATTTATATTTAAATTATCATTTATCATTTATATAGTCCTGAGGTTTTTTAAATTTCTTGGGCCTTATATCTAGCTGGAGAGTACAGCTGGGTGACAGATCCAGCTAGGTTTTACACATCACACAGTGTGCACTGATGTTTTTAAGACAATTTTACTGTTAAATTCTTGTCTATAATGCAGACATTGAAACTTCATGAGCCCTATAACAATCTTAGTATGTCTTTAATCTGGGTGGGGGTTGCCTTTCAGTAATCACATCCTTATACTAACTGTGACACTCATAGCTTGATTTAGGAGTTATCTGCTTCAGCAGTGTTATCTTATGTCAATTAAATTTATATGCAGTAGGATTCTTTGTATGTGTGTTCCACCAAGCACATCTGACCCAAGGTTCTTTCTGGCTGAAGGCAGTATGGTACTGTTAAACTTCTCTGACATCATCTTCTGTTTTTTTTTTTTCAAATAAGTATTTTAAACCAATGGGGATTTTTTTCTGTTTTTTCTCTGCATTATCTAGCTGTTATAAGTATTGTATTTTCTAAACAACTGCCATGAGCTTCTGAAGAAGGACTGGTTGGTCCGAAAGCTAGAGCACTTTGTTCTTGTTGTTACATCTATGTTGGTCCATTAAAAGGTATCAAATCATTTGCTTCTGGATCTATTCTTGCAAGGGCCAATACGGCAACTACTAAATCTATAGTTTTTGGATGCATGCACAGGAGAAGTCCGTCCGAAGTTTGGAAACAGCCACAGTTGTTCTGGTATGGATTGGCGTTCACACACGCTCCAGTTGATGGGGCAAGTTTTGGAAGCTTTCTGGTATTACAAAAAAAAAAAACAAAGCAATGTCTGCACTGGTTAGGCAATTGAGCCATGAAATTCTAAAGGACCAGAACATTGAACACAACACATACATTTCATTGCCGTTACTCTTTCAGACATTGACTATGCATTTAACCTACCGTATGTGTGATTTCTGTGTCTATATGCACTTAAAATGTTAGTTGTGGAACACTGCATTTAATAAACTGTGTAATGTTTTAAAAAAAAAGATTGGTAGAAAGCCATTTCTTTTGGCCAGTGATCGGGGAGGGGCACTAGACACCATTTATTTGAGGGATTGTAGGAATTTAGCAATCTCTTCTGCTTTGTTTTTTTTAGGTGCAATTTGCACTTTAAAAAAAAAAGCAAGGCGAAGTTACAAACTGTGAATTATTGCTTCAGGGATAACTTCGCAAATTGATCCGGGAAGGCGAATTTGTCAACTTTGTGGATAATTCACAGGTGCAGTAAAACCTTGCTGCATCTCTACTTCGTATTTCTCACAAAATGTATCAGAACTTTGTCAGTTTCTTTCCTTGCAGGTGCAACAAAATAGAACATTGTGTCCCAGAACTACCCTCCTGTTGACAACTCCCCAAAAGGGTTTGTGGAGGTCAAACTGCATCTCAAAGTTAACCCATGAGTTCCAAATAGCTTTTTGCAATCATTTCAACAATATAACTATATACATTCAAACCAGGGGATCCCAGTTTCACACAAAGATTCAAATATATTTTTATAACCACAGATAAGCAAGAGGAAAGAAAAGATGGAAACAGCAAGAAACAGAAAGTGAAGGCAGGGAGATAGTGGGGGGGGGGGCGTGATTGCAAGTCCATCAGAGTGATCAGTTCCTAGGTCTCACAAGAAAATCTGATTGCACAATCAGACAGACAAGTGACAGAAAAGGAGAGGACGGAACAGATTTTTGCTTTTAACTCTTTATGCATAACAAATGGGAGAGGGTCTTATTCAGCTCTGTCACAATGGGCCCAAAATGTCTTTATTTACAAAAGGCTCTTGTTCTTGAAACAGTTCTAAAGACCCTGATGTGTAAGTGCATGACCGCACTAGTAGCCCATTCCATCAGAGCTGTGCTCAGTGCCTCAAGTGCACAGTAGTACCAACTCTCATTGGCAGCAGCAGAGCCACAAGTCCTTAAAGGTGTCTATTGTGCCTCAGATGCTGCCCCTCTCCTCCAGTCCATTGACTACTGTCCAAGTTCTTCAGAGGCCTTATGCACTGGGAGGGGGCGGGTTACAGACTTTTTGGGCATGTTGGGGGGATTAGGATTAAGGAAGTGGGTTGTTTAAAGATATTGTCAGGCTGGAGGAAGAGGTTGGGAGGAGGCTAGCTAGAGGTTTAAACACAGATGGTTCCAGGTGGAGGGTGAAGCAGGAAACGACAAATTTCTGTTTTTCTCCTCTTTTTTTAAGCATTTTACCACATGATAGTTTTATGTATACTGTTATTCAGATCTGAAGAATGAATAGCCCGTTGTTCTTGGTATTTGGGTAATAATATTCCCTATACGCACAGCACTATCCATAGCCTTGTAAGCAAAAAAAGTTTCCTGCATGCTTTTGAACATTTCTCCCAACTTTTTTATTCAGATTTGTATTTCCCTGAGGTGGTTCCCCCCTTTTTTTATTTGAAATTGTATTTTATCCCTCCCACGTCCCTACCGGAGTCGCATCATCAGGATGTGTCAATGAAGCCTGTCCCTGCCACCGCCTTACCTGACTGCTCGAGTCCCCCATCCTGTTACAGTTTGCCCCCCACATGGGATCGGGGTGGGGCCACTCCCAAAGCTTCAGTATCTCATCAGGCCCTGAGACAGTTGGGCCGGCGGTGGCAAACTGGGACCAGGCTCAGCGCTCTATCTTCCCGATGCCAGAGGGTGTTTTTCCATTTTCTCACAGGACATCACTGCCCAGATGTCAAGGGGTGAGCACTGACATCGTGACATCCTCCCCACAAAGTCCCCACTCAGTGAGCTTGCTATGCCCCAGGCCTCTGCCTAGGGCCAGACAAGCCCCAGGGCTGCCCCTCCCACCCTCCCTGAGAAGGTGAGCTGTCCATAGGATGCCAGTCCTCCAGCTCCCTGGGCTCATTCCAAACCGGGTCACTGGCATCGCATGTGGAAATCCAACTGCTGTGCTGATGGGCCAGCCTGGTTTCCCCTTTTTGCTAGCCAGTCTATCTCCTGAGACCCACCCCACATTCTTGCATGGTTCAACTTCCAGCTGGAATGCCCAGCTGGGGAGAGGCCAGATCCAGTAGTAGTGGGCCCAGCCTGGGAAGCAGGTGATTGCTGTCCTTGTGTTCACAGCCTCTCATTTTCCCTGTTTGAATGCCCCCAGGATCCATCAGCATTGCATGGTCATTGGCAACACTGATGACAAGGCAAGGCTAGGGAACGCAAATTTTATTTAAAAGATGCCCAATCTCAGAGGCTCTGGGCACCATACATAAAACCAACACAAGACAACATTAATAAATAAAATAATCATAACATTTCAGTACTAATACATAAGATTAAATAAAGAAAAGGAAAGAAAATCAGGGACAAAAGTATAACAAGTCAGCACAGGGCAATATTTACATAGCTGTGTCAGGAAAAGCCTGCACAAACAGGTAGGCCTTGAGGTGTGCCTTAAATACCTCCACTGAAGGGGCCTCCCTAATTGATGGAGGAAGTGAATTCCACTGGATGGGGTCAGCAACACTAAGGGCTCTGTCACCAGCAGTTTTTAACCTCATCCTGGGAATTGTAAGGAGGCCCCTTGAGGAGGAATGGAGAGAGCAGACTGAGGCAACAGGTGTAAGAAGGTCAGCCAGGTAACCAGGGCCCAGGCTGTGTAGGGCCTTAAAGGTGAGCAAGTCCACCTTACAGAGGATCCTCCACCTGACTGGCAACCAGTGCAGTTCATGCAGTACTGGGGTGACATGTCAATACTTAGACTGCACCATCAGCAAACTGGCAGCTGCATTTTGCGCTAGCTGAAGCTGGCAGAGGGTACCTCATGAGACCCTGAGGTAGAGTGCATTACAGTAATCAAGTGTCAATGTCACAAAGGCATGCACTAAGGTAGGGAGGTCCAGGGGTGGAGCCAGGGGCCTAATCCTGGCTATATTCCTCAGATGATAAAAACTGGTACAGACCATGGCTGACACCTGAATCTCAAGTGTCAAACTGCTGTCCAGAACAACGACCAGGTTAGGCACCCTGGAGGAAGTCTTCAAGGGTACAGAACCCAGGACAAGTCCTGTCTCTGCACCCAAGGTCATCCTATCACACCCTCTGTTCGACTCCACTACCAGTACTTCTGTCTTATTGGGGTTCAGTCGCAACCAGCTGGAGACCATCCAGTTGTTGATTTCAGCAAGGTAGCTGTTTAGGAAGTCAACTGCGTTGGATGTCCCTGGTGCAAAGGAAAGATACAGCTGGGTATCATTGGCTTAGCAATGAAAACTGAAGCCGTATTTCCTAATGAGCCCTCCCAGGGGTGGTATGTACATGGCAAACAACATTGGTGACAAGACTGAACCCTGAGGAACTCCACAAGACAGGAGACTGGGGGAGGAGGAGAAATTCCCTATCACTACCCTTTGTCTCCTGTTAATGAGAAATGACTCAAACCAGCAGATGGCTGTGCCAGTGAGTCCACAAAATTCCCTCAGGTGGTCAAGTAACACACAATGGTCCACCGTGTCAAAAGCTGAAGAGAGATCGAAGAGAATGAGAATTGTCCCCTCCCCTCGATCTCTCGCCCTGAGAAGGTCATTGTGCACCTGAACCAATGCAGTTTCCATGCTGTGTGACACCATCTCCCCGCCAAGCCCTGCCCTCTTACATTACAAACCACCCCCAATCTCAAGTGCATCAGTGGAGGAAATGATTATAATGCAACTTCCTGAGGCTTGCATGGTCCACAACAGGGACACCCATGGGGGATAATCAGTGAGCCCCTCCTCCTGCAGTACACACACAGGTACCATAAAATGTTGCTGTCAGGAACATGCTATGTTTTAGACAGTTTAGAATATACACAGTATGATTCTGCTGGGATTTGAACCCGGGTCACCTGCTTCATAGGTTGTGATTTAACCTCTACATCACAGGAGCTGCGGTTGGCTTCAGTGCGGTTTGGTGGTACATTGGATGGGTATTCAGTTATCAAGCAAAGGATCAGTGGTTTGAATCAAATTAGGAACGCAATATTTTGTATTTTCAGAAAGAGACCATTGTTCAAACCCTAACAGTGACAGTTAAGTGAAATTCTAAATTATTTTTTTTAACTGGTGATCCATGGAGCTGGAACAGTAAATTACATTGAAAGTAATTTTAGTTGAGAACAATAATTTCTGAGGGAAGAAAGGTAGTTCCTGACAGTAGAGCTTCATAGGACCTTTGTGCAGAAAGCCCACCATCCATGAAACACAGAGAACTTCAAATGGCAGCACTTTGGCTTCTGGACCACTAGATGTGCAGTGAGAGAGGAAAAGTTTGCTCTCAACCCTGGGTTGTGTGCATGTTATTTTATTTTTTTATTTGAACAGTGACAACCAGGAGAGGCACACTGAACTGAAGCTCATTTCCAAGTTTGACCCAGGGGAGTGGAAAAGTGGAAGAACAGCAGTACTATACATAATAACAAGTACGGTGAACAACATTCGATAAAGGTTGGTAGAAACCAGAATAAATACAATGACTGTATGTACAGAGAATAAAGTATGGTCACAGCTCAGTGAGAAACACCTGTACAAGTGCAAATGTAGAAGTGGCAGCAACACACAGTAAACAAGACAATATTGAAAACAGGCGAGTGATCTGTAGGGTAGAGTTATTGCCTGGTCTCATAATGGAGGGAGAAATAAAGGCAATGAGGAAGTGAAACCAAAAGGAAAAAAGCCACCCCACCAGGGCGAGCGTGCTTGTGAGAGTAGAAATCAACAGCACACAAAGAACTCCAGCACCACTCACTGCAGAAGTGAATAAATATGACCCAAATAAACAATTCAACAAGCAAATTGTATGTTGAAAAAGTATATTTTAATTTAATACAGTACTTTCATACATGAAAAACAGTCCATAACACCATATACCTTCTAAACAGGGACTCAGGCGGGAACCACAAGCCCCCTACCAGTTTTGCTTCAGAGCATCACCAAGGAGTGTTCAAACAGGTGATGCACTCTACTTGTAAAGGTAAAAATTTAAAGTGACAGTATGTTCCAAAGAAACACTTCACTCTAGAGTGACATACACACATAATAAAAACATTCATATAGAAAAATAAATACGAATATAAATACAAATAAACAATAGCACACTACAAGACAGATGAAAACAACAAGTGCAAATACATTTATAAATTACTAGTTAGTAATACCCATCATATGCACCTGAGAAATAAGAAATATATGTACACAATATACAAAAGGAAGTGAAATCAGAAAGCAGATAGCAGGGGCCCAGCTGACTGCCTTACCAAAGGCAGTTACGGCTGGGGCAGAGGAGGTGTCAAGAGGAAGGGAAGTGGAACAGGTGGGGTGGGATTGGAGTTTCAACTGGTGCCAGAGGGAACCAGGGGAAGGGGAGAAGTGGAAAGAGGAGGGGAGTTGGTGCCAGAGTGATGAAGTTAATTGGAGAAGGCAGATTGCCCAGTAGAGGAGTGGGGTCAGGAGTGAAGTGCAATGATCCCTGGAATGGAGGGAACAGAAAGCGGGGGGGGGAGGATGGGAGGTTGGGAAAGGAGAGGTAAGATGGAAGGGAACCAAATCAGTTTTTGGATGGTATATCATCAAATGGGTGACTACAAATGAGCAACTCAAATATGAGTGACTCTGTTTGCATGCCTGATGGAATAGTGAGTGTGGAGAAGTAGCACTGGAAGGGAATAGTGAGTAAGGAGTTATGTAATGGTGAGGGTGATTGACAGGGGGAGCTGAAGAGCAATGCAGGTGAAATACTACAGTTGAGCATGCTGCTGCCAGGCTGTCCACTTGGTGTGGTGGATAGGATCACAGAATACAATGGTAATGGTCCCGGGTTTGGGACTGCCTGTAGGGAAAATTATTTTTGATGTTATTCGCTGTTAGAAAAAATTTTTTTTTGTCCTGCTGTTCCCTGGCACAATGATGCTACAGGCTTGATATTCCCCTGGAGTACTGGTGCCCCCTCCCATGTATACCCCTTTTCCCCAGTGTACACCCCCCCAGAGTTGATTATATTAGTTCGGGGGTTGCAGGGGTACAGCCCTCTACATTAAATGTTAGATGTGAATGTCCACCTGGTTGCTGTCTTGGCAGTTGCTTAGGTAGGTCTGGGGCCGATTTTACATTCAACGAAATCTACTTGCTGTTGTGCGAGTCACCATAGTAAAATTGCCATTATGACATGGAACCTATTTGGATATGAAAGAGGTGCAGTGAGCCTGGTGACATGAGGGCAGATTGAGGATGGATAGGGATGAACACAGTGAACAATGGTGGGTATGAGGTGGGTGTATTCAAGACACAGGTCAGGAAGCATAGGGAAATCAGGAGAAGTCATAAAATTCACAAGCAGCATTTTATTAGTATCAATAACAGTAAAATAAAACATTAAAATTGTGCAGGATAGGTATTATACAAGCAGTTCAAAGTCCTTCATCTGAGAGTATCTCTTAATCTAAATCACAGTCAATCTCTCTCTCTCTCTCTCTCTCTCAAAACAAACATTGCTGTCTTTTATGAAATGTTTCACCTGGCAATTAACTTCTGCATCCTGAGCTCGACAAGATGCATCTCCTGTTTCTCACAAAATGTATCAGAACTTTATCAGTTTCTTTCCTGCAGGTGCAACAAAATAGAACATTGTATGCCAGAACAGATCACCTGTTGACAACTCTGCAAATGAACTTGTGAAACTCAAACTGCATCTCAGGGTTAACCCCATGTGTTCCAGATAACCCCAAATAGCTTTCTGCAGTCATTTCAACAATATCAATATATACATTTGCAAACTAAGGGATCTAGTCTCCTGTTTAATCAAAAGCTAGGTCTTCTCTATTGGCTGAATCCTTACCTCTTTACCAAAGCAAGACTTTCTATATCCAACAGTGTTCTACTGCTCATGATTCTGTATGGTGCCCCCATCTTCTCCTTTTTCAAAGAGGAAGAACTCAACATACTAAATCCTTTTCTCACCAAGCATCCCACTTTTCCATAGGTGCTAACAAAAGGGAACATCATTGCAATTCCCTCTCCACACTTAAGTGGCCTCCCCTTGGTATGAGGATTCACTTTGCCACTCTTTGCATGGCCCATAAAAATGTGTACTCCCCTCCTCCCCCTCACCTTTCCTCCCTTGTGTCTCTTAGACAGCCCAGATGAGCCCTCCAGTCTTCCTCCCATCCACTCCTCCTAATCTCGAGATCTACAACATCTGCTGGCTTGTGGTCTTTTGCCTCTGTGGCCTCCAGACTATGGAATGACCTACCGGCAAGTATTCTGTCCTATATTAACTTCAGAACCTTTAAAGCTTCCCTCAGCAACCTGTTCCTGAAGTACCAACTGTGTATTTGGCTGGGCTGAGGACCCTTAGGAGCCCCTTAAGGATTGCTACATTCAATTACATACCTCCCTCTTCCTATAAGTGCTATTAGCTTATTTATTTTTATTGTGCAGCCACAACCTTTGTATACTCTGTTTTCTTTCATTTTCTTTGCTTCTTTATTACTGTTGTGTAGTTCATAACCACTGTAATCCATTGTATATTCTAATTTCAGTCACTTGTTTGTTCTGACGAAGCCCTTACATGGCGAAGTGCTGGGGCATTTGGCAGCAGACTGTGTTCCTCAATGTATATGTTGCTGCAAGAACTGGGAAGTGTCCCAATACATTTCTGCTTTTAAGAACAACTGTTGTTGTGATTCTTCACTAGAATTATACACTAACTCCTGGCTCTGGTGTGCTGGTGCGGTCTTTGTTGTTTCTGACTGCAGAACCTACTTGGGTAGTGCTTTTATAAATCTGGTAAAATGGTGGGATAGTCTTACTTTAAATAAGTGTGCTCTGATCACAGCACAGATAATGATTTTACAGAGTGCAGAATGCACTCATTCTAATGTCAGAAAAGAAGAAAATGGAAAGAAAAGGGTCCAGCCCACTGGCGCAGTGGTAGTGTTTCTGCCTGTGGTGCTGCCAATCTGTGCTCAGGAACAAACACAGGCAGCAGAGGGTCGGGTGAGGGGAGGTAGGATGAGCTTCCCGTGGACTGCTCTCCTCTTCTGGGGGGAAGTATGGACTGTGGTCTCCCAGCATAGAGTGACACCCAGTGGAGACTAGGTGTAGACCAGCCAGCTACCACATAGTAGGGAGGAGGCATTGGAGGACATCTGCAAGACGTGTGCAGAAGTGAGCATGTCCTGTATTGATGTCATTGCATGTCTGTGCCTCCAGGGGTAAACTAAAGTGAAAATCCCTAGGGCTGGCTGCACTGTGATGCCCCTGGATCTTCACCCAAATTACACCCCAGTTGTACATATGAACATACGAAGAAGCCAGTAGAAGAAGGCCATTTGGTCTATCAAGTCTGCTCATAATGAGTGGTTGAAAAAATGGTGTGGAGCACAGGGGTTTGGCTTCATTGGAGACTGGGGTTCCACCTGGAGGGACACCAGCCTATACTGGCAGGATGGTCTGCATCTGTCCAGGAAGGGAACAAGTCTTTCGAGCAATCGGTTTAAATGCTTCATTGGCAAGCTTTTAAACTAGACAAGGGGGAGGCACTGATAAGCAGCAGAAAAATCCCAGCCTCCTACAACACAGGGTACTAAATGAGAAAAAGACCGAGGTAGAAAGGTCAGTGGGGGATGCTGCAACAGAAAGTAAAGCCATCAAAAAATAGAAAGCAATGAGTACCAATGCGCGTAGTCTGAGTAACAAGCTTCCTGAATTAGTGGCCTTGATGGAGGAGGAACATCTGGATATCGTGGCAGTCACAGAAACATGGTTCGCACAAAACCATGACTGAGACGTAAACATACCAGGATACACTAGCTACAGGAGAGACAGAGAGGGTAAAAGAGGAGGAGGAGGAGTAGCTCTTTACATAAGGGAAGGAATCAAAGTAACAGAACAAAAGAGAAAACAGGGAGAGAAGAAGCACTGTGGGTAAATTTTGAGACCAGCAATGGCACCACAATCCGCACAGGGTTGTATACAGACCCTTCTCAGGGGAGGAAATGGACAAGGAAATGATAGAAAGTATACTTAGTATGGCAAAAAAGGGAGATATTGCTGATGGGTGATCTGAATATGCCAGATGTTAACTGGAGTGAAGTTGCGCAGCCACTGAAGAGTGGGGTTATTCTAGATACCCTACAGGGGGCATGCCTTAGACAACTAGTATTGGAGCCCACTCGAGAGGGAGCAATCTTAGACCTGGTTCTCTCAAATGGAGATGAAGAGAGATCACAGATGTAGAAGTGGGTTGCCATCTGGGAACTAGCGACATCGAACAGTATAGTTCACAATAAACACAGTAATGAGTCAAGCCATACAAAGGCAAAGGTACTGGACTTTAGGAGGGCTGACTTTGCCAAAATGGGTAAGTGCCTAAGGAATGCACTAGCAAATGGGCAGGAAGGAGGGGTGGAAGAACAATGGGGAATAATAAAAACTGCCATCACAGAGGCAACAAGCCTTTGTGTGAAGCAAATAAACAAAACTAAACGATGTAAGAAACCACTATGGTTCTCAAAGGAAGTGGCAGTGAAGGTTCAAGAGAAAAAGAAAGCTTTCAGGAAGTACAAGGAATCACAGAAGGAGCAGGACAGAGAACTGTATCAGTTAAAGCAAAGGAAGCTGGCAAGGCAGTCAGAACAGCAAAGACCCAAACCGAGGAAAGGATAGCCAACTCAGTTAAGAAGGGGGATAAAATCTTTTATAGGTACATCAGGGAGCGAAGGAAGATCAATGGAGGGATAGTGAGGCTTAATAAGGGGGGGAGGGGCGCAGAGGGAGACTGTGAAAAGGCAGAGATACTAAACAAATATTTTTGCTCAGTATTTACAAAGGAAGAAGGGAGGGTACCTAGAACAAACAGTAGAAACACACTGGATACAGAAGTTGATACCAGCCCATTTACAAAGAAAGGGTTCTGAAAGAACTCTTAAAACTGAAGGTGGACAAAGCAATGGGGCCTGATGGGATTCATCCCAGAATTCTAAAAGAACTAAGGGTAGAATTAGTGACACCACTGACTACCCTGTTTAACAAATCATGGGAGGATGGGGTGGTACCTGAGGACTGGAGGAGGGCAGATGGATTCCCCTTCACAAAAGTGGGAGCAAGGCAGAAGCAGAAAACTACAGACCTGTTAGTTTAACCTCAGTGGTAGGGAAAATGATGGAATCACTTCTGAAGGAAAGAATTGTCAAGTATCTAGAGGCCAGAGGGCACAGGACCCAAGGCAGCATGGATTCACAGCAGGAAGGTCATGCCAGACAAATCTGATAGATTTCTTTGACTGGGTGACCAAAGTAGTAGATCAAGGAGGGGCTGTGGACATGGCCTACCTAGACTTTAGCAAGGCATTTGACACAGTCCCACACAAAAGATTAATATACAAGTTAGCTAGCCTGGGAGTGGGTCCCAAGATGACAGCCTGGGTAAAAAATTGGCTGGAAAATAGGACACAGAAAGTAATAGTAAATGGAGTCCACTCTGATGAAAGGGGGGTTACTAGTGGGGTACCGCAGGGTTCAGTATTAGGACCGGTCCTCTTCAATGTCTTTATAAGCGACATTGCAGAGGGACTGGAAGGAAAAGTATGTCTCTTTGCAGATGACACAAAGATCTGCAACAGAGTTGATGCACAAGGTGGGGTGGAAAGGATGAGAAGGGACTTGGCAAGGTTAGAGGAATGGTCAAATGTATGGCAGCTTAGATTCAATGCTAAGAAGTGCAAGGTAATGCACCTGGGAAACAAAAACCCAGAGGAAGAGTACACAATGGTGGGTGAGATACTAACAACAACAAAAATGGAAAGGGACCTGGGGATAGTCATATCAGATGACCTAAAGGTGGGCAAGCAATGTGAGAGGGCAGCAAGGAGGGCTGGGGGATATTGGGATGCATAGAGAGGCATCACGAGTAGAAAACAGGAAGTTATTATCCCTCTGTACAGACAGCTGGTCAGACCTCACCTGGAGTACTCGTGCGAGTTCTGAGACCCAGTCTTCACAAAGACATAGACAGGATGGAAGCTGTCCAGAGGAGGGCAACTAAAATGGTGCAAGGTCTGCACCAGAAGACATATGAAGAGAGACTTAAGGAGCTTAATATGTATAGCCTCGAGGAAAGGAGGGAGAGGGGACATGATAGAAACTTTCAAGTACCTCAAGGGAATCAACAAAGTCCAAGAGGGTAGCATCTTTCAAAAAGAGGTGTGCAAGAACAAGGGGGCACAATTTGAAGATAGAGGGGGTGGTTCAGAGGTAATTTAAGGAAGTATTTTTCACAGAGAGGTGTTGGATGCATGGAACGGCCTTCTGGAGGAGGTCGTGGAGTCAAAAACAGTGGTGGAATTCAAGCATGCATGGGACAGTCATAAGGCAATTCTAGGGGGTGGGGGTAGGAAGAAGTAGGCTGTTGGTTAACTAGGATCTGCAGCTTATCCAGTAGGCAGGGAAAATGGGCAGACTGGGTGGGCCAAGCGGTCCTTATCTGCCATCAAATTCTATGTTTCTATGTTTCTTTATTGCAGGGTCCACAGCTTGAGCTAATGGCCCTGCTGTCCCTTCCCACTCCTCTCATCCTCCCTGCCCATGAGTCTTACTTTCTCCCATGCCTATCCCAGCCTCTCTTAAAGCTGCCCACTGTCTTCAATGAGATGACCTCTTCTGGCAGTGCATTCCAAGTGTCCGTCACCCTCTCTGTCAAGAAGTGCTTCCTGACCTCCCTCCTGAAACTCCCATCCTCCAGCTTAAGACTGTGCCCCTAGTGTTATGGTTGCTGCCACTCAGCTTAAAGAGACTCTCCTTATCAACCTTATTTATCCCTTTCAAGTACTTGAAGGTCCCAGTCGTGTCCCCACTCTCTCTCTCTCTCTCTCTCCTGTCTTCCAGGAAGTACATATTCAGAGCCCTCAACCTCACCTCATATGCCTTACCCTGCTGACCCACTATCATCTTTGTAGCCCTCCTCTGGACCTTCTCCAGCAGGTTAATGTCCCTTTTGAGGTATGGGCACCAGTACTGAACTCCATACTCTAGATGTGGCCTTACCAGTGACCTGTACAAGGGCAGTATAACCTCCTCTGTCCTACTACTGATCCCCCTAGATATGCATCCCAGCATCTAGTTTGCCTTTGCTGCTGCTTTCTTACACTGTGTGGAGTGCTTCAAGTCACTAGTAATCATCGCTCCCAGGTCCTTCTCCTCCTCTGATTCAGATACTTGGACTCCACCCAGATAGTACTCTGTCTTAGGATTCTTGGCTTCAGTATGCATAACTTTGCATTTCTTGGCATTGCAGCCAAGCTGCCAGATCCTGAACCACCTCCCTAGCTTTTCCAGATCTTCCTGTAGGTCCTGCATTCCTTCAACTGTGTCCACTCTCCTGCAGAGCTTGGTGTCATCTGCAAATAGGCATATTTTGTCCTTAATGCCATCTCCAGTGTCATTGAGGAAGACATTGAACAACACTGGCCCCAGCACAGAGCCCTGTGGGACCCCACTGGTTACCTCTCTGGTACCATATAACTCTCTTCACACAACCATCCTCTAGGACCTGTCCCTCAGCCAGTTTTCCACCCATCTGGTCATCTTTTCCCCAACCCCAAGATTCTCCAACTTTCTGATCAACTTTTTGTGGGGCACAGAGTCAAAGGTCTTGCTGAAATCAAGATAGACGATGTCTACCACTTGGCCCCTGTCTACTGTCTTAGTAACACAGTCAAAGAAGTCAATCAGGTTCATTTGACACAATCTCCCCTCCCATGAACCCATGCTGCCTTGCATTCTGGAGACAATGCTCCTCTAGATATTCCTTCAACCTTTCCTTTAGCATGGTCTCCGTGAGCTTGCTCACAATGGAGGTCAGACTGACTGGTCTGTAATGCCCTGGATCATCCTTAGGACTGCTTTTGTGGAAGGGCACTACATGTGGTGTTCTCCAGTCCTTATCACACCTGACTCTAGTGAACTATTAAATAGGTCTGCCAGTGGCCCTGCCAGATCCTCAGCCAGTTCATTTAGTACCCTTGGATGTACTCTGGCTGGGCCTGGTGATTTGTCCACCTTCAATGCCAGTAGCCCCTCCCTCACTCTATCCTTCTCTATCACTCCATCTGTGTTCCCCTCCCTGCTCCTCTTTTCCCTCCTGAAGACACTGGTCCATCTTTCTCCCTGGTAAAGATGGAACAGAAGTATTCATTTAGTATCTTTGCTTTTCCCCCATTATCCTGCACCCACTCCACACCTTTCTTAAGCCTAACAATCCTTTCCTTCTTGTCCCTTTTCTCACTTATATGGTGAAATAAAGCCTTCTCCCCTTCTTAATTCCTTTAGCTATCTGCAGCTTCTTCTGTGCTTTTGCTTGTAGACTTCCTTACTTGCCTCCCTAGCCAACTTTAGGTAATTTAGGTAATTAGGTAAGCCTTAGCTGTGGCCTCAAGTGGATCTCAGTCTCTCCCTTTGGGGAGCCCCACCACAGAGTATAAGCTGTGGGCTTTCCAGTCTGGGTAGTTGGGGTGGGGGTGATGCCAAGTGGAAGGTCCACATGCTGATGGTGGTAAATCCCCTGAATGAGTCCTGATGGCGTAAAGAATGGAAAGAAAAGACGTACAACATGGAATTTCAAATGGAGTAAATCAAATTAGAAAAAATCTAGGTGAATGCAGTTGGTTTATATCAAGAGAAAAGATTATTGATGCTTAATGAAAGCATCATCATCTCTGATAGACTGTTATTTGCTGGCTATAAAGATGAGTCAATCTGTCAGTCATATTCATTTTCTAAATTGCATCATCCCAAAGGCTTAAAGCTCTGTACATAAAACCTAGGATGACACAAGCTTTATAGGAAAAAAATAAAAAATTCAAAACAATTTAAGTAGTACTGTATCATCAAAGGCCAGAAATAACGTGTGTTTCTACCATCATATAATCAGAAGTCTAGAGAAACTGTAAGCATATACATGAGGTCATATATGTTACATATCATGCCACCAGTTACCTTTTGGCCAGGTCAAGAACAGAGCAACTTTTCACCTCACTGCCTACCTTTAGATCCTGCATAACCAAGATACTGTACCCATAGCATGACATCACTCCTACACAAAGGTCAGCAAAGGACTGGATAATTCAAGATTTGTGAATTATGAGCACTTAAGTGAGCTGGCCTAGGGTCATAAATGCTTCTCCAATAGCCTGCTTGTTTGTTGATATTCCTCTTGGGGACAGAGCTGGACTCAAGTGTCTTAGGTTGTGTGCATGTTATCACAACATGGTATGGTTGGACTGTCAAGTTGCTCCTCCTCTTCCCTCAGTTTTACAGATTGCCTTATGTTTTGGTCACCGGAGCATGATTTTCAGAAATGATTTTTGGATGCAGGTTCCCACTATATCCAGTTCCATGTAACATGGGATCTTTCAGTTCTGTATCAAAACAATTGCTCAGTAGACCACTTTTAACTTGATTTAGCATGCTGATGCAGAGCACTTGTAACTTCCACAAAATCTGCTGCTGCTGGAAAATAGGGTGCCAGCACATCCAACAGCAGTGAGTCATCAGGAGCTACTAGGTCAGTCAAACACACTCATATATAATGACCTGCACAAATTGGACCCCTGAACTTAAACAGATTCCTTTTACTTAATGCTATGGTATCTTTCAAGTCCTTTGGACACCTCATATTAGATCACCCCTCATTTTCCTTTTCTCTGCAGTATACAATTCCCACTTTATCAGCCACTCCCCAAAGGTCAAATTCTCCAGTACTTTGATCATCTTTGTTCCCTACATGCCACCCCAATTCCTCAATGTCTGTTTGAACTAAATCATTCTAATACTTCGAGTTTAAAATGCAAGCTACAGACTGACTCAAGGGCCCACTTGGGTAAGGCTTTTACGTATCCTGTAAAATGGTGGGATTTTTATTATTATAAATATATCTGCTCTGATAAAAGCAGAGATATATTATTTTACAGAACGCAACATACACTCATTCTAATCCCAGAGAAAAGAAAACAGAAAGAAAACAATACAATGTGAATATTCAAAAGGAGTAATTCAAAGCAGAAAGAACACTGGCTGAATTCTGCTGGTGTAGGTGAGGGCAGGGGAATGGATGTTTTATGCTTGATGAAGGCATCAACATCATCTTTGATAGGCTATTGTTTGCTGGATATGGACGTCATCATAATATGGAGACAGGAGAAATTGTAACTTATACGTGGGGTCATACATACTGTACTTTAGTTCTGCCAGTTACTTTTTGGCTAGGTCAAGGAACAGAACAAGTCCTCATGTCACCAGTCACCTTTGAATCCTGCATAACCAAAATATTGCAGGGGCCCAAAGCATGACATCACACCTACACAAAGGTCAGGATAATTCAAGATTTGTGAATCATGAACACTTAGAGGATCTGGCCTAGGGTCATAAATGCTTCTCCAACAGCTTTCTTGTTAGTTGATATTCCCCTTGGGGTCAGAGCTGGACTCAAGTGTCAAACTAATAGTAGCAGTAATGAACATATATAGAGCTAATTTATGAAGTCCTCTGGACTTGGTTCCTAGAATGCAGAAAACATTCTACAATACACATAATTAAATATATCATATGAAACACAGAATTATAGTAGGTTCTGGCTCAGAAAGCAGTTACCATCACTGATTTCAACTGTTCACAGTAGAGGTTTCAAAACATAATTGCCAGAAAATGTACAGTTTTATGCTATTTACTTTATGCAAATAGCACTCAAAACCTGCATTTCTGTTTAACTGCTAGAATATGAGTATCAGCTCTTTCAGTGTTGTGTGTTCCAAGTTTCTGAAATCAGACCTGCCAATCAACAATTTGATATCAGCTTTGATCAATTAGGGCAAATGAAGCAGTATTATGTTGTACACCTTTTAAACTACAGCTTAAACTAAAGCTACTTTAGCCAGTTTTGCATCTTTGTTACACAGCCTTCAAATCTCAGCTGAAAGCTCACTTTTTATCATTTAAGTTACTAGAGTCTCTTGGGGTGTCTCTTATGGTATAGGAAACACAGAGCATGGGGTTTAGGAAAATGGACCACAAAGCAAAGCTGAGCAGTTCTGTCTGCCCAAAACTCATGAGACGAGCCTCTTGTACAAAAGAAACATCCCTTGGGAGACCCTATTAAATTAATTATTGTATTATACACTTCACGGAATGAGCAATTACTATACAGGTTGGCAAACTTCTTAGCTGCACTAATTCTACAAAGTTTACTGTATTATAAGATACAAAACATTTGTTAGTATATTACTTAAGGAAAAACTGGACGAACTTTGTACATTTTAAGAAGTTAACGCCTGTACCCCCACAGCTAATTGTATATGGATTCTTTGATATTTTATCATGAGGGTAATGAATTCTTAAGTGTTGTTCTGGGAATCTATAGAATTTTATTACTTTTAAATTGTTTTACTACTTCTTTTATCTTTCTGTAATGGCTTAATTGCTGAACAATAAAGTCTGAAACTTGAAACTTGAAACCCCTATTCAATTATAATAAGTCACTTGGGTTGGCCAGAGTGATTCATAATAAATTTTAAAGAAGAAGTGTAACGAAATTAGGCAAAATGTGTGACCCCTACCTTTTTTTCACTATAAAATATTCCAGGCATCTTCTAGTGTTATTTATTTATTTATTTATTTAAATCTTGGAATTTACAACCTTTGAGCCAGTGGCTCGTTTACAAAGGCTCCATGTCATAACAAGAGGGAGACAAGGGCAATAGCAGGGTTCAGTAAAACAATGTGAAATTGGTTACAGAGTACAACAGTGAGAACAAAGGAAAATACAAATCAAGTGCTACAAGGTCACAACAAATTATATGGTCACAGATCAAAATAAACAAATTCTAAGGATTCAGAAATTACATTGCTATCAAACTTTACATACAAAGAATAAGTGGCCAAGGGATGACCTTGTCAAGAATATACAGGTAGAAACCAGGAGTAGGGTAAAGGAGGAAGGGGTACCAATAAGAGGGGTGAGGTAGTAAGAGCAGTACAAGAGAGGCATTGTCCCAGAGAGGTCCTATGTCCAAGGGATCAGTAACAAGGTACAGATGGGATAGGAGGAGGGTTTGAGTAGGGAGAGCAATGAAGAAAGGGTAGGGAAATTACCACGAAGCAGGAGACACAGAAAGGAAAGGAGGAAATTCAGTGGTGGTGACAAGGGTATAGGAGATGGGTGGAAAAAAGGAAGAAAACTAGGGGAAGGGGAAGGGTGGAGCAGGAGAGGAAGCAGGGGTGAGGGAGAGGGTGGGGGACACATTACAGCAAGGGAGAGGCTGGAGGTGGTAGTCAAAACCTTAGGGGAGTATTGGGAGCTGGGGGGAGGGCAAAATCTAGGAGAAGGGTGAGGAGTGACAGGAGGAGGAAGGGAGTAGGGAAGAGAGGGGGGACAGGAGAAGAGAAGGAGATGGTTGGGGTGATAGGTAATTAGAATAGGTAGTAGAGAGTCTGGTAACTTAGGGGGCAGTCACAACTGTTTTGTTTCAGGGAATGCAGTCTAAGTTTGGTTTTGAAGGGTCCCAACCCAGAGGCAGCTAGAAGGTCAGGTGGGAGATTGTTCAAGCAGCTGGGAGCCCGGTACATAAATGTTCACTGGACTTGGGCAGTAAGACAGAAGGGGTCTTGGAATGTGGGATTGGAGGTGCTTCTGGTATGGTGTACGTTTGTGGTCCTATGGAGAAGTGGTAGAAGTGATGAAGGGGCTAGTCCCAGACTTATCTTTTTAGCAAACAGGCAAGTTTTGTAAAAGGCCCTGCCTCTGAAGGTTAAGCCAGTTTGTTGCCTTATAGAGGTTGCAGGTGTGTGTCTAGGGGTGGGCACCAGTGACAAGGCAGCATGCCTTGTTGAGGGCAACATTTAGTTGCCTAAGAGAGGTGTTGAGGAAACTCCATAGAGAATGAGCCCAAAGTCAATAATGGAAAGGACAGAGCTCATAACGGCTAACCAGAGCACCTCTAGGGTCAAGCAGTGCCTGTGTCTATAAAGAAGTCCAAGTCTAATGCAGACATTTTTGGATATTATATTGATATGTTCCTGATAGGAAAGATGGCTATTGAGGGTAATCCCAAGATATTTAAAGCTGTGGACTTGTTCCAGGGGAGAGCTGAGATTGTTTGAGCTGTGTAGTTGGGCCTTTTTAAACTTGTATGGACTGGTGAAAAGCATCACTTTGATTTTTTTGTAGTTCAGGATGAGTTTATGTTTGGAGAACCAGGCTTTGACCACAGAAAAACTCTGTTGTATATTATTGGTGAGGGGGAAGGGATTAGGCTGGGAGGTGAAGAGCACAGCATCATCTGCATATAGGAGTAGGTTAGTGGGACAAGCTTTTGGTAGGGAGTTCAGAAAGAGGCTGAAAAGGAGAGGGCCAAGGATTGAGCCCTGGGGGACACCAGAGGTGACAGGGTGACTAAGCGAGAGTGTGTCATCTGTCTTTACCCTTTGAGTTCTGCCACCAAGGTAGCTTCTGAACCAACCTGTGACTTCTTTGGTGGTAAAAATTTCTAATGTCTAGTTCCACCAAGTCTGAAGAATTTATATGTCTGAACTGAGTTTTTTCTAAAAAAAAATGATGCCCACCACGTTTCCTTTGAAATAACATTGTAGACTCAGCAAGGGTTACGGTCAAGAAAATAAAACAAACTTTTAAGTGTGCAGCATATGAGATATCTAGAAAAGTAGATCTGACAGGTATGCTAATTGTAGCAGAAACTAGATTTTTGGAAAACAGTTTTCATTGCACTGTTGCTTTAAGTTTTTTTTCACATTTTAAAAGTTTCTTAAGGAGTCCTCCACCCAGCTCTGAAGTGCAGCTCTCCAGTTCTAACTCTCCTGTATGAGAAACCACTGTACAGAGGATAAGAGATACAGTACAGTGGATATGTGGACTGATTGGCTGAAATGATGTAAATTATTTAAAATTCTACTCCTTGGTCCTTGATTCAGGTCCTCCTTGTGCAGCTGCAAGTGCCACCTATCTGTTGGAGGAGCAGCACTGAAAAACAACCAAGTGAACTTAGGGCAGAGCACCCAGCCAACCACTGTGGTACTCTCTCTAGGCTGCCCCCTCACACACACACACAACTAGGGCAGCACCGTGTTTTTTTTAGAGCCCAAGCAGGCAATCCCTCAACTCTAGTCACCCATAGTGGCACAAAATCCCATGAGACCATCCATAGGGGCAGTTGAAGGGAGTGCTGATGGACATGGGAGTGGGTAGAGCATCATCTTCCCAATCTGCTGGAGTTTTGCCTTTTATACTGTCCCATGAGGATACAGAGACATCCATGATTCTGGTAAGTCAGATGTACCAGTGTGCATGTCCTTCCCTCCCACAAGCTCCCATTAAAAACACCACAACTTGTGATCGACCAGATGGCAGTGGTGTAGTGGGAGATATGACCCTCCAACCACAGAAAAGGAAGGCATCATCTGGGTTGTACAGTCCTCCTCCTGCTGGCCACCATGATATCACAGGCTTGGGCATGAGCCTGGGGTCACCTGCATACCAAATGACACCCATAACCACAACAGTATGCGGCCAATCAGCTCACTTCTTTAAACAGGAAACTAACCCACCTTTAAATGATGGGAATGGGCTATGTAATAATTAGTATCATATGGCCTGGATATCTTTTGTAAAATTTTCATTGATATTCATGCCACACAATGGAGCAACAAACTGTAAATGCATGAAGTGAATATTGACTGCAACGACTTACCCAGTTCATATCTAGATACAAGTTCCAAAGCTCTTCAACTCAATGCAGTCTGAAGCAAAACACCCTGTATTGGATGTTATTCACAGCCCATCTCAGACCTATCTTGTCTAAAGGTTTAAACTGTTCTGCACAGGTTATTTGTCATTCTGCTTTTGGAAGAGTACTTTCCTGAGTATGTGTCTAAGCATATTCCTGGTCATTCCTACTTCCTGTTTCTGTTCCACTTTCTATCTGGTTGACTTTTGACTTTTGTTCCTTTGCTGATAAGAGATCATTAGTATTTCTGGTCTTGGAGGCAACATTTTAGTTTTGTTGGGGGGCAGACCATGAAGCCTCATAAATTCAGTAGTGGACATGGCACATGCACCACATGACAGACAAAAAGAACCATCACTATCACTCAATAGTGGAAGACAGTGTCTCCAGATTTGAAGTCAAACAGCATCCTGAATGGTAGAGAATGGCTATTTTATTTTGTTTATTGAGTTCTAGGATTACAAACACCTTTGAACCAAAGGTTATTTTACAAAGGTTCCATGTCAAACAAGTTGGTGAACAGTAACAATTGAGGCAGCTTATATTCAATGGTGGAATACATCAACTGGTTACAAACACAGTAATACAAGAATACAAGACAGTAATATAATACATACAACAGTAGATACAATAGTTGACTACAGTCAAGGTAGATAACACAGGTGGATTGCTAATTAGGGAGAGAGAAAGAGTGGATCTAATAGCTGGGAGAGACAGGGGGAGCTGAAACAGGCAGTCACGAGGTGACATGGTCCGTTAAGTGTGTTACGTGGTGTGTAAGTGCTAGAAGTTGTGCAAGGAGTGGGGGGGATGGAGTGGTCAGAGTGGGGAGAAGGGTCTCCCAGCAAACGGTTGCTTGGGGACAGGGGCAGGAGGGATGGAGGATAGGAGGAGGGGAGGGTTAGGGGGAAAAGAGGGAAGTATGATGGGAGGGATAGAAGGTGGTGTGGGGAGAGGAGGAGGGGTGTGTAAAGGGAAGGGGTGAGAAGGTGAGAGGGGGGTAATAGTAGCTGAGATAGCAAATAATTGGGTAGAGGGATGGGCACAAAGTAAGAGGCAATGGGAGCACCAGAGAAACTTAGAGGGAACAGTCACAGCTGCTGAGAGAGGAGAGATGCTGCCACAATTTGAGTTTGTAGGCGCCTAGCTTAGACTTTGAGGAAACCTCAGGGGGAGTCCATTTAGCCAGGCAGGTGCTCTAAAGCTAAAGGTATGCCGTGCCTGGGAGGTACGACAGAAAGGTACAAGGTACAGTTGTGTGATATAGCTGCACGTGCATTGCAAATGAGGTGGAGGTGCCAAGAAGACCCGTGAGGCTGGGGGAGTGAGGCCAAAGCTAATTGTTTTTGCTAGCAGGCATGTCGGGTAGGAGATCCTACCCTTTAGGTGGAGCCATCTGGTCTGAGCATAGAGTTTGCATGTATGGGTGCATTTCCCAGCTCCTGAGATGAGCCAACAGCACTTATTCAGTGCGATCTTTATTCTTTTTAAGGCAGAGTCAGCAGCAGACCCATAGATATCAAGGCCATAGTTAATAATGGCCAGGACAGAGCTAGTTACAGCTACTCATAAGGCATCAGAGGTTAGGCAGTGGCAGTGGCGGTAGAGTATCTCAAACCTAGTATTTACAGACTTAGAGATTTGGTTAATATGAAGGTTGAAGGATAGGGAGCTATCAAGGGTAACCTCAAGGTATTTTAAATCCTGTACCTGCTCAAGTGGCTGGTTTTGTTGGTTTAAGATAGGCTTGTAGATCTGTACTTACTGTGTGGGCTAGTGAACACCATAGCTTTGGTTTCTTATAGTTCATTAATAGTTTATGGAGTCCAAACCAGGTCTCTATTGAGGAAAAATTGGACTGTAGGTCACCAGTAAGGTGGGGCAGATTGGTGTAGGTAGAAAAGAGGACAGCATCATCAGTGTAAAGTATCATATTATTACTACAGGCTTTGGGGAGGTTATTTATAAAGAGTCTAAACAGTAGCGGGCCAAGGATGGAACCTTGTGGGACACCTGACCATACAGGGAGGCTACAGGAGAGAGCATGACCAGTTTTAACTTGTTGGGATCTACCCTCAGGGTAGCTGCCAAACCAAGTAGTGACCTCATTTGAGAGGCCAAGGGCCGGGAGGGATTGTAGAAGGAGCTGGTGATTGACGGTATCAAAGGCCTTGGTCAGCCAGCCTGGTGGCACTGAGGGTTGAGGCACTGGATGCCACACCTTGTGCCATGTTGGTGACCCGTGTTTGGGAACGAGCATGGGCTGCTGGGGGTCAGCAGGGGAGGGAGAGGAATGAGCATCCGATGACTGCTCTCCTCTCCCGGGGAAGGGTGGGCATATCATCCCACTCCTTGACTGCCTCCCCCAGTGGAGGATAGGGGTAGCACCAGAGTCAAGGGAGACAAGTAACGTGGCTATGTGATGCGCCCACACCTCCATGCACATGTATTCATGGCCATGAGGGGAGGAACCAAGAAAAAGAGAAACATGGCTGCTGGCTCCATGACAAGCCCTTCCAGTACTTCAGCCCCACCACCTTGAGGAACTACTGGGCCTACTCCGGATTGGACTCAGGAGGGAGGGAAGGAGGACAGCCCTTCCGCCCCACCATGGGGGTAAGCTGTGGGGATACAGAGCTTGGGAGATGCTGAGGGGTGAGGCGGTGACTGGGGGCTGGGGGAAGACAGAAGTATGTCGGTAGGCCGAGGAGGAAAAACACTTGTACAGTATAAAAAAAAAAGGCCTTGGTCAGGTCCACATCAAAATAAACACAATTATGTACAATAAACCAAATAAAAGCAGAAGGCAGGAGGTAAAAAAATAAGAACAAAAGTTTCTGTACAATCAAACTAAGGTATCTCTGAGGCAGGAGGGAGTGCAAGATGGGGAAAAAGTGGAGCAGCTAAGCATAGGAAGGGGTAGAGATGGGGCAGTGTCAGGGGCAAGGGAAAGGATGAGAGGTTACTGTATAGATAGAATTAAACTGTCAACCAACAAGTTTATTTAGCATTGTAAGTTTGCAGTGTATATTGGCAACTCACGTTGAATGGTTTTCCACCCTTACCCAACTCAGAAGCACGTTTTCTGAAATGTCTTTGTAACTCAACATTCTCACAATTCAATGCAAAACTGAACTGCAACTTAGTTATTGCAAGGTTTTGTGCTGGATCCAGCAACAGCTATACATTTCATTAGGAAATACAATGGCAGCTCACTGGCATGACAGTTTAATATGAATTGTACTCTAGTCAGAGGAACAGGTGTGTGAAGAAAGTTGGAATGAGAGAGTTGAATTAAAAGGGAGGAGAAGAGGAACAGAGGGCAGGCAAATTATAATAGAGGTGGAGGGAGATGATAGGAGAATGTTGCTTTTCTGCAGAGGTTTTAAACCAAGGGATGAAGAAGAAGGAGTGTAAATTAGCAGTGAAGAAGGCATACAGTAGGAGGAAGAGAGAGAGGAAAAGGGAGAGAAGGGAGGGGAAAGATAGCAGGGGAGAGAACTGAACCAAACAAGAGAGAAAACTGATGTAGTGGGAGAGGCATCTGCCCTCCAGAGATGAGTAGGAGAAGTTAGAGTAGATGGAGCTATGATGGGTGCTTGGAGGACAGTTTGGGAAAAAACAACAAAAGTAATGGAAGAGGGAAGTCCACCCTGGTCAGCATGGCTTTTGAGGTGGCACTGAATACCTCGATTGCATAGTCAAACCACAGGAGGAACATCTTGAGGATGATCTCCTAGCAGGCTGCAAGTGGGAGACAGGAATTGTACAGGGCACCATGCAAGAAATAATACTCGACAGGGTGGGTGGTATCGGGCAATACTGGACTGCCCAGGGGTGTAATGAGGCCCGACGCCACAGGTGGAGGGCCTTATAGCCTCTGGAAGGTCCGGTATTGCCCATACTGCCCACCCTGTTGGGTATTATTGCACTTAGAAAATGGACTACCTGTGGTGGTTTTGTGTGGGATTTTAAAAAGTTAAGGGAAAAAATTAAAACATTAAAAAATAATGAAGTTTAAGTTACTTGGTTGTAAAGTAGTCCCATGTTTCCATGGTAGTCCATCTCTTCTTATCTTCCCCTATATAGAGACATTCTCTTGTACTTTTGCCCTCCTCCTACTACCACCTACATAGATACATAGATACATAGATACATAGACAGTGTCGGCAGATAAGGGCCTATGGCCCACCCAGTCTGCCCATTTGAGCTTGTAAGTTCAGTTTGTTTTCCTAGAAGTCTGTTGCCCCTTACCCCTGACGTCTAGAATTCCTTTATGTCTATCCCATGCATCCTTAAATCCCGTGATTGTTTCAGCCCCCAGCACTTCCTCTGGCAGGGTGTTCCACTTGTCCACCACTTGCTCTGTGAAGAAATTCTTTCTCATGTTTCCTCTGAATCGCCTCCTCCACTCATCCCATGCCCTCTAGTCCTGGAACATCTTTTTCACTTAAAAATAGTGTTTTCCTGCACCCTGTTCCTCCCTGTAAGATACTTGTATGTCTCTATCATATCCCCTCTCTCCCTCCTCTCCTCCAGGGAGTACATGTTCAGTTCCTTCAACCTGTCTTCATAGGACTTGTGATGCAATCCACGCACCATCTTTGTTGCCCTCCTCTGAACCTTCTCTACCCTGTCTATGTCCTTACGTAGGTATGGTCTCCAGAACTGTACACTGTACTCAGGTGGGGCCTCACTAGTGTCTTGTATAGCGGAATTATGACCTCCCTTTCCTGCTGGTGATGCCCCTGCCTATACATCCCAGCATCCTATTTGCTTTACCTGCTGCCTTGTCACACTGTTTCCTACTTGAGGTCATCAGAGATGACAACCCCAAGATCCCTTTCCTGCTTGGTGCATGCTGTATCCTCACCCCCAACTGATATATTGTGCCAGGGTTTTTGTGCCCATATGCATTATCTACTTCTTTGCATTGAATTTCAACTGCCAAACCCCTGACCATTCTTCAAGTTTCTGCAGGTCGCTTCTCATTCTGTCTACACCCTCTGGTGTATCTACTCTGTTACAGAGCTTTGTGTCATCAGCGAACAGTGAAATTCTGCCTTCTAGATCCTGCGCAATGTCACTGATGAAGATGTTGAATAGGACCGGTCCCAGCACTGATCCCTGTGGTACCCCACTGGTCACTCTTCCCTCTGTGGAGTGACCTCTGGAACATGTTTTCCCAGCCAACTGACTGCTGTATAGAAAACCCCAAGCAGCCATCTGTTTTGTGCCATTCTTTAAACATTTTTTTTTTCAGCTTCGGAACTTGCGGCAGTTAGGAAGAGCACAACCCTATTTGACCCTGCATGTAACAGCAGGAAATGTATTCCGCTGTATGCTGCTTGTCCTGTGGATTTTTAGTAATGCTTTTCTTACGAGTTTCCCGGTCCTCACTGCCTACCCTAAGGACTGGGACTCAGCTACTGCTGTTTTTTTCTTTCTTTTTTTGTTGTGTTGCTGTTTTCCAGTTCCCGGTCCTTGCTGCCTGCCCTGAGGACCAGGAGTGTGGAGAGGAACACCGTTTGCTGCTGCTATTCAGCCTGTCTATGGAGGTAGGGACCTGGAGGAGCTAGAAAGAGAAACAGACCTGGCTGAAGATCGAAAATGTTAGGTCGTGTTTTTGTATGAGAAGCTTTTTTTTTTTGCTTTTTAAAACAGGTGGGGAGATCGGGGGATAGTACTGTCAGGGAGGCGTGTACTGTGGAATGGGCGCACACGATCTATCACTCCATCATCGAGTGGAAGAGAAAGAACGACAGTAAGAAATGTTTTTATTTGTTTTCTATTTATACTGCTGTCATTTTTTAAATCACATGTTACTGGGTCTACTGCCTAGGCTAAGGACTGAAGTGGGGGTGGGGGGGGCTCTCCCAAGGCTAAGCGAGGGGAAAAATGGCGCTGATTTTAAATTAAAATTAGGTGTGTTAGCCAGTTAGGAAGTAGGAATGGGCAGTAGGATATTTCAGTGGGTGAAAGGGCACTGTAGGCTGGCACTTTTTATTTCCTGGGCATCTATTGAAAGTTAATGTACCCGTCGGCAAGGGTACTAGCCAATTAGATGCCAGGAAATAAAAAGCCCATTTTCTAAGCTTGAGTTATGGATGGCATCAATATGGAAGACACTGAGGTTTTAATCCATCCACACATCATGGTATCACTGCATTTCTGATGCTGAGTTGCCTGTAATTTGGGCCTGAGATGCTTCACTGCTCCATGTGGGTGCTGATATTTCTCATCAAATGCCAGGTAATAGTGACAACCACATGTCATATGTGTCTCACACCTTGACCAAGACACAATGAGGGTATGTACTGTGAAGCACACATTAAGCATGGGGCTTAATGTTAAGCTGCCGCCCCTTTAAGAGCACTTAGAACCTGCATGTATCTAATTGTTGCACTGCCTGGCAGTGCCATGTTGCCTGTCAGTCAGAGTTTTAGTCAGTCTGGGGCTAGACCTCATGAAGAGAACATCTGCTGTACAGCAAATAAACCTGCCTTATTCTTTATTTTATGCGTTCGATTAGTTATTCGCACGGTCCAGATGGGGTCTTCACCAGCACCAAGTGCAGCAACCGAAGGGTCTGGCAGACCACAGAGAAGATAAGGGGTCTTTTAGTGGCAGACCAAATAACCAAAACGCCACACATGGTGGAGAATGCAGGCCCTCTGTCCAGACTCGCATCTCGTTGTTTGGCCGCTTGAATGCTCCCAGGTCATCTACCCCAGTATGCCTGAGCTGCTTGAATGCTATGTACAACACAGCCTCTGCTGCATAGAAGAAACTGATGAACTGTCTCCTGAACTGTGTACAGCAGCTTGCAGCCCTCTCTAACATCGTTGACTGTGGAAAAATATATATATATATATATATATATATATATATATATATATTTTGTTCAGCATTGTTAGCCTGTTGTTTAAGTAAATCTGCCAACATTTTATTTCTACTCAGTCCTAGAAACCCCACGGAACTGTGAACAATACAACCCCCAAAGCAGCATCACCCTGGCAGGGGCCTATGGAATGCCAGCTCCTATGCTGACTTCTCTCAGTGGGGACACAAAAAATAAAAAAAAATAAAAAAATGAAAGCAACAGATTTACCAGCCAACCCTCCCGCTGAATTCCATGGAACAGAAAGCTGCTCCACAAAATAAAATAAAGCACAGGGCTCCATTCTGCCGACCACACACAGCTCTCAGGCCAGCACCGAGGCTCCTCACTGCCCATCTCACCACAGTACAGCACCCCATGAAGCACCAGCAAACAACCGTCAGCAACTGCAGCTCCTGGACCGAACAGTGGCCTTACTTACAGCCGCCACAAGGGACTATTACCTTGATCTCCCCCTCAGCCACAAAGTACAGCAACGGAGTTCTGTTCCCTCTGCAGGGCCACAAACCGGAGTGCTTCCCACGCAACTGCAGCTCAGTCGGCCTCTCCAAAGGACCGCTACAGCTCTCACTCCCACTCCAGCGCTAACAGCAAGAAGCGCCACTCCTCCCAAACATTCACCGATCTCCTCTCGCTCTTTGCGGCCACTCTCCTGCTCCACAAGCCTCTTGCCTGCAACTCAGTGCTCCTCTCCCCACTCTGCCATGCTACAAACAGCCTTCCAGCACAACCGCAGCTCTCTTCTAGCTCTTGCGGCCGCTTGCAGCCTCTCATAGCCCGTCCTGCAAACCAAAGCCTCTGCTCAGTGCTCCCCAACTCCGCTCTTACAAAATCAGCCACAGCTCGCTCCTGAAGCCAAAACAGAGTGCTTCTTTCACCAAGCTGTTCCCTCCCAACCTCAGCATCCTCTTGCTCGGGCATTCTGCTCCCCAACTCTTTGCTGCCTGCACATAAAGGTGCCGCTCGGCCACGATTCAGACAAGGGGTTAATACCACTTCAGCAAATAAATTAATAATGTGAAGAAAAAAAAACACAGGAATTCTACACAGGGCGAGCTTCCAATAAACAGGGCACAGCAAATTAATAAAACGAGGACAGAAATAAATTAAAAGAAAAAAACAAAAAAACAAACAAACAGGGTACATGACAGAACTATAAAATACATGGGGGCAGTAATCAAAGCACTGCAATGTAACAACATAAGCCAAGAAGAGCACTACAATAAGTAAAGGGATTGAGACAAAAGTAAATGCACAAAGCACAACCCTGGGATATAAAGATAAGCAAAAGGCAAAAAATAAATAAAAAATGGAGGAGCCAAAGATAAAGACAATAAATAAAAAGGAACCTCTACAGCCATGGAGCACTCAAGCAATGCATTAAATAAACACAGAACTTTCACCAGTTGTGCCACTCACCACAAAACTCCCGCCATTTCAGTCTGGGGAGAAGGCAGCAGGGCGGCAATCGCCATTTTGAACATTGTTCATCAGCCAGGCAGCCTCGTGGCAAGAATCCTCAATCTTGAGCACATTACAACAACAAGACAGGAAGTGTCCCTTAACCCCCTGCTGGTGGCCATCTTGCTATGGTCAAGCAGTCAAATGCCACAGGAACTGCATGTCACAGTTCAGCGGCCATCTTGGGAAGGGCACAAATTGACCTCACTCCATTAAAATCAATGGAAGTCCTATTGAAATGAATGGACACTAACGAAAAGCTGAATTTTGCAACAAAACCTTTATTTAAATAACAAACAACACATAATTGAGTGGGAATTCTTTATTAAGATGTCAATTGATGAACTTTGCTACAAAATTTGTAATTATGTCTGCCAAAATTATTTTTGCTCGTCACTTCATCTACGACACAACGTCCTGTCTCCTGCATGGTGGCAACTCCTTTTCACCCGTATGACCTTCGCTCAGTGAAACGAAGCTCATCTCCACCCACAATGTGTGATGACGACACAGATATGGGTGCCAGTGCATCCAGAGTCCTATCTTCACCCACCTCAAGGTCCTGGGGCTACAAAATTGAAACAATCCTCCATGACATCCAGTCTTCTATTTCCACTCAAGGAGCACCAGCTATGCAAGCTATTCAAAATGACTTGGCCTACATTAAAGCCATTTCACCACAGTCCACGGTCCATACCAGCCTACAACCAGTACTCTTCTTAGCCTTGCCTCATGAAGACGCGGTCGACTAGCTGGAACACTTCCAAGCATGGATTTCCTTCAATGGTTGGACTGATCCCTTGCGCATCTCCAATGCCTTGTGCTTGCTTCTGAGAGGGACTGACATTTCCTGGTTCAATGCACTTCCAGACCAAGTCAAAGGATATACTGCCACACTGTACACAACCTTCAAAGCCCATTTCCTCCAAGCACACCCACCCAGGTTATTGGAGCAACAGCTGTGTGATCACACCATGCAACCCTCGGAATCTCTCGAAGCCTTCATTGTGGACACTGAGACTTGATGCAAATGCCTACAGAAAGCTGAGAAAGAACAAATCACCACCTTTGTCCGGGGACTGCTTCCTCAACTCTGTCTTTATGTAATCCAACAGAAACCAGCAACCTGGATGGACACAATCCAAGCGGCACGACTCGCACAACAATCCATAGTAACATCCCAGGCTACCAGTGTACAAGCACCTCAGTCGTCGAGGTTAGCTATACTTGCAACATGTGTCCAGCAGCAGCAATCAGTGATAGAGAAGCTCTCTACAAGTATTAATACTCTGCACCACAGCTCAACTGCTTCCACTACCTCTGTCAATGTACTTCACCTAATTTGACAGCGACCTCATCCACCTCTGCCTTCACAAGAACCAGTGACCTGCCAGTGGTGTGGATTCAGGGGACATACTGCCACTGTCTGCCAAAAGCTAAAGTACTACAGAAATCAAGAGAACCACAGGTACCCACCAATGCACAATCAGCAAGATAACCACAACTACTCCCAGGACCAGGGGAACACAGCAACTGACTGTCCCACTGACTCTTGCAATTCAAACAAACACCTCCTCCAACTGTGAACTCTGGTGCACACTCACTTCCTGGAGCAAAGGTACCTGTCATCCGATCACCTCTCCTAGCAAACTATGTACCTGTAACCATCGGAGATTGGTCTTCGCATGTCTTGGTTGACACTGGAGCAGAAATATCAGTTATCAACAGCAGTATTCTAGACAACCAAGCTATTCGTCATATGCCTAATGTCTCTCCAGCCAACATAAAGTACATTATCATAGCAAGTACAGCTACAGTATCTATTACAGGCATGGTCCATCTCAAGCTCCACTTTGGCTCACAGCAAGCTACTGTCAAGTTTTATATAGTGCCTGATCTTCAACCTGCAATAATTCTAGGCCTGGACTTTCTCAAAGCTCACAAAGCCGTCCTAGACTTTGCCTCAAGCAAACTGTTGCTGGATCCTCGGAGGCAACTCACAGCTATAGACTCAGTCACTGTGCCTCCTCAGTTGGAAATGATTTTGATTGCCAAGATCTGAGGTGAACAACTTCCACAAGGTGTTGTTGGCATTGTCACAGGATCCCCCACACTGCATTCATCAGGTCTCCTTCCAGGAAATACCTTATTGGCAGTGCAAGATGGTGCAGTCTTCCAAAAATGCTGCAACTTCACAGATGAGTGAGTGGTCATTTCAAAGGGTGCCAACATTGGAAAGTTTGTCTGCTTGTCTTCAGGGGACCAGCTCCATCTCATGTAAGAACCTCAGCCTGGTTCCATCAGCTCTACTTCTGTCAATACTATCATGACCACTCCAACTTCAACAGAGTTACCCCTCAGTCAGCATCTATCATCTTCCAAACTTCCAGCATCTCCAACAGAAAAGCAACAACTTTTGCAATTCCTGGAAAATTACCCAGATGTCTTTGTTGGTTCAGATAACAAGCTCAGGTGCTGTGATATCCTGCAACACACCATTGAAGTACAGCCCAAACAGAAACAAATCCATCAGCAAGCCTACAAAGTGGGACATAAACAGAAACAAGTCCTCGAGGACATAATCAAAGACATGCTTGACTAAGACATAGTCAAAGAATCTACAGGTCCCTGGGGTGCACCTTGCTTACTGGTGGTAAAAAAGGACAAAGGGTATCATTTTGTGGTAGACTATATAAAACTCAACGCCTACATGGTGCAGGATGCTCATCCCTTGCCTACAACCGAAGATGCTTTAGAGAGTCTTGGTGTGGCCAGTCCTGCTTACTTCACCACTCTAGACCTTCAGAGTGGGTTCTATCAAGTTTCCATTGATCCAGCTTCTCATCCATACACAGCATGGTACTGCCACTTGGGACTTTTCCAGTTCAAACATCTGCCTATGGGTCTTTGGAACAGTCCAGCCACATTTCAACATGTTATGGAAGCCATACTATGTGGGTTGTCTTGGAAATCTTGCCTAGTCTACCTGGATGATGTGATTGTCTTCAGCAGAACTTTGCCAGAGCACCTCCAACATCTCCAAGAAGTGTTTGACCGTCTCAGACAAGCCAATCTCAAGCTTCACCCAGAAAAGTGTTGTTTTGCGCAGCATCAAATTCATTACCTTGGTCATGTGGTTAGTTCTCAAGGCATCTCTCCAGATCCAGACAAGCTCTCAGCAGTCAAAGACTATCCAGAGTCTAACAATCTCAAGGTCCTTCAAGCTTTCTTGGGCTTGTCTGGCTACTACCAAAAGTTCATTTGCAACTATGCCAAGATTGCATCTCCACTGTACGCCCTCACCAAAAAGGGATGTGACTGTATTTGGACTTCTGAATGTAAAGAGGCCTTTGACACCTTAAAACAAAACCTAATCTCTTCTCCAGTATTGGCCTACCCAAGGTTTGACCAACCATTCAAGCTCTACTCTGATGCTAGTTCCTTTGCAGTGGGCGCTGCACTGTGCTCTGTCAAATTCAAGATGGAATAGAACGAGTTGTCTCCTATGCTTGGCACTCTCCTTCCTCAGCTGAGCAGAACTATGGCATCACTGAGAAAGAATGTCTAGCCATGGTATTTGCCGTAAAGAAATTTGACTGCTACCTTAGCTACTCCTCCTTTACAGCAATCATTGATCACTCTGCCCTCCGATGGTTATTTGAAATGAAGGAGCCAGTAGGCAAGTTCACCCGATGGATCACCATGCTGCAATCTTACAACTTTGAAATTCAATACAGACCAGGTCGAGTTCACTCAAGTGCTGATGGTGTAAGCCGGAGATGATATCCCTCTGCATCCTCCTCAACAGATGAAGAATCCTGCTTACAAGCACTTCCCTTCCATGCCACGGATGTGCTTTCTGTGGAGACTCCTACAGCACCTCAGGTTGCTTTGCTGCTCCCTACTGCTTCTACAGAGAGACACACAAATCCTCAGTTACTGCAAGCAGCCAAAGAGCTTCTCATCTCCTCAACATCTGATCTGTCCCTGGCAACTGTTAAAATGCAACAAAGAACTGGCACTCAGTTTACAGACATAAACTCCTACTTAGAGTCTGGAACCTTACCGCAACAAAAGAACCATCGCCAAGATGTACTTTTCCTTGCTTCGCAGTACTTCCTCAATGACGGTGTGCTCTTTCACGTTTGGACCAAGGAAGGCAAGGGTCATCGCACGGATAGAACTCATGTACAGCTAGTTGTGCCAGCCTCTCTCATCCCTCAAGTTCTTCTCTCCACTCATGCCTCTCCACTTTCTGGAGGTCACATGGGAATACACAGAACTCTGGAAAGACAAGGCTTCACTACTTTTGGCCACACATGAACAGGGACATTGTCCATTTCATGAAATCCTGGCAGCCCTGCTCCCAAAGAAAGCCTTCTGCCCAGCCGACAAAGGCGCACATCATCCCAATGCCTGTAGCCACTGAACCGTTCCAAAGAGTCAGCACTGACATTCTTGGGCCCTTACCAACATGCTCTGACTCTGGTAACAAATACATCCTTGTCTTTGTGGACTACCTGACAAAGTATTTGGAAATCATCCCTTTAAGAGACATTAAAGCCTCCGCTGTGGCAAGTGCCTTTCTCACTACAGTCATTTGTCATCATGGTACCCCATCGTACCTACATTCAGATAGAGGCACTAACTACCTGTCCACCATTGTCTGAGAAACTTGCAAACTTCTCGACATAAAAAAGACACATACCACAAGTTACCATCCACAATGCAACAGACAGAGTGAAAGAATGATGTCCACCATTCTCAGCACACTCTCCAAGTTTCTGGATGAGACTCACGACACCTGGGACCAGTTTGTTCCCTTTGTACAGTTTGCATACAATACCAGCTCTTGTGTCGACAGCACAGAATACACCCCTTCTTCTTAGTCCATGGACGTCATCCAAGAACTCCACTGGACAGGGATCTCTCACTGCTAGAGGTACCCAAGTCAGCTTCTTCTTTCATTATCTCTCTTCTGGAACAGCTGGAACTTGCCCAACAAGTTGCAATCACCATGTTGGGCCAGAGAAAATCGACAATGAAAAAAATGTCTGCAGCCAAGGTGCATGAGCCTTCATTCTCCGTTGAGGACATTGTTTATTTGTACTGACCTGTTCTTGTTCTGGGTGCCACCAAGAAACTGCTTCACCCCTGGACTGGTCCCTTCTACATTGTAGAAAAGCTTCCTCCAGTCCACGTTCCTCTGCGATGCAAGTCAGATGGCAAGCTGGTACACAACAAAGTCCATATAAACCGACTAAAGCATGAGTACCTGAATAACAACCTTTCAGGCGACCCCAGTCCTCCCAGAAATGAAGCTGCCCTTGAGCCTGCCATCCTCTCTGAAACTGAGATCCCTCCAGACAACTTGCAACTAGTTCCTACAGCTCTTCCCACTCCTGACACTCTCCAGCCAGATTCTGTTTACCAGATCATTTGTCTGGGACTGCCTCTTCTTCTCAACCTTCTTCTCAGGACTCTCTTCTACACACTACAGTGTACCAGATTGAGAAGATCTTAAGAAAGAAGTTTGTCAATGGATCCTGGACTTATAGAGTAAAGTGGTGTGGGTTCGATAGTAGGCAGAACTCCAGGGTTGCTTTTAATGACCTGACCCCCTCCTGTCAGGAACTAGTGCAATCCATGCATGCCTCCATTCCCACTGACCGGAAAAGTCGATGGAGGTCTTGAACTTTTGTTACCGGACTCAGTGAAATGTGTTGGGACTAATTCCTTCTGATTTAACTGTTTGCAGTAAATATCTTGTTGTACCTGTCTCTTATGCACCTGTTGCCATGGCACTATTTTCCTGCACTAATGCTTTTTCCCCTTAGGAATGTCTCTTTACATGGACAGTCCACCTGTTATTATGCAACTGTTATTAAAGTGTGAGCCTGCATTCTGGGTATCCTCCTGCTGCTACCCTTCCCTCTCTTTCCTTCTTCTTCCCCCACACTTTAACGCTTGTGGCATGACCAAGTCTCAAGTACTATTATGTCTCCCTCCTCTCTGGTGCTACTCTGACTGGTTCCCAGTGTAGTCCAGATTCTTTCCTCCCCCCCTCCCTGCAGCGGAGTACTGTTCTGCTTTGTGAAATCTAATGCCTTGTAATGCATGTAAATGTTTTTTTTTTGCCTTTAAAAAGTACTTAAGAATATTTCTTAGAAACTGCTTATAGATTTGTTGCTTGTTCAAGTGGTGCTCACATTCACTGTTTTGGCGGTGATGTGAAGCACACATTAAGCATGGGGCTTAATGTAAAGCTGCTGCCCCTTTAAGAGCACTTAGAACCTGCATGTATCTAATTGTTGCACTGCCTGGCAGTGCCATGTTGCCTATCAGTCAGAGTTTTAGTCAGTCTGGAGCTAGACCTCATGAAGAGAACATCTGCTGTACAGCAAATAAACCTGCCTTATTCTTTATTTTATGCGTCCGATTAGTTACTCGCATGGTCCAGATGGGGTCCACACCAGCACCAACCGCAGCAACTGAAGGGTCTGGCAGACCACAGAGAAGATAAGGGGTCTTTTAGTGGCAGACCAAATAACCAAAACGCCACAATAAATTCAAAATAAGGATCTAGAAATGATATTTGGATTTAAGAAATCTCACAAATACTGTACCCTTATAGTAGAAAATCCACCATAATTACAGACCACAACCCCCTACCTAAATTCCCAAAACACCCCCAGCAGGAATATCTTCACAGGCAGTGGCTAGGTTGCAGAGATGGTCATTTATTCTGGCTGCATTTCAGTGTGACATTCAGTTCAATCTTCAAACCAGCATTGCAAAGCAGCTGCATTATCTAGACTGCCATTAAATACTGAGGGTGAAAAGTTAAACCCAATTTTTGGAGTGCCATTTTTTGATGAATTATCTATAATTGTATAGTTCATGTAAATGTGAAAATGAAAAAAAAACAGGTTAGCATTGCTTATGATCAGATTTTGAGCCACATGTATCCAGAAAATCTGAACTAAGAAAAGAATTGCACATGGCGGGGCTTTAAAAATGATAATCCCACTAATTTTCCAAAATCAGGTATTGGATAAAATGCATGAAGTCACTGGAGTACAATTAGCATGAAAACAGTTGCCTGGAGTTAAGTTTGTTAGTCACTAATACACCTGGACATACAGTAGAAACTCTGATCACGCAATTTGAAATTTGCTAGAATAAACATTAACTGAAAGAGAACAACTATAACTCACTATGAATGTATATCAATTTCATTTTTTCTTAAGGTGCTATACACAGTCTACCAACTGACCCCACCAATGCTTTACAGTGTACCATTACCATTTCATCAGTCAGTGTCAGTGGCTCAGTAGGTAGCACACTCGCCTCTGAGGCCGGGAGATCAGAGCTCTGTGGGTTCAGTTCCCACATCTGGCACTTGGGTTAATATCCCAGTACTGACACTGTAATGCAGCATGAGAGGGGTGCTGCATTTCTGAGGTGCCGTCTTTTGGATGAGACGTTAAACCGAGGTCCCATCTGCCTGGATTGGTGGTAGTTCAGGTGGATGTTAAAGATCCCATGGCACTTATCGAAAAGAGTAGGGGAATTTCCCCGGTGTCCTGGCCAAATTTCCCTCATTCACTAAAAATACCACCAACAGCTTAATCTGGTTCAAGGTCAGCTGGCATTCATCTGTATCCCTTTCCCCCGGGTCGTGCCTGAAAATAGGCAGGATTTGTCTAGTGCACTTACCCGGTCAACAAAAGCTAAATAAATAAATAAATCAGGGTAAACTGGGGCACTATAAAATAAGGTAAAGAAAAGCAAAATAAGTACACTGTTAAAAAAAGCTTACCCAGACAGATGTAGTCTTAGTAGACTGGAAAGTCACCAGTGTTATCCCTATCTTTAGAAAGAGGGCAATGTCTGACCCAGGCAACTATATGCCAATCAGCTTAACATCCATGCTGGGCAAGGTCCTGGAGGCCATTTTCAAGGGCAGAATACTGGAGCACTTGGTTGAGGCCAAGGTTCTTGCTTCTTGCCCCTCTTGCACCATGGCTCTATGAAGGGCAGATCATGCCAGTCCAACCTGATCACCTTCTTTGTGGGGGAGGGGGGAGACCAGTGAGGTGAAGAGAGGCAGGGGCATAGACACAATCTATCTTAACTTCAGCTACTCCTTTATTACTTTGGTGCATAGATAAATAGATGGTTATGCACAGAAACAGACTGAGTCGATCGGCTCTGTCTTGTTGTTCTTACATTTGTTTACTCTGCCCTTTCAGTGCTTTCCCCACCCCTGCCTCCCTTTTGCTCTTTATTACCCATTTGAAAAGGCCCGCTTGGGTTTTGAACCCCTAGATAATCCTTGCACTGATCATATTGCTGAGTAAACTGTTCCACCTGTCCAGCACTGACTCCATGAAGAAATATTGTACTTTATGTCATCCTTTCTAAATTTTCCATTTCAATTTGAAGCTGTGCTGTTCCTGAACTTATTTGGAATCCACCCTATTATATCCCTGTGTGTATATGTATGTCTGTATCACATTCCCCTTTTCCTCTTGAACTCCAGAAAGTACATGTTAAAACTGACAAAGTTTAGGGGCTCAGGTTCATTTGAGACTGGGAGAAGAACCAACGGTTGATGAAGTAACATTAGGACAACACCCACCTTTTAGGTTTAAACAATTGACTTTATTAGAGGTGAAAAAGGAATTACTTAAAATCAATGTACATAAATCACCTGATTTAGATAATTTGGAAAGATGATTCTTAAAACTAGCAGCACCTTACATGGCTGCACCCATATTGTCCAGATTTAATTGCAGTTTGCAAATTGGCTGTTTTCTATCACTATGGAAGGCAAGTAAAATAACACCTATGTATAAGGCAGGAGATTCAGCTGATCCTAATAATTATTGCCCTATAGCAATCTTGCCAATTTTGTCAAAATGTTTGGAGAAATTAGTTTCCAGGCAAATCTGCGATTATATGGACAAATATGGATTATTCACTCAGTTTCAATCAGGTTTCCATATGGGTGACTCTACCTCATCTGCTTTAGTAGAGTTTAATGACCTGATTTGTTCTTCTCTTAATGAAGATAAGAAAACCGCAGTAGTCTTTTTCAACTTGTCTAAGGCTTTTGATCTGGTGGACCACTCCATCCTGAGTGTGAGGTTATCTGACCTGGGTTTCTCTGAGGGTCCTCTGTCTTGGCTTTCCTCTTATTTAGTGGGGCATTTACAACGTGTTCAGGTACAGCAATATTTGTCTGAACCACTGGTTGTAAAAAGGGGGGTCCCACAGGGGTCTATTTTGTGACCCCTGCTATTCTTGTTGTTCAATAATAACTTGCCCTCTGTGGTTCAGCACACATCTATTAGACTGTACGCTGATGACACAGCCTTAGTGGCCTCAGGAGACAACCCAGATGACCTTCAGAGAAAACTCCAAAGGCCGACTTTGCCAGAGTGCAGGAGTGGTTCACCAGGTCACGGCTCATAATAAACATCAAGAAGACTAACGTTTTGAATTTTGTTTCAGAAAGACATAATAGTCCTTCACAGCTGCAGATATATGCAGCTGATCAATCTCTACTAGAACATGTTACTACCTATAGCTATTTGGGAATAGTTTTTGATTCAACACTGACTTTTAGGGATCATATTGATGTGACAATTAGCAAGGTAAACGAGAAATTAGGAGTCCTAAAAAGGAAAAATAGATTTGTAAAACTTTTAGACAGGAAAAAGATTGCTGAGCAACTCATTTTGCCTATTTTAAAATATGGTGAATTTGTTTATAGGTCAGCAAACAAATTAATGCTGAACAAACTTGACAAACTTCAGTATAGAGTAGCTAGATATGTTCTCTGTTGTGATTTTAGAACACATCACTGTTTACTTCTGACTAGGCTTGACTGATTGCCTCTTGAGATGGAATGTGTAAGGAGTTGGTTAACATTTATCCATAAGTATAAGACTAGCCATTTCGATCATAACATTACAAAGATTTTATTTCCTACTACCTTGGATAATAGGAAATATCTGGCTAGGTCAGTCCATCAAAATAAAATTCCAAGGAATGGGTGTATTAATAGATTTGGGGATCATACTTTAAGACCCTTGGCAGCCCTACACTGGAAAGAGCTACCTTCCCTTGTATGGGCTGAAACTAAACATAGCTTTTTTACTGAAATGTTAAGGGACCACTGTACTTAACACTTGTTAGTGTTTGAAATAAAATTGCTTCTTTCTCCCTAGCCCCTTCACATGTAAATATTCGATCCCTCTGTCTTTAATGTTTTACCAGTTAATATGATATAATGTTTATATGCTTTTTTTATTGACTACAGTACAAGTTTGTATTCTTTATATTTATTATTTTTTTCATGTGTAACTTATATAATTACAGGATTGTCTTGTGAACTGGACCGATAAAGTCCAAAATGGCATATGCCTGTATAAAAATAAAGTTTTGCCATACCATACCATAGGACTTATGTTGCTGTACCATGATCATATTTATAACCAGTTAAAAAGATTGCCCCATTAAAAGAAAATAATCTTTAGAAAATGGTAACACTGGATCCATTAGTGCTAGAAACACAATTTTCTCAAACAAAAGCTTAGAGTCTGTTCAGCATAGATAAGTTCGAATGACGCAGTTTTCATGTTCTCAGTATTGTACAAATACTGACCAGAGATTATGGAAATAGTGGCAACATATTGATCACAGGGGATGAACTATTGCATGACAAAAGTTATGTTGCCTAAAGTCAAATATCTGTTTTAATAAAAATTGCTCGAGTTATGAGGATTAGAACCAGCAATAGTTGACAAAACCTTTGCCCAGTTCCAATGAACAATTGTCTTCTTCTAACAAACTACTGGCTGATTCTAATGAACTATTATTGTCTGGTTCTTTGTTTTGAACTGGGCTATAGTTCAAAAGCCTTGTAGAGTATATCATATGACTGGCTCTGGCCTAATCACAGACCAGTATTTTTTCTAAGGTTTAATAAATTAAAATAATATTGATACAGTTTAAAAGTTGATCAGTATACTGGAAACTACATCAACAGGGCAAAACCATGTCAAGATGACTCCAAGTTCTAATTTAAACTAAATAAAGTTTCTAGTTCTAATGTTTCCAAAGTTGGCACTTTCCCAAGTTAATATATTTTAAAGTATTTAGCATTAAAATTGTTAGGACAGAAAACATGAAATGTTTTAAATTAAAGCTTAGAGTCATATTGACATAGTTTTGTCCTGTTGGTATAGTTTTCATGCATCAATACACTTTGATGCACTGTGATATACATCAGCACACTTTTAACAGTTATTACTGCACTTGTATTGCTATTTGCCACACAAAAGATTATTAGTCAAATTAACCAGCCTGGGAGTGGATCCCAGGGTGGTAGCCTGGGTAAAACATTGGCTGGACAACAGGACACAGAAGGTAATTGTAAATGGAGTCCACTCTGAAGAAAGGCCGGTTACTAGTGGGGTACCGCAGGGTTCAGTATTGGGTCCAGTCCTTTTTAATGTCTTCATCAGTGACATTGCAGAGGGACTGAAGGAAAGTATGCCTTTTGCAGATGACACAAAGATCTGCAACAGGGTTGATACACAAGGAGGCATGGAAAGGATGAAAAGGGACTTGGCAAGGTTGGAGGAATGGTCAGACATATGGCAGCTAGGATTCAATGCAAAAAGTGCAAATAATGCACCTGGGAAACAAGAACCCAGGGGACGAATACACAATGGGTGGGGAGGTAGTAACAACAACAAAACAGGAAAGGGACCTGGGGGTAATCATATCAGATGACCTTAATGTTAGCTAGCAATGTGAGAAGGCAGTAGGGAGGGCCGGAGGTATACTGGGATGTATAGGGAGAGGCATCAGCAGCAGAAAACAGGAAGTTGTTATCCTCTGTACAGACAGTTGGTGAGACCTCATCTGGAATACTGTGTCCAGTTCTGGAGACCCCATCTCCAAGGACATAGACAGGATAGAGGCAGTCCAGAGGAGGGCAACTAAATGGTGCAGGGTCTGCAAGAGAAGCCAGATGAGGAGAGACTAAAGGAGCTTAATATGTATACCCTTGAGGAAAGAAGGAGAGGGGGACATGATAGAAACTTTCAAGTACCTCAAGGAATCAACAAAGTCCAAGAGGGTAGCATCTTTCAGAAAAGAGACTTGCAAGAACAAGGGACACAATTTAAAGATAGAAGGAGGGCGGTTCAGGGCAATGTGAGGAAGTATTATTTCACAGAGAGGGTAGTGGATGCTGGAACAGCCTTCCTGAGGAAGCTGGGGTCTAAAACTGGGAGAATTCAAGAATGCATGGGACAGACATAAGGCAATTCTTGTGGGGGGTAGGAAGATATAGGCTGTTGGTTAACTAGGATCTGCGGCCTATCCTGTAGGTAGGAAAATGGGCAGACTAGATGGGCCTAGCGGTCCTTATCTGCCGTCAAAGTCTATGTTTCTATGTTTCTATGTTAGAACAGCATATATTAATGCATGTAAATTGAATTGCCAGGCCTTATCTTTATAAAGTTGATCCTGAAATTATGTCAGCTCAACCATTTCAAGATTTGTTGCCAAAAATGAGAAACGTGACAATTTTCTAAACAGCTGGAGCCAAGTGTGCAGGAGATACTACTGGTATTCCGCTGAGAAAAATCCCACCCTTTCTTAAATATAATGTCCCCCATTTACCCTAATGAAGTGGCAATGGGACACCACAAAACAACAGTGAGACTAGTTGGTGGACCATGTATAGCACCTTAATAAAAATTTGAATTTCATTTGTATTCCTGATAAGTTGTAACTGTTCTCCTTCAGTTGGTGTGATTACTTTTGACCATGGATGGGTGGACTCTTCCCAGTTTGTTATTTTCTTACAGGATCTGGAGGCCACACTGACATTCCAACTTAATTACATTTGCCAGACTAATCATAATATGCCAGCTACATCACCTTTTCACCCCTAGAAATTGGCTGTGAGTCCTTGGTAAAGAGTACATATATACAGTAGTTTTGCAGAAATAGAAAGACTGATGATCTTAGTGCTAATTGTTGCATATGCAGGATGGCCAGCAGTGGCACTGATGCCAAGCATGACATCCGCAAACACAATATAAGTTTTCTTAAGCTTGTTGAATATCAAATAGACCTTCAGAGGAAGTAGATTCTGATAAATGGCTACAGTTCACCTAACATTTTTGCAGCTAAATGTTGTCAAGCATACTAAAAATCCCTGTACCCTCCTACATCTGACGGTGCTGCTGAGAGATTGGTGTACAATTTTATATGTGCTTTGCGCAAGACACAAGGCTTTATGATGTTGCACCACTGTATAGCAAATTTATTATTAAGTTACTGAAATACACCATATTCTGCTACTGGGAAAAGCACAGCAGAATTGTTAAGGTCCACACTTGCTTGCCTCTGGTTACACCTGACCTTACTACAGAATGTAAAAGAAGGCTGGTACAGCAAAAGAAAAGTTATCAAGTTTAGCATAAAATCATTGCCTCTGGAAATTTGTTCCAAACAACCCGTGCTAGTTTGGAATAACCAGACAGAGGACCATGGACAGGACTCAATCCCTGGAATTGTAAAGAGAGTATTGGGTCATGTAACACTTTAATTGAATTTTTGGAAAAAATGGAAGGGCATTCATGTACCTCAAATGATTGAAAGTCCCTATGCATCTAAGTCAAATGCAGAAGAAAATATCTGCAGTGACTGGGAAATGAAAAATGTTTCTGATTATGAAATTGTACAGGTAAAAGGCATACAGATCTCCCTCAAAATTTCTGTTGAGCAAACAAATGCTGTGCTTGAGCCAGAACCTCTTGCTGGGCATGTTGCAATAAGGAAAAGGTCTCAGTATATCCAAAAGCCACCAGACAGGCTTAATTTATAAAGAACAGTTTAAAGAAAGAACTGTTGTTTTTCATTTACTTGAGAAGTTTTATGTATTATGACCTGGTTTATGTTACCCCCAAGCCACACTTAAAAGCCAGATATGTGAAAGGCAACCTGATTTATTTTGTACTAGCCCAAGAGCAAATCTTAATCCCAGTTTATAGGATAGCACATAAATCCCACAATGTCATGAGTTTCTCAAGACAAGAACAGATTATAAGACCCATAGAATACCATACAATAAAAAAGGAAGTTAATTATTCTGTTGGCCTTTACTTGTAATTCATTTAAAAGACATTATATAAGCAATTAGTAACTAATTAAGCAGCAGTCCATTGGGAATACATTGGTACCAGGACTTTCTCATTAGAAGCCCAATACATTGGTGGCAGTCTATGCCCTCCTCTGAGAGGATGGTACAAGAAAGGTATGTTCTTTGAACAGTCCATTTTTAGCTGATACCCTCATTATGACAGTCCTGATTTCAACTTTGTATATGCCCAGTCCAGATTATGGTTTATACAGTTCTTAGCAAAATAAGCACACAAATTAGATACTTGATCAACCCACAGCCTCCCAGGTAAAATTTCTCTTCCAGTGCTTTTATTCACTTGCCAAAGATGAGGCGTTAGGAAGTTTTAGATGGCATGGGTTTGTAGTCATTTACAATATTTTTTTTACATGGTCCATGAGGGTGGGGTGATGCTTGCTGGTATTCTCTTCCTCAGTGGTCCTATCTGGTGGTAGATGTTTGGAGCTAATGGAAGTCACTCATTGCTGACTTGTCATGTTATGATTTTGAAGCACGGTATATCATATGACACAGGATGATGCATGTTTTTCTCTCCTACAATCCCACAGCTCTGAGATTGCTGCTGACAGACCTGTGACTTGCAGATGATGTGATTTCATCCTTAGATTGTGGAGAATACTATGTTGATGGTGGGTACCTAGATGTTGAAAGGTACCGTGCACGGACGACTTTGATGATGGCATCACTGGATGTTAACAGATACCATATCTGTCTTAAGAAATAGTTATATTTTCACACAGTACATTTATAGTGCAACCATTTTCTATCTCACATCATTGGACAGAAAAGCAGCTTTGCAGAATTTACCTTACTCCAGCTATAAACTTTTGTTATGGTTATTATTGTCAAAGTCAACAAGATGGAGTTTGAATTTTGTCTTAGTTCATTAGAACCCATACTTTCAGTTAGAAAATTCATTTAACAAGAGTTTCATCCCAATACAGTATTATCAGAAGATTCAAAGTCACACAATTATTATAAAACACAGTTCCTGTATTTCACAAAGTGAGAATTAATATATAATATAAAAGAAATGTTTTAATATTTGAACACACTTGGTTTCAATACAAGACCATTAAAGGGACTTGTGTCTAAAGCTCTTTCATTGACAAAATTGATAACACATATTTGACACACCTTTTTGTGCATATTCAGTGTTGTTTATCTAACTGGTGTTCTTAAACAAAGTTCACTATCATACTGAATCCTAATACAGACTCAAACAAACAAGAAGTGTAGTAAAATACTTGTTTTAAATATACTTCAATAAAAAAACACAGACAGGTAAAAGGTAAATGCATTTCAAATGTCATGCCTAGTCAGTGAAAACCAGGTTTCAATCATGAAGTGAAATTGTGAAGTATAAACCATTTTAAAGGGGACAGGAACTGATTATTTATGTGCAACAGCTTGTAATGTCTCTATTTTCATAAATTATATTCATACCTCTAAAGGATCCCTATTTAACTGTGTCTGAATAAAAACTGAAGCTGTCAGTCATGTTTTTTATTGTTTTCTTTGTACGGACAACATTCTGTGCAGTTCCTTTATGGAACCAAGAATTTGGAATTTTGACTGTGTCACTTCATGGTTTTATAACTGTGGGCACTGTACTATTACGTTCATGCTCACATTTCTGAAACCATGAAGTGACATAGTCAAAACTCCAAATTCTTGGTTCCATGAAAGGAACTGCACAGAATGTTGTCCATACAAAGAAAATAATACAAAACACAGCTGACAGCTTCAGCTTTTATTCAGGCACAGTTAAATAGGGATCCTTTAGAGGTATGAATATAACTTATGAAAATGGAGACATTTCAAACAGCTGCACATATGTAATCAATTCCTGTCCCTTTTAACTCTGTTATAATGGTCTATAACAGATAGGTAAAAAAAAAGCCAATTTGTGTAATTAAACCGTCTTCTAATCCTGCTCAGAGGTATGCTAGAACATGGTTTTAGACCAGCACAGTTGCCTTAACCCATGCAAGCAGTGTGGACATGATCTGTGCTGTAACATGAGTTAAGACAGCCAACCACAACTCAAAATCTGTTTGGGGCTGTTACTAACTATAAAAAACTCACACATATTCCTGAGCGCACAATGAGCTCCTCATTCCAACCTTGACACTTTTCCCAGAATTCACTTGCACACCCGATCCCGACTATCCTGGCATACAATGTGGTACCCACAATACTTTGTGCTAGTGCTGCAGTCATGCCTGAAGCTCACTCTGGCTAGCACGGTGTCCCGGCACAGTCTGAATGCTCTTGCAACTGTGCTATAACATGGCATGGAATGTTTTTAAAACATTTTTGAAACCACTACACAGAATGTTCGAAGCCGAAATGGCCCACAAAATTGTGCTATGGCTTGAACAGATTTTAGTCCATGTCCAGACTACAATATAGTAAGTTGAAATGTTTTCTAAAAAAATGTTTTTTATCACTTACTGTATTGCTGTGTCCCAAATGAGTTTAGTCATGTTTTAGCATGGATGAAACATCTGTGCTGCAGGGTTCATACTTGCTGTTCTGATCATGCTCAGTGGGGCTTGTCACCTTCTGGGGGACTGAAGCGGATGGAACCATGTCTGCATTTCCAAACTTGCAGGTTACACAGTTTGTCATTGTAACCAGTTTCAAAAACCTTGTTAAAGGCTAGGTCCTAGCAAGGCTTCAGCATCATTTTTTAACCTGTGTTTAACCTACTCATAGTGCAGATGCAATCTGTGTTAAATTGAAAATGGTTTAAGTGACTGAAAACTTTTTAAGCCATCTAGTCTGGATGAAGCCTTACAGTTTATAAAAAGACTCCCTGAGCTGTTTATCAAAATGTTCTCTTAGGGCTAAAGGGATCACAAAACCTTTGTACACTTCACTTCATCTGCACTCTGTATTATGTATGTTGGATACCAAAGAAGTAGCAGTCCGGTATTAACACTGACAAAAAATAGCTATGATGTAAAGATAGAGTTCTCTGTTCATAATCCTGCTAATTTATAAAATAGTAAAATAAACTGTGTTTGTGAGATTGCCATACATTCATCTGAATCAATGGCATACTGCTGCTTGAGGAATGTGTCAGCTGCTACGTGTGTATGTGTGTCTGTGTGTGTGTGTGTATGTGTGTGTGCGCGCACGCGGTGTGCACCTGTGTATCGCATGATGTGATAGAAGGAATACAGTGGCAGCAGGCAGGCTGCCAGCTGAGAAACAACCTCAGATAACATTTTATTTCCTAACAATTGGAATATAGAGTGTATAGAGTGAATATCCACTTAGGTGGAATTTGAAAGCTGGCACCCATAGAGTTAATGAGTGTGGGGTTTAAAGAAATTGACAAATAGTAGGTAGAATATTAAAAAACAAAAATGTTATAAATTAAAGAAAAAAAAAACACAATGAAATGAATAGCCCATAGAAATGAATGGGGCCTATTCATTTCAATGCTGTCAGCTGTTGGAGGGGCAGGACACTGAGGGACCTTGAGAATTCAACTTTTGAGGGACAGAAAAGTGGCAATGAGGGACAAAGGTGGGTGTCAGTGAGGGGGTAGGCGGGAACTAGAGTGCAGAGAGGGTAGGAAAGGGTGGGGGTTATTTTTTAAAACTGTTAGGGAGAAGGGGATACCAATAGTGACATTAGGCACCCAATGCCAATAATTCTGTGTGTGGTGGTGGTGGGGTTACAGCAACTGTGGGGGGAAGAAGGGTGGTAATGGTACTGAGAGGGTTGTAGAGGGTCTGGCAGTCCACTCAGTCCACTCAATGGGCAATCAAGGAGTTGTGACTGAAAACATGAAACTCATTCTGCTCTCTGGGTATATAGTACTGGAGTACTGGAAAAAGGAAATGGCATGGTGGGAGGGAAGAGGGAGAGAGAGAGAGAGAGAGAGAGAGTGTCAGAAGGGAAGCATTCGCTGCATAGCATCATCAAAATGACAAAACCCAGTACACTCAATACAGTGGTGAAATGCCTTAGACTAGTGTGTTTTCTATTTTTTTTCCATATTCTTTTTAATCCTTTTTTTGTGCTTTGTCTCACCAGTCCCGTGACCCCAGCACATGGTGATGCATGTGTGTAGAGGCATGCATGTGCCCTTTGCACGGGTAACAGCCCCTTCCACCCCAATCTGCCAATTGCTGGGGCTTCCATACAGCTTGGCACTACCACCTGTCCTCCACCCGGAGGCAGCCAAGAGCCAGGGAATCCCACATCCCTCCCTGAGAGAGGAGAGCCACCTCGCAGTGGCTCAGTTCAGGTCCTCGCCCCCCCAACCCAGTCTCATTCCTGAACCTGGGTTGCTGGTGTGATGTGAGGTGTGGTATCTAGTGCCTCAACCCTCAGCACCACTGGGTCAGCTGACTAGTGCGATTTCTGATAGAAAACCTTCATCATCAGCCAGACATTTGCATGCAGTCTGATTTCCAGGCACCTCAGTGGCTCACAACCTGACACACCTCCAGAATTTGCTTTTCTCCACTAAAGCTACAGTATACTAATATGTTTGATCTGCATTGTGCAATCAAACAAAAAAGGAAATCAAGGGTCAGCCCAGAAAGGATAAGGAAAAAAGGGTTTAGTACAGTTGTTGACAGAGATATAAACAATGCTAAATTAAGACTTTTGTTTGGTGTTCGTATATGAGAAACCAGGCCCACTCCCAGACAGCAGGAGGAGATTCATGGGTGATACATGGGACAAGTTTTAAGTGGGATGAATTACAAGGGAATGGGTACTAAAGGGACTGGAAATCTTAAAAAATCAAATCACCAGGCTCAGATGGGATTCATTCTAGAGTGTTAAAGGGAACAGGACAGATGTTGGCAGAATCGCTTTCTATCATCTATGTGGAATCAATAGCAACCAGTGTCATGTCTGTTAACTGACAGATGGCTAATGTTGCTTTACTACACAAAGGAGGTGATAGGGAAAATCCAGGTAACTATAGGCCAGAGAGCCTAATGTCAATAAGTGGACAATTATCAAGGGAGAGGCAGTTGTATTCTTGGAGGGAAATTACTTTATTTACTTTACCAGGAAGGTGGACTGGATCAGATAACCCATTTTCAGCCACTCCTGAGGAAAAAGGGTTACAGTAGGGAAATATACAACATATATTAAATGAAAGTAAAATCAGATATTAAAAACATCTCAAGAATGTACTTACCTATATACATTATAAGCAAACATCACACAATCAAGCACCTTCCAAGCAATTACATACTCATGGAGCCTGTAGATGTTCTTTAAGGCTTCTCTTAAAAATATGTATCCTAAAACGAACATCCAGTGCAATTTCTGCCAGTTTGTTGAACAATTTTTGTCCATAATATGACAGAGAACATTCTGCTATCTGTGTTTTAATTCTGATTTCATTGAACAGTCAAGAAGTTTTACGTAGGTTTTGAGATTTGAATAGGTAGCAATCGTTATTTAATACAACTGGGATATTTTTCATCCACATTTTAAAAAAATATACGGACACAGTATAATAAATCCTTAATCATAGTGATAATGTCCCAGATTGTTGGTAAAGATCACACTAAAGAACATTTTTATAGACTGGATGGTAACTCTAGTACATTATTAAAAGTTACAACATATTTATCATGAGTTGTAGCCAAAAGATTAAAAAATAAAACAGAATTCTATTCTTAAGCTGTCAGTAAGACTTGTTTAACTATAATAGTTTTGACATATGGGGTTACATTATTTTGATTCTTGTATAGCTAACCCAATTTTTACTATTTACTTTCTTTGTGACCTTTAGTATATGTTAATGAAGCAACAAAAACTGATCCAGCATAATACCCAAATAATTAAAATTAGATACAGCTTCCAATCTATGTCCCCTTACCCCTTCAATTAGCATCCTGTTTAATTTCAGTTTTCTGTTTGGTTCCAAAAACCATTGTTTTGGTTTTCTTATTTCAGTAAACCAGTTTTGTAATTCATGATAAATGGGTTCCATGTTCAGTTTCAGGCTGTCTCCTGTCTTCCCTGTGCAATACAATACTGTGTTGTCAGAATACTTGAAAGGCGCATGCCTGTGGTTATGTGGGAGAAGAGCTCCTCCCCCACATCCTACTTACGCCAGGAGGCAAACCACCACTCTGCTTAGAGCTAGTCACATTCACTGTCATGCCATTGCTGGTCCGTGGCTGCTCTCTTTTTTCCTTTGTCCTCCCCCCTGTTCATTTGTCCTGGCTTTGTTATTTCTCCCCCACCTCCCTTCTTGTCCCATTCCTAGTGTCTCTGTTCCATCCATTTGCTTTATTATTGATTTGGGGGGTGGTCTGTAGCTTGCTCCTTGAGTGCTGCATTCTCTTCCTGCCCCTATCGCTCACTTCTCCTGACCACTTGCCTTGTGTTCTCTACTTCCCCTTTGAGCAGCCCCAGCTCAAGCTCCAGTCCTTTGTTGCTTCTCTGTCCTACTTCTGGTTTGTTGCTACTGGAGATGCCTTTCCAGCCTCGCCATTACCGCCATCAGTGTTCCATGCCTCCTCACTGCCACCATGCATATCTTGCTGCCTCCTCTGCATCATCACACCTACCTGTACTATCTGCTTGCCACATTGACCCATCGTCACCAGCCTGGCAGCTGCTTTCCTGGACCTTTCAGCCGAGGAGCAATGTCTTGCAATCCTGAATCATGGCTGCTTGCCATTTCCTTTGCTGCTACACTAGGAACACTGCTTAATTTAATTTTAACAGCCCACAAGTTTCTTGTGGCCAGCATATCTACAGGGATGCATGATACCGGCGTTTCTGCTTTAGGTCCACGCTTGTTTCCCTTCACTCCCATCATGGCTGCTCTGCCTTTTTCATCATGCCGGGACTTTCTGGGTGTTCATTTACAATGAGCCGCTGGCACCTCGGCTGTCTAGCAGTATTTACTGAGACTGCCATCTAGTACTCGGCATACATATCTTTATAAATTACTTACTTCATCTGTACCGACCTGGGCTATCTGAAAGTCATCACTCAGTTTGCATGACTATTGGCAGCGCTAGTAACTGCAGCTATTCACCAAGATCTTGGGGGCACCTCTAATTGGGGGGCTTGTATGGAAATGCTGTACTCTAACTCAATGATGCCCAGCTTGTTTTGTGCTTTGCTGCCCTTATGAGTTTGATCACTGCCAACCTCATACCCATAGTTTCTGTCCAGATTTAAAGCGAACTACAATGTAACATTCTCCTGTACCTTGAAAACTATAACATGTGTTTGGGGACTTATCTGCTTCCAGAAGAGAATATGCAGTTGTTATGGCCACTACTAAATGAAGTGATGTTACCATACCCATAAAAATACACATTGGGTAATTGCAGCACTGATGAAACTCATCCATGCTACAACAAACTGTTTACTCTACCGTATCTGACCAATTGCTCCTAGCCTGACAAGCAGTACTGCCCCTTCCCTACTTGGTGTGGGTTTGTGGTTCTGCTAGCCTTCATGGGGCCTAGTTGCCACCTTCTACACCTTCCACTGGCTGACCTACATGTGGTCCGACCATTTATCCTACCCCACATACGGGCTTAGCTGCTCCATCGCCTTCAGCCCTGGCAGTCATGCCATGCACTCCTTAGCCTCTGTGCCTCACAGATTCATGCATGGTGGTTCAATTAATATAGCTACTCTCTCATGCAGACCTTATACGATATCCACTCCTTCTTGCTCTATTTACTGACTTATGTGCAGGCATACGCTTGCTTCCAAACTCATTGCTCATTACTACATTACATTGTCGTTACATTATTACTACCATCTCCTCGACTTGCTCTGTGATTCTGCTGCTCTCAATAACCTCATCAAGATTGGATGCACTGCCAGTTATTCTTTGCCTTAGTCATACTACTCGGATCCTGGACCTTGCAGCCCTCATCATGCTGCTCACACTTACTTTCATCTGTCAAGGATGCGCTTCTTCCTGCCATTGGATTAATTCTGGATTACATAGGATATTCACCTCAATTCCCTAGGATGCTTCTTGCCATACTGCTTCAACTCCCTCAGAGTTACTACTACTGTTTCAGAATGCCCTCCTTATCATAGCTTAAGCTTATGACATAGATATACTGCAATTTTCAGGTGTTTATTACCTCTGGTTGAATCGCCAACTTATCCACCCAGGTCTTTTCATTGCATCTTCGATCATCAGGAACCAACAGTCTACTGCACCTTTCAACTGCTCTCCTAAATTGCCTCAGAATATGTTCTACACTGCATGTAATAGGCTCAAGAGTATGCTACCATTTACAATATTGTTTACAACCTATTCCTTACTACGTTGCTGCTATTTCTGTATTGCATGCAGTTAGACATTACTATTACTGTATCTGCCACTGCTCTATAACCTGCCTCGCGCGCAGGGCCGGAGGTTTACCGCATAGCACTTCAAAAGACCTGCGCTCCTGCGGGCCCGGAGGTCTCTTGAACTTATTTTGCTATGCCATATTCATTTGCTTCTATGACCTACCTCGCCCTTCGGGCCTGGGGGTTTAACTGCTTCTACTTTATACCTGCCTCGCCCAGCTCGGAGCCTGGAGGTTCGCATATTCTATAATACGCCTACTTGCTGCCATGTCTGCCAGCCCTAGGAGCATTTTTACTATGGACTCACATCTGAAATTGTTTACCCATTTGTCATCTATTCTTTGGATGCTCCTGCCTTGCCGCTTCAGTCATATAAATTACTGCTACTACACTCCTACCAGGATACTTAGTTGAGCTTATCCAGAAGACTTTCAATCTCATGATTCATGCTCTGAGGCTTCTTGAAACTTGTGACAGCACTACTTCATTCGAATCAGCCTCTTCAGTCATCACCATTTGTGACTCAGGAGCTCGAGTATTCAGGACTTGTTAGACTATTCTCATCAAGTCAATTCTAGCTACTGTACCATCCTTGCTTTCTAAATGTGGATATATATATACATCGCTATGCAACTATTCAGATCATCAGACCAAGCTTCGATTCCTGCTATTACCATTCCTCATGCTCCTCACTGTATACCATATATAATCTATGCTATACTACTCCTCTGCTACTATGGCTGCATTGTACAGATTTCATTACTACTACTACTGACCTATGTACAGGTCCACTTATTTACACTACTTGCTCATGTTACCTGCTTCGTCCTCACAGGGCTTAGAGGTTCATCAAGACTGACTCACCTGTTCTACAACCTACTTTGCCCCTCGGGATCTGGAGGTACATCTAACTTATGTCTACCTATTGGCACTAAGATATATACCTACTTCACTTACCTGCCTCCTCACTCTGGATCTGAGATTCCTACTGTTCTGCCCTTTCAGATCACGCAGCATGCTCCCAGTTCCTGTGCTTCATCACCGACGCCTTCATTTGCAAAGCTTGCCAAGTGGAACACAAACTAACTGTTCCCTTCCTCTGGACATGGTCACTTTGCTTTTGGTTACTGGTTCTCCTTGGAGAGGACGTCCTCACCTGCTGGAGCGCTTCACCAATGCAACTTCACTGCTTTGAGTTATTATCGACCATGGATTCCAATCTTCTATCATTCTGCCTGGACATGGATTCTTGGACTAAGAGTTTACTAGAAGGTTGCTGCCATGTTCGCTGACACTTCAAACTTCAGTACTTTCTTCCGTTTTCCATTTCATTGGATTAGGATCTACACCTTGGATTTTAAATTAGCCAATTAAATTAATATCGTCACTTAGGATTACTCTCCTTTAGTATGCCCAGAAGGATAGGCAGGTCAGGAGCCATGAATCCTCAGAGGTTCCCCCCCAAGGGTTTTTTTCCTTTCCTGTGTGCTACTGGTCACACTCTCCAGAGTTGGAGGAGATAATTGTACTGCTAATCATTTCTTTGGGGGGGTCTCATCCTACTCGACTAAATATCCTTCCAATGGTCGGATACAGAATAATCATATGATATCATTATTTTTTTGGGGGGGGTCTCATACTACTGGACTAAGTATCCTTCCTATGGTGGGATACAGAGAAAGGCCAAAATATCAAGTCATAACAACTTACTCATCAGTTGAAGCATCTAAACACCTTGCATATACTATCCAGCTCACATGTACTATAATCACTGACTTGTGCATGTCTATGCCAAAGTACCTAAGCACTAATCATTTCATACTACTAATACTTTGCAAGCATTGTCTTACTTACTGGTCTGGCCTCTGTATCCAAGCATAACCTACATAATTCAGCTACAGTATGTAACATAAGCACTGAGCTATGAACCACAGATAAATTATTGTTGATACCCCTGTGCATACGTTAGGCAGATCATTAACAAAAACTGAAAACAGGAGTGGTCCCATGACTTGAACTCTGGGGAACTTCCATGAATATTTCTTGCAAAGCAGGTCTCTCAGAACCTATTTTTACTATCTGCTCACATTTTGTTAAGTAATTTTCAAACCATTTTATTGTATAATTTCTTATACCTAATTTTGCTAACTTTTTTTATTGATATGGGGTGGTCCACCAGGTTGAAGGCCTTGGTCAGATCAATAAAAAAAGTCCCAGTAAGTAATTCTTTGTTCATGTTATGATAAATATCACTGGTTAACCTGAGCAAAGCTGTCAACATTTTGTACCCCCCATGAAACCCGAACTGACCCTCTGTAAACAAATTATTATCTTCCAAATATGCTGTTACCTGATTTAAGACCACTTTTTCTAACAATTTTGCCAGTGCAGATGAAAAGGAAATTGGTCTATAATGATTCATAGACCTCTTTATTAGCTCATTTAAAAAAGTAAAAAGGGTTTTTAAAGGAACTCCCATGGAGCTGGTAGAGGTGGAGACTATGGACGGGTTTAAGAGGGGATAGGACAGGTACAGAAGGAGGGTGAATCTGACCAGGCCCAATACAGGTGGAACATCTGGGACTGGGGACAGTATAACCCAAGGGGGAAGACACCAAAATTGGCCCTCAGTGCTGGTGCTGAAAATCGAGCAGACTCGAGAGACTGTTAGGCCTATTCTGCTGGCATTTTAGTATGTTAGTACATTAACTGGCTTTGTTTAAACTCTGTCGTGTTGGTAAAAAAAGTCATTAAAGTTTTTGACTATATCTATACTATTACTTATTAAATCCTCACCAACTCTTATTTTATTAATCCCTACTTGATTGATAGGTTGATAAAACTGTCTAAAACAATCCCAAAAATGCATTGAGTTCAACAGACTTAACAGATAGGAACCAGCATGGATTCACCAGAGATCAGTCATTTCAGACCAACTTAATAGATTTTTTTAATTTAGTGACACAAATGGCAGAGAGGCAGTGGATATGCTATATCTAGATTTTAGCAAGGCATTTGACTTGGTAGTACATACAGCATGAGGCTAGTTTGGAAGATGAACCAACTACTGCTAGGGGATGGAGTAACTGGTTGGATCAAAGACTGGCTGACTAATAGAACCCAGAGGATAGTCTTAAATGGTATATTCTCTGAAGACAGGACAGTGACTAATAAAGTACCATAGGGTTCAGTCCTGAGACCACTACTCTTCAATACAGATATCTATGACATAAGTAAGCAATAAGATGTCAGGGGGTGCATTAGACATTTCTAATGCACGGCCAGGGGTGTAGTGAGGCACGAGGCCACAGGCTGAGTGTCTTCAGCCCCTGGCCATGCGTTAGGCATGTCTTATGCACACCCCCAGAGTGCTTACTGCACTTGTAAAATGGGACTTTGTATTTTAAATGCAAGTAACAAACAAAATTATACGGCTTAAATACTAAAAAAGTTAATTATTTGATGTATTTTGGCCTAAAATAGTTCCTCTGCCTGTATGATCAAATGCATTTCTTTTTTGACTTCAGTACTTTTGTTCTTCTAGGGCCACTGTAGCTGTATTTTCTTTAATAGTGGCTGCCCCCCCAACACACAGATCAATTTTTGTACAAAAAAGACAGTTAACAGTAAAAGAAATTTAGATATTGTTACAGTACATGTGTGGAGTATATTTTTGCCTTGGGGATAGAGTAAGCTATAGCTAATATCTCGCCTAGAAATATAGAAGCAGGATTGCACATTGTGAAAGGGGGGGGATTTTATATTAATTATTTTTTATGTTTCCTGCCTGGTCACAGAGAAGACGAGCAGTGGAGTATTTGGCAATGGGGAAGGGTAAACATTTAAGAGCCTCCTCAGACATGCATGGGGCCTACTCCCCTGCAGCTTTTAAGCCTTGCCACCCCTGCTGTCACCAAAGAACCACCTTTTATGTCGTATCATCATCCCCGCACCACTCCTACCCCATTCCCTTGTGACCCTTCAGCCATACTCATTCCCTCTGCCCAACCGTTGCCTCCTTCCCCTCCCTAAATCCCCTCTCCCCTTAGCACTCCACTGCCACTATTTTCACCCCCCCATTCAACAAAGCTTCTCCATGAGTCTACTTACCATTTCCTTACATCTCCCGATCCACTCGAGAGGGGGTTCTATCCCTCCTCACTCTACTAAGTTCACCACTGCTTTCATAAATCCTATGCTGACACTGTACTAATTCCTGGTACTAGTAATGACTCTGTAATACTGTAACCTAATGTATGTTCTCTATCTAGCCTGATTATGTGATGTTTTATGTTTATTGTTGTTAACCTGATGTGGAACCTTTGTAAAAGAGCCTGTGCTCAAAGGTCTGTTTCCAAATCCTTAAATAAAAAATAAAAATAAAGAGTAGACAACAGGGATAAAATAATTAACTTTCTTTCAGAGACAATGCCATGTGTGCGAGCCAGTATTGAGCAGACAGCTCAGAGGAAATGCACTAAGCTAACAAGATGCTGCCATGCATAGGGACAAGTATTACTAGCAGAAGTAGTGAGGTGATACTGCCCCTGTATAGATGTAACCTTCTTCAAGGGAGGGGGCTCATCTTGACTGCTACTGCCACCCTCCCAAGGTGCCTGGAACTGCCAAGCTGTCCTGTTGCAGCTGCCATCTCTCTCCCACTTGACCGCGCATGTAGTACAAAGAGAGAGAGAAATAGCAGTGCTTCACCCTCCTTCTTTGTGGCTGTGGACCCTCTTCAGATCCTGGTCCCCTGATCCTGGAAGAGGGGACTGGGAAGCACTTTGGACACCTCCATTTTGGGGGCCTTCTGCGTCACTCCACTGGCTGCCACTGATGGCATGAGAGGGGTCCCCTGAAGAAGCTCTACCAGTGAAGAGCTGGGGTTTTTGTGGCTGTTGGAGACCCTTTGGGATAGGACTGTTATTGCACTTGTATGTTGGTACTTTTGTAATACCATTTTTACTTGCACTGTTATGCTACACAGCCTTGAATCAACTGATCTTCACTAGCACTTTGTTAATACCAAAGTTTCAGATTTTTATCTGATGAAACTGGTATTCACAGACTATTTTTTGTGGCAGTGAGTGATAGTAGATTTTTCTCAAGTGTCTGAGTACCTCAGTCTACTCTGAATATTCAGTACTCATTTCCATTTATATAGCAGGGGTTTCTATGTGAAGTACAGATTTGCTATAGGGGGCTGAGCTGACCCCCCCCCAAGAGCACGTCCCCTCCACTACTGTAGAATGAGTCAAGACACTCTTTTGCTTGTTATAATGAGGGGGGGAGCACATGCTGCAAGAAGTTCCTCCCCAGTGCTCCCTCTCCTCTCAGCTGGTGATGCCCAGGCCCACTGCCTCACCACTGAACTACACACGCCAGAGGACACCCCAAAGGGGCCTCCACAGAACCAAGGTGATCAGCACTTAAGGAGGACACAGTAAATAAAGAAAATAAAGTTGTTTGGAACTAAGGCTCCTTCTTGACATAATAATAGCAATACTAATGATAATTTTTTTTTATAAGGTGCCTTTCTAATTTCAAGGCACCGAACAATTTAAAACAGTCAAAAACCATCATTATAAAATTCCATAATACTTAATACAGTTAATAATCAAATCAAATAAACAGATCAACTCTCTAAGAAGGCCTTTTGCCATAAAAACGTTTTCAATCCATTCTTAAAATCCACCACAGAAGTGCGCTCTTGTAACCGACGGGGTAGAGAATTCCAAAGGGTGGGAGCAGCATATAAAAAAGCTCTAGCACCTGAAGATTTCAAATTCACCCTTGGAATCTCCAGCAACCCCTCATCTGCTGAGCACAGCAATTGTTCAGGGCAGTAAGGAACCAGAGGTTCTTTCAGATAGACCGGACCCAGACTGTGTAGAGCTTTAAAAGTCAGTAAACCAACTTTAAAGGTGATCCGCCACCATACTGGCAACCAGTGCAGTTCGCGCAGCACTGGAGTAATATGGCAGGATCTACTCGAGCCTGCCAAAAGCCGGTCTGCAGCATTCTGCACTATCTGCAGGTGATGGATTTCAACCCCTGAAAGCCCTAGATAGAGGGAGTTGCAGTAGTCCAGGCGTGGACCAAGGTTGGGAGGTTGTCAGACTGAACCAGATGCCTAATCCTGGTGATGTTCCTAAGATGGTAAAAGGAAGTCTTGATGACAGCAAACACCTGTGACTGCAGTGTCAGTCTATCATCAAGAACCACCCCCAGGTTATGCACCCTTTTGGAGGTTGGCAGAGAAACACCACCAAGAATAATTCCAGAAAGTGCACCAACCCCTGACCCCATCCTATCCGACGACCCGGGTTCACAACCAATACCTCTGTCTTTTCTGAGTTCAACTTCAGCCAGCTTGAGTCCATCCATTCCTGGATTTCTTTCAGACAGTTGTTAAAGACCAAGAGAGCTCCATCCTCCTGGTAGGGTGCGAAAGAAAGGTATAGCTGGGTATCATCTGCGTAACAGTGAAACTTCAGCCAATACCTTCTTACAATGTCTCCGATGGGTAGCATATACACCGCGAATAACATGGGTGATAGAACTAAACCCCGAGGCACTCCACACAACAAAGCAGTAGGATCCGAGGAAAAAAACCCCGGACACAACTCTTTGTGATCACTCCATGAGGAATGAGGTGAACCATCTTAAAATGGTTCCCGATATTCCACATATATGCCCCAGGCTTTCTAACAACACCATGTGATCCATGGTGTCAAAAGCTGAAGAGAGATCCGGAAGGACCAAGATGGAACAGCTCTTCCGATCTCTCACAATCAGGAGATCATTGAGCACTCGAACCAGCGCTGTCTCGGTACTATGTCTTTTACAAAAACTGGACTGAAGGGGTTCATAGATGTCATGGATGGTCAAATGGTCCACCAATCACCTTCCCAACAAAAGGAAGGTTAGAGATAGTTCTGTAGTTTGTGAAACAGTCTGGGTCCAAGTAACTTTCTTCAAGAGTGGTGTCACCACCGCCTCTTTCAGGAAACTAGGAAAATCACCTGATTCCAAGGAGCACCAGACTATCTGCACAAGGACTAGACTGATGATATCACTGCAACACCAACATATTGTGCCCATTTCCCTATCTACAGGATAAGCTGCAGATCCTAGTTAACCAACAGCCTATTTCTCCCTACCCCCCGCAAGAATTGCCTTATGTCTGTCCCATGCATTCTTGAATTCTCCCACAGTTTTAGACCCTACAACCTCCTCAGTAAGGCTGTTCCATGCATCCACCACCCTCTCTGTGAAAAAATACTTCCTCACATTGCCCCTGAGCCGTCCCCCATCTAACTTCAAATTGCGTCCTCTTGTTCTTGCACATCTCTTTTTCTGAAAGAAGCTACCCTCTTGGATTTTGTTGATTCCACTGAGGTACTTAAAAGTATCTATCATATCCCCCCTTCCTCCTTTCCTCAAGGGTATACTTATTACGCTTCTTTAGTCTCTCCTCATATGGCTTCTCTTGCAGACCCTGCACCATTTTAGTTGCCCTCCTCTGGACTGCCTCTATCTTGTCTATGTCCTTGCAGAGATGGGGTCTCCCGAAATGGATGCTGTACTCCAGACAGAGTCTCACCAACTGTCTCTACAGAGGGATAACAACTTCCTGTTTTCTGCTGGTGATGCCTCTCCCTATACATCCCAGTACCCCCATAGCCCTTCCTATTGCCTTCTCACATTGCTTGCTAATCTTAAGGTCATCTGATATGATTACCCCAGATCCCTTTCCATTTTTGTTGTTGTCACTACCTCCCCCCACATGCAGTACTCCAGATGAGGCCTAGCCAAGGTTTTCTGATGCAGTCCCTGCACCATTTTGGTTGCCCTTCTCTGGACTGCCTCCATTTTGTTAATGTCCTTGTGCAGGTGAGACCTCTAGTACTGCACACAGTACTCCAGATGGGGCATAACCAGTATCTTGTAAAGAGGGATTATTACCTCCCTCCTACAACTTGTGATACCCCTACTAATACACCCCAACATTCCCCTAGCCTTACCTTCTGCTTTAGTGATCTGCTTGGATGATTTCAGGTCATCTGTGATGATGATGATGCCCAAGTCTCTTTCTTCCCTTGTGGTTGCCAGCAACTCTCCTCCAACCTATAGGCGGTTTCAGGGTTTCTCTTCCCCATGTACATGATCTTGTACTTCTTTGCATTAAACCCCAGTTGACACTCTTCTGACCATTTTGCCAGTTTACCCAGAACTCCTCTCATTCTGCCCACCCCATCTGGATCATCTACTCTGTTGCAGATCTTGGTGTAATCTGCAAACAGACAAACCTTACCCTCCAGTCCATCTGCAATGTCACTGATGAAGATATTGAAGAGGACTGGCCCTAGGACTGATCCCTGATGTACCCCACTTGTGACTTGCATCTCTTCTGACTGTATACCATTTACCACCACTCTCTGTTTTCTGCCCGCCAACCAGTTTGCCATCCAGTTGATCAACTTTTGACCCACCCTGAGCCTACCCAGCTTATTAATCAATCTTCTATGTGGAACAGTATCAAAAGCTTTGCTGAAGTCAAAGTAGGTGACATCAACTGCACCCCTTTGGTCCACCACTCTGGTTACCCAGTCAAAGAAATCTATGAGATTAGTTTGACAGGACCTTCCTTTTGTAAACCCATGCTGTCTTGGATCCTGTGCTCCTATGGATTCCAGGTGTTGCACTATCTTTTCCTTAAGGAGTGCCTCCATAATCTTGCCCACTTCTGAGGTAAGACTGACTGGCCTGTAGTTCCCTGCCTCCTCCCTGCTACCACTTTTGTAGAGTGGGAACACATGAGCCCTTCTCCAGTCTTCTGGGACCTCTCCTGTGCACAGAGACTCACTAAACAGTTCTGCTAATGGCTCTGCTAGCTCCACCCTTAGCTAGTTTAGTACCCTGGGATGTATGCCATCTAGACCCATTGCCTTGTCCACCCTGAGTTTAGTGAGCTCTTATAGGACCCTTTCTTTTGTGAAGGGACTTGTGCACACCTTCCTCCCCCACTGTGTTCATGATTCTAAGCTGTGCGCCCTGCTCTACCTTCTCCGCAGTAAATACTGAGCTGAAGTATCTATTTAGGATAGATGCTTTTCCTTGGTTCTCCTCCACACACTTATCCTCTTTGATCTTAACAATACCCCTTCTGGACTTTCTCCATTCACTAACAATCTATAGAAAGTCTTGTCCCCTTCTCTTACTGTTCATGCTAGTGTTTCCTTGATTTCGGCCTTTGCCTGCCTTATTGCCTTCCTTGCTTTCCTTAGGGACATTTGGTATGCCTCCCTATCTTCATACCACTGCGTTCCCTTATATTTCCTGAAGGCCAACCTTTTGGCTCTGACCTTTTCTGCTACTGTTTTTGAGAACCAAAGTGATTTCCTCCTTCTTTTGCTCTTGCTTTTCTCCCTAACACAATGGGACGTTGTTCAAATATTTCATCCTTAATGCTTGTCCACTTTGCCTGTACCCCCTCACCTGTATTTCTTCTTGCCAGGGCTAGCTTAACTCTGTTGGCCATCTTATCAAAGTCAGCTCCTCTGAAGTCCCATATTTTTGCCTTAGAAGGGAATGATTTCGCTCTAGTGGCCAAACTGAACCATACCATGTGATGGTCATTGGACCCCAGGTGACCTTCTACCTGGAGATCTGTGATCCTTTCTCCATTAGTCAGTACTAGATCTAGGATAGCCATGTCTCTTAGGGGTTGTTGTACCAGTTGTTTGAGGCCCTCCCCCCTGCAGGGAATCCACTATGTGTCTAGTCCTGGTGGATGTTCCTGCTGGTATTGACCAATCTGTGTTTGGCATGTTGAAGTCTCAGATTATCAGTACCTCTCCATTAGCTGTCATGTTTTGTATATCTTCGAAAAGTAATGTGTCTATGTCCTCCCCTTGGTCTGGAGGCCTGTAGACAACCCCAGTTCATAAGGTTGTCCCATTTCCTGTTTCCAGGGTGACCCACAGTTCTTCTGTCTCCTTATGTGTATTCTGAATTTCTGTAGCTTTGATATTTTCATTGACATAAAGGGTTACCCCCCCCTTTCTGCACCTCGGTCTCTTCTGAATAATACATAGCCGAGTATTGAAGTCTCCCAAGTGTGGTTACTGGTGAACCATGTCCTGCTAATGGCTACTATTTCCAGTTTAGCCTCTATCATTGTTGCCTGCAGGTCTGGGATCTTGTTTCCCAGACTGCAGGCATTTTGTACGTGATTTTCCATTGGCCAGATTTCAGTGTGTTAGTTGCTGCGTGAGGTCCGGCATTTCCCCTGCGCATTGTATGGGGAGCCGGACCTTTTACCTTACCTGGTGATGCTACTGAACTACAAACATGTTGAACTCCTGTTTGATCACTAGTTGAGGGGGGAGGCGTGTTCTTCCCATTTGATATATCGGGTGCTGCATCCCTCTCCCCATTGGCTAGTTTAAATATTCTGCAAAGACGTCAAACTTCTGCCTCAATGCACCGACTCCCTCCTTAGTCTGATGCAGTCCATCAAATTTAAAGAACTTTCACTCCGAAAACAGTTGCCAGTTACCTACAAATTTGTGTCCTTTTTCCTGGCACCAGCCCTTGAGACACTTGTTTAGCTCCCCTATCTCCCTTTCTCTGACCTTCTGTCCATCTGCCCCTCCTCTCCCAGACCAGCAGGATCTCAGAGAAGGAGATGCTGGATGAAATTAATGACAGTTTGTCTCACAGCCTGGTCAGGTGTTTCTTGGTTTCCACAACTGACTGGCCAGTGAGATCATTAGTCCCTATGTGTGCCAGGACATTAATCTTTTCTCCTTCTTCCTGCACAATTTTAGCAATGCAGTCATTGTCTCTCCATACTGATGTACCTGGGAGACATCTGACCATTTCTCCTGGCTAGAGGTAGGCATCGACTACCCGAATTATGGAGTTTCCTATGATGAGAAATGTTTTGGATTTCCTTTTTGCTTTGGTCCCTGTTTTAGGTGAGTTTTGTAGTGCTAGCTCCTGTGCTGCAGTGTTCTGCTCTGCAGTGTCCTCTACCCCTTTGTTTGATTTTGGAGATAGAGGCAGATACCTGTTTGTAGTTTTTATATGGTTTGTGGAGGTGATACATTGGAGAGCATTGAATGATGGGTACCTGATTTGCCCCTCCTAACCACCTGCCAACCTCCCAGACCAACTACCCTCTGTGGTCGAGGTGCTTCAGTTGGATGTTGGAGAAATGGCAGGTGGTTCTTATAATATATTTCCTCCTGAATATGCAATTTGAGGTGCGCAATCTCTGCCCATGCTGCCTGGAGCTGAGCTCTAGATCTCCAATGGTTCAGCATGTAGGACAGCATCCTAAATCCTGTATAACTGCCCTTTTGAAAAGTGTCCCACAGTGCCTGCAGTTAATAATGTCCATTCCAGTTGAGTTGCTGAGCTTATAACCTGGTCCAAGTAATTAGAAGGAGCAAAATGAAAGCAAAAGATTTTTTTTGTATAACTTGTTATAACAAGTTAAATTATTGGTGCCCCTGTAAGTGAGGGCACTGTGTGGCTACCCCTTTGATCCTCCCCTTACTGCTTTGCTACAAGAAATGTCACGACTGTGCTAGTCTATAAAAGGAGTGTAGCATGGGGTGGTTGGCTGGGCCCTTCCCTGATGAAAAAGAAGAACCACAGATGAAAGAAACGAGGAGGTAAGAGCAGAAACAATCACCCAACAACAAATGCAGTAGCCCTAAAAGCTTAGCCTAATGATAGATAAAACTGTAAATCCTGTAAGCACCACCTGTAACAATTTCACAGAAGATATACCCTGCAAAAAACACTTTGCTACAGAGAAAAATAAAAGCAGTAACAGAAGATATACCTTGCCAAAAACAATTTGAATCAGAGAAGATTACAGCAGTAATCTGTTGCTTCATATAATTTGCAAATACTTAAATTAGAAGAAGAGAGAACCAACTTAATATTAATTAATATTTATGTCCCTTTGAGAAAGAAAACAACTAACAATAATGATTTTTAGATTCAACTTATTCAATTACTAGAAAAAATAATAGAGACTTATAAACAAAGTACTGTCATTTTCCTGGGTGATTGCAACACCACATATAAAGACCCAAACCCTCTTAAGTCATATCATAAATACACTGAGGATGGTATTTATGTACTTAATCCAAACTAAACTATCTTCGTAAATCAAGGGATAAAATAGTAAACAAAAATGGGAAACTTCTGTTCGAACTAATGGCAAAATTTGACTTTTGTATTTTCAATGGTAGGACTAAAAGTGACCCTGAGGGAGATATACCTTCACTGGCCCAAAGGGATCATCTGTTATTGATCTTGTTTGGGGAAACTTAGAAGCAGTCAGCAATTTACAGGATTTAAAAGTAATACCCCACCCAGAATCTGCACACTTCCCAGTGTAGACTACTTGGGTTTTAAGTAAAAGAAACATAAAAGTTAGTCTAGTAAATCCATTGCAAAATATGGAAATAATAAATACCAAACAGATAAGATGGAGGAATTTGACTGTTAGTTTATGAAAATTCTAAATTCAGACTTCTTAAACAACTTAAGAAATGATTTCTTAAGTTCTGAGTCTAATAACAGCATATTAGTAAATTGGAAGAATATTTGTTGTTACACTAAACCTTTTTTATTCAAAATACAATCCATAAGAAGAAGGTAAAGACATGGTTTAACAAAAACTGCAAAATAGCTAAACAAAAGTTTAATTGTTTGATTAGACAACATAAAAGGCAGAATTAGAAAGTTAATAATATTCTAAACAAAGCTAGAAAAGAATATAAAAAAATCTTATAACAAGAAAAGAGACTATTTCAGACAAGAATGTGGAGAAAAAATAAAAAAAAGGCTGCCATTAGGAAAGATAATAAAACATTTTGGCTTGTAGTTAGCAAGGGGTATAATAAATACTCAACCAGAACTGAAGTTGCAATTACCCCCCTTAATATGGGAGCAACATTTTAAAGATCTTTATTATTCATCAGAGGAAGAAGATAGTCAAGTTAGAATTAACCCTAATAAGGGAATAATATATCCCAAATCCTTTTATATTAGTAAACAAGAAATATATGAAGCACTAGCCAGAATATTATCTAATAAAGCCCCTGGGCCAGATAATATCTTGGGAGCTATATATAAGCCATTTAAAGACTGGTGGTGTCCATTACTCCACATTTTCTTTAATTATTGTATACAGACTAATCTTATTCCAGAAAATTGGTGTGTAAGCATAATATATTCTGGCACGGGGTCATAATGTCACACGGCAGAATGCCGTGCTGCACAAGCGTACTGCGCAATTCCATTTTATTTCTTGTTCTGTGGGGGGGGGGGCTTCACCCTTCACACTCCCTGTTACAGGGGGCTGCAACCCTGGACCCCCCACTAAAGATTCCAACTCTGTGGGGCACAACTCAGAGAGTGCACAGGTCCAGGATTTGCCATAATGCCGTACGCTATTAAGTGTACGACATTATGACCTGGTGCGATATATTCTTTATTTAAAAAGGGTGACATAAATAATCTAAAGATGTACTGCCCTATTAGTTTAGGTGATACTTCTCAAAAAATATTCTGTAGGATTATATTAAATCAGATTCAACAAAGGGCAGAAGACAATAAACTTATTTCAGAATTTCAAAATGGATTTAGGAAAAAAATGTTCAACAATTCAACATTGCTTTGTACTTCAGCATTTAATCTGGAAATATGTGAAAATAAAATGGCAAAATTAAACTGTTATTTCATTGACCTAATAACAGCATTTGATACATTAAGTAGGAAATTACTATGGATCAAACTAGAAAATTATAATATGGACCCAGAATTTCTAGACATCTTAATTAGGTTGCATAAGGACACATTGCTAAGCAGTTAGATATGATCAGTATGGAAATGTAACCCCCAAAATCAAAACAAATTTAGGGGGCTGCCAAGGCTGTCTCCTGGCTGCTTATTATTTAATTTATTTATGAATACTATGTTAACTAAGCTAGAAAATTCAGAGTTCCATTCTCCCTTGGTGAGTTCTTCAAAGGTGACACGTTTAGCGTACGCAGATGATATTGTTTTGATATCAACCTCCTTCCTTGGATTGCAATGGAAATTGATGTATTTCTCACAGTTATGTAATAATGATAAACTAGTAATAAATAAAGGTAAGTCTAATCTAGTTATTTTTGAAAACAAAAGTAAAAAAAAATCATATTTTGACAAAAATAAAATTAACACTTCTACTTATTATGATTACCTAGGCCTAAGATTTTCTCAAAATTTGTCTTGGGCACCTCAAATCAAATTAATGACTTAAAAATTGAGGAGTTCATTGAATGCTTTTAAGAGATTTAGCCTGAAAATGGGATAAGGCTCGGTCAAAGGACTTTTGAAAGCAATAAACTCCAAAATCAAGACAGGAATATTGTACGCAACAGAAATTTGGACCCCAGTTAACTTAACACCCTAGAAACTGAAATGAATAAAATATACAGATATATCCTAAAAGACCAACAGTCAGTTCCAGCAGAAATTTTAAGACAGGAATTAGCTCAATATCTGTTGGAAACAATGGCCCGTGAAAGGAAAATACTCCTCCTCTTAAACATATTTCGTCTCTCAGATCACAGACTCCCAAGAATGTGCTTTGAGGAGGAGATTAAGTACCACCACATGATTTTCACTTCAGATATGATTCAAACAATCAGACAGCACATTTTTAAGAAGGGATTGGGCCATATATTATGGGAATTATATATCACCCCTCCCCCCACACACAAGACATAGCAATACAGGTGAAAAGGAGGCTAAGAGATATCTCTGTTACAGATGATCAAGAAAGAATAAATAGGCTGAAATATTACAAATGGTTCAAAATTATGAAAAAGAAACATACCCTAGAGCCATACCTATTTTTATTGTTTACTTTGATGAAAGCAGAAGAATTACCAGAGTTTGTTTTGAACTGTACACTGCCAATTACATCCTTTACAATCAGACTAGGACAGGAATTGTTGAACCAAAATGCAGATGTAACTATGATTTAGATGATCTTAAACACATAGTTTTGTACTGCTCTTTATATGACTTAAAAAGGAAAAAATGGCTGGGCCCAATATTACCCTGTTTTGGTCTCCCCTCTGAGGAATTATTAAGTTTCTTGTTTAATTTGATTGACATTTTTATACTTAAGGCACTGTACACATTTTTGTATTCCCTAAGACTGTCATGTTTGACATGACAACCAAAAACCCTGAATCACTTTTCTGGTTCTTAAGCAAAAAGAGACATATGAAGTACAATGTAAAGAACTGATTTTAAAAAATCAAAACTGAGCAACTGTGTATTGTAAAGTTTGCTATATATTTTATGTATATTGTGTTTGCGAATTAAACTTGTTATGATTGTAAAGTCAACATGTTGATCAATAAACGTGTACCTACCTACCTACCTACCAGATATAATATTTTTACTTGTAAAAATAGGATGGACCAGATAAACAGTAAAAAACAGTATTTTGAGGTGGACGGAGGAGTGTTTCAGTGGTGGCTCCTCACTAAGAGAGAAACAGAGCCACTATATTTGCAGAACGTTCCGTCCACCCACACTAAGACTGAGAGCCAATGAGGGAGTGCTAGGTTATGAGTGGCAGGTCATGTGCACACTGTAGTATCCCGTTGGTTATTATGGTGAATATTGACTGGCTGAGCCCATAGAAAAAAATTGCTTGCCAGTTATTATAAAGTATTTTAACCCATTTAAGAGCAGATTCACTAGCAGCCAAATAAATAGGAAGCTCAAAATCAATAAGCAATAAAATCAAAGACTGAACCAAGGTTTCTCAAGAATTAAATGACAAACAATTTCTAATCCTATAAAGTAAACTTAAGTGAGAATCTGCTTTTAAAAAATCAATATGGTTATTATTTATTTATTTATTACTCATAAAACCCTTTAGGCAGTGCCTATTTTCAAAGGGTTTAGCATCAAGGGTAAACAACAAAATACATATTACATAGATTGGAGCATAATAGTATCAGTTGATAGTATAATTTATATAGTTTCATGCATAGCAGTGACAGTGGAGGAGCCAAGAAAAATACAGGTAACCAGGTAATAGTTAATATAGGAACAAGACAATACAACACAACTGTATATTATTGCAGCATCAAACAATTATAAAATAGGTTTCATAGTAGACAAATGGCAGCAGAAGAAGTGCCATGTTGTAGTTAATTCAGCAATGTTTGAGACTTATCATTTAAAGCAGTTGCAGGTCCCAGTAGGACAGAATGAGGAGAGCAGTTTTGTCTTGAAAAGGTCAGCAGAGGAGCCAGTTTTTAGGGAGACAGGAAGGTCATTCCATAGCCTTGCAAATCTATATGGGAAGCATGATTGGCCCAGGGTGTTTCTTTATGTGGAATTCATACCTCTTGTAGGGTATTTATTATCTACAGTAGTAAACAAATTCAATAGACTAGGAGGACAGTAAGCCATAAAAAGCTCTGAAGCCAAAAAGGAATGTATGGTAGTCTAGTCTTGCATCTAGATCAAGCCAGTTAAAGGATTTATAGAGCACACAGGTATGTGTGTCGAGTCTATAAATGAGGGCAAACCGGCAGGCCCTATTAAGAAAACACTTGACTCTGTACATCGCATAGTTACAGGCAGAGCCATAGAAAACAATGCCATAATCTGTAAGACTTGTTATAAGACTCTGCATGAGTTGCTTCTTGATTTCAGGGATGAAGTTTTGCCTGTCCCTGTATAACATGCCTAGCCTACAGTTGGCCATTTTTATTAACTATCAATATGTATATTGAAGGTCATGCTGTTGTCCAGTGTTACTTCAAGATATTTATTCTAGCAGAGAACTGGATGCTGTGGTGATGCGAAGAGATGGAGCTGAGTTTAGATTGCTCTTACTGCAAAAGAGTATACATTTGTTTTTTTGCTGGTTTATGACTAATAAGTTGGCAGAGAACCATGTCTATATAGTGTTAAAATCAAACTGCTGCTTGTGCTGCAATTTATCTAAGCTTGTGTCATTTGCAAATAGTACAGCATTGTCTGCATATAGTAGGACATTGGTGGACCTACAGACAGCAGAAACACTGTTAATAAACAGGCTAAATAGAAGTGCCCCAGGATGTAGCCTTAGGGAACCCCAGCAGAGACAGGCAGGTCTTGTGAGAGGGCATCCCTACACTTTACTACTTGTGTACAACCTGACAGATAGTTATTGAACCAGCCAACCAATTCAGGGGAAGAGACCCAGGCATTTTAATTTGTTACAGAGGACAGTGTGGTTCACAAGATCAAAGGCCTTTGTTAGGTTAATGAAGATGGAACCAGTAAATTCTCCTCTATCTAGGGCACCGTGGATGCAGTCGGTGTATTCAGTCTGGGCAGTCATGGTGCTGTGATTTTTCCAAAAGCTGTGTTGCTCCCGGGCCAGTAACTCATATTAGCATAGGTAATGGGTGAAGCAAGTCATTTACTACCCTCTGCAAAGTTTTTGATAGAGGGGGAAGGATTGATATACAGTAGGGCAATACTTTTTAGTCAGGCAAGGGTTACCTTTTTTTAGAACAGGAGTCACATGGGCTTTCTTCCAAATATCAGGAACTGTACTGTACAAGCATATAGAGACAGATTGAATATGGCCTGTAATGGGAAAGTGATTTCCCTGAGAGCAGCAGCCTTTAGAGGTTTTAAGTCAACATGGTCAGGGCCAAGTCTTGTTTTGATTTACGTCCTTTTCAGATACCCATAAACTTCAGACCAGGTAAGCATCCTGAAATAGAAAGGGGGCCTGTTAAGGGTCAGAAATGATTCATCAGCAGAGTCATGATGGACCCATTGGCCAGGAGTGTATATTGAGAGATCACTGAAAGTTCTGTTGAACATGCCTGCTATGTTTTTATCACCCTGGATTGACTTGTCATCATGCATGATTGAGTAAGATAACGTCTGTTCAGGTTTCTCGATGATTTCATTTATGGCACCCCCACAGTTTTTTTTTCTACTAGGTATTGTTGCTGGGTTTTATGAAACATGGCCTTGGCAGCTTTAATATGAGCCTTCACAAGATTTTGCAATTCCTTGTATTTAGTAAGGTACACCACACAGCCCAAGGTTTTGTTCAGGTCCCAGGCTCTGTCCCTTTGCCTAGTTAAGGATTTGAGGTCAGAAGTATACCAAGGTTGGGAGTTGCCTTTTATGTGAATGGTTTTCAGTGGGGCAACAGATAACAATATCATAGACCCTGTTAAATTGGTGGATGAAATACTCCAGGGTGAGGTTAAGATCCTGGGTATGCTTGAGAAAGGACCATTTCACCTGCCTGAGAAGGGCTTGAAGAAGAGGAAGCTTATGGGAGCATTATACCCTAGCCTTGGTAGTACAGGGTTCACCTTGGACCACTTTGGCAGACCATTTGTAGGTGATGGGTGAATGGTCACTAAGAGTATTAGGTAGGGACAGCACTGGATATAACCTTATCAGGATGACTGACTAGGATCCAGTCAAGTAGGGTGGAAGTTCCAGTTTTGTAGTTAGTTCTTGTGGGTTAGTTTATGATTTGAATCAGGTATACCTCGGCTAGCTTGTCTGTAAGATCACTGTTCTTGCTTGCCACCCAGTTTAAATATAGGTTACCTTGCATGATTTTCTCATGATGGGGATGTAGATTAGCTACAGCTTCAATGAAAATGTTAAAGTTGCCCCGGGAATTCTTGGGTGGTATATAGGCAACTAGTGTGTTTAGGTTTTTCTCACCCTGTGTGCCAAGGCTCACATTGGATGCAAGTAGTTCACAACCTGAGGGATTTAGGGAGAGGGGGAGTCTGCTAGGTCAAAGATAGGGTTTTATGTATAGGAGGCAGCCTCTACCTCTTTTGGAAGCTCTATCATGTCAGAAGGTCATATAGCCATTAATGTGAATTTCCTTATCAGTGATCTTCTCAGTAAGCCATGTCTCAATGACAGCTGCCACACTGAACTTGGCATGTGTCACCCAAAGTTTAAATTCATCAAACTTAGGCAAGAAACCACTGACATTCACATGCACCATCTCCAGGTAGCCTCTTTAAGTAGACTGCAAAGCAGCACAGTTGGGATTAGGGTGAACATTGCCTCTGATAATTATTAGGAGGAGAAACACTAATCTTATAGGAAGAAGTAGTCTATGGGAATGCGGGCCATGATAACCTATTTTGCTTATAGTCTTACATTTAACAAAGGAAGTTCATTGGGTGAAACTTAACAAAGTAGCACCAGCATGCCCATTAAGATTTGTATCAGGTGGGGCAGCGAATCCCACAAGGAAACTGCACACTAATGGCTCCAATGGCTTGCTAGCAGGGGTAACAGTACAGTGGGAGTGGGTCACCACCTCAGTCCACACAATAGGGAGGTGTTTAGGTTTTGCTACCAGACATTGTGTGTTGAACAACTGTTCAACACAAAACCTCAATACTTAAAACAATCAACCTTTTCAACTAAGTTAGTATGAAGGTCACCAATCGATAAAGCCAAATAATTATGAAGTCGCTTACTGGCTGACCCAAACAACATGAATGTAGTCTTATCAATATTCAGAACTAAACCTTTCTTTCTTTCTTTCTTTCTTTCTACACCCCTACTGGAGGAATTCTCTCCAGCATCCACCTAACCTGCTCTCTACCTCCCGCTCTGACAACCACAAACTTCTCCCCTCACACCGACTGACACCACCCCTGGATCTAAGCCCCCACGGGGAAGGGCTGCCCTATCCTCCCAGGGCACCCTATCTGTAGTGTAGTGTGCCAGTCAGAGTGTTGGCCCAAGGGAAAGTGAGGAGCCCAGCATTGGGAGTGTGGTGCAGGTGGAGGTGCCTTCGCCTATCCTCCAGAGTTTTTTTTTTCCATTTTTATGTTTCCCCCCAGTGCTTGGTCGTGCTATGGCATCCTGGCATGAATGTTGATGCCTGCTGCAGCTCCACCCCTTGCAATGCATGGCAACACAATCCTGGCTTCCTCCGTCCACCGCCTCTGTGACGCAGTCCCTAAAACCCACCCCGTGAAGAGAGAGCAGTCCTCCAGATGCTCAATCTCCTCCCTCCCCTGCCAACCCCCGGCAGCCCGAGTCTGCTCCTGAACCCAGGTCACTGGTGTAGCGTGAGGTGTGGCATCCAATGCCTCAACCCTCAGCGCCACTGGGCTGGCCAAATCATGATTCTTAATCAATCAATGCTGGACCAAAATAAAATCCTCCTGCAATAAATTCATAAGGGTAGGAACAAATGAATTACTGGAATACAAAACTATGTCCTCTGCTTATAAAGAATATGAGAAGATGACACAAACAAGGGTAAATCATTGAAGAATAAACTAAATATAATTAGGCCAAGTATCAAGCTCTGTGGTGTCCCTGTGGTGACATCTTCAAAAGAAGAAACTGCAGATCCCAAAGGCACTTTGGGCCAGATATTCCAAACTTTGCCCAGGGGCTAAATTAGCACTGCCTGGCGGGCAAACTTAGCCCGGAGCACAGAGCAAGCTATATTGAAATGGAAATAGCCCAGTGCTAATCCTGCTGAATATTGCAGTCTAAGGAAGCCAGGCAAACTGGTCTGGGAGTGCAGGGCAAAAATAGCATGGGAATAAGACAGCACTGAATAAAGCAACCAGGAAGTGCAACCCACAACAACAAAACAGTGCACAGCAACGTGAGGGCAAGTACAGACAAACTACATGGCCAATGTGTGTGCCAGTAAATGCATGGACTCAGTACAGCTGCAGGAAGCAGCAGATGTGAAAGAACAGTGATCAAAACTGTATATTATTTCCCATACCGTTAGCGCCGTGCTAACACATTAGCATGGAGCTAAGCAGTTAGCCCAGTGCAAACACGTTTGCCCGGAGCTAAAATGTGCCATATTCAAAAGTGCCATGCAAATAAGCCTAATTAGGTAGTCTTTGGGCAAACAACCGGATTAGTATCTCATTATACCTTGATTTGCATGCAGTTTGCCCAGCGTTACTGCAGGGTCCCACAAAGCCACCTGTAGGTCAGTCTGGAAGTACAGGGGCTGACCAGGTCCAACCGCAGCTCCACCTGTAGGTCAGTCAGGCAGTGCACAATGATAGCTGCAAGCTACATGTAAACAGTATAGCATAGCATAGCATATTGTACCCCAGGGGACAAGACAGCATAGGCACAGGTGGTGGTGGTGCTGCATGCAACTGTCACACTGTAGGGCATGCTACAGTGCACAGCAGACACTACAGTAGCAAGGGGCCAGTAGTGTGAGGGACACAGCACTGCCTATGGTGTGTAGGGCAGTGATGATGACTGCACTGTACATAGTGACAGGCCCAACCTGCAGGTGTTTACTGACAGTGGATATTACTGTTACACTGTTGTGTGACCCACAGATGCTGTACCTGTGGCATGGGATGCTCACAGTGACATGTACATTTCTGGCTTTGTGTGCTGTGGCAGTTGTACAGCTGTGCGGTATGTGGCGGGGTGGGGCATATATTATCTGAAAGGCACACTAGTGTTGGGGTATACCCAATACTGGCCCATGTGCACTGCATGATGTATCCCAGCCTTGTGGCCACACCTGGTCTGTGGCACAGCCTTGCCACCCATACACGCTCCCCTCAACATCCTCCATGCCCACAGTGCAGCATGTGTGTGCTGGCATTTGTTCATGTCCACAGATGTGTGGTCTGCAGGTGTGTGCTGTATGGCCACACTGCCATGCTGTCCACTGGCAGCAGGGTCACCACTTACTGCCTGGCATGGCTGGGACTGGTGGCAGATGATGGCATCACTGTGATGCCATTGGTTAGCAGCATGCTTCCTCTATGTTTGGCTTCATCTATATGTCATATTTCTTTGTTAGGGTCGCGCAAAACCCACGCTAAACCCGCACAAACACCGCGCAAAGCCATAGTGTTGTGCAAAGCTGATTGGCCAGGATTAAGACAAGCTTTTCCTGGGCAGTAATGTGCACCGCGCTGTGTCGCGCTAAGTCGCGCAAAACCACTTAGCGTGGCGCTAGTCGCTGAATATAGCATTGCGCCTGTATTCATGTCTTGCCCCTTGCATACATTATAATTTTGCCCGGCGCTAATGCAGTTTGCCCACATTATTTGGCCTTTTGAATATAGCAGACCCGCGCTAATCCCGCGCTAAACCTGCGCAAATGGTTTTTGCCCGGAGCAAAGTTTTGAATATCTGGCCCTTTATGTTTAAGATTTGATATATAATCACCAAACCAAGACATCACACTGCTAGGCAGACCCATACATGTTAAGTCTGGATAGCAGCAGACCATAATGAATTAAATTAAAAGCCTTTCACAAGTCTAAAAAAAAAACCTGCAGCAGCCATGTCCCATTTTCCAAGGTCCTGGAAGTCAGTAATTTCAACCAAGGTGGATAAGATACTATGTTCCACTCTAAAGCCATGTTGAAAAGGTGCCAAGATACTTTTATGCTCAAAATAATCTTTTAACTGATCTAATACAATCCTCTCAAGAGCCTTGGACAAAGGGGATACTAATAAAATGAGTCTATACTTCTTAACTAAAATTCTATCACCAGATTTGAAAATAGGTATCACAGTTGCCTGCTTCCAAATATCAGGAATTGTACCAGTGGATAAAAAAAAATTAAACAAAACATTCAAAGGAAAAACCATAAGATCCCGCACCAAAGAAAATAATTTTAAATCAGTTTGGTCATCCATATTTTGAGCCCTCAAATTCATCTGATTAAGATATACTGCAGTTTCATCCAAAGAAATCTCACTAAACTTAAAGCCTGGGTCCAATGAAATATTATAAACTTCTTCAGAAGTATAATTATCTGAGGTAAACCCACAAAATATTTAGCTAAATCACAAACATTGTGATTCAGTTCCCCTGCAATTTCTAAAGGATCTACAAGAGTGCCAACTGAAGTCCTCAAATAAGTAATAGACATAGTTTTAGTTTTACCAACAACACATTTAAAATTTTCCAATTTGCCTTGGGTTTGTTAAAACTAGTAAACTGAACATTTAATTAATAATCAGCTTTACATTTTCTAACTGCCTTTTTTCAACAATTTCTCAAGTTCTTACAGACATTGAGAGACCGAAAGGTTCTTTCTTTCTTTCCTAAAAAATGTCCATGCCTAATCATGCTCACTCATCATTTTTAACAAATCTGAATAATCCAATCACAGTTATTGTTGTTCATTCTTAACTTATGTAAAGGAACAAATAGATCACAAATCCATCCAAATTCAGACAAATAAAATCAAGCATAGTATCGATATCTAGAAAAATAAACAAGAATGACCTATCCACAGATGAAATATGACTCTGAAAATTAACTAACATCAAGATGATGAAGTGAGCATGAAAATTTAAACTTAGGTGGAAGGTGAGATCTCTGAGCCATCCAATAACAAAAAAGAGGCCAGTGGTCACTCATAGAATCGGAGAGGATGTGAACAGCTGGTATCTAATCTGGCCTATTTATTTAAGTCCAATCTATAGAAGCGTCACTGCCTGCTTTATAATTAACATGGGTAGGACAATTTACAACCTGACACAAATTAAGACCTGCTAATTTATCTTTAATTTTAATATTATTTTATCAGTCCAATTTTTATTGGCATTACCCAGTGTTATCAGCTCCTTGGTTTGCCCATGTGAGACAACATACTCAGTTAAGAGTAAAAGATCAGAAAAAACAGGAAGAAAGTCAAAAATACTTAATAATAAATGTTTTGCCCCACCCAATATGATCTTAACAGATAAAAAAAAAACACAACAACTGTAGGGGTGATTAAAATCATCAACAACTGCAAGATTGGACTTAACATATATTAAGACTCCACCTTCACTTTTCCCTTCCCTGTCCTTCCTAAATAGTGTATAATCATATATCTCAAAAACCTGATTGTCAATTTTTGGAGATAACCATGTCTCATAAATAGTTATACAGTTGAACCTCAGTTATCCGGACCTCGATTATCCAGATAACTCACTCGTATGGACTTCTATCGTGGTCCCATCAAAATATCGCAAATGGCATACCTGAGGGGCTAAAGAAGCACTACAAAAAAAATGTCTGTACCACATTTTGTCAGAGGGAGACCCAGAGATGTCAATTGTTGAAACTCTTAAAAAACTTACTCTGAAAGATGTCGCATACAGTATATGATAGCGGAGTCCTGGGACGAAGCAACTGCTGAAAGCACCATCAAGTTATTTGCCTCAACACTAAAGATAAGTGTTCAAGGAAAACGTCCCTGATGGAATGCCTGGCAGTATCCCTGAATGCCTTGATTTCCCCGAAATGGCTGAAAATGACTGTAGATTTTTGGAGGAGATTGGGGAGCTAAATGCGCATGACCAGGACATTCTCACCTTGCCTGACCTCACTAATGGGGGCATTCTCAGCCTGGTTAGCAATCCTGGAATACCAGAAGAAAATTCTGATCCCAATGAACCAGGAGCAGAGGAGACAGTGTCCAATTCACAGGCAGTGGAACATTTTAAAAGGTGCGTGTATTGGTTAGAGAGACATACCAATGCTGACCCAATACACCTAATAACACTGAACAGGCTGCTTGCATTGGCATTGGCATCAAAAAAGAAATACAGCAGGGCAAAACAAATGACACTGAGTTTTTTAAAACCGAGTGAAGCTGTTAATGACACTGACAGAGTTTTTTAAAACTGAGCAAAGCTTTTTATTTTTTTTAAACTGAATAAAGTGACTAAGCTTTTAATTATGCATGTTAAAGATTATTACTGTATTTATAGAGAGCACACTTTTTATTAAAGACTGTTCTGTGTTTCAACCGCATTGTATGGTGTGTTTGTGGTACTGTGGTATGTGCATTTTTGATTAACTGAACGATCAATTATCCGGACAAAATTGCTGTCCCCAAGAGGTCCAGATAATCGAGGTTCAACTGTAATATCAAACTCATTTGCAGCAACCCAAGCCCTAAAGTAATCAAGTTTAGGGAGCAAACTACAAATACTTACATGTACAACTGACAATGCCCCTTTCAGGTTTTTTTTAATTTAATCAGTTTTATTGAATTTTTAAAAAAAGAAAAAAGGAAACAAGTACAGATTGGCAATATTACATTAAACAGGATGCAAATCTGGAAAAAAAAACAGAAGACCCAATCTCTCCCCCACACTCTCCTCACCCTCCTCCCACCCACCCCCAGAATGTGCTAGTAACCCAGAGAAGAGCATCAAATCCTAAAATATACAGTTGAATGCAAAGGATTGTTAGGTTCCAGGTGGGGTGCTCAGAGAATGCTTAAAAACTCAAGGTAAATAGAGGGCATAAAGCTTACCCCATTTCTTATTGAACAGGGGTAGACAGTTACAGAGACTGGCAATCATACGTTCAGTCTGAAGAGAGAAGGAGAGATCCTGCAGCCATTCGGAATATGAAATGTTGGATTTGTCCAGTCAGTGTTTATTATTTATTGAATTTTGTTGACCGGGTGAGCCCGCTGGGCCCCGGAGGTCCCTTTTTCAGGGCCGACCCGGAGGAGAGTTACATACATGTAAATGGAACAGTACAAATTGAAAAGTGACATGATGTTAGACAGATAAATTTCCATAGGGTTACAATCAGGTAGGAGGTAAGGGAACATACAGACCTTAGGAACATGTAGATTAGATATTTACAAACATTGTGCATGCATAAATCTTGTAGAGCTTGGAAGTGCACAAGGTATTGGCTAATTGCCTAGAGTCAGGTGCCTTCCAGAGGATTAGATAGATGGGGTAAGGGGTAACAATAAAGCCTTCATAGATAGGAGAGGCAGTGATGAATGGTCAGGTCCTAAGGCATTGGCAGGTACTCCTATCAAGCAAGTGTGCTTTAAGTTTGGAGTGGAGGCTGGGGCCAGATCCTGCCTCCCATACCCTAGTGGAGGTTGTTCCAGGTGGAAGGGGCTGTAAACGCGAAGGACCTGGACCCGGCTTTGGTCCTTGTTTTAGGAACCTCAAGGAGAGTTTGTCCTGAGGTGCAGAGACACCTCAGACTGGATTTAGCCCTGACTAGCCCTTTGAGGCTAGGGGGAGGAGAGGGGCCCAGTAGCTTAAATGTCAGGCAAAGAGTCAGGTAGATGAGGCGGGCTTCCAGTGATGGCCACCTGAGCCTTGCTTGGGCCTTGCAGTGGTGGGTTCTAGGGTGGGACATAGTAGCAAACCTGGCAATCTTGTTGTATAAGGTCTTTAGCCTGTCAAGTTCTGTAGCGGCCACACCTTGGAGAACCGGGGCTGCGTGGTGAGCTTAGGGAGTAGGAGACTTAGTTGCGATGGCTACCCTGGCTTCAGGGATAATCTGGTCCTTTATTCTATAGAGGATGCCGAGTTTCACATGGATGACTTTGGTTAGTTGGTCGACATGATTTTTTGGAGTGAAGCTTTGGTCTAGTGTTAGACCGAGGTACTTTATAGAGGTAACCACTTTGAGTTTGACTCCCCCTCTGGACTGCAGTTGAAGGAGCATCGACCGCTCAGACCCCAAGGATCTAGGCCCAAACAGCATCGCCTTGGTTTTACTGGTGTTTAGTACCATTTTGTTCAAAGTGAGCCAATCCTCCATCTGGAGGATGTCATCTTGAAGGGCTTTCTCCAGTTCTTTTACATTAGGGGAGGCGCGGTAGATGACATCATCATCAGCGTATTGGATGACGCTGCTGCTCCACAGTGTAAGTGCAGGTCATTTATGAACAGAGGAAGAGAAGGGGGCCAAGTATAGACCCCTGTGGTACCCCTTCTTTGAGCGGTGCAGTCTGGGAGACATTGTCCATCCACCTGACCCTCTGGGTACAGCCAGAGAGGTAACTCGCAAACCAACCTAGTGCATGGGTGTTCAGGCCAAAAGAGCACATTTTGTGCAAGGGGAGGCTGTCATTTACCAAGTCAAAAGCTTTAGAGAGGTCAATGAAGACCGCGCCTATGCTGACCCCTGCATCATTGTTGTACGGAACTTCTGCCAAGAATTTGGTTAGTGCCGTATCTGTCCCATGGTTGGCTCTGAAGCCATGCTGAGATAAGGAGATTACCTGGTGAGTTTCCAGGTATTCACGAAGTTAGGAGTAGACTAGCTTCTCTTGTATTTTCACTATTGGGCACAGCAGGGAGATAGGCCTGTAGTTCACTATTTGTTCGGTGGTGCCTCCATTGTGAATGGGAATCACTAGGGCCTCCTTCCATGGCACAGGGACCGTGCCCTCCAATAAGGACCGGTTTATCAGCCAGGCTATTGGCTTCACTAGAGCAGGGGCATCCTCCTTAAGAATTCTTGGCTGGATCCCGTCAGGGCCTCCAGTACCTCTTGGCTGCAGGGATTTAAGGATGAGCAGAACTTCCTTCACCTTAACCAGCCGCAGATGAAACTGAGGGTGATCAAGTTCATGGGGCTGATGCTCGTGGGCCTTTTTTCCGTTATCAATGTGTCCCACCTTGTACGCATCCAGGTTTCTGAAGTAGCCGTTTAGAGCCTTGGCGATGCAAGGCCCCTCATCCAGTACTTGACCGTTCACCTGGATAGGGCCGGTAGTGGATTTTTTATGCCCTTTTAGGAGTTCGTTAATATGTGACCAGAAGATCATGGGGTTTCCCAGGTTAGTTTTTTGGAGATTGGAGATATATTCTTTCTTAGCTTTCTTTATGGTCTGTCTGCATTGGTTTCTGAGGGCCCTGTAGCTGGCTAAGTCCACTGGGAGTTTAGTTTTTGTGAACTTTTTCCATGCTTTGTCCCGGGTAGACATCTGGGCTTTTAGATGGGGTGAGATCCACTTATAGCAGTTCCCCTTAACCCTGTGGGTTTTCATGGGGGCTACAAGGTTGGTGATACCAGTTAGGGTGGTTTGGAAGAATTTTACAGCCTCCTCCAGGTTAGGTAGGTGCCTTATGGGGTTCCAGTCAGTGCCGTTTAGGTAGCCTATGAACTGGTCAGGATGGAAGTTGGAGAAGTTCCTAGAACTGATCGTTCGGGGTGGGACATTTATCCTGTTATTCTTCCATATGGCAAATATCGGCAAGTGGTTGCTTAAAGCATCTGCCAGGGTCCCAGCCAACTTTACATTATTTGGGGATGAGGTCAGGACCCAATCTATTGTAGAGTGTCTGCCTGATTTGTAGTTCATTCTGGTTGGTAGAGAGATTAATTGAGCAAGGTGGGGGTCATGTAGGACTCCGTTTATTGCCAACTTTGCCTCTTGTGCCCAGTTTAAGTTGAAGTCACACAATAGGATAATCTCAGCAGCAGAGTCCACCACAGAGCTCTTCAGGAGTGTATCCAGAGAGCCGAGGGCATTGGTTGGGGGCTGTATACGCAGCCAATTGTGAGGTGTTTAGCCCCTCCTATTGTGAGCTTTAGGAAGACTGCTTCTGAGTCCAGGGCTGAGTCCAGGGGCAACCTGACTATGGAGGACGTAATGTTGTCCTTAACATAAATTAGCACTCTGCCCCCTCTTTTCAAGGGTCTGTCCTTTCTGAAAAAGGCATAGCTGGAGATTGCAACCTCATGATCCAGAATGTGGGGTTTTAGCCAGGTCTCAGAGACTGCTAGTAAGTCAGGTTTGTAGACAGCCAGCCATGCTTGTACCTCCTGGATCTTTGGTCTTAGGCTGCAGATATTCATGTGAACCAGCCTCAGGCCCTTGGCTCCATCCCAGGCCTTATCCATAGGGGAGAAGATAGAGACATTATTAGTCCCTGGGCCAGGGTTAGGTTGAATGTCCCCTGCCAGTAGGAGTAGGGCAGCAAGTGAGCTAAGGAGAGAGAGGGTTGGAGGAAGTAGTGCCAGCTTAACCTGACATTGGGTCGGGCTCATAGTACAGAGAAGGGCTCTGTAGAGGACCCCCTTCCTAGAGAATTCATGGGCCACTAGGAGAAGGATGTTAAACCGTGACAAAGGGCATAAGAAGTGACTTGCCATGTGCTCTCCCGACCCCCCTGAGGTATCGTGGGGACAGTAGGCATTGCTGACTAGGGTATCTGTCCCTAGTTGAGCCAGGATGTAAATTATAGCCAGGATAATACCGTTGTTCAAGTTACCGGGGTGCATGATAGTTCCTGCCTGTAACTGGCAAGGAGGCGAGTAACAGCAAGGTAGCAGGAGATCCTGCAGCTACAGGCTTAGCTTAGGCCAATGAGACAATTCGCCAATTGTTATGTAAACCTGCAGTAGCGTGGGGTAACAGTTAATACTCACGATAACAGAATCTTTAGTTTATGCAGCAGTAGTCAAGCGTTAAAATTAGAGTCTATCATTTTAAGTCCTTTGGCTGGTGACATTTAAAGACATAAGGCACAGGATTCTTTAAGATGCGCTGAGACTGAGCAAACAATTGGCTAGCAAATAAGTTAGGATAAAAACACAGGATTAATTATGATGCGCTGAAGCTAAACAAACACATGGCTAGCAAATGAATTAGGACCTAAGTGGCTGTGTCAAGTAGGAGATCAGATAAAGTCAGATAGTTAGTGCAGCCATACTGCGTGCCGTACTGGTTACAGGATTTTATAGAGCAGAGACGGGCAATAGTGTCCTGAGATAAGGCTAGACGTTGCACAGGGATAAATGGATCGGTCCCTCAGGAAGAAGAAGATACGGGACTCCCACTTACAAGCATGGCAGCATCAGGGTAGGAGAGGGGCAGGAGTTCCTTAGCAGTTTAGGAATAGTCTGTTTTACCATCAAGGAGATAAGGGCCATATGATACCTTCTCTCCTTTACCAGAATCTGGGAGAAATTACCAATAACACAGATTTCGGGAGATAAAAGGTCAGATAATCCTAAGAGGGGATCACTTTGTCTTTTTATTTGCTCCCACAGGGAAGAGACTTTCTCACAGGACCAAAAAATATGTAAGAGAGTGCCATCCTCTTTACCACATCTAGTACAGGTAGGACTGGAGAGGTGACCCATTTTGGTTAGCCTAACAGGGGTATAATACATATTATTTAGTATATGGTACTGTGTAAGACTTAACCAGTCTTGGGAGACATAGGTGTGGAGGTCCTTCCACAGCTTTGGCCAGTTGAAGTTGATCCCTGGGAGTAAGGTTTACCATACTTTAGACTCTAGAGCCATTTGGAGAAAGGGAGGGTTGCACAGTAAGCAACCACAGATATAATTTAGATGTGCCATGAGGTTTGGGGGCCCAGTCTATTGTTTGCATAAGGAGGTCCTTGAGACCAGAGGGATTTGGGGTGAATCCAAATTGTTGTAACATTAAGTGACAAAGCTGATAGAGCTTAAAAATGCATACTGGGTATAGGTGGAATTTCCCCATTAACTCCTGAGACATCAGGAGGGAAGATTGCTGAATACAGCTATACTGATATCATGTGACAGGGGCAACCAACTCATATTTAGAGGATGTCCACCAATCTCAATATTGAGGTTGGAAAAAATTGGCTATGTGTGGTCTTTAGTTAAGGAAATTTTCAGGTGGGAGCATAATTGGGAGAGTACCTTGAGGGAGACACTGATTGGGGAAGCCGAGATTTGGTCCAGAAAAAAATTCAGTGGGGTGAAAGGTAAACTAGAGGGTAGGAAATTATGAAGAGTAAGGAGACGGGATTCAATCTGCAACCAGATCGGAACATAGTCAGAATCATGAGCAGAGTGGAGATCAGAGAACCATTTCCCACATTTATAATGATGACTAGCCCAATGATAAAATAAAAATTAGGGAGTTGAAGTCCACCATATTCTTTGGGAAGACTCAGCTTAAGATAAGAACGTCTGGGAGATTTGTCACGCCAGATGAAGACGATAATCAGGGAATTGATACATTTGAAGAAAGAGAGAGGGAGAGTGATATTAAGCATGTTTAATGGATAGAAGAATCTAGGGAGAATATTCATTTTGATAATATTAATCCTACCCCAGAGAGAAATAGGAAGGTCCTTCCATCTAGACAGGTCTTGCCATACCACTAACAAGAGATCTTTGAGGCTCAATTTCACTAGTAAGGAAGAGTCAGAAGTGAGGGAAATATCCAAATATTTAAGGGAATGGAGAGACCACCTGATACCAAATGGGGCAAAGTCTATACTATTGATAAGGTGATTAAGGGGATAAATTTCAATTGTGCTAAGGTTAAGTTTGTAATTAGAGTAACTACTAAACTGGTCTATCACAGTTAAGGCCTCTGTGAGAGATGAAACTGGGTCAGAAAGATGAAGTAAGATGTCATCCATGTATACTGAGATAGAAGGTGTTAAGTCCAGGATGGGAATGCCTTTGATGCTAGGAGAAGATTTAAGTTGCCTAATCAGCGGTTCAAAATATAAGTTAAAAAGAAATAGGACAAAGGACAACCCTGGTGTGTGCCGGAATATAGAGGAAAGGCGGAGGAAAAGATGTTGTTGCAATAAAGATTGGCTGATGGGGAGGAATAAATCATTTTAAGCCATTGAAGGAATGATGCAGGAAATCCCATTTTTTGAAGGGTGAGCCATAGAAAGGACCAGTCTACCCTATCAAAGGCTTTTTCTGTGTTGAAAGAAATTAAAGCCATTGAAAGGGGGGAAGTTTGGGCAATCCGAAATAGATGACTAAGCTTGTGGAGGTGGTCAGCCGATGATCTACCAGGAACAAACTCCACCTGTTCTGGGTTTAATAAGATAGACCATACTTTCCTGATATGTGATGCAACAATTTTAGCTAAAATCTTAATAGAAACATAGAAACATAGAAACATAGAATTTGACGGCAGATAAGGACCACTTGGCCCACCTAGTCTGCCCATTTTCCTACCTAACAGATAAGCTGCAGATCCTAGTTAACCAACAGCTTACTTCCTCTTACCCGCCCCTAGGACTGCCTTATGTCTGTCCCATGCATTCTTGAAGTCCACCACTGTTCTTGACTCCACGACCTCCTCAGGGAGGCTGTTCCATGCATCCACAACCCTCTCAGTGAAAAAATACTTCCTCACATTACCCCTGAGCTGTCCCCCCTCTATCTTCAAATTGTGCCCCCTTGTTCTTGCACATCTCTTTTTCTGGAAGATGCTACCCTCTTGGACTTTGTTAATTCCCTTGAGGTACTTGAAAGTTTCTATCATGTCCCTCTCTCCTTCTTTCCTCAAGAGTATACATATTAAGCTCCTTTAGTCTTTCTTCAGATTTCTTCTGGGCAGACCCTGCACCATTTTGTTGCCTCCTCTGGACAGCCTCCACTCTGTCTATGTCTTTGCGGAGATGGGGTCTCCAGAACTGTACACAGTACTCCAGATGGGGTCTCACCAACTGTCTGTACAGAGGGATAACAACTTCCTGTTTTCTACTATTGATGCCTCTTCCTATGCATCCCAGTATCCCTCCAGCCTTCCTTACTGCCTTCTCACATTGCTTTCCCACCTTTAGGTCATCTGATATAATTACCCCCAGGTCCCTTTCCATTTTTACTGTTGTCAGTATCTCACCCCCCATTGTGTACGCTTCCCCTGGGTTTTTGTTTCCCAGGTGCATTATCTTGCACTTCTTTGCATTGAATCTGAGCTGCCATACATTTGACCATTCCTCCAACCTTGCCAAGTCCCTTCTCTTCCTTTCTACTCCATACTGTGTATCAACCCTGTTGCAGATCTTTGTGTCATCTGCAAAGAGACATACTTTTCCTTCCAGTTCCTCTGCAATGTCACTTATAAAGACATTAAAAAGGACTGGTCCCAGTACCGAACCCTGTGGTACCCCACTAGTAACCCTCCTTTCTTCACTGTGTACTCCATTTACTACTACCCTTTGCGTCCTGTTGTCTAGCCAATTTTTTATCCAGGCTACCACCTTGGGACCCATTCCAAGACTGGCTATCTTGTGTATTAATCTTTGTGGGGACTGTATCAAATGCCTTGCTAAAATCTAGGTAGGCCATGTCCACAGCCCCTCCCTGATCTACTGCTTTGGTCACCCAGTCAAAGAAATCTATTAGATTCGTCTGACATGACCTTCCCATCGTGAATCCATGCTGCCTTGGGTCCTGTGCCCCACTGGTCTCAAGGTACTCAACAATTCTTTCCTTCAGAAGTAATATCACAGTTTAATAGGGAAATAGGTTGGTAGCTTGAGGGGTTAAGGGGAGGTTTGTCAGGTCTGAGAAGAAGGACTATAGTTGCTTCGAGAAGGGAGGGGTCCACTTCTTTAGCAGAGAACAAATACTGATAAAGTTGAAGTAAGATGGGGGATATATCTTTGATAAAAATTTTATAGAAGTTGGAAGGGAACCCATCTGGCCCAGGAGCTTTGTCCAAAGCAAGACTATTTATAATGGTTTCCACTACTCTTATAGAAATAGGAGCTGAAAGAAGAGCACAGTGATGATCCATGAGATGGGGTAAGGGGGTGGAATCTAGGTAAGATGACATCTCTGAGGTAGTTGGTGGGTTGGTGCATTTGCCGTATAGACTAGAATAAAATTTTTCAAAGACCGCCACCACTTCCCTGGGAAGAGTCTTCAACGAGCCATCTGGGGCTGAAATTGAAGGAATGATTATAGAGGACTCCAGCTGTCTAACTCGGAGGGCCAGCAGGTGCCCTGCCTTTTCACCTTGCTCAACATACTTCAATTTAGTTTTGAGAATAGAATGTGCAGCCTTCTCTTGGAGAAGGGTGGCTTATATATCTCTAAGGGATAGTAACTTCTGTAAGTGTAACCTCTACCTGGTATGCCATTTGTATTTGACAGCAGTACCAGGTGGGCTGGGTTCGGGGGAGGAATAGGTCACTCGGCACAAAGGCTAGGTTTGGCTACTCTGCACAGGGGCACCCAAGTAATTACGAACACAGGAAGCAATAACTGTAATGACCAATACCAGAAGTGGGATTCTAAAGTGTGGCTTTTATTCACATCCAAACAGGATAAACATAGCATAGATGGACCCCCACGGGGCTACACTCCTGGTAATGCAGATTAGAAAAAAACAAGAACACTTCCTCAAAACTTTAGCCCTCAGGCTCAGAACCCACTGGGCACACAGCCCAGACTTGCACGCTGCTTTGGGTTACACAGCCTGAACTTGTACACTGTTCTGGCTTTTCCCTGGCTTGGCTCCCTTGCCAGCCACTTGGACACCTCCCATATATCATGGAAACATTTTCTGGTTGCTCCCTAAACCACCTAAGAGCACCATGGCTCCATCAGGGAATTCTTCCTCTTAATCCCACGTCTGGGTACTTTCCTTAGGCACTGGCCAAGTACCTGAGAGAAAGTAAAAGGTGCCTCAGAGCAAATCTGTAGAGGTGAATTTGGTTACTACTGATGGGGTCTCCCACCTCTCACTCCCACAATTCATACCCGGCCATTTCTCTAGAGAGTAAACTCCTCATCCTGTAAAGCTTTGCAATGTAGATTCTTGCTAAATGTATGTCACATTCCATCTACTTGTCTTGCTTCCATTTGTGCTGGACTTGAACATCCTTTTAAGTGGCATTGTCCATTTCTCTAGACCCCCACTGAGTTAAGCAGTCCAATCCCCACTTTCCAACTCTTCAGGTGAAAAAACACTTGGCCCTTTTTCAGAGCGAACTCACCCTATGGTTTCAGGTGCCCCACAGGCAATTCCTCCACAAGGAATTTCTCTCTCAGAGCTTCTGGTGCCTCAGCACAACTTGAATAGGCAGCTTCTTTCCCTTAGCCAGACCCAGGAGGGTTGCCCCTGCAAAACAGGCAAAACCTTCCCCCATTCCCTCAGGGATGGAGCTGCTTGAACCATTGAAAGCGGTCTCCACCACTTCAATTACCAGTTTCTGTGTTCCTCTTCAGGTGGAACACACACCTTCCAAAGTAGCTCTAAAACAGAGCTTAAAGCTCTGAGAGCCTGCACACACTCAGTTGTACTACTGTCTCTCACTCAGACTGCACACAGACTGAATTCAAAATCCCCAACATTCTACACTAACCTCCAACTGCAACACTCCAGTGTGGCTTATGCAGCTGTGAAAGTTCTAAGATGATGTCTTCCTTCAGTCTCAGCTGAGACTGAGAACAGGGTGAGACAGTGTGAAATCCATTTAACTGGAGTTTCACAAGCTGCCTACCACTAAGTTTTACTGGGATTCTAGTAACCCCGGGTAACAGGGGAGTTACACTCACCCTGGGCCAGGAAAATAACTGTCCACATTCATTAGTTACCTGACCTAGGCCATCCTACCCTATGGTGTTACTTATGGAGAGGGGTGATCAGGACCCCTCCTACCATGTGCTAGGCACAGGCAGGCAACACTAAGGGCCCAGAAGCCATCAGCAGATGCATCAGCCTCTACTCTACCCGCTGACTATGGGTACTTAGTGACTCTGGAAGAACTGTCCAGAGTATAGCCCTAATAGATCAGCACTGCAGTCCCTATGGCTGTTCAGGACCACAGCCTGTCTATCCCCTCTAGCCCTCTAGGAAAAACCTGACTGCCTCTAACTCAAATCCCAAAACAAAACAAACAGGGGATGTCCCCAACCCTGGACATCATGCAGCCACACACCATGAGCTAATACCATACCATATGCATTACTCCCACATTTCCCCACAACCATACCTGTGGAAGAAAAGGGTTACACACAGTAACAACAACAACAGTGCTTTAAACACTACACACTATAGTACTAATGAGGAACTCCAATGAGTCCCTCCTCCGTTTCTTGTCTTCTCTTCTATCTTCTTCAGGAACACCTGCAAGAAAAAAGAAAGACAACACACACTCCTAATCTGCATACACAGTCTATCTAAACCCCTACCATCAAAACACTGGAAAATCCCAAAAATATTTTTCTTAGAAAAGGTAGAAAAACAGTATAAACATTAGAAAACAGTAGAAAACAATGACATTATTTACAGTACACCATTTGGGGGATGGAGTGCCCTAAAAGTCCCATCTAGTGACCACAGTGCCCGAAGGCTAGTCCATTAAAGAGTCTGTCCTGGGCTGGAGCCCAGGGAAGCACAGTTCTTGCAGGCCAAAGTCCTGAAGGGGAGAGTCTTTAAGGACAGTTCAAACATCTGTAGTCTGCTAGTGTAGGGTGTGTACTGCAATGTCATAAGAATAGAAAAGTCTGGACTTACCAGGCCCTTGTAGAACGAAAACAGCACTGACCTGGTCCTCAGCCAAAGACTTTCCCTGGCAGCATTCTTTCGATACAGCTGGGTGGACATTTTCCAGGAATGACAGGAGGGCACATCTGGAAACTGCTGGTCTGATGTCATCTCTGGAGATGGAACCTTGGAGCAGGAACAAAAAGGAAAATAGCTGGTCTGATGTTATCCGGTTACCAGGCAATGAATCAGGATACAGCTGGGCTGGCATCCTCTCTGGATCTGAAGTCATCTGGTGGACCAGTCAATGGATTCTGGAAAGTCAGTACACTGTAGAACTGATGAATGTTGGGCACCTGAGTCCTGGACGTCCATACTGGTGGAACAACAAAGGCACTGCAATGGCTGGAGTGGCAGCACTGACTACCACTGCTCTGCTTTCCATTTGGTAGGCATGGGCACATTTGCAGGGAGGGCTTTGCATTGTGGCCAATAGCACAATGGGTCAGGTGCTTGAATTATTACCCCGTCTGGGTGCACATAATTCACACTGTGAAAGGTTTCACGTCCCTCTCCATCCACAATTCAAACAGTGTCCATTAACAGTGTCCTGCCTCTTTTCCACTGACTGTATTTTTCATGAAACATTCTGTTCCTGACATGCTTATTTGCACCAGGATGCACACATTTCATTGCTTCTTCCCAAATCCAGGACTTCCTGTTTTGTTCAATCTCCTCCCAGACTCTTCCGAGGAAAGGTAGGAAAGGACATCCCATAGATTTCATTCGCCTTCCTATGAACCAGTCTCTCCTCTTTACTAGCTTTGGTCAACTTGAGACCTCTGGCCTGGCTTGGGGGTGGCCAGTCCTGGTTCTGCCAGCTACACATTCTCAAAGACACAAAAAATGGATCCCTGACTTCTTCTTGCACAGCCAGGGCAGTGGAATCACCACTCTCTTCCATGCATTTCTCTGAGGCAACAGCTTGAGGCTGTGTGCCAGTTCCTTTTTCACAAGGCCACATAGGTTCCCCCTCTTCTTCTTCCTCCTCACTGAGAATCTGTGCCCAGGAGTGAGCAGTCATCCTCACTCCTGAGACTATCCACTCTTTGCTGGGCGCGGAGGTTGAAACCTCCCATTCAAAGGCCTCCCTTATCTCATCTTCTCCTATGAGACTTGGGCTAGGCCCCACTCTCCATGGGTCTACTGATTCTCTTCCTGAATTGTCTCTCTGTGATCCAGAATCTGAAACATCAGCACATTGTGCTGTCTGTAAATCTGCACCCTCTAGCTTTGTGCCACACTCCCCTGAGGGGCCTTCTCCAACAGGCTCCATCTGGTGCTGTGTGCTGCCCATTGCAGATTCTTGAACTTTTGTCCATGTAGGAGCCAAATGAATCTTGGGAGCTTTAAATAAACCGTATTTCTCTAGGCTCCCAGAACAGTGAGGTACCATGAAGATGTCCCTTCCAGCATTTAAGCATATTAAACACACTTGCACTGGATATCCAGGATTCGCCACATGAGGAGGCAGTTGTCCGACTGCAGAGAAAAACAAACAAATGCTCACTGTTATTGAAAAGTCCCACATCACTGAACACTTTCTTTCACTTTCAAAATGGCTCCTCTGCTGCTGTGTTTACATTACTACCCCACCCTGTAATGGCGGTGGCAGCACTCCTATGCATCAACATTCTGAAATTGGGTCAAGCCACTGCACATCTGATTTACACACTCTACTGATAACTTTGCTCAAACTGCACAAACTTGCACTGTTCTTTTTCCTAGCACATTTATATGATTTGCCATGGACTTTTCACTTGCTGAAGACATTGCTCTAGCTCACAGTCCCTTAAAGCCTCAGTATTTCAAGCACAGGATTGCCTGTAACTCTTGCTGAGTACAGTATCTTGATACAACTCACAGTCTCTCTTATGGCTTTGAAACTTATACTGATGCTGAACCTATCTTTAAGCTCACAGTCAATGGCTTAAAAGGCTTGCTTTTGCTGGTAAAACTTAACACAGTCCTTGTTTGCAAAGCGACTACACTGCTACACTCAGAATCAGCTGGCTTTTGGCAAAAATCACTTGTTTGAGCAATTATTTCTGTTGGTACTCACTGTTATCAGTAGCTGTTTGCTGCGATGGAAAATGGCCTGCAGCTAGTCTTGGAGGCCTCTGAACAGAAGCGGGTTGGCAGTCCTGCCAATCATCCCTCTGAACACCACACTCACAGTACAGTCGATCGAGATGCCGGTTGAGCCCGAATTTAAACAGAACAGACAGTTTTTTGAACTTTTGCAGCGCTTTCAGTCACCGCAACGCTCCTCCTGTAAGACAGTACACCCACTCCACTCACACTCCCTCTCGAATGCTGAGAAGTCGCTCTAGAGCTGGCTTGGGGGAGGAACTGATTGCAGTCTCACCAATCACTCGATGCCATGCAAATGAGCCTCTTTCCTTTTGTGTGCTCTTCTCCTCACAGCGATCGATGAGCAGGCAAATTTAAACTGCAAAACCACACTTTTTTTTTTCTCGACTGAGTCCATGGCGGGAGCCCATTTCAATCATTTTTCATGGCCATTAAGCACAACAAGTCTCTCAATTCACTCAGAAAGCATTTCCAACGTCCAGGGCACAATTTTCCTTTTGCTACCCCTAGTTTTCCACACTTTTCTTTGTCACAACAGTTTTAAAAGCTGGCAAAATGCTGTAATTTTGATGCAGGACAAGGGCATACATTCTCAGGCTTTACTGCTCCTGGGTAAACAGTTGGCATTTTAACAGTAGCACATGGACAACAGCACACAATGGCACATTAGTTAACCTTGCTTCTGATTTTTGGGCTACCCACTGTCAGACAGCCAAAACGCTAGCCCTTTGCTCGAGCACCTTTCTTGCATTCCTCCCTAGGTTCCAAACCCAAATCCTCAGCAGTGCCTCCATTTTTGTAACCCCTACCTGGTATGCCATTTGTATCTGACAGCAGTACCAGGTGGGCTGGGTTCGGGGAGGAATAGGTCACTCGGCACAAAGGCTAGGTTTGGCTACTCTGCACTGGGGCACCCAAGTAATTCCGAACACAGGAAGCAATAACTGTAATGTCCAATACCAGAAGTGGGATTCTAAAGTGGGGCTTTTATTCACATCCAAAAAGAATAAACAAAGCATAGCTGGATGCGCATGGGACTACACTCCTGGTAATGCAGATTAGAAGAAACAAGAACACTTCCTCAACATTTTAGCCCTCAGGCTCAGAACCCACTGGGCACACTTGCATGCTGCTTTGGGTTACACAGCCCGAACTTATACACTGTTCTGGCTTTTCCCTGACTCGGCTCCCTTGCCGGCCACTCAGACACCTTCCATATATCATGGAAACATTTTCTGGTGGCTCCCTAAACCACCTAAGAGCACCATGGCTCCATCAGGGAATTCTTCCTCTTTATCCCACATCTGGGTACTTTCCTCAGGCACTGGTCAAGTACCTGAGAGAAAGTAAAAGGTGCCTCAGAGCAAATCCGTAGAGGTAAATTTGGTTACTACTGATGGGGGGGGTCTCCCACCTCTCTCTCTCCCACAGTTCATACCTGGCCATTTCTCTAAACAGTAAACCCCTCATCCTGTAAAGCTTTGCAATGTAGATTCTTGCTAAATGTATGTCACATTCCATCTACTTGTCTTGCTTCCATTTGTGCTGGACTTGAACATACTTTTAAGTGGCTTTGTCCATTTCTCTAGACCCCCCACTGAGTTAAGCAGTCCAATCCCCACTTTCCAGCTCTTCAGGTGAAAAAACACTTGGCCCTTTTTCAGAGCAAACTCACCCTATGGTTGCAGGTGCCCCACAGGCGATTCCTCCACAAGGAATTTCTCTCTCAGAGGTTCTGGTGTCTCAGCACAACTTGAATAGGCAGCTTCTTTCCCTTAGCCTGACCCAGGAGGGTTGCCCCTGGAAAGCAGGCAAAACCTTCCCCTCATCCCCTCAGGGATGGGGCTGCTTGAACCATTGAAAGTGGTCTCCACCACTTCAATTACCAGTTCCTGTGTTCCTCTTCAGGTGGAAACACACACCTTCCAAAAGTAGCTCTAAAACAGAGCTTAAAGCTCTGAGAGCCTGCACACGCTCAGCTGTACTACTGTCTCTCACTCAGACTGCACACAGACTGAATTCAAAATCCCCAACGTTCTACACTAACCTCCAACTGCAACATTCCAGTGTGGCTTATGCAGCTGCAAAAGTTCTAAGATGATGTCATCCCTCGGTCTCAGCTGAGACTGAGAACAGAGTGAGACAGTGTGAAATCCATTTAACTGGAGTTTTACAAGCTGCCTTCCCTGCCTACCACTAGGTCTTACTGGGATTCTAGTAACCCCGGGTAACAGGGAGGTTACATAAGGATTCCACGGAGTCTGTGGAAGAAAGAGAGTGTTCTAGTGAGTGAATTTGGGCAAGGGTTGTTAAAGCTTCTGCCTCCTTATGACGCTTCCAGGTGGAAGCTAGCCTGATAAATTTGCCTCTTAAAAACCATTTCAGAGCACACCACTCATGGTCCTGCCTTTTAACCATGTTCTGATTAGTAGTAATAAAGGATTGAATAAGACTGGAAACCTCAGAAACCACTTGCTCCTCTTTGAGAAGTTGAGTGTTAAGTTTCCATGAGGAGCCTTGCTGCTGGTTGGGACATGGAGTAAGGAGTATCCAGGCTGCTGCATGATCAGAAATTACAATGGATTTTAAACCAGTGTTACAGAGACCAGGAAGTAGGGAAAAGCTAGTAAGCACATAGTCAATTCTTGAGGATGTATGATGGACCATGGAGTAGAATGAGTAGCTGCGTGATAAAGGATTGAGAATTCTCCAAGGGTCGCATAGTTGTAACAAATCCATAAATTCTCTCAGTGCCACTTGAGCTGGAGAGAGAGACAGAGGCTTAAGGGGAGTGGAGGAGTAGTTGAGATCCTGGGTAGGGGGATAGTCCAGTCCCCATCCAGTATGAGGGGAAGGTTGGGAAAGGATGAGAGTTTGTCAGCCAATTCCATAAAAAAACCTGGGTCACCTCCCACAGGTCCGTAAACACTCCCCAAAATCAGCTCTTGGTGGTCCAGAGTGCCAGTGATAAAGATATATCTACCATGTGGGTCTGAGATAATGTGACCAACCTGAAAGGAGACAGCGCAACCTATTAGAATCGCTACCCTTTACTAGAGGTTGGCTCTCCCGAAGAGAATATCTGGCCAATTCCTTGTCTGCGAAGTTTAACCGCCTCCTGAGAAAGAAGGTGAGTTTCCTGAAGAAACCCAATTTGGGCATGGAGAATGGAGAGATGCTTTAATACTTGATATCTTTTGAGCAATTCTCTGAGTCCCCGAACGTTCCAAGACACAAATTTTATACAATTATTAGCCATAATCAGTATAAACAGAAAGGCTGATGCTGTAATTATACAAATAAAAGCACACTTCAACCCACCCTCCCCTTCCCATCCCCCCAACATTTAAGAGTCCCAAATAGCTGAAACATCAAACCCAAACAATAATAAGCTATTATTAAAATGTAAGAGTAACTGAGAGTAGCAGACTCCATAGAGTCATCATAGGAGGGGGAGTTGTGAAGCCCAATCCCCTGTAGCCCATTAATCCCCACAAGTATAAAGTTAATATTATCAACTAGGCAATCCTTTATGGGGTTCATATTTTCCCTCCAGTCAACAGGAAAAACAGCAAAAGAGAGGTTAACATCAATGTGTAAAATCTCATCCCCAGCTGCTACCCTTCCCTGTCCCTCAAACCCCCCATACCATTCCCCCCGCCCCATCCACAAATAGAACTATATACATAGGTCCGCCCCCTATGCCAGAGAACCAGTAAGTACACATCTGACCAGGTTGAGGAGGACCAGTACCCCAAGACTCTAACGTGCCTGTACCCAAAGTTGATTATTTCAAAGAAGATAGTTGTCAGGGCACGTGGATTGGGAGTATTAAGTTGGGACTACTCCAGTCTTGTTTGGAGACAGAATTCACTAAACCATTGCCTTGTGACACTACATGGGATCTTATATGCTGTTAAGGGTCTGACAGATACTAAGAGGCATACAGCCAATCTCCCACAGATCCAGGCTGTGAAGAATAACAGCTCACGGTTAGGACCATCTCAGAGGCCCCCCAGCTAGCCATCCTCCCAATACGTTGAGCGTATAAAATGCAGGCCAATTTGAATGGAAAAATGAGATTGCCCTGGAGTCGGCAGGCCTACCTGATGGGGAGAGCTCACTGCTACTCCATTGATTCCCAGCAAGTAGTAGATTGTACAGAAAAAAGTTGTATGGAACATGTAAAATAAAAACAACAGGTGGTAATGAGAAAACGAGACTAGTATATGGTACAGACGATTAGATAAGTTGCAAGCCAGAAAAGGAAGGAAACTCCAAGAAGGAAAAGACATGACAGTCCATAGGTTATTTAAGTAGGGAGGGCAGAAGAGGACAGACAGGACAGGAGAAGCAAGGAGGAGCACACTTCCCTTGATAGAGCCACTAGCGTATCACAGACATGCTAGTAAAGAAAAAAGAGTTTGAGGAAGGGTGGGATCAGAAAAGCACCTGTAAATGAGAGGTTTTCCATAGCCAGAGACAGTTAATATGCTCCCTGCCCCCCACAATATGGTATGAACCAGGTGGTGCCAGTGGGAATCAAAATAAAACCAGACCAGGCCCATGGCGAATACATCCCCTTGGAAATGATCACTGAGTCCACAGTTCTGTAAGGGATCAATTGGGCTGAGCTGTAAAATAACCCAAAAAGTTACAGCCCAACACAACCAAGCAATCAGTCCATAACTAGGCGAGGAAACTGAGGACCCTGCTTGGAACTGTAAACTTCGGCCGCTTCGGAGGCCACCATGAACTGTCCACAAGTGAGATGGCGCCGATAGCAAAACACTCAACAGCAGTAACTAACCACTGTTAAAAACTTTGAACAACAAGTTCTTGCCAGGTAGCTGAGTGGTCTTGAAGAGATCAGGGAGTCAAGTGGCTAATTCTTTAGAAGCTTGAGCAGGCGATTCAAAGGATAAGTAGGTGCCATCGATGAGGGGTTGAAGATGTGCAGGGTAGGACATTTTAAACTTAATGCCGGCCACAATAAGTTTGCTGCCTATTGGGTGGAAGGCCACTCTCTTCTGGCTTACTTTGAACAACAAGTCTTGAGTGATCCAGAGCTTCTTACTCTCCCTAAGAATAGCCTGTAATTCCCTGGTCTTGGCCAATACATGTTTTTCTAAATAGTTCAGAAAGTGGATTATAAGTAGTTTGGGAGGTGCAGACTCTGGAGGTCGAGGCCACAGTGAGCCGTGTGCCTGCTCAAGTTGATAGGATGGATTGTGAGGAGAGGGGCCCACAGTTTTAGTAAGGAACATCTGCAAGAATGGAATAGTAAAGGGACCTTCTTCACCCTCTGGCAGCCCAAAAATCATGATATTATTTTGGTGACTGTGGCCCTCTAAGTCCTCTGTGATTAGTTGTAGCTTCTGGATTTGTTGCTTCAGTTTAATAACTTCAGGGTCAGTGCGATCTCACCAGTTTTCCAGGGATTTGATGCGTACTTCGGCATCCTCTACTCTGCAACCTAAGTCCCCCATATCAGCTCTTAGGGACTTAAGCCCTGCTGAGATGTCGGCTAAAGTTTCCCGGAAAGGCATAAGCTCTTGCAGGAATCTGTCTTCAGTTAAAGGTATTGCTGCAGTTGTAGAGGCAGTTTGTCTGGCAGGTGCACCAGTATGTGATTTATTTTTCTTTGCGGCCTTCTCTGGAGTTGTCGGGGGGTGCCGGAAGGGGGCCTGCCTGTTATCCACTTCCATCGTGGTGATTGAGGCCAATAGCAATGTTTGAAGATAACCTGGTGATATTAATAGCTTATCTGAAGGTGATCTATCGAATTTGCTGTTCCAAAGATGTAATGAGACAAATAATTAGTGGCTGGCTGAGTTGACAGAAGGGAGCTCCTAAGATGAGCTGCTACTGAGCTGCAGACATCACGTGACTCCCCTTCCCTTTCAGTTTTTTAACAACTGAACTATCAATTTCACCTGTACAACTAAGCCCCGGCTTAACATGTACATTCCCCACCACCATATCATCAATAAAATCTGCAAATGTTTACAATTAACAACACTGAAACGGTGACTCTCCCTTTTAGTTAGGCCAGGAGCTGATTCAAAACAGACTGATTTAATACAAAATCTGTATAAACGTTCATAAAAAACTCATGACAATAAATTAAAATGAAAATGAAAAGCCCCTTGTGCAACAAGAGAGATTACACTGTTCCAATAAACACCATCCACAAATTTCAATTTGCTATTAACATACAAACCATTTTCACTTACAGTGTTATAAGTCCCTAATAACAGAAGACTCGCTAAAACAAAACACTTAAAATAATATATAGTACAACACTAAAACAAACTAAATTAAACAGAGTTTCTGGCCCCGCTGCTCCACTGACTCCACAGACTTCCAACTGAACCCCTGAGTACATTGTTGTGGTATTATCTGTCCTGATTTGTATGGACTGACCCTGTAGCTGGGAGGGGAAAGACTGCATTGCTAGTGGCACTGCTCTGAGCTCAAGGAGGTTGATATGTTCTAGTGACTCCTGTGGGCTCCATGTGCCACTCACCATGAGATCCTACAGGTGGGTGTCCCACCCCAGGAATGAGGCATTTGCAGTAAGAATACTTGTTGGTGTTTGCATAAAGAATGGAATGCCTCTCCGAGGTTGGTTGCTTTCTTCCTTCCACCGGTCTGATTCCACTAATGCTTTTTCCACTGGCACTAGCTTTGAAAGTGGACCCATCTTTCACACCAGTTGTCTTTTAAGTGGTACTGGATATCTTACATTTGGAACCTGGCCCATGAGACCACAGCTGTGGATTCGTCCAGGTGTCCTAGTAACTGCAGGAAATCTTGCAGGTCTTTGCTGACCTACTGTAAAAGACTCCGTTGTTGCTACCAAAGCTGTAACTCTTGTCTGTGGGAGGAAATCTTTTCCCTGCAGTGTACTGAGCTGTGCTTCTATGAAGTCTAGCACTTGAACAGGCTCTAGCTGGGACTTCTGCAGGTTTATTAAGAATCCCAGGTTCTTCGAGGTGCTTTTTACCAACTGAATTGGGCACCTTGCTTCTTGCTCTGTTTTCCCTAAGACTAACCAGTTGTCCAGGTTGAGGAAAACCACCATGCCTTGTTTTCTCAGATGTGTTGCCACCATAACTAAGCACAAATCCTTGGAAGTGAGGTGAGACCAAATGGAAGAGCTGTGAACTGGTATTGGAAGTTTCACAGCTTGAATCAGAAATATCTTCTGTGAGACTGTCTCATGCAATATGAAAATAGGCATCTTTCAGATTCAGGGATATTAGCCAATGACCGTTTTGCAAAGATGGTATCAATGTTCTTGGTGTGACTATGTTACATTTTTCCTTTTCCAAATACTTTTTTTCCTCCTCTCTGGCCAGGTGCTCCTTTGCACCAGCTCCCCCAGCCCTGTCACACGGCTTCTTGTGGACTTATCATCTACTCTATCCACCACTTGTCTCACCCCTTCCCAGCTAGGGGAGTGGTGGGCCGAGCCTCTTGTGCACAGATCAGGTCCCTGATCAGAGGAGTGCCACATTATCAGTGCGGGGCCTGGCTGGGGCATTTCAGTGTTCAGAATGCTGGCAGCAGGGGTGCACATGCATTTGCATGCAACTGTGCATACTGACGCAGTTCCCACCTGCTTCCTTCCCTCCCTCATGCCACTCCAACTGCACTACCACCTGTGGTCACCCAGGTGGCAATAGAGCAGTGGAGCTGGTGACTCTCCCTCATGTAGAAGGACAGCATCCACTGAGACACTTGATCTTTCTCCCCCCCAGCTGGCCCCCAACGTCCCCAGCTTGTTCACAAACGGAGGCTTCTGGCGTCACGAGCAGTAGTGCTACCACTGCGCTGACAAGCCAGCCCCTTTTTTCAAATACTTGTTCAGAAACCTGACATCTAAAATGGGTCACTACTCCCCATGTTTCTTATGGGTCAAGAAGTATCTTGAGAATAGGCCCCTGCCTCCACTGGGAGGCAGGGACTCTTTCTGCGGCTCTTGATACTAACAGGTTTTTATTTCTGGTTCCAGCAAACTTCTTTCTGTGGGACAGTGAGCTGGAAAACTTCTGTATTTCTGCAGGTTTGGAAATTGTTTGAACCGCAGATACAACTCCTGGCTCACTATTTCCAGTACCCACTTGTCTGTGGTAATGTTTACCCATTCCTGGAAGTAGCATGCCAGTCTTCTTCCCACTGGCAGTGGTCAGGCAACCTAGTCAAAATTGTCAGGGGATTTGTTTTGGCTGGGGGTTAAGCACTGGAGTTGTAGCTCTATGCCTGAAAGACCCTTTTCCCTTCCCCTATAGTAAGCTCTTTGTGACTGGTACAGTACTCATAGGGAGTATACGAGACATAGGCTCTTTGGGTAATATCCCCTTCCTCTTTTTCCCTTCCATGGGTCCTGTAGGAGGTTGTGACTTTTTCCTTTTCATTGGTGCCTTTGAAAGGGGCTTGTATTCATCCACTTTTTTTATGTAGTCCTCTCTTTTGTCATCAAATAATGAATTTCCCTCAAAGGAGAAAACTGTGACCTTGTTTTGAGTATCCAGAGAAATTATGGTAGTCCTAAGCCAGAAAAAAACTTCTTAAGGACACTGCATGAGCCAAAATTCTAGCAGCAGTGTCATTAGTGCCTACTGTAGTGTGAAAATATTTTGTGGCATCGAGGGCTGATCTTGATGTGGCAATTAGATTCCATGCCAATTCATCTGCTGTTTCTGCCAGTGCCAGCATTGTGTTCCAAAGTGCTTTCTGATACCGAGCTATATGTGCTGAATAAGCTGCTTGTCTGAGAAGCAGGGAAGTCACTGCATAATCTTTTTTGGCCATAGTATCCACTTTTGTAGAGTCATTTTCAGGGGGCTGTGCAGACAATGATTTTTGTTCTCTCACAAGCTTCAGCCTGGACTACTCCATGATGGTCAGGATGGCCATACAGGTGTTCCACTCCCTGCTTGTCCATCTGATATTTTCTGTCAGTTTTTCTTATTGATAGTTGCTGCTGAAGTGAGTGCAGACATGATTTTTGATATGAACTTCTCAAGTGGTTAATGTATGGGAAGTAGCATTCTTCTTGGTGTAGCTACTCTCAGCATGTCCATAAAATCAGCATCCACTTCATCCTCCTGTTTCTAGTGAGGGGATGTTGATGGTATCGACTATTTGTCTGACAAATGAGGAAAAAGATAAATAGTCCTCACTGTGCCTTGGAGGAGGTTCGAAATCTTGTTCAGGTGCTCCCTCTAATTCCATGGGGTCACCTTCCTCCATTTGTGCATAGTATTCTTCATCCTTCTCCTCTGCAGGCAGATAGGTTGAAGTCTGAGCTTACAGAGGGGGTGGATGGTATCTCATTCAAATTTTCCATGACCTGGACTGCCTGGAAAAACTGCCACATTTTTGATATGTCCACTGGATTTAGGGTTCCCCCTTTCAGACACCCTGATATCTGAACCATCATTACCAAACATAGAAACATAGACTTTGATGGCAGATAAGGACTGCTTGGCCCACTGAGTCTGCCCATTTCCCTACCTACTGGATAAGCTGCAGATCCTAGTTAACCAACAGCCTACTTCCTCCTACCCCCCACTATAATTGCCTTATGTCTGCCCCATGCATTCTTGAATTCCTCCTCTGTTTTTGACCCCATGACCTCCTCAGGAAGGCCGATCCATGCGTCCACCATGGAACTGCAGATTTTAGTGTCATCCACAAACAGGCAGACCTTTCCCTCCAGCCCCTCTGCAATATCACTAATAAAGACATTAAAGAGGACCGATGAAAGTACAGATCCCTGCGGTACCCCACTGGTCACTCTCCCTTCAGAACTTCATTTACCACCACCTTCTGTCTCCTGTCCCTCAGCCAATTTGTTTCCCAGCTTACCACCTTTGGTCCCACTCCTAGACTACCTAGCTTGCTTACTAATCTATGTGGGATGGTGTAGAAGGCCTTGCTGAAGTTCAGGTAGACCACATCCACTGCTCCTCCCTGATCCAATTCCCTTATCACCCAGTCAAAGAAATCTATTACCTTCATTTGACAAGACCTCCCCTCCATGAATCCATGCTGTCTTGTGTCCTGTAAGCCACTGGATTCAAGAGATTCTACTATCCTTTCCTTCACTAGTGATTCCAATAGTTTCTCCACCACCGAAGTCAGGTTGACTGGCCTTTACTTGCTGGCCTCTTCCCTACTACCACTTTTGTGAAGTGAGACTACATCGGCCCTTCTCCAGTCCTCCGGAACCGCTCCCGTCTCCAGTGAGAGGTTGAACAGCATTGTCAGAGGTGCAGCCAGCACCTGCCTGAGTTCCCTTGGTATCCTTGGATGGACCCCATCAGGCACCATTGCCTTATCCACTTTCAGATTTGTGAGTTCCTTCAGCACTCTCTCTTCTGTAAATGGACTAGCGTCCACCCCCCTTCCTTCAATGCTCCTGTCACTTTTCTGTGGCCCCTCTCCTTCCCCTTCTTCTGTGAACACTGGCCCCTCTCATTCCCCTTCTTCTGTGAACACTGGTCCCTCTCATTCCCCTTCTTCTGTGAACACTGGCCCCTCTCATTCCCCTTCTTCTGTGAACACTGGCCCCTCTCATTCCCCTTCTTCTGTGAACACTGGCCCCTCTCATTCCCCTTCTTCTGTGAACACTGGCCCCTCTCATTCCCCTTCTTCTGTGAACAGGTCGCCAAAAATCACTAAAACAGTGAGAAGTTTTAGGTAAGAAAAAGATAATAAGCAACAGCTTTATACAGCAGCATTTCCTATGGCAGATCGGACAAGTCTGATCAGCAGGAAAGGAACTGAGGAGAGGAGGAGCCACCCACCCACGTATATATAGACGCTAGTGCATGATGTCATCGTGGGTGGCCCCAGCTGGCAAAAGTTTCTGTGTGGTGCTAGTGATGATGCGGGTTAGTTCCAAAGGTGTGGCTTGATGAAAGAGATAGCCTCAAAGAAGATTCACTTTTTTATATGTTTTGCAGGGGCTGGTGATATAGCCTATAGGTTAGAGTACTGAGCTGTGAATGAGCAAATCTGAGTTGGATTCCCTCAACCTCCACTTACATACTGTGTGACTCTGAGCAAGTCACTTAACCACCCCAATGCTCTAGGTCACCCCTGAACACAGACAGTTTGTTTTATAGGTCCATTATGGTCAAATCAAAGCCACTGCTTCACAAGAGCAAGCATGGGGTGGCGCTTTTACAGATCTGTACCAGGAAGGGGAAGAAATCTGGTGGCAAGCTCCTCTGAGCCAAGAATTATGATCCCTTCCCTTCAAAAATCTATACCACAGAAAAATGTGTGATATGGACTAATGAAGTCCAAAACAGGAAAGGCACTAGCAAGGGGTATGGTGATTTTTTTTTTTAAATATCAGTGATTCTTGCTCTTTAAATTCATGTGATGTTAATATGTACTGGTTTTAGACAGCCCAGTGGTGCTGAGGGTTGAGGTGCTGGATGCCACACCTCGCGCCACACCGGCGACCCGGGTTCGGAAATGAGCCCGGGCCACTGGGGGTTGGCAGGGAGGGGAGAGAGACTGAGCATCCATAGGACTGCTCTCTCTTCCCAGGGGAGGGTTGTGGGGAAGCGATCACTCCTGGAGCGGCCTCTGGCGGTGGTCAGAGGTGCTCGGTGTAGCGACGCTGCGGATACAAGGGACGGAGTTGTGGCAGTACGTTGCCTTGCTAAGTCACACTCCGAGAGGGTCAAGAACTAAAAAAAGAGGAAAAAAACACTCCTGGGGATAGATGAAGGCATCTTGGCCTCCTAGCCCACACTCCAGTTCTGAACTGACTTCGTCTCCACGGGCTGACTCATGTGCCTAGCACTTTGCCCTATAGATTGAGCACCCTAGGTGGATAGGGCAGCCCTACCTCCAGAGGGTTCAGACCCAGAGGTGGTGCTGGGTGGCATAAGTGGAGAGGACCTAGAAGTCACAGAGGGAGGTAGAGGCTGGGAGCCCTGTGGATGCCAGAAGCAGTTCTCCAGGTGGTGGAGATAAACAAAGTTAAAAAAAAAAGAATATGTACTGGTTTTATAGGCAAATGGCACAAAATGAAGAGCACTTCCCATCCGCAGCCCATCCCAATACGTCAAAGCCTAATCAGGGCAAATCTGTATTTCTTAAGCCAAATTATTATTTATTTATTTATTTATTTATTTATAAAGTTTGTTGACCAGGTAGGCCCACTGAGCCCCTAGGGTCCCTTTTTCAGGGGCAACCCGGGATAACAATACATATTTTCATACAGAGAAAGACTTGGGTTACAGAGAAGATTCAGGTGAGTATGCAGGTTACAGCCATGGTTATCAACATGCGACAATCCCTACGTGGCAATAGATTTAACAATTGGTGTGGAAGAAAGGTAATTTTACATGATGAGCTTATTGTTTTCAGCTGGCTTAGTTCAGTGGAAAGTTAGCTGAGGGATGATATCTAGAGAGAAGCACCGTGGAACCTGATGAGGTGCATGGAGGATCAGATTACTAGGAGGACAGAAACATATGAGGGGGGAGTGCTCATGAGCAGTGGCAATGGCAAGTGCTAGCATCAGTCATATGGGCTTTGAGTCAGGTGCAGAAGTTCATCAATGAGGAGGCTTCCTGCACTGGGGGAGGGAGTTTGTTCCATAGGTAGGGGGCTGAGTAGGAGAACGTTATGCCACCAGCGTTAGTCCTGACTTTGGGAACTTCAAGCAGTGTTCGACCTGATGTCCGTAGACTCCTGGGGTTATGTTTGATTGTGATAGTACCAGCTAAGCTGGGTGGAGCTAAGGGGCTGAGTAGCTTGAAGATCAAGCAGAGCAGGGGTAGTTAAGATGAGGTGTGAAGAGAGGGCCAATGTAGCAAGGGTGTGTCACAACAGTGACTTCTCGCATGGGCGGTCCTGGGTAGCGAACTGGGCAACCCTGCTATACAGGATTTGCATCCTGGTGACCTCCTGCTTGGCCATGCCCTGAATGATCAGGGCAGCATAAGTCAGGGTGGGGAGGAGGACACTTGTGGTGATTGAGGTCCTAGTCTACTTCCTACCAAGCCTTTCTGATGGCTGTGCAGCTTTATCTTTTTTTCTTGTCCCCTTTTACATTATTTGCTGCTATACATGAAGAGATGGACCTTTCAGATGCCTGCTGTCCACCATAACTGGGGACTCCCTCAGAGACATTTTTATTATTTTTAGGTGACACAGAGGCAGGCTGAGAAGGCACGTTTCTATTTTTTTTTTTTTTACCATTTTTAATGAGGTTTTGAGGTAATAAATATAACATGATATACAATTTTTAATGTCATGTTTTGGACCTACACAATTTAACCAAAACTTTTGACAGTCTGACCTTGCCAGGAGCTGGAAACAGTTTTTACAGTTTTTTGAAACTGAAGGTCTACAAGGTCTCTCTGACATATCGATCTGAGAGAACCATAAATGTACAGAAAATGATTTCCTAAAACAATGCAGCACAAGCTCCTAAAAGTAAAAATGGCTCTTGGAATAAGGGAACTGTGTACAGTTCTTTTGTGCTGCAGTGAATGCACCTTTCACTTTGAGCGGTCTAAATTAATTAGCGGAAAGGGAACAGACAGAAATGAAAAGTGAAAGTGCTCTGTTTTCTGTAATTTGTATAGTCAAGAAATACTGGACCACTGCTAATTTAAATAAAATGTGGTCTAGTAGCTGAAAATAGACAAAAAAAATGGTGACCAGCTAGGATATTCTCTGGTTCCCGAGAATCAAGTAGGAACCAGAGGAACCATAAATTACAGAAAAAACTAAGTAATGAAGATTTGCACTTTTTAAATAAACTACAAAATAAATAACTCGACTGGAGAAGCAGCCATTATTGGAGTTCACTACAGGGCAACTGCTCTCTTCAAGCAGAGAATTAGATCTGAGCAAACGTCCAGAGTGGAATGCTGATGCAGAGTTTGAGTCTACATTCCAAATAGCAGAGCAGTCAGAATTCAACAACAGCAAATTTTTTATTACAAAGACACAAAATCATAAAATATACATGGGTACAGAAAAGAATAGCAACATGGGACTGTTTAGATCTGGAGATTCATTTAAAACACTCCAAAATGTTCACCTCTACATGGTGTGGATGACGTGTTTTACTGTGATCTGAAATATAGAAGAATACATCATTATGGAAGGAATAAAAACGATTTATTGCTACTATAGTACAGAAAAATTACTTAACACTTAATGCGGTATAAACCTAAAATACCCAGTTTTGATTCTTTGCAAATTATGAGGGTAGGAAACAGATAACATTATTTGGTGGTCTCAGTTATTAGATTTTAATACTTAAAAATGGTTCTGGGATAACGTTTTGTATTTAAAGAAAAATATAAGCATAATCTGTTGTCACACACAATGCAATCCAATAAAAGTTAATACATAATTAATAATTATTCTGTCTTATAATGCACAATATTCAGTTGCTCTAAAGAATCAGATTATCAAACCATTGATCAGAGACAGGGTACCATCCTTGAATGGAAAGTGACATTGGTGGAAACACTAAGGCTTGAAGAGCTAGCACATGGATTAAGAAATAGTACTGAAGGCTTCTACAAGAAATGGAAGACACTAAACAGTTATATGCTGACTTGCAACACACAGGGAAATCTTTTACCATGTTATCCCCATCTTTAGGTGCTAGTCCATTTTACTCTTTAATTCTGTACTGATTTAGATACTGGGCTCGATTTTCAAATGACCCAGAATGCTGTAAGCCCCAGGTGCACCGGACATATGACGCATGGCGCTTGCATCATTCTCCCGACAGGTGATTGGGATTATCTATCCTGTGTGCCAACTGTTGAAAGTCAGAACAACTTTTTCTGATCTAGCTTGTGGCAATCCAAGGTACCCTTTTTGTGGACCCTGCACCAAATGTTTGGTGCAAGCTCCTATAAATTGTGTAAAGCGTCACAGCCGTGCCTGACCTACCAAAATCAGTTGCAGTTGCGGCAGAGGTGTTTGGTGCAGCTGCACCCAGGACAGAGTTTGACATAGGAGCTTGACTTAAGCCTCATGTCAATGTTTGAAACCCAAGCCCACTGTCTTAATTTCTTTTTGTTTTATTGACTTTCTTAATAGCTTTCTTCATTTTTTTTCACATTCCTCCGTATTCTGTGGATCATATTTCACTTAAACAGTAGTTAATGGAACGGTAGCAATGTAGTCTATTGTATATGTTTTCTCATGCTTTTGTATAATATTTGCAGTGCTTCATTGGAATCAATCAGTTTGAAGAGCTAGGGGAACCAAAACAGGCAGACAGGAAAATACTACACATTTTAAGTAGTCAGTTGTAACTTTTTATTTCTGAAGTATTTTAATTTTACTTTTTGCTCAACAAAAAGTTTTGTATGTGATAATGTTGTGTTGGATATGTATATAACCCCCCTACAAATGGGGTCTCCTGAAAAGTCTTCCACGAGCTTGCCTAAATGCTCACTGCCAGGTTGGTGTTTGGCGCTATAGCTGTTTAAATGTTATTGCTAAAGAGTGCCTGTGTAGCCACTGTGTACTGTCACTTTAAGAGCTGCCTAGTTTCCAGTGGTAATTAATCTGGAAGGAGGGCTGAGTGTTGTCATGCTCGAGTCCCACCTGGACTGCCAGATAATTGCTCTGTTTCTGCCATCGCTAATTGCGCAGAGGGAGCTTTGTTGAAAGATGTAACTAGTTGCAGAGAATCATTTAGAGTGATGAAGATATTGTTGTTTGTTCTAACCTGTCTTCTTTGCAGCAAGGACTGTTCTGATTATCTCCACCATTTTGGTCCCGAACTGCTGAATTGGACCAATCAGTTCCTGGGGACTCTAAAATGGAAAATGTCTGAAAGGATTGTGTGGATTACCAGCTTGGGATTTGTAGTTTTAGGTTGTTGGCGCCTTTTTGTAACTGAAGGGGGAGCTCTTGCTTTGACTGACAACTGAATGAACCAACCGAACCTTTTGGACCTGAGGAAAAATCCCCATGCTGCCTGCTGCTAAGGCAGATCTAAGTCGGAAGCTGAGAGGGGAGCAGCTCGTGAGAGTTTGAGCAGTGATCTGCGTAGTTTCGAGTGGGAGAACTGCGGGAAAGCCTGAGTTGAGGCATGCAAGTCTGCCCGTTGCCCTGAGGGGGAAGAGAGAAGTTCTTTCAGACTAAATCCGAGGTGGTGAGACTGGATTAAGCCACTGAAGTGTAGCCAGGCTCAGCCTGCAAAGGACTGAAGATTTTGTTGTATGCGATTGGTCTGGTAGGAACTCCAGCTACTTCTGAGCTCTCAGTCTAAGCAGAGACTGAGCAATCATGATCGGGGAGTATTTTGCCTGGTACAACGGGATTTCATTGCATATAAATGTGCTGTGTACTGAAGGGGGTTGCAATTTAGTCCCTCTTCATGTGAACTGTGTGCTGACTGCTGGAAGCTGTATACAGCCTGAACAGACTGAATCCACGGTTATCTCCATGAGGCTGGGCCTTGCCAGAATACCCTACTGCACAGAGAAGAGCCATCAATGAGAGACCTGCCCGGGGATCAGCCCCCTGCTCTACGCCTGAACAAGAATGGTGCCTCGGTGAATTGTGTGGGCCCTGCTTCTCTTGGCACTCCAGAGAATTCACTTGCTGTCTCAATTTTCGTCCATCCTGTGTCCAGTCCTGGGTATCATGACTAACCATCAGAGTAGCTCCCTGCAACAACAGCTTTATCCAAGTGTGTCATCTAATTGCTTTGTTGTTTCTTTTCCTTCACAAACTGAGCCATCTGGCTCCAGATTACAAATAGTGTGTTGTGCAAGTTGTTTTTTTCATCACAGGGCCCCGACCAGCTGCAATGCCGGCCTACCCTGAGCAACAATACTGGCTAGCCCACCTGTCTTTCACCTGGGTACCCAGAAGGTGCGACTTCGTTAGGGACTCTGACTGCATGCACAGCTGTGTGATTTCTAGAGCAATTACGCTAATTAGTCTGATTGCCCCCCTCCCTTGTTCAAATCCCCTGAATAAATCAGATCTATCTTTTTCTGCATTTGACCTGACTGTGGGTCCAGTTTGTGCTCAAAGAATTGTACTGTTGTCATTTGCTCGGTCTAACCTTGTTTTACAGGGGGTCCCCAGAGTCGAACTGGTGGAACCAGCCCTGGGGGTAAGTGCAAACTGTGTGGGTACTTGCAAAGCATATCAGGGGTATCGTGAAATAAATTATTGTGTACTGTTTTGGCCACTAGTCAGGAAAGAGGGGGGTTGCAGTGTCCCGGTGGGCTGTGCCCAGGCTTGTTTGACCACTACCATCCCTGACCTCTGGGTGGTGGCACCCATTTCCGAACTCAGGCCCCTCAACCTACTACTAGCCCAGCAGGCAGGGGTAGTGGCCCTTGGGATAGCGCCACCTAGGGATTACTTGTAGAATAGCTCTCAGCCTGGCAGCTGACATATCTATCTCTAGCCCCCTCCCAATACATCATCAGCATTGTTACCTCACTGACAATGACATCACAGGTGACTGACCTGGCAGCCACTGAGCGGCTGTGTCTAAGCAGCAGTGATGTCACAGTCAGTGAGGTCACAATGCTGAGGATGTAGTGGGGGAGTGGGGGCAGAGATAGATATGCCAGCTGCCAGGCAGAGTGTTGTCCCACACATCATATCTACTAACATCAGGTAAGCAATCTTCAAATTAACCAAAGGGGGGAAAAAAAGTACCTCAGCTATAAAAGGTAATGGTTGGCTGCTTTCAAAAACTAACATTAGTTTCAGGTAGTACCCTAGCTCTTTAATGTGCATGTTAGTTGAAAAGTGCTGCAGTAATCAATTCATGTCTTTGAATGTACTATAAATGTTATTAATTCAAATAAAACTTTTAAATGATACAAAAACGAAGTGGCATCCCCTAATACTACTATAATATACTACAGCTGTATTACTTGCTGTGTACTATGTAAGGGTCTGGTAACAATAAAGTCTGAATGGTTCCAGTAAGTAGTTATATGTTATACGGTGTATGGTAAAGCAGATCTTACTACACCCCACTAGTGCAGTGTGAAGCACAAGTCAAGTGCCCTCAGCCACCTGGAAAGTTTAAGATCTGTCTTACCCCAAACCACACAGTAGGTTATTGCACATAGACTAGGACTAATTGTGGGCCATGGAACCTAGTTCTTGAGAGCCCACCTGATCAACAAATAAATAAATTAACAATAAAGATCATTTTGTGTACTGGCACAGCAAGAAACACATGTGGCCTCAGCTCACACAGCTTGCTTGTAAATAGCTTTCCCACTACCATTTACTCTAGAAGGAGTTTAGGCGCTATCTTTACAGAACACAGAACTAACTTGCCTCTCAGAACGTGGAGATGCTCACATTTCTCAAAGTCAATTACAGGTACATGTTTGCTGTGTTAGAAGATGTCAGCTAGTACCTGAGTAATTTAAAAACATTAAGTATCATCACAGCAACTACTCCGAGAGAAAGAGAGAGATCAGGAATTCTGTCATGCATGTCCCAGTCGCTGTCACTCTCTGTCTTTCTCATGCTGTCTTACTCTGTCTCAGGCTGTGCGCAGAAACAACACTGTCAGAAGAAAGGAGGGCGCACTGTCACCTCGCTGTTACTGATACAATGAGCAGCAGAGCACGCTGACAGACACAGACACACCAGTCAGTAATGTTAACTTGTGCTGCTCTCCAGCTGCTGTCATTCCATAGTTTGGGCTGCGTATCTCTCTGTCTCTCCATATTGCACAGTGGGATTACAAACTGTCATTGGGTGGTGGTGGGGGAGTATACTGAGGCATGACCATTACAGTGAAAGAGAGAGAGAGAGTTAGTTAGTTACAGGTCCCCGTCTAGCACTCTCACTGCCACTGTCTCTCTCTCTCTCTTTCTCTGTCTAGCTACATGTCTCATTTTCGCAGCTCATACACTGTATGTCATAATCCACTGTTTTCTCTCTCTTGGCTAACATTCCTTTTCAATTACAGCAACTGCTGCTGAAGACAACTGGAGCCCCGGGAATGTAAACTGGGGACTCTGTTCCACTATTACAGCAGTCCCCCACCACATCACTCCCAGCCAACTTTTAATGGCTGCCTTTTCAGTTTCTCTTCTGCAGCACCTAACGAGTCCGGACTGTGCACAGGGACATTTTCTGGGGAGCATCACAACAACTGTGCATTAAATAATGAATTCAATCCATGGTGAGGTGATGCTCTTTACCCAGTTAGCTTTCCTGCCGCTCTGAACTCATGTTACAAAATGTATTATTGACCACCTTCAGCGCAGTACAGCACTCTTTCTCCATAGGCAACCTAGGGTTTATATTTATGACATCTGTCTGGTTTTCACCATTTGGTAAAGCATTACCAAAAAGCACCTGCCAGGTGCTGCATGCTGAGTGACTTCAGTGCACTCTGCAGTACAGGTTATATCACCCAGTAGGACCATGGTCCAGGCAATTTTAGGAGGCAGGCGACTAACACCTAGGAGGAAGCGTTACTCTTGAAACTATGAAACACAGGAACATAGACAATGATGGCAGAAAAATACAAACAGTCTATCATGTCTGCCCATGGCTCCCTGTCTAACCCCAGGACCTAATGGATATGCATCAATGTTGCTAACCCCTACCCAATCCCTGTACTGTACCATGACATCATGCAAGAAATTGGACAGTGGACTGGTCTTATGCTGCACATAAAGATTTTTTTTTTTTGTTCTTTTGGTAACCAGATAAAGCCCACTAGGCACAAGTGCCTGTTTTCGGGGGCAGCCCGGGAGCACTGGGGACAGTTAAGTGACTTGCTCAGGGTCACACTGTATGCAGGTGGAGGTTGTGTGGAATCAAGCCCAGGTTTGCTGGATATACCAAGCTCATTCACAACTTGTTACTCTAACCTCTAGGCTATACTGCCAGTCCACTGTGATTTCACAGTACTGTACACTTGAATCTTGAACAATTCCTAAAATAGAGCACTCATTTATCTTTCCATGTAAAACACCTGGGGCCCGATATTCAAAAACTGCACCCCAGGCAAAGTGACTGCACCCGTATTACATGGAGTTTGCCCCAGAATCTCATATTCAAAGGGGGCACAGTGTGCACTAAAGCCATTAGCACATGCTCACAAAGAAAATGTATGCAGCATGCAAAGGTGGGGAGGGCAGGACCGTGCATACTGGAGCTGCTCAATATTCAGCGCAGTAACACTGTGCAATGGAATTAGTGTAGAACACTTAGCCTCATGCTATTACTGCCTATAAAAAGGCTGACTTAAACCCAGGCAAACCCCAGAGGTGGACGGAGACACTGCAGCCAACAAGCCAAAATGGCATTCAGAGGAGCACACCTACTGCACATGCTACAGGAGGTTGTACAGCAGGAGGACAGGGTAGATGCCCACCCTGGGTTCATATGTAAGCTATGGAAGCACTATGCTGCCAAAGATGTTCCTGTCCATGAGTCACAATCGAGGTCCTAAGTGATGACCAGCTGATGGGCTGGTACAGGCTCAACAGGCTCATACTCAGGCAGCTCTGTGAGCTCCTGCATCACCAGTTCAGGACTGACACCCAGCGTAGCCATGCATTGTCTGTGGAGCAGCTGAAGGTGATGGCTGCAATGCATTTCCTGGCCAAAAGAACATTCCATACACCAGTGGGGGACACCTCTGACATCTCACAGTTGTTGGCACAGTTACTAGATACACTGCTGTAACATGCTGGTGAGTTCATTATATTCCCCAGCACCCCGGAGCCGTGCACAGCAACCATGCAGCAGTTCCATCAAGTTGCACATCTGCTTGCTGAACTCGGTACCATTTACTGCACCTGTGATGCCATATGGGCAACCATCGGTGATGGGATGGATGCCTACCAGAATAGGAAAGAGTATCACTCCCTCAATTGCCAGGTGGTGTGTGATACAACAGGGTGCATCACCAATGTCCTGGCAACCCCAGCAGTCCTTACAATGCCTTCATATGGCACATTTCTATTCTGCTTTAGAGATTTGAAGGAAGGGACATCCCCACTGGACCCCACAATGAGTACATGCCAAGGCTCCCCAAGAATGCACCACATGTGGCATGAAGGTGTAGAAGCACATACAGACACCAGAGTCTCTGTTTGCTAGGGTTATGAGGCACACAGGGTGGACAAATGGGTGGTGGGTGTCAGCACTGTGCAACTGGCTAAATTGTCATATCACACTAACATATGCCCTTCTATTCACAGAGGACAGTGCCTATCCTCTGCACCCCTGGCTCCTCACACCTGTCATTTACCCTGCATCTGTAGCAGAGGACAGGTACAATGCATCACACACTGCCACACGCAACATCATAGACCCTGACTTTGGCATGCTCAAGATGCACTTCCGTTGCCTGGACCGTTCTGATAGTGCCTTACGGTATACTTCTTACAAGGCCTGTGCCATATTTCTAGCCTGTTGTATACTACACAGCATGATACTCACCAATGGAATGTGTCTGCTGGTCACAGAGGTACAGAGTGCATCTGATACAGCACCAGAGGAGCAGGGGATACTGGAGCAGCTTGACAGGCAAGACTAAAAATGGCAAAGAGAGACCAGGAGTATGGAGCCTGCATCATATGTGACATCTACAGAGCTGGCAGATGAGTTTAAAATACACAGAACACTGGTTCAGTTATGTATTATGAGACAGACAGGGCACCGTTAACAACAGCAATAACATCATCATCAGCAATGCAAGCAGTGCAGTATGCTCAACAAAAGGGAAAACATGATGTGCGTAAGACAAAACTATGCTACCGGGCAAAGAGGGGTGGCAATATGGAACACAGATGGTGACAGCCATTGAGGCCAGTGGCCAACGGCTGCCAACACAGACACAGGCATAGCAAGAGACAGGGGTTGTGTGCGAGGCAGTATTGGCCCTGTCATAGGACTGTCACATGGGAATGCACAGACAGAGGTAATGTGGGGGGACAGTGAAGTTGACAGAAATATTTTCCAGTCAGGTGGTGTTGAGGGATTTCGCCGAGCCAGTCGTGCTGAGGTTGGACAGTAACAGTGGCAGCTGGAGATTTGGCAGGGTGGTAGCACATGAGGTGGGCACCTGAATCACGAAACCATCTGAAATGGCATCGCAATATAGGCAAAAGCCTGAAAGGTGAGGGGGCAGGGAGGGCGACTGGATGTGGTGGGGTGGGCAACCCTAGTGACAGGATGTTGCTACATGCACACACGCGCGAGGGGGCAAGCACGGCAAGCGTGGCCTGGGAGGGGGTGGAGGGGATGTAGGGGCTGGTGCTGCAGTCAGCTGCAGAGCTGTGCCGTGGCATTGGGGGTTGGCCTCCGCTTGCAGTGCTGGGGTTCTGGGTTCGGGTCTGGGTCCGGCCACTACTGTGCTTTTCTTGCACTCGGCCCAAAACATGTCTTTTTTACTTTCACACCCCGACATGCACCCCCTGGAGTTGAGAATCCTTAAGTAGTGGGGTGCGGGGGGCAAAGCCCCCCACGTGGGTGTGTGTGGGGGGGCACAACCCCCCCCTTGCAAAAAGCAAGTGTTTTCAGTCCCCGGCACCGTTCTTCTGTGTGCCGAGGATGTCAAGGTGGTGAAATTGTTTTCGCTGCCCTGACGTCACGATAATGAGAGTTGCCGTTCGGCCCTTGCCATTATCACATAGAACTGGCAGGGTACTACGGGGGGGGGGACACCCTGTGCTGGTGGGGGTAGCCAAGCATCACCTACATCTGTCTCCAAGCACCCCCTTTGAGTATGGCCTCACTGCCTGTGCAGCCTCAGGTATGGCAGGGGTGGACTGGAACAACATTATGGTGAATGGTGACGGTGTCATCCACCCCCAAGCATGGGTCCATGGGTTCCACCCCCAGGTATGGTGAGGTTTTGACTAGGTGTGCATGGTTTCCCTGGGTGTACTGGGCATGCCCATCCCAGCATCCTGTGGCATCGGTATCCATTGTGGTGTGGGGCTACTGACACAGGAGGGGCTAATAATGGCAATTACAGTGTCTGCCACCATGGCTGTGGCTTTCCACACAGTGCCACTCAGGTTCTGTAGGGCAGCCACAAGCATGGCTGCTTGGCCCACTGCATGTCTTCATGCAGCATGTGGCAAATGTGTGTTGCCTGATCGCCAGTGCATCCTGCTGCTGCTGAGGACTGTCCAGTGGGACAGGGTTGGGCTGCACCTATAGGCATTGTATGGGCTTGGGTCACAACAGTAAAGGTGTAGTGGATTGGGTTGGTTGCAGTGAGCCAGTTGTGTGTGACCCGCTGCATTGGTTGCAGGGTGACAAGACTGTAGTTGTGCCGACAGAGTCCGCATGGGGAGGCGCCCTGGAGGCATGGCCAGCAGTGTCGGCAGGGCCAGGTAGGATGGTAGATATGGTGGTGGTGGGGCCTGGGATGTCCCAATTATGGCTGTGCCGGGGATTATGGTGGTCAGCATCCATGTAGCTGCCGGGCTGCATGAAGGCTGTGGCTGGTCCCCGTTGGGGCAGGAACCAGCTGTGGGAGACCACCTGCCCTGGTCTGGCTCTGGCCCCACCTGCTCCAGGCTCTCAACATAGCTCTTGTCATTATCATCCTTCAGGTCTTTCTCAGTGAAGTCCTTCAGGTAGTGTGGACAGGTGGAGAGCAGGAACAGCACATATCAGGATGGTTCTACAGCATGCTTCTCCACTGTATGGGCTGTGCTGTAGGGAGATAACAGGGAAATTAGTTAGGGTTACAGCGGCTACAGTGCTGTGCAGGCTGAAGTGGCATGCATGCCCCTGCGGACGGTGCCATGCACCAATGGAGTGTCTACAGTGAAGAGGCTGGATCCCACAGGGAGAAACACAAACCTACACAGGGAACACACCCACCACCATGGGGGAGCAGGCACTGAACCAGTGCCACTATGGCCCATCACCACTGTGCACACACACACCCCACATGTGACAGAGAGCCTGCACCTTGGTGAATACTTCTCCAGAGTTACCGTGCAGCCACCCATGCCAAGCTAAGCTCGGAGCCAGCCTAAGTAATGCAAAAATACTTTATTGCCAAAAGCTAAAGAAATTAATAATGGCCTGAGTAGGACTCAGCCACCTAATGGAAACACAGTTTAGCTTAGTGTGAGTGGCTGTGTGGTAACTCTGAAGAACAGGAATTTTTAGCATGGGTGAGCCCCCCCTTCTACCATGTTTCATTGTTCACTGTTGTACGATGAATGCTTTCCTTGAACTCAGCTTAGTGAACAAAATCCATCGCCAATGGTCACTCATGTACCACTAGTGGACCCGCACCCCACCACCAACTGTGACAACACACTCAGTACCACTGCATCCAAATTCAAGGTGACCCAGGCACACCCCACCATCCCAGGGTGTACATATTTCCACCCCAAAGGGCAGACAGGTGGCATGCTGTGGGGCACAGCTATGGATATGCACACAGTTTTATTTATTTCGTTTTTGTTGACCGGGTAAGTGCACTAGACAAATCCTGCCTATTTTCAAGCATGACCCGGGGGAGGGGGATACAGATGAATGCCAACTGACCTTGAACCAGGTTAAGCTGTTGGTGGTATTTTTAGTGAATGAGGGAAATTTGGCCAGAACACTGGGGAGATTCCCCTACTCTTTTCGATAAGTGCCATGGGATCTTTAACATCCACCTGAACTACCACCAATCCAGGCAGATGGGACCTCGGTTTAATGTCTTATCCGAAAGACGGCACCTCAGAAGTGCAGCACCCCTCTCATGCTACACTACAGTGTCAGTACTGGGAATATTAATCCAAGTGCCAGTTGTGGGAACTGAACCCACAGCCCTCTGATCTCTCGGCCTCAGAGGCAAGTGTGCTACCTACTGAGCCACTGACACTGCTACTGAGCCACTGACACAGTTGGCCACTGTATGCTTGTAGAGACACAGCAGTGATGCCCACACTCCATGCAAGTCATGGCCATGGCTGCATTGTGCACCCCAAGTGGTGGACAACCTCACCACCCCCCTGTCCACAAGAGGATGGCACATGTACATACTCACATATCTAAGCAGACCTGACCTGGGATTCATAACTGCTACCTAGCACCTCTGTCACCTCCACAGGCCATAGTGTGGACTCTATGTCCTCCTTCATAGGATCCAGGGACTGGGTGGATCCCGTTGCTTGTGGGTCCCTGCCTGTGTTATGCAGCTGTCACCGCTCCATTGCCATAGCCTCCTTTGTGCATTTTCTTGGGTCTCGGAACTGCTTTCTCACTGTCTCCACAGGCCTACCCTGGCTACCTATGGCAATCACCTAGTAAGTAGTAGTAGCAGTAAATGATGTTATTCATTCGGCAATGAATAGGAAACTCATCTGAGACACACTCATTTCTAGTGAGGTCCTTCATACATGTAACCCACCTCGCGGGGCTTACCTCATTGGGCTCGGTTTTCTGCTCTTTCCAGAGCCAGTGGTCCACTCTGGTGCCTCTGATTTTCCCCTGAACAGCACTGCCTTTACTTCCAGCCCCATTTGGGCATCAGAAATGGAATGGCAAGTTGCTGGCATTCCCTGATAGAGCCGGCACTTGTGTCTGTGCAAGGAAGCATTTGATGTACTAATCGTCGTTTGTGGTCAGAACAGGGGAGCATTTCCGTGGTCCCAACCACCTCTCCTGGCTTAAACAGGGGCTGGTGATCTATACAAGGTGGATCAGAAGCCGCTGCAAGGTTTGTACTGGTAGTTTGGAAATGGGGCAACAGTGGGGGCTCATGAATGAAACATGAGCCTTCATGAATATTAATAAGGATGCTGCCTATGGCCTGGGGGGACTATATTGTGGCAACAGTGACAGGGAAATGGGGAATTATTATTTAGAAGTGGGCTCATTCAAAAGGGCACAAACGGGCTATCAAAGTGTGGAGTTACTGTAAATAAAGAGTTTTTCACCTGGATGCACCAAAACTGTTAAGGAGAGACAACATGAGACATGACAACACAATCAAGTAGTATTAATACATAGACGTAAACCCTTCCTCATCCTCCCTACTTCTCATTTTTTGGCCCCTCCCCACCTCTTTATCGACAAAGTCAACAGCCTGACTGTTAACCTGTCTCCCCCTGCTACCCTTCCTCCCACCCCTTTGAAGGTGCCCCCTGTACACATTATACTCTATTCAGCCAATGTTAAATGTTTCCATACATGTTCCAATGTTGATTGTAACTGCTGCCTATGTTGATTGATATTCTGCTGTACTCAGTGACCTGTGTATATTATCTACTGTATACTATATGTGTTTCAGCTACCTTTGTAAAAGAGCTCCTGTTCAAAGGTTGTTTCTGAATAATTAATAAATAAATAAATAATCTATAGAACAAACTACAATTGACTTAATTATAAGCAGATTAAACTAAAAGTAGATGAATTATAGAATGTAAATACATACAATAACACATTTTTCAGTCCCAGCATTTCAAGGGTCATTCAAATCAGAACAGCACTCTAGTTTCTTGTTTACCAAAACAGTAAACCATTTTTTATAGCACCTAGATGGATATTACTGTTCAGAGGTCTTACAGAAAGGGGTATGGTATTCCACAGATGTGGTCCCATATAACAAAGTGAGATCTTCCCAATTTTCACCCCAGGAATACTCCAATATTTGTAACTCTTGTGCAGTATGCCTTTAAGCCAGATCTGCCTGGAGTTGGAACAGTACTGTATGCTAATGATGGAATCATTGATCTGTGCCACTTTTTCAAATGCTGCCACCTATCAACTGCCTACATTATAACCCTCAGATTTCTGTCTCCGCCTGTCAAGGCTAGACGCTCGGAGATCCTCTCCTCATCATCTCACTGTGAAACTTTAAAAAATACATGTAAGTATTATTTTATTTTCATTTGCTGCCCTTATCTTTTGTTAGTACTTAACCGTTAGCTTTATTTTGATTCAATTACTTAATTTTCTTGGTTTCTCCTGGTTCGGGATAACCGGTGGAGAACAAATGCTTTTTTAGTCTTAGCGGAGTTTTTCTATCTAAAACTCCTTTATTTGTGTTAAATTATTTATTAAAACAATGTTTTAGTAACCGCTAATATCAGTTACTGAACCGCTAATCCCGGTTCCTTTTCTCTCGGTTCCCGGTTCCGACTGGTTCCCCGATCGGTTCCAGAACCGACCGCAACCGATAGATTTGTTTTAAAAAGTTTAAATTTAATTGCGGTTGTGATTTTTGGGTTCTTTTGCTTAAAATGTTTAAAAAACCTAAGAAAAAGACCAGTGAACCCGGTTTCAAAATTTGCACTGAGTGTGGAGAAGTGTTTCCCGAGGCAGATAAACACACTTCTTGTGGTGTCTGCCTTGGTTATGATCATTTAAAGATGGATTGTGCAATCTGTAAAATCTTTCCAGAAAAAATGCATAAAAACATTTGGAAAGGCTTAAAAAGAAATTGCCTCCACCTAAGGGTCCCTCAGGCTCTGATCAACCGACACCCTCAGTGGCTGTGGATGAAACTACAGAAGCCACAATTTCTAGCCCTGATATGGGTACAAAGGCCATCACAAAAAGGCCTGCTGAACTGGCTGGCTCTCCGGTTCCCATGAAAAAGGCCAAGAAAACAAAACACACTGAACCCCGTGCTGGTCAGCCTATGGGGACTTCTACTGTGTCTGTAAACATACCTACTCCTCTGGAGACTGCACAGGCATTTAAGGTCTTGCAGACCTTGCAGGGTCTACTGCCTGCTGGACAGCAGTCTACAGTTCAGAACCCTGCTGAATCAATCCAGTCCTCCCTGCCTGAGAGGGAAGATTATGGGAAATATGAAGAAGAGAGTGAAGAAGAGCTTATAGAGCCTGAAGTCTCTCTGAGCAAGAGTTTGGCTCTCCTCCCAGGTCATCAGAGGATTATTCATCTCATTTTTCCTTTGTTAGGAAAATGGTGGATGCACTGGATAACTCTACAACTGAGATGATAGGGGACGAGGAGGAGGCAGAGTATTTGGCAATGATGGGGTTAACACCCACCAAAAAGTTATTGCTTCCCATAAATAAGTTTTTTCAAAGGGATGCAACAAAGCTCCTCCAAACACCTGCATCTGTCCCACCTTTGGATAAAAGGCTGGACAAAAAGTACCAGTTAGACAGGGAAGGGGCTGAATTTTTATTCTCCCAACCTAACCACCAGGGGGTGGTACAAGCTGCAGCCTGTGACAAGGCAAAAGTACCTCTTGCTTCTCACCCACCAGAGAAGGATTCAAGAAAAATAGACAGTATGGCCAAAAAGAGATATTTATCAGCTTCTTTGGCCCTACGACAGGCTAATTTCCAGGCCTATGCAGCGCAGTACCAAAAACCCCTCTGGCAGTCTGTCATGACTATGGCAGACAAGGCTTCTTCTACTCTTTCAGCAGACCTTGCTGAGACTGCCAAATTTGGCTTGGAAACTGCCAAATATCAGTTTCAGATGGCAGCAGACACCAATGACACTGCTGCCAGGTGGATGGCCAATACTATTGCCCAGAGAAGGTTTCCCTGGTTAAGAGCCACAAACCTTACTCAAGACACCCAAAATAAAGCTCTGGATTTCCCAGTTGACAGTAATTCCCTCAATGGAACTCACACAGAAGCCTACATGAAGAAAGTGGACGAGTACAAGGCCACTTATAGAAGAAACTCTGCTAAAGAAAAGGCTCCCCCCTTCCACAAGACTGTATGGAAGGGGAGGCAGGGGCAGACAATTTAATTCCAGGCCTTTTTATCAGGCCATGGCCATACCCAAAGTACAACAGTACCCTCAGTAAGGGTACTTCAGAGGCAGGAGCAGAAGGGGTTCCAGGCGTGGTTCCCATTCTAAGCCCCAGGCAAAGCAGGACCTCTGACTTGTCCTCCCAGGCCGCCTCCCCACTTCCAGTAGGGGGCAGACTGACTCACTATTTTCCGGCTTAGAAACAGATCATTATAGACAAGTGGGTTCTGGAAGTAGTGAGTCAGGGATTGTCCCCTAATCTTCAAATCCCTTCTTTCTCTAAGAACAAGAGTGCTCAAACCAGCTTCCAATGTGGAAAGAAAGCTGTTGGATAAGGAGGTTCAAAACCTATTGTTGACAAAAGCAGTGGAAGCTATGCTTCCACAGCAAAAGTAAAATGGTTTTTATTCAAGATACTTCCTTACAACAAAGAAAAATGGGGAGTGGCGGCCTATCCTAGACCTAAGGGTGCTAAACAGGCACTTACTAAACCCAAGGTTCAAAATGGTAACCTTGTCACTGATTTTGTTAGCTCTCCAAAAAGGAGATTCGATGGCATCCCTGGACCTAAAAGATGTTTATTTCCACATCCCCATAAGGCCGTCTCACAGAAAGTACCTCAGGTTCAGACTCTCATCAGGTCATTACCAGTTTTCAACCCTGCCATTTGGTCTCACTTCAGCTCCAAGAATGTTCACAAAGTGCCTGGCAGTGGTTGTGGCACACCTACGAAGGCAAGGTGTTACAGTGTTCTCCTATCTGGATGATTGGTTGGTGGTGGGAAAATCACCACAACAGGTAAAGGAACATCTGTGGCTCACCCAAGGGCTCTTGGAGTCTCTGGGTTTCCTGATAAATCTCAAAAAGTCAGTCCTTCTCCCTGCACAAGTGCTGCAGTTCATAACAGAATTAAATACCCACGAGGGCAGGACTTACTTACCTACCTCTGGGCAGGGTAAAAAGTATTCTGCAGATGGCAGACTTCTTCAGCCTGAACAAACCAAAAACTGCAGGACAGTGTCTACGGTTACCGGGCCACATGGCAGCTGCTACTGGCACAGTTCTAGGTTCCAGGTTTCGGATGAGAGACATCCAATTCCACCTAAGAGCTCATTGGTGTCAAAGAAGGGATTCTCTCTAGAAGCTAGTCCCAGTAACAAAAACCTTACTCCTGGCCCTTCAGTGGTGGAAAGATGAAGCTAACTTCAGAGAAGGGGTTCCCTTTCAAAAGGAGCCTCAGTCAGTGATTCTCACAACAGATGCATCACTACTAGGGTGGGGTGCCCACCTAGAAGATCACACTACTCATGGCACTTGGTCCAGTGCAGAGTCGCTCCAGCACATAAACCTTCTGGAGCTCAGGGCAGTGTTCCTGGCACTCCAAGTCTTCACACCACTAGTTCAGGGAAAGGTGGTACAGGTCAGAACAGACAATACTACCACTATGTATTACATAAACAAGCAGGGAGGAACAAGGTCGGATCCTGTCTGCACAGAAGCTATGCGAATTTGGACTCTGGACTACTCCTTAGAAGTTTCTTCAGGCCATTCATCTGCCAGGCAAGGACAATACCCTAGCAGATGCCCTGTTGGATCAATCAGGCCCATCATGAATGGACCTTAGACAGGTGATAGAAGTGATTTTCAAGAGGTGGGGCACCCCACGAAAGTCACCACTTGCCACAGTATTGCTGCAGACCTCCAGCTCAGGGAACCATTCCCCTGGATGCTCTGGTTCTGGACTGGTCAGGGAGGTACCTGTATGTGTCCCCCTTATTCCCTCTGGTGTACATGGTGCTACTCAAGCTCAGGCTCCAGTCAGCCACAATGATCTTAATAGCCCCAGACTGGGCCAGACAGCCATGGTACTCTCTGCTGCTCTCCGTGTCTGTGGCTCAACCAATACACCTTCCTCAGATGCACAACCTGCTAACCTCCAGCAAAGGGAGACTCCTGTAGCCGAACCTCAAGTCACTCAGACTCAAAGCATGGCTCTTGAGGACCTACAGTATGTAGGCCTGCATCTTTCTGAAAGTGTGTTGGATATTTTAAAGGGGCACAGGAAACCTTCCACTAAGAAAACCGACATTTCTAAGTGGAAAAGGTTTTCTATCTGGTGCTCCACCAGGAATATGGTGCCAACCCAGGCAGGGGTTCCAGCTGTGCTGGACTACCTTACTTATTTGCATTCATTGGGCCTGCAGCCCACTACTGTAATAGTTCATCTAGCTTTGGTGTCTGCTTACACTTCAGCTGGGAAGAATGCCTCTATGGCATCAAATCCTCTCTTTAAAAAAATCTTTAAAGGACTGGCCCATCTGCACCCACCTAACAGGGAACTGGTGCCAGCCTGGGACTTAAATGTCTGTATTGCCAAGCTCATGGGTTCCCCTTTTGAACCCATGTCTTCAGCTCCTTTGAAATATGTCACATGGACAACTGTTTTCCTAGTGGCAATCACTTCTGCTAGTAGGATCAGTGAGCTCCAGGCTCTCTGTGTGGAGCAGGATTACATTTCTTTTCACAGGGACAAAGTGGCCCTGTGAACTAACAGAAAATTTCTTCCAATGGTGCTCTCGGACTTTCATTTGAACCAGTGCATCAACCTTACCTGTTTTCTTTACTGAGCATTCAAGCTCTGGTGAGCGTAGACTGCACATTCCTTATGTCAAGAGAGCTCTTAGCTACTACATGACAGTCACCAAGGCCTATAGACAGGACAGGAAACAACTGTTCCTGACTTATGGGGATATGGGAAAAGGGAACCCAGCATCTAAGAGGTCCATTTCTCACTGGATAGTCCAGTGTATTCAGTGTTGCTATTCAGAAGCTGGGAAGGAAGCCCCAGCAGGGCTGAGACCCCATTCCACAAGGGGTACAGCTGCTACTATAGTAGCTTCCAGGGACGTTCCTTTGGTGGACATCTGTAAAGCAGCTACCTGGAGAACAATGAACACCTTTACCAAGCATTATAGCCTGGATACACAGGCTAGGGGTGATGCCAAGTTTGGCACAACTGTCCTGCAGAGTCTATTTCCAAAGTAGGTTCCGTGCCCACCTCCAAAGGTACTGCTTCTTAGTCTGCATAAGAGTTAGGAATATTGGAGTATTCCTGGGGTGAGAAGAAAAAATTACTTGCCATAGTAATCTTGTTTCTTCCAGGGGATACCCCAATATTCATAATTCTCCCACCCTGCCTACCCTGCTAGAACCAGTGGCCTCTGCACTCCATGCTGTAATACCAGAGGTATGTGTGCCACACTCTGGCATTTATATTTGGAACTGTATTTCAATGTTTTTTCCCCTCTTCAGGTGATTCTGACTTTGGGGGGTGTTTTGTAAATGTTTTTTCTCCAGTTGGAGTTTTTTCTGGGTGTTTTGCTATTATTATCATTATAGGTAATCATTAAATTCCTCCCGGGCCCTGTTTTGTCAGGTGTTCACAAAATCTGAGGGTTAGAATGTAGGCAATTGATAGGTGGCAGCATTTGAAAAAGTGGCACGAGCCAATGATTCCATCATTAGCATACTGTTCCATCTCTGGGCAGATCTGGCTTAACGGCATACTGCATAAGAGTTATGAATATTGGAGTATCCCCTGGAAGAAACAAAATCACTATGGTAAGTAATTTTTTCTTTAGACCTACATCTAGGTGGTATAAATTCTACACCTTCAGCTGATCTTAATCCCTTTTTTAGTTTCCTGAGTTGTATTTTCTTCCAGTATGTAATCTGGAGCCCTGGATTTGTAACATTTAACCATAGATGCTAACACCTACTTTTGGTAAAAACTCTCCTTCTCCCTGCCCATCTTTATTACAGGTTCCTACTGCTGCCTAGTCTCTCTCCCTGTCCATTATGGACCTCCTGTCTTCCCCACACCTATGCAGACGAACTTCATATCCTGGGCGATTTTAACGTGAAGTGGCTCTCTCCTTCCCACACAAAACACGCAACAGTATAGCTGTCCAAAACCTGACCCAGTTAATAAGTGAGCCCACCCGGCTAAACACAAAATCTCAAAACCACACCCTAATTGATTGGGCTGTCATCTCCCCTTTTGCATCACATAATTGCAGCTGGTATCCTTTTAGACACCCTAAGCAACCACCACCTGAGCTACTCTGTACGCAAGGTTCACTGCCCCAAAGCCCTTCCTAGAAGCCTACTGATCCGCTCATACAAATCCTTGGATCTGGCACCCATGTTTAGTGACCTGTCAAACACCTACTGGTCTCCCATCCCCCTTGCTACCTCTATTGACTCAGCATTGGAGTATTTCAAAACAAAACTTACAAGCCGGCCCATTGGTGCAACGGTTGAATTTCCGCCTGCGATGCCAGCGACCCAGGTTCGGGAATGGACTCAGGTCACTGGAGGGCCGGCCGGGGGGAGAAGGATAGAGCATCCCAGGGATGGCTCGCTTTCTCTGAGGGGAGGGTGGGGATGTGGCCCGGTGCCTGCTGGCCCCTGGCAGAGGCCGGGAACATAGCAGGACATCAGGGTCTGGATGATTGGGAGAGTAGCAGACGTCGGTGAATGCCCTGACATCTGTGATATGCCACTCCACGGGGAAAAAAATGGGAAATTGCTCTCTGGTTGGCCAGATGATGGTCCCCGGCCCCCCACTGCCACCAGGCCCTGACAACAGACCCCACCTCAGTGGCACCTGGATCAATTGAAGAGTGTGCTGGATGCCTCCAGCAGTGCCTTCCCTCTTGGAGGAGGAGGACTCGTCTGGCGAAGGGATACACCAGGTTACCCGGGGGGGGGGTCACGATATGAGGTAGGAGGCTGATGTCGGGGGAGAGTGAGCAGACGGGTGGAACCAGGAGACCAAAAGGAGTGGTTGGCCAGGGAGGGAGGAGGGTGCATAAAAAAAAAAACCTTTTGCTATCTGGGACCACTATACCTTAATTAGGCACACCTGGGTGTGAGGTTCCCACCTTACCTGGGTCACTGCTGAACTGATGGCATGTCTACATGCCAGGGATCAGGCTTGGAAGGTGCACACATCCTCTGGCTTCCATATTGCTGTACAGAAGTACTGCTCCCTCCAGAATGCCTGCGCTAGAGCAATTAGACTGACCAAGGCTGAATATTTCACAACCACCTTTCAAACAAACATAAACCACCCATCCAAATTCTAGAAGGTAGTTCAAGCCCTGTTCTCTCCCCCATCCCAGCCCTCTGTTCCAGTCATCAAAGTATGTGATGTATCTCTCTGTCCAATCCCCTCTCTGTGGCCACTGAGTTTAACTCATTCTTTACCTCCTGTGCCTCCTCCCTTCTCTCCACTCTCCCTCCTTCCTCACCCCACCCTACCCCCCTTAAGGCCTCTTAAACTGTTTTCTCTCTATCTCTCTCTCTCTTTCTCCTTCTGCCCCATATCCTCTGCTGACACCCTCAAAGTTCTTCTTGCCCTGAACCCCGCTAAGGGTAAGTGCCCCACCGGACTTGACTCCAAAATCATTTTCCTGTCTGCTCCTGCCATCTCCCCCTCCCCCCCTTGCTTCTCTCCTAAACCTCTCCTTCTCTCTCTCTCTCTCTAGCATATGTCCCAGCTGAATGGAAACATGCCACTGTTATCCCCCTTCCAAAAATGAGGTGACTCCTCTTCCCCTTGAATCTACTGGCCCATCTGTCTGCTCCCCATCCTTGCCAAGCTCCAGGAACATATGGTGTTATCCCAACTCTCCTCCTACCTTGACTCTTCCTCCTTTTTCACCCCTTAGCAGTTTGGTTTTAGGAAGTTACACTCCACCACCTTCTCCCTCCTTAGGCTCACTGATTCCATCCTTACTGGCATGGACCAAGGCCTCATTACCTCTACTATATTTGTTGACCTTGCCAAGGCTTTTGACACCGTCTTCCATGCCCTCCTACTTGCCAAACTCTCTACTGCAGGGCTCTCAACTGTAGACACCAACTGGTTCCATTCATACCTAGTGGGAAGGATGCAATCCATTCAGATTAGTGATTCTATATCCCTTCCCCTCCCCATCAACACGGGTGTTCCACAGGGTTCCGTTCTGGGACTGCTGCTATTCTAAATCTTCCAAAATGACCTTCCCACTGCCTGCCCTTTCACTTCCATCCACATGTATGTGGAGGATACCATCCTGTATACCTCTGATCTCTCCCCCTCTGATGAAGCGTCCAGATTTCAGCATGACTTTAATAAGGTGCATCTCTAGTTTTGCTCAAATCAGCTGTTCTTGAACGCCAAGAAGACAATCTCCATGATCTTTGGCACAAGGCAGAGTCTCTCTTGGCTCACATCAGTCTGGCTTGACCAAAACCTCAACTTTTCTAGGACACATAGACGCCATCCACATGAAGCTGCACCCCAAACTGGGTGCCATGTACAGGAACTGTGGGGTGCATTCCATTGCCGGCCTGCCATGTGCTTGTCCAGAAAAAGATTCTCCTTATTTTTGATTACAGAGATGTAGTCTACAGTGCCGCTCCCAAATCTTCACTAACCAGGCCGGACACTCTCTTCTACTCCTTCTGCCACTTTGCTCTTGACTGTGCTCCTCGCACCCATCACTACAACCTATACCAATCTCTCTCCTTTCCCTCCCTAGCAGACAGATGCCGTGCCCACTGTGCCAATTCCTTAGCTAAATTCTGGTTCCACTCACCCCCCCACCACCTCTTCTTTTCTCTTTCCCCCAAGCCTCCTTCTTCTCAGTCCCTTAGTAACCATGACTCTCGTACTCTCGCACCCTGTCTGTCCCATCCAGATCCACCGCAGCAGGCCAGGTAGCCTTCTCCCAACGGTTCCCCAAATTATGGAACTCCCTTCCCCTGCCCATCCATCACGCCTCCTCCCCTTGGGTGCTCTCCTCTCCTCTCCTCTCCTCTCTCTTGCTGAAAGACCTCTTCCCCCTTCCTGCAACTGTGCTTAATTCCAGCCCTCTCCTTATCTGCCCCTCTAACCCTCGCTCCCCTCCGTTTGCCCATATTTCTTGAATACTATTGGTATTACCTGTTCTCATCCCCCTACTAATGCCCCCTACAAAGGCCCCTCTCTGGGCCTGGTCCCCTTACCTACCATTTCTGCTGAATTGTCTATTTTGCAAATCCCAATTATTTGGCTTATGAGACTTACAAGACTGATATCTATTGTATTAGTTGGACCCTGTCCTTTTATACATGTTATCTCTTATCTTTGTTACCAATTGCATTAATTGCGATCAATTGTATTAATTACCCAGTTCTTTTACACATGTTAGCACTTATCCATGTTACACCTGTACTATAACCACATGTAAATGACTGTTTCAGTTTTAACTTCCTGGCGTTTTTTTCATGATTGTATATGACTGCTGTCAACTGTCATCCTGTACTTTTTTTCACAGATTATATTCTTTATTCATTGTCATCCTGTATTTGTTTTTTGCTGTTTAATTTTTAGTGATCCCCCTTCCCCCTCTCCCCCAGAACTCATCTGGAAATGAGCAATCTCTGCTCAGTATGCCTTTCCTGGTGAAACTTTTAAATAAATAAATAAAATATGAAGGGCTCTCCTATCATTAAGATGTGTCCAGTCTAGGGATTTATACAGTTCACATCTGAGAGTTCTCATTGGGAGACTAAGGATGAACCTAACCAATGTATTATTTATTTTGTGTCTAATTTGGACAACTGCACAGATGATGTCCCAAAAAATATTAAATCTCCATAGTCCAGAATAGGAAGCACTAATGTATTACCTACTGTACATGTTTCCTGACTATCTCTGTCATACAATGCCTGATATGGTACAGTGCTCCTAAACATGTTCCTACTTTTTTGGTTAGGTGATCTATAAGAATATTCCATTTAAACTGATCATCCAACCATAGCCCCAAGTACCTATAACTTTGAACCTGATCAAGCACAGCATTGTCAAAAGCTTCCATCTGTAAAGTTGTTTTGTGTGCGTGTAAAGGTTTTTCCCTAATGAACAACCTGATTTGGGACTTTTTTGAGTTTAATGCGAGTCTGGATTAGAGGAGATAATTTTGTAACTCATCAAACACTTCCTAAAGTGAAGTTTCAATTTGGGTTATAGATAAACCGGTTACCCCCCCAACCGACGTGACATTTTGCCAGCGAGGTCCCCCACAGCGACTACAGTGCCAAGCCACTGTGGGAAACCTGCTGGCACCAGGCGCTGTCTGTCGGGGGTCCTGCACCCCCCCAATCAGCTCTGACTTGGAGTTGATAATCCTTAAGAGGGGGGTGCGTGGGGGGGGTCAGTGGGCAAAGCCCCCCAAAGAAAACACAGTCAGCCTGTGGGCACCGGCAGCTGACTGCAGAATGCGGTCAACCTGCCAGTGTTACTGACGGAGCGTTCAACAAAAATTTTGGCGAGCACCCATCGTGGATCCTAGATTAACCCCTACACACATAATATTATTGTCTGCATACAAGTGATATCTTATGGAAATATTGGTTAAAGTAAAGCTATTCATATACAGATTAAAAAGTATAGGGCCTAAAATAGATCCCTGTGGGACCTCAGAAACAGTGGTAGTCAAATTAGATACCAAATTATTGATATACACTAGTTGTTGCCTGCCTATTAAATTCGATCTGAACCAGTTCACAGTGCTTCCCAACATTCCAGAAGTTTGCAGTCTGGACAGGAGGATGTCATGGTCCAAAGTATTGAAAACACTCCATGATCTCCCCCCAGGCCTGTCAGACATGAGCATCAGTACTCTTGCAGTGGGACATTATCTTACAGTCCTGTGCCAGTGCAGATAGCTCTTCTGTGCTGAAGCAGTGGGCCAACAGTCTGTCACAGTCATCCATGTTACCTGCTAGAGAAATGGGTACCTCATGGGTGACTAAAGGATACAGACAGTGCCACACAGCTGACCCCCCCACAACCCTGCCGCCACATGTGGCATATGCCTCGGATGCGTCCTGCGCATGCCTGCCCTGCAGCAGCGGTACAATGGACACTGACCCATCTGTGCATGCCTCTGACAATGTTGTCAGTGACAGCTACTCTGGGGTGGACAGAGCCAGCCACCCATGTACTCCTGGGCCACTCAGATGTATGTCTGTGAGGGGGTGACCTTCTTGCAGTGTGCAGCGATGCTGGGTGGGGGAAGGGCTACTGACATGCCCACAGCATGCTGTTGGGGTGTGCCACACCACACTGCATCCACCAACATCCATGGTTCACACACAGCTATTGGACAGAAAGTGTACACTGCGCAGGTATCCCAGGGCCCCTACCCTACGTCACACTGGTACCCGACCGTCATGAGCACTGCATTGGCATGCAGCCTCATGTACTCCAAAATAAGATGGAGCTCACCCCTACTGTACAGACACCCATAGACAATGGGATTGGGGTGCACCCTCCTGGAGTTATGTCACTGTAGCAGTGCCCACATGCCTGCACAGTACAGCCTGCACTGTACAGGGCCTGAGTCGGGGACCCATGAACACAGACACGATGATGGTATAGTACATACACAGCGAAATCAGCCACACAGGCCAGCAGCACACAACACGGAAGGTTCCAGAACACTGTAGACCCAGGCCCTCTGATGTGGATGCACTGCACAGAATGTAGCTGCATCATGCACAGCAGTGACCAGTAACACTTGTGCAGAGGCCATATGCTGTGGACACACAGGCATGGGCAGCTGCCAGTTCTGTTGCCCCACCCCTGCAAGGCTGTGGGGCCTGGGGTCCGCACCCTGTGGCATGGGCCAGTGCAGTCATGACACAACGGCAGACAGCAACACCCGCCCACTAATTACAGAATCTATTGCTACTGATTGTCCTGGCTGATTGAACCCTACATCCACCCTGATAACCAGGGTCAGTTTGAGGTGTCTGGAGCAGGAGGCCATACCATGCACAGCTGCACACTACCCCTGAGCACAGGGACAGTTCCGGAACATTCTTTGGGGTCTGGATCTGCTCATACTTCTCCACAGTCCCTGTGTGTGGGGACATCCCTGCTGTTGTCTCCCCTATCACCGTAGGCCACGGACTAGCTGTATGTGTCAGATGACACTGTTGGGTACTTACAAATAATCAACCATCCCCAATGGCAGCAACAGGTACAGAGCGCCATACTTTGCAACCATCCCACAGGATGGGGGACACTGGCACATGTGAGGGTTCCACATGTTCCTGGACCACTGTGCTGGGACATTCCCCCCACACAATGGACCCATGTACCAATGCGCAGGGTGGCAGATGACACCAACGCACATCCACAGCACACAGCTGTTGGCCATAGCAGCACAGCGGATCACTGTGAGCATAGCACCCAAGCACACCTGTGTGGCAGTGTCCCACTGTGTGGTCCCATGGTCCACAGTGTGACATCCTATGTGCCTTGGTTGAGGGTGGACTGTTGGTGTGGTATGCCATTGGTCCTGCACAGCCCGTAGCCTGATGCAAGACCAGAACTCTCAAATGTCCCTGATTGCCAGGGATGTTCATGACTTGGCCTTAGATCTGTCTTCTGTCCCACGTAAACCTGTAGTTTCTTTCACAAACAGGCAGGCTGTATAGCATACACTGATGATAGACATTACTGTTTTAGTCTGAAATTTCATTGGACAATGCTTTGTATATTAGGTCACACTGTTTAGTGGGTTTTCTGAGTGGCTATGTTCATTGTTTAAGATGTGTCTCTGATTGTATTAATTTGTTCCTGACTTCTTGTCACCCTGTCCCTAATCTGTAGTGCAGGTGGTTGAGAGGTATGTGCAGAACTATGGCCTGGTGTCCACAATGGCCCTGCCTGTGGGTCCGTGACTCTCTGGTCTTGGTCCTTATCCCTACTGTGTGTGAGAATCTTTGGGGTGCTTTGGCTCTGGCCATGCATCTGGAGGACATACCCTGAGCACCATAAACACACAGGTGACTGCACACACCACACATCCCCATGCACTCCTCTGACACTTACTTCCATTCACCTATGGTTCCATTTTGCTGTCTAAGTGGTGATGTAGTCTTACCAGTTACCTCTCTACCAGATCCCAGCGCATGAAGGTAACGGCACCCTGTCCAACACCCTGCCCGTTTGCTCCAGAGTCCCCCAAGGTTCCATCATGGGCCCCATTCTGTTCAGCCTCTTCCTCAATACTCTCCCTAGCTCCTGCTTGGGCAATATGCTCCTCTATGCTGATGATGCGGTCCTCTTTGCCTTCCACCCTGACCCCACATCTCTAGAAGTATCCCTGCAGCATACCTTCAACCAAGCCGAAAAGTGGTTCCTTGACCACCGGTTGGTCATTAACCTCAAGAAAACCAAATCCATGATCTTTTCTCACCACCAGAATAAGGCCAAAAATGCCCCCCTCTGCATTATCCCCAGTAACCCACACCCTCTTGAGCAGGTGTCATCCTACAAATACCTGGGCGTCACCTTCGACTTGGCTCTTACCTTCCCACCCACATCAATACCCTGTCCTCAGCTATACATTCTCGGATTGGCCTTCTCTATCAGCATAGAGATTGCCTCCCCCAAACTGCCCTACGGTTGGCCATAAACTTCTCCGTCCTGTTTTACAGTCTTCCCATCTACACAGCGGCCGACAACACTGCCCTTGCCAAAATTCAGACCTCAATAAACAAGACCTGCAGGCTCCTGACTGGTGCATCCGCCCGCACTCATACTTGCCTATTCTATTCCACCGCCAACCTGCTCACCTTTGAGGAATGCTTGCGCTACCAAACCCGCCTACTTGCCAAAAGATCCCTGCTAGGTCCCTCCCCCACAGGGGTCACTGCATCCTTGCGGCATGTATCCATGTCTGTTGCCACCCGCAGCACAGTTAAGGCCACCTTCCAGGTGCCCCATACCAAGACCTCTTTAGCCCAAAGGTCCTTCCACTACCATGCCCACCACTGGTTCAACTCCCTCCTGCCCTCAGTCCCGATCTTCCCAAAATTGGTTCCTTCAAAGTCACTTTCCGTAATCTCCTTTTTAATGCCCGAAGCTGTAATTGTCTCTAAGTAATGTAATAATGGGGTCCTTCCTCCCGGCCCTCAGACTCGACAACGTCCACTGGACTGCTGTGCCCCCCCACCTGTTGTTTTCCCCCTTAGGTATGCCTCCCTGGTAGGTGCAGAGTGGTACCCTCTATTATTGCAATATTTTGTTATCTCGATTGTAACGTTTGTATGAAACTTTATATGTAAACCATTGCTGTAAATGTATCTTACTGTAATCTGTATTGCACCTGTATGTTACCACTGTTGTACTCACTCTGCATACATGTCTACCCTCCCTGCGATGAGGTGCCTTTGTAAATGAGTCCATGACTCAAAGGTTGTAAATCTGACTTCTTCAATAAATAAATAAATAAATGAATAAATAAATAACCTACACAAGCAGGGATGCCAATGTATGTAGATCTTCCTGTAATGACATGCTAATGTGTCCTTTAGTCCATGGACTTCCCAATTACCTCATTTGCATGCATTGACTAAATATTGCATGCATGCATGCATGCATGCAGCACTAACCTGAGTAACACCTGCACATGTTCTTGCACCACATGGTTGTGCACCCTGTCAATGGTGTGCGGGCATGACGATGTGTCCTGCCTATGACATCACCAGACTGCATGGACTCGAGTGCATCAGCACTGTGCATGTATGCTGTGCTGCACAGCATGGTGCATGCTCCAGGCATGCAAGTGCAGCCTTTGCACATGGTGCCCCATGCTGGCCACATGCCACAGGCCCCCCTGGACATGCATGTTTCACTGCACAACACTGTGTAGTGCTGTGCAAAAAACAAAACATACTGCGCAATTGCAATATGGGCCTAGGACAGGAAACAGTGTGCCAGCAGGCTGAAATCCATTGCAAAGACAGCAGACATATCTATATATCGATGCAGGGCACCTGTTTAGCAGCCTACCTGGTTAGAACAGTGCTACAATAATAGCACTGCACAGAACAGTGTGGTCTATACAGCACTTCCATAGACAATGATGTGGAATAACAGTGCAATGTACTAAGCAGTCCCCAGGTTGCTGTCCATAGAGCTAGCAGAGACCACAAAAGGAGAGGAAATCAGGAGGCTGGCCAAGCTGTTCCCATGGCGTGGAGTGCTAAAGCCTGAGCAGCTCAGTTGGAATGGTGTTGGAGACAAGGTTCTAATACTGGTCTCCTGAATTTTATTTTTTCCCCTTTAATCCAACTCTGACTCAGAGTTGAATATTTTAATTACGAGGTGTGTAGAGGGCACAGTCCCCCCAAAAAATACAGTTTGGGAGTGGTAATAGAAACATAGACTTTGACGGCAGATAAGGACCACTTGGCCCACCCAGTCTGCCCTTTTCCCTTCCTATTGGATAAGCTGCAGATTCTAGTTAACCAACAGCCTACTTCCTGCAACCCCCCACTACAATTGCCTTATGTCTGTCCCATGCATGTTTGAATTACCCCACTGTTTTAGATCCAACAACCTCCCCAGGAAGGCAGTTCCATGCATCCACCACTTTCTCAGTGAAAAAAATTTCCTCACATTACCCCTGTGCCGTCCCCCCTCTATCTTTAAATTGTGCCCCCTTGTTCTTACACACCTCTTTTTCTGAAAGATGCTACCCACCTGGACTTTGTTGATTCCCTTGAGGTACTTCAAAGTTTCTATCATGTCCCCGTCCCTCCTTTCATCAAGGGTATACATATTAAGCTCTCTCAGCCTCTCTTCATATGGTTTCTGATGCAGACCCTGCACCATCTTAGTTGCCCTCCCTGGACTGCTTCCATCCTGTCTATGTCCTTGTGTAGATGGGGTCTCCAAAACTGCACACAGTATTCGGATGGGGTCTCACCAACTGTCTGTACAGAGGGATAACCAGTTCCCTTTTTCAACTTGTGATGCCCCGTCCTATGCATCCCAGTATCCCCCTGGCTCTCCTTACTGACTTCTCACATTGCTTACCCACCTTTAGGTCATCTGATATGACTACCCCCAAGTCCCTTTCCATTTTAGTTGTTGTTAGTACCTCCCCTGCTATTGTGTTCTCTTCTCCTGGGTTTTTGTTTCCCAGGTGCATTACTTTGCACTTCTTTGTATTGAATCTAAGTTGCCATATGTCTGACCATTCCTCCAACCTTGCCAAGTTCCTTCTCATCCTTTCTACCCCCTTGTGTATCAACTCTGTTACAGATCTTTGTGTCATCTGCAAAGAGGCATACCTTTCCCTCCAGACCCTCTGCAATGTTACCTATAAAGATGTTAAAGAGGACTGGACCCAGTACTGAGCCCTGAGGTACTCCACTAGTAACCCCCCTTTCTTCGGAATGTGTTCCATGGGTAATGATCGCAAACCAGACTTGCGATCGCTACTAGTGACGCTGTCTTTGTTAGCGGTATTTGTTCCTGCAGCTTTTATGATCAGCGCTATTTGGATGGTGCTGTTATTGACAGCGCTGTCCATGCAGATGCTGTTTAGACCTAGTGCCATTCAGCAGGTCCCAGGTTGAAGTGGCCAGCCTGGTGGACCTGGTGGTTGGTCGACAAGGGGAGGCCCAACTCCTGCGGGAGACAGCTGGGGCAGACAGGTCCCGATATGATGTCTGGGTCTCTGTAGGGCACCACTGGACGCAATGCACAGGAGTGGTATGCACAGGTGACCAGTGTCACCGTAGGTATAATGACCTACATCTCCAGGAGCCATGCTGCCCACACGACCTGCGATCCATGGTGGTCAGGGGCACCATCGCCAGACCAGGTGAGTACTGCGTGATGTGTGTCAGGAACGTGTACAGGCATATGTGCAATATGACACATAATGTATATGACTAACCCCCCTTTGGTGCCATGGCCACCCCCGCTTGCATTCCCCCAGCACACTCCTGTGTGCAAAGGTCTGCTCCCCCCCACAAGGTGGGCCTGTTGCTTACATGACACTGGGCACTTCTAGGCCCCGGGACCACCACTGAGCCCATGTATGCCCAGACTGTCTCAAGTTGCCTGTGGGTACACCAGCCACGACCACATAGGGAGGCCATCCCCTGGGATATGGCAACATTGGTACAAGCATGACTGGCCCATGTATGGCCCCATGGCATGGCTATCATAACCAGTGTGACAAGCTGTGGCACACCTGACTCGTACTCATAGAAACACAGAAACGTAGACCATGATGGCAGAAAAAGACCATCCAGTCTGCCCATATTCCCTATAATCCCTGGAACCTTTCCCGGAACCTATTGTTCCTCCAGGGTACTAACCCTTCCCATAGAAGTATAGGCCATGATAAGCCACAGAGGTACAGGATGATCGCCACATGTGTCGGACATGTTGTCATCCTGGGGCAGCACACTGTGAGACATGATACTGTCCCGTGGCTGTGTCACATGCTGGGACCCACTGTGGCACATGACCACATGCCTGCATGTGCCCGGTGCTGCCTGGGGTGCATGCTACTGCACAGGGTCCAGTCATATACAGGACACTGTGCTGGCATACACCTACAGTATGCTGCACCCCCGTGTGCAATGCTACCATTTTCTTGTTGTGCCTGCAGCGCCATTCATACCCGTGCCTATGATGCCCACACAGGGGCTGCAGATAGCATGTATAGGTGCTGACACAGTAGCCAGTGGGGTGAGGCCCCTACATAGTGCAATGCACACTGTGGTTGTTCCCACCCCATAGCGGGATAGTCCATACCTGATGTGCATGTGCTATGGCCAGCCATGTGCATTGCCAGTGGTGGTGCCATGGATACCTTGCAAGGCTGCCTAGCTTGGCCTGGCCATCTGCAACTGCCATGGTTTGCGGACAGCCCATGTTACAGCTGGCTGCATCCTAGCACTGGGTTGTGTGTACTGCATGGGGCACTGTGTACCACTGTGGGGGACTGATCACACCTCTCATTTCCTCCCCTACAGATCTAGAGGCTCGACATGAAGAGCGGAGGACCCAGCCAACATAGAAACATAGAATTTGGTGGCAGATAAGGACCGCTTGGCCCACCTAGACTGCCCATTTTCCTACCTAGCAGATAAGCTGCAGATCCTAGTTAACCATCAGCTTACTTCCTCCTACCCCCCCACTAGGACTGCCTTATGTCTGTCCCATGCATTCTTGAATTCCCCCACTGTTCTTGACTCCAAGACCTCCTCAGGGAGGTTGTTCCATGCATCCACAACCCCCTCCGTGAAAAAATACTTCCTCACATTACCTCTGAGCCGTCCCCCCTATATCTTCAAATTGTGCCCACTTGTTCTTGCACATCTCTTTTTCTGAAAGATGCTACCCTCTTGGACTTTGTTGATTCCCTTGAGGTACTTGAAAGTTTCTATCATGACCCCTCTCTCCCTTCTTTCCTCAAGGGTATACATATTAAGCTCCTTTAGTCTTTCTTCATATATCTTCTGGTGAAGACCCTGCATCATTTTGGTTGCCCTCCTCTGGACAGCCTCCACTCTGTCTATGTCTTTGTGGAGATGGGGTCTCCAGAACTGCACACAGTACTCCAAATGGGGTCTCACCAACTGTCTGTACAGAGGGATAACAACTTCCTGTTTTCTACTATTGATGCCTCTCTCTATGCATCCCAGTATCCCCCCAGCCTTCCTTAATGCCTTCTCACATTGCTTGCTTACCTTAAGGTCATCTGATATAATTACCCCCAGGTCCCTTTCCAATTTTACTGTTGTCAGTATCTCACCCCCCCATTGTGTACTCTTCCCCTGGGCTATTGTTTCCCAGGTGCATTACCTTGCATTTCTTTGCATTGAATCTGAGCTACCATACATTTGACCATTCCTCCAACCTTGCCAAGTCCCATCTCATCCTTTCCACTCCTTGTGTATCAACCCTGTTGCAGATCTTTGTGTCGTCTGCAAAGAGACATACTTTTCCTTCCAGTGCCTCTGCAATGTCACTTATAAAGACATTAAAAAGGACCAGTCCCAGTACTGAACCCTGGAGTACACCGCTAGTAACCCTCCTTTCTTCACTACGGACTCCGTTTACTACTACCCTTTGCATCCTGTTGTCTAGCCAATTTTTTATCCAGACTACCATATTGGAACCCACTCCAAGGCTGGCTAACTTGTGTATTAATCTTTTGTGTGGGACTGTATCAAATGCCTTGCTAAAATCTAGGTAGACCATGTCCACAGCCCTTCCCTGGTCTACTACTTTGGTCACCCAGTCAAAGAAATCTATTAGATTCGTCTGACGCGACCTTCCCATCGTGAATCCATGCTGCCTTGGGTCCTGTGCCCCACTGGCCTCTAGGTACTCAACAATTCTTTCCTTCAGAAGTGATTCCATCATTTTCCCTACCACTGAGGTTAAACTAACTGGTCTGTAGTTTCCTGCCTCTACCCTGCTCCCACTTTTATGAAGAGGAATCATATCCACCTTCTTCCAGTCCTCAGGTACCACCCCATCCTCCCATGATTTGTTAAAGATAGTAATCAGCGGTGTCACTAGTTCTATCCTTAGCTCTTTTAGAATTCTTGGGTGAATCCCATCAGGCCCCATTGCTTTGTCCACCTTCAATTTTATTAGTTCTTTCAGAACCCTTTCTTCTGTAAATGAACTGGTATTGACTCCCGTCTTCAGAGTGTTTCTCTTGTTTGGTTTAGGTACCTCCCCTTCCTCTTCCTTTGTGAATACTGAGCAGAAATATTCGTTCAGTATCCCTGCTTTTTCACTGTTACCCTCTGCCCACATTCCCTCCCCTTTATTAAGCCTCAATATTCCTCCTTTGGTCTTTCTTCACTCCCTAATGTACTTATAAAAGGTCTTATCCTCATTCTTAACAGAGTTGGCTATCCTTTCCTCGGTTTGGGCCTTTGCTATTCTGACTGCCTTCCCTGCCTTTTTGCTTTAACTGATAAAGTTCTCTGTCCTGTTCCTTCTGTGTTTCCTTATATTTCCTGAATGCTATCCTTTTCTCCTTAACCTTCCCTGCCACCTCTTTTGAGAACCATAGTGGCTTTTCCTTTGTTGTGTTTTGTTGATTTGCTTTACACAAAGGCTTGTTGCCTCTGTGATGGCTGTTTTGATTACTTCCCATTGTTCCTCCACCCTTCCTTCTTGCCTGTTGCTAGTGCTTTTCTGAGGCACTCTCTCATTTTCCCAAAGTCAGCCCTCCTAAAGTCCAATACTCTTGCTTTTGTATGGCTTGATTGTATGGCTGTGTTTATCATGAACCACACTGTTTGGTGGTCACTTGTTCCCAGATGGCTACCCACTTGTAAATCTGAGATTCTTTCTCCATCCCCATTTGAGAGTACCAGGTCTAAGATTGCTCCCTCCTAAGTGGGTTCTAATACTAGCTGTCTGAGGCATGCCCCTTGTAGGGCATCAAGAATGACCCTGCTCTTGGATGTGCCTGCAGCAAAGGTGCTCCAGTTAACATCTGGCATATTCAGGCCCCCCGTCATCAATATCTCCCCTTTTCTGCCATTCTAAGGATGCCTTCTATCATTTCCTTGTCCATTCCCTCCCCCCTGAGATGGGGGTCTGTATACAATCCTCATGTGGATTGTAGTGCCATTTCCTGTCTCCATGGTGACCCAGAGTACCTCATCTGCTCCCTGTTTACTCTTTAGTTCTATTGCTTTGATCCCTTCCTTTACATAGAGAGCTACTCCGCCTCCTCTTTTAACCTCTCTGTCCCTCCTGTAGATTGTGTATCCTGGTATGTTGACATCCCAGACATGGTTCTCTGTGTACCATGTTTCTGTGACTGCCACAATATCCAGGCAACCCTCTTCCATCAAGGCCACTAGTTCAGGGAGCTTGTTACACAGACTACTGGCATTGGTACTCATCACCCTCCACTTTTTGATGACCTTACCCCTTTTAGCCCCACCCCTGTCCTTACTGCCTTTACCTTTTTTTTTACATTTACCTCTGTCTTGCTCCCTAATGGCTTCTCTACCTTGGTATTTACCTCACTAATTACCGTATTTTGTGGGGGGAGGCTGGGATTTCCCTGCTCCTTTTCAGTGCCTCCCCCCCTTGGCTAGTTTAAATGCTTGCCAATGAAGCATTTAAACCTCTCACTTAGGATCCTGGTTACCCCCCTGGACAGATGCAGACCATTGCGCCAGTATAGGTCTGCATCCCTCCAAGTGGCTCCCCAGTACTCAACAAAGCCAAAACCCTGAACTCCACACCAGTTTTTCAACCATTAATTGAATTCCCTGGTGAGGAGTACCCTAGCATCACCCTTGCCATAGACAGGCAGCACCTCCGAGAAGGTTACCGTATGCGCTACTTGTCTAAGGCCCCTCCCCAACTCTACAAACTCCTCTTGCACTGCTCTGATACCATTCCTTGCCAGGTCATTTGTCCCTAGGTGAACAGTGATATCCAGCTCCCTTCCTCGTGCAGCTGCTCCCATGATTCTGAGGATTCGCTTCCTGTCCCTCCAAGCCGTGGGACCAGGCAGGCACCTTACCTCCCTCTCCCCTTCCTCCCCCACTTCTACCCCCCTAATGATTGAGTCCCCCACCAGGAGTTGTTTCCTTCCCCTGTGGGGTCCCATGTCACCCTCCTGTGGGTCTCCTTTGTGAAGGTTCCCAGCATCCTCCTTGGTCTCCACTGCAGGTGCCTCCATAGAGGAACCACTATCCACCAGAAGACTGTATGAACTGTGGAGAGGTACAGCTTGAGGGATGCAACTCTGTTCCACCACCCTCTCCCTCCCTGAGCACACCCTGGTCCAGCCTCTCCTCTTTCTTGGCAACCTCTGAGGAAGTGGCATTGGCCCTGGTGGTCCTTGGGTGGGGGAGGAGGTTTCATGAATCCTAGCCAGGTCAGCCTGGAGACGGGCAACCTCCTCCCTCAGACCAGAGAGGTGCCTGCAAATAGGGCAGCATCGCAGCCTCCAGAATGCCTCCCGGAACACAGCCGCCCCACAGCCATTGCACTGCATCACTCCTATCATGTCTTATTTTGTGTCCCCTCTCCTGTTTCTCTGTATGCTTACTCTCTCCTCTCCTTACAACTCTCACCCTTCCTGTTCTGGGACAGCAACTTCCTGTATTCTTTAGTAGCCTCCTTCTTTCTTGCTCAGTGTCAGACCACCAGCAGCTAGTGGGGGAGAGAGTGAGCTACTTTTTTCCTTTAGGGTTGACAAAACTAATGTTTCTCTCTGATCCTTCCCTTCCTACTGCCAAACAGGAAGTTCCTGTTGTCAGTCAAATCCAGTGGCTATAAAAGTAGAACTGGCTTAGGGCGGGTGGGATGGAGGGCAATTAGTATGAAAAAAGGCTAGCAACAGGAAGTTGTAATTGGAGTCACCTGCTTTTATATTGTCTAAGCCACACCCCAAATTAAGATCTCTCTCCTCCTACTGATTTAGCAAAGTAAGTTGATACAGTACCCTTCCTAGCACAGAACACACACTGACTTTCTTTCTTTTCTTTTTTTAACCATAAATAAGACCTCTTCTACTTCTAATAAAGTATCTGTCTGCTTAATCTCAACAGACACTGATTCCTGCTGAGATAGAAGTGTTAAATTAGTAAGAAAATGGTAGCTTCTTCTGGTTAGCTGCTTTCTGCTCTACAGGCTAGCAACAGGAAGTTGGGACCAGAATCAACATCGGGCATCCCAGGAGGGATCCCCGGGCTGTGATGAGGCCCGTGCTAGTGGCACAGGAAAGTGGCAGACAGATGAGTACCCTGCATTGTTTGTGGTACCTGGGGTACATGTGTAAATGTATAGGTGCTGGTACAAGTAGCATTGAGATGGCCATGGCCCTTCCACCATCATGAGTGTGGGCCTGACCCTCCCCGTTGTGCACATGTCTATATCTGACACTGGTGGGGTGTGCCTTGCCAACACTGTACATGCTTTCCAGGGGACTATGGACACTGCACCATCTGTGTGGCCTGACAAGTGGCAGTGGCATAGAGTATGGCAACCCCCTGGGGGTGCAGATGGGAGCGGCAGTGGTCCTGTCTTGCTGGAACATGACACATGGGTGACCAATCAAGGTGTCAATGGCATGCCAGGCCTTGGGGTGTACAAGGCACTGAGTCATTCCAGCATGTGTGTGGGGTAATGAACCACTCCATGTCACCCATTCAGGCCAGCCCTATGGGTGTGTCTATGTGAGACACCGTACTGGATGCCCCCCTTGGAGAATTGCCTCAGTGATTCTACTGGTGGAAACTCACTCTGAATATGAGGCACTGGGCCAACAGTATCACAGGTCTGTGTCACATTATGTGCAGGCTGTCTATCATGCCATACCCTGGCCCACACCATGCAAACATGAGCAACGTATGCTGCTGAACATGTACACAGCCCCTGGTGTGTCCACCTCACAGTTGTTTGAGCCTGTCCTCCATGTGGATGGGACTGTGTGTGCTGGCTATGGGGAGGTGTCAAGCATCTGTCCATGTGGTGTCGGTATGCCACTGTGACAAGCTGTGTGCCTTGGATGGCTGCTGTGGGTGTCTCTTTGTACTGCTAGCATATCTAGTGCCATATGTAGTGTGTGGTATGTCTCAGTAGCTCACCGCTGGAGTGAAATATGAGCATGGTGTGATGGACAGTGGGGACACCTGTGTGCGGTGCATGTGCAGGACTGTGTGTGTGTGTGTGTGTGTGTGTGTGTGTGTGTGTGTGTATGGAACCACAGTTGCAGGTGTGACTCCCCGACACTGTGCCGAGACTGTATATTGGCAGGCGGCCCATACAGACAGATGCCATGGGCCATGCAACCAGTGCACTGCACAGGCCTTGTCACTGGGAACATAAACCTGGTCTGACCAGGCACAGGGTGCACACCTGGATAGTGGCTACAGCAGCCCACTGGGGCAGGCAATGGGGATGGGCCTAGGATGCCACAGTCATGTGGAGGGGCAACATCACAGTACAGTATACCCATTGCACTGCAGTAGCACCGTAACAATACCTAGAGTGTTCCATTAGCTTCAATCAGGTAGGGTACAGCTGTTACAGTACATAGAGTGTGTGCTGGGGTATGCAGGGTGGCCAGAAAGCCACCAGGGCAGGACATGTCCAGGTATACTGGTGGCCCTGTCCAACCCTGGCCATACTTTCTGTGCACTGGCAACCACAGTGACATCAGACACACCCTGACTGCAGCACAGCCTCCACCAGTGCTGTGCTAATGGGTGTACAGTGTGTTTGGCACTTTTACACGTACACCACTGCTGCAGTGCCATACACCACCACCTGCTGGTCCCAGCCATGTTCAGCTGTGCTGTGTGCAACATGTGTGTATGTCTCAGTCCCATCCCAGCAGTGACCCTGGGAGGAACCTGGATATCTGTGTCTTGCATGTCAGGGTTAGCCTGTGCGCTAGTTGCCTGGTCAGTGGCTGTAGGTTGTGTGTGTGCTTCTCCCTGCCACTCAGGACATTACACTGCTGTTTGGCCTCTGGCATGGTGCTGCTGATGCATGTGCCACAAGCAGACCTCTGCCATGCCAGCTTATTCTTGATGCCCTACAGGGGGCATGCCTCAGACAGTTAGTGTTGGAACCCACTCAGAAGAGAGCAATCTTAGACCTGGTACTCTCAAATGGGGATGGAGAGAGTATCTCAGATTTAAAAGTAGTTAGCCTTCTGTGAACATGTGACCACCAAACCATGTGGTTCATGGTAAACACAGCCGTAGAGTCAAGCCATAGAAATTTGAAGGTACTGGACTTTAAGAGTGCTGACTATGGCAAAATAGGAGAATGCCGCAGAAAAGCACTAGCAAACGGGCAAGAAAGAGGGGTGGAGGAACAATGGGGAGACATCTAAGCTGCCGTCATAAAGACAACAAGCCTTTGTGTGAAACAAATAAACAAATCAAAACGAAGTAAAAATACACTATGGTTCTCAAAAGAGGTGGCAGGGAAGGTTAGGGAGAAAAAGACAGCATTCAGGAAGTATAAGGAAACACGGAAGGAGCAGGACAGAGAACTGTACCAGTTAAAATAGAAGGAAGTGAGGAAGGCAGTCAGAATAGCAAAGGCCCAAACCAAGGAAAAGATAGCCAACTTGGTTAAGAAGGGGGATAAAACCTTTTACAGGTACATTAGGGAGCAAAGAAAGACCAAGGAAGGGATACTGAGGCTGAATAATGGGGGGAGTGGCTGGGCAGAGGGTGACAGTGAAAAAGCAGGGATACTGAATGAATACTTCTGCTCAGTATTCACAAAGGAAGAGAAGGGGGAGATACCAAATCCAATCAATAGAAGCACTCTGGATAGGGGGGTCGATACCAGTCTATTCACAGAAGAAAGGATTCTGAAAGAACTCCTGAAACTGAAGTTGGACAAAGCAAGGGGACCTAATGGGATTCACCCCAGAATTCTAAAAGAACTAAGGGGAGAACTAGTGACACCACCGACTACCATTTTTAACAAATCATGGGAGGATGGTGTGGTACCTGAGGACTGGAGGAGGGTGGATGTGATTCCCCTTCACAAAAGTGGGAGCAAAGTGGAGGCAAGAAACTACAGATCTGTTAGTTTGACCTCATTGGTAGGGAAAATGATGGAATCACTTCTGAAAGAAAGAATTGTTGAGTACCTAGAGGCCAGCAGGAGACAGGACCCAAGGCAGCATGGATTCACAGTGGGAAGGTCATGTCAGACGAACCTAATAGATTTCTTTGACAGGGTGAGCAAAGTAGTAGACCAGGGAGGGGGCTGTGGACATTGCCTACCTAGACTTTAGCAAGGCATTTGATACAGTCCCACACAATAGATTAATAAACAAGTTAGCTAGCCTGGGAGTGGGTCCCAGGGTGGTAGCCTGGGTAAAAAATTGGCTGGGCAACAGGACACAGCGGGTAACAGTAAACGGAGTCCACTCCGTAGAAAGGGAGGTTACTAGCGGGGTACCGCAGGGTTCAGTACTGGGACTGGTCCTTTTTAATGTCTTTATAAGTGACATTGCAGAGGGACTGGAAGGAAAAGTATACCTCTTTGCAGACGACACAAAGATCTGCAACAGGTTGATACGCAAGGGAGGGAGGTGAAAAGGATGAGAAGGGACTTGGCAAGGTTGGAGGAATGGGCAAAAGTATGATAGCTTAAATTCAATGCAAAGAAATGCAAAGTAATGCACCTGGGAAACAAAAACCCAGGGAAAGAGTACACAATGGGGGGGGGGGGAGGTACTAAGAACAACAAAAATGGAAAGGGACCTGGGAGTAGTCATATCAGATGACCTAAAGGTAAGCAAGCAATGTAAGAAGCAGTAAGGAGGGCCGGGGGGGGATAGTGGGATGTATGGGAAGAGGCATCACTAGTAGAAAACATGAAGTTGTTATCCCTCTGTACAGACAGTTGGTGAGACCCATCTGGAGTACTGCGTGCACTTCTGGAGACCCCATTTCTGCAAGGACATAGACAGGATGCAGGCAGTCCAGAGTAGGGCAACTAAAATGGTGCAGGACCTGCGCCAGAAGCCATAAGAAGAGAGACTAAAGGAGCTTAATATGTATACCCTTGAGGAAAGGAGGGAGAGGGGGGGCATGATAGAAAATTTAAAGTACCTCAAGGGAATCAACAAAGTCCAAGAGGGTAGCATCTTTCAGAAAAAGAGATGTGCACGAGCAAGGGGACACAATTTGAAGATAGAGGGGGGGTGGCTCAGGGGCAATGTGAGGAAGTATTTTTTCATGGAGAGGGTGGTGGACACATGGAACGGCCTTCTGGAGGAGGTCATGGGGTCAAAAATAGTGCGGGAATTCAAGAATGCATGGGTCAGACATAATTGAATTCTGGTGGGGGTTAGGAAGAAGTAGGCTGTGTGCACCTTACACAACAGGTAGGGAAATGGGCAGACTGGGTGGGCCAAGCGGTCCTTATCTGCCGTCAAAGTATGTTTCTATGTTTCTTATGGTGTGTGTCCATGCCATGACCAGTTCTGCTGTGCCACTGCATGGTGCAGCTGTTGCATATGCACCCTTCCAGTGTATGGGTCCACAGTGCTATCCTTGCAATGCCGTGCCTCGTACATTTCAGGGTTGGACTGGGGTACAGGGGCACATCTGGAAGGTTGCTACAGGGGCCCTCCAGGAACATTAATAAGAGTGAGCCTAGGGTTACATATTCTTATCAGTATTTCATGTACATTTGCTGCACTAGCTGTATGTCTTCATCTTAACCTCTCCTGCGGTGGCCACAATAACCCATTTAATTAGGAAATTGATGACAAATGCAATGATTTGTCAGTGTTTAGAAGGCGGCCAGGTACCCAACATGGGGAGGGCACCCACCTGGACATTTCCAGGTATCCAGGTGGGCCAGTCCAACTTTGCTCCATTGTGACTGTTGGCCACCCATCATCCATGTCTGGCACAATGGTGCATGTGCTGACTAGGCTCACCATGGATGCATAGGATAACACCTGCATGCTCCACCCTGTGTGCACAGCTGACAGAGTACCTTTTCTTTCTGTGCATAGGTGTCCAGCAGAGTCCAAGGCATCGCTGGCAGCTGGAAACTTTGGAGGGCTGGGATGACCTTCTGTGCTGGCTGGTGTGCCAGCAGCACCTTATCCTGAGGCATCATGAGGAGATTGCAGAGAATGTTCAGGAGATGGTAGTGGCTCGACACCAACATCATACACCACCTACAGCACTACCCCCTCCACCAGCAGAGCCTTGAACATGCCTGCACCATAGGCAGGGCCCCTAGTGCTCTGCGGCAGCATTTTCTGATTTCTGCGGCAGGGCCCCTAGTGCTCTGCAGCAGCATTTTCTGATTTCTGCGGCAGGGCTCCTAGGCTTCTGCAGCAGCATTTTCTGATTTCTGCCGCATCATCTATTTATTTCTGTGGCAGAATGCAGTCCTGCAATTGGCTAAAAAATGATATGATGCAATTGATGACATCACATGCCAAGCGTAGAGGAGGGGCTTCAGTATAAACAAGATGGGTAAGGGCGCTGGCGCTATGGAAAAACGATATTTGAATGAAAATTCATCAAAAACAATGAATACTGTGGCACAATATATATTCTGCGGCATGATGCAAATTCTGCAGAAAATTCCGCAACCGTAGAATTGCAGAATTCCAGGGGCCTTGACCATAGGCCTTATAGTGTTGCTGCTGGACTGTTTTTGCCCTATTTTTGCACCCCTCCACCTGTTCACCTTTCCGGTACCTTGTGTTTAGTTATAGCCTGTTGCCTTTTGTTACCATTAAAGTTTATTTTTTGATACTGAAGCAGATGTGTTGTGTGTCTGTCCTTGGTGCCCTTTCCACCCACCTACAGCCAACCCCAGCGTGCAGCTCTGTACCCAGTGCCCCGGACAGGGCTGCACCACCGCATGCTCCCTTCATGGGCTGCACTATCATTCCTGCTATATTCAGTGCTGCACCAGTGCAGTGCACTGCGCTGTCACCTGTTTTTGCGTGGAATGCTAGCAACCCTATATTCAGAGGGCTTAGTGTCGGCGCTATGGCTCTGAATATAACAGGCCGTGGCATTGACGCAGGCGCAACTTGTGGTGCAGGGCAAACTTTGTGTATGGGCAAACTTTTGAATATCTGGCCCCTGATATCATGTGTCAGAAAAGCCTCATGCTTCTGCCTGATATTTGTGCAACTGATAGTCTTTCTACATCTGTCATTAGCCATGAGTCTTTCTTGTTGCAATGACTGCTGACACACCATTGCTCTTTAGCTATGTCCCAATGATGTGGCCTCCTCCGATGCCACTTTGGTCTCTGCTACTGTGACACTGCCAGAGCTTTACTGGCATCATCTTTTGCAGTGGTTACTCTTGATGCCACTGTTGGTATGATGCCAGCCTGTTGCTCTTTTCTTACTGAACCCTCTTCATCAGTCTTGCCTTGCAGGTCACTTTAGTCTCTCAGTTCTAGCTAACTGCTGCTGTTGATGTCTGCCACCGTCATCACTGACTACTGTCATCCTCTCTAAGCAGCACATGGCTTATAAAATACATTACTATATACTGTATAGTCTTTGGGTTGCAGCATTCAGTAGAGCATTACCAAAAAACATCTACCAGATGATGCGTGCTGAGTGACTACAGTGCTCCCTGCGATAGGGGATACACAAAGACTCTGGGACACTGGTCCTGGCAACCTAAGGTGGCAGAAAACTAACACACAGGAGGCAAAGCTAGCTCTGAGACTATAATTCCACATCAATATTGCAAACCCCTACTCCAGTCCTAATGGGAGAGTGGGATGGCCCCGTGCTTCTCAGAAATGTTTGCCAGTAACACATTTCATGATGTGTCTGTCTACTGTTGGGCTGATGAGAACCACAATAATGCCACTGGTGACTTATGTGACTGTTACTGTTTCACTCCTCAGGGGCAGTGCAATCAATAAATAAAATATTAGGATTCTGAGCAGTAATACTTACTTCATCACCTACACTGAGACCCTCACACAACATTTGGTACTGTTTCCCTTGTAGAATCCTCTTACACTCAAGTTCCGACAGAAATGGAAAACAAGAACCTTTTTCATGTCTTTAGCAAAATGTCTGAACCCCACATGAGCCGAACCATGAGACATTTGCCCAAATATACCTTTTTTTTGTAAATAAAGACCATGAGACACTCTTGCAGAGTGAGCCCCTGTCTGTCCCTCTCACCATGACTGTTCTGCAGTCTATTCAGAAACAGACAGACACATGCAGCACATGGGCAAGTTATTAGGAAATAATACTACCACAGTTTTGATTTCAGGTTGAATCTCTGAGGATAAATTATATTGTCACAAATCCTGAAAATGCAGTATGCTTCTATCAGGGTTTAGAGAAAACCTGAGATTGCAGAAATGGCCACTCCCAAAAAATAATCATTTTATCCTTTGTCTTATACTTACTTGCTGTAGACCTACTGACAAGTAATTCAGATACAATTAGCTCAGTCTTCTGTGAAATTAGAATGTGTAAAATACTAGAGAAACTCAAATCATTTGAAGCTGAATCATTCTGTTAAAGCATTAGAACTGATAAAGACTTGTACTGTACTTATGATAACACATTCTAAGACTAGCTGCTAAAATAAAGTCCGCCAGCTTTGTTTGTAGGCAGACTACCAAGGGGAGGAATATGGATAGTTCAGAATTGGGTTCTTTGGTCTAAGCCTGGTGTCACTTGATACAGTGGATTCATCTCCAATGTACTGCAGATGTTGACAATAATACTGACACAGATAACATTTCTCAACATGTCTTGGTTTACTAAGGAATGGCATTATGTTCTTGCCTCTTATAAGGTTAGGTTTGGTTGTTTTGCTTGGTGGGGGCAATGCTCCCAGCTCATCTTGTTCCTGTACCTCTGATTGGTTTAGCTACACTTTGGCTAATTTCTTCACCTCTTGATATCGCAACAAGTGTCTGCTGAGGCTGCCGGTGTTCTCTGTACATTCTGTTTCAGTGAGGTACAGTGAGGGAAAGAGATGCACTGGAGTAAGAACAAACTTTGACATTGATCATGCACATTAGTTCTGTCTGAGGGCCTTGGTTTCCTCTGGAATTGCCTGCTGCTTAAAATAAAGTTTGTCTCAATATGGTGTACAAGCACTGCAGGTCCCGATCCTCCTATCTTACACTTCAGCCCATTATAACTTTTTTTTAAAGGACTGCCTCATCCAGGATTCTGTATCAGGAGCAGTGATTTGGCGGTGTGGTGTGAAGCTATCCCATGCCAAGGGATGTAAATGACAGTGTCATGCTTTCACCAGTATCCAACTTCTTTAATTTTTTCTTGTTTTTATGTTTGCTTGCACGCATGTGCAAGAAACATAGTGCCATCATCCGAGTTTTCCAGAGGTGTGTCAGCCTCTTCCAATTCAGTCAGTGTGTTTGCAGGCGCTGTCGCAGTGCTCCAATCACTGCTCCAGCTGTCTATGACAGCAGTTGAAAATGTAGTGGCATGCAGTTGAGGGGCGCCACTTCAGTGAGCAAACCCCCAACACGCACCTACGCATATTAGATGCTCGGCTCCCCAACACACTCTGTATAGCCAATGGGGTGCCCAATGCCCTGTCAGCTCCACCGCCCCCAAAAAAAAAGCTTTCAGAGTGCCATGCTAGAGCCCACCCCAGCGTGGCACACATCTGTATAGCTGACAGGGGTGCCCAATCCCGTCGGCTCCAGACCCCCAAACAGCCCCCTTGGCTGCCACGCTGGGAGCTCACCCAGCATGGCACCAGTCCCGTGGCCGGCCAGGTGCCCAATCCCGCCGGCTCCAGCCCCTAAACAGCCTTTCTAGCTGCCATGCTGGGAGCCCACCAGCGCTGCAAACTTCCCGCTCGCCTTCCTAAAAAAAAAAACTAAAAAGAAAAAGTTCCTCGGCATTCTCCCAGCCCACCCGTGCCCACCACTGTGCACCTGCCTCCCCACCCCTCACCCCATACTTACCTCCGGAGTCCGGCGCGACGATCTTCAGTGGACCGGGAACACGTCTGCACTCTTCCTAGTCGACCTCGAACTGAGGAAATGCCGGTAAGCTGTATAATGTAATAGATAGGGTTTTTTCAACTTTGCTGCATATCTCAGGCATTTTTTGGAATTTTTGCACCAAATTTTCAACATGGAGTTTTTGGGACCCCTTCTCATGAATGCTGTCACTGTCATGGCATTAATCGGGCCCAAAGGGTGATTTCTCAGTCACTGCACAAAATCACCTTTCAGGACCAATTAACAAAACGACACTGCCAGTGTTCATAAGGTGGGCTCAAAAAGCCTATTTTAAAATTGGTGGAAAAATTCTAAAATGACTGATTTCTGAGGTGCATTGCACAGTTCCTATGCGCTTGTAAGTTCACAAATTTTCAATATTTTCACTCCAGATTTTCAACATTGCCATTTACCACACCTCCTTATAGGCAGTACAGCTGTCATTTTTCACATCTCGCCCATAACGTGTTTCCGCCCATGTAGCGCACAGTGGTGCTGTCAGTGTGCGAAATCAATGTATGGGACACATTAAGAAAATCACAGTGACACTGGTCATGAGCAGAGGTGTTAAATGGCTATGTTGAAAATTTGGTGAAAAAATTCCTAAAAATGACTGTTTTAGGAGCGCACGTTGTGCAATTCCTACGCACGCTGGCAAGTTTGCAAATTTGTAATATTTTCAGTCCAGATTTTCAACAGTGGCATTTTTCCATGCCTCCTTATGAACAGTACAGCTGTCATTTTCCACAACATGGCCGAAATGTGTTTTCACACTTTCAGCGAAGAAATGTGTGGTTGCTGTAGGAAATCATTGTTCGGGACAGATACAGAAAATCACACTGACACTGTTAATGATCGGAGGTCCCAAAATGCCTGTGTTAACAATCTGCTGTAAAAAAATCCCCAAACTAGTTACATTACGGGTGTGCATTGCACAATTTCTACGCACGCTAGTGACTTCACCAGTTTTTTTAATGTTTTCACAGCAGATTTTCAACATTGCCATTTTTTACACCTCTCCATGAACAGTACCACTGTCATTTTTCACATCCTGTTCGAAATGTGTTTTTGTGCCTGTGCTGCCAAATGCCGTAGTCACTGTGCAAAAGCAGTTTTCAGCTAACAAACTGATATTGCCACTGTTCATGAGGTGGAGGGTCACAAAAAAACCATGTTGACAATTTGGAGTGAAAATACCAACGAATGCCTGAGGCGTTAGGGTTTCCGACCATAACGCCCCTACCTGTAGAGAATGACATGCATCAGGGGTGTGACTTGGGATTCTTGCCTGTAATGCTCATACCATTCCACCCCCACCCACACCCTGCAGCCAGTGAGAGGCATCAATGTGTGCCTCAGACTCTTCGGCCCCAAACTTCACCCCATTCTCCTATACCGCACCCATCTCACTGTATTTCCTGAAGGAATGGGGTGCGCATAAGGGCCAAAGACCCCAAGGCACACCGTGACATTTGTCAGTGTCTGCAGGGTAGGGTGTGGTGAAATGGCGTGGTTGTTATGCCTGATGACCCAAAGGCACACCCCAATGCCTGGCACTCTCTGCAGGGTGGTGGTTGGGTTGGCTTCAGTTCAGTACTTCACTGCCATTCCTATTATGTAGCTCTGTAACTCCTACACTACCAATGCCAATGCCAGCAAGCAAACATTCGGCATTGACAAATGCTTGTTATAATAGTGAAGAAAGTAAAGGACACCTGTGCACATTAGGATGAAGCGTCACTCTTCCATTCACATCCAAAGGTCCTTAAAAGCTTCACCCGACTCTGTGATATCAGTACTGCAAATGAGTTCTGGGAACATCATTCCTCAGGGCATAGAAATCATGGTAGGGGTTGAAGTGCCAAGTGCTATTAACATAGTAAGGATTCAGAGGCAGGTTTTTTTAATTTCTAAAGGGGCAGATGTGTTAGTACCTGCAATTAAGGTTGGAAAGCACTGTTAAGCCCATCATGTCCACCCTCCACTTCATAAGCAAGTATGAATAAGTATGATTTGCAACCATGCACTAATTGTAAGGGGTCCCTCCCCACTCTACTATGCAGGGTATCCAAGGATTCCCTTAATAAGTACACATTTGTCCAGGCTTGCTTCGAAGACCTGTATTGATTTTATGTCCACTGTCTCTGTTGCTATGCTGTTCCATAGGATCACCACACTCTTGGAGAACAACATTATCCTGAATATCACCCCCCCCACCTCCCGAAGCTTGAGGGTGTGTTCCCATATACTGCTGGAGGACACCAGATCGAACATCTCAGTTTGCTCAGTCTTGTCAATACCCTTAATTGTAAGCCTAATTAATCATGAGGCAAACGCGTGCTCTGATTGACTGGTGTACTGGGCATTAATCCTTTAGAAGTACCCACCACTGATCAGAGTGGCATGTGCATTTATAAACTCTCTTTTTAAAAAAGATGTTTTTCCCTGTGTGTAACTAGATTTAGACTTTTAATCACAATAATGACCTCACAGCAGGTAATTTCCTTTTGATTAACAACCAGCTAGGTGTGGTTGGCACTCGGCTGTACCTCGGGCCACCCTTTCCCCCAGCTGGTCATTAATTGCCAGGAAATGACTAGCTGTTCAGTCATTAGTGCTTAATTATCAAGCAAAACTATATCATGCCCCTCTCAGCCTCATTTCTCCAACCTGAACATTTTAAAGGGGAGCAGTCATGGCAGGTGATCCACAGACAGAGACCTTGAGGTCCTGACTAAGCTTTTCACATTTTACAATAAATGTTTAATTGCTTACTTTAGTAAAAATGATCTTTTTTATCTGGTTGATCCTGCTGACTATCACCCAACATTGCTGTCGACCTAAAGAACCATAGTGCCCTGCAGCTCAGCCTCTGATATCGTGCAGGATGGGCTCAGCAGTGGGAACCATGTTTGTGACTTCTTAATGTAATACACCTTCTAATTTACAATTAAAGCACATTTTTGTGCTAAGACAACAAAACTGATGATGTCCTGAGCCAGACATCAGTTTCATCAGCCTTAGCAGGAAAATCCCCCTTTTACTTACTATGAGGAGCTCAGAACTGCATGCAGCACTTCAGGTGGGGAATGACCAGGGCCTTGTAATGAATAAAGAAAACAGAACAGACACCTGGAACTGATAAAAGCTGTGCAAATGGAGACAGCAGTGCAAAACCTACTGTGTAAAACCTTTATTTTCAGTGCAAAACAGTGATGCAGAAAATGCTCATCTATGTAAAACCATGGCCACACCAGTCTACCTGGTGCAATTCTTACCTTTGACAAAGCACCTATTGGTGAAAAAAATGCATCAGATGGACTGCTGTGGACTTACAAGCATGATTTTCATAGACATGCCCTTTCTGTATCATTGTTGTGCACTGAAAATAAAGAAAGCTTATCCACAGTAAGTTTTGCTGTGCTGCTTTCACTGGTACAGATTTTGCTGTTTCTGGATATATGTTCTCTTGTTTTCTTTACTCAGTTTTGTGTGGACTGGGCACCAGCTGGCCAAGTTGCATCCCTTCTACAGTATTTTCCTTTAGTCCTGTAAAGAAGTAGGGTAACTTCCTCTGCACTCCTGGTCCCCCCAACCCCACCGTGATGCCCCCCTGCATTCCGGTGGCCCTCTTTACAGCAGCTGCACATGGCTTGTCTTATTTTAGTCCCCTGTCTACTATGACCACCCAGGTCCTTTTCCTTCTCCACTGCCACAAAAGGCACCACACAGTTTGTGTGGGTCTAACCTCTACTCTTCCTCCCCATTTAACACATTGCATTTGGCACCATTGAATCTAAACCTCCAGGACTCTGACCAATCACCCAGCCTGTTCAGGTCCTCCTGACATTTGCCCCCAATCCTCAAGGGAGTGCAACACCCTGGCCAACTTGGTGTTATCAGTAAACGTGAGCAGCCTGCTAGACATCACAGCTTCCTGATCACTGATGCAAATGTTGAACACTGGTGGCCCCATCATCCCAGAGAGATACCACAAAGTACTCCATTCCACTTGGAGCACATACAACAAAAATGCAGCATTAAAGTAACATAAGGAGCTTTGCACTTAAGGGTCAGAAGGCAAGCAGCGCTAGATGACATACTCTTAAATGGTGCATGTTCTCCCTTGACACAGAGGGTGGGGTTCCATTCCATGGTGGTCACATTAATGGTGATAACTGTGTCCAATGGTGCCTGCCTCTTTCTCCATAGTGCACTGCTCGCAGAAGGATTATGGGAGGGAGAGGTAGCTATCTGTTTTAGAACTGAGTATAGTGATGCATCCCCTGGGGCACACCCTATCTTTTGACTGTGTGTCCATGTGTGGGGGGGTTCAGGTGCTGGGTGCAGAGTCCTCCTCATATATCATCCACCTGGGCTAGAGGGGGACTTTCTGCGGGAGATTGTGAAGTCCGTCACCACTGGACTGAGTTCCCCCAGAGATAGAACTTATCCTAATCATGGAGTATAGAATCTGAAAGACATTCAGACTCTGTACTGTGGTCACCCATCCCCTAATTGCTTAACATCAGATTTGTTTCTGTAGCTAGGAGGAGTTGTGACCATTAAAACTAATGAAGTGGCTACCAAGAAGTGTTCAAAATTTTGATAAATGTTTGAAAAATGGTATGCAATTAAAGCAGACACACACACACACACACACACACACAAAACATATTGCAGACTTTTGTTTAGGCCACTTATTCAGGACTTCTAACACTGTAATAACAAACGATCAAGCCAATAAACATACACTGATTCTTGTCTGGACCTGTATCCAGGCTCTGGAAGGGGAGGCAGGGTAAGGGACTGTGAATATTAGTGATGGATCCCTTAAGAAAAAATATTACTACAGTAAGTATTTTTTTCTTCTAACCCCAGGAATCCATCAGTATATATTCACAAGCTGCAGACTCCACAGCAGTACCTTAGGAGGCTGGGTCCAGAACCTATTTAGAAAAAGGGTTCTACAAGATGGCAATGCCAATGCTAGTATCTTTCCTGGACTGTTATTTATTTATTGTAGTTGTTTAGTCAGGAATAGCACACTAAGCTGAAAGCTTTTTTACAGGTGCAACCTGGGAGCACAGGGAAGTTAAGTGACTTGCTCAGGGTCACACAGTATGCAAGTGGAAGCTGTGGGATTCAAACCCAGGTCTGATCTGCTGGATGTCACCAGATTTGCAGCTCAAAGCCTTAAACCACTGCGCTATACTGTCTGCCTATATGTCCAGACAGTAATGTTTTGTGAAGGTCTGTACTGTCGTAGAAACGTAGAAACATAGAAGATGACGGCAGATAAGGACCACGAGGACCATCCAGTCTGCCCATTTTTTTCTACCTTACGAATGTGCCATAGCCCTTTACTCTGTCAATGGCCTATCTATTCATACTCATCTGTATTGCTCCCTTATGCCTATCCCATGCCTGTTTGAAGCCCTGCACTGTATTCATATCCACCACTTCCTGAGGTAGGCTGTTCCATGCATCCACCACACTTTCTGTGAAAAAGAAGTGCCTCACATTACCCCTTAATCGGCCTCCCTCTAATCTCATGCTGTGTCCTCTTGTCCTGCTATTTTTCTTATATTGAAACATAATAGAGACTCACCTTGTTAATGCCCTTAAGATGTTGGAATGTTTCGATCATATCACCTCTCTCCCTCCTTTGCTCTAGGGTATACATATTAAGCCCCGTTAATCTGTCCTCATAGGTTTTCTGATGCAGTCCCTGCACCATTTTGGTTGCCCTTCTCTGGACTGCCTCTATTTTGTTAATGTCCTTGTGCAAGTGCGGCCTCTAGTACTACAGACAGTACTCCAGATGGGGCATAACCAGTGTCTTGTGAAGAGGGATTATTACCTCCCTCTTACGACTTGTGATACCCCTACTAATACACCCCAACATCCCCCTAGCCTTACCTACTGCTTTAGTGGTTTGCATGGATGATTTCAGGTCATCTGTGATGACGATACCCAAATCTCTTTCTTCCCTTGTGATTGCCAGCAACTACCCTCCCAACCTATAGGTGGCTTCAGGGTTTCTCTTCCCTGTGTGCATGATCTTGCACTTCTTTGCGTTAAACCCCAGTTGCCACCCTTCTGACCATTTTGCCAGTTTATCCAGATCTCTTCTTATTCTGCCCACCCCATCTGGATCATCTACTCTGTTGTAGATCTTGGTGTCATCTGCAAACAGACAAACTTTACCCTGTAGTCCATCTGCAATATCACTGATAAAGATATTGAAGAGTACTGGGCCCAGGACTGATCCCTGAGGTACCCCACTTGTGACTTGCATCTGTTCTGACTGTATATACTGTTAACCACCACTCTCTGTGTTCTGCTAGCCAACCAGTTTGCCACCCAGTTGACCAATGTCTGACCCACCCTGAGCCTATCCAGCTTATTAATCAATCTTCTGTGTGGAACAGTATCAAAAGCTTTGCTGAAGTCAAGGTCGGCGACATCAACTGCATCCTCTTGATCCACCACTCTGGTTACCCAGTCAAAGAAATCTATGAGATTAGTTTGACAGAACCTTCCTGTTGTAAACCCATGCTATTTTGGATCCTGTGCTCCAATGGAGTCCAGGTGTTGCACTATTCTTTCCTTAAAGAGTGCCTCCATAATCTTGCCCAATACTGAGGTAAGACTGACTGGTCTGTAGTTCCCTGCCTCCTCCCTGCTACCACTCTTGTGGAGCGGGATCACATGAGCCCTTCTCCAGTCTTCTGGGACCTCTCCTGTGCTCAGAGACTCACTAAGCAGTTCTGATAATGGCTCTGCTAGTTCCACCCTTAGCTCCTTTAGTACCCTGGGCTGTATGCCATCTGGTCCCATTGCCTTGTCCACCCTAAGCTTAGCGAGCTGTTGTAAGACTCTTTCTTTTGTGAAGGGATTTGTGCACTCCTCCCTCTCCCATGTCCATGGTACTTAGCTGTGGGCCCTGCTCTACTTTCTCCTCAGTAAATACTGAGCAGAAGTATCTATTTAGGATAGATGCTTTTCCTTGGTCCTCCTCCACACACTTCCCCTTATCCCCTTTGATCTTAGCAATACCCCCTCTAGACGTTCTCCTTTCACTAATGTATCTGTATAAAGTCTTGTTCCCTTCTTTTACTGTTTATGCTAGTGTTTTCTCAGTTTGGGCCTTTGCCTGCCTTATTGCCTTCCCTGCTTCCATTAGGGAAGTTTGGTATGCCTTCCTATCTTCATCCCGCTACATTCCCTTATATTTCCTGAAGGCCAACATTTTAGCTCTGACCTTTCCTGCTACTGTTTTTTAGAATCAAAGTGGTTTCCTCCTTCTTTGCTCTTAGAAACATAGAAACATAGACTTTGACGGCAGATAAGGACTGCTTGGCCCACCTAGTCTGCCCATTTCCCTATCTAGAGGATTTTGCTTTTCTCCCTAACACAATGGGATGTTGCTTCAAGTATTTCATCCTTAATGCTTGCCCACTTTGCCTGTGCCCCCTCACCTGTATTTCTTCTTGCCAGGACTAGCTTAACTCTGTTGGCCATCTTATCAAAGTCAGCTCCTCTGAAGTCCCATATTTTTGCCTTGGAATGGGATGATTTAGTTCTAGTTGCCAAATTGAACCATACCATGTGATGGTCACTGGCCCCCAGGTGACCTTCTACCTGGAGATCTGTGACCCTTTCCTTGTTAGTCACCACTAGATCTAGGATAGCCCTGTCTCTTGTGGATTGCTGTACCAGTTGTTTGAGGCCCTCCCCTGCAGGGAATCCACTTTGTGTCTAGTTCTGGTGGATGTTCCTGCTGGTATTGACAAATCTGTATCTGGCATGTTGAAGTCTCTCATTATCAGAACCTCCTCTTTAGTGGTCATGTCTTGTATATCTTCTAACAGTAATGTGCCTATGTCCTCCCCCTGGTCTGGAGGCCTGTAGACAACCCCAGTTTGTATGGCTGGCCCATTTCCTGTTTCCAGGGTGACCCACAGTTCTTCTGGCTCCTTATGTGTATTCTGAATTTCTGTAGCTTTGATATTTTCATTGACATACAGGGCTACTTCCCCCACCTCCTTTTTGCACCTCAGTCTCTTCTGAACAGTACATAGCTGGGTACTGAAGTCTCCCAAATGTGGTTACTGGTGAACCATGTCTCGCTAATGGCTACTATGTCCAGTTTAGCCTCTGTCATTGTTGCCTGCAGGTCTGGGATCTTGTTTCCCAGACTGCCGGCATTTGTGTACATGATTTTCCATTGGCCAGATTTTGGTGCGTTAGTTGCTGGGCGAGGTCTGGTGTTTCCCCAGCATGTCGTATGGGGAGCCAGACCTTTTTCCTTACCTGGTGATGCAAATGAACTATAAACATGCTGAACTCCTGTTTGATCACTAGCTGAGGAGGGAGGGGTGTTTGTCCCATTCGATGTATCGGGTACTGCACCCCTCTCCTCATTGGCTAGTTTAAATATTCTGCAAAGATGTCAATCTTCTGCCACAATGCACTGACTCCCTCCTTAGTCAGATGCAGTCCATCAAATTTAAAGAACTTTTGCAGCCACAACTGTTGCCAGTTACCTACAAATTTGTGTCCTTTTTCCTGGCACCAGCCCTTGAGCCACATGTTTAGCTCCCCATCTCCCCATCTCTGATCTTCTGTCCATCTGCCCCCTTCTCCCAGACCAGCAAGATCTCAGAGAAGGAGATGCCAGACAAAATAGATGACAGCCTGTCTCCCAGCCTGGTCAGGTGTTCCTTGGTCTCCACAACTGACCGGCTGGTGAGATCATTAGTCCCTATGTGTACCAGGACATCAATATTTTCTCCTAAATCCTGCATGATTTTAGCAATGCGGTCAGTGTCTCTCCATGCTGATGTACCTAGGAGACATCTGACAATTACCCCTGGCTGGAGGTAAGTATCAACTCCCCAGTCATGGAATCTACTATGATCAGAAGTGTTTTGGATTTCCTTTTTGCTTTTTTTTTGTTTTGGTTCCTGTTTAGGGTGAGTTCTGTAGTGCTAGCTCCTGTGCAACAGTGTCCTGCTTTGCAGTGTCCTCTACCCCTTTGTTTGATTTTGGAGATAGAGGCAGATACCTGTTTGTAGTTTTTATATGGTTTGTGGAGGTGATATGTTGGAGAGCATTGAGTGATGGGCACTCGATTTGCCCCTCCTAACCACCTGCCAACCTCCCGCACCAACTATCCTCTACAATCGAGGTGCTTCAGTTGGATGTTGGGGAAATGGTAGGCAGTTCTTATAATGTATTTCCTCCTGAATATGTGATTTGATGTGCCCAATCTCTGCCCATGCTGTCTGGAGCTGAGCCCTTAGATCTCCAATGGTCCAGCATGTCTTCCAAGTAGCTGCTTTACAGATTTCTTGAAGGGAAATGCCCCTTGCTGCTACAACAGAAGCAAAGGTGCCCCTTGTAGACTGTACATTTACACCTCTGGAGAGCAGTTTGCCAGCTTTCTCATAACAGAATTTTATGTAGGACACTATCCAACATAAGGTAGTTCTCCCGGGTGCAGTTTGCCTTTTCCCACTTGACAATAGGTGACAAAAAGCTCAGTACTGTTGGACCTGCCATCTTTTGTGTGGTCCAGGTAGTGACCTAGTGCCCTCTTTACATCCAGGTAGTGGAGTTTTTATTCCCCTGTACTAAACTGCTCAGAAAAAAAACACACAGAAAGGGTAGCTGAATGGTTCAGTTGGAATTCTGACACCAGTTTAGGGAGGAGTTTCCTATTGGTTCTGAGAACTACCTTATCTCTATGGAAGATTTTGTAGTTTGGATCTGTGCAGGGTCCTTGAAGCTTACACAACCTCCTAGCAGATGTCATAGCCGCTAGGAATATTGTTTTCCAAGTGACATATTTAAGGTCAGTGGTAGCCAAAGGTTCAAAAGGAGCTTCCATCAGCTGGGCAGTGCACACATTTAGGTCCCAGGGAAGGACAGCATCCCACACAGGAGGGTACAAATGGCTGAGGCCTTTAAAGAACCTTTAGAAAATAGGTTGTGAGGCTGGAGACTTCCCTTTGCCATCTGATATGTAAGCTGAAACTGCTGCCAAATGTACCTTCATGGTGGAGGGTCTTATAATGAGGTTCGTACTGAGGCAAACAAGAAGCAAAAGGCATTTTGGCCATACAAAACTCCTATCTCATTTCCCATAAAAGTGCATGTCTCCTCTATCGAAAATCTAAACATCTGGTTTGTTCTTGAAAATAGGTTTACTTTCACTCAATATTATCTCAATGGGAAGGGTGTTCCAAATGTTCACTATTCTCTGAGAGAAGAATAATTAACTTCCTCCTGGTACTATTAAATTTCAAGCACCTCAATTAAGTGGGTGTCCTCATGTATCCACTGCCTCTTTCTTGAATTCAAACCCTATTTCATTAAATAAATAAGGGTCCTTGATGATGTCCCACATGAGGTGTAGGTCTCCTCTTATTGTTCTTAGTTCAAGGGACATAAGATTTAACTTTTTTAGTCTGTTATTGTAGTCTAATTCCTTTAACCGCTGCATAAGTCTCGTCATTCTTCTTTGTACTCTTTTGATCTGAATACAGTAATTTATTTTACAAGGGCACCAAAAATGAGCAAAATAATCAAGGTGTAGTCAGACATATGATCTATACAGAGGCAACGAGACCTCAGGATCCCTAGATCTAATATTCTTATGAGTTGCTCATAGGGCTTTATTTACCTTACTTATTATTTCATTTATTTGCCTGGTAAAGTCTAAATTATTTGATACAATAACCCAGAGATTTTTTTTAGTTTAGTTTCTAATAATTGCTTTCCACATAGATAATATTTTTAGTTATACAATAGGGGTGAAGTGATATGCAGTGGAATAAAAACGCATATCTCCAACTTGGAAGAACACACAGAACTGTCATCTACACTGTGACAAAAGCTTACATTTATACACACAGTGCAAAGGTCACTTGTAGATATCAGCACAGTGCATACATTGCACTGCCATGGAAATGGTAGTTTCAACCAGCTGAACTACATTGTCCCCCATTTAAGCATAATGCACTACACCTGCTACAATGCATGGGAGACATACCTGTTTCAAAATCTTCCCGTGGTACTCAAGAGGATGCTCGAACATCACTGTGGGCAAACTTCAAAGTCATACTGCAAAACATCCAGTGAAGTAAACCGGGAGAAAGTTCTGTCACCAGTGAAGTCAACCGTCGAAGCATGTTCAAAAAACTCACATGTACCAAATAAATGTATTACTTAAGCACTACACACCCCTAAAAAAAGAAATAAAACTGAATAAAATGAAATGAAAACAAAAATATCCTCCAAAACAATTGCACTGTGTGCATAAAAGCAGCAGTGCCCCAACACTCCAGATCCAGAAAGCCCATCCCACAGCAGCGATGCAACCAATCAGAATGCACATTTCCAAGTACCAACCAATAAAAAACAAGCAGAAGCAGCAGTACACAACATATCCAATAGCCAATAACAGACAAGGCAAAAATCCCCAACCAGTGGCAATAGTTCCATTCATAAAACCTAGCAATAGAAACCCAGAGATTACATCATTCGTTAAACCCACCAATGGAAACCCACAAATTACACCCATTGAAAACCACTCAACTTCTCTGACCACAAAGCCGAATCGCATCTGAGGACAACACCTCCGAGATAAAATAACACCCAACCAGACATTAAACCATAAGTAACATATCACAAAAAAGAACACAAAATGGGGCCCTATTGTATAAATCGCACACATGATGTGCGATAGTGTGATATGTGAAATATTTGCATTTGTGCAGCATGCCCTCAGATAATATCACGCGTGGCTTCGCCAACCCTGATATTATCAGAGCGCATGCTGCACTCATGCATATATTCCACACATCACACTGTTGCCCATCATGTATCCCCAATTTCTTGGTGTTGTATCCCAGATGCATAACCTTAAACTTCTCAAGACTGAATCTCATTTGCCAAGTCGCAGCCTACTGTATGATTTGATCAAGGTCATCCTGTATTCTGGCTGTTTCCTCAAAGGTGGCACAAGTTCCACCAATTTTGGAATCATCTGCATATTTAGTTGACCAACTACTTAAATTCTGTGTAAGGTTGGATATGAAGACATGAAAATGAATGGTCTGAGAACTGATCCCTAAGGCACCCCACTGGGTATGCTACCCTCCTGTGAAAGTACCCCATGGATCACTACTCTCTGAGTTTTATCACCTAACCAGCTCAATAAACATTTGACCAATCTAGGGTTCACTCCTCCTCCTCTTAGTTGCAGTTTTTCAATTACAGCCGGAAAAGGGACAAGTTCAAAAGCCTTGCTAAAGTCTAAAAAGATTACAACATAAGGAATTTTCTTATCCAAGTGGTTACTAATTGTTCCATAAAAGCATATTAGGTTTGTGACACAAGACCTACCCCTGGTAAAATCATGTTGTTCATGGTCAATAGTACATAGGGATTGTTGAATTTTATCTTTCATAATGCCTTCTGAAAGTCCGCATATAATAGATGTTAGGCTAATAGGTCGATACTTTTCAATGTTATGCCTGTCTCCTATTTTGAAAAGAGGGACATTTGCAATTCCCCAATCCTTTGGTACAACACAGCTATTCAAACTTTTCTCAAATAACAGCTTATGAGGGAATAATAGATAACCAGACTTTAATTTAATCATTCTTGCTGTGATCATATCTGGGCCTGGAGAGCAATCTGCTTTCATGTTTCTTATCCTTGAATAAATTTCATCCTCTGAAATTAGTATTTAATTACAGCAGTCAATACTTATCAGTGCTGGTGTCTTATCTTTATTTCCATAAATGCTGCAGAATGTTTATTAAAAAATTCTACCATTGCTTCAACTTTATTGATAGTAGAATTATCACAGAGTAAAGGAGACAATTTGCGTCTAGCCTTTTTCAAACCTTACTATTTTGTTTGGTAGCATTTCTTACCAGGTTAAGCTCCATGTTACTTTTCACTCTTCTAAGCTCAAATTTAAATTGTTTCTGTATAATCTTATATTTTTTTTTCCAAAGGATTAGACTAAATGATTTTTTGAAGGCTTTAAATATTCTGTATTTTTTATTAATAAGTCTTCGGATTTTTTTACTTAACCAGTTGGGCACTGGCTTGTTGTTAGCAAATTTCCTACATTTTGGAATGAATCTACAACTGAGGTCCAGTATAATAGTTCTTATTTTATTCCACATTGCCTCAGCATCACAATTTGACAGTAAGGTATCCCACCTCATATTAGATAGGACATTTTCTTTTATTTATATCAGTTTCTTTGTAAAGACAGAAAGAACGATCCACTGTTAAGCTTGATAAATGAAAAATCAGTATTGAACCAAATCATACTGTGGTCAAATAGTACTTAAAGGTGGACTGGTATGGAAGGTTTTAATATTTAAATTTATTTATTTTATTTATTTGATATATCGGGTTTACAACCTTTGAGTCAGAGGCTCATCTACAAAGGTACCTCATCATATGTAAGACAGAAACTAATACAGACAGGGTATAACAACAATTATATTAAGCATGTGTTACAGACATTTGTCACCGACATTATTTACAGTATTTGGATGGCGATATTTGCATCATCACAGCAGAAAGACATTATTAGCTTGAGAAAGCATATAAACAGAGTAGTCAGTCCTATTCATGGGTTTGGTATTGTTGACAGAGGTTGCAATCCATAATGGACTTTGTCAGAGAATTTGGATCAGAGTGGGTGAGAGAGTGAAATGTTAGTTGCAGTTACAGGAGCGGATATTGAAGAGATGGATGTGAAGAGTGGTTTTGAAGTGGGTGATCTTGGGTGCACTAGTGATGGTGGTTGGGAGTACATTAAACCATGTAGGGGGCCTGTAGTGGAAAGATCTCTGGGCAAGGGAGGTTTTTACCCTCGGCACAACCGGCAACGCTTTCTCTGAGTTCCGGGTGGAGATAGTGGGGGTGGTAGGATGAAGAGAGGCAGTGACCCCAGGGGAGGAGAGTCTGAGCAGCATTTTCTTGGACAGTATGCAGGTCTGGTAGAGGAGCCTTTCTTTGAGGTTGAGAAGATTGGCAGAGATATAGAGGGAGCAGGTGTGAGTGAGCCTAGGTGCACCAATTAGGAGCCTGCAGGCCTTGTTTAGGGAGACCTGAATTTTCTGGAGTGCAGAGTTATCTGCTGCCCCATATACAGGAAGCCCATAGCCCACTAGGGACAGTATTGAAGAGGTGATGGCAAGCCTAAGGGCTTGGGGGGGAAGGCAGTCCCTGTGTTGGTAAAGGAGTCCAATCCAGGTGTTTGTTGCAGCAGCAAGGGTGTTTATGTGGTCATGAAAGGTAAGGGCAGAGTCAAGGGTAAGTCCAAGATATTTGTAGTTGGATACCTGTTCAAGGGAGTGCTGGGGAGGATGCGGAGAGGTGCATTTTTTGCTTTGTTTTGGTGGTGAGAGAAGATCATTGATTTAATCTTTTTTAAGTTTATGACCAGTCTATGGTCCTTAAACCATGTATCGGCCTGGAAGAAGGCACGTTGGAGGGAGTACTGAAGGGGTGTGGGTTTATGATGTGAAGCAAAGAGCACTGCATCATCTGCATATAGTAATATTTTTGTGGAGCAGGCCTTTGGTAAGGAGTTTAGGTAGAGGGAGAAAAGAAGTGGCTCCAGGATAGAGCCCTGGGGCACCCCAGAGTGGACGGGTAGTGTGTTGGATAACGTTCCGTTAATTTTGATGCATTGGGACCAGGTGGAAAGGTAACTGGAGCACCAGGCTAGGGGGCTTGTGGAGAAATCAAGTCGGTGGAGTGAGTCGAGAAGGAGAGGGTGGCAGACTGTATCAAAGGCCTTGGATAGGTCTATGAACACAGCTCCTGCAATGTTACCATGTCTAGGGAAGAGTGCAGGAAGTTGGTGAATTCTAGGAGGGCTGTGGTGGTGCTATGGCCCGAATGGAAACCATGCTGCTCTGGGCATAGAATGCCATACTTGGCTAGGTATTCAGTAAGTTGGGTGGCAATCACTTTTTCTAATGCTTTAGAGAGGGGGGAAGAATGGAGATGGGTCGCTAGTTATTTGGGGAGGCTTTGTCACCACTTTTATGGATGGGGGTAATGACAGCTGTTTTCCAGGCACTAGGGAATTGCCCTAGGTATAGGGATTTGTTGAGCATGTCTGTTACGGGGACTAGGACCTCGTCGAGGACTAGTCGAAGGAGCCTGTCATCTAGGGGGTCATTTATAGGGTTATTGCTGTTTAGCGCTTTTTGTAGGTAAGGACAAGCTTTGTTGGTGGATATTTTGTGCAGGAGGAAACAAGAATGCTGCAGGGTTGGGGGTTAGGTTTGGGGCACAGGGTCAAAGAAACAACTGGGGAGAACAGTGCTGAGCTCCGAGAAGGTGGTGTTTAGACAGTTTGCTATGGTGAGTGTGTCTGTGGAGGCAGTGCCATTTATGGTGAGCTGCGAGGAAGGTGGGGAGCATGATTTCCCATTGAGTTCTTTGATATTACTTCAGAAGGTCCTTGCAGACCCCCACATGGTTGTGAGAGTGGATTGATAATGGTCTGCTTTGGCCTTACAGATGGCTCGAGTGCATCTATTGTGAACGGCATTATAGGATTGTCTGTCTGCCAACCTGCCAGATTCTGTGGCTTTGTGCCTGAGATTATCCCTGTCTCTCAACATTTGGAGTAGGGAGGGGGTTATCCAAGGAGCATGTTGCCTTTTGGTGTGGAGTTTGGTGAGTGGAGCATAGCGGTCACAGGCCTTGGTGAAGGCCTGTGTAAACAGCTTAAGTGCAATGTCAATGCTGGGGTCTATATTAATGGGGGACCAATCTATTTGGGTGACCAGCTGTTTAAGTTAGTATTAACTCTCCTGGGCAGAGACGCTTTTGGAAGGTTGCTTGGGTTATGGGTTTGGGTGTGGAAGAGGTTCATTGGAATAGGATGGGTGAGTGGTCACTTAGGGAGTCAGGAAGTACTTTTATATCCTGGATTTTGTTGGGGCGGTTAGAGATAATGATATCCAGGAGGGTGTGGGTACCAGTAGATGGGTGAAGTTTAGTGGGTTGGGTAACTAATTGGACCATGTCAAGGGCCAAGAATGAGTCCTTTGTTGGTGTGGCCAATGGGCCAAGCCAGTTGATATTGAGGTCCCTTACTAGTGTCTCCTCTGCATTGTGTGGTAGGGTAGAGAGGTATTCAGTGAGGGATGTGACGGCAGGCTTCTGGTTCTTAGGGGGTATGTAGGCGACTGTGAGGTATAGTGGGCCCCTGGAGGGGTCAGGGGTGATTTTTAGGGTGAGGGCTTGTGCTCCGTTTGTGAGTTTGGGTGGTGGGAGCATGTGACCAATAATGTTATTATTGATGTAGAATACACAGCCACCTCCACGCTTTCCTACCCTGTCTTCCCGATATAGGGTGTATCCGGAGAGTGAGACAAAGGTGTCAGGAGTAGATTTGGAGAGCCAGGTCTCCACTAGGACAATGACGTCTGGTTGGTGAAGGGTGGCCCAACATTGGAGCGCTGCAGATTTCTTTGGCAGGCTGCGTATATTCAGAGAGGCAATGCGGAGTTCAGAGGATCTGGTAGGTGCAGTGGTGGGGGCAGGGCCTGTATTAGGGTGGATATTACCAGAGAGGAGTAGTAGGATGACTAAGGCTCTAACCATTGGGTGGCAGGTTGTTATATTTTTGGGAGTACGTTTGGAGGGGGGGAGAATGTAGTGGAGCAGGGGATAAGCAGGGTTTGGAGGGATGGGTGCATGCAGAAGGGGTGGAGCCGGGGGGGCCCAGGTGGGTGCTGGGGTTGGGGCTGCTGGTGGGAGGTGGATGCAGGGGTCCAGTGTGTGATGACAAGGTGGGGGGGATGGCCAATTCTGGAGAGATGCAATGGTGCAGTCCACAAAGGGCATAGGGTGAGGTCTGGCTGATTGGAAGTGAACCGCAGGGTGGTTATGAGGATGAGGCACATAAAGTGGAAGTGAACAGACATGGTGCCTAGACAGCTTTGGGGGCAGAACAAAGAGGGTGTGGGGTGAGCCAGAAAAGCTGTAAGAGCTTTGAGATATGCCACGATACCGTAGCTTGACATAGCTATAACTTGGTATACCCAAAACAATATCAAGAGCATTGATGCCTCTTGTGGGTTCTAACACATACTGACACATTAGAAGTTGCTCACATGCTGACATAAATTGTCTACCAGAGACTGAGGTAGCCATGTATATTCTCCAATCAATGTCCCCAAGATTCATGTTTCCCATAAAACATATATCTCCTTGCTCACAAGCAGATTCAATTTCTGTAGTTATTTGTGAAGTAAGCACTAAGTGGTGGTGGTGGTGGGGTGGGGGGGGGGGGGTAATAACATAGCCCAGTGACAAAAGCATCTGAAAAATCTGAAAAAACTTTGATCTACAGACTCTCAGTGTCAAATATTTTATTAAACTTATTATTTATGGCTATGGGGTTGAAACCTGAATTAATAAATAAGGCAATCCTACCACCTTTTTTTCTGCCCTATAGTAGTAAAATAAATCATACCCACAGATGTTTTTTTCCCCAAACATCATTGCTTGACCACCGTGTCACAGCAACTGCTTTTATATCCGACTTTTCTTTGGAAGCTAATGCCAGTAGCTCATCAAATTTATTGTTAAGGCTTTTTGGCATTTAAAAGACAGCACTTAGCTGTGCTGTGCCTAGTTTTAGGTTTGGCTTGATTCTGTCTTTGTTTTTTGGGGGAGTTTTAGGATTTTGTAACTTTCTAGAGTTTCCCCCCCCAAACATACTAGTTTAAATTCATTTTGTCAAAAGCAAGTTTAAAACTGTCACTCAATACTTTTGCTCCCATTTTGTTCAGAAGAAGTCCATCCCTGGAAAAATAGGAAGTGTTACCCCAAAAAGTATCCCACTTGTCAATGAACATTATCCATTCTTAATTACACCAATTAGACAATCTGGCATTAATCCAGGCTATGGTATGAATTTTTTTCTGTCGGCCCTTGGGACTGGTAATATACTGGACACTGCAACTTAACACCCTTTCTCTATGATCTTGTTCCCTAAGGACAGTAGGTCATAACACATATCCTTTCTCATGGTACCTACCAACATCATTGGTACCCACATGTAAGACAATGGAAAAATGATCTTTAGTGATCAATTTATCTATTCTTTGATTGATATCTGTTATCCTTGCTTGTGTGTAACAAGTGATTCAGGTGTTGAATTTGTCATGTTTGCAGATATCAGCATCGGAAAAGCGTACAATAGAATGACCAATGATTAATTTCTGCTTGGCATTTTTACCATTACTTACATACTTTATAACTTTGAAAGGTGGTTTGAGTGACCTGGATGACTCAGTGTCCACTACAGAAGCTGAGTATTTCAGCTGCATTAGCAAGAGGTGAATATCTATTGGATAAAATTACTTCCTCATGGCTCAGTGCCCTTCTACCCTTCTTGTAAGATTTTTTGTTACAAGACACCAGTCTTCTGTATCCTCACTTTCTAAGACTTCATTTCCTCTTTCAGGGGAATGCTTACCACAATGCGAATTCCCGCTGTCCTCCCTTGTTCTCTTCTTACTGTCCCTATGAACTGTGTGTGTAAACTGTGTAGCAGATTTGTTTAAACTAGTATCGTGCCTGTCTGCAAACTCTCGTAACTTCTCTTTCCTATCCTGTAGTCCTGTTAATTACTGTGCCTGTTCAGTATACTTAAGGCATACATATTTTTCCTGACGTGAATCAGATGAAGTCAGAGTATACATAAAACAGCTGTAGCACTTTTGTCACAGAGCCCCCATTACAGAGGTGTTCCAAAATCTCCTCAGAGTGATTCACAAATTCCATGTTTATTTACAACAGCAACACAGTAACACTAAAGAGAGAAACTAGGAAACTTACTAAAACTTCAGATAAAGAGGGTGGGCCACCTCCCTCACCTCCCTCGATGGATGCAAGCAGAAACACTTCCCTTTGCCCTCATGTTACCTCTGCTCATACGTGGTGCTGCTTGCTGGAGCCAAGCTTTAAGGCGTAGGACCTGGAAGTGAGGCTCTAATTGGTTACAGCACAGCTAGCGCCCGAAATATAACAAATTTTAAAACACAATAACCAGAATAAAATGTCAGACAGCCAGCCTGTGCTAGGCTACTGTGTGGAATTTATTAAAGTAGAAAATCTGGCCTTTACACTGACTGTAGTCTCCCTACTGAACAGAGACTACGTTTCCCACTGACCGCAGGGGCTGTCACCAGGGCAACAGAACACCAACACAATCCCTGGCAGCAGGACCTTTTTTTGGGGGGGGTTGTATTTTTTAAACAATTTCTCTAATCAGCAGTATACAAGCATTCAGTAGATTTTGGGAACAGGATTTGAACAAGCACACACTATTACACCAAACAGCGTCTCCCAGCTAGCAACTAGTCTTAGGTCTAGGGACTGCAGGTGCACAAGGGAATCCAAGACTGTAGACAGTCCTGCCTGCATAGCGATCAACTTCATGGGAGCACACTAGAACGAAAATCTCTTCTATTTTGAAGCATATGCTTTCCTTGTTGCTGGTTTTCTAGAAACCTTCAACACTCTCATTACTTCCTCTGATAAGTTCAGGCGACAGAACTTTAGCTCTTCAAAATCCATTCCTTCAGACATAAGGTTCTGAGATTTGGGAATGTTATCCTGCCCTAAGATGTGGTAAGCAAGTTGTACCTCAGTCACAGGTTGACTGGAGACTTGCTGGACAGGGTCAGAAATATAGGAACATAGGAGTGTGATGGCAGAAAAGGACCGTCAGGTCCACCAAGTCTGCCCAGTTTGCCTAGATGTCTTCTAGGTCTGATATATTCTCTCTCTCCTCTCTTTGCCAACAGCCCTCTGGATCATGAAGTACCAAGTCTGCCTGACCCAGTCTGGTGTTATCAGAATCATTCTTGCTGGCTCCCTCCTGAGCTTGATAAACAACCTCTGTAGGTGTGGAAATGGCAGGAAGGCAAATAGAAACATTCCTGTCCAGTCCAGGACCAGGGCATCCTCTGGGACTGACCCCATTTCTGGGGGCCTGCAACAGAAATGTGGGGGCTGGCTGTTCTCCCAGGAAGCAAACAGGTCTATTTCTGGTGTACCCCATTGTCTGAACAATGATGCCAGTACCTGTTGGTTCAGAGTCCACTTGTGGTTTCCCTGGTAGATTCTGTTTAGAGAGTCTGCCAGGACATTGTCTTTCCCTGGCAGACGTATTGCAGGTAGCTCTATACCTGTTGAATAGATTAAGTTCCAGAGCTTCATGACTTATCCATTGTTGTGGTGTTGTCTGTTCGGATCTGGACAGAGTGACCCTGGATCTGGGAGGAAATGGTTTGCATTGCTAGAAATGCTGCCCTGAGTTCCAGGAGGTTGATATGTTCCTGAGTCTTCTGTGTGTTCCAGGTGGCAGTCATGGTGAGATCCTCTAGGTGGGCACCCCACTCTAGGAGTGAAGCATCTGTAGTGAGGATAGTGATAGAGAATTGCTAGAGGATGGGAATACCCTCTCTGAGGCTGTCTTCTTCCTTCCACCACTCTAGTACCCTTAGCAAAGTGTTATAACTGGCGCTGGTTTGGATAGAGGATCCCACCTTTAGGACCAGCCTGCTCTGAAATATTCCCTCTCTCTCTCTCTCTCTCTCTCCTGCAGCTGAATTCCACCCGTGACCAGGGCTCACAGCTCTGCCGGATCCTCAGGACTCAGCCACCGGATGGACGGCATTCCTGGAGCCGCCGCCCAAGACCACAAGCCCGGCCACAAGACCTGAAAAGGTATTGCTGCTGCCCCGCCGATGTTGCCCACCCATCCCCCATCTTCCCGCCCTATCTCAACTATTTATTTATAGCTGTAGCAAGTCACATGAGCTGAAATTCCTAACAGTTTACTTTCCCATTGGCTCCTTATATTCTCTCACCACTAGAGGGAACACAGGAACCTTTTGCTCACCCTACCGCTACCTCTGCATTACCCTCACAGGCATCTAAACCTATCTCCTGCCATTATGCCGCCCGCTAGCATGTGCCTGCAATACCCACATCACCTACTCTTGGCATTATTGATCTGCGCCATCCTAGGGCCAGCAGTTATGCCTACATCACCGACTACATACCCAGTTACTCAACCTGAAGCTGCCACCATAAACTACATTGGAATGCTGCCCTACACCCTAACTCTGTGCCACTCTATCTACCCACACTACCCATCACAACCTTTCGCCTCTCTTACTGGCCTGCCTGATCTACTGATCACGTTACTCAAAATCTCTTCAACTGCTCCCTGTAGTATACAACTACCTGGACGCCCTGCTTGGTGCTACTCAGTAACCCATAAACACTGCAAAGCTAGATTCCTCACTTGCCTGCTCCTCCTCCTTCTTGCTGGTGATGTCCACCCCAAACCTGTACCCCCTTCAATGAACTCCCCTACCCCCTTTTCACACCCTCCACTCCCCTAGCCCTCCCAAACAGCCTAAAAATGATCCATCTAAATGCCTGCAGCCTTACCAACAAACTACTTATACTGCAGGTTATGGTCCTTGAATATAAACCTGATGTCATCATCATCTCAGAAACTTGGCTCTCAGGTCATATCATGGACCAAGAAGTCCTTATTCCTGGATTCATTTTAACTCAGATGGACAGACACGGATGAGGTGGCAGAGTGGAGATCTATGCCTCTACCTCCCTACAGCACTCAGTTGTGTTGAAAGTCACCTCTCCTTCCTCTCACAAATCTATCCTCCTCAACCTGAAGCTTCCCTATTCCTGTGCTCTATATATCGCAGGAGTTTACTGTCATCCGGGCTAACCCCCTTACCAAGTCATGGATCTGATCAAGAAACTAACAGCCCTTGCCCACTCAGGTGAGCTGTACATACTGGGCGACACTAACATCAACTGGATCTCTAACACATTAGCCAAAACTCACTCCTACATAGAGTCACTAAACTTGACACAGCCAATACAGGAACTTACTCGCCTGAACAACAAAACTAATAACCATTCCCTTCTGGACCTAGTCCTCACGTCACACCCCCACAGGGTCAAGGTCACTGGCCTCCTACCTGATGCACTAAGTGACCATTATCCCATATACATGGTGAGCAAAATACATGGGCAAAAAATACCACACAAAATCCTCCTAACCCACACGTACTCCTCCCTTGACACTCTACCTCTTCATCGTGACCTCACCAATGCTGACTGGTCCTTACTTGCTGTCTGCATTTCAATTGATGCTGTGCTCCAACTGTTCTGTGATAAGTTCCTTCATGTTTGGAACCAACACGCACCACTGCATAAAATCAGAGTCCGAGGAAACCACCTACCATCATAACCTCTGAGCTCCTCTCCTGTCCAAGAGCCCAGGACACTGCTTGGTGTAAACACAAGGTAACCAACTGCCCCAGGGACCTCCAACGATACAGGGAGCTTTGAAACAAGTGTACCAAAGCTATCCAGTTGGCCAAAACTGAACACTACCAGGCTGACTTCCAAGATAACACAAACAAACCTTCCAAATCCTGGAAAGTTGTCCAGTCCTTCTTTTCGCCTTCCACCAAGCCCCCCCCACTCCTACCCTTAGGCTAAATCTCTCAGACATCTCAGAACCTATGGCTGTCGCTGACTGCTTTAACTCCCATTTCACGTCTTGTGCTGCAATGCTCCAAGCGCCCCCCCCGACGCCCATGCAGTTCTCTGGTTGCCCCCCAAATGACAACAGCCCGCCTGCTCTCCATGTTTCCCCTTCCTCTACTCCTCCAGCTCCCTCTCCTTCTACTCCCTTCTTCTTCACCCAACTCTCACTGCTGCTGCCTTACAAGCTCTTCAGTCTATTAACCCTGCCAAAGGCTCCTCTCCAGATGGCCTGGACCCTAAACTCCTCTCTCTGTCTGCTCCTGCAATCGTCTATCCTATATCCCTCTTGCTAAACCTCTCCTTTGTCTCTTCCACTGTCCCTACTGCTTGGAAACACGCTACAGTTCTACTGCTCCCTAAAGGGGGAGATTCCTCCTCCCCTAGCAATTACTGCCCTATCTCTCTCTCTCTCTTTCCTACTCTGGCTAAGCTCTGGGAGCACATAGTACTTGAACAACTCTCCTCCTACATTACTGACTCCTCCTTTCTCACTCCATTCCAATCTGGCTTTAGAAAACACCACTCCACCGCCACTTTCCTGTTATGGCTGACTGACACTATCACCATGGGCATGGACCTCATGACCTCAGCTATTTTTATTGACCTGGCCAAGGCCTTCGATACGGTCTCCCAACCTATTCTTCTGTCCTGCCTCAGGTCCTCTGGTCTCTCCTCTAATGCCACTGATTGGTTCAAGTCCTATCTGTCAGGCAGATCACAATCTGTCCATATGGGGGATGCCATCTCCTCAACCCTCCCCATTACCACAGGAGTCCCTCAGGGATCGGTACTTGGGCCACTCCTTTTTTCAATCTTCCTCAATGATCTCCCTCAGTTTTGCAAATCAACTAACATACACATGTATGCCGACGACACTGTACTGTTCACAACTGGCAATGTCCCTGATGTCACTGCCAGGCTCCAGCTGGACTTCAACAATGTACAATACTGGCTAAGTGAGCACCACCTCTTCCTAAACTCTAAGAAAACAGTCTCCATGACTTTTGGTACTAGGTAGAGGTTGGCAAGGCTCCCCTCCTTACCCACATTTTACACCATCAATGGGACTGTGTTGGAAGACACCTCTTCCTTCCGCTACCTCGGAGTTTGGCTGGATAGGTACCTAAACCTCTCCATCCACATTGATGCCATTCTAAAGAAACTCTGGCCTAAGCTAGGGGCCCTCTACTGTAACAGGGGTAGTATCTCTCGTCCAGCTTGGCGCGAACTGGTACATAAAATGATACTGCCAACTTTCAACTATTGTGACGTTGTTTATGGAGCTGATCCTCAGTCCTCCTTATCCAGGCTGGAACCTTTCTTTAACTCCTTCTGCCAGTTTGCCTTGGATGCCCCTGCTCTGACACACCAGTGTACTCTCTACCGCTCTCTAAATTTTCCCTCACTTGTTGACAGGAGAACCTTGCACGTAGCAAAGTTTACTTCAAAATTCTGGCTAGGCTCACTCCCCCTTACCTCTCCACCTCCTTATCTGCCCCTCACCCCTCCAAATACACCCTCCGATCTGATGACTCTCATTCTCTGAATATACCATACAGAAATACTACATCCGGCCAAATGGCATTCTCCCATTGCCTACCTAAGCTCTGGAATCAACTACCGACCCAAATCCGCCACTCCTCTTCAGCATATTCACTCACTACATCCCTAGCAAACTACCTAGTGATGAACTGCAACTGCACCTAGCTCCTTGGAGCCCCTGTCTAACTGTTGGTCTATACCTCCTCCTTCCTCCAGCTGGGTCAAATATGTCCCCCCCATCCTAACCCCTCTTACAACCTAGCACTTTCTGCAACCTAGCACTTTCTGTTACCTCTCCTGTATCACCCCCTTCCTGAGTACCTTATTACTATATCTCCTGCCAGTCTCTCTCTATGTAGCCTAGTCTAGAAATGTTATTAGCTATTGATGGTTGTAATCCTGTATTGTCTGCCTATATGCTGTTAAGTATTTTCCTGATGTATGTGTCCTGTTGTATTGCTTAATGTTCCCACTCCCCTTCCCTCAGGACGTAACATGAGATGAGCTTTTGTTGCTCAGTGTAACTTTCCTGGTGAAACATTTCAATAAATAAAAAAAAAGTGGTACTGAATGTCTCTCCCCTGAAACCACTGCAGTGGAAGAGGCCATATGTCCCAGCAGCTGCAGAAAATCCCTTGCAAGCCTTGGATGGCCAACTCTGAAGGTTTCTGCAGTGAAAATCAGATTTGATACCTTTGCTAGTGGAAGAAAGACTTTCCTCTGCAGGGTATCTAGCTCTGCACCTATGGGAGTCCAATACTTGAGCTGGCTCTGGTTGTGACATCTGCAGGTTTATCAGGAAGCCCAGTTCTTCCAGGGTTCTTTTTACTGACTGTATAGAAAGCTTGGCCTCCTATTCCATTTTCCTGAGACTAACCTGTCATCCATGGAGGAAAAAAGCACAACACCTTGCCTCAATTACGCAGACATCACCACTAGGCACTTCTTAAAATGCCTTGGTGCTGAGGTGAGGTCGAAGGGTAGGGATGTGAACTGATATCGGCAGTTCCCCTAGCCTGAACCTGAGATCCTTTCTGTGAGTGGGTCTAACTGTGATGTACTAGTAGGCATCTTTCAGATCCAGTGATCCCAGCCAATCTCCCAACTGCAGAGATGGTATGACTGAGCCCAGTGTAATCATTTTGAATCTTTCCTTGTTTATGTGTTTGTTCAGATATCTCAGGACTAAAATGGGTCACCACTTCCCATTTTGTATGGACAAGTCTTGAGAAGAGACCCTTGCCCCATCATGTGGCATAGACTTTCTCCACTACTATTGCTTGCAGTAGTTTCTTCACCTGCAGCTCCAACAGGAGAGTTTTTCTGTTGGACTGTGAGGTGGGAACAGTTTGGGGAATTTTCTGAACTGCAGGGGCAAACCTTGGTTCACTACTTGGAGGACCCACTTGTCTGTCGTGATTTTCAGACATTTCTGGAAGCAGTGAACTACCCCCCCCCCCACACACCAGCAATGATTGGTTGACCTGGGCATACACGTCAAGGGTTTTGCTTCTGCTGGAGCTTAGGGCCTGGCGTCGCAGCTTCACACCTTGTACCCCTTCTTTGAATTTTGGAATTTTTTATTTTGGTAACCAGGTAAGTCCACTGAGACAATTACAGTCCCTTTTCTAGGGTCGATCCGGAAGTGCAGCAGAGATAAGTACAGTACAGAGTAATTCCACAGGAAGACAGATACGGTTGCAAAAAAAGGCATTTCGCAGTTAAAAATAGACATACAGCAATTAAAAGATAGAAACATAGAAACATATAAGTTAATGGCAGATAAGGACCGTAAGGCCCATCCAGTCTGCACATTTCTTTTTTCTACCTTATAAATGTGCCATCGGCCTTTACTCTGTCAATGGTCTATCTAGTCATACTCATCTATATTGCTCCCTTATGCCTATCCCATACCTGTCTGAAGCCCTGCACTGTATTCATATCCACCACTTCCTGAGGTAGGCTGTTCCATGCATCCAACACCCTTTCTGTGAAAAAGAACTTCCTCACATTACCCCTTAATCGGCCTCTCTCTAATCTCATGCTGTGACCTCTTGTCCTGCTATTTTTCTTATATTGAAACATGTTAGACTCTTTCACCTTGTTAATGCCCTTAAGGTGTTTGAATGTTTCGGTCATCTCACCTCTCTCCCTCCTTTGCTCTAGGGTATACATATTGATCTCCGTTAATCTTTCCACATATGTTTTCTGATGCAGTCCCTGCACCATTTTGGTTGCCCTTCTCTGGACTGCCTCAATTTGGTTAATGTCCTTGTGAAGGTGTGGCCTCCGGTACTGCACACAGTACTCCAGATGGGGGCCTAACCAGTGTCTTGTAAAGAGGGATTATTACCTCCCTCTTCCAACTTGTGATACACCTACTAATACACCCTAACATCCCCCTAGCCTTACCTACTGCTTTAGTGGTCTGCTTGGATGATTTCAGGTCATCGGTGATGAGAATGCCCAAGTCTCTTTCTTCCCTTGTGACTGCTAGCAACTCTCTTCCCAGCCTATAGGTTGCTTCAGGGGTTCTCTTCCCTATGTGCATGATCTTGCACTTCTTTGCATTAAACCCCAGTTGCCACTCTTCCGACCATTTTTTTTTTTAACTTTCTTTATACCTCCTACTATGCCGGAGACCTGAACTTTCTCCGGCAGGGCACTCAGTTAGGTCTTTGTCCTGTCCGCCTGAAGCCTCCAGACTCTACCTCCACTACCGCACCACCTGGCCACCTGACCCCCCCAGCTCTGAGTCCCCATGGGGCAGGACAACCGACTCCTCTGGCACTCTATCTACAATTTAGAGGGGCAACCAGGCAGCGGAGGGAGTGCCTCCGTGGAGCTGGAAGGCCTGGCATTGGACGTGGGGACCGACCACTGGACCTGCCATCGTCTATCATGTGCTCCGGGGATTTTCACTTGTTCTGTCCCCCCCCCGGTGGAGCTCGGTCTTGCAATGACAACCAGCATCTGCCAAGCTCCGCCCCCCGTTGCCTTCCAGCTACGTCGTGTGCTTCCTGGCCATCCCCAACCATCGCCAGGGGTTGCTCAGGAGCAACACCAACCCTAAATCCCCCCTGGGAAGGGAAAGCCATCACTCAGACACTCCATCCCTACCCGCCCCTGCCAACCCCTGACCTCCCGGGCTCGTTTCCGAACCCAGGTCATCGGCGTGGCACAAGGTGAGGCATCTAGAGCCTTAACCCTCAGTGCCACTGGGCTGGTGCTTCTGACCATTTTGCTAGTTTAACCAGATCTCTTCTCATTCTGCCCACCCCATCTGGATCATCTACTCTGTTGCAGATCTTGGTATCATCTGCAAACAGACAAACCTTACCCTCCAGTCCATCTGCAATGTCACTGATAAAGATATTGAAGAGGACTGGCTCCAGAACTGATCTCTGAGGTACCCCCACTTGTGACTTGCATCTCATAATCATAGTAAAATACAAATCATAGTAAAATATGAGCATGATAGCATCATAATATAAAAGATAAAGTAGGTGGTTTACAGGAACAGTTTTACAAATACCATGACAGAGTTAATGAGGACACAAGCAGTTAGGTATAAATGGTACTTTGGTACAGACAGATGACAAGTCTGACATTAAGGTAGGAGTGAGAGCAAGGGGGGACAGAGAGCTAGGGGAGGAATCTGGGTCAGTGGTCAGGCAGGAAGAGGAGGAGGTTTAGAGCAGGGTAAGAGTAGGTCAGGCGAGGCGTCATCAGAAGCAGGAGTATGTTGCAGAGGCAGAGGGTGGAAAGCAGATTGTTTTGAAACATAGAAAGAGAGGGACAAGACAGGATGGAAGGTGGAAGAGAGTTCCTGTCAGACACTGCTGCAAATAAGAAGGACTTATGGGAAGCTGCTAGTTGCAACTTAGGAGAAGGGGAAGGGAGGCAGATCTTAGGACTCAAGGAGCTTGTCTTAGGCAGATAATCTCACTGAGGCCTGGAGGGATTAATTTGTGAACCCACTTATGCATGAGGGTCAAGATGGTATACCTCAGTTTAGATTCATATGGTAGCCAACATACCTGCCATTATAGTAACCTCTTTGGGATGGATACTCATAAGGACCATAGGGTCTTTGGTAGTAACCCCTACCTCTACCCCCCCCTTCTATAAGGCCTGTAGGAAATGGTGGCCTTTTCTTTCTCAGTATTGCTCTTGTAGGTGGTTTTGTACTCATCCACCTTTTTTATATATGCCTCTGTCTTGTCACCAGACAGGGAATTTCCCTCAAAGGAAAAATCCATAGCTTTTGTTTCTGTGTCCAGGGATAGGATGAGGGCCGTAAGCCAGGCAAACCTTCTTAGGGAAACTGCCTGGGCCAGGATCCTTGAAGCGGTGTCATAGTGCCCACTGTCACGTGGAACTGGTACTTGCTGGCATCCATTGCTGATTTAGTTGTCTGCTATGTCTTGTGCCAAGTCACCACTTGCTTTCTCATTCTGTGCCAGTACCAAGTTCCAGAGTGCATTCTGGTACTGAGCTGTGCATAACAGGTAAGCTGCTTGCCTGAGGAGCAAGGAAGCTGATGTATACACTGTATTGGCCATGGTACCTAGCTTTCTGGAATCCTTCTCAGAGGGCTGAGAAGAGATAGACAACTTAGTCTTCTCGCTTGCAACAGCCTGAACCACTCATACATGATCAGGGTTTGACTACAAATATTCAACCCCTGTCCGCCCACTTGATACGTTTTCCATTTTCTTGTCAATGCCAGCAGCTGAGGTAGATGCTGACATGATTGTGGCAGTGGCTTTCTGAAGGGATTTTTTTATTTTATATTATTTAGTTTTTGTTTACCTGGTTGGGTGCACTCGGCAGTTAGTTGCCTATTTTCAGGCACGGCCCAGGAGGTTACAAACAGGCTTGGTGTTAGATACATAACATGAACATGAAGCTTTGAATGTTACCATACAGAGCTTAGCAATACATTTAAGGAACAAAGATACATAAGTGCATACCAAGAGAATTTTCAGTTATATGACATTTGCTCATGGGGGCCCATTAATGCAAGATACAGACAAATACACTAATCAAGACGACGTTGAATATTTCCACTTCACATTTACATATCATACACTTGAAACAGCCCTAGTGAATGGAGAAAGTAATAGCATTACAAAGAATAAGAGAAGGAGAGGAGGAATACCAAACTTAGCCAAAGACTAAGGGAAGGTGGAATAGGAGAAGGTGGACAGAAAGGTGGAATATGAGAAGGAAGGCAGCAAAACATAACTAGGTGAAGGAACTGGGGATGAGAGCAGGTTGAGCAAGTGCATAGGGAACACTGGGTCAATAGGATATGGAGTTGTTGTCTGAAAGAGATGGGTATGTGTGGCACTGATAGAGATTTAGGGGGATGCTATTCCAGAATTTGGGTGCTGCAATTGTAAAGGCCATGGAGCTGTATTTGGACCTCGTCCTAGGGATGTATAGGAGGTCGCAGTCGGTGGATCAGTCGGTGGATCTTAGGGAGTAATGGTTATTATTGGGTACAAGGAGGGATACTAGGGAATGAGACATCTGGTTATGTATGATTCTGTATATGATTCTCCCTAGGGAAAGGTCATACAAACCTGAGGGGGAGAGCCAGCCCAGTTTGTTATAAAGGGTGCAATAGTGGGTAAGACAATTACATGCCAGTGCGAAATGACAAATGTTCCCATTTGCAAAGAAGGGGTATGTGCTGATGAGGTGGGAAGAAGCAACCTCCTTGTGGGGCCAGACTCATCACATCCATAAACCCAGCCTCTTCCTCGTCTTCCTCAGCCTCATGAAATAGGATGTTAAAGGTATTTACCATTTGCCTTACAATTTATTTATTTATTTAGATTTTGTTTACCGGGTAAGCCCACTGAGACCAATGGTCCCTTTTTCAGGAGTGACCCGGAGTTAGTTACAGAAAAGGACATATTGAAAACAGTTATATACAGTATACAGTAATTACATTAGTTACGTTTGTTACACAGTATTACATTTGCAATATTTATACAGGGGTAGTAATCTGGTTCACATTCAGAATCACAATTTTATATACAGTGTGCATGTATTCACACATTATGCACAAATATGTACAATATTTACATCAGTGTTCATTGGAAGCAGTGTATAGGGAAAGTAACTAGTTTACATAAGATTGTCCATATTAGAATTCCATGACAAATTAGAGGGATTGTTCAAAGTAGTGCAGCAGTCAAACGAAACTGGCCTGGGGAGCTAGCGGTTACAGCCACAGAGACTAAGGTTGAGAAGATATAGTTTGAGTCCATTTTTGAACTGGGTGAGGGTGGTTGAGTTCATCAAGCTAGATGGTAGGGAGTTCCATAGGTGGGGGGCAGCAAATTTGAAGGAACGATTGCCATAGTTGGAGCACATCCTAGGGATGTTGAGGAGGTGGTTTGCAGTTGATCTCAGGGTTCAGGTTTGTCTTTTGGGAGAGAGTCGTCCTCGAAGATGGGGAAGGGGACCAAGATTAGTGAACTTGAAGGTTAGGCAAGCAACAGGATAGGCTAGTTTGTGCCGGAGAGTGGGCCAGTTAAGTTCCTTTAGGGCCTCGCAAAGGAAAAATGTGATGTGTAATCCTCAGAAGGCCTGGGAGGAGAGCCAAATTCCTGCTCAGGGAACCCATCTGGTTTCAGACGTTCCCCCTCCTCCTTGTCTTCATAATATCTATATACTGTATAGTACAACCCCGATTATCCGAACCCCAGTAATCCAAACTCCCTATCTAATGAACCAGACCCATTGCCCCTGAGTGTTTGCCTATATACTGTATTGTAACAGAATGGGGAAGGAAAATTAGAGAGGATAATCAGTGTTGTACTGCTTTGTTACCACCACAAGGGGCCACACGTCCTTTAATGCACAGAACTCAACTGCTCCTACTTGAGTCCAGCTTTCAAAATTGATTGATTGCTGCTGCTGTTCAGTGTGGGGTTGTTTGATCCTCCAGTGGGCTATGTTCTTTTTAGTATGCCGACAGTGGTTCACAAGAGTCCCGCTAGAATGCTTCACTGAATGAGCAGAGGAAACTGCTCCCAAAACTGCTGTTGTTAAACTCCCACACTCGTGGTTCTGAGTTTCAGCTGATTCTTTCAGTTTTCTTTTGTTCTAAAACTCCCACACTCATGGGAAAGAAAACCATGTGGTTGGGCAAAAAAGACGGGGTTGCCATTTACTAGCCTCGACTAAATCCGTGTTTTCTTTTTTGGGCGGGGTGAGTTGATTACTGCCGCTTCTGTGCCCTCCCTCACTAAAAGTCCTGAATAGGCTTATTGGGCTAAGTCTGACCATCGAACCATCAGACCATGGGTCATACAAGTCTCGCTATCCAGGCTGCAGTGAAAGACATCCGGGGGAGAGAACCATGAAGGGGGACAGAAATTCAAGTGTGGACGCGGGCTGCCTTTTACAACCACGAGTAAGTCTTTCATTTGGCGAGGGGGCTGAGTTCTTCATTTTAGATGCCGTGTATACAGTTTCAGATGTGATTGGTGGCTGGAGGTCAGAGTCCTGCTACAATGATCCACCAAGCTATGCAGTACTTAAGCTAGCGACAGTATCAAATAGGAGCCAGTGCAGGAACACTAATAACATGCCTGCTCCTCGATTCTATGTAACGGAGCACACTTGGTGCTGTATTTTGTGTAACATTGTCTGGATCCTATTAAAGTAATGGAACCCTAATCATCCGAACTTCTAATTATCCAAACTAATCTGATGTCTCCCAGGCAGTTCAGATAATCAGGGATGCACTGTATCTATATCTGTATATCTACCCCACCCGCTAGAACCTTTTTGGCACATGATTACTCCAAATTTGACACAGGTTCCTTCCTTGATACCCTATCGGCAGTGGACTGGGCCCAGATCAAAACTGCCCCTAGTCTGGACATAGCCTTGGACTTTTTTCACCAATAATTTCCTTTCTGCCACTAATAAACATTCCCCCTTAAACAAATGAGGGTCAAAGGGCAACAGTCTAGGTGGCTGATGCGGGACCTGAAAAAATTTATGCGGGAAAGAGACAGAGTTTGGAGAAAGTACAAATCCACTGATTTCTCCAATGATTGAGCCCTGTACCGAGAACTCAGGAGTAAATACAAAAGAAAACTAAAGCAGGCCAAGTGACAGTACCTCCAAAACTTGCAAACAAAGAATCTTTCTGACCCCAGAAAGTTCTGGTCCCAAATTAATGTTCTCCTAAAGGGACATGCCACTCTGAATGTCTGACATGGTTGCGAGTTGTATATGCCACACTACCTGCAAGATTCCGAAAATGCCTTCAATGCATTTGTCACAGACCTGGATGAATATAAGGCTCACCCCATTGACACTAGCCTACTTTCCTATGATTATACAGTGGACCCTCCCCTGACACCTAACTTCCACCTTAAGCTGGCGTCTAAACATGAGATTCTAAAGCTGCTCAAAAATATTAAGGTTACAGGTTCAGCAGGGTATGATAAACTTGAACCCAGACTACTCAGATTTGCAGCCCAAGAAATTGCCACCAATCGCGTGGTTATTAAATAGGTCGCTACTGGAAGATAAAGTTCCCACTGCGTGGAAAGTTGCCCTGGTTACTCCCATTCCCAAAGTGGGGCCAAGTGAGTTGGTTGAGAATTACAGACCAATTTCTATATTCTGCACACTAAGTAAAATGCTAGAGAGAATTGTGTACCAGCAAGTCCAAGAATATATTGAACAACATAACCTCCTCACTCCTTGGCAACACGGGTTCAGAAAGCAACATGGCACTGATACTGCTTTGGTTAGCCTCACATCAGACATCCTTGCAGCCCAGGATAATGGCCAACTAACTGGTGCGATCCTTATAGACCTCACCAAGGCCGTTGATCTGGTGGACCACCAACTGCTTATCTCGCAGCTCAGATCCCTTGGACTGAACAACCACTCAGTGCAGAGGTTCACAGATTACCTGCATGGTAGATCTCACACAGTAAGTAAATAGTAAATGTTTATTTCTATAAGGCGCCCTTCCCAAGCTCAGGGCGCCTTTACAAAATCCTACATACAATATTAAAACCACAATAATAAATAACATTATATTCAAAATAAAATGTAACATAATTTATGTCACTAAAAATGCTTGATTAAAAAGGAAGGTCTTCAGAGCTTTTTTAAAGCTCTCCACAGTCAGGCTATTGTGTATCTGGCAAGGTAGAGAAATCCACAGGGTAGGAGCCATAAAGGCAAATGTTCTTCCACTGGATGTTTTTAAGGTTACCCTGGGAATCTCTAGAAAAACTTCACCAGAGGATCGGAGGGAGAGGGAGAGGGAAGGACAGTAAGAAGTCAGGAGTTCTTTCAGATAGCGACATCCCAAACCGTGTAGGGCTTCATAGGTCATCAACATGACCTTGAAAGTGATCCGCCACTGTACAGGCAGCCAGTGCAACTCGTGAAGCACAAGTGTTATATGGTTGGACCTTGGGCTTCCAGTCAACAACCTAGCTGCCGCATTAGATGACTGGGGGCAAAGTCAGATGACTGGGGGGCGAAGTCTGACAAACACCCCATTTTGGATGGGTCCCTCAATGTTCAATATTGGGGCCCCTCTTGTTTTCCCTATTTATCAATAACTTGCCCAAGCACTGTGGGGGTGCCAAGGTGACCCTTTATGCTGATGACACTGTGCTATACACATCATCTCAGGATGCAGCACAGATAAATCAGGGGTTCCATGTCGTAACGGCGATCGCAGAAAGGCGATCACCATTAGGGCGAGTGTACATCGCTGAAAATCAATTTCGGTGACATACACTCCTGGCGAACAGCAAAAGGGCACCGGGGACTTGCTTCACCCCCCACACACACCCCTCACGAAAGAATTCTCAACTCCAGGGAGGTTCAAAAATGGGAAAAAAAATCACGGTACAACAAAATGAACGCGTGCTCAGAACTGAAGCCGGCACCCTCACATCCCTAGCCTGCCACCAACCCACCACACCACAGGGCCAACTCAGCAGCCCACCACCGCAGTGTGCCTCACAAACCCTCCCTCCCTCCCCTTCTGTCTGTCGCACAGCCTGCTCCCCCCCCGTGCATGCGTACATATAACGACATCCTGTCGCTATATTCGTCGCCCCCATCCGGATGCCCTCCCTGTCCAGTAGCCCTGTGAACATGGCACCGTTATTGAGTCACCCTTTTTGAAAGCACTCAATAGCGGTCACCCTCATCACAGGATACCAAATCAACTTCTCAGCCAAGACCTCTCCATATTGGAGAACTGATTCCTGACCAATCGGCTAGTAGTCAATGGGAAAAACAATAAAGCTATCTTGTTTGGACACAAAATCCTGGACCTTGATAGGTCATGCTTATTGTCCCCCTATCTGTCCAATGGTTCTAAGATAGATGTAGTAGACTGCATTAAATATCTGGGTGTGTATATAGATGAAGATTGTTCCTTCAAGGGTCATGTTGACCAATTAACCAAGACACTGAACCAGAAGCTTGGTCTCCTGTATCGTCTGAGACCATTCCTCACTCAGAAATCCAAGTTAAGGGTAGGCACTGGCACGCTCTTGCCCACACTGTTCTACAGGGTACCAGTGCTACACTCACTAAAAAGCACTGAGATGCAAAAGCTGAGAAAATTATACCATAGGGTTGGGTGTTTTGCACTAGGTGCACCGCCCCTAGAACACCACTGCAAAGTATTGCACTCACTAAATTGGCCTTCTCTTGAGGGTGGACTAATGTACCCTTCCCTATGTCTGGCCTTCAAGCTTCAGCAAACTAACGCTCCCCTAGTCTGGTTGATACTATAACACCTAAGCAGACTGGAAGAACTTTAAGGTCCTCCGATCAGCAGCTGCTCCATATCCCAAGGGTCCGGACATCTCAAGGGCTCCGGTCTTTCCCTGCTTACATACTGTCCCTCTGGAACGGCCTCCCTAATAATCTCCAAGAATGCAGATCCCTTGGAGGCTCTAAAAAAGACCTCAAGACCCACCTGTTGGGGCTAAGTCTCTGCACATGTTACCGCTGAGTATCAGAACACTACAAAGGGCTACCTCAGTAACTACTATCAGCCTCTTGGCTGGCCATTGCTCCTATATTGGGACCCTCAATGATTTTAATAAGCTATGTGTAACTGTTTTATTCTTGTGTAACTGCATTATTCCTCATAATGATTATCAGTTGTACCTAACCAGCCTGTTGTACCTTCTATTTACCTCCTTGTTGAAATGTCGGTATTACTCCATTTGCTTCGAGTTGCTCTTGATGTTTTTTCTCTTGTTGTATGTAATTAATCCCAGGGTCACCCCTGAAAAAGGGACTGTAATGGTGTCAGTGGGCCTACCTGGTTACCAAAATTTAAATAAATAAATATGTCTATACCTATATCTATATCTATGTCTGTGTCTGTGTCTGTGCCTCTATCTCAATCAATCTATCTATCTATCTATCTATCTATCTATCTATTCATTGCAAAAACTTTGTTATTGCTTAGTTAGGGTTCTTACTAAAGTGACAAAAGCACAGAAATGTGGTGTTAGGGTTTCCAACCCTAACACCCCATCCCCTACCCTGCAGACACTGATAGGCATCGGGGGTGTGCCTTGGGGGTCATCAGCCTTAACGCTCACCCCATTCAATAAGTAAATAAGCTGAGATGGGCACAGTTTAGTAGAATGGGGTGAGCGTTGGGGACGAAAACCCCAAGGCACGCCCCTGACACCTGTCAGTGTCTACAGGGTGGGGGGTGGGGTGTTAGGTTTGGAAACCCTAACACTACATTTCTGTGCTTTTGTCACTTTAGTTAGAACTCTGACTGATGCATTAATGAAGTTTTTTGCAAGAAATGTCCTTATTTTTTCAGATAGTATGTTCCCCATGTTCATTGGATAGTCTATGCCTCTCCTCGGCTTGGACAAGAGGCTCTCACAGCATGCATCTCTGTTCTCCCATCATTAGCACATTCTGGAGAACTATTACTACTCGGGGACTATAACCTCGATTGGCTGCCACCATCATCTAAGTCCACTACCTCCAAACTAGAATCCCTAAATCTCACACAGCTAATCATGGAACCAACCTGCTACAACTCCAGTTCCTCTAATCACTCCCTCCTAGATTGGGTTCTCTCATCCCATCCCTACCGAATATTCACAGCTAGTGTCCTCGACCCTACCTTAAGTGACCACTGCATCACCTACTTCATTAGAAAAACACACCTACCCAAATCCGCACCAAAATACATTGAAACGCGCCCACTAAATTCACTAAACACAAACTCCCTCCTCTCTGACCTACACAATGTCAACTGGGCACCAGTTTACTCTGCAGTATCTGTTAATACTGCCCTAGCCCAGTTCACAAGTATTTTTAACAGTGTCTGGGATATCCATGCCCCCCTTAGGAAAGCCAAGGTCAGGAAATGCCACAACCCCTGGATTACTGCCCCTATAGTCGCCCTCTGTACAGCCTGCGACAAAGTCTGGTCCACCCTCAAAGCCTCCCTAACCCTAAGCTCAAGACAAGCAAATAAAACAATGAGAAATGATTGCACTAAGGCCATTCATTGTGCAAAGGCTGACTACTTTAAACACCGGCTCAACACAGCACAGACCTCCTCCTTCAGGAATATAGTACATTCCATTGTTGACCCACCTCCACAATCCAACACCCTAACTCTTCTGCACAATGGTATTGAAATAACGCCCACCCCACATGTTGCAGACAACCTCAACACCTTCTTCACAACTTGTGCTTCACCTGACCCTACCACTCCTCCTCCACCTGCTGCCCAAACCACTCCACAGCACATGCCTAGTAAAAACTTCCTTCTAACCCCGGCTTCCACAAGCAAAGTACTGCTTGCCCTCCATCTCCTCAACACGTCTAAATCTAGCCCAGATGGTTTACATCCTAATCTCCTGCGCCTTTCTGCCCCCGCCATTGCTCTCCCCCTCACCTTCATTATAAACAAGTCCTTCTCCTCAGGCACAATTCCTAAAGCCTGGAAATCGGCGTGTGTCATCACTCTCCACAAAGAAGGTGATCCCACCTCACCTGGGAACTACTGTCCTATCTCTCTCCTCCCCGCCTTGTCAAAACTACAGGAACACCTCGTACTATCCAGATTGACTAAGTTCTTCACAGCCACTAACTTCCTATCCCCTTACCAGTCCAGCTTCAGAAAAAAACATTCCACAATATCTTCCCTTCTCCGTGTCACTGGTCACATTTAATCAGCTGCTGATAAAGGCCACCTCACTGCCGCAGTCTTCATCGACATGGCTAAAGCTTTTGACTTGGTATCCCACCCCCCTTCTTCAGAACTCACTTGAAGATGCAGGGCGTGCCCCTCCTGACTTACAGTAGTTAAACTCTTATCTAAATGACAGGCACCAGGCAGTTAAAATTGCCAACTCCTCCTCTCGCTCCCTTCCTATCCTATCCTATCAGGCATCCCACAGGGCTCCATATTTGGCCCCATCCTGTTTTCAGTATTCATAAATAACCTCCCTTCTGTCTGTTCCACCTCCCTCATCCATATGTACAGTATGCGGATGACACCATACTGTTCAGCTCAGGCCCTGACCCTGTTACTATCCACTCCGTGCTGAATCATGACTTCCACTAAGTTGAATCTTTGTTCCAATCAAAACAACTCAAACTGAACATTACACATCTTAAAAAGTCTCTCTATATTTCGGAACCTCCCAAAGATTAGCCAAAGCTATCAATGCCCCAACCATCACCTCTTTTGATGGCACCCCGCTAAACATTGTCCCCTCCTACAAGTATCTAGGCATCTGGCTAGACCCTCAATTAAACTTCCCAACACATATTGACTACATTGCTACTAAACTTCATCCAGAGCTCGGAATTCTCTACCGAAACATGGATTCTCTCCCTCTCTCTGCACACCGGGAACTTCTGATAAAGATGATTATGCCAGTTTTTGACTACGCTGACATTGTATACTGCACTGCACCATCTGGTAGCCAGTGATGATAGCAATTATAAATGAGCGACTGTAGAAACAGAGACTCATTTATAGCACTATCATCATCAGCTACCCTGCAAGGATAGTGATGGATTAGCGAGGAAAGCGACCGGAAGGGGAGGTAAAGGGATGTGCAGGGGATGGATAGGAGGGAGGGTTTAGGTAGAGGGGAGAGCTTGCTGCAACAGAGCCAGCCCTGTGGTGTGGTGGTGAGGGTGGCTGGCTACGGTGCAGCAGGCACTGGGTTTGGGACCTGCTGGGGTCAACTGTTTTACCACTGCTTGTAGCTGTTGTTTTTGTTTTTTTGCTGCCACAGTGTTTTGCCCCCTCCTCAACATGCAACCCCTGGAGCTAGAATCTTTAGTTAGGGGATGCGGGGCGATACCCCATGGTGGGGTGTGGGGGCACAGCCCCCCCCCGCAAAAACACTTTCAGTTGCCAGACGTCAGGTCACTGAGAAATGTATATTGCTGAAATGTTTTTTGGTGATATACATTTGCTGTGACAGCGATTGCTGTTTTTCGATCGCTATTATGATATGGAACCACACCATCTGCCTCACTCTCTCAACTTGACTCCATCTACTATGCCTTCTGCTGTTTTGCCTCCAGCTCTCCATACAGGACTCACCACTGCTCTCTGCTCTTTATTCTTCTGCCTGAACCTCCCTTCGCTCACCCACAGGCACCTCTCCCACTCTATATCCTTCATCTCCAAATTCTCGTTCAACCTGCTTCCCTCTTACATCTCTTCCCTCCTCTCTCCTGCCCCAGCATCAACATATTCCCTATGCTCTAGGGACTCCCGCTCCTTCTTACTCCTCACTACCTCTTCCAACATGGGCAAATCTGCCTTCAATTATCATCTCCCTTCTCTGTGGAACTCTCAAGCTCCTCTCCTACACAATTCTCCTTCTCACTTCTCTGTCAATCATTGCTATGCCTTCCACCCATCCCTACTTGTTCTCATAACATCTCATAGCACTTGAAATGTTTTTTCCATGTTCTACTTACATTCCTCCTTTACCCTGTACCTCAGCTATTTGTGTAGCCTGTTTTGCTGTATTAGCTTTCATGAATTGTTTTATTACTGTATTATTATGCTTCTGTATTATTATGCTACCTATTGTGTACTTTTGTCTATTATTGTATTTGTATACTTTGATACCATGTTTCCTATCCCCCAGGTTGCACCTGGAGATGAGCCTTGGCTCAGTGTGCCTTTCCAGGTCACCAAATGTTTAGATAAAAAAAAAAATATATCCTTATTTGTCTGAGGGAGACCATCCCTCCATAGATGCGCATATGTATGCAGGTGTGGAAGTACAGGGCGCTCTGGGCTCTGTGCTTCCATTTATAGGACAACAGTGATCAAATTGTCAGCATAGCCATCTTATTACCTCACCTCATCAGGCCTTGCATTAGGGTTGGAAATCAGGGGGTCAGTTTGACCCCCTGCTTCAAAAGTAGGGAGGGGTCAGAAGCCAAAGGTTGGGGGTCACTGCAGTAAAAAAAAAATGAGAAACAGCATTCCAGATTTGCAGAACCTGGTACTGAAACCACAGCATTCTAATTGTTATAATCAAATTGACTCATTATGATTCCCAAGTGCACGGTTGTTTGTTGATGAGGTGCTCAAGGCTGTAATTAAAAGTGTCAACAAGGCAACCTAGAGATCAGAGCAGAGGTGGGGGAGTAAGGTGCATTACTCATACTGATACTTGTCACTGTCAACCTGATATGCAGCCTTATTGCCTCTCACTCCATTAGTACTATCCTGCCTGACACACAAAAGAAAAAGTAAGAAGGGTGTTACTGATCGTACTGATGTGATTTCTGTAGGGCTGATGCGCCTCTTGTTACAAATATAGTATTATAAGAGGTGTGTCAGACTACAGGAATCACATCAATATGATCGGTGACATCCTTCTTACTTTTTCTTTTGTGTCAGGCAGGATAGTACTAACTGTGTGGTCCAGAGTGAAAGGCAATAAGGCAAATCAGATTGACAGTGACAGTATCGGTATGGGTAGTACACCTTTCTCCCCTGACCCGCCTTCCAATCATCTCTTTATGACTTGCCTTGCTGACACTTGTAATTACAGCTGCCCTGAGGACCTCACCAATAAACAAGGGTGCTAACCCGATTTCAACAATGTGAGTGTCTCTCATTCCCCAGTACCCTGGACACATCTGGAGTAGCTCTGTCTGACTTTCCCCGATTCAAAACAGAACTCATTCACTGGCCCAAACACAGATGATCACTTAAATAGTTTTACTCTGTCCAAGCTCTTTACTCACGTCACAGTTAGAACCTGGCACTATTCTGCTGCTTTCACCACTGCGCTGTCATTATTCTTCTCCTCCTGGCTGAATTTGGATAAATTTCTTCAGGACCTCCTCCCCTGTCTTTGCAATTCTATGTGACGTCTTGCTTCATCAGTCACTATTCCCTTCTCTTCTGGTACACCGTTCTGAACAAGTTTTCACAAATGCTCGCCAGTTCCAAAGAGAAGGCAGCCACTGCAAACACAGACCCTCGGTAAACACTCAAATGCCAGCCCTCAGAACTCCACCCTCTGCTTCCTCAACAAGTCACTGCCCATACTGAAAGTCCTTCATCACTCTTGCTCAGCTGGGACCACACCCCCCAATTTCTTGCTTGCCAGTCGGCGCTCCTATTTTAAGTAAAAAAAAAAAACACAATCCTCACCCACTTAGACTCGTGTTCCATGGAGGGGCCGAACACTGTGCTCCATGTGCGGCATGTAAAATAAAAATCTGCAGCATCATTTAAACACAAGCTAGTGGCTGTCATGAATTGGACCAGCAAAGGAAGTGCTGCGTCAGATGCAGACGCAGGGCAAACATAGCAGTGTGTCAGAAATGTGAGTTTTGCTCGATGGGGATGTCAGTAGTGCATTAACGTGAGCCCTGCCTCATGTACCCCGGTACAGAGAAATTGTCAAAGCCATACCATAGGTATGAAAGCACATTCTGGGCAGGATTTGAAAAATGACAGCTGTGACATACATGAGATGGGGTAATAACAAGGCTATGTTGAAAATCTGGGGTAAAAATATTTAACATTTCCAAAGTTACGAGTGGGCATAGCGAAATTGTAGTGAAACTTGAATTGGGAAGGACACGCAGTCTTGAACTAGGAACTAGAAAACCAGAGGAAAGCACAATCTTGCTCGAATTCTGAGGGAAGTGTGCCTTACTTTTAATTTTACACTGGTTTTTGCTTGCCTGAATCAAGAAGGGGTTTGCAATACTGCTGATCTTTTTGTAGATTGCTACTTTACATACAGAGAGATTAAAATACTGCCAATTTTTTTCCTTTTCTGTGAATCTGGTGGCTTAATTGTAGTTTGCTAGTATTTTGGTGACTTTTTGCAACAAACATTTAAGTTTTCACTGGTGGGTTCTTTCATTCTTTCAGTCAGTTGAGTTGTGTATTACAGCCAGACAAAGCCTCAGGAGATTCAGATTGGCTGTGTCTGGGGCTGCTTACATCACAGGTATTGTCAGCCAATAGTTTTTGTGTGGAGTTTTTCAGAACTGATCTGACTTGTATAAGCCACACGTGTGTAAGCAGATTCAGACATAAAGGTCTTATCTTTTTGTAAAGGTTTTTTTTTGAAAAACTGAACTTGGAGCTGGGATGGAGACACAGTCTTGAACTAGGAAACTGGAGAAAGGCACAATCTTGCTCGAATTCTGAGGGAAGTGGGTCTTACTTTTAATTTTACACTGGTTTTTGCTTGTTTGAATTAAGAAGGGGTTTGAAATACTGCTAATCTTTTTGTAGATTGCTACTCTACATACAGAGGGATTAAAATACTGCTGATTTTTTTTCTTTGTCTGTGAATCTGGTGGCTTAATTGTAGTTTGCTAGTATTTTGATGTCTTTTTGCAACAAACATTTAAGATACAGAGGCAATGTGAGAGGGTGTTTCTTCACAGAGAGGGTTGTGGAGCCCTGGAACAGACTACCAGAGTGGTGGGGGACAAATTGGTGGAAGAATTCAAGAGGGCATGGGACAAGAATATGGGGCCGAGTATTGAGACGAGGGCGGGGGCTGGCCGGGAGGGGGAGGTATGGGGAAAAAGGCAGACTAGATGGGCCAGTATGGTCCTTTTCTGCCATCAAGCTTCTATGATTCTATGATTCTATGATTTTCACAGGTGTGTTCTTTCATTCCTGCAGTTAGTGGAGTTGTGTATTAGTCAGGAGGTTCAGACTGGATTGCTCTGGTTGTCCTCACAGCACAGAGCAGGTGGATTGCCTAACCCCTACCCCCCCCCATTCCACCCTCCCCTGGCTACCCTAACGTTAAGGGGTTAGGCAGGAAGGTGTGGCAACTTCCTGCTCAGACACAAAACAGAGTGGGGTGTGCCACAGAAGGCAGCCAGGCAGTGTTGCATAAGCTGGGATGATATCTTCTTGTGATTGCTATTGTAAAAAAAAAACAACAAAAAACTTGGGGGGGACTTAGTACATAGACCTTAGGAAAAGGGTTGCACTGCGAAGGTGAAGTGAAGTTCCCTAATATCGAAAAAAAAAACACACATTTCAACAGCGAGGGAGAGAGACATGTGGGAAGTGGTGCAATCCACTGACTGTGGAGCAGCAGTCTTCTGGGAGACGTTCTGGAGGTTGCAATGCTGCCCTATTTTCAGACACCTCTCTGGTCTGAGAGAGAAGGTTGCCTGTCTCCAGGCTGACCTGGCAAGGAGTAGGAAAACCACCTCCCCCACCCAGGACCTAGCAGGGGATTGGGAAACCTCCTCCCCCACCCAGGGACCACCAGGGCCACTGCCGCTGCCTCAGAGGTTGAGAGGAATAAAGAGCGGTTGGACTACGGTGGGCTCAGGGAGGGTGAGGATGGTGGAACAGAGGTGCATCCCTCTAGTTGTACTTCTCCACAATTCATATACCATTCTGGTAGAGCATTGTTCCTCTATAGAGGCACCCACAGTGGAGACCAAGGAAGATGCTGGGAACCTCCACAAGGAAGACCCACAGGAGGGTGGCATGGGACTCCACAAGGAAAGGAAACTGCTCCTAGTGGGGGACTCAATTGTTAGGGGGTAGAACTGGGGGAGGGAGGGAGGGGAGGGAGGTAAGGTGCCTGTCTGGTGCCATGGCCTGGAGGGACAGGAGGCAAATACTCAGGATCAAGGGAGCAGCTGCACAGGAGAGGGAGCTGGATGTCACTATCCACCTAGGGACAAATGACCTAGCTGGGAATGGGATCAGAGCTGTTCAGGAGGAGTTTGTGGAATTGAGGAGGGGCCTTAAACAAGTAGCATGCATGGAAACCTTCTCGGAGGTGCTGCCTGTCTATGGCATGGGTGAGGCTAGGGTATTCCACATCCTGGGATTCAATTAATGGTTGAAAAACTGGTGCAAAGCACAGGGTTTGGGCTTCACTGGGGACTGGGGGTCCACATGGAGGGATACAGGCCTATACTGGCACGATGGTCTGCATCTGTCTGGGAGGGTAACCAGGATCCTGGGTGATAGGTTTAAATGCTTCATTGGCAAGCTTTCAAACTATCCAAGGGGGAGAGGTATGGAAAAGGAGCAGGGAATTCCCAGCCTTCCCCACAAAACAGGGTAGTTAGCGAGGTAAACACCAAGGTAGAGAAGTCAATTAGGGGCAGGGCAGGGGGTAAATGGAGAAAAAGGCAAAGGCAGTAAGTACAGGGATGGGGCTAAAAGGGGTAAGGCCATCAAAAAATGGACAGCGATGAGTACCAATGCCCATAGTCTGGGTAACAAGCTTCCTGAATTAGTGGCCTTGATGGAAGAGGGACATCTGGATATTGTGCCAGTCACAGAAACATGGTACACAGAGAACCATGACTGGGATGTCAACATACCGGGATACACAATCTACAGGAGGGACAGGAAGGGTAAAAGAGCAGGAGAAGGAGCTCTCTACATAAGGGAAGGGATCAAAGCAACGTAACTAAAGGGTAAACAGGCAGGAGAGGAGGCACTGTGGGTTACCTTGGAGATAGGAAATGGCACCACAATCTGCACGAGGGTTGTATACAGATCCCCATTTCAGGAGGAGGAAATGGACAAGGAAATGACAGAAGGCATCCTTAGGATGGCAGAACAAGGGGAGATATTGTTGATGGGGGACCTGAACATGCCAGATGTTAACTGAAACACATTTGCTGCAGCCACATCCAAGAGCAGAGTCATTCTCAATGCTCTACAGGGGGCATGCCTCAGACCGCTACTGTTGGAATCCACTCAGGAGGGAGCAGTCTTAGACCTGGTATTCTCAAAAGGGGACAGAGAGAGAATCTCGGATTTAGAAGTGGGTAGCCATCTGGGAACAAGCGACCACCAGACAGTGTGGTTCATGATAAACACAGCTGTAGAGTCAAGCCATTAAAAAACAAGAGCACTGAACTTTTGGGGGGAAGACTTTGGCAGAATGGTAAGTGCCTAAGGAATTCATTAGCAAAAGAGCAGGAAGGAGGGGTGGAGGAACAATGGGGAAAAATCAAAACTGCCATCACAGAGGCAACAAGCCTTTGTGTGAAGCAAATAAACAAAACAAAACAAAGGAAAAAAACACTATGGTTCTCAAAAGAAGTGGTGGAGAAGGTTAGGGAGAAAGATACAGCATTCAGGAAGTATAAGGAATCACAGAAGCAGCAGGACAGAGAACTGCATCAGTTAAAGCAGAAGGAAGCGGGGAAGGCAGTCAGAATAGCAAAGGCCCAAACCGAGGAAAAGATAGCCATACATTAGAGAGTCAAGAAAGACCAAGGGAGGGATAGTGAGGCTTAATAATGGGGAGGGGAGTGGGAAGAGGGTGACAGTGAAAAGGCAGAGATACTGAACGAATACTTTTGTTCAGTATTCACAAAAGAAGAGGAGGGGGATGTACCTAAACCAAACAATGGAAGCACTCTGGATAGGGGAGTTCATACCAGTCCCTTCACTGAAGAAAGGGTCCTGACACTCAAGGTGGGCAAGTCAATGGGGCCTGAGGGGAATCACCCCAGAATTCTAAAAGAACTAAGGGGAGAACTAGTGACACCACTGACTACTCTTTTTAACAAATCATGGGAGGACGGTGTAGTACCCGAGGATTGGAGGAAGGTAGATGTGATTTCCCTTCACAAAAGTGGGAACAAGGTGGAGGCAGGAAACTACAGACCTGTTAGTTTGACCTCAGTGGTAGGGAACATGATGGAATTACTTCTGAAAGAAAGAATTGTTGAGTACCTAGAGGCCAGCAGAGCACAGGACCCAAGGCAGCATGGATTTACAGCAGGAAGATCATGTCAGATGAATCTAATAGATTTCTTTGACTGGGTGACCAAAGTAGTAGACCAGGGAGGGGGCTGTGGACATGGCCTACCTAGACTTTAGCAAGGCATTTGACACAATCCCACACAAAAGATTAATAAACAAGTTAGCCAGCCAGGGAGTGGGTCCCAGGGTGGTAGCCTGGGTAAAACTTTGGCTGGAGAACAGTACGCAGAGGGTAATAGTAAATGGAGTCCACTCTGAAGAAAGGGGGATTACTAGTGGGGTACTGCAGGATTCAGTACTGGGGCCGGCCCTCTTTAATGTCTTTATAAGTGACATTGCAGAGGGACTGAAAGAAAAAGTATGCCTCTTGGCAGATGACACAAAGATCTGCAACAGGGTTGATACACGGGGGGGTGTGGAAAGGATGAGTAGGGACTTGGCAAGATTGGAGGAATGGTCAAGAGTATGGCAGCTCAGATTCAATGCAAAGAAGTGCAAAGCAATGCACATGGGAAGCAAAAACCCAGGGGAAGAGTACACAATGGGGGGGGGGAAGGGAGGAACTAACAACAACAAAAATGAAAAGGGGCCCTGGGGGTAGTCATATCAGATGACCTAAAGGTGGGCAGACAATGTGAGAAGGCAGCAAGGAGGGCTGGGGTAATACTGGGATGCATAGGGAGAGGCATCACCAGTAGAAAACAGGAAGTTGTCATACCTCTGTGCAGACAGTTGGTGAGACCCCATCTGGAGTACTGTGTACTGTTCTGGAGACCCCATCTCTACAAGGACATAGATAGGATGGAAACAGTCCAGAGGAGGGCAACTAAAGTGGTGCAAAGTCTGTACCAGAAACCATACAAAGAGAGACTAAAGAAGCTTAATATGTATATCCTCAAGGAAAGGAGGGGGGCATAATAGAAACATTCAAGTACCTCAAGGGAATTGACAAAGTCCAAAAGGGTAGCATATTTCAGAAAAAAAGATATGCAAGAACAAGGGGGCACAATTTGAAGATAGAGGGGGATGGCTCAGGGGCAATGCGATGAAGTATTTCATCACGGAGAGGGTGGTGGACACATGGAATGGCCTTCCTGAGGAGGTCATGGGGTCAAAACCAGTGGGGGAATTCAAGAATGCATGGGACAGACATAAGGCAATTATAATGGGGGGTAGGAGGAAGTAGGCTGTTGGTTAACTAGGATCTACAGTCTATCCAATAGGTAGGGAAAATTCCTTATCTGCCATCAAAGTCTATGGTTCTATGTTTCTATGTCATAACTTTGGCATTTTTTCATATTTTTATCCAAAATCTTCAACACGCTCTTCTTACGACTCCACCGCATAAACCCTGCAGGTGAAACTTTAAAAATCCATGCCGAAATACCATTCTGCACCACAGGTGCAAAAACATTTATTTATTTATTTGAGGATTCAGAAAGTACCTTTGAGTCAAGGACTCATTTACAATGTTTCCACGTCACAAAGAGGCGCATTACAACATTATTACAGAGTTATTACAACCTTATAAGTTTCAGTGAGGACATAAACAAACAGATACAAAGAAGAATACAGTAGAGGCTAACGGTCATCATCACGGATTTTAGAACATGGTTCAAGCTGAATAGTCTATAGAGACTAAGTATAAGACAAACAGGCAAATTCATATTGGCAGTCCGGGGGGTAGGTAAGCCAGCCATAGGCCATTGTCAGGGGAGAGGGGAGTAAAAGGGGGGTTATTGGCAGTCACAGGGGTTAAAGGACTGGAAATGGTCCCCGGGGTTGGTTTTGAAGGGGCCAATTCTCATTTTGTTTGCGAGGGTGCTTGGCAGATCGTTCATTCATGATGGGGCCTTATAGCTAAAGGAGCTCTGAAATTGGGAGGTATGACAGCAGGGAACCGAGAGAAGCTGCTTAACATAGAAACATAGAAACACAGAATTTGATGGCAGAAAAGGACCGCTTGGTCCACCTAGTCTGCCCATGAGCTTTCCAGAGCTACGGGTGTTTTTTTGTGCCGTTGCCGGATAGATTATTGAGGTGAGGCCTGGGGGAAAGAGACCAATGGAGATCTTTTGGGCCATGAGGCAAGTGTGAAACTTGATCCTGTTGTCCAGGTTAAGCCAGTTAGTCGATCTATAGAGTGAGCAGGTTTCGGTGAGACAGTCACAGCCCGGGATGAGGCGACAAGCTTTGTTTAGGGAAAGACGGAGTCTGCTGAGGGCTGAGGTGGCAGCAGCACTATATATAAGTATACCGTAGTCCAGGATGGAGAAAACTGAGGATGAGACAGTGAGCCTGAGTGCATCGGGAGTAAGGCAATGCTTGAAGTGACAGAGTATGCCAAGCTGGACATTGAGGGCAGTGGACAGCTGATGGATGTGTTGGTGGAAGTTAAGGGCTGGGTCAAGGGTGATTCTCAGATATCTGAAGGAGTCCACTTGCTCCAGAGGGGACTGGTTTGCAGTGAGGACTTGGGGACATAGCTCCTTGTGGGGATTTTGTGGGTGCGAGAAGATCATGACCTTAGTCTTCTTGTAGTTTAGTGTAAGGCACTGTGTGGAGAACCACTTTTCTGTTTCGCTGAAGGAGGATTGGAAGGATAGGTGGAGTTTGATGGGGTCAGAATTAGATGAGTAAAGGACAGCATCATCTGCATAAAGTAGTATGTTGCCTAAGCAGAAAGAGGGGAGGGCATTAAGGTAGAGACTGAATAGCAGGGGACCGAGGATGGACTCCTGCGGGACTCCTGAGAGAACTGGGAGCCTGTTGGACAGAGTAGTGCCAATTTTGATTTGTTGAGACCGGTCTGACAAGTAGTCAGTGAACCAGCCCAGGGTGTCCTGTGAGAAACCAATGTTGGACAGAGTGCTCCATAAGAGGGAGTGGTTGACAGTGTAAAACACCTTAGAGAGGTCAACAAAGACAGCACAAGTGATATAACCTCTGTCTAAGGTGGTATAGACATGTGTGGTTAACTCCAGGAGAGTTGTAGTAGTATTATGTCCTTTGCGGAAGCCATGTTGCTGTTTACAGAGTAGGTTATGCTTGTTTAGGTGGTCAGTGAGCTGATCAGAGACGATGCACTCCAGTGCCTTAGATGGGGGGAAGAATCAAGATGGGGCAGTAGTAGTTGGTGGAGGTGCAGTCCCTGCTCTTATATATGGGGATAATGGAAGCAGATTTCCAGCGGGTAGGGAATTTCCCTTGGTAGAGAAAGCGATTTAGAATGTAGGTGAGGGGGTTGAGGACCTCCTGAAGTGTGAGCCGGAGAAGTCTCATGTCTGAGGAGTCACTGCTATAATGAGAGTTGCCATGGGCTTTTCTGAGGTAAGGCTCTGCAGCCTTGGTGGTGATGCAGCACAGGTGAAAGGGAGGGGCAGTAGGGGGTGAAGGGAGGTAGGCAGAGGGTGGGTCAAAGAAGTTTGGAGGGAGGACATGGCTGAGATTTGTGAAGGCGCGGTTAAAGGCAGAGGCTATGCGAGAGGGGTCTGAGGTTAGGCACCCATCGACAGTAATCTGATTCGGTGGGGGGGGGGGGGGATTTGGGTTTTTGCTGGAGATTTCCTTTATGTTATTCCAGAATTTGCACCCTCTGCCCCAGGCAGAGGTTAGGAAGGATTTATAATAATCGGATTTGGCTTGACGTAAGGCCCATGTGCATTTGTTTCAGGCCTCTCCATACCTTTGCCTATCAGCTGGGAGGCTAGTCTCATTAGAGAGGTGCCACAGTGAGTCACAAGCTTGCATGAGCACCAGGAGGTGGTCAGTAATCCAAGGAGCCAGGTTGCCCTTGACCATCCTTTTAGTGAGTGGTGTGAAATTATCGCAGATTGTATTGAAGGTGAGAATGAAGAGGTCAAGGGCCCGATCAGGGTCAAGTGTATTAGTTAAGAGGGACCAGTCCACCACTCTGAGGTGGGATTTTAGCAGAGCAAGTTTACCAGGGTCTAGCTTGCGATGGAGGATTATTTTGGGGGAGGTCTTTAGGGTTTTGCAGGACCAGGAGCAGAGAACTGGAGAGTGGTCACTAAGTGCGTTTGGGAGCACTGTAGTGTTGGTGATTTTGTGGGGGCAGTTGGTGAAGGCCAAATCCAGAAGGGAGGAGGACCCAGAGCATTGGTTCAGTCATGTGGGGGAGTGGACTACTTGTATCAGGTCTTGAGCCATGGAAGCAATCTTTGCCAGTCAGTTTATGTTGAAGTCTCCAAGCACAAGTTTTTTCATTTTGTGGTGGGAGGGTGGAGAGGTAAGACAGTATAGGGTGAAAGGCCACTTTGTGGTCCCTGGGGGGAGATGTATACCACCATGATGAGGAAGGGGGTGTAGAAGAATCCCAGGATAAGTTTGAGTGTGAGGGCTTGGACTCCAGTTTCCAGCTGGCGGGTAAGTAGCTGGCCATGTAAGGAGACTTTAATATAGATGGTGCAGCCACCCCCATGCTTGCCTCTCCAGTCAGCTCGATAAATATTATACCCGGCGAGGGTTACTGCCGAGTCAGAAATTTGGGGGGAGAGCCAGGTTTCTCCCAAGGCAATGACATCGGGCTGGTATTGGTGGACCCATTCCTGATAGGAGTCCCATTTCTTTAGGAAGCTACATATGTTGACAGTAGCAATGCGAAGCCCGCTGGTGGGGGTGTGGTTGGGAGTAGTGGTTGTGATAGGGCCAGTGTTAGGGTGGATGTTGCCAGCCATTAGGAGGAGGAGGAGGAGGAGGAGGAGGAGAAGGGATCTAAGGTTCATCTTCCAGGCCAGCTTGCAGAGATGGAGAGCTTTGCGGAACCCGGGTACATTAGAAGAAGTGGGTATCGGAAGGAAGAGTATGTGGGGTGCAGACAGATGGAGGAGACACCAAGGGGAGGGTGGCCGATATGAGGAATCAGTGAGGGGTGGCTGAGAGGGGAAGAGGACAGCAGCAGGTGATGCGTCTGGGGCAGTGGTTGTTGTAGTTGGTACTGGGAGAGGAGTACGGAAGGGTAGTAGCATCAGTATGACAGAAGGGTGTCAGCATTTTATCAAACCATAAATACCTCCCCCATAGTACTGGATGTCTGTTGGGATGGACGGAGGGAGCAGGCTGCCAGGCAGTCTGATGGTAGTTTGTGACATCGGGGGCCAGTTACAATGGGAAAATAGGGAGAGGGAGAGTCACCAGAGGGAAGAGCATAGAAGGCAGAGTGAGGTATAGAAGTAGCATACTGTTAGAATGTTGGGAGGGTGGCTAGTGGAAGAGCCAGCAGCAGAGAGCAAGAAAAGATGGACTGCCTCTAGTGGTGATCTGTTATAGGCTGCAGATGGAGAAGTGGGCTGATTGGATCATGCAGCTGGGGACAGCCGGGGACGTTCTTTTCACTCGGCACAGAGAGTTCAGTGGAGTAGAGCTCCTCGGGTTATCGTGGCAATAAACGCTGTACCTGGCAAGATTAGGAGATGGTTCCAGGGGGTGGGAAGGGTGACTTTCTCTGCAGCCCTCTCAACCTCCAAGGGATCCTCGAGTGGATCAGCTGTGGAGAAACAGAGGAAGGTAAGGGTTTATATACATGGACACCACACTGGGGGGGGGGGGCAGCCACTGGCTATGCAGTATAAATTTCTATGTTAAGGGTGACTGTGGAAATAAAAAACATCAGGGGCTTTTAAGCATCTAAAACTTTTAAGGCACAGAGATCAGTACATTTAAACAGTTCATAGTTACAGAACATGTTTTGGACAGGATGTGAAAAATGACAGCTGTACTGTTCATGAGGTGGTGCGAAAAAATGGCTATATTGAAAATGTTGGGGTCAAAATACTGAAAATCACCAAAGTTATGTGCGTGCATAGAAAATTTTCAATGAATGCATATAACACGGGCATTTTTGGGACTTTTTGCACCTTTTTTTTTAACTTGTAAATTTTATTAACTTCAACAAGGACCATATACAATCAATTAAGGGCTATATACAATAATAAATTTCCCAAGAAATCCTACATCAATTACTCATAAAAGTTCAATATGGCTAATTAATCTTGATAAACAAATCTGTTCTTTTCTTTTCTTTTACAGATAAATTGCAATAAAGAAAGAAATCATGCCATGGAAAAACCCCTCAAGAACAATAGTCCAATAGTTTAACAACTGTCCGTTGTCCACCGGTATAGCACCAGTCCATGGATCGAAGCTAAAAGAAAAAGAAAACACAAAGAAAAATCCCTGTGTCAGGTTCCCGAGTCTGAACCCTCACTTAAAAGAGCCTTCATGGCAAGACACCTCAATATAACATCCATTTTATTCTGTGTAAATAAATATTCCAAAGCAATTAAATATATGCAGAAAGTAAAAATATAACCATTAAAAACATGGAAACCCTGTGTCATTATTGTGTCATTAATTTCATTGTAGCTACAGTAGGTGAGGAAGGAATTTATAGTTTGTTTAAGCCATGGTGGGATTAAAGCAGACACAGCCAGACTGCCAGTACCAACAGGCCATTCCCTCCCAGAACCAGATTAAGATGAGAGAAATTGGTCCAATACTGGGATACCCTCTTTTAGTTCCAAATAATAAAACTACCAGAGCTATCTAGAATTGAATAGAGGTTGCATTAGCAAACCAGGCTCACAGGGACAGTGGATTAAGCATGAGCCAATGCTGAGTGATCACCTTCAGGGCTAAAGCCACCATTATGATAAATAAATATCTTTTAGCAGGGGAGCCCAGTCCTGCTGGAGGCAGCCCAAGAACTAAATTTACAAAAGTAGGAGTGACTTCCAATCCAAAGATCTCTTGCACTCTTGAAGAAACTCCTGTCCAAAAGATACAGATCACTGGGCATCCCCAAAACACATGGCAATGAGTTCTGCTCTCCCCGAGCAATCTCCAGCACCCATCTGAGTACGAGGAAGCATAATGTCTGGATACCACTGGTGTGATAGAATATCTGGTGTTAACACACCTCCTAAATTCCCTCCAAGAGGGTGAATTAGTTGTTTTATGTATTCTTCTCCATATCCTGCTCCACTCATCATCAGAGAGGGGTATGCCCACCTCCTCATGCCATTTTTCTTCAATACTGCATATCAAAAGAGTATCCACACCTTCCGGTAACACCTTGTAAATATATGAACTGTACTGCTTAGTGTCAGCCATTCTGCTTTTTTGGTATGTAACCAAGATGGGTGGAGCTGGGTCCTCCAAGAGAGCTGCCACCCCTACGGTCGATGTAAGATAGTGTCCGCACTGAAGAAATCTAAAGAAATCCTTATGAGGGATTCCAAATTCTCTTTGCAACATTTCAAAAGATTTAACCACCCCTTCCTGCATTAATTGTGTGAGGAATTGAAGTACCATGCGTTCCCACCGGGCAAAGCACTGATCATTCCCGGGGGCTGGAAAATGGGGCAACATGGCTAAAGGAATAACTTTCCATACTGGGGTAGGGATTTCCCACCACTGCTTGGTGACTACCCATACAGATAAAGTATGCTTAGTTCCATCTGTTCGTGAGAACCGTTAAATAAGGTGGCAAGACCACCCACGGGAGGATATTAAGAGGGAGTTTGGGATGGGCCCACCCCTCTCCATTGCATACCACCCTCCTCTGAGTTTGGGTGATAACATTTTCAAGATTGGGGGTAATTGTGCTGCTTTATAATAGTTATAGAAATCAGGTAAACTCAGTCCCCCCTTTTCCTTAATTTCTGTTAATAAATCCCAACGTTTCCTGGGTCTTCTACCTGCCCAGATAAAGCTGGACAGTTTTTCTTTAACTCCTTCCAATCCTTCCGGGGAAAGGTAAGTGGTAAAGTAGAGAACAGGAATAGATAATGGGGTAAAATATTCATTTTTGTAGTTTCCACTCTGTTGGTAAGGGTAAAGAGTAATGACTGCCAATGGTTCAAATCTTCAAACACCTGTTTTTTCAGGACCTGATAGTTGTATTGATGTGACTTAGAGAGACCAGTGGGTATGTATATTCCTAGATATCCAATTTTCTCCTTAACCCATTTGAAAGGAACCTTATGTTGCAGCTTCCCTAGGGGGGGAACCACTGATTCACATCACCTCTGACTTGTCCATGCTGATTTTTAGGCCAGATATAGAGCCAAAGTGAGCCTGTAAATTCATCAATGGAGGGAAATAGTTCTCAGGGTCATCTAGGTAGATTAGGGTATCATCTGTATAGAGGGATACTTTATTATGCACTTGATGTACCCGGATTCCTTGAATTGAGGAATTTTCTCTAATAGCCTGTGCGAGGGGTTACATGCTAAGATCAAATAATAATGGGGACAGGGGCACCCCTGCCTTGTACCTCTTTCAATAGAGAAAAAGTCAGAGATAGTCCCATTGATCCAGACCCTTGCTCTGGGGTTTTGATAACATAGTGAAATCCATTTAAGGAAGGCTCTCCCTGCTCCCATATGTTCCAGTACTTCCTGCATGTAAGTCCAATTAAGGCGATCAAAAGCTTTTTCAGCATCGAGGAAGACTGCAAGCTGTGCTGTTTTAGTTGGGAATTTATAAGCCATAATGTTTAATAATTTCCTAATATTATCCGACATATGCCAAATGGGGATGAATCCTGTTGGGTCTGGGTGTACTAACAATTCAATATATTTTGGAGACTGGTAACCAAAATCTTTGTCAAGATCTTAAAATCTTGATTAAGAAGGGAGATGTGCCTGTAGGCTTCGAAATGTGTTCCGGGTTTCTCTGGCTTGAGAATTACTGCGCTCAGGGCCTCCCACCATTATTCTGGCAACCTCCCTCCCTCTAGACTAGTATTAAAAACCTGCATCAACCAGGGAACCAGGCCTTTGCTAAATTAATTGTAAAACTCTGCACTCAGACCACCTGAGCCCAAAGATTTACCCGTTGGCAACCCAAAGATCACATGCAATACCTCCTGGTCGGTTATTGGGGCTCATAACGCCTCTTGTGCTGCCAGAGGTAACATGGGGAGTTTCAAAGGGTGCGGGAATGGTTTAGTCAATGCTGTCATTTCTGGAACAGATTTAACTTCCGAGTAAAGAAGTTGGTAATATTGTTTAAATTGTAGCACTATGTCCCTGGGTTTCACCCAGATTTTATTATTTTTATCAACGAGATAAGGTATATGTCTAGCTGCCTGTGCCCTTTTGAGGTGAAATGCTAGCAATTTAGCCGCCCGCCCACCTACTTCATGATATTTCTGGTTAGCAAATCTTAAGCATCCCTCAGCAGTTTTATTTTCTAATTTGTGGAGATCTGAACGGGTTTTGTTCAGTTCCTTCCCCACCCTGGCTTTCTTGGAGTTTTGTTTGTGAAGGAATTCCAGATTTATCTCAGCTTATTTCTTTGGATGTTGGTTAGTTTCTGCCGGGCGGATGCATAACTAATGATCTGACCTCTTGTCACTGCTTTCAAGGTGTCCCACCATAGGAGGGGGGAGCAGTCCATTACTGGGGAGTCTTTAGCTAGGTCCTTCATCATCTGAATTATTTGTTTAACAAAATGTTTGTCATTTAAAAGAGAAACATTTAGCCTCCAGAGTGAGTGCTTATCCTCCCCTCCCCAAACTAATTTAACTGAAACAGGCCCATGGTAGGATAAGGTGATGGGATGAATGTCAGTATCAATAACTAGGTGCAGATCTGTCTAACGTGTAAAAAATAGATCTATACAAGAGTATGAGTTTTGTGCATGGGAATAAAAGGAGTAATCCTTTTCTTTTCCATGACGGGCCCTCCAAATGTCTACCAGGCCCAACTCTTTTGTCATAGCTTTAAGTTTTTTAGTGGCTGTTTTGTTTGTAGAGACCTGCGCTGAAGACCTGTCCATATGTGGACACAAGACTGTATTAATGTCTCCTCCCAATTATATTTCGCCCTCTGGCAACAGGGCTATCTTGTGAAAGATGTCTGATAAGAACTCTTCTACCCCCATGTTAGGGGCATAAATATTTAAAAAAATGCAACAGTCTACCTTGCAAAAGACCCGATACCTAAATACAGCGCCCCTGGAACCCCATATCTGAATCCTGCACCACAAGTGGGCAGCCCATCTTCATAAGTATTGCTAACCCTGCTTTTTTGGCTGTGGTGTGAGACGCTGCCAAAACCTATACCACCCAAGAGCGCCTCAGCTTGGTGTGTTCTATTTCAGATAAATGTGTTTCTTGTAAATATGCTGCCATAGTCTAAGCATTTCAACTCTGTTAGCAGTCTGGTACATTGGAATGGGGAGTTAATACCTTTTACATTATAGGAAATAATAGTTAACTGTGCCATGATATTTCTATACTACATAATCCCTGATGATAGGCTATTATCTCTAATTCCCTACAACAATTACATCGTCCCACCATGGCTTTTAACAGAAAAAGCAAGGTTACATATAATTCCAACCATACAACTTGGGTTTCCAAAACTAAGTTAAACACTTCAAGCCAGAACTGGCTATAGAACAATGACCTGAAGCAACATATTAAGAACACGAAGAACACTTAACTTGGAAACAGGTACAAAACTTGTACTTCCAAGGAAACACCACAGCATGATTCATGCTGGTGGTAGTCACTAAAAGTGAAAGTTGAATATCCCTATAGAACTATAGTCCATGGGGATAGCAGCTGCTACCAGCTTCCCAGAGGAAAGCAGTTACACACTCGACCTTCCATCATCAAACTGCTGGAGTAGCTGAAAAAAGGGTGGATAAAAAAAAAGTTTGCCCTACAGTCCATGGACCCCTCATTCTCTGTTATCTTGCCAAGACCAATATCCTGCCACCTGGGTTCAGTAATATATTGACTGCATTGTGTTGAGTCGACTAAAATCTCTTGTCCCATCTGGCAACTCAACGGGCAGCCCAATATAGACATCATGCTCCTGGGAGAGACCCCCCCCTTCCCGATCCCTCTCTTGCACTCCTCCCTGCCCTTTCCAGTAAAGTATCCATACTGAGGGAAGAATGCACAGAGAAGCAAAAGGACCACAGAGCTTTATTTCGATAAATGCTGAGATATTCCTCTCCCAAGGCTGGGAACATGTCCGGCCTTTGCCCAGAGTGGCATTCATCCTTCTCCATCATCCCAACAGAACAGCAACAGGTCAGGATTCAGCGCAATCCCCCAGTTGTCATGTCCCTCCCCCGCATACTTCCCAATGACAACCCCACTACAACTTTTATTCTGGCAAGGAATAACCAGCCACTTACTGTGCCAGGAGTCAAATGATCCTGGATGCAATACAGGGAGGGTTCATGACACAAGAAGTTACGGAGCCCACCAGAGGGGTGCAATCCTTGATCTAGTGCTCACCAATGGGGAGCATGTACACGATATAACGGTCAAGAAACCCCTGAAAGGTAGCGACCACAGCACAGTGTGGTTCAGATTGGATATGGGAAGGGAAGGCTTCCCCATCAAGACCAAAACCCTGGTCTTCAGGAGAGCAGATTTCCAGAAAATGGGAGAGGTGCCAAGGAAGCAGCTAGAGGGCATCAAAGCACACATGAGGGTGGACAGACAATAGGCCATAATCAGGGATGCAATACTGGCAGCCACAGCCAATTGTGTTTGGCTTAAGGGGGAAAAAAAGAACTGGGCCTAAATCACCCATCTGGTTCAACTCTGAAGTTGGCAGGGTTGTGAGGGACAAGACAGTGGCCTACAGGAGATACAAAAGGACCGAGAGCAATGCAGATAAGGAGAAATAACTGAAGCTAGCTAAAGCAGCAGGCAAGGTGCTGCAGCAAGCAAAGGCATAGAAAGAACTGCAAATAGCAGAGGGGATTAAGGCTGGAGAGAAGGCCTTCTTTCACTATAGATGCAAGAAGAAGGACAGCAAGGATGGGATAGTTAAGCTGAAGAATGGGGATGGATGGATGGAGGAAGAAGTGAGCAAAGTGGAGGTACTGAATGAGTACTTCTGCTCTGTCTTCACTACAGAGAAATATGGGCCAGTACCACCGGGGGAGAAGGAGGGAGAGGGAGAGTGAGCAGAGGGGCCACAGATGTCATAATAGAAGTAGACAGAGTAAGAGAAAGGCTACTAGCACTGAAGGCAGACAAGTCCTCAGGACCAGATGGCATATACCCTCAGGATACTGAGAAAGCTAGCAGAAGAGCTCGTGGGGCTGGTGGCGGACCTCTTCAATGAATCCTTTGAGTCAGGAGTGTTGCTGCAGGACTGGAGAATGGCACATGTGGTGCCTTTCCACAAGAGTGGGCCCCGGGAAGATCTGGAGAACTATAGGCCGGTCAGTCTGACATTGATCATGTGCAAACTTATGGAGACCATTTTCAAGAACAGGTTGGTAAGGTACATAGAGGAGAATGATCTCCAGGACAAGAGGCAGCATGGGTTTCTGAGGGGAAGATCCTGTCAGATGAACCTGATTGACTTTTTCGACAGGGTCACCAGGGCGGTGAATGGGGTGAAGCAGTAGATGTCATTTATCTGGATTTTAGCAATGCATTAGATTCTGTGCTGCATAAGAGGTTAATCAGCAGACTGAAGGATCTTGGGATTAGGGAGAAAGTGGTAAGATGGGTAGCCAGCTGGCAGAGGGACAGAACCTAGAGGGTGGTGATGGTGGTGGGGGGGGAGAGTTATCCAGTACCAGAGAGGTAACCAGTGGGGTCCCACAGGGATTGGTGCTGCTGCCAGTGTTGTTCAATGTCTTCATAAATGATACATTTTTTTTATTTTACCAGGAGAGACACACTAGGCTGAAAGCTTGTTTACAGGTGCGACCTGGGAGCACAAGGAAGTTAAGCGACTTGCTCAGGGTCACACAGTATGCAAGGGGGACTGTGGGATTCAAACCCAGGTCTCCAGGTTTGTAGCCCAGAGCCTTAAACCACTGTGCTATACTGCCTCCTCCAGGTTTGTAGCTCAGAGCCTTAATATTGGGGAAGACACTTTAGCAAACCAAATGTCTATGTAACATAGGCTGCAGGTACACAAACACATGTGTGGATTTGCCATCTATGTACCTTTACCACAAATGTACAATAGAAATAGGCTCAAAACATATAGGGTGCTAAGTATATTCTGAAGGGGAAAAAGTTAGGTCCATAATGGAAAATGCACAGCATCGATTCTCTGACTTGTAGTCATTCAGGCCACCATGACACCACAGAAAAAGTATACATTTTTTAGATATTGCACAAAATATTCTTTTTAAACATGTATAACATTGCCTGCTATTTAAATGTTTGCTACCTGTAATCTTCCATTAAATGGAAAGTCCCCTCAACCTATTTTCTGTATACCTGTACAGCTTGTAGGCATGAACAGTGGGAGTTGATGATGCGTGCATGCACAAGTGAGCAAAAGTTACATTTATTTATTTATTGAAATGTTTCACCAGGAAGGCACACTGAACAAGTTGCTTGTCTCACAGTGCAACCCTGGGGTACAAATAGATTTAAAACAGAGATTATACAAACAATTACAGTTCACGTACATAATGATTAGGTGTAGATTAAAACCAAAATATCAACAACACACAGCTGGATTGGTATTACAAATAAGAAACAGGCAAACAGTATATAATAGATTTTTAAGTGCTTAGCAAAGGGAGTAAGTAGGACATAGAAGCCAGCTAGGGGAAGGAAGGACAAGAGGGAACAAGGGGAGCCTGGACAATACCAGAAAAAATATTTACTGAGCTTACTTGAGTGTGACGTAGGCAGGCCTTGGGCAAGCAGGAAGCAGCTCAGTCAGTATAAAAAAAGTCATGGGCAAAAACGGGAGATATTAGGTGGTGTACTGAGTAGGGTGGGTAAGGGGCTGCTTGCTAATTAGGGTGCAGTGTGCTGGGTACAGTGAAGGTGCGGACGAATGGGGGAGGGAGGTTTGAGTAGGGAAGGAAGAGGCATGCCTAGATCAGAACCCTCCAGGATGCTGAGAACCCTGCCAGGGGCAGATCCAGGTAAGGACAAAGGAATAAGAAGATAAATGGGGGGGGGGGCAGGTGTAGGAAAGAGGAATAGTAGGGTAGAAAGATAAGTAGATGCAGGGGAGAAGGTAAGGGAGAAGTGAAGCTTAGGACTGTCCACTCCAGGATGCTGAGATCCCTGCCAGGGGGCAGAACCAGGCAGAGACAATTGGTAGAAGAAGATGGAAGGGGGTGTGGGGCAGGTGTAGGTCAGTGGGATAGCCAAGGGTGTGGTTAGAAGAGGGTTGGGGAATAGGGTGGGGAGTTTGGGGAACAGTTCGTATGAGAACATGACAGGAAGTTAAAGAGGATTAAAACAGGAGCAATTAGAGGAGAGATAGTTATGTAAGGAAGAGACAAGGGAGTGGGAGGAGGAGGAGGAGGAGTGCTGTATTTGGGAGGGAAGAGAGTTCCAGAGTTTTGGGAAGTGATGGGTGAAACTAGACTGACCTATGAGTGTTGATCAGCAGGGGACCGCCAACGTGCAAGTGTCTGAGGATCTAAGAGAGTGGGAGGTGGGCGGAGGGGTAGAAAGGGAGCTTGAGATGTAGGAGGGAAGTTCACCTAAGAAGTGAGTTTGGCATAACGTGCGAGGCACTTGTTGGCAAGAGGTGGAAAGGAACGGGCATGGTATAGAGCACAGTGGTGAGTCTGGGATGGGGCATCAAGACCGAAGTGACAAAAGGAGTTAAAGAGACAGTCTAATCTGGTCAGGGAAGATATGGGAGCGGCACCATAGATTATATCACAGTACTCTCATTCAGTCCTGTTACATGCCTTGTAAAGTCTCTGTATTCTCTAAAAGTATTTTTTTCTAACTCAGATACACTTAAAACTACAGAAAACAGCAGGGCACTTACTATTCCTTGAAACGTTTCATTGCCAGCATAAGACAAGAACATAGGGACTGCAGAGGATAGCAACATCTGACTAATGCAGTGTAACTACTATAGTCTTTTTTAGCACCAAAACATAAAATTCCAGGATACCTTACATGAGTTGGGTCATGAACTTTGCAATGTAGTTAAGCAGGCTTTCACACAAGGGCAGAACAGAGTGAGGCAACCTCATGCACATTTAAATTAGGATGAAATTAGAAGGATGAAAGGGTGGGATAATTGTTCATACCTACTAACTACACATATATACTGAAAATAGGTTGAGGGGACTTTCCCTTTAAATTTGGTAAAATTATGACAAATGATGGAAATTTGCATAATCGTCACACCTTAGTAAACCAAATGTCTATGTAGCATAGGTTAGAGGTAAATAAATACTATATTTGTGGATTCTACTGAGAATACCAGTCATATCAGTATCATATTTATGTACCTTTAACCACAAAGGTTTGCTTGAAATAGGTCCAAAATATATAGGGTGCTAAGTATATTTTAAAAGGGAAAATTTTGGACCCAAAATGGAAAATGTAAAACATTAATTCTCTGTCCTGTAGCCACTCAGTACAGCATGGCACCATAGAAAAAGTGTACATTTTCTGAAACAGCACAAAATATTGGTTTTAAATATGTTAACATTGCCCACTGTCCAAATGTTTGCTACCCATAATCCTCATTGACATTTGGTAGAACTATGAAAAAATAATGGATTTATGTAAGTTTACCACAAAGGTACAATAGAAATACTGTAGGCTTGAAACATATAGAGTACTAAGTGTATTTTGAAGGGGAAAAATTGGGCCCAAAATGGAAAATGCACAGCATTGATTCTTTGACCTGTAGCCAATAGTACACCATGGTACCATAGGAAAGGTATGTATTTCCTGCACAAAATACTGGTTTTAAAAATGTGTAACATTGCTATCTATCCAAATGTTTGCTACCCATAAACCACTGTTACCTTTGGTAAAACTATGAAAAATGATGGACGTTTGCATAATTTCACACTTTAGTAAACTAAATGTCTACGTAGCATAGGTTGGAGGTACACAAATACCATATTTGTGGCCTCTGATGACAGTAACCATTTCACCAATACCACCTTTATGTACCTTTACCACAAATGGTTTTGTTGAAATAAGTTCAAAACATACATGGGTGCTACAGTAAGTGTATTTTAAAGGGGAAAATTTGGATTTATACTGGAGAATGCACAGTATTCATTCTCTGTCCTGTAGCCATTCAGGACACAATGGAACCATAGAAAAAATATATATTTTCTGAAAGTGCGCAAAATACCAGTTTTAAAAATGTGTAATATTCCTTGCTATACAAATGTTTGCTACCCATAATCCTTCTTTATATTTATAGAAATATGAAGATGTACTAGGTATTGTATGTCTTTATGGCCATGCAGTGCAGTACCCTGTGCCATACACTGTACAGCACAGGGCACTAAAGGGGTTAAAGAATGGAAGAGGTGTGGCCTTCTCCTAATCAGTAAGCTCCCCACTGGTCATCTGTAAGTCTCTTATGGGCCAGAACACACTATATAAAAGATGCAGTCAGAGAGTGATTTCCAGAGAAGAAAGAGGGAAAGCAGTGGGACCTCAGCTCATACTGGCATGTAAAAATTGAAAGTGTAGACATCCGACCAATGATGGGGTCACCTTGTCATCGGTAACCAGGCTAATCATGATTCAACAGAATGATGAGACCAAGAACCCCCTTTAAAATGTTAAAATGGATGAAGACAGAAAGTAAGAAAATGGAATTAAATGAATTGCAGGCTTTCAAGCAGTTTTTTGGGGGAGCACTGATACTATATGTTTGACTTGCGTATCCAGACCAGATGTCCTAGTTAATGAAATGCTTCCCAACTATGATACAGATTGCTGTGGAAAGCAAGCCTTGAGTTTACGCACAGTTTCCCATACAAGGGGATGTTATTCGCCATGCAGGGGTAATGACGCAATTTGAGGTGAGCCCCTCTCTAACTGGGTCCACTCTCTCTCTCTGTCTCTCTTTCTTATCTGTGATGGTAGTCAGTCTAAGTGGACACTGGCTGTCTTCACGTCATACGGTGGCTCGTGTGGATTTCCTGAGTTAATCTGCCCCACACAGCACATCCTGGCATCCAGTCCTGAGGGGTGGTGGTGTCCTGTGGTACCAGCAAGGTGGTTCTAGTTGCAGTACTTGCTGCAGCTCATCAATAGCCGCTATTGTTGCAGTCTTCAGTTTTGTTTCCATGAGGCTCATGGCATGCAGTTTCTTCCTTTTCTCAACATAGCAAGAGTTCTGCTTCTCATTTTTGCTCTGACTCTGGCAGATGCGTTGCCTGTCTCTGCAAATACAGTGGCCAGCTGTCTCTAATGCACCAGTTTGCTTCAGGGTCTTATGTAGACTGAGTTGGGTCTAGGATAACCCTTACTGTTCACTGGGGAATATAGCAGCTCTGTATCAGTCAGTTGGGCTGTCAGTAAACAGGCAGTTTTGGGAGGTCTGTCACTTGACAGGTGACTGGTTGCTGCAAAAGTTGCTGAATTAAGTCTTTCACTAATCCAGAAGCCCTTGTTTTCTCCACAAGAAACCCAACCCTGATTAGGCACTGAATAACTCTCTGACCCACTCACCATGTCAGCTTGGTTCAGAGATGATGGCAATAGCTGCCAAATTGTAGTCCAATTGTGGTCTTCGACAAACACCCTTACGTACATGAAACAGTAGTTACCTTGCAGTTTGAACCCCAAACCAGTCTGCATGGGTGCTTCTTCACATCTGGTTTGGTCGGGGCATTGATTGGGAATGTCCCAGTTCTGTTGGAAGTGCTGATGCATCAGCTCCATTAGTAGTCAATGGCACCTTTGATATGTGAGTGCAAGGGAGACTTAAAGGTAAAGCCCCCATTGGGAGAAGGGTTACTCTTGCCTGGGCATTGGTGAAAGAAGGCTCTCCATTATGGACACTGACTTTGCTTGCCTGGGTGTTAGTGAAGGTCAGTTCCCTACTGTATATTTACTCTGGTCTCAATTAATCCATTCCTGGGGGTGGCTGCCTGCTGCACTACTGGCCATTGTTTTTTTAATTCCCAGCTGCTAGGTTGAAGTATGGTATGGTTGAGCTTGTCTGGGGACAGAGCTGGTCACTCTGTGAGAGCATAAACATGCTACTGGACACACATATTTTGATGTTCTTACTGTTCTCTACTGGGCTGTGGGTTTGACTTATCACAAATGCTGTATGAGACTGTTGGGATTTCTGCTATTCTGATTGATCCTGAAAGTTCATGGCCACTGCGCTACAGAACTTGTGTGTTTTAGCGGCAGACATGTGTTTTCATATGATGGTCAAGTTCTTGGGTGAAGGTAGGTAGCTATCTGTGTGAAAGTCATACTACTGCCGCTTCAGCTGTATCTTGGGCATATCTGCACATCTCAAAAAAGAACTAGCACAGCAAACAGTGACGTCTGGACATTCCTTAATTAAAGACGTGCTGAGTGATGTGATTATTTCTTTTCCACTTGTACTGTATCTGTTTTATTACTGAGCGTGAGTACCTGGATGCAGCCCTTCTTTACTACCAAGTGGATATCTATCTGCCTATAGGATTAAAACTTGTATTGTGCTGTGTTTATTCTTATTGTTTATATTATAGTATCTTTTTCAAGGTCTGTTTTATAAGCAGCGTAAGAATTTAGTATTCTCTGAAAAATGATGTCATAGATACACAGATGGTAATGGACAGAAAAAAATGAAAAGTCCATCTAGTCTGCCCTGTTGTTGCTACCTAGAATGCATTAATCCTTTCAGATTTAGACAACTTCAACCTTTTACTAGTGTTTTTTTTAACCCGAAGACTGTCGTTAACAAATTGTGGATTTTCTCTGGCTAGCATATTACGGCTTTAGAAGAGCAGTGGCAGGTGCCTTGTTATGATGGTCTTCCACTAGCCCTGTGTCTGGATGAGATCAAAAGCTGGATGGAGAAGAGTTGCTTGTGAAATGAAATAGTACTAGTTGATGTCTTTTGACAGGGATGATCAGGTGACAGCCACTGTCAAAGTGTTTTTTTTCCATCTCTGCAACATTGCCAGATTGCATCCATAAAGTATGTCCCATTTTATGACTTGGCAACACTGTTATGACCTATACCTTGGCCTGCCAGAGATGACTATTCATGGCCTGCTGTTATTGCTGGATTCAAGTTGTTGACCAGGGCAGGACATTTTAAGAACATTGCACCTGTGCTCCCCAGTCTGTAATTACTGCCCATGAGGTGGTGGATATAATTCAAAATTCTTCTATTAATTCCATTTATAGAAATGTCCAACTAAATCTTGGAACATCTGTTACTATGTATCCTGGCATACCCGGCCTTTAGATCCTCTGGGGACGGGGTTTGTTTTGTTCTGAGCACCGGGCTAAGTCGTGAGAAAAACTGCTTTCTAAGTCTGGGCTATGGGATGCCATTAGAGGCATAATTCATACTATATACACTGTATAGTAAAACACATATACTGTATAGTGAGATGCATATGTTATGTACTGAAATATATACTGTACATTGTATAGTGAAACACATACACTATGTAGTGAACCCCATTCAATATGTAGTGAAATGCATACACTGTGTACTACAATGCATATGTCATATAGTCAAACACATACTGTACATTATATACTGAAATTCATACAGTACATCATACAATGAAATGCATACACTAGCTACTGAAATACATATACAGAGTACCAAAACTCATCATACACTATATACTGAAACAAATACATATGTACTGAATCACATACACTATTTATTAAGATTTATACATGGAAAAATCCACATATGCTATATACTGTATTAACACAAATACACTATATAGTGAAATGCATATTTATTGAAATACATGCAATATTTATTTAAAAAGCCACATACACAATATAGTGAAACAAATACACTATATAGCGAAACACATACACTGCATATTGAAATATTCTACATATACTATATACTGAAAAAATAAACTATAACAATTACACTATATACTGAAATAGCTCCACCCCTGGAATGGCTGCCACTGCACTCAGAGAACTGCTGGCCTGGTGAGTAGAGGATGTCTAAAAATGCAAAACACAAGTTAAACAAAACTAGGGCTATCTCTTTCACTTCTACTTCTTCATGTTTTTTTTCTATTTTGTTTTGCTTGCACAATTTTAATCAAATTTCAGAACATTTGATGTGACCAAAAGTTTTAAAAAGCATTTAAATATATAGTAGTTTATTCTTTTACCTGAATGATGCTTTCATTGATAGACAGTTGTACCGGCCTAATCTTTCGATTTACGATGCAGAGGTTGGTATCTCTGCAGATTCCTGTGTAGATAGACTTCACCTTTCAGAATTTTCTTGTTACCCCTGAGAAAATTGGTGGATGGCTCTCGGGGCCTATTTCTGATTTTTGACATTGTGGGCTCCCGACTTACAGTCGCTTCTAGAATGCCCGATTATAATTCCAAGGTGTCATTTTCTGCATTTATTGCCATGCCAAGTTGGATGGAACAACTTAGAAAATCCAACATGGCCACCATATCGCTAGTAAATACTTGATTCACTAATAATTTCCAAATCCCTAGCTTCCAAGATACCGATTATCAATGATTCATGAACATTTATATATTGAACATTTATTCATGAACATTTATGACATCTATATATTGTTTTGAGGTTCCCTGTTAGATACAGGACCAAATGCACACATTAATACTACATAAAACAATTGAATTCAGGAGGCAATTTACTGATAAAATAGTTTGAAATATGTACAGTAATGCTTAAAATCTAAATGCTGCATGTGCTGATTTGTTTAGAATTAAGTCGTTTTATCAACGATTTGACCCAACACTATGAATATTTTGGGTCAATAGTACACCTTGGTTGTAATGTCCAATTTTGAAGTCATTATATTGGAGTCCACTCTGGATCTGGACTGTCACATTCACTCCCGAAGCTTGAAGATTCATCCGAAGAAGTTTGTTCATTGGCTGCCAATGTGTCATTTTCAGTGTTATCATCTCCTCTATAATCAGTCATTGGCACTGTGGTTGAAGGTTTTTGTTTCGTCTTCTGTGTGTGTCTTTGAGGTGTTGACTCACCTTCGTCATCTGCCTCATCTCCATCAGCTGCACATCGTCGTCTGGCTAACCTTCCGCCCTTTCTTTTATGACACAGGGCGTCTGGTAACTGAAACCCAGTAAACCACACAGGTTTCAGCATTTCATCCTCTTGTTTCCATCCTGACAAACAAGGGTCAACTTTCGGGGTTTCCGGCTCTGTGCAGTGGCACCAATAGTAGGCTATGAGATTTGCTCTCTTTATGTACTGACTTAGGCTCACTGGGTCTGGTAGAATCAATTGCATAGTCTTCCCTTTTAGGTTATTGCATTGCCTTACTCATGTGTCTACCAGATCCTCTTCTCCTGTACCATTTTGCAGGCAATTTTGAATGAAGGTCTTGACGTTTTGTTCAGTGTCTTTTGAAGCATATGTGCTTTCCCCAAGCCCTGAAAGGAGATTTATTCTTTCTTTTACCCTGTGCAAATGTTGAAAGACTAATTTCTTTGATATCTTGTAGAAGTAACTCGCTGCATCGTGAGACGGCAGGGTATGCTGGCAAATTGAGACTTGCAGCGTGTCCAATGTGATCGTATATAGATCCTATGTTTACAAATACATCGGGGTCGACTTGGAGTATCCATGGTGAATCTGGAAGGGTCTTTGTGAAGGCATAAACCATCAGGATAAGGATGTCTGTATCTTTGGCTCAAATGACAGATGGGCCTTTCGCAAGAGTACAATGCAGCACTATCCTCATATCTGCCTCCTCATGGTTGCAGGAAAACAGGAATTCTTCTGAATCTGGGTATATAGTACACATGCTTCTGCCATTGCTGATAGTAAGCAGGTATTGTAAGTATCTTCTGACAGCCTCTTCAAATAACATGAAGTCTTGCTGTATTCTAACATATGCAGTTAGCCCCAGCACTTGAACTGCCCCAGAGAGGAAAGAGTTAATTTCTATGCCAGGCATAGAATGTTGAGCTCGAGCTCGGTTTTCAAACCTCTGTCTGTGGCACTCCAGAGTGTAATTATCAGATTATTTTCTCCGCCTAACTATGAAGCCGCTCCAGAGATTGCTCCTTCGCTTCAGTTCGGTAAAGTTTCAAAATGCTTTGGTTTTTCAACCAATTTGTTTATTTTTGGTTTCAAGCCTCTGTCTACAGTACAGTAAGTAGTGTAGATAGGCAGTGAACTGTTTTTGTGTTTTTTCTACTGTAGAAATCGTAATCTTTGGTTATTTATCGGTCAGTCTGGTTGGGAACCAACCTTGTGTGTTGAATTTTATTTCTGGGAATTTAGTAGTGGTGTGCTGGTTCCTATTGGTTTAAAAAAAAAACTTTTACTGGCTTCTTTACGCAACCCATGACACGGTTGGTAACCGATAGGGGTGTATTACCTGGCTAATAGCTGTAAAGGGTAATTTTTATTAGTGTGGCCATGTCTGAGAAACCCAAGAAAAGAACCTGTCCCACTGGGTTTCAACACTGTATGGAGTGTGGGGAGGCCTTTGCCAAGGCCGACCCCAACCTCGTCTGTGTTTATTGTCTGGGGTTTGACCACCTCAAAACAGACTGGTAGATTTGTAAAAATTTTCCTAAGGCCACTCTGGAAAAAAGATTGAGTAGGCTAAAGGAAATGGAGGCCGAGAAGTCCACTGACCCGGATGGCCAGCCCGATTCGGTTCCGACAGCACCTGAGGAGGTGCCCACTGACCTGGGTGAGACATCCTCGGGCAAAAGGAGAGCCGACCCTGAGGGGTCAGGTCTGATAAAAGATGAAAATAGTCAGCCGGTTCTGATCCAGCACCCTGTACTCCAACCCCTGAAGAAATAGCCAAGCGATCAGTATAGTGCAATTGCTTCATCTATCATAAGTATCTTCTGACATCCTCTTGTCTAATATACTCATTGAATCATTGTATGAGATCTGTTTTGTTGTCATTGTTGTGAAGGTACTGCTGATACACTTCTCCCTGTGGCATCTCTAGTCAATCTTATCCCATGTGAAATCACATTCCTCCTATTCCTTCCGCTCACTCGGCTCGTTCTTGCTGTTTCACTGAAAACTTCTGATCATCCTTATAAATATCAAAAACGAAGATGACTTCCACTGGGTTTGCTGTAGATGGAGGTGTGACTGTGGCAAAAAGTGCTTTCCAAAGGCTGTCTCATGTACGCTGTACAGGAACTGCTCTGGCCATCGTATATGTACACTGAGCATAACGGAGGAGGGGAAGAACTTTGACCTTCTGCTTCATTGATGAGATAATTTCTTAAGACATGTTTGGTATTATGTTTGTAGAGTTTTCCATCTGGAGTTGCTATTGCAAGAGGATATGTTGTGAGTGGGTTGGAAAACGCATCTTTCTTGTCGGGGCACTGTGCAACAATGATACCGACAGCCAGATGATCTTCTTTCAAGACTGATTCTGCTTTGGGTTTCTTTTTCTTCTTGTCCATTCCTGTGGAAATTCCACTGCATTTAATGGGCTTGAAGAAACCAACTTTCCTTGCTAGGAGGCGGTCGTCTATAAATGCACTCAACATAACTTTCCCTGTAGCCCTTGCCTGCAAAAGGCCCTCTACTATTACCGGTGGTATTTCAATGCCTGTTGCGATGTGTTGGGCTACACTCTGACATGGATCTGAATATGTGTGAAGTTTTTTCACTAGCTCTTTCACTTGACCATAATGTTACTTCATGGCACCATATGTCAACTCATTGTGTGTGGCCGATGTTTTCAGAAGCATCTTCTCCTTCAGCAACAAACAAATTTTAGCGAGCTTGTTGGAATTCAAAACAAAGTTACCAGCAGCTTCCTCAGACATACTGTAACCACCTCTCATGGATCCACCCCTCACCTTGACCTCTCTGTTGATTGAGATCTCAGTCACTTGGTTGCCAGGTATCATGGAAAATGCCACACCAGACAGACTAGCCCCAATGCCATATTCCTGCAGTTCACTGTATGCATTCTCATTGATGGTTTTCAGATTGATGAAGTCTACATGATGCCACATCAAAATACAGAGAGTAGTTTTGATGGTTAAGTGCAAACAGTAAAGATAGAATATCTCATTGAGCCTGCAGATGCAAGTTCAGATTCTTGTCTCTGTATGCAGTGATCTGGGTGAGAAGAGAGCTGGTGTCACCAATGTAGTCTGTCACCCACTGTCCCATGGTGCCAGAGGTTTCCAGCATTCGTGACTGCACTTCAGGGAAAGATTCATCCAGGAGGACAAGATTCAGGGAATCTGCCAATACAGATCTTCTCATGTTGATGAGCTTTTCTCATAGTCCATCGGTTAGTGAACCGAGAATCTTGGATCCCATAAATCATAGGAGAGCCTCGAGGGACTGTTTATGTAACATCATCGATCTAGAATAGTGGAGTCCTTCCAAGGCCTGGTCAACAGATCAATCTGCTATTATCTCCACCTGAACCCACCAGTCACAAAGTCCCATAGCACCATATAGCTTGTAGAGGATCTTCTGCCTCACCTTCAGTTCATGAAAACCTCCTATCAAATTAACCACTTTTGTGTATCTTTCTTCTTTCCACATTATTTGTGCAATCTTGTAGAAAACTGCATGATCGCTATGGCTGAAGATGTGGTCAATTTGTAGGTCATCCATTAGATCCATGAGAAAGTCAAGGTAACATTTGCAAACTGCATCATCTGGTTCACGTGGTATAGTGGGCAGAAAATCAGTTTCGGATTTGAAGGTAGTGGTTGATGTTGCTTTTTTATTGAAAGCTGTCCATGATCCTAGGACTGGAAGAGATTCATCTTCTCTGGAAGATTCTATGCTTGCTGCCAGAACCCAAATACAATCTTTGCTCAAATGAAGATCAAGCTCGGTCCTTCTTTCATCCTCATCATAGGATGGACTATCGGTGGGGGTTTTCTCTTTCCTATTTTATAATCCCCGTCGTCAATAGCTTCTGAGCTCTCAAAGGTTTCCTGGACTTCTCTTGTTGAGCTGCCTGGAATGTTCTGTTCTTGTACTGGCAAATCACAGATGACAGGACGCGAAATTCAGGGTACGTAAATCGTTGCGTTAGTGTCATGTGTTGTTGAGACGCATGTTAATGCCTGTTGCTTACCATCTGAGTTATCAATTGTGACATGAGTTGGTTGCCCAGGCAGAATTGTGTGCGGTGCTTTTTTTCCTCAGATTTACTATCATGGGCCAATTTCTTGTTTTGTCTTCCAACGTTTGTGAATGAAATACCAGCCACTGAACGATGTTGAAGATAGACTGCTTCTTTACTTTTGGTGAGACAGTGAATGACCATGGATAGAACTATCGACTTTGGAGAATGTTTTCTGGTAATGAGGTGTTGCCAGTCACTAGCAATGGACCATGTGTTGGTAGCTTGAATTTCTGTTGGGATGGTTGCATAACCTAGAGCAATAATCTTCTTAGAAGGGCTTATAAAGAGAGCTATCACATTGAAGATTTCTGGAATGGGTTCATAATTATCAAGCTCAGAAAGCAAGTCTTCATATGCCATAGGAAAATGTGGTGACTCAATTTATCTATCTTTTAATTTCCGATTGATCATTTTTGCAAATGTCTTGGTGATGTCAATATCTCTGAGCCCAGCTCCTCTTAAGGTTGCCAAGGAATAATCAAGTGGGTTTACTTTTGTCGAGTGAGGAATGAGAGGATTCCCGTGTATCTCCTTCCCTGCAGTAAAACCTATCTCATCTCTGAATTCATTGCTGATAAACTTCTTCAACTGAAATGTGTGATTTATTCCAGCATCTTGTTTGCATCCATGGAACTCGTAGAGGTTATGAAGATCCTCCAGTAACTCTGGGAGTAAATAGCAACATTTCTGCTCAACAACCTTTCTTCTCACAATTTGAATAAACTCCATTTCAGCACTCTTTGTGTGAATGCTTTCCAATCCGCCTGGTGTTTGTCTCTCTCGCTTGCTGACATAGACGAAAGTGTGTTAACAACTTTGATGATATTTGACATCCACAGCAAAGACATCAACATTGGTGGTAGTGCCCTTCAAACATTTGACTGCACCAGGCAAAAGAGCATCATCGGAATTTTCATTGCGTAACAGGCTTTCATGCAATGTACTGTTTCCATCTTCAAGTTCAACTCTTTGGAATTTCTCTTCCATATTTCCTTTCTTTTTCCTTTTCTTATCACAGACGAAGCAGATCTAATCCTTCTTAAATTCCAACAATTTCCTTTTACATCGAGTTACATGGTCCGCTTCACTGCTACTGGATGTCTGTAGGTCGGGTATGCTGGAGAATTCAGCTTCAGATGATTGATCCGAAGAAAGTTGTTTCATTGAGTTGGTGTTTAATTTCCTTTCACTGGTGAAATGTTGGTGACACCTTGTATGAACAGGTAGGCCTGTTTCTCCAGGGCTGGGGAGAAGTTGGTCATGGATTTTATTTCCTACGAGGTTGAAAATTTTGGCTTACTCAGAAGTTGGTTTTGTGACTGACCATTTCTCTGCAAAAGCCTTGATGGTATTCAGCCCATTGTCTCCTAATATTTGTTGCAGTTCCGTATCTCTAATTTGGTTCTCACAAAGAACACAGGTTGGCAAATCAGATGGCTTGACCAATCCAACAGGTACAGCTAGAGGGCTATCCATGTTTTTGAAACAGAAACAGAAACTAAAATTAAAAACTAGAAACTACAAATACAAACTAAACAGGCATACAACATACATGAACATGCCACACAATTCTGTGAACAAAGTGGTAAATTCTCACAGAGTGGATGCAATTTTGAGTCAATGGCACAAACAAGCAGATTGATGCATTATGCGTTGTTTATTTATATTTATGTTCTGTTATATTAATTTAATATGTGTTTATAGTAAATGTAATAATAATAAACTCCCCTTCATGAATCATTGATAATCAGTATCTTGGAAGCTAGGGATTTGGAAATTATTAGCGAATCTCAAGTATTTACTAGCGATATGGTGGCCATATTGGATTTTGGTGGCCATTTTGAATTTTCTAAGTTGTTTCATCCAACTTGGCATGGCAATAAATGTAGAAAATTACACCTTGGAAATGTAAATCGGGCATTCCTAAGCCGAGCTATGGGACCCGGAGGGCCCACAGCATCCAAAATCAGAAATAGGCCCCCTGAGTTGCTATCCACCAATTTTGTAGGGGCTAACAAGCAAATTCTGAAAGGTGAGGTCTATCTACACAGGAATCTGCAGAGATACCAACCTCTGCGTTGTAAGTCGAAAGATTAGGCTGGTATACCTGTCTATGACTGTTGAACACCCATTTGTTTGGGAAGCAGATACTTTAAGATATTCATAAACATATCACTGTCAAACCATATAAACATAGGGGCTGCGTGCATTTTTTCTGTTACACAGTAAGCTGAAGTTTTGATCAGATTTATGTATAATCAATAACTGTGATAATCCCGAAACTTATCTGAGCTAAATGCTTGGGAAAAATTGCAGGAAGTGTGATAGTATAAGCAAATAGATTTCCAAGTTTGTAATCTACAGAGTTTGCTTTGATATTTTTTTTTTATTTGAATGTTTTGTTTAACAAAGGCTCTTGGTTAAGAAACAAAAACATACATATTGTTGCAGCAAGCACTTAGGGCCCAATTCTCGTCAGGAGCTCAGCTGGCATATGCATGATTTGCACATCTGTTATGAAGAACTGCACTGTGATGCCTCACTAATGGCATTCACAGTCTCCAGCCACCCCATTACATATCTGCAGTGCACTGCCAGGTGGACAGAACTTTGCCAGGCACTGGGTCTCCACTAGTAAGCATGCCCTGGTCTAGCCACATAGTGCATCCCTTGATTATATGGTATGACTGTTTAATGTTTTATATACGGTACTATACTGCACTGCAGGTAATGTTCACTGTCTTTTAATTTGCACTATGTTTGGTGATCTAGGAAAAATGCTATATTAAAAGGACAGTGAAATAAATAAACACTCTGCTTACAATGGTGTACAATTACAGCTGATCAGGGCACTGAAATTAATGGATGTGAATGCTTTGCCATAGATGAAAGAGCGAACATTAAATGAAGTAAACATATTCTGTTGTACAGTATACTGTATCCTAAGTTTCAGCTTCCCAAACTGTGTTTTATGTTCTCTATTTTCCACAGAGATTTCTATCTCCTTAGTTACCCAGCACACCCCTTGCCAACTGAGATGCCCCACTTATCTACCCCTTCCAGCAGTGGGTCAGGAGGGGGAGGAATGTCCACCCCCGCCGGAGACACATATCTCCCAGACAAGACCAGAGCCTGATCGGTGGTGCACAGCCTTTGGTAGGTTGGTAGATCATTCTCCTATTAGGAGTTTCCCACATCAGTTTAATCCATTGGCCAGTCATGTGTGTAATGATGCCAGTGCTTGTGGAGGCACTTACTTCCTTTGTGTTTGATGGAGCCCTTCCCTTTATGCCACTCCGCTGCCCTGCCACTCATGTTCCGGTAGGAGGCAGTTGAAAAGCAGATCATCAGACCCCCTTCCCTGGGAGAAGAAAGCAATCCCTAGGATGCTCAATCTTCTTTCACCCAGCATGACCCCCATGCGACCAAGGTCCACTCCCAAAATGAGGTCACCGGCATGGCAGGCACTACCGCTACTTCCAACTCACCAGGCCAGCCTGCCACACTGTTTTTCTTTGCATAAAAGAATTTATTCAAACTCCAATGCACACATACAATCACTTACACATAAAAATTCAACCATTACAATACATCTGAGTTATGGTTTCAGTTTGGCCAATCATACATGCTTGATGTTAGATTTTACGATACCCAATCAATACATATCTCTGTACATAAATGTGGTACATTACAAGACCTTTTAATTTTTAATAATTTAATAAGGTGCCCTCAGATACAGTATCCTTATCTCCTATATTTCCAGCCCATCCCAAAGAAGCACGCTCTCTTGCTGAGTAAGATCTGCCAGAAGTGGGGCCCACTCTCTAGTGAACTGTTCCAGCCTATCCTTGACAAGGAGGGTCAGTCTCTCCAACACTAAAATGCCCAAGACAAATGTGCACCAGCTCTGCACTGTAGGAGTTATACAGGACGCTTAAGTATTTTGAATACAATGTCTGGCTAAGATCAGTAGGATTCTCACCCATCTCGGTAGTGGCTCCCATTCCCCCTCTTCATCCAATTCCACCCCAAAAAGGCAGACCAATGGGTCCAGTGGAATCACTCTACCCCACATCCTCCCCACCTCCAAAGCCACCAATTTCCAGAACTGCTGTAGGATTTGACAGGCCCAAAAACAATGCATATAGGTGCCTATCTCTTGCCCACAACGCCCGCAATAAGGTGATGTAGCAGGGTGGTATTTCTGAACAATGGCAGGGGGATTATATACCCTGTGTATAAATTTATAAAAAGCCTCTTTGTATTTATTACAGAGCAAAAGCCCCATGTGCATAGGCAACAACTCGGCCCAGTTCCGATCGTTTATCTGGATACCCATATCCCTTTCCCAGAGTCTCTGGGTTTTACCCAAAAGGTCTGGTAAACTTTGTCTGGAATCTCGTACCACTTTCCCTGTAAAACCTTTGGGATCCCGTCTGAACATTTGAATGAGTGTTTCAATTTTTCTGAGTTCCCTTATCCCACATCCTTCCCTTCTAACCCTGCCACATAGGCCCGAATCTGGAAGTATCTAAATAAGTGTCCTCCCTCCAAATTTAACTTTTGACACAGGTCTAAGAATGGTCTGATCCCTTCCCCACTACGTAGATCTTCCAGATTTCTTATGCCCCTTCTCTCCCACATCTTAAATCCAGGGTCTTCCCACCCCAGCAGAAAGTATGGGTTTCCAGCAATCGGCACTAAATACGTATCTACATCCTTCACCTCCCTCTGTTTCAGGAGCCTACCCCAACTATCCAAAGCTGCTTCAACCAATAGGTTCTGAATCTCCTGTCTTTGATATGCTTCCCTACCCCGTCTCTCAAGGTATGCTGAGAGTCTCACTGCACAGTCACATTGCTCAAGGTCTAGCCACCGTGCTGCCAGGGGCAAATGTATCCAGTCACTAATATACTTCTGCTGAGCTGCTAAATGATAGGTCTCTATATCTGGAAAGTTTAATCCCCCCGTATCTATCTTGAGACATTGTAAGCTCACCCTGGAGCATTTCCCCTTCCGGATAAACAAGGAGAAAAATCCCTCCAACCTCTTAATATCCTTCCTAGACAACCCCAAATGCAACAGCTGCAGAATATATACCAACCTGGGGAGGATATTCATTTTAATTAAATTTATCCTCCCAAGCCACGAAATCAGGAGAGACGCCCACTGCCTTAAGTCAATCTCTATTGTCTTTAGAATTGAACTGTAATTCGGGCCATAAAGGGAGCCCAGGGACCACTCAATTTTGATTCCAAGTATGTAAAGTGCCCTCCTACTCTCTTCAAACCCCATCCCTGATCCCACGCCATACCTTTGGGAAGCCTCATAATTTCAAATTTATCTAGATTAAAGAGGGGCTATCAAGATAGTCATAAGACTCACTCAGTCAGCAGTTGACCCTCAGGGTGTCCATTCCTCAACGGCAGTGTTTCCCAAAATGTAAAAGTAAACAGGATTTTTTATTAAAATCATCTCAGAATCCTGGAAGTGGCTAGCAGTGTACGTGAACCGCATCAGTTTATGCGTGTGGCGGGCGTGTGACGTCTGTTCTTGAAGGACAGTGGGAGTCATACAATGAGCAGCCAGAGCAGCAGTACCGAGAACTATACAGGGCATGATTCAGATGATGTGTCCGATAGTGGCATGCCCCTGTTTTATGAAGATCCATATTGTTTTGATCCTGTATATGGGAGCAGTGAATCTGTGAGTGGCTCCTCTAGTAGCGAGGATCTGTGCAGCGATGCTCACATGGGCAGCACTGAATGGTATGTGCTGCTGCCGTTTGTAATTTTCCTGATCTCTCCCTGGTGTTACATATAACCCCATAATGTAGTTAAATATTGACCGAGGTTACTTTTCTGTGATGTGCTATACATATATTGATATTGTATGCTTTCTCTGATGTTTATCCCACTGCATGTTGTACATCTGATGTACTGCCTTATTGTACATTTCATTTCACAGGAAGTGCAGCGATAGTAGTCCCATAAAAAAATGCCCAGGAATAGTTATATATTTCATTGCCAATACACCTTCACACCACCACAGCACTGTTCCTAGATGCATAAAGGAATACATGTCAACTTCTGTCTCACACATATATCAGCATGAAATGACAGCAAATGGCAGTCTATGGTGGTTTGGTGGTGTAGTGGCTGTGTACTGTTTATATATTTATTCCTGCCATCACCATCCATGTAATGTGAATTGCTACGTAACATGTCAGTCAGAGGTATAAACAGGTGCACCAAAAATGTGCCGTAATTATTGAAATTATGTCCTCCTTCCCCCAAGTGAAACCACAAATGAATAAAGACTGCTGTAGTATGCGTTACATATGTCCATTATACAGTAGCATTAGGTGACACATTGTGATAACAAGACAGAAATTATCACATTGATGTTTGTTATTTTGTATGTTCACGCAGATAACCTGCTGACTATGTCAGTAATGCATACTTTCTGTTCCCTACATGTGCTGTCATCTGGTGGTGCGTAATGCACACACACAGAAACAATACATGTGTGGGAGATGGACATGGCAAGGCATAATGTGTGGTTCCTGCAGAAGCCCGGTTACATCCTGTGGTACAAAGCACTTTGAAAGGGATGGAGTTCTATACAGAACCTACAGAATACTGGATGGGCAACTATGCAGAACCAGTGTGTTCTGCCACAGAGGGATTCTGATTCCCTCTGACCTCGAGAGCGAAGCTCGAGAGGTCCATGGTTATCAGAACCCTGAGGTGGCAAAACACACTGGTTCTGCATAGAGTTGCTCATCCTGTATTTTTTATAGTGTATAGTACTGAGTGAAAAATGTGTTTTGTGAGTTCTTTTGCTTTCAAAATGAAACTGACTCATGCAGTCTCTAGAGGTTCTAAAATGCTGTTCATCCACACTAGGGTAGAACAGCTTTCCATGACCTTGGAACTGTGGTAGAACAGCATTTTGAAAGGGATGGAATTCTATACAGAACACCATTCCACTATACACTACAACAGTGTACTACACAATGTATATAGAATAGTGGATGGGCAACCTTCCACAACAAGGCTGTGTTCCCTGTGAAGGAGTTGATGACATCATAGAGACCTTCACATCGAAGCTGGAGAGGTCTCGCTGATGTCATCAACTTCCGATGGAGAAACGAAGCCTTACTTGTGGATGGGCGACCATACGCTGTTTTACATAGTATATGGTTGCACACGAAACATATTTGCTGTAGTACCGTTGAGAAGTACATGTGCCAGAACTGCATGCAGTGCTCCAAGTGCTTCACCCCAGCATCCTGTTAGCTGTGGGTGTTTCCTTCCTGCACTGATCAGAGTGGTTTAATTAGCAGGTCACCAGCCCCACAGATCCTTCTCCTCATCAGATGTGGAGTAGTTGATACCATACATACAGAAGCAGAATCTGTGTTTTGTGCACCAAAATACATCACCTTGCACTTCATGGCGTTGAACCCAAGCTGCCAGCTGTGTGACCACTCCTTGACTCTTGCAAATTCCTCCTGCAGTAATGTTCCAACCCTCCTTCACATTCACCTCAGCTCAGATGTTGGTGTCATCGGTGAATAGGCTGATCTTATTCATGAGCGCTACCACTGTGTCTGCAATGAAAATGTTATACCGGTCTGTTCCCAGTACTGATTTCTGTGAGACAGTACTTCTCAGTGCCCTGTGCTCCAATGCATCTCCCCTCTGCAACTACCCTCTGTTGTTTGTCCCTAATCCAGTTTTGTACCCATTGTGCTAGCTTCAACCCTATACCAACATGCTTCAACTTGCAGGAAAACTTTCCGTGTAGCACTGAATTGAAGGCCTTGCAGAAATCCAGACAGAGTACATGTACCGCATCATCTTTGTCAACTGCCCTCATGTCCCATTCAAAAAAATCAACCAACTTTGTCTAACTGGATCTGTCAGCCACGAACCTGTCTGTTGTATTCAAGATCATTATCCTCAACAAACTGCAGCATCCTTTCTTTGAGGGTATATTGTGTCACTTTCCCCACAATTGCATTGATGCTCACTGGTTTGTAGTTCACTGTGTCGTCCTTGGGCACACTTGTGTTAAGAGGTACCACATGCACCTCCATCCAATCTCTGGGCTTACATCCCATATTGAGCGAGATGTTGAACAGATCCGCCAGTGGCTCTGCAGGATCTCTGCCATCTCCTTCAGCACACTGTGATGTACCCTGTGTGTCCCAAGTGCCTTGTCTAACTTCTTGGTTGTAAGGCCCTCCAGCACCATTTACATCATGATAACCCCGTCTGTGTTTGTCTCACCCTATGTCCCTCCAGAATAATGTACATCCTGTGATGGTCAACTCCCAGTTATGGTGTTTGGTTGGTCATGTCTGAGTGATGGCTTCTATGTCCACCTCTCCTTCTGCCAGTAGTGCCTGCAGCTATGCCAACTTACTTGCCAGGATCCTAGCCTTTACTGATACCACCCTCTACTGGGACTCGCTCCCAGCTGCCCTCTTGCTCTACACCCACATCCTAGACAAAGTAGGCCCTGTCACTACTATGGGGGGAGGTCATCTGGACCACCTCTTCTGATTTGCTCTACCTCTACAGCCCTTCCCTCCTCCCATCAATGTAAAATAATACTCTGTGGTGATAAATTCCCTCAATCTGTGCTTCAACACCCCTGAACCCTCCTTACTTAGATGTAGCCGGACCCCTGCATATAGATCCAGGTTCTCACATGTGTTGCCCCACTCTCACACCCAGCCAGACCCCATGGACTCACACCATTGTGTCACTCACTTGTACAACTCCATGATTATGCTTTCTCTTTCCATACCTGCCCTTGGCACTGGCCGAACTGCTGATAATGACACTGTGCTTCCCTCCTCTCTGCAGTACTCTGATGCTGTCCTGAACCTCCTCTATCTGTCTGTGTTGACTATAACCATACAATATTTGTTGATGGACATTATAGTACTATACATGGTCCACATCTGTTTCCTGATTGTATCATGTTGTATTTTGTTGTTATCACACAGTGTCATACTTTCCTCCGTAGGTGTAGCTGTGGACATTGCGTGACTGTGCCAACAGAGGTAGAGTGTAGATGCTGCCAGGAAATCCCTAGAGTTTGAGATAAGCTGAATGATATCCCCAATGACATTGGAGGCTCTGAAATACCACCCTGCATCACTGAACATCCTGGGTTTGCAGAGGTGTGTCTCAGCATCTGGGTTCTAGAGACAGTTCAATCTGCGTTTCGCCAGTACCACAGCAGTGAGTCAATACCAGTGAACGAGTAAGTTAACATTACTTTATTTTGACTGTTGTACCACAGTTCAAAGGTCATGGAATGTGATTCTACCCTACTGTGGTAGAACAGCATTCCCGAACCTCTAGAACCACACAGTACTATACACGATAAAAAATACAGGATGAACAAGTCCATGCACAACTGGTCTGTTCTACCACCTTGGGGTTTGGATTCCCATGGACCTCTCGAGCTTCGCTCTCGAGGTCAGAAGGAATCAAAATCCCTCTGTGGCAGAACAGACTGGTTGTGCATAGTTGCATATCCAGTATTCTCTATATAGTGCACTGCTACCTTTACTATTTTGATTTTATCTTATTTCAGTTTTGTCCTTTATTTGCAGCTGTCACCGATTCTTTGCATACAGAAGCTTTGTTCGTTGGTGCTGGGGCTGGTTGGGGAGAAGAGTGCGAGTGGTAATACCTGCTTGTGCAGTTAACAAGATTCGAGAACAATGGCCATCTGACAATTATGTTGGTTTCTTACCACCTCCTTGAGGACACTTCAGGAACATATTGATAGATGCTCAGCATCATTTGTTCTGTATATGAATGTTAATATTGTAGTTACACAGTCTGTTAATGTTGCAAGCGTTGCTGATTTCACTATGAGATGGATTTGAATTAGCAATAGTGGGCTGTTTGCTGCTAAAGTCATATGCAGAGCTGTGTGTCACGTGGTAACTATTAAAAATAAGATTAAATATTTTGTAGTGTAATTAAACAAGTTAGACAGTGTGGGTATAATGGATGCAACATTTCCATTTTTTAAATATTGCCAGCACCTGGGGCGTCAATGGTGAGCCAAAGGAAGAGCTGATAGGTAAATGTGTTTCTCAGGAATTGGGGGGAAGACAGTGGGTTGGGGGTGCTAGGGTACTGTGGATGTACTATTATTGGACTTCAGCAAGGAGTTTCACTTGGTCCCCCAGAATGGAATGTTGGAAAACTTGACAGGGATGTGAGTGGCCTTCTCCTCCACCCCATCTCCCTTCTACCCACCCCAGTCCATACCTTAATTCCACACAGCAGTCCCTATGCAACTTATTTGTCCTATGTTATATTCAGATGTTTTAAATATGTGTAATAAAATCATTAGTATGTACTTTGTCAGCATTCTTTTATCTACATTATGTATATTGTAACATTCTTGTTAACATTAAATTGTGAACGAGATATATTAGGGCCCAGATATTCAAACTGCGTCCAAAAAGTGCGCAACAGCAGGAGCAAGCACAAGTCCACTGCGCCCATGTGCAAGAAGTGCGATATTCAAAAACTGCACAGGCCAAGATGCGCCTATGGCAGATGACTGAATATCGCACCACCTGCGCCATAGCGCAACCAAGGATGTGAAGTTGCGCATATCTGACGCGCCATAGCACAACAAGGGATGCTCAGTAGAGCAGTCCAGATGCGCCATAGCGCAACCAGAGATGCCCCTTGGAGCAGGGCAGCAATGCAACAGCACAACCAGGGATGCAGGGGCCCAACACCCATGCCACATATGGGCAGAGGAGCACACAGCAGAACAGACATCATCCCCCACACCCCATGCACTGCACAACTGGGGGAGAGCTGGAATAACCACCGGCCCATGGATACCAGCAACCAACCCACAGCCGGGCCATGGTGCCCCAGCACACCCCGCTGGCAAGCTGTGACTGGCACACAAGGAGGGATGACCACCCCATGCCACACCATCCCACTAATGCAGAGCACACCCTGCACCACGATCACCATACACCCGTCCCAGGAGTAGCGCCCAACAGTGCAGGACACCCTATGCATGCCACCACCCCCACTGTGACAATGCAACTCTGTGCACCACGGAGCCATGCAAGGCAGCCCCACCATGTGCACCCTGCTGTGGGCAGCAGCAGAAAGCAATGCAACAACAGCATACACAGTGCCACCCTGCACGTCCCCCCTGAGGTACAGCTGAGAGACCGACCATGCGTCACCACACGAGGTACCCCACATGTGACAGGGCATGCCCTGGACCCCACCACCAGTGGTACAGCACCCTGCATACCCTCCCAAGGACACATACCATCCCAGCACTGGCCACAACAGCCAGCACAGACACGCACAGTGTTGCATGGAAGCATGCACCACACAGGATGCAACACACTGCATGGACTAACACCCACCCATTCCCAAGGGCACACCAACACAGGGACACAGTAGCGGGTCAACCAAGCCAACCAAGCCACTGGCGTGTGGCCACGGCTGACGTGTACACATGTCCAGCACCCCTACATTGCACAGGTGTGCCAGCCACCCTCCGCAGGCACCATGAAGCTGTATGCCACCAGCATGCTGCCAGAGCACAGGTGACAGACACTGGAGCACATCCCCTGCAACAGACACAAGAGACAGCATGGAGGGGGACAACAACAGCGGAGGCCACAGTGCCACCGGAGGCAGACGTGCACCATATTGGTGATGGAAGGCAACCTGGCATTGTGCCGGGTACAGTTGTTATCCAGCATGGACAGCCACCACTGACACGCCAGCAGACCGTGCATATCACAGACATGCAAGGGTATCAGCTGCACAGGCCATGGACGGCCTGACAAGGGTGCCATGCACACAGTGCAGGCACCGTGGACTACTGCACACAGGCATCCAGTGCACAGAGTACAACACACAAACCACAGACAGTGACTGATCCCCCTGCCCACACCATAGGCGGGTCACCTCTGCACACACACACACACGCACGCCCATGCGTGCACCACCCCTGACACCATGCACACCACTGCAGCTGAGCACCTGTAGCCCACTGCAAATCAGAGACCACCACAGTTGTCATAACAAAACAAATGTATTGAAAACCAGAAATACAAAAACTATATACAACTATATACAATTGGGGGGAAGGGCCACATACCAGGTGGGGGTGGGTAAGGGGCAGGGGTGAACACATGGGAGAGGGAAGAAGGGGTGTGAGGGTGGGTCCAGCGGGGGAAGGTGTTATTAGGGGCATGGAGTGCTCATCATGTGCCCCGGTCCTCCTTCACGTGGCGCCTATGTCGTCTCCTCCTCCTCCTCCTCACCCCATGGTGGTCCATCCTCTGCAATAGCTCCAGGGTTGCCCTCACCACCTGGAGCAGCTCCTGCACACCTTGCTCCTGTGCCTGGAGTCACCGTCCACCTAGGACGAGGGAGCAGAGTCAATAAGTGTGACTGTCCAGCCCTCTGCAGCCCACCCATTGTGCATGGCATACAGCCATGTGCCACACCCCTGTGATGGTGTGCGACCACCCACAGTGGCTGTGTCCACAAGACCTGTCTACCCAGGCAACCACAGCTATGTGGACCACTGCACACACCCACCGCCCATGTCTTGTACAGCACCACTGTGGCCTTACAGTGACTTGGCTATGCGGTGTGAAGGCAGTGGCACAGCCATGTGCCCAGTGCACGCATGGACCACCATTGACGCACTCCTAGACATGCAGTGCCACTGGACAGTGCTGACTGTAACACGTTGCATTAATGCAGTGGTGTCAATGGATTGTGGCCATGCCCCGCTGCCCACCCAGTTATACAGCATGCAATAGTAATCATGGATGTAAGGCACTCACCATCATCAGACTGGTCCATGCGCCACTGCAGACCTTCAGCCCTCCTGTCCTGCTGGTCCTCCAGGCAGCATCTCCACTCCCTCGCCTGCCTGTGTTCTTCTGGGCCTAAGGTGCAAACATGGAGAGAGGAACATCAGTACAATCTGGTAGCAAAGTCCCCCTGCCCCCATGTGTGTGCAATCCCACTCAGCCATACCCATCCACCCCACACCCTGATACCACCACCACGGCCAACACTGGACTGCCCCCCCATGTGCCGGACACATGCAACCATGATACCCGTATGGACGATAACAGTGTATGGATGGGGCACCTACCTGACTGTAGCACCGTGCCCCTCCTGGCATGTCCCCGCAGGTAGGCAAGCAGGTCCAGGTCCCTGTGCTTGAGGTCTCCATAACGGTGGTGACACTGCTCCGCCATGCACCCCATACCAGTGGCCTCCTCCAGAGCATCGGCCACCTCCTGCAACACTGCACTCCTGGCCCTGTCCAGGGGTGCATCACCATATAGATCCCCAGCATGGGGCTCTACAATTGCCACCAAGTTGGCAAGCTCCACCTGGCTCCACATCACTGCCCTTCTCCATGCCATCTCAGCAAAGTAGTGGAGTCAAAATGGCACTTGGCAACATGGTCCTGCCACGAGCAGATGCTGTGCAGTAGAGCGCTGCCATTCCCTATCATGCTGTCACCGAACAGCTCGATAGTGGTGCACCCATGCCTGACGCATGGCACCTAGGGGGCAAAGGTCAGGCACAGGGTCAAGGGTCTCTCGCGCACGGACAGCCACAGCACGATTGGAACCCAATGCATGTAGCATGATTGGGTGCCTGTGTGTCACCTCCTGTAGTGGCCCACAGCGCTGTTGCCCCAGTGTGCTTACGATGCCCCAGTGCCACAGCGCCATACATGTGAACAGCGCAGTAGCGCCACTGGCACAATGGTGGCCGTGCCCTGCATTGCCTCCTGCACACAGCATGTCTGCAGCGTGGCACGCACCTGCGTCATCAACCCGGGCATGCACAGTTAGGTGTGTACTGCACATGTCACAGAACTGCGCCCTTGGCTCAGCACGTTCAACACAATTGCGCAAAGCGCAATAGCATGATATTCAGCCGGCATATGCAAATCAGCTAATCAGCCATTCAATGGCACAGTCACTGCATTTGCATCCACTTAAAAATGCGCCTCACCTCATTTGCATGCGTTGCGCTATAAAAATGCAACATTGGGCTGCACTGGCCATAGTCGGTTACTGCAGTCTATTGCGGTGAGTTGCATGCTGTTTAAGAGTGTGGACTGTGGTGTTTGGAACATGCATGGGACTGCACAGTCACAGGTAACACCTGTCATTCTCACAGGAGGAATCATGACCGATCGTGAGGTGGAGGAAGAGGAACAGAGACGTGGGAGGAAGAGGAGGCTGAACATCACAAAGGCAGAAACAGATGCCCTGTTTGAGGCCTACCTCGACCAGGAGCCGCTGCTCAGCGGACACCAGGGAACACCACAGGCCTGTGCTGCTGCATGGGAAGAGGTGGCATGTGCTGTCAACCTGCATGGCAGCCACCAGCGCTCTGTGCAGGAGTGCAAAAAGAAGATGGGCACGGACAGGCAGAGAATTAAGGAGAAGGTGGCTGCCATCAGAGCAGCATGGTCTGCGACCGGTGGGAGACAGCCAGAGGTGCAACGCCTGACCCCACAAGAAGAGCGGGTTGCTGGCAGCATGCAGTGTTGTGCCATCGAGGGTGTTCTGGGTGGAGGATTCCAGATGGGTGGTAGCCCGTCACGGCATGGTAGGTCCTGGTCTGTCAATGGGGGGGGACAGGGTAAGTCACATACATTAATGCTACTGTTTTTCTCTTACAGCTCCTGAGTGTCTACATGGGTCAGCGGTGGTGGGCTTCTCCACTGAGGGCAGTAGCATGGAGATGGAGGAGGGTCCGTCCACCTCCACAGGCATACGGGGGTCAGGGCAATGGTGGGCCCGCCTGGATGTCCGGACTGATGTTGGTGGAGCAGGTGTGGAAGAGGCCCTGCCCATGTCCCAGCATGCCAGTCTCCATGGATGCCAGCATGCTGAGACTTGGGCTGGTGCCAGATCCGTCACCGACGATGATGGAACTAATGTCATGGGCAGTGAGACGTGTGGGCCACAGGATGGCCACACAGCAGGTGACATCACGGGCATGGCTGTGGGTGGTGCCACTGTGGAGGCCTGCGTGACATCACAGTCCCAGTCTGTGCCTGTCTGCACCAGTGGGGCAGCACTGGTGTGTGTTCAGGACAGTGGGGCTGTTGCAGCCACTGCGGCGGCACCATTGAGCCCTGGAGAGTGGCAGCTGGAGGGGCAGTATCAGCAGTCGGCCAATGGCCATGGGGGTACAGTGTCAGGGGGCGGCATCAGTGCAACACCTGTGGACATGCCCAGGTCTGGCCCTGGTGTGCAGTGTCCACCCTCACGGGGTGATGACCATCAGGGCTGCGAACACCATGAGGGACAGCATGCTGATCAGGCAGATGACCTCTTAGATGAGCACACTCGCATACTCCAAGCATCAGTCAATCAGCAGATGCAGCTTGTGACGGCGGTGGATGCACTCAGTGCGGCTCTGTACCTGGCAAAGGAGCAGCGCAGCAGAAACACAGCTCTGCTCCTGGCATGGATGGACCGGTTGTGGGAGGATGTGACCGCTGCCATTGACCAGCAGACACAGGCATTCACAGCTGTCATAGCCACAATGGGCACACAGTTATTTGCCCATGTGTTGCAGACACCGCGCAGTGCAATGTCCACCCCCCCATTCCCGGCATCATGCGACACCCTCCTTGTCGATGCCGGTTTCAGCTGTGGGCATCCCGAGCACGCCTGGTGCAGGCATGTTCGGTGTACTGCGGACCCCTGCGCAAGCACGGTCACGTTCACGCAGTGGAAACACTGGGGGACCATCGGTGCCACCCCATGAGGCCATTGGTCAGCCTGTCACTGCTGGCGGGTCTCAGCGGGGCCACCCATGCATCTGTGGTGGTTGTGGCACTGTGGCACATGACTGACCTGTCTCCCAGCATGGCTACTGTCTGATGCTGCCCTGTGTGCATTGTGTCATTCAGCGTGCAATGCACGGGTGGGGTACCCGGCCCTGCATGCACACACACGTTCCATATTCACACCCTCCCGGCTGCTGTCCACTGTGGCGAGTGCATGATGCCTGCATTGTGCTGTCCACCACTGTGCAATGGTGGCCAGCATCTAACACACGCACAATGACAGGCAGTGGGTGTGGTGGTCTGTGGACGTGTGTGTGGCTATGGGTGGCGGTCGGGGTCGGCGTGCCTCCTACCCTTTGTGCATGTCTTGTGAGGTGTGTGTGTGTGTGTATGACCATGTGCCATGTTAGACCTTGCCCATCCCTGGTGGTGTGTGCGGTTCCATGCTCGGCCACTTCCCTTGACAGCATGCACCCCTGGTGTTTGTCCATGCATGTTTGTGGGTTATGCCTTTGCCACTGGTGGTTGCACATGGCCCCATGACTTACCTGGGTTGGCTGAAGTGCTCCTCTGTGATGGTGTCCCAGTGCAGCTTGCCAGCCGGATCAGTCTGGGGTCCCGTCGCCCAAGTGGGGCTGCCCATCACCATCTTCACCAGCGTCCTCATCATCCCCATCGCTGTCCCCCTCTTTGACCCGTACGGCTATCCCACAGTCGTTGGCCATGTTGTGCAGGATGCAACAGGCCAGAAACAGCCTGCAGGCCTTTGAGGGGCTTTACTGTAGGGCACCGCCAGACGTGTCCAGGCAATGGAAATGTGTCTTCAGCATCCCGAACACCCGCTCGATGGCATTGCATGAGGTGGCATGTGCCTCATTGTAGTGTTGCTGCGATGGGGTCGCAGGCCGCTGGTATGGTGTAAGCAGCCAAGGATAGAGTGGGTATCCACTGTCACCTGTGTGTGGAGGGTGGAGGTTAGTTTGGTGATCAGCGTCGCCCTGCCTTGGGCCATCTAGGCCAATACCCATGTCACCTCTGACTATGCCTCTCCCAAGCTCTATGTTTTTCCATGTGGTTTGCATACTTATCCACTAAGTGACCAGTGGGGATGTCCCCACTCTTGAATCTGTGGCACAGTGCTGACTGGTGCCAGATGAAGGCATCATGTGCTCCCCCAGGGTGCGTGGCACAGACATTGATTATGCACCCCCTGGCATCGTACACCACCTGGCAGTTGATGCTTGCATAGCCCTTCCGATTGATTTATGTGGCCCTTTCGGGGCCAGGTGGTGTGTGGATGGCCACATGGGTGCAGTCTATTGCCCCTAGCACGTCAGGCATACGTGCTACCCTGTGGAACTCCTCTACATTTGCTGTGCACTCTGCCGGCGTGCTGGGGAAATGGATGTACACCGCAGCATGTGGCTGCAGTGAGCTGAGGAATTGGGTGAGGTGGCATGACGTGGCCAACTGGGTTATGCCTTTGGTGTCCCCTGTTGGTCTCTGGAAGGTACCCATGGTGAGCAGGCACATGCAAGCTGTCACTTTTGTCTCCACTGACAGAGCATGGCTCTGTCGTGTGGGTGCCTGCATCACATCACTGCACAGCTCAGAGCCGCCTCAGAATTGCCCGGTTCAGGTGGTACCGCCCACGATCTTGGTATCCGGTACAGCTCGAAGCTGGTGTGGGCTCAGTACTGCCTGTTGGGGCATACCACCGACGTGGGTCCTTCCACGGCCGTGCCCCTGCTGCATGCCTTCTCACCCCTCATAACTGCCTCCATCTGGATGGTGGCACTGGCCATGTCCTGGCTTGTGTTCCCCCCCCGGCAGCTGTTTCTGTGTTCCCCCCGCTGTCCTGGCTGCTATTTCCCCTGCATCGGGAACACCTTCCTCTGGTGGCCTCAGTGCTGTGTAGCACTTTCCCCTTCTGCACTTTAGCTGTGGCTGTGGCTCCCCATACCTTCCCTGTGCCTGTGGGTTCCAGGTGCCCTTTCTCTGTCCTGCCCTGTGTGTCTGTGTTGCCTGTGTGGCTGGCTATAGTTCAGCAACATGTGCCTTCCCTGTAGCGTTCTTGCGCCTCTCTCTTGTTCCTTTTTATTTTGGCTCATTTCCACTATCACACAACTTCTGCTTGCTCCCCTATTGTGCATGGCGCATGTTGTTGAATATCACACTGCACCATTTATGCATGGTTCTTCCCCCTTCAGTTGTGCATGCATTCATTATCATTGAGCTCTTGCGCAGTGTGATTTGGAGGGCGCATCTGCCTCCCACTGAATATCGCAGAATGGCGCATTTTCGGACTTGCGCTGGAGCAACCCTATTGCGCATGGCGCAACCCTTTTGAATATCTGGGCCTAGGTGTCTGTCTTCATTATGTTAACCACTGAATGCATTCAACTGTGTATTAGAACAGCTGTATTTAACAGTGTTTCCATCTATGATTTAGATTGACAAATTCTGCATTTCAGTTTAGATGAATCCAGCATTATAACATGGGGTAAGCTGGATGAGCACTATGCTCACCCAGTGTGTGTGTCATAGTGGTTGTTATCCACTTACATTGAGATCTGTGAAAGAAAACACAGCAAAGACTTTCACATTAGCATAATCAATTTTGTTTCTGTTTTATTAACAGTGACAAACGTAATGTATTCTTTTGAACTTCAATTATTCAGTGTTTTCTTAACTGTTAAAAGAAGACATATCAACTGTCCACAGACAGTGGAACTCAGGTCTTTCATATGTGTTGCATTGTGCAACACAAATTGTTGTTATGTGGTACTGCTGACAGACAGGTATCATACCTACTCAGGTAAATGTACTTTCACACAATACTTTTGATATCTATTTACAGTAGGTGGCTATCTACGTGGGTGACATTGTAGTCTGCAGGTTATAGTAAGGCACTGGCAATTATCCTGGTCCATCCAGCTGGTATACCCTGGTTTGAATTTCAGAACCGAGAATTGCATATTGTGTGACTGTGAACAAGTCACATGCCTGTGGCCTGTCGCCTACTGCTTCATGGTCACCCATGAAGACAGGTACCTGTGTCTACTGGGCACTACTCAATTATCACGTAATGATACACAAACTGTGCTAAAAAACAGCTAAGATAAGCACAGCTGACTGTAACAAATTGAATGGCAGACAAAGTAATGTCTTCAAAGAAGTTGATAACTTCTGTATAAAGTTTAGAAATATTAATAGGCATTTAACACATAAACATGGTCATACAATGTAAACTCAAATTACTGCATGTACCCTTTCAGTCTGCTGTAGAACTTTGTGAGAAGCCTGAGGGAAAGTCAATGTTAGGCAGACACACTTACAAAAATACACCCAGATAACGTAATTCAGTATCATCACGAAACACATCCAGCAGTAGCAAGCTAATTAATTACATTGTCGGTACAGCAACCCCCTTATCACCCCGCTGGATCAACAAGCCACAGATAGGGAGCACAGGAATGTGCCACTGCAAACACAGATGTGCTGGGTACATCACCTGCAATATTCAGAAGAAAGCATGCAAATTAGTCCATAACATATATGCACGGTGCAAATGGGGCCATGTGTATTTCATTATGACCCCATTTGTATGACTTTCTCAGGTCAGGCCGGCGAATTGCACCTGGCACCCTGCACAGAATGCCATAAGTAGTTCCCTGGTGGTCTGGTGCCCCTCCCCCCCGTTGCTGCGATTGCGGTACATTGGCTAATGTAAATTCCATGTTGGTCTAGTGGTACCCCCACAGTTCTGTCACCCACACAGGACCCCTTGCCCACCCAGCTCCACCCAACCCGTCATCATTGGGTGGTTTCAACCCACCTGCATAACGGCCATCGTTCTCCAATGAATGGCAGTCACAGTATGTGCTGTTATCCCAGTACGCCACAGTGTGGACCAATGAGCTTGCAGTGCATACTGTACTGGGCAGTTCCTCATATGTGAATGGCAAATCCTGGGATGAATATCGGGATGAGCCACATATGCATGTGCATGCCCCCTCCGAATATCCAGCCCATGATGTAGAAATACAGCATGGAATGTCATGACATTGTATAACAGCAAGATAACTAGTATCTTATGAATTAGGAAACGGCTATTCCAAATTTTCATTGTGCACACTGTCTTCGTTTACTGCAACCACCATGCACTCTGAACTTGCATTACTGAATCATCTATGCTTTAACCAATTAGCAATCGCTGCTTCTTTCTCGATGGGCGGAAATTTTGCAGTCAATGGTGGTGGTACATCTCCAGGTAACCAATCATGTGTTGGCTTCCCAAGTATGATAGTAGACTCACACGCAGTCAGCAAATCATCCACGAAATCTGTTAGTGTTAAAATTTGTTTAAAACATTATTCAGTATATCATGTATTGGGAGGCCTTATTATGAGCTCTAATCAAGCAGATGACAACCTTGTAATGAAAATTTTATGATGTCACTGTGTCGTTAAAGACCATGTCCTGGGTAGCTGCCTGCCCCAACCTAATTGATGACTTACTCCCTCAGTAGCACTGTTCCCAAAGTAAGCAATAATACCTGACAGGGTGGGTGGTATTGTGCTATACTGGAACACCCAGGGGCGTACTGAACCCCAACACTGCAGGCGGAGGGCCTTATAGCCCCTGGAAGGTACGGTATAGCACAATACCGCCCACCCTATCGGGTATGATTGCACTTAGAAAATGGGTTACATGTCATATTTTAGCTACAATATGAAAAATTTTGAAAAAGAATTATAAAACTTAGAAATCCATTTAAAGTTGCTTTTTTGATAAAGTACTCCCTCTACTGGTAAGTTTGCCAATAGAGAGTGCTGCTGTTTTTCAGAGCATTTAACTCTCTCTCCCCCAGCAACACTTCTTTAACACCCCCCCAAACACACAAAGATGCTCACCTGTGCTCCACTGTACTGTCTGTGTTTACACCCGACCGGCTATTTGAAACCATTAACCAATTAAACAATAAGGCACAACAGGGTGTGTGTTATTGGGTGATTTAGACACGCCTTGAGCGGTGTGTCACGAGGTGCAGCCGAGTGACTTAACCGCACAAGAAGTGGGCAAATCCAGAAGTAACCCACACCCTGGAGTTCCTTATTGCGATTATACAATGGTTTGCCAGTAACAGTCAGTGACAATTACAAATTTTTCTGACAAAAGTGCTGAACAGCAAACATGGAAAAAAAAATTTAACAGGAGATGGGGTACTTATATAAGGGGAAGCTTACCATATGATGTAGGACTTTTCTTTGGACGAATAACACCATGCTCTCCCTTGTACTTCGGTACATCGGTAGTGAAACGACCATGTCCATCCTTACTGACAGCCTGCGGTCGGTCAGAATTTCTGTTGAAGTGCAGTGCTGACAACAACATTCTGTAAATGATAATTAAATGTTGTTACGTGTAAGGCTAAAACTATTATGCAACATACTAACCTTCAGAAGATACCATACTTTGTTGAAGTCATGTGCAAAACGAAGTCAATTTACTGGTGTATTATTAAACAGTATAATATGTCTGTACAAAATCCATGTGTCTGATGGACATAGAAGTTTTAAACCCATGCTGATATCCCATGATGCAACAGTGGAAGAAGGTCCAGTAGCCCCTTAACAATAACATCAATAGTACCAGACAGTGACAAACTGAAAGTAGCCTGAAAAATAAGCATTCACACATAACACAACTACCCAGCTTCCATCTGAGTTCTTATGTTCTGTGGAACTGGAAGTACACAGTCTGTGAGGCAAAAGTCTTTTATGCTTTTTGATGGCCATATCATAATTACAAAAAGCACTCCATGGTGTCATTTTGTGTGATTAAGTCACTGAGATGCGCCTCATGACACACCACACAACATTTGGGTAAATCCCCAATAACCCACACCCTGTTGTGCATTACTGCTTAAATATACTGCTCTGCAATTTGTTCTTCACTTTACCTGGTATACATCCCCTTGTAGGTGAATGCCATGCTTTTTGGAGCATACTGTATAATCAGGCTATGAAAGCTCTCAAGTGATCAAGTTTGATGAAATGGTGATAACTTCTGCACATCACGTTTCACCAAATTGGATGAAAGAATTTAGTCTACCTTCTCATATGCTTTCTCACCTGCAATACATACAATAGAAATAATGTCATTGAGCTGTGTACACAGTTCAGACATCTGTATGTAAATATATCACAAATAGCAAAGAATACTGACTCCAATGATCATTATGTCTGATAGAGATTTTAACCCTTGTGCTATTTCACCCCACTGTCATTCAGTCCATGTACCCAAATAAATTATTTTACTACACAATCATGTGACCATAGTGCAGATTCATTATTAAGGTAAGGCTAATTACTTGTGTTCGGGGAAGGGTTGGTAATTCTCATGATGAATCCCACACACTATAAATGACAATGCCTGTTGCACAAGTCTTAACCATGGTGTAATCACCTCTCCCGGTTGCTAGTGCAATGGAAAACCTGTCCAGCTGCACTCTGGAGGTTTACTGATGCCATAGCCAACCACTTGAGGTGATTATACCATGATTATCACCTGTACATCATGCATTATCCTCTATATAGCACTACTTTGTAACTGGATGGACACATGCATCAATACAGTCAAGTAGGAAGTGAGACACTCAATTGTGTTTATGGACCATATTGTAATGCACAGCCATGTGCTTACTAATGCTCAAGTACTGTTATCCATTTTGTTTATCCAGTACCATGCGCTACCATATGTTCTGCGGAAACACTGGAGTGTCTTGTTGCTGTAACACACTGAGATATTCTTCAGCACCTGAAGCCTCTGTGTCAGCACACATCCATGTTTTCTTGGTTCACATTGTGAATGCTGAAGGCTAATGAACACATTCACTCATCAACGTACTTGGCTTCAATCACTTCCTTTTTCTCAGGGATTCTCCCAACGGGCCATGTGCACAATGGGTGAACAGCGGGTTGTCATGCGTATGCACATTCTGGACATGGTTCGTAATGGACTGAAGCTTGGCCAACATCACTTGTCCATTGCCATCCGGGGTTGAACAAGGAATCCAGTACAGCATGTTGCGTATACTTGTGATCCATTCACCAACAAATTGACACTCCTTCTGAGCTACAACAGATTCCAGTTTCTAAGAAATCCTTAAAGAAAGTATACATCGGATTCAATCACACTGACAGTCACACATTAAGTAACCAATAATACCCTCCAGGGTGGGCGGTATAGTGTAATACCGGACTGCACAGGGGCATAATAATGCCTGATGCCACAGGCGGAGGGTCTTATAGATCCTAGAAGGTCCAGTATTGTCAAATACCACCCACCATGGAGGGTATTATTGCACTAAGAAAATAGGCTACCTGTGGCAGTTTCATGTGAGATTTTAAAAAAGAAAAACCAAAAAGAAAAAATTAAAAGATAGTAGTCCGTGGTTTCTGAGTTACTCCATCTCCTGTTGCCTACCCCTCCACAGAGCCACTTGTACTTTTCCTCTCCCCCTACCACCACCTGTGGAACAGGTTTTCCCACCCAGTACTCTACTGTCATCATTATTGTACTACACATAAGAAGGAAAAAAAAAAACACAACTGTTTCGTGCCATCTCTGCTGCTTGCCCTGGGGATTTTTACAATGATTTTTTTTTCACACTTTCCCAGTCCTCGCTTCCTACCCTGAGTACCGTGGCTCAGTTCTCTTCTTTTATTAGTTTTTTTTTACTGGTGAAGTATTTGACTTACACAGTGGACCATAACACCCTTTACCTTGAATCAGGAGAAAGTAACAAAATTGTCAGTGATTGCTTGCCTCATGTCTCAGATTTCTAATCATTACAGTACGGTAGTAACCGTAATTGTGTGATTGAAATAAGTAGCGACGTACCTTTCACAAAATGCCACACATCATATCGGTGGTCAATCTCACACTCATGTTCACGCAAGTATTTTTGGGTTTGTGGGTGTCTATCTGTGATGAGATAATCGGGTGTCAGGCCATCAGCTTTGACCATTTGTAAACTCCTCTGGAGTCCCTCAAGCTCCATATGGTATGAATTTTTAACTTCAATGCTCTGTATAGATAAAAATAAATGTGACCCTCAAGCAGTATTCATTTCTGCCACCAAAACCTGTACAGACACTACCAAGTCATGCAAGCATACAATGCTGCGTGATCGGCTTCATTACCTGTACCAAACTGACTGCAATTACTTTGCAGTGGCTCATCTCCATGACAGAGTATGTGGAGAATTTTGCCGAGTACTCAGGGCTGTCGTATCACCCATCTCCACTCAAAATTACTCTGGGATTGTCAGCAATTATCTCCCAAACTGTTCTGTGTTTGTTAGCTTCCCAGACATTGTGGCTTGTTGGCTGCAAGTAGTTACAGGAATGCTGATAGAAAGTGTTTTCAGATATGCACTGTATGTTGATGTGCCGGAGAACACGTAAAGTTTTCTGTGCAGACACACCAGAAGAACCAATGCTCGCTGACAGAAGCACATTACCAGACGGATAATCCCCAAGGCTTGGTTGTGAGCTCCATGATCGAACATGTCCGCACTCTTTACTTCTCTGATGTATGACAACTAAAGTGCCTTTAACTTTATCTATGGATGCAATTGTTTGCAGGGGATGAAAAATCCCCAAGTCCGAGGTCCGGGACGCACATTAGCAGCAGCAGGACTTAAACTGCACAGACTTGTAAAGTCCAACGGACTTGCTGTGCAGTTCCTGCAGCTGTATGTGCAGTTCCCTTACTGTCCTGTTGTGTTCTCGCGAGCGGCGCACCCTGACCTGCCGCCCCCAAGCGGCACCTCTCAGGTCCTCAGGAATGCGCTGGGGGTAGGGAAACTCAGTAGGAAGCTCCTGTCTCCAAACATGAGGCGTGTTTGCAGGGCTTCCGATTACATGGGGTGGGGTCACGGAAACGTGGGGCGGGGTTGGCAGGGCTTCTGATTATGTGGGGTGGGGTCATGGAAACATGGGGCGGGGTTGGCAGGGCTTCAGGATCCTCCTACATGCTCCGATGGCACAGGAGCAGCTTTGGCAATCCAGACAGCACAGCAGAGAGTCTCGCGTAGTCGGCACATTGCGAGATCAGCCACAGGGGATCACATGTGTGACAATCAGTGATCAGGTGGTCTGTGGCTGATCTGCGCATGTGTCCAATTAAATGAACTGCGCCAACACTTTTGAGCTGGCTGTTAGAGGGAGAAGATGTGTGGTTAGGCAGTCCGTTGTCAGTATTGCGTGGCAAACAAAAAAAAAATCTGGATCTCTTGCTCACTAGTCTGGCATGTTAGTCTTGCTTTGGGCACAAAAAAAGGGCTAAATAGATGATTTGGGGTAGTTTTGGGGGTGAAAAATCTATGTGTGACCTCTCAGGGAGCTAGAAAGGATCGCTCGAGCTGCAGCTGAAATAGTGATCAGACAGTTTGGAGGCAGCTTTTAAGCAGCAACAATCTTTTGAGCTGGTCACTTTAAAAAAAAAAAAAAGCACAATTTGGGACAATCTGTCAGGGATTTTTTCCTTTGAGTTACCACTGTCTGTCTGAGATCTGGCTGCCTAGGGCTCTAGTGGGCTACACAAATAAGTAAAAAAATTAGTTTAACCCTGACACAATTATTAGTGCACTGTCTGTCTAAAGGATGCCTGCAGCAAGTCTGTGAAACAGTGGTGCATTATTTCAGAATTTAATTTGGAGCCAATTACTGCGAGCCAGTGTGCCTGACTGACATACTGAGCCACTACATTTACATTCAGACTTATAATTATTCTGAAGCAAAGCCTGTGTCGATATAATAGTTTGAGACAGAAGTCACTAAATATTTTTCTGGGCTGAAGCAAAGCCTGCATCTATTATTTTGAGAGTGAAGTCACTAGAGTCACTAAATATTTTTCTGGGCTGAAGCAAAGCCTGCGTCTATTATTTTGAGAGTGAAGTCACTAGAGTCACTAAATATTTTTCTTGGCTGAAGCAAAACCTGTGTCGTATATTACTAGAGAAGTCAGTACTGTCGCTAAATATTTTTCTGGGCTGAAGCAAAGCCTGCGACTATTATTTTGAGAGTGAAGTCACTAGAGTCACTAAATATTTTTCTGGGCTGAAGCAAAACCTGTCTCAGTCTGTATTAGTTTGAGAGAGAAGTAAGTCAGTCACTAAATATTTTTCTGAAGTTGTCAGTGTGTCACTGAAAAAGTTTGCAGAAGCACACCTCTTTTCCCTTGTGACTGATAAAACATTTCATAGTGTCACCCCTTAGCATCATCTCATTGTCAGTCATTTACTCATTCATGTTCTGTCTGTCTGCCCTAACTTGCTAACCTAAGCCAATACTTCTGGGCCATGATAGTGCCTCGCGTGTATTTCCATCCTTGCTCATTACAGTAAACATTTGAAATTACAAAAACTAGTCCTCTAATCTTACCCAGAGCAGTTTCTCACAGCAAAATGAGCTTATTAAAATTTGGTTTCTCAAAATCTGGTGGAGCAAGTACTAGTAGTGCTACAACATCCAGTTCTGCTAAACGTAAAAGTTCTGATGATGGCCTTACCAAGGATCAAAGATATGACAGAGAAAAAAGGGTCAGGAATTTCCATCCTGAATGGAAAAAAGAATTTCCATGGCTGGATTACAGTGAAGAAAAATCTGTAATGTACTGCATATATTGTAAAGCCTACCCCCAAATCTGTCATCCTAACTCAGCTATGGTAAAAGGTTCAGGAGATCTTAAGTTAGACCCCATAAAGAGGCATGATTTGACGAGGGAACACATCACTTGCACAAAACATTACTTAAAGGATACTGCTAAAGTACCACCCATTCGTCTGTCAGAAACTGCTCTGGGTCAGTCATTTCAAAAAAGACACATGACAACAAAATAAGTTGAGAAATACAAAATTTTATTTAACACTGCATACACCGTGGCAAAGAATGGGAAACCTTTTCCTGATTTTGAAATCATTTGTGAGATCCAGCGTAAAAATGGTTTAAATGTTGGCAACAACTACATGAATATAGCAGGTTGCTGCTTGTTTGTGGACAACATAGCTAAAACAATATGTTCAGCAATAATTGAAGAGGTAAAAAATGCCTCCTTTGTGAGTATTCTTGCAGATGGAAGTACAGACCACTCCATCGTTGAACAAGAAATTGTCTACCTGAGATATGTAGGTGCTAACTGTTTGCCAGTCACACATCTAATATCTGTGTCACCACTTGAAACTGCAAGTGCTGAGGGCATATTTAATGCTATTGAGAAAGCCTTACAATCAGTGGGTTTGCCATTACCAGAACTGACAGGCAGTGCACATCCAGCACTTGTATGTGCTAATTTTGATGGTGCATCAGTTAATCTTGGTGAACGGACAGGAGTCATTACTAGACTCAAATCACTTTTGCCAGACATTATTGGCATTAACTGTGTTGCTCACAAACTTGAGCTTGCCATTTGGATGCAAATAAACATTTCAAATACATGACCAAATTTGAAGAGTGTTTAAAGGCATTTTCAGTTTTTATTTTGGTCTCCAAAGGCAGGAGAGAACTTAAAGAAATTGCTGAAGTTCTCGATGAGCATCTTGCACATTTCACGGCTGTAAAGCAAGTCAGGTGGCTAGCAAGCAAAGAGAGAGCAGTTGTGGCATTAGAAAAAAACCTGGACATTGTGACAATGCATCTGGAGCACAGATTTGTGGATGGCAACAGGGCAGATGATGCTAACAGAGCTAAGGGGTACCTCAAGGAACTGACCTCTATGCATTTCATTAAAGTTCTTTATTTCTTATTAGATTTTTTGGCAATTGTTGCTAGATTATCAAAAACTTTCCAGTTGGCAGACTACTTAATTGTTGAGATACCAGAACATATAGAGAAAGCCATTCTGCAGCTAGAAGCACTTAAAAGTACTCCTGGAAAAATTCCAGTAACAGTATAACGCAGAAGAACGTATGTTTGGCAAAACAAAAGTTCACGGAACACCTGGAAGTGAAGCTGAACTTCACACATTTGTTAACAATACTGTCACGTACATCCAGAACAGGTTTGGTGTTCTCTCAGAGAAACCTTTGTCATTACTTCAGATTTTGAATTATCACAACTGGCCACTGGAAAAGGAAGATCTAGCAACATTTGGCAATGCTGAACTAATTGAACTCATCACAGATAGCCCTTTCTCTTCTCACTTCTTAGAACTTGATAAAGATTCTGCTATAGATAAGTGGGTGCAGCTGAAGTTATACCTTTCTCGATTTCGATCCAAACCTCTCATAACTATGTACCAGTTGGTGTTACAAATGAAAATTGTGAACGTGGCCCAGACTCAATGCAGCCCTTGCAAAAGCTTATTGAGATTCTGTTTCACGATTTCCCTTCCACAAGTGAATGTGAAAGAGGATTTTCAAAAGCTAATTTCATTAAAAACAAATTACGAAAAACCCTGACACAACAGTCTTTCGAGAACCAGCTGCTTATCATGACTACAGGACCATCCGTCTCTGAATTTGATCCACTGCCATCAATAAAGTACTGGCTTGACAGTAGTCTGGGTACTATCCATTCCTCTGGTCACAAATGTCCATCAAAAGAAGAAGAAAATCATCCTGAAGCAAGCTGCAGTACTATTGCTGTCTTATAATATTCTCTCTGCCTCTCTGTAACCTTTCTCTGACTGTCACTGGCACATCCTAACAGGGAGAAAAATAAATAATTATTTTTTTCTCGTAATAATATGAAAAATGTTGTGACTTACTGGATCCTGATATGGACTCACCCATAAAATGTACCATAAGTCCTGGACTTATGCATCCCCAAAAAATGTTTCAACCCCTGGTTTGTGCAAAACAGTTTATACACTGTTTGAACAGCTGCAGCAAACACTTCTCAAACACAATAAACGTTCTTTGCTGCCACAGATGTTCATGTTTACCCATGGCATTCACTTGTTGTTCAACTCTATGAATCAAAGAAGACATGAGCAGTTTTCAGTATGTTGTCCAATGTCACAGCGTCATTACACAGCACTATGTTCGGTAAACATCTTACATCACCTGTACTTGTCATTGGAAAGTGAAGCCTCACTATCCATAGAATCTGCAATTGGACAATAGTTACCATCCTTAGGGTCATCTATAAAGCATAATAGCATCTGATTCACTATCTGAGTGGTATACTGGGGATGAGGAGAATAAATGCTGCACCATGGGTTCTGTTTGCGTGCTTGCATCTCTTTGTTTCTTAATAGTCTGTATACCTATGAATGAACAGAGGTAATGTTTTTCAGTTCATCATGACCATTTTAAAATAAGATGCCTGTTTGCATCATGCTACCACACAGAGTAAATACAGTATGTGTGACGAACCACAACCAGTGTTTTCTGACAAACATGGGTTCTGAATACCTGTGACATAGTCTGGTAAGCAGAAGATGTTCATGGGAATCATGAACACCATGTTACAGAACATAGTAGTCATGCATACAGTTGCAGTGCCTGTATTTTACACACCTCTCTTTGACAGAACATAGTGGTTCTGCATAGTTGGCCATATGTTGCAGTAACCAGCACCAAACTTTCCATTTACTGTAGATCAATGAATACACATAGTGTTGTGAAGTCAGTTGCCCTGCATCCTCCAGCATCAAAATGCACATGGTGTAGTCATTAATCACCATGTTTGCTAGCCGTGCCATTGACTTTTCCTTTGTTATTATGACACGTACAGACTGTTACAAACAGCAGGCTTTCTTTCTGGCTAAAGTAATCGAGGCAATAACAATTACATACCTATGCTGTTATGTGGAGGGCGATGTAAAGATTTCTGAGTCCCACGTGTACAGAACATCACAGATGATTGGTCACTGGCAGCATTTCTGTCAGCCGCAGAGTCCAATGTTGTCTCCTTGTATGAGCTGTCAACAACATCATCCATAGTTGCTGACTCTTCTAACTGCAATGATGTTGAGGCAACATCTGACCCTGTGGATGTATACTGCTTCAGGATCTGAAAGATACAGTGTAATGCATCAGTACAGTATCTGACCCATTATCATGAGAAGAAGTAAAATTAATATTAGATACAATAAATACATGCAACATGCAATGTGCATCACAATTAAGCAGTGTTATCATGACCTATATGCTGATGTCAATGTTCATACAGTACTCACCAGTACATACAGGCATCAGTTCATGTTCACATACTCATCAAACATCATATCAGGTATCTTCATCAAGCTGTCCTGGATGTCATGCACTTTTGCATCTCTTTCTCAGCAACATGATAGTCTCTCGGACCTTGTTGTTACCCTTGATGTACTCATTTAACCATCCATGTAAAGTCTGTAACTTTTGGACTGGATATGTTTCCATAACATTCATGGACATCTCGGTTTACCATGTATCTGTGACTATAACAATATCCAGACATACAGCTGACATCACGGACAACACTCCTGATAGCTTGTTACACAGACTAGGGTCACTGGTAATCATGCACTATATGGCAGCAATAAGACACGATGAGGTGTAGGTTATGGCCTGTTAAGATCACGGGCCAAGTGACTTATAAGGCATGAGGCACTTGTACCAAGTGCCTTTAGCACCTGGCAACTGCTCTTATCAGACCATAACCCACACCTCGTTGTGTCTTATTGTGTTTAGAAAATACCCCCACCCACCCCCAAGTCATTAGTAAAAGAAACAAAAAAGAAATGTGAAAACAAACAAACAAAAAAAACAGGGGAAAATGAGATATAATAACATGGTGCTGGTTTATCGAACACAAAGCATTCACACCGAAGACTACAGTCATCTCTGTTCTGTAAAAGTGGTCATTGTGGTCAATTTATGAGTAAGCAATAATACACTCCAGGGTGGGTGGTACTGGGCAATACCAGATCGCCCAGGGGCGTAATGATGCCTGACGCCGCAGGCGGAGGGCCTTATAGCCCCTGGATGGTCCCGTATTGCCCAATACCGCTCACCCTGGAGGGTATTATTGCACTTAGAACATGGGTCCAGGGTACATTTTTTAAACAGTAGATAAAAAATATTGATAAAATTAACAAAAAATCTCAAAAATACAAAAAAAGGAGGCTTATGGCAAACTAGTCCCTGTTTGGCACTGTTTCCTTCCCTGCCTGGCACGATTACCAGTACAGGGCGCTGGTATAGGAGGTTAGCATTTAGAGTGAGTGTAGTCAGTGGTGACACTGTTTTTGAAGTTATGGGATCGGGGGAATTGGCCCAAGGACAGACTATGGCTGTTTTTGTGGTATGCAGAGTTGCTGATTTAGGAGAAATCTGATTTACCATTCTTGGATGGGACTGTTATAAGAAAACAAAAGCGTGTGTTACGTGAATTTTTTTTTTTTTGCACTCTGTATTATGTCGACTGGTTAAGGGGGAAGGGGCTCTCACTTAATGACAAAGCAACATGGTGGTACTCACCTGATTGTTCTACTTGCCCAGGGCTATCTAGAACTATATAAGACAACAGAAACTGGGACTACTTATTAACCGGTCTCTGTTGACTCACACCGGACTGGCAGATTGGCTCTTGCAAACAATCAGAAACAAGAATACTGTTTGCCCATTTTCCAATAAGTGGTAAAGGTGGCGCAGTGATATTCTTGAGCAACACATTTTATATATATATATTTTTTTTTTTTCCCTTGAACTCCACTCCACCATGCCTAACTACACATTTTGGCCTCCTATGCCCTTCCATCTACCTGCACTACACTAACTCCAGCATCGCACCTCATATTGCGGAGACATGGGTGATCTGGCACACCCATTCACCACACAGGTACCCATCCTCAAGAGGGGAACGTAATGCTGGAGGCGTCAAGCAAGCTCACAATTTTTTGCACAAGTGTCACTGAAGTGGGTGAGCCGTGCTTGAGTCGTGGGTTCTGTTGCAGGGGGGGGGGACCTTGATACAGCAAGCAAGATATCACGTTCATGGTTTTGTTGGAGAGTAGTGTGCTAACATTAAGGCAACTGAAGATGTGCACCACTACCCTTGAGCACTGAACCATCAAATCCTGCTGTGATCCCAGCCTCCGCCAGGGGCCAGCAGGCTCCACCAGGCTAAAGTACGCATCACTAGACTACCCACAGAGAAAGAAAGATTTCCACAGATTATCCATCCTCTCCCCCACCCCACTGGAACAACAGGAGCAACTGGTGCTCTAGCAGTAACCCCGTTCCCCCTGTATGCTCGATCGTGTGCCATTGTGGAAATGAGGATTCAACTGGTGATCCAGTGGTACCCACCCCCCTCACCCACCCACAGAGGTCCCTGGCCCCCAGCCCCAAACCCATTATCGGCGAGTGGCAGCCCCATGACCGTGATACCGCCTCGGATGCCCACCAATTACAGCCGCATAGTATGAGCTGTACGCCATTGGTCCACAGTGTGGATCAATGGGCATGCAGACCATACTGTACTATACAACCAGACATGTGAATGAACACGTTAATTCACATATGTGTCCAGTGTGGTACAGTATGGTCTGTGGGCGGGTTGGAAGGGGGTACCACTGGACCACCAGGTGAATCTTCATTTCCACAATGGCACGCGATCGGGTGTATGGCGGGGGGTTACTGCTACACTACCAGGAATACGTGTTTATATGCAGATGACCACGATTGGGTGTACGAGAGCGGGGTGTTGGGGGCTGCAGTAGCCCACCAGGGTTCCGACCTACGAGGGGGGCAGCCTGGCAGGACATCAAATGGGGCCATAATGACATGCAAATGACCCCATTTGTGCCTTGCATATATTATGGCCTCATTTGCATGCCCCCAGCTGTATATCATGGGTGATGCACTTCTGCTGGTGCATCCCCGTGCTCCCTTTCTGTGTCTTGCGCTGGCGCAGTTCGACTGCACCATGTGCAGTGTGTGCTCCCTCCATGTCATATTCAATAGTGCTGAGCCATGACACATCACCGTTGAATATCGCCTGGTCATGGCTACAGTGCAGCCCACTTGCGCTGCACCCAGACTTGCGCCACTTCCCGGAGCAGTGGGAATATGTGGCCCATAGAATATACACATGCACACACAATGAAAAACACATATAGATTACTAAATCTTCATTCAAGGACAACATTTACCAGAAATGTATAACTATAATATCATGGTCTAACTATTACCTCTGCCAGTTCATGCTTATGGAACGCTGCACCACTTTTCCTGCGCTTCACAGTTGGCTCACATGATGCATCTCTGATGTCAACAGTAGTTTGACAACCAACACATTCATTAGTACTACAAAGACACAACTGAGTTTTGACAGTGTTAGTGGGTTCAGGGGAATGAATGGTAGGTACTGCATGGGGCAATAAGCGCAGGCACTTTACAAAATTCATTTTATGCTGCATTAGAATTGAGGGATCTAAACATTATTCCTCAAAATGAAAAGAACAAAGCACACTATATTTTGTGGGACCAACCCAATCTGCACATTTTGTCCTTACAAACTGGTTCCAAAGCCTGATCATGTGCTGATCTTTGGGATAGTGAATACCCAGCCTTGTGTGTATTTCCACAGTTACCTGCTACACACCGAGAAGGCATTTTAAAATAATGGATGCTCACAGAAAATGTAGAACTTATTTAACACAATAAGGTACTGCAGTTAAATTCGTTTGACTTGACACAGTTCTTGAAGGATCAGTACCTTGTGAAACAGCGCAAAATGAAGTGGTACCACTCGCTATTAGAATTGTGAGTGACGACAGACAACTTTGTCTCCGAATAGTCAGTTATTGCACACTGTATACAACTTGAGAATACAATTATAACATAACACAGTAGTATAGTATTAGAACAGGATAAGAGACATCAAAGCCTGTGTCTTATTGTGTGACAGACAGTAGGTGTGAAACTAACAGAGTCACAGTACCAAACTGATATTGGTAAGGACTGAAAACTGCACTACAGTAATAAATAATCTACAAAGACCTTACTGTACATTACTTTATAGCCAAACAGAATGCATATAAATGCAGTTATTCATTATGTGACCACCTACTGACAGGCAGTAACAAAGCTGGATCAGTGCAAAGCCACTAAAAGACATATTTATGATGAACAACAAAACCGCATATTGAACGTTTTCACACTGGTTAGTATACAACACACAGTATATACTACTCTATGGCATCTGAATGGTAATTGGGGGGGACTACTAGACATCAGGGATCGTTTTACTATAACACCCAGGGGCATCTGAATGACGATCACAGGTGGAGGCCAGCATCACTCTGCACAATGATTCCATGCAGTCATGCACAGCAGCATTGGGTGGAGATGCTAATGAGCCCTTAATGCATGGAAATGTACCTGTAGCACATTGTGTAACCCAGGCACCACATACCAGTGGGCTACTACCCCTGCCTGATAACCAAAATACAAGTCGAGGGGCCTAGATTCTGTTTTGATGGTGACTGGGGGTTCTTTTCCCAGAATAGAAACAATAGCATGGTACCTCCACCCAGAGTGAATTACAGTGGGCCAGTTGGCAAATGGCTACAACCCCCTGGGATGCTGTACCTACCTACCTCCCCTCACAGTCACCCCACACATGAAATATCACTTTAAATTGCAGTTCTGTAAAACACATGCCATTAAAGACTGTAGCTAATAATTTGCTCACAGTTTTAATAACAAGAGTAACAATTGTATTATGGGGAAAGGGGAATGGGAGATGCAAAGTTAAAGGGGAACGGTCATCTACAGGATTTCTTAATGTCTGAAAGCCCATAAAAAAGCTAATTTGATTGTGTCATTGTGTTTATCTGTAAGTCTTTGCAGTCCAGAGTTATTCATACGTAATGCAGCCTGTAATTAAAAGCTGGGGACAGCCATCTGTTTTAGGCTCCTGACAGGAAATGATGTCACTGAGGGGCTTGGCCCTGCATTGACTGTACATTATTCAGCAGGCTAAATAGGAAATTGTCTGTTTAATTAAGTGTGTTTTAATGTGTTATTACAACACTTTCTACATTTATAATAATTGTTTTGTATGTGCATTGAAACAAGTAAGTTGTCACCTTGACATTTCAGACTGTTACTAAAAATAATCCATCTTCAGGATTGCTTTAACCTCTAGGCTACACTGCCAGCTGAGCATCAAAAACTACACATCTCAAGGCTGGCTCTGTCATGCCAACAGGTATTGGGGCCCCATATCAGGATTTCAAAACCCTGATTGTGTTCATATCAGTACAGATTTCTGGGGCTGCCACAGCACCAACTTCTGTACTTTTGTATTCCCTCTCTTACAGCCTTTTCTCTTAGAATTTCAGGTGTGAATTTGGGTCTACAAGATGCGAATGTGACTATGTGCCTACTGGGCCTGGCATCATGGGCCAGCCTTGAAATGTGTAGTTTTTGATTATCAGCTGGCAGTACAGTGCAGAGGTTAAAGAGGGCAGGAAATCATTTCTAACTGGCAGCTGCTTATAAAGTTCTTATTCTCAGAAATGATATGAATTCACCTAAATTATACATATTTAACTGTACCTGAATAAAAAGTAATAAAAAAAGATGTACTTTACATTGTTTAGTTTTTATGGGCAGTATTCTGTTACAGTTCTCTTCGTGGAACCAATTATTTGGAATTTTAACTATGTCATGGTTTGTGCACAGAACTCTAAACAGGGTTCTGATAGGTCAGCAGCTCATAATTAGCATTCTGTACACAAATCGTGACATAGTAAAAACTCTACATAAGTGATTCCATGAAGTGAACTGTAACAGAATGTTGCCCATTAAAAGCAAAGAGCTGCAAACAAACTTTGCTCATCCAGCAGAATGGGTTTTGATTCCAACATGCTCTACTTGTTTATTGTGTGACCAGAGCAAGTCACTTAACCTCCCTGTGCTTCCAAAACACACCCAGGAACAAGCTGTAGCTCAGTGTGCCTTTCCTGGACAAAGACAGTAAAAACAATCTGAGCATGTGTTATGATTCTGAAAATAGTATGCTCTTTTTAACCAGATTTGACTTGAGAAGAACAAAATAGGACACAATTACTTGTTTATTAATTGCAAAAACACATAGATGGACAACATTGTTAAAACATGTATGAAAAAATACATTATTAAAGAGTATTTTACTTCTTTTGATGAAGTTAAAAGTATAACAGTTTCTTATTGAAATACTTTGGATGGCATGGGTGTTTCTACTGTAACACTGCCAAAGTTCTATTGGATTATTTTTACTAACAGTTTGAAATGTAAAGGTGATAACTCACTAGTTTCAATGCACATACAAAACAATTATTATAAATGTAAAAAGTGTTGTAATAACACCTTAAAACACAATTAATAAAACAGACGATTTCCTATTTAACCTGTTGGAGTATCTACAGTCAATGCAGGGCCAAGTCCCTTGGTGACATAATTTCCTGTCAGCAGCCTAAAACAGATGGCTGCCCCCAGCCCTTAATTACAGGCTGATTTACATATAAATAACTCTGGACTGCAAAGACTCACAGATAAACATAATGGCTCACTCAAATTAGCTTTTTATGGACTTTCAGACATTAAGAAATCCTGTAGATGACAGTTCCCCTTTAAACAAACTGGTTGACATTTGTAACAGTTGTCTCCCATACAGCCCTTGTACCATCCCTGCGGGTGCACCCGACTTTCCCCCACAGCTGTAAGGATAGCAAAAGTCCACTGCAGTGGGTACCTCACTGGGTTGCTGGAGGCCAACCAAATGACAGAGGGCGTTCAGCTTGGGAAAGTAGAGAGAACCATAGTTTTAATTTGAACAGGAAGAAATTTGATAAAGCTCACTTATAGGGTTCCAACAAGAGTAAAACAATAATTTTCTCTTTGGAATCTTCTGCCTGAGCCTTTTCTGTGGATTAACAAAGTCCTGTCCGGGACTTCACCCCCTCTGAATATCTAGCTAAACTAACTAGCTACCTTATGAAAAGAACTCCTTGGGGCCACAGCCCAGAGGTACTGACAGTTTTTGCAGGCTTCAGTGGATGTTGAGGAAGGACACAGATTAGCAGTACTGCTCTGGTTATAGCAGGCAGTCTCCCAATGCAGCACATCAGCCAGCTGGGGATGAGCAGCAGATGCTGGACTCTGCCTGTGACAAGCCTTTCATCATCTGGGTTGTGCCTGAAAATAGTCATTTCTATGGCTAGTGCACCTTACCCAGTCAACAAAAACGAAATAAATAAATAAATAAATAAATAAATAAAATCTTTGCACCTTGGGTCTTTCATCATCTTCACCAACAGAGACAGTGCACCAGACCCCTCTGGAGGAGAGATCAGACACCCCCACCCTGGCTGCAGTTAAAGGCTAGCCACCGCCTCTGGGGCTCACAGTCTGACTACGATATCTGTCAGGTTTGTGGTTGCTCTGGACATCTGGGTAGGCCTTAGGCACAGATGGGCTTTTGACAGTCTCAAACCAACCCCAGAGACTTTTCTTCCCAGGCTGGAAAACAATTCACCAATTCAACTATGTTTACAAGCTGGAAGGCTGGTTGTCCCAGGTGCAGGAACTCAGCAGGCTTTTTTCTGGCGCTGATTCCGCTCTGGCTAATCTCTTTAACTGTGACAGACACAATCAGTTTCTTGGAACAAAACAGCCTGCCCCTCTTTACAGGCTAAGGGCTTTCTTAGGATGCTGAGGGAGCTAGTCCCAAATGCTTTGGTCTCTGGCTGTATGCCTACTCACTCATGGAGTGCCTCAAGAGAACTGCCCTGAACTGAAACTGTCCCAGGAGCCTCAGAGAATAAAAGCAGCTTTTGATTGGGTAATTGCAGTTGTATGTCTTTGAAATTAATATTGATCAGGTCCTTTTGACTCCTGATTGGTGGGCAGTTTGGGCACCAAGATACTGTATTGTCCATACCTCCTACCTGGGAGTCTTAGCTGCAGTCCTCCAGGGCTCCTAGAATGCTGATTGGTTATTGCAGGGGTCAAAGGATTGAATATGGCTGTCTGTAAACACAGTCCACATACAGTCTCCATTTTGCAGTTCTTTTATTAAATTATGCAGAGCCTTTATAACAGATAGCCTCAACAGTCCAATAGCAGCCCCTCTGGCCCTGTATTCAGTGGCACAGTGGGGCTTCCAAGAGACTTCCCCTACCTGTCACTAGTGCCGTAGCGCTGACCTCTAGGTGACAGGCAGAACTTTCCAATACAAGGCAGCAATGTTTACATTTAAGGGGACAGGCACCTCATTACAGATATAGCACTTAAGAGTGCTTCCAAAAGTTTCATTTTCTCCTCCTCCTCCCCTAATGTGCCTCCAGTCCCCTTTACTATTTTATACATCCCTGGGTCCAGAGTACACAAAGGGCATACAGCAGGAGTTGCTGGGTGGCTTTTACTCTTTAAGTACCATAGTGCTGTTCTGCACATGTGCGCCCACAAGCTCTCACTTCCTTGATGTGAGCTGTGTGGCAGCAGCACTCCAACATGTCCATCAAAATGGACAATTCAATTCTTTTGTTTTTTCAACATGCACTCCTCTGGTCCCCTCTTCAAAGGAGCTATACCTGGGAACCAGCTGGAGGCAAGGAAAGACAGAAACAGGACCCATGACAAGCAGGACCAATGGGAGGAGGGGCCAGCAGCACTCTTGTAGCCCCAGCCTTTGTGGAGGTTACATCTGCATGCCCCATGGGCTTATTAGCATGCTGGCAGCTGAAAACAGCTCACAGGGACAAAGACACTATTCTATCAGGGACATGCTATCGTGTCTGCCCTGCAGGGGGCTGTAATAGTGCACAGTCACTCTGCACTGCACTCCCACAGTCCCCATATTAAGACAGGAGGTGTGCACTGGTCGAAGCTTGTTGCCTGTCTAAATATGCCCTTGGCCTGACTGTGCACTATTTCACATGTAAGGCTAAGGGGTACATGGTGCTAATAGATTGGTCTGAAAATAGGGACCCAAGTACCACTCTAACAGGGTTAGCACTGCAATAACTGTGATTAGCATGGCTGACAGCCTGTTAGTGTGGCTGGTATTATTTTACAAAGCACACTTAGTGCAGCACTAATCTGCTAGATTGGCACTAATCTGTTTGTGCAGGACCACTAACTGCAGCCAGGTGCCCATGCAAATGAGAGGTACATCTGATGCATACAGGGTATACAGTTATCTTAAATGCTTCCTGGAAGTGCTAACAGATTGCCTAGGCAGTGCTAGTTAATGTTTCCAGGAATCATGTTTTGACTACAATAAATAATCTGTCTGTACCACCCATACACACTCTCAGTCCTGGTCACAAGAAAAAAAGGAATTCCCTTGTAGGCCAGTGATCCCCCGCTCACCCAGTCCTGGTAGAACTAGAACATTCATCCCTGATAGTCTAGTAGCCTTCCCCATTTACCTTATTACAGTAGGGAGGTGACTAGGGTGGGATGGGCAGCCAAGGCTACGAAGGAGCTAAGGCTTGCTCAAGGGATCAGGAAGGGAGAAAAAGGGTTTTTCAAATATGTCAGGGAAAGAAGGAAGTGTAGGGAGCAGATTTCTAGAATTAAGGTGGAGGGAGGATGGGTAGAGCAGGGGGCTAAACAGGCAGAGGTATTGAATGAATCCTTTTCAGTTTTTACAAGGGAGCAGGGGGAATCTAGAAAACAGCGTCAGAATAGGGTAGGGACAGAAGGGTCAGGCTAGAATGGTAGACGAGGGGATCCCAGTGCAGAGAGTGCTAGAGGGCCTAAGGTCTCTGTGGACATATAAAGCACCAGGACCGGACAGGATATACCCCAGGGTCCTGAAGAAGCTTGCAGAGGACCTGGTGGTGCATCTGACAGATGTATTCAACACATCCCTTCTATTGGAATGTGCACCCCTGGATTGGAGAATGGCCAATGTGGTGCCTATCCACAAAAGTGGCTCTTGGGATGACCCAGGGAATTACAGGCCAGTCAGCCTCACATCAATTGTGGGGAAGCTAATGGAGACTATCCTGAAGGAAAGGATAGTGGCATTCTTGGTGGAGAATGGTCTCCATTATGATCGACAGCATGGGTTCACACAGGGAAGGCCTTGTCAGACCAAACTTGTGGACTTTTATGAGTGAGTGACTAGGGCCCTGGATGAAGGCAAGGTGGTTGATGTCCTGTATTTGGACTTCAGTAAGGTCTTTGACGCAGTGCCACACATGAAGCTGGAAGGCAAGCTGAAGGTTCTTGGGATGGGGGATAGGGTGGTCAAATGGACTGGGAACTGGCTGGAAAACAGACAGCAGAGGGTGGTAGTAAGGGGGGAACTATCATCACCATGGGCAGTCATCAGTGGGATATCACAGGGCTCAGTGTTGTAACTGGTGTTATTCAACATCTACATAGCAGATATGGCAGAAGGGATCCAGAGTCAGATAAATTTGTTTGCTGATGACACCAAAATGGGAGCAGTGGTGAATGGGGTGGGGGGATACTGCAGAAATACCTAGAAACATTGGAGAGATGGTCATACACCTGGCAGTTGGGATTCAATGCAAAGAAGTGCAGAATTATGCACTTCGGTAACTGAATCTTGGATACAGCTACCAGCTGGGGGGGGGTGCAGTTGTCAGTCTCCGTCGAGGAAAAAGATCTGGGGGTGCTGGTCATTGGTCATATGAATCATCCTGCACAGTGTAGGAAGGCGATGGCGAAGGCCAACAAGATACTGGGGTGTATAGTGAGGGGGTCACATCAAGGAGTGAAGAGGTGGCTCTGCCACTGTGCAGGGCTCTGGTGAGGCCTCACCTGCAGTACTGTGTGCAGTACTGGCACCCCTTCTTTAAAAGTGACATCAAACAGTTGGAGGGGGGTACAGAGAAGGGCAACCAAGATGACAAGTGGGATGAGAGATAAACCCTACAATGATAGGTTACGGAAGCTCAATATGTACACCCTGGAGGACAGAAAAGATAGGGGCGATATGATTGAGACCTTCAAATACTTGAAGAGCATAAACAGGGTTAGTCATGAGGGTCTGTTTAGGCATAGAAAAGAAGGGCCCACATGAGGGCATAGTCTGAAATTTGAAGGGGAGAGGTTTAGAAGAGAGATGAGGAGGCACTTTCTTATGGAGAGGGTGATGACAGCTTGGAATGCATTGCCTGAAGAACTGGTTTCACATACATCAGTAGGGGGATTTAAGCAGGGGTGGGACAGGGTCAAGGGCAAAATCAGAGCCGGGGTGGTAGTGATAACTCACACGGTACAAACAAGGAGGAAATGAAAGAGGAGGATGGGGGCAGCATCAGTATTCAACACTGAGAGCTGCACACTCAAGCAGACTTGATAGACCGTAAGGCCTGCATCTGCTGGCATCATCATATGTTCATTTGTAGAAACAGAACAATTATCCCTGGTAATCTAGTGACCCACTCATGTTATCTGGTATTCATCCCCAGTATCTAGTGACCACCCCCTGGAAACCAGTGACAGCACACTGTATTTGGTGACAGCCTTCTCGGCCCCAAGAAAGTAGACGGCAAATGACCCTCTGTTTATCTCCACATCTGACTTCCCCCTGCTGATCAAAGAACTGTACCATTTGATACAGATCTTTGTTCAGCAGGCAGCAGCTGGTCATGGTAGTGAGTGAAGGGTAAGTTCTGGCTGCCATCTCAGGGCCATCGTTGGGGGCTGTTAACAGATACCAGAAGCAGGACCCACAGTATTATCAGGTAAAAATGTTCTCTGATTCCTGGATTAGGTGAGGGAATGGGACTACCAGACTATCAGTGATACATGTTCTATTTCTACCAAGTTCAAGTCGGGGCCGGGGGCACACTGGACTACCAGGAAATTCTTTTTTTTATTGTGACCAGGCAGAGAGAGTAGAGGGTGTTGTTAGGCTGTCTGTCTGCACCTAAAACATGATTTATGGAAACATTAACTAGCACTGCCCAGATGGTCTGTTAGTGCTTTAAGGAAGCATTTAAGATACTGGTATGCCCTGTATACATTGGTGGTACCCCTCATTTGCACTGCCATCTGGCTGCACTTTGCAGTCCAGTACAGACAAATGATGGGTTAACGCTGTGCTAACTGTGCTTTTAAAAACAGCTCTGGCCATACTAACAGGCCATCAACTGTGCTTATTACAGTGCCACATTGTTCCTGTTAGTGTGGCACTGTCTGAATAAAAATCCTAGAAGTGTCTCTTAAACTTCAGAAAGTAAACAAAAAAAGGCTATCTTATCTACCGTATTTCTTCATGTGTTTTTATTTCCATCTTATTTTGCTTGTACAGTTTTTTATTAAATTTCAAAACACTGTAATGTGACAAAAAACCTTTATGTACGTGGGTCGCCGTACTGGGGCCCTCGGGGTTCACCTCTCCACCTCTTCCAAGGAGGCTGGCCTGGGTTCTCTAAGGATGTGCTAAACTGGACTAACATGGCACGGTGCCTCCACTTGGGGTACTTGACAGTGGAAACACAAGGCTATCACCCTGTGGGAAACAATGCATAAACTGCCCACACAGTTCCTCTTGCAAAGCAAGTGACACAGCAAACAAGGGCAGTCCCCAAACCATAAAATGCAATTTAAAACAATTTATTTAAATGGGGGGTAGAGAAAGAACAAGGGGCAGCAAGGATAAAATGGAAGCAATGGGGGTAGCAGTATCTCTATACTCTACTGCAGCAAGCCAAGCAAATACTTTAAGCAAGAACCAGTTCAATGCTATGTCCCACAAACTCTGCCCAACACCTCACAGATCTCAAATCCCAGTGTGGGTGCACATTCCCCCTAAAAGCCATGAGTGAGAGACCTCTCAATAGTTGAAGTGGGTACCCTACTGTGGACGCTGATGCTATTAGCAGGATGGATCTTGGTGGCATACAAACTGTGGCAGATAAAATACTTTTAAACACAACCTTAAACTATTTTGCAACCAAGGGGTGCCTATTTGTAATCCAATGGGATCTGGTGGCTGGCTGGCCTCAATAGGTCTTCTGCCAGGGTTTCCTAAACTGGCACAGTCCTGCCCAGGATTTTTCCCTATACTCCTGGCACAACTACTTTTTTCCCCATTTGTAGGGTTGAACACTGTGTTTTACTCACAGTTTTGATGCCTCAAATGACAAGGGCATAGCCAGGGGGTTTCCTGGGTGCAGAGAACCCCCCCCCCCACTTGCCTTATTGTTTAAAAACTGCATATTTGCTCAGCACTGACTCACTGTAGCAGTTACGGGGTTGAGGAAATCAGAGGGATAGTGAGACAGGCAGGCGCTGGCTCATGAATATGTAGGACCCGCCTCCCGCCAGGAAGGACGACTGCTGAGGAGCCTCGGATTACATCGCTGGACTGGTCAGATGATCTGGAGGAGCAAGGTCACGTAGGTGGCTGGAGGAGCAGAGAACGCAACACTGTCACTGACACTTTCCTGCCACAGTGAGTTGGAAAAGTATGTCTCTCAGTGCTCTCGCTGATTAATTGCGTCTATATTTCAGGTGGCAATTCTTTTCAGACTGATCTCTGATTCTCACTCTTGAGCTCGGTCTCGGTGAGTGGTCCGACAGACACTGCTGGAGGAGCTCGGAAAGCATGAGCTGGGGTAACAGACTTGAGTCAGGCTCCTCAAAGTCAGTCTCTAGCCCCAGCTGCCACAGCATTAACTGCAGCAGCAGCAACTTAAGTGACTAAATCCTCCTTATGAGCCTTGTCCTGTAAAGCCACCCAGTCTGTCTAGTGACACCAAACTTATGTGTCTGCATGAATGTTCCTAGCAGAAAATAAAAAATAAAAACAAGGTAGATTTAAGCCAAGCCAGACACAATCATGTGAGAATGGTCTTGGAGATGGGAAGAGAAAAAAAACATGGTGTTGAGGCTGTTGTTGAGTTAAGACAGTTCTATCAATCAATCAGTCAATCAATATTTTTATTTATCCAGGCGGGCACCATTGAGCAAGCTCATTTACAAGGTGGACCTGTGGTCCTACAGTAATAATACAGAAAGACAAGTTGCAATAGTACAAACAGTAAAAAATAACTGCTATTATAATAAAAATGCACATTTACAGGTAATATACATTAAACATAGAACTACAAGGAGTCGTGGATAATGAACTTGTGCTGGATCCAAGCCCAAAAACTGTGCATTTTGTAGTGGGAAATGTTAGGAAGAGGGTAGGCATACCAGATAGAAGATATCAAGTGCATAATGTAGGGAGAGGTGGGGAATAGGGGTGCAAGCGAAGAGGACCCAATTGTTAGAGCAGAGTGAGGGACTGGGAGGGCAGAGGACTGTACAAAAGGCGACAAAGCGATTTTTGCCCCAAAACGCGGCAACATATGGAGGAGAAAAGCTGCCGTTGTATTAAGTGCAAGAGGAGGAATATAGTAGCAGGGGCATAACTGGGAGGGTCCTGGAGGTTGGGGCAGAGGGAGGTGTTGGATGGACGAGGGACCGAATATTTTTTGGGACGAAAAATGATAATTATCCCCAAGTGCAGTAGCATGTGCTAGAATCAGGCTGCAGCTGTTCAGAGGTCAAAGAATAAGATATTGGAGTTCGGCAATAAATCCTGTGGATCTGTTGGTGGGCATGCTAGAGACAGAGGCACACATTTCAGCTGGGGGGCCGCCATTTGCGGGATGCCGTTTGAGGGAGGGAGGTTAGTTAGTGTCTAGTAAAGCAGTTGCAAATTTCCGTAATGCCATCACGGAAAAGCCTTTTGAACAAAAGGGTACTTACTGGGGTTTTCAGTTTAAGTATTTTTGGGGTTTTATTCCATATTGATGGGAGTGAGAATCCAAAGGCGGCTTTCCCGATTCGTGTGAGTGCCCTGGGTATATTTAGCAGGAGTTGTGAGCAGCTTCTAATGGAATAATTCCTGAGCACAATCGGAGACAGACAGTCGACGATGTATTGAGGGAGTTTGCCACTGAGGGCTCTAAGTGTCCAGAGTGCTGCATTAAAGTTGCACCTATAGTGAAGTGAGGTCCAGCCCATGGCGGCATATAGTACGCAATGATGGGTAGAGAAGGGGAGGTCAGTGATGAAGCGTATAGCGCTGTGGTAGAGCGTATCCAATTTTCCAAGATAGGAAGCCGCACAGCTACTGTATATGAAGTCTGCGTAGTCAATTAAGGACAGGAACATGGCTTGGACTAGTTTCTTTGCATCTGCTGTAAGAAGTCTTCTTATCCTGTAAAAAAGGCCAAGTTTTTGCCTTAATTTTTTCAGCAAGTCTTCCAGGTGGTCAGTGAAGGAGAGTTTACAGTCAATTCAGACCCCAAGATATCTGAATTTCGGAACGTACTCTAAGCACTCTCCCAGCATTGTGGTTATATCTATATCATAAGGGCGACTGACGAAAAGCGATCATCCTTATGGCGAGTGTACATCACCGAAATTGAATTTCATCGATGTGCACAGTCGGCGACAGGAACAACGGTACAAGGACTCGGATATTTACATTTATGAAGGGGGGGCTGCTCACCCCGCACCCCCCCCCCTACTTTTAGATTCTCAACTCCAGAGGAGTGCATCAGTGTTAAAAAAGAAATAAAATCCCCATCTCGGGCTAGGCGCAACAAAATATGCCCGCACCAGGACCTGAACCCTGCATCCTCACTACCCTAGGCCAGCACCCACCCAACCATGCCACGGAGCAAGCTTGGTGGCATACCACAGCACCACCCCTCACAAACCCTCCCGGCCCTCGCTCGGTGCACTCGCTCCCCCTGCACACGTATATGTGTAGCGACATCCCGTCACCTTTCGCGAACCCTCTCCATCCGGTCACCCTCCCTAAACCATCGCCGTCAGGGCAGTCACTGCAAGGGGGTCGCCGTTTTGGTAAGCGCCCACTTGCAAATAGCCCAACTCACAGGATACTGTTAGGACTAATTAGTAAAGGAAATTCAAATACAGGAGAGAATATTAGGAGTTCAATGTAGAAATGTCTGGCAGGTCAGGGAAAGAGACTGTTTGGGTCAAATGACAGAATGTCAAATGTTTGTGAACCAACATATTTGGACACATAAAAATGAAGGCTGATGATTAGAACAATGCAGAGGGGGAATAAAGTAATATTTAAAATATTCCTGTTAGCAAAGGAAATTCAAATACAGGAGAGATTATTATGCGTTCCAGTGTAGACATTCCTGGGCAGGTCAGAGGAAAGAGAATATTTGGGTCAAATGAAAGACATTATTTGTGAATCAACATATTGGGATACATAGAAACTGAAGCAAAAGATCTGAATAGAACAAGGCAGGCGAACATTTTATTTATTTTTATTTATTTGTGAATCAGGTTACACCTTTGACTAAGAGCTCATTTACAATGGTACAAAACAAGTTGATACTGGTACAGAGGGCAGATCCAAACAAGATCTATGTCACAGAATATTTCAGTAGTTACATATGACAAATGGAGACAACAACATTATCAGATGTTTTTAAAGTAATATTTCTGTTTGTAAAGGAAATTCAAATACAGGCAAGAATATTTATTAAGAGTTCCAGAGTAGAAATGCCTAGGTAGGTCAGAGGAAAGAGAATATTTGGGTTAATTTTGACAGAAATGTTTGTGAAGCAACATATTGGGACACATACAGTAGTAAGTGAAGGCAAAGATAAATAGAGCAAGGTACTTCTATTACCATTCGTGTATTATAGGTAGAGGAGAAAGGGAGGGAGGGAGACTAATGTAAAGAGAAGGTAAAGATAGTTGGCAATTAAAGGGGGAATGCATGCAGTAGGAGTGGAACATAAAAGGCAAGGAGTTAGGTGAAAAACAAAAACGGGGAAGTGAAAATTAAAAAAGAACTTAAAAGGAAGAGCTGGAAAACAGTGTAGGTGATGTAGGGATGGTAACATAATGGAAAGAGAGCTAGATAAGAGAACAATGGAAATGTAAAAAGGGAGTAAACAATATTGGGTTGAACTCCCAGACCTGGGACTGGGGAGGGATAAGACTGACAACTTGCATTTTGATGTATTTTGCAACTGAACAGTTATTGCCTAAAATGCACTAAACTGCACCATTTAACTCCTAAATTTTCAAAATTATCCAGGGGAAGCATGTCCTCAGACCCCCTAGAAGTATTTGGACCCCCCCCCACCAAATCCTAGCTACACCCCTGAATGATAACTCTGGTACAGGTGTCTCAAACAGGCTGACTGGATCAGTGCTCCCAGCTGGGATGTTAGCTTCACCAGACTTGCTGGTGGCTTATCTCTGCTTCATAGAAACATAGAATTTGATGGCAAATAGAAACATAGACTTTGATGGCAAATAAGGACCACTTGGCCCACCCAGTCTGCCCATTTCCCTACCTACTGGATAAGCTGCAGATTCTAGTTAACCAACAGCCTACTTCCTGCCACCCCCCCCACCACAATTGCCTTGTGTCTGTCCCATGCATGTTTGAATTCACCCACTGTTTTAGCCCCAACCTCCTCCCCAGGAAGGCAGTTCCACGCATCCACCACTTTCTCCGTGAAAAAAGATTTCCTCACATTACCCCTGAGCCATCCCCCCTCTATCTTTAAATTGTGTCCCCTTGTTCTTACACATCTCTTTTTCTGAAAGATGCTACCCTCCTGGACTTTGTTGATTCCCTTGAGGTACTTGAACATTTCTATCATGTCCCCCCATCCCTCCTTTCATCAAGGGTATACATATTAAGCTCTCTCAGTCTCTCTTCATATGATTTCTGATGCAGACCCTGCACCATTTTAGTTGCCCTCCTCTGGACTACTTCCATCCTGTCTATGTCCTGCGAAGATGAGGTCTCCAAAACTGCCCACAGTACTCCAGATGGGGTCTCACCAACTGTCTGTACAGAGGGATAACCACTTCCCTTTTTCTGCTTGTGATGCCCCTTCCTATGCATCCCAGTATCCCCCTGGCTCTCCTTACTGACTTCTCACATTGCTTACCAACCTTTAGATCATCTGATATGACTACCCCCAAGTCCTGTTCCATTTTTGTTGTTGTTAGTACCGCCCCTGCTATTGTGTACTCTTCTCCTGGGTTTTTGTTTCCCAGGTGCATTACTTTGCACTTCTTTGCATTGAATCTAAGTTGCCATATGTCTGACCATTCCTCCCGCTTGGCCCACCTAGTCTGCCCATTTCTCTACCTAACGGATAAGCTGCAGATCCTAGTTAACCAACAGCCTACTTCCTCCTACCCACCTACTAGAATTGCCTTATGTCTGTCCCATGCATTCTTGAATTCCCCCACTGTTTTTGACTCTTCGACCTCCTCAGGAAGGCCATTCCATGCATCTACAACACTCTCTGTGAAGAAATACTTCCTCACATTACCTCTGAGCCATCCCCCCATTACCTTCAAATTGTGCCCCCTTGTTCTTGCACATCTCTTTTTCTGAAAGATGCTACCCTCTTGGACTTTGTTGATTCCCTTGAGGTATTTGAAAGTTTCTATCATGTCTCCCCTCTCCCTCCTTTCCTCAAGGCTATACATCTTAAGCTCCTTCAGTCTTTCTTCATATGTCTTCTGGTGCAAACCCTGCACCATTTTGGTTGCCCTCCTCTGAACAGCCTCCACCCTGTCTATTTCTTTGCGGAGATGGGGTCTCTAGAACTGTACACAGTATTCCAGATGTGGTCTTACCAACTGTCTGTAGAGAGGGATAACAACTTCCTGTTTTCTACTGGTGATGCCTCTCCTTATGCATCCCAGTATCCCCCCAGCCCTCCTCACTGCCTTCTCACATTACTGGCCCAACTTTAGGTTGTCTGATATGACTACCCCCAGGTCCCTTTCCATTTCCGTTGTTGTCAGTATTTCACCCCCATTGTGTACTCTTCCCTGGGTTTTGTTTTCCAGGTGCATTACTTTGCACTTCTTTACATTGAATCTAAGCTGCCATACATTTGACCATTCCTCCAATCTTGCCTAGTTCCTTTTCATCGTTTCCACCCCACCTTGCGTATCAACCCTGTTGCAGATCTTTGTGCCATCTGCAAAGAGACATATTTTCCCTTCCAGTCCCTCTGCAATGTCACTTATAAAGACATTAAAAAGGACTGGCCCCGGTTCTGAACCCCGTGGTACCCCACTAGTAACCCCCCTTTTTTCACTGTGGACTCCATTAACTATTACCCACTGTGTCCTGTTGTCCAGCCAGTGTTTTACCCAGGCTACCACCCTGAGACCCACTCCCAGGCTGGCTAATTTGTTTATTAATCTTTTGTGCGGGACTGTGTCAAATGCCTTGCTAAAGTCTAGGTAGGCCACATCCACAGCTCCTCCCTGGTCTACTACTTTGGTCACCCAGTCAAAGAAATCAATTAGATTTGTCTGACATGACCTTCCTGCTGTGAATCCATGCTGCCTTGGGTCATGTACCCCACTGGACTCCAGGTAATCAACAATTCTTTCTTTCAGAAGTGATTCCATCATTTTCCCTACCACTGAGGTCAAACTGACAGGTCTGTAGTTTCCTGCCTCTGTCTTGCTCCCACTTTTGTGGCGGGGAATCACATCCACCCTCCTCAGGTACCACACCATCCTCCCATGATTTATTAAAAAGGGTAGTCAGTGGTGTTACTAGTTCTTCCCTTAGTTCTTTTAGAATTCTGGGGTGAATCCCATCAGGCCCCATTGCTTTATTCACCTTCAGTTTTAAGAGTTCTTTCAGAACCCCTTCTTCTGTGAAAGGACTCATATCAACCCCCCTATCCAGAGTGCTTCTATTGACTGGATTAGGTATCTCCCCATGCTTTTCCATTGTGAATACTGAGCAGAAGTATTTGTTCAGTATCCCTGATTTTTCACTGTCGCTCTCTGCCCAACCACCTTCCTCTTTACTCAGCCTCAGTATCCCTGCCTTAGTCTTTCTTTGCTCCCTAATGTACCTATAAAAGGTTTTATCCCCCTTGTTAACCAAGTTGGCTATCTTTTTCTCGGTTTGGGCCTTTGCTATTCTGACTGCCTTCCCCACTTCCTTCTGCTTTAATTGGTACAGTTCTCTGTCCTGCTCCTTCTGTGTTTCCTTATACTTCCTGAATGCTATCTTTTTTCCCTTACCTTCCCCGCCACTTCTTTTGAGAACCGTAGTGTTTTTTCCTTCGTTTTGATTTATTTGCTTCACACAAAGGCTTGTTGCCTCTGTGATAGCAGTTCTGATGTTTCCCCATTGTTGCTCTACCCCACCTTCTTGCCTGTTTGCTAGTGCTTTTCTAAGGCACTCTCCCATTTTGACAAAATCAGCTGTCCTGAAGTCCAGTACCTTCACTTTTATGTGACTTGACTCTACAACTAAGTATATTGTGAACCACACAGTTTGGTGGTCGCTTGTTTCCAGATGGCTACCCACTTCAAGATCAGAGATCACTTCTCTCTCTGCTTGTCTCGCTGAGGCTCAGGAACTAGATGAAGGCAGGTGCTTCCTTGGCTTGGAGACACTGTAGGAATTAATTCCCCCAGAGGGGAAAAGTCTGTGGTGGGTCAGGAAAACCCCAGCTCCAACCTACCTTTTAAACTGTGGTTTTGTTGAAACCTTCTTTTCTTCTCACAAACACTTTATCTTGGGATCACAGTTCTTCTAGTCTGGCAGGCCTGCAGTGCCTAGACAGACAGTTGGTGGCAGTATAGCACAGTGGTTTAAGGCTCTGAGCTGCAAATCTGGTGACATCCAGCAGACCACACCTGGGTTTGAATCCCACAGCTTCCACTTACATACTGTGTGACCCTGAGCAAGTCACTTAACTTCCCTGTGCTCCCAGGATGCACCTGTAAAAAAGCTTTCAGCTTAGTGTGCTACTCCTGGTTAAACAACTAAAAAAAAAAAAAAATAAATAATAATAAAAAAAGACAGTGGTGAACTGGCCCACACCTTGACACACAGTCAGTCTCTCAAAGGTTTGACTCAACTGCTACAAACATTTGAAAACAGGCCCTGTTATGCAGGCATAAACTCAATGCCTGACTAGCCACATGTGTTCACTGGCAAACTGCCTCTGGCTTGAACTGCTTTTCTATTGACCAAAATTTGCAGGCAAAGCAGATCTGACCTGCAACCCCTTCCCATGGTGCTCAGTATTCTCTGTATTCATGGGGCTGCCATCTTTGCTTACATTATTGCTCAGACCTTAGTAGTTATTCATTGTCCCTCAGGGTTGTTTTCTCATGTCCTGGCTCCGCTTGCTGTTCTGGGGCAAGGGAGGTGCTTTTTAAACTGGGTACTTAGCCCACTGCAGAGTTGGGTGCTTGGATGTGGAAAGAGGCTGTCCGAGCCACTCTTCCTGTTGGTACACGTGCACATTGTGGTTGCTGTCCCACTGTCTGCCCTGGATCAGGAAACCACTGGCCTGCACCCACCAGCATCTGATCCTTGCTTTGTTTACCTTTGTGGAGCCAGGACCCTCTCCTAACATGAGCACACTGCCCAATTTCGTTATTGGAGCCCTGGCCCCAAAAATGCACTACTGCACATGCGCAGCAGCCTGACATGCTGCTTCACATCTCTGGCTCCCATCCTAGGCTGTCCTGTGCTCCTGGGAGCAGGGAATGCACAAATGCTGCTTCTGCAGTGGTCCTGCCCCTTCCACCCCAGCCCCAAAGACACTAGAGGAGTCCAAGGACAGAGGGGAAGTGTGGCAACAGCCGCAGATTCCAAAAGTGAAGCCCTAATTCTCATCCCACCATGGCTCTTGGATACTGCACAGTGCCCTTCCAGCCACCACCGTGACAGTCCTGGGGGACCAGAGGGTGAAGATACAGACCAGTGGCGATGGAGGAGACACTAAAGGTAAGCCCCAGATTTGGAGGGGGCTTACATTTATAACAGCAGTACTTAAAATACAGTTTCTTCATTTATCTGAGTGCTGCCTTTATTTATTATTAAAAACAGTTGCTTGGGAAGCTCAGACTTCGCATATTTATAATACAGTACAGTCATACTATTTAAGTAGGAGATGCACTATGGCCCTGCACACACTATGTTGTGTGTTCAAAAACATTTTAAAAAAATTATTTTCTACCATTAAGCAATCTTCATTGGTATTTGCCCAGAAAATGGTTAACTTAACTGTATAAACTAAGTGACATGAATCAATATCTGGACAAGCCATGCTTCCTTGTTCCCTTAGTCAGTCATAATTTCTACCATGAAATTCTGGGATGTTTATGGTTCCATAAAAAAAATCCTGAAAAGTGAGTTAATTTTTTTAACCAGCTTTGTAGAATATGTGTGATAGTGGCTTAGAAAACATACAACACGTATGGTATTGATATCATTTTTATTATCTGTATTTTACCAGTAAAGTGACATTGAGATGTTGCCCCAGTCCTGTAGTCTAGCTTTTACATTTGCTACTAAAACATGATGATTCAGTGAGTACAAACTGTCTAAACATTTAATCAGTATAATACCCAAATACTGCATGCCTTCCTTACCCAGAGAAGCATTGAATATCGTTTGAATATTGACAACCTGATCACAGTTAAATGTAATCATTTCTGATTTGACTTCATTTACCCAGTAACCTGCTACTCTTGAGAATCTGTCTGCAGTTATTTTAAGTTTCTTTAGACTATTTTCAGGATTTTCTAAGAGTAGTAATAAATCATCTTCATATTCTTTAATCTTTGCCTCTGTTGCACCTATTTGTATCCCTTTAATATTGTTGTTGCCCCTTATTTCGTTTAATAGCATTTCCAGACCTATCACAAGCAGCATAGAAGAAAGGGGACAGCTTTGCTTTACTTCTCTAGATAAAGACAAAAAGTATTAAAAATTATTATTTACCCTAATTTTTGCTTTTGGAGTATCATAGATAATTTTAATGTAATGTATGAAGGTGTCTGGAAATCCAAAATATGCCAAAGCATGGAATAAATATCTCCATTCAAGCATGTCAAATGCTTTACAGGCATCAAGGGATATCAATACTGCTTTTTTCTTGACTACTTGTAGGTATTCTATAATGATGTAGCACGTCAAGTCCACACAGTCTGAAACAGCTAAAATGAAACTTTGGATGATGATTCTACTGGGATGTCTTTAAAATCTTTTAAAGTTCAATGCAGAATTCCTTTTAGGAGTATTTTCCCTAATGAATTCTGTTGAAAGCATTTGAAAATTCATCCCCGTAGAGTTGTAATCATTAATGTATGTGGAGTTCGAGGTTATGCACGGACAACGTAAGTTGAGTCCTCTGAGTTATCCCACATAAATTAACAAATACAACTCCAAGGAGACAAATTTTCTAATGTTTTCAACAGAATCCGTTATGGAAAATCCTTCTGAAATGAATTCTGCATTGAACTTTGGACATTTTTAAAGAAATCCCAATAGAATTGCAGTTCAAAGTTTTATTTTAGCTGTTTCAGACTGCTCTCACTTGACATGTAACCCAATAATGAATTGAATTATATGTAGTCTGCTATGTATGGGCCTTTGTGGCATAGACCCGGTTTGATCTTGGTGTATCATCTTATCTAAGAGTGGAAGAATGCTATTGTTCAATACTTTGGTATAAATTTTATTGTCCACATTTAATATGGTGACTCATCTATAGTTTTCCACATAATTCAAATATTTACCTTTCTTGTTGAGCAACGTAATATATGCCATTTTGAAAGACTCTAGCAGTTTATGTAACTTCCGTACTTGAATGAAATGTTTTTCAAGTAACGACAGAATAGATGGCAATAATGCCAAATAGAATTCCAAAGTATATCCATCTAAACCTGGACTTTTTCCCTTTGCCATGTTGTGTACTGTATCTTCACTTTCCTGTTTGCTGATGGTCTGTTAAGATTGTCAGCATCAGATGGAGAAATAACACATTCTCCATACTTATTGTAATATGATAGCTCTGTCATAGGTTCATAGATAAATTCAGGTCCATAAGCTACAAGAACCATTTAAAGGACCTGCCACTAAACTAGTGGATGTAGCTCCATTTTTTTTTATCTCCCATGTACCTAGCCAGTAGATGCTTAAATGCTGCCAAACTACTGGCTCCCACCACCTCCACTGGGAGGCGATTCCAAACATTCACAACCCTCTGATTAAACCATCTCCCTCTTCTGTTCATTTTGTATCTCTCACCTTTTAGCTGTTTATCATGAACCCTAGTACCTATCCTCACACTCTCTTTCCAATTTAATCCTGCTGCCTCACACAACATACCATCACTCAGTGATCTGTATACATAACATAGGTCTCCCCTTATCCTTCTGTATGCCATTGAAAACAGACCCAATTCTTCCAATCTGGTACCATACTCCAGTTCAGCCATCACACCAACTTTCTTGGTGAACCTTCTTTGGACACATTCTATTCTTTTACTTCCTCTAACACTCTGTACTGAACAAAAGGTAGCAGTATACTCCAAGATGGGTCTCACCAGGGATCTGTACAGGGGCACAAGAACTTCTCTCTTCCTACTTCTGATGTTACATAACAGATTACCCACAATTCTATCGGCTCAGTTGATACAAACATTATTATGTATGTCAAAGCTCAATTTATCAATGACAACTACCCCAAATCATTTTCACTATCTGTGACCTCAATTGTCTGTGATTTCAATGTATATTGTGCTCTGTCATTGTTTTGTCCAAAGTGTATAACCTTACATTTAGTGATGTTAAACTCCAATCTATATTCTTCTGCCCAGCTCTCAAGATAGGATAATTGTTCTTGAAATTTCCTGATATCTTCCTTGTTATTTACTATTGCCCCAATCTTTGCATCATCTGCATACTTACAGATCCAAACTCCCTCAGAGACCTGCATGCTAGAAATTAGGACATTAAAAAGCCTTGGCCCCAGTACAGACCCCTGGGGGACGCCACTAGTAACCCTCACCTCTGTTGACAGGTAGCCCCTGACCCGAACCTGTTGATGTCTATTATATAGCCGTGCTGCTACCCATTTTCTGAGATAGTACTCAACTCCCAATTGCTGAAGGGTCCTTAGCAGGACACTGTGTAAAACAGAATCAAAAGCCTTCCCATAGTCCAAGTACACCACATCAACTGGCAGCCCAACATCCAGCACCTGGCTCACCATCTTGAAGAAATGTAGCAAGTTGGTAGTGCATGCTCCCCCCCCCAAAAAAAAAACATGCTGGGAAATATCCAGATGGTTCAGAGCTCTCAAGTTATTTTCAAGTAGTTAATCTATAAAACTCTCCATTACCTTGCCAATAATAGAGGTTATACTTATCGGGTGATAATTCTCATGTCTTGTCCTATCCCCAGATTTAAATATGGGTGTGATGTGAGCCACCTTCCAGTCTTTTGGGACCACACCCTCCCTTAATAATTTATTAAAGAGGGCAGCCAATGGAGTGGAAACCTCCTCTGTCAGTTCAATCAAAAACACTGGGTGGTAGCCATCTGGCCCCCCTATTTAAATTTGTTTAAATTCTTTAATTTCCCTTTTACCTGTTCTGCAGTCATGATTGGAATATCCATTTCTGCTCCCCCCTTCAATTCAACTTCCCCAATAGGGTGACTGCTGTCCCGAAGGTAGACACTTTGAAAGTATGAACCTAACATGTTTGCTATACCCTGTTCATCTTCCACTTGGTTTTCGTGGTCCCTTAAAATAGTAATCTGATTGTTATTACGTTTCCTTAAACCACCTACCTAACTGTAGAACTCTTTTATGTTATTGCCATTTTTGGAGGCCAGATCGAATTCTGCCTTAGCCTTTCCTCTTTTAATACTAGCTTTACATTTTCTTACTAAGGACTTATATATAGACAGTCTGCAGGGGGAGAGATTTTTCTTAAATCTCTTACACACCTTATTTTTTTATTTATTTGTCTATGTATTGATTGAGTCATCCATTTAGGTGCCCTTCCCTTCCTATTATATTTTATTGTTAAAGGGACAAACTTGTGTATACATGACTGCAGCATTTCATCTATTAATCCCCAAGACTGCATTAAGGATTTCCCTTCTAATACACTCCAATTATATGTTCCTATAATGTGCCTAATCTTAGTATAATCTGCTTTATTGTAATTCCTTATGGCTGTTTTTCCCTGGATACTATAGGAGTCCTCCATTAATACTGCTCTGACCATATTGTGGTCGCTACTACCCAATGGTTCAATCACTTCAACATTCCTTACAGCCCCCTCCATATTACACAATACCAAGTCCAGATGGCTCTGGTTTCTTGTATTCTCTCACACCATCTGTATTAGGCAGTTAGTTTGGCATATTTCCATAAACCTTTCCTCTATAGACCCCTCCACATCCAGGGGCTCCCAATATATCCGGGGGAAATTAAAGTCTCCCATTATAATAGTATTGTTTATCACTCCACTGTCCAGTAGATCAAGAAAAACATGATTTTCCTGTTCAGTCAGGTTAGGCGATCTGTAACAGATCTCAAATCTGATGTTTCTTTTGCCTGTCCAGACAGAGAGGCACAGTTGTTCCACCTGGTTCCACATAGTGTTATCAGGATCAATAAGTTTTGCATTTAGGTGTAAGGCTACATACACCGCTACACCACCACCCATGTTTCCCACTCTGGGTTTATGAAAGAAATTGTAACCTTCAATCTCATCTATCCAATCATCCTCTTTCAGCCAGGTTTCTGTCAGCCCACAGATGTCTATATCATCTCTCTGGAGAATATACCTAAGTTCCTCCATCTTTGGTTTCACACTCCTTGCATTAGCAAGCAGCAAGTTCATTCCTTTCTTTTTTATTATCCTACCCATTACTTGGCCAGGTTTCCTATCACCAACTCTTTGCACCTGTCTACTTGCCTCCCCCATAATTAGTTTAAATGCAAATCTACATATTTCCTAAATGACAACCCCAAGACCTTCGATCCACTCCTACTTAGATGCCTGCCATCTTGATCAAAATAGCATGTATTTCGGTTAAATTCCTCCCATGTGTTAATACATTTTACACCATTCATAGTACACCACCTTCTCATCCAGTTATTAACCCTTTATATTTTCTGATTTATCCTGGATCGTGCTTTGGGAACTGGCAAGATTTCCAAAAAAAAACAAAACACTTTTGCATTTATTCTCTGCACTGTTTTTTAAATATTCATCAACTGTAGGTATATTTGATCCTCCCTAATTCTGTACAAATCATTAGTTCCAGCATGTACTATGATTAATGGAGTGTCCGTGCCTTTTTTAACCATTTTGGGGATCACAGTATTTATATCTGCTAGGGTTGCACCTGGCAGGTATGAACTTGTTACTTCATCTTTCAAGCCTTTTGTTGTGTAGGCATCCGTATACCTGACAATGGAATCACCAGTAATATGTATCCTCCCCTCCACTGCATGATCCTCAGTTTCCATCCTTATATCCTGAATGTTCTGTGTAATATTATAATCACATATCTCTTCTTCTCCCAATCCTTCTTGATTTCCCTCTACAGTGTCCTGATTAACACCAGTTTCTGCCAGTTCTTCTTGGATGTGCTCCTCCAGGCCCCTTACTGCCCCCACTGGACCGTTATCACCCTGCAGTTTTGTCCTCACTTGGACTCCTTGTGGGTCACCAGACTCTGACAGGGGAGCAAAACTATTATGTAATGATAATTGGAAGGTCATTGCTCTACTTCCCTTTTTGCCTAGTTCAATATGTGCTTGCAGGTCAGAGTCTGAATGGGGCACATTCTGATGAATAATGTTTTTTGCAAAAATTAAGAAACTTTCCTACTTTTTGTTCTGATCCTTTTGAACTTTTCCAACTTTATCTTTTATAGTCATAATTTCTGTTTTCTGCTCAACAGTTTATTTTTTAATCACTACTGCTATTTCTCGCCTGCTGTGGCGGTTACCGGCAGGGCATCCAGACGCCACCCCTCCCTGCCAGGAGAGCAGCAGACTCACTCACATGATGGGGGAATCCAGTATGGCCATCAGCTGACCCGCTGGAGGGCCTCCCCATACCCTACTAAGCTGGGCCGGCTCCAAACCCCCCCAGTGTGATTCCAATGACAGTCCTCCCAGCAGTACAGGGCACGGCCATCAAGCTGCATGGTCATGCCCAGCCATTTTTCCTCTTTATCTCCCCACTGGAGCATGGCTGTGCAATGATGTCAAGGCACTGTGTGCCGACGTCCACCACACTTCCCCAATGCACACCTGCACTAGTAGAGCCCCTGGGTGTCCCCAGGGGCCACTACAGTGTGGTGGGTTTCTCCAACCCTTCCCAGGACTAGGGGAGCAGTCTGCAGATGCTCAGTCTTGGTCCTGCCCTGCTGACCCCCGACGACCCGAGCTCATTTCCGAACCTGGGTCACCGGCATGGCGCGAGGTGTGGTGTCCAGTGCCTCAACCCTCAGTGCCACTGGGCCAGCTGCTCAACAGTTTTTAATCTTTTAGTAAATAGTTTCATGCCTGCCCTCTGGTCAGTTGCCATTATTGTTTACTTTTTAGCCAAATACATTTTAGTTGCTAGATTTCTGTGGAATCCAATAATTTTTAAGTTCTGTATATTCTTGTAATTGAGTGACATCCCCTTCTCTAACCACTTTTTATAATGCTTTCAGTTTTTCAGTTACTTCCATTGCTCAATCAAATCTTTATTTATCCAGGCGATCACCGTTGAGCAAGCTCATTTACAAGGCAGACCTGCTGTTGTCAAATGACAGCCACCATAAACATATTTTTCCTTATTTTAGTTCTCCAAGATAGTTCTGATATCATAGTGCCCCTAACTGCAGCTTTCAGAGCATCCCAAGAGTCAATAATATCATCTTCATTTATGTGATTATCAGAAAAAAAATTACAGATTACAATGGAAACCTTTTTTATAATGTTGTTATGCATTAATAAACTATTAACAGTCCATAAGTTACGCTGCCTTGAAAATGAGTCTAATGTTATATTATGTTACAGCATTGTGATCTGAAATTATTAATGGTTCTATATCAGACAATATATTGATACAATAGATTACTAAATCTTTTGATATCAAAGGAGAATAGAAAGAAAATGTGTTTTCTGATTCATGTGTCTCTCTCTCCAAATGTCCAACAAATTATTAGAATTTAAAAGAAAATTATTAAAATACAGATAATTTATATTTGTCCCGATTTGTAGGTGTAGATGATTTATTAAAATATTATTTTGTAAATAGTTGAACTCACTTCCCATTGTAATATTTTGACAGTTATAGTTAATTAATCATTTGTTAATTACTGCCAAGAAAGCAGCACAACATTTGAAAGGTGCATACACTGAGTCAGGAATAATTATATTCTTTCACTAATAGAACATTTATCAAAATTATCCTGCTGTTTTTATCCAATGCTGAATCAACTATTTCACTTTTAAACTTTTTCATAAGCAGTATTGCTATCACTTTACTTTTCTTGGACTGGCTCTGTAAATGATAAATGCTGCTAACCCAATCTTTTTTTTAATTTTGTTCATATTTATCATTCAGAAAAGTCTCTTGTAGCATTGCTACATCTAAATTATTTTTTTAGCCTTTTCAAAATTCTATACCTTTTTTATACGAAAATGTATTCCATTAACATTCCATGGGGCACTTTGTACATTTACAATCATAATGCCAGGGATACATCATCAAGTATTGTAAAAACAGTATGACTTATATTACTGAACTTATGTGACCCTCTTAAAAATGAAACAAAAAAGTGGTGGCTCTTTTATGTAAACAGCCCTCATCTCTCCCCTTCCCCTTCAGTGCCAAGACCTGAGGCTGGATTTTCAGCACTCCACAGCCACCAGTGCAGTAAGCAATCTCAGCACCTGCAGACATTCCAGTCTTCAACCTGTGCTCTGCACAAACGGCAGGCACAGGATGCTACACCTGGTCCAACCAGGTGTACCATTTTGGTGCAGCTGCACCAGAAAATGTCTGCAAGCTGCCATATATCATGGAGCCAGCCACAAAACAGCTTGATCTTTGAAAATTCAACACATGTGGGAAAAACTGACTCCGCAAGAGAAGACCCACTTGTGCCAATTTTTCCCACACCTGCGCTGATTTCTGGGGGTTTGAAAATCCAGACCCTGCTGTCTAGCACTCCCGTTTGACAATTTAGGTGCATACATGGTAGCATGTGCCACTCCTCTGTATAGCCATACAGTTTGACAAGTATTCCTATCCTTTGGGTGTTCAGACCTTGTGACTTAATACAGTTTGCTCTCCACCTGTACAAAAAAAAATTCCCCACCCTTCTTTTTTGACCCCTGAACACATGTTTTGAATCAGTTTAAAAAAGAGAACAGGCAAGACCAGCAGGAAACAAGACATTCCTCACTCAAAATGTAGAAAACAGAGTTGGGAGATGAATTTTCAAATCCTTACTTACAATCAATCAATCAATCAATCAATCAAATCTTTATTTATCCAGGCGATCACCGTTGAGCAAGCTCATTTACAAGGTAGACCTGCTGTTGTCAAATGACAGTTATACATACATAGATTAAAGGTGCAGTATACAAAATGTAAAAAGCAAACTTACAAATAGGTGGTAGGTGCAATATATACATTCCAAGTATTCACATGGGATCACATAACATTATTGTGGTATATACAACCTTCATAGACATAGAGTTTAGAGTTACACATTTATCCATGGCTCTATAGAAAGGTACAAATTATTAACATTACAGCCCTCAGAAACCGGTTCAGTGCCTGGGAGGTGACCAAGGCTTCAGAAGGGCCCATGATAAAAACTGTATCAACTATTTGAGTGGCATAAGGGATTAGATAGAGGACAAAAGCAACTTACATAAGCAACATTGTCATGAAGTAAATTTTGATTATTCAACAGTGCATTAAGCTTTGCTGGATAAAGGATAATGGCCTTAATCCCTTCCTTCCACAGAATTTGTTGAACAGGAGCACATTGTTTCCTCAATGCCCAAAGATCTCTGGAAATGTCCTGTTTTAAACAGATTTGTTGTTTTCTGAATTTTTAAATTTCTTGATTTATTATATGCCTGTAAAATTCTTGTTCTATCATTGGAAGAAATTAATTTGATGATGGCAAGCAGAACAGTATTTTGACTGTAATCTTTGTTATAGTGTCCAAACCAATGTGCTCTATTAATAACTAGCAAATTCATGTCTGTTTCCAGAAGTATTTTATACAGTTCAGTTAGAATGTCATGCAATGAATCCAATCTTTCCCACACTGGTAACAATCCATAAATCTCTATATTTTCCTTCAGGATCTATTTTCCTGATCTTCAAGTTTAATTTTAATGTCCTCCTGTTGTTTTTGAATCTTTTTTATATTCTGTACCATAGGATTTACAATATTTTTCATTTTATTTAAATTAAGATTATTTTATTATTTTCAAAGATACAAAAACATAGGCATAACAAAATACAATCAGGCAAAAAGAACACCCCTCCCCCATCCTATCCAGCAGACTGAAGTGGATCAAAACCAAGAGTAGGAAACAGACGTTAAACCATAAACAAATATGGGACTCACATCATGTACCAAAAGGAGTTAAGGAACACTAAATGTAATTATCAAGGAATATACTGGTTGTATCGAGACTGGTGCTGCTCCACATAAGGTGTACAATCTGTTCCATTTTCTAAAATATGACTTGGGTCTGTTATGAACACTCACAATCATTTGTTCTAAATGGAGATTGAACAACAATTCCTGCAGCCATTCCTGATATGAAATGGGGTCTTGATCTAACCAATGCCAGAGAACTACATGTTTAACTGACAGAGATATCACAGCAATATGATCTCTCCTCTCTGTCATGGCTATCCCAATACAGTCTCCTATAATACAAATTTCAGGGGCAAAAACTGCATCTAGTCCTAAGAGTGTCTCTGATCATTTAATCACTTCCCATAAATGTTTAACTGCATTGCACTCCCAGAAGATATGGAGCAAGGTACCCTCTGCTTGCCCCAAACACTGGGACAAGCCTAATCGGCCCATCCTGACTAATCTTGGGGGGTATAAAATAAAGATTATTTAAGATGTGCAACTGGGTAAGTCAGTAAGGCATTATTTATTATTGGCAATATAAGTGTACAAGTCCTCCCAAATCTTGGGTCAGTTACAAAGGTGATTACGGAAGACCATTTTCCAGTAATAACATTCCCCTGTAACATCAGGGTATATTTTAGCAAAGATTAGACCATAAAGTTGTAAAACTTCATGCGATACAGAAGCCATCTCAGTAGCTGATTGCAGAAATTCATGCTGATTAATTTTCCAAGGTGGGGGACCCAATTATGCCCGAATGGCATGTTTATGTTGAATCAGCTTAAAAATAGACTTGTGATCTAAATGATATAACCATGTGATGTCTGGATGTGGTTTAAGATTCCCATCCTGCAGCAAAGTGCACACCTTAACTGTTTCAAATTGGGGTCGCCACTCCTTAGTAAGCACTGTGTACCCCACGTTAAAATTAGGGTTATTAAAAAGTGGCTGTGTGATATCCTCAGTGTAGGTATATTTCATCATTCTAGTATTTTTTTTAATTTTGACTGCCTCTGTTCTAATTCGTTAATTCTCTGTGTTTCTAGTTCCAGTTTTCCATCTATGTTACTCACTGTGGATATTATTTCATCAATACTTTCTGGGATCTGCTGGAATTTCTCTTTTCCTGTATTCATGTTTCTTATAAGCTGTACTGCCCATTTTGGAGTTAGATCATCCTCCTGCCTTTCTTGGTTTCCTCCAGCCACAGTTTCATCACTACTATTTGAATCTCTAGAAGTAGATGGTACACTTGTATCTTTTATGCTAGCTTCTGGTATCACCTCTCAGTCCTGTTGTACATTTTAGTTTACTTTGTCCCTTACAATATCTCCCATATTGGAATTGGATGTAGAAATGTCTTTATCTTTAGCTGCTAACAACATCGTTTTTTTTCTGTTCTCTCTCTCTCTCTCTCTCTTTTGTTTTTGCTGTTGCTTTTATCAGCTTCCAACTGTGATTTAGGCCCATTTTAACCCGAGCAGGGCTACAACAATTTTTAAAAGGCAGATGAGTTTGAGTTAGCTTTTTAGAAGTAGCTGGTTTGTCACTCTTTGTTAATAAAAGACTATCTCCCATTTTAATCATGCCTTCTTCACTTTTATTCAACATTATAACAGAAAATGTAAACAGTTTGTTCGGTCTGTTATTATCTTGGGCTAGTAAATCTTTTTGCAATGTTTGTGACCCTGTTCTTATCTTTTTGTCATCCTCTGTTGGGATCTGCATGAAAAATCAGCACTTGGCATGTACTATAAAACAGAAGAGGCAGACAAAGTTTTTTTCTTTTTTTGAAGAGGGAGGTAGTCCACAACTCTGTTTAGATTATAGGTTTAAACTTGTGCATCCCCAAAATTTTAGTCATATCCTTCTTCTGCAAAGTTTCTCAAGGTCTCTCAAATTAGTTGAATTGATAAAGTAGAAAGCATTAAGGGCATTGTGAAGAAAGCTAATAAATGATAAAGTCTTAGATCATTAATTCAGTCTTGACCTCATTCATGACATCAACTGATAAAAATAAAATCACAAGAGTCTTAGTTCAGTTTCAACTCGGGCTAGTATTTTAAGTTGTATGATACTTATTTGGTCATGTATCAGTCTCTCTGTGACTGTATCTTCATCTCATGCCACCAAACTCAGTTTTCTTTCTTTTTTTTACTTTTTAGTTGTCACAGGCTCAGAGTTGCACTATCCTGAACCTTGCCTTTTCAACCAGCTACCCAAATACCTCCTTACTCATTGCTTAGGGTATTGCTGTTGGGTATATAGCTAGTTCTGCTATCGGGAACTGACTCACAATGAGTTCTATTCTTGCTTAGCAGCTTCAGACAAGATCCTCTTTAGTTGATTTGGACCTTCAGGCTGTCTTGCACATTATCTGCAATAGTCCTAAGAGAATTTCAAAATGATCTAGGAGGTATTAGAAACATATGGTTTGCCCCCACAAAATGTATAAAGTGTAACAGCATAACAGTTAAGAATCTAAGCAAATCAGTTAAAAAAAATCTTAAATAAATGCAGTGGACATACTGCTTCACCCATAAATCCTATTTGGAATAATCCAAATATAAGAATAAATGGGAAAACTCTTTATACGACATACTGTATGGAGAAAAGAATTAGAAGATGGCAGGACATACTAGACAAGGATAAAATTATGGAATGGGATAAATGCAGACACAGATATAAACTATAAAATCACCAGGACTGTTTCTACCTTCAGCTCTGTAATCTCTATAGAAAGGGATTTTAAATTATGGGAAAGAGCCCTGAATAACACAAACTTAGAAAAACAACTGGATGGTGTTCTGCCAGTAAGTAACAAAACAAAGGTTTGGGTTTATTAAATAGTTACATTCACCTACTGAAAAAAATTACAGTGACACTATGAACAACTGGAGGACTGAGCTTAAACTGCATATTACTAAACAGCAATGGCCAATGGTTTGCAACTTGATTCAAGATTATAAATTATAAAGAGATAAATCTGTTCAAATTAAGATCATTAATAGTCTATTTTCCCCCAAACAAATGATTTAAAATGAAGGTCATACCAGATTCAAATTATTGGATTGTGGGCAACCAAATGCCAATATTCTCCACTCATTTTGGAAGCATACCTTCAATAAAAACTGGTGGCTTCAATGTTTGTTGGCATTCTGGAAAGAATAGGCATTCATTTACAAGGTAAGAAAGAAGCTTGTTACATAATACTAGAAATGTTAAATAAAAAAAATCAGTGGAACAGAGATAATGGACAATATTCAAAGCCAATACCATGGCAGTGAAAAGGCTGATTTTAAAACACTGGAAGCACCCACATGAAAATCTCTCTCTTCCAAAATTGGAATGGAAAACAGCTTTTCCTCAGCTTTTTATACAATGCTGAATTCTTCCATAATGTTGACATATTTTGGAAGCTATACAACCAAAAATTGGATGATTGAAGATTAGCTATTGGCTTCACAAATCCATATCGATTCTGTTCTGCACATCAAATAGTTGTATGTCTCAGGTATTTATTGATCATATATGAAGACTGCATTTACACAGCACAGAGGTATACAAATTATTTAAGGGTATTAAAATAGACAAATCTGCCGGGGCTGTAGGTCTGCACTCTAAGTTCTTATGATTAACTGCTCTAGCCATAGACCATCCAGTAACTAGATTAATCAACCTTTCTTTCAAATTCCAACAAGTACCTGACCTTCAGAAAAATGCATAGGTAGTTCCACTACTCAGAAAGGGTAATATGAGACTTGTGGAGAATTATGGACCCATATCCATTCTATTAATGGTGTCAAAGGTTCAAGAAAGGATCATTCATACTCAAATGACTATCTAGAGCAGCACCATTTAATGAAAGAACAGCAGCATGGATTCTGTTGTAATTATGGAATAGATATTGCCTTGGTGGGGTTCAGGGACACTGTATATAGAGCTATGGATAAAGGGCTGATGACAGGAGCAGTGTTTGTGGACCTGACAAAAGCATTTGACCTGATAGACCATAGTTTTTTGATTGCTAAACTAAAAAAACAAAATTGGTTTTGTGCATCCTGTTGCTAGCTGGTTTACTAATTACTTGGATAACAGGATGCAACAGGTTAAATTGGGATCGGTATTGTCAAACACAAGGATGGTCATTTGTGGGGTACTGCAGGGGTCCATACTAGGATCACCATTATTCTCATTTTTCTTAAATGATGCACCCATAGTCTGTGCCAATGCTAGAATGCTACTTTACGCAGACGATGCAGTACTATTTACCCAGGCAAAGGAGATTCTGGTTATTATTAAAAATTTAAATTGCTAATTTAGCTCTCTGCACAAGTGGTTTGAGGAAAAGAGGATGAGCATTAATATAACAAAAATGCAAACAATGTTACTGGGGTGAGCCTCAAAAACTAGAACAAATGCCAATAAATTACTAGTGTCAACTTACAGGGTGAACTCCTTGAGTCTGTTAATGTTTTTAAATCTCTTGGTGTTTATATAGACTCGAATCTGACATTTGGCCCCCATATTAAAAACCTAACATGCAAAGTGCATCAAAAACTAGGTCAGCTCTACCACATAAACAAATTTTTGACATATGATGCCAGGCTAAATATTGCAAGACATCTTTTGCTTTCCTTATTAGACTATGGCACCTTGGTTGTTGACACAGCATCTAAAGTCAGTCTTGACGCTAAAAAAGTTCTATACCATAACATGTCAAAGTGGTAACAGGATACACCAATGTTCAATTCTAAAAGGTTTACATTTGAAATGAAATCGAAGCTAGCTCTGGCAAACTTCAGTTTCAAATCGTTAGATGAGCAACAACCTGTGAGCCTAGCATGCCTGCATCAACCGGTTGCACCGAATTTCAATTCAAGATCAATACAAAATATTTGTTTATCAGTTCCCTGTATGTCTACAAGCATGGGCCAAAAATCATTTAATTTCTGGGCCCCCTCTATGTGTAACACTATTCCAGTACCAATCAGAGCACTGACAAATTTTGTCTCATTTTCTAAAGAACTGAAAAATCATGTCTTAACACTGAATGACTGTGTGTGTTCTGTCTCAACTCCATAATATTTTATAACTACCTCCTTATCTATGTGCTGAGGATTCTTATTCTTTTTAGTTAATGTTCTATGTACAGTATGCCTATGCCTGAACACTGTTCTGTTGTACAACCATGTCTTACCTATGCATTGTATTACTTGTTCATATAGTAACTCATTTGTATGGATACTGCACAGTTGTATATTGTACTGTTGTACACCAGGTCATACCTGTAAAAGGTGCCTTTGGTGCCAATGTATTACACCCAGTCAACAACATAAAAACAAAAATTAACAACTGGATTTAACAATCTTTTCTTTTATATCATGCAATACGTGACCTGAATATATTGTGTACTATAGACTTTTTTAATGTGACCAAATAAAATTTTAATTGCAAAACAAATAAAAAAATGTTTCTTATCCATATTAAACATGGTTATCAGAGCATCCAGATTGCACTCTGACACTGGGCTAACCTAGGCAAGTTCCCAAGCATGACTTCAGACCCAGAGCAAAGCAATGCAGGTACTGCAATGTGTGCCAGAGTACTCTGGATTGGGCATGGATGCGGATTTTGGGAAAAGTGTCACCATTAGAATCAGCTCATTTTGATCTCAGGGATGTGAGGTTCTCTATTTTTTATTTTGCAATAGCCAAAAACACAGATTTTGGGTTGCTATGGTTACCCCGCCCTGTTTTAAAGTATGGGTCGTGTCCACACTGCTGTCACCACAGGTTAAGGCAACCATGTTGGTCTAAACCGATGCTCAGGACTACCACTGAGCAGGGTATGAGCATGTTTTAGAGATTAGGATCGCAGCATGGTTTTTAAAATGCTACAAGCTCGATGTAAAATTTTAAACAAATTTTAAAAGTTGAAATGGTTTGAAAGCCCTAGTGTAACCCATGCCTATGTAGCTAGACTAGGGCAGTTTTACCAATGGAGACCTATTGCCTGGCAAAGCTCTATCCACCTTGCCATGCTCCACAGATATTTTTGGGAGTGGCTAGGCACTGTGAATGCCACCAGTCAGGCATCACATTATAGAGTTATTCAGAACAGAAACATGCAAGTTATGCATATGCCAGCTGAGCTCCTAATAAGAACTGGGCTCCAAGTGCTTGCTGCAAAAAAATATATGTTTTTGTTTTTTAACAAGAAACTTTCTGAGCTTGCCAGTAGGTGCAAGCTGTAGCACTATTGCCTGCAACAATGATGCCCTGGGTTTAGGAATGAACCCAGAGCATCAAAGAGTCAACAAGGAGGAGGAGGAGGAGGATGAAGCCTCAAGTGGACAGATCTCCTTCTCTTGGGTGGGTAGGTTGCAGCACTCAGTGTCAGTCCAACCCTTATCATTGGCTACATGTCAGTAAGCCACAGACCACACAAGCAAGGGGATTGAAGAAGAAGCAGCCACTGGTGCATCAGGCGTGGGAGCACACCTGATGTTACCAGGATGTCACTGCATGTCGTTTCCTCCAGGGAGGTAATCAGGATAGAAAATGGCTGTCAGGTGGGAGGGTGACTCCGTTCCTGCCCACCATGTCCTCCACCAGATCCAACCTGCTCAAGCCTGGCTTCCCCTGGCCCTGCCTGTGGCCAAACTGCATAGAGTGGGGAGTCAGCTGAGGCACTGAAGGCAACCTCACCTGAAGAGGCAAACCAAGGGGTCTGGGCACTAGGTGTGTTGGGACTGGGCTGGAAAGGTCCAGAACCCTGAGCAGGAGGATCTTGACCAAACAGGATTAGGACACTGGAAATGGTTGGAAGAGGTCCTGTCCGATGGAAGAGAGAAGGGATAAAAAGAACTGAAAAAACACAATAAAGTTTCTTAAACAAAATAATAAAAACAAAACTAAATCAGAATAAACTATGCAGACTACAAATTAGGAATGTTTTTGCTAATGCTCACACTATTGCAGTTCCTTCCATCCAAGCATTCAATCAGATAAGCTGCTATACTAACAAAGTAATTGACTGCACATAATTGCACTTTTAGGCAATAGAAAATATGATCAAATCTTAAACTTTTAATAGAAGTATACATACAATCCTTTATGTTTATATGGCATGACAGTGTTGTTGATATCCTTAGTGTTATTACAAACAAACACACAAAGTAGCCAGCAGAATTAGCCATTCTGGTCTATCAAGTCTGTTCATTGTGTGGGATTTTTAGTTCAGTTCAGGCTGATGTCCCTGCTCCCCCCTCCCTAAATATTGCATCCCTTTCCTCCTCCCCCATCTTAATCCTCCCCTATATCTATCCCAGCCCTTCTTGATGCTTCCCACCATCCTTGCAGAGTTCACCTCTTTTGCCAGTGCTTTCCACTTGGTCACCACCCTTTCTATGAAGAAGTGTCTCCTAACCTCCCTCAACACCCCCTCCAGCTTAAAGCTGTGCCCCCTCAGAGACATGTTGCAACTTTCCCTGAATAGACCCTCCTTGTTTAACTTATTGAACCCCTTCAAGCATCTGAAGGTCTCAATCATGTCTCCCATCTCCCTACTGACCTCCAGAGAGAACATGTTCAGGGTCCTCAGTCTCTCCTCATACAATCTACCCTGCTGCCCCACAGTCATCGTAGCCCTCCTCTGGGCCATCTCCATCAGGTTGATATCTTTTTCAAGGTGAGGGCTCCAAAACTGCACCATATACTCTAGATGTGGCCTCACCAGTGACCTGTACAAGGGCAGAGTCACCTCCTGTCACCTACTACTGATCCCTCCTGGCTATGCAGCCCAACATCCTGTTTGCTCATGCCACTGCCTTCATGCACTGTGCAGATTTGTTTAAATCACTAGATATCATCACTCCCAGATCTTCCTCCTCCACTGTGGGAGTTATCCGAACCCCTCCCAGGTAGTACTCTGTCCTGGTGTTTTTGGCTCCAAATTGCATGACCTTGCACTTCTTGGCATTGAAGCCTAGTTGCCAGATCCATGACTACCTTTCTAGTCTTCTTAGCTCTTCCTTAAGGTCCTGTATCCCCTCTGTTGAGTTCACCCTCCCACAGAACTTGGTGTCATCTGTGAACAGACTCATTTTGCCCTTGATGCCATCCCCAATATCATTAATGAAAATGTTGACTAGCACTGACCTTAGTACCGAGTCCCATCAGACACCACTTGTGACCACCCTGGTACTAGACAAATCTCCTCCAATTATCATATTTTGGGACCTGTTTCCTAGCCAATTTTCCACCCATCTAACAATTTCTTTCCTACTCTGAGGTCTTCCAATTTTCTGGTCAACCTTTTGTGTGGTACAGAGTCAAAGGCCTTGCTGAAATCCAGGTACAGCATGTCCACTGCTTGTCCTCTGTCCACCATTTTGGTTACCCAGTCAAAGAGGTCAATCAGATTCATTTGACAAGACCACCCTCCCATAAAACCTTGTGTCCTGGAGGCCATGTTCCTCTAGATGCTCTATCAATCTTTCTTTCAGTATGGTTTCCATAAGCTTGCACACTATAGAGGTGCGACTGACTGGTCTGTAGTTCCCCAGGTCATCCCTGGGACTGCTCTTGTGGAGGGGTACCACATGTGCCATTCTTCTCTCCTGTGGTACCATGCCCAACTCCAGTGAAAAAACTGAACAGACCCATCAGTGATTCTGCAAGCTCCCCTACTAGTTCCTTCAGCACCCTAGGGTGCACTCCATCCGAGTCCAGTGATTTGTCAATCCTCAAAGCCAGCAGTTCTTTTTTTCACTCTTTTCCCTTCTATTGCTCTATCTGTCCCCCCCCCCTTTCTGGCCCCCTCATGCCCATTAGCACTGGTCCATCTGTCTCCCTTGTGAAGACAGAGCAGAAGTATTCATTTATTAATTCCACTTTCCCTCTGTTCTCCTCTACCCACCTGTCCCCTTATCTTAGTCTGACTGTCCCATCTTTCTTGTCTCTTTTCTCACTTAAGTAGTGGAAGAAAACCTTATCTCCCTTTTGATATCTTCCACTAATTGTAATTGTTTCTGTGCCTTTGCTCTCTGAACTACCCTTCCTGCCTCCCTCACCTGTCCTGGGTATACTTCTCAGCCCATATCCTTCTTGGTTCTCTTGAACTTCTTGTAGGCCAGCTCTTGTTCCTCACTTCTGGGCTACCTCAGAGCTGAACCAACTTGGTGCTTTGATTCTTGAGTTTTTTCCTCTTCTATCTAGCATATTGCAGCTCCTACTCCTTCCTTGATAATAGCCTGTTTTTGGTTCACCTCCATTGTTGCAGTGATTTTAGCTAGATGCCTTTTTAGTACCGTGCCCATTTTCCCAAAGTCCACCTTCCTAAAGTTCAGGATTTTGGTTTTAGTGGTGACACTTTCTTTGCCCATGTTCAGTCAGAACCACACTGAGTGATGATCACTTCTATCAAGTGGTTCCCTGACTTTTATATCCTGAACATGCTCTCCATTCATGAGCACCAGGTCCAGGATTGCACCGTTTTGGGTGGGTTCAGTGACACCCTGGGTTAAGAACCCCTGCTGAATTGCTTACAGTATTTTCTGACTCCTGGCAGTTGAAGTCCTCTACTATTACTACCTCCCTCTTCTCTGCGTTTTTCACAATTTGCAAACTCAGGCCCCTGTATATTTCTTCTTCCTGACTGGGTGGTCTGTAAACCACCCCCTACCTCACCTTCCTCACCCTACTGGTCTGTAGTTGGACTCCCATCGCTTCCACTCTCCTTTCTTCTGATTCCTATCTTGTGCTTGTTATGTCTTCCCCAATGAATATTGCCACCCCTCCACCTTTGCCTACTGTTATGTCTCTCCTGTAAAGCCTATCATCTGGAATTGAGAGACTTCCCAGTCATGGTTGGGGTGGCCCAAGTCTCAGTTTTTGCTGCAATAGCTACCCTCCCTTCTGCAAGCAGCACTTGCGGGTCATCCATCTTGTTACCTAGACTATGTGCATTCAAGGCCACTACCTTCCACTTTACATCGGAGTCCCCATCTTTCCCTCTCTTTCTGCCTCCTCTTTGTCTCCATATGCTTCCCCCTTCCCTAATCTGCCCTACTACACCTTCTCCCACCTAGTGTAAGTATTAATGCTTCTTAAACAAATGTATTTTTAGCAGCAAATAAAGGCAGTTTTCAGCCAAAAGAATAAAGCTGTATTTAAATCAGTCCTAAAGTTTTTTGTCACATCACAATGTTCTGAAATTTGACTAAAGTTGTACAAGTAAAACAGGATGGAACCCTCCTGTAAAAAGTAGAAACAGAAGAAGAGATAGCCCAGTGGTTTTTTTTCTGTTCTGCAGCTTTAGCCATCCTTTCACCAGACCAGCATTTTCTTGAGTATAGTAATAAATTAGTGCAGAGACAAGTCTTTCCAAGAGCCATTCCAGGGGCAGTGCCAATTTTAGTACATAGTGTATTTGCATATTTGTTTCACTATATAGTTTATTTGTTTCAGTATGTAGTGTAGTGGATATATTTGCCCCCAGGTGAAGCCTGCCATAGTGAAATACTTTGTATATGCCCACATGGTACACAAAAAGACAAATGATCTCCTCAACCATTGCACGGCTATGGAAAGGATGTAGAAGCTAGTATCATTAAAACAAACTCTGGTCAGAGCCAATATGGCTGCCTCAGAGCAGTGAGCTTAAGTGAAGGAATACTGGGAGCTCCCACCATGGCTGAGGCTGCCGTACCCTAGATAGCTGCCGTGACAGCAGTGCTCATGCACAATACTCACGCATATGCAGTCAGATAATGGCAGCTATCTTGGGCACAGTGAACTGTTCCTGTTTCACCCACACCTGCAGAAGTGATGAGCACACAAATAGTGCCCCAGTGGGGAGAGAGGCGGGGGCTTGTGTGGCCATGGAGGGGAAGGGCAGGGGACAACCCCTGCACCACCAATGATGGCAACACCATGGACATTCACTCACAGCACTGTGGAAGCACACTGTGACCAAATCCAGTCCCGTGCTTACACAGTCCCCCTTCTAACTCTTAGAAAAATGTCTGCAGAGTGCCACCCATGCAGCTGTAAAATTTACCAAGCTAGTGCAAGGTAGAAGCAAACTGAGAGTCCAAATATGCACTTACTCCAAATGTATAAACAACCAGAGGGGCAGTGTAGCTTTTAGAACAAGAATTTTTTCGGTGTTAAGGGACACCCCTTCCAAAACATCAATAAGTAGAATGGACTCCTTAAAGGAGTGCTACACCTTCACACCTTGTAAATTGTATTTGTTTCCTTGACAACAGACCACTCTTTTTGTGTACCTGTTGGGGATACAAGGGTTTGCTTTAGTTTATATTCATTATTCATACTAGTCCCCTCTGACTATCATGGGAACTCCATTTTCTGATTGTTGAAATCTCATTGCCCCTGACAGCTGCAGTAGCACATGAGAACATAATGTGTCAGCACCCTTTAGACGTCACAGTATGTCTGTCTGCTTAGAGTTCAACAAAAAAGAAGCTGCAGCAGGGAGTGAAATACCACATTTACCTTAAATCAGTTTTTCAAACTGTATGAGTTGTAATGCAGTTTTTTTAGTTTGTACTGTATGTTTCCAGAGATTTTTTTCAAGATATTTACACTTTCAGATAGATATACATGGTGGAAATGGGTGCTGTGACTTTATGTTCCCATGTGCTAATGGAACTCTCAAGTACAATGAGAATTCAACAACCAGAAAATGAAGACCCCCCAGGATAGTTACGGAAGACTAGTATGAACAGTGAAAATAAACTAAAGCAATACTGTATATCCAGAACAGCTACACAAAAAGAGATATCTGTTGACATGGACACAACATTCACAAGATATGAAGGTGTGCAGGTAGTACTCCTTTAAGTAGGGTTGTCCTTTAACACAGAAACAATTCTTGTTCTAAAAAATATACTGATCACAGGCTTTTTATGTACCATTTTTGGCATGTAAAAAGACTTTCCTAAGGCAGGCTTAACCCAGGGACAGATATATACACTCGGGTAACAGTAGGCAAATTTAATTCCCTGCCCTGCTGATTTTGAGTGATACATTATCTGTCTTGCATAATGAATGGATGCTCTCATGGGTTGTAGCAGTCTGGATCTCTGCAATGGCTCAACAGTCTATAATTGCTATAAGCTGTGATTTATTATTTTAACAGTATAATATGGGTTTCTCATTATTTTGTCTAACAGAAAATAAGAGAGACATGGGTTCATCTCTCTTTTTACCATCTGGAATAGTAACAAGTGCAACAGTAGAACTTATAAACACAATTGTAGTGCCTGACCATATCTCTGATCATGCTCAATTTCCTAAAAATATGTTTTTAATTAACAAAGGGATGTTGGTGATCAGGTGACATCTACATGTACATGTAGTTCTGATTTACTCTGAGGAAATTCAGGAGTATCTGAGTGAAACATCAGTCTGTGTCATTAAACTGTGAAGTCTGTCTGTGACTGGCACTCCATCCTGATTTTACTGCCTGTGAAACTTATTGTTGTGTATGCTGCACTTTGTAAGTTCATTTGTCCTTTACTGTATTGTAACTCCACCCCCCCCATACCACACTGAAATGAGCCTTGGCTCAGTGTGCCTTAATCTGTGTTATCAAATTTTAACTAACTAACTAAGCCATTCAGTCACTGCCAGCAGGTTTACTCCATCTGCAAGATGGTGGTTACTGTTGTGTTTTTGTCTGCACAATCATATAATATATGGTAAGCCAAATATATTATACTATATGAGTGTAAATCTTGCTTTAGGTGCTTTGATTGCCTTGGTTTTGTTTGGTCATTGTTCTTTAGCATCACATCAGTTTCCTGGTTCTGCCAGCTGATTCATTTGGTGTATATATTTCAGTAAATAAAGTATGTGTCTCACAGTATAATGCTTGTGTTTTACTAAATAGCGTATATAGTCACAGGGTAAAAATTATGTTCCTAAGGGCATCCCATTACAATGTATAATGTATTTGTTTCATTAGATTTTGCTGTGCAACTGAGGAAACAAGCTTCAGAGAGGATTTGAAGAAGGATATCCGCCATGTTCAGAAGGTGGGGTAACACAAGAGATAGACTGAACATTAGGGGCCAAAATCAGCAAAAAATGAAATTATGAGTAAATGTTGGAACAATTCGTTTCCTCATAACTTAGTTGTTTTTTCACATTTTTGCCCCAAATGTTCAGCATAATCTTTTTATGACCATTCCTTCTGAGCATGATAGATGTCATTTATAAAACAATGACTGAAATGGCATTTTGTGCCACAAGTGTTAAAAATATTTTGGGTAGGATTTGAGAAATTACAGCTGTTGTATTCATGAGGTGATGTGAAAAAATGGCTATGTTGAAAATTTGGTGTCCAGCTATTCAAAATTACCACAGTTACAAGCATGCATTGAAAAAATGCAACACAGACTCATAACTTTGTTGTTTTCTCATATTTTTACCCCAAATGTTGAATATAACCTTATGACCCACATATAGGCTTCTTATAGCTAGGTCAGAGAATAAAATGGGGGAAGTGATACTGGCGACTGCCAAACAGGAAAGAGAGCTGGGTGTTATCATATCTGATGACCTAAAGGTGGCCACACAGTGTCACAAGGCAGTGGGGAGAGCCAGTGGGATGCTTAGGTGCACAAGGATATCACCAGAAGAAAGAGGGAAATGATTATACCTCTGTATCAATCTCTGGTGAGACCCCACCTAAAGTACTGTGTCCAGTTCTGGAGTCCTCATCTCTAAAAGGACATGGAGTTGAGGAAGTCCAGAGGAGGGCAACTAAAATGGTGTGGGATCTGCATCAAAATCTCTATGAGGAGAGACTGAAGTACCTCAATATGTACAAACTGAAAGAAAGAAGAGAGAGGGGGATATGATTGAGACTTTCAAACACCTCAAGGGTATAAATAAGGTTCAAAGGGAAACCTGTTTTCAGATAAAAGGATGCACAAGAACAATGGATCATGCAATGAAGCTGGAGGGGGCAGAATCAGGGCAAACATAAGGAAACACTTCTTCACCGAAAGGGTGGTGGATACCTGGAACGGCCTCAATGAGGAGGTGGTGGGAGCAAAAACTATAGTGGGATTTAAGAAGGCATGGGATAGGTATAAGGGAACCTTAGAAGCAAGGAAGGGGGGGATAAAGCTGAAAATTAACTAGGGTCTACAGTGTGACTGTAAGTAGGGAGCATGGGCAGACTGGATGGGCCAAGCGGTACTTGTTTGCTATCAAACTCTATGTTTCTACATTTATGAGCCCACCTTATGAACAAGGGTGGAGAAAATTTTAAAATCCTGCGCAAAAGGGGATTTCGTGCCACAAGTGTAAAAGCCCTATTTTGGCCAGGATTTGAAAAACAACAGCTGTCATATTCATGAGGCGCTATGACAGAATGACTATGTTGAAATGTTGGGGTCAAAATATTAAAAATTACCAAAGTTACGAGCCTGCATTTGTAAATTTCAATGTGGGCTCATAACTTTGTTGTTTTTTGAATACTTTTACCCCAAATTTTCAACATAGCCTTCTTATGACCCCAACTCATGAACAAGGGTGGAAAAAATTTTCAGCTCCTGCCCGAAAGGTGATTTTGCACAGCAACCACAAAATCACCTTTTGGGACAGATTTGCCTAACTTCACTGCCATTGTTCATGAGGTGGGGTTCCCAAAAAAGCATAAACCATTATGTGGGTGATGCAATTAGAGCACTTCGATCACAGTGATGGGAAAAGGTTGTGAGTGACAGGGGCATGCTGGAATTTGCAGCACCCTGTTCTCACGACCGTTTTCACCACTGACACTGCTCTCTACTATGGTCCACTCGTGCCCAGACTTGGAGGGTGCTATATTTAGTGATGAGGGTGCAGTGGCTGAAGCCCACCTCAAAAACCAACTGTTCTTCCTTGCTCTCCCTTGTCCCCCTACTTGGGTTGCAGCGGAATGTATAAGCGTGGTAGTTGCAGGCGATATGTTTCTGGCACCCTAATGTACAGTGACCAGATTCATGTTGCCATGATATGGGTGATCCCCCAAAAAGGCGTATTGAAAATTTGGGGCAAAAATATTTAAAAATGAACAAGTTATGCCACTAAGTTCAAAACTCCATTGACATGCACTGAACCACATACCTGATTTCCTCAGTTTGTGGTCCAGCATTAAATAATGAAGACATGTCTGTGGTCCAGAAAGGACTACAGCATTGGACCCCTGGTAGATAGGTAAGGGCTTGGGGGTAGTGGGGTGGTGGGTGCTGAGTGGTAAGGTCAGGTGGGGGAACTTACAGTGGTGGCAGCAACAGACATTGATGGACAGTTTTCTTTTTTACAGGTTAAAAAAAATAAGAAAGATGATTTTCTTTATTTCAGGTGACAACACTGGGGTTTGACCCCAGTGGTGTTATGTTTGTGGTGGAGTGGGGTGGTGGTTGCTGAGTGGGAGGGTCATATGGGGAGACTAATAGTGGCAGCAGCAACAGATATCAATGGATGGTTTTACAGTGTTAAAAACTACTGTACAAGGGGTAGTTTTCTTTATTTCAGGTGGCAACAATGGAGATTGGGTGACCTCAATATTGTTATTATGTTTGTGGGGGGTGCTGAGTGGGAGGGGGTGGTGGGGACTAATAGCAACAGTGATAGCAACAGACATTGATGGATGTTTTTCTTTTTTTATAGGTTACATTGTTAAAGAAAAACCTATGAGGAATGGCTTTCTTTATTTCAGGTAATGACACTGGGGACTGGGCACCTCTAGTGTCGGTGTTATGTCTGAGGGGGTGGCTGCTGAGTGGGAGGGTCAGGTGGATGGGCAGTAAGGGCAGTGGCAGCAACAGACATCAATGTTTGTTTTTCTTTTTTGCAGGGCGTAATTCAACCTCAACAAGCGATCATGACAGATCAGCTGTGCTTGCTGGGTGGCGGTTATCTAGATCAAAGGAAAGAGCCAACTTATGATTGGGTCATCTCTCTCTCTCCTTTGAACTAGACAAAGTTTCCATCCAGCAAGCCAGAACAGTATCATGATCAGCCTGGCTGATGATTGGTGTGACACTGACAAGCCCCTTGTAGACCACTCTGCATTGGACTGACAGTGTCACACTCCTCAAAAGCCACTATCCTAACAAAATGTTTGCTCGGCATGTGCGCACGTCGAACATAAACACAGGGGCTGTCAGCACAGTGTGGTGACTATCTGACATGGGGCAGACTAAACATTTAACCAGGAGGGTAAGTGGTAGGAATTAATCTGTAAATATAGTGTCTGCAAGCTACCCTGGGACCAGCCAGAATAACCTGCAGTTAATGAACACTACTAAAGAGCTGTGTATCACCCTGAGGTTGGGGTATGATACATGAAAATTATCTTTGTTGCTTACCTGCTACTGGATGAGTAGGATCCTAACTGACGACTGGGAAGAGGAGTGATTTTATAGGTACACTGGAGCAGGAAAGGAGGGGAAGCAGTTTCTGGTTGTGAGGTACCCAATAGCATATAAGGAAAACTCCCTATGAATGAAGGCGAGTCATACCACTTGAAGTGCAACAAGTGCAAGTGCCTGGACTTACAACAAAGAGGGACTTAATGAAGAAGAGGAGCAGGGACGGGGCATGCTGCAGGATTCACTTTTTGCTAACTTCCCACCCAAACACACACTTAAACATGATATTACGTACACATGTTAATACATTGTTACTATTGTCACTATTGCAATAGGAGCTAGAAAAGGCTCTCACCATTAAATTACTCCTTTTCTCTTAATAGTATAGTAATATAGTACCATTTTGCATAAGATTGTCAAGACCTCTTTTTTACTCTGTATCAAATCTTCTGGTAAACCATTCCATAAATTCACCACTCGCTCAGTGTAAAAATATTTTGTTTTATTTGTTTTCACTCTGTTTCCCTTTACTTGTAATGAGTGACCTCTTGTATTTGCTTCTTTGTTTTTTAACTCTATATCCAATTCTTGTTTAAGTAGATCACCCTTAATGATATCAAAGTATAAAATTAAGTCTCCTCGTATTCGTCTTTCCTCCAGGTTATACAGTCCCGAGGTCTTCATTCTCTCTTCGTAAGTCAATGTTCTTAAATCTTTTATTTGTTTGGTCATCTTGCACTGTACTCTTTCTAATCGTATAATATCTTTCATTTTATAAGGACTCCAAAGCTGACTACAAAAGTCAAGTTGAGGTCTCACATATGACCTATAGAGGGGCATCAACACCTCCATCTTTCTACTCTTAATATTCCTACATATCGCTCCATATGTCCTGTTTGCCACTGAAATCACATTTGTACACGCTTACTAAAATCTAGATTGTTATCAATATATACCCCCAAGTCTCGATTACCCGTCGAGTTGTTCAATAATGTGTTACTCAGTATATATTGATTATTTTTGTTCTTTTTTCCCAGATGTATCACACTACATTTATCCGTGTTAAATGCCATTCCCCATTCATATACCCAGCTAATTATTTGATCCAGATCATGTTGAATTGATGCAATATCATTATTAGTTTCACATGGTCCTCCTGGCTTAATATCATCTGCATACTTCGTTAATTTGTTTTTTGTCCTACTCCGAGGTCAGCCATAAATAACTGAAAAATCACAGGGCCCAAAACTGAGCCTTGCAGAACACCACTAGTCACTCTCCCAGCCCCAGATAAGACTCCATTTACAGACACTCTCTGTCACCTGTTGTCCAACCAGTTTACAATCCAGTTTATTAGGTATGGGTCAAGTTTCAATGTTTTTAGTTTATATTTTATTGCCCAACGTGGTACCATGTCAAAAGCCTTCGAAAAGTCCATTAACACAATGTCCGCCAGTATACCCTTGTCTAGAAATTTACTTACCGGATTACAAAAACATATCAAATTTGTCAAACATGACTGTCCTACTGTAAATCCATGTTGTGTAGTGTCCATCAGATTGTGAGATTTAGCAAACTCATTTATTTTGTCCTTTATAACTGACTCAAATATTTTACCAGCGACTCGTGTTAAACTACTAGGTCTATAATTCTTTACATTATTTTTTGGTTCTTTTTTATGTATTGGAGTTATTTTTGCCAATCTCCAACCTGATGGCACATCTCCTGTTTCCAACAGTTTATTAAACAGTATTTCCAGAGGTACACATATGGTATTTTTTGTGATCAATAGCATTTGGGGTGTAATGCTATCAAGGCCTGGTGCCCCAAATTTTTTTAGTTGTTTGATTTTCCTAACTATGGTGTTCCTATTACAAGTGGGGATCTTTCCTTTATTGGGGAATGACATCACTTCTTTGTTACTTGAGTCCATATATATACTGAACAAAACTGTCTATTAAACAAGTCTGCAACTTGTGTTGGTTCACTAATTATTTAATTTTTGTCCATAACTACAGTTAACCCACTTGTTGAGTTTTTTTCAGTGAGTTTATATATCCAAAGAACTGTTTACTATTTCCTTTATTTGCTGTTTGTGCCAACCTTAGTTCCATTTTTTTTTACCTATTTATAACATTCTTACACAATTTCTGATTTGTTTTGTATTTATTCCAATTAGGACCTGTTTTATTTTTTTTATACTCTATGTATGATCTTTTTTTTTCTTTTGATCAACTTTACAATACTCCTGTTCATCCATTTTGGTTTTAAACCCTTTTTATTATATTTTTTATTCTCTTTATGTGTCTAATACAGGTGTTTAACAGTACTTCCTTGATGATTAACCAAATTTCTTCTCCACTCTTACCCTTACATACTTTGTGCCAGTCTATTTTGCTTATATCATTATTTATCATCCTTTCATTAGCTGTCTTATACAGAATAATTTATTTTTGCCCTTGTAGTTTATCCGGTACACATTGTATGTTAAATGTTACTGTACTGTGGTCACTATCTCCCAGAGGTGATGCCACTAAACAGTCTGTTATAACAACACATTCCGAGGTTAGGACTAGATCCAAGATATTTTTTTCCTGTGTGGGTTCCATAACATTCTGATACAAACTATGCTCAATACAAGTCTGTAGCAGCATCTCACTTTCTCTTCGACTGGCCTCATTACTCTGCCAGTTTATGTCACCCAGGTTAAAATCACCTGTCAAAATCAATGGTCCCATTTCTGCAGCAAGATTTATTTCTTCTTTAAGTTTCAAATACAGTTCTTCTTTCATATTTGGTGGTCTATAACACAACCCCATTATGTAGGTTTTTGTTGTTTTAGTATTTAAATGAATCCATAAGGTTTCGGTCTCTAATTCATGCTTTTTAATTAATGATGTTATATTCACTCCTACTATATGTTCTTTTATAAAAATAGCAATTCCTCCACCTGTTTTATTCAGTCTGTCCAGCCTAAACAAATTATATCCTGGTAAAGCAGTACCCCATTCTTCATTTTATTTCCACCATGTCTCTGTTATTAAAAAGACATCAGTGTTATGATCCAATGAGGCTAGGGCCTGAAGCTCATTCATTTTATTTTTGAGGCTTCTAGCATTACACAGCATACATTTTAAGTAGTCTTTACTTTTCTTATTACTTCCTCTTCTTACACTCTGTGTTGGTTTCCCCTTTTCAGTGTCTTGTGACCCTACGGTGCATACCAGGTTTCCCTGGATAATCGGTTTAAAGAGGAAACCTCCATGTCAGTTTTTATGAGTCTTGCCAATATATCAGTCCCTTTTCTCATTTAAATGTAGTCCATCCTTTTTATAAAGGTGGGCTGAATTCCTAAAATATAACTATGAGTCAATAAACCTAATATTGTCTCTTTCAGACCAATTCTTTAAACGTGTGTTAATTCTATGTATTGTATCAATTTTTTCCTTCTGTGCCCCTAAAATTGGAAGTATCCCTGGAATTATCACTTCTGCCCCCATATTTTTTAATGTTCTTGCTGTTTCCATTAACTCATAGCAAATATCCTTTTCATGGTTATGTCCCACATCGTTTGACCCTACATGCAGTGTAATAACTGAGTTACTTTTATTAGATTTTAATACAGTTGGTACCATTTGTGCAATGTCTCTGACTTTAGCTCCAGGATAACATAATACCATTCTGTGCTCTTTATCCTCCCCACAGATTACAGTGTCACATTTTCTAATTAATGAATCCCCCATCACTATCAGTTCTTTATTATCCCTTTTCATTGACATGTTTGGTTCATTTTCCTCTACTTCTAAATCTTCTAACACTTGAAAACTGTTATATGTCGGTACTATGTTTATTTTTGCCCTTCTGCCCTTTTTAACTTTCTTTCCATTATTAATTTCCTGCCACTGACATCTAGCTCTGTTCCTATCATCATCTTTCCCCTTTTTTGTTAATCTAAAATTGTGCTCAGTACCACTGCAGTCTGAATCTTCAGTTCATTCCCTTTTACCATTTTATCTAGTGTATTCTCCTATGGTCATTGTATAAGCTTTATTCTGCTCTTTCTGTAATTCTGCTATTTCATTTTCCAACTCATTTAAATTTGCCTGAAGTGTAAGGTATGCTTTACATTTTATACAAACAGATGACTCTGTAGTTAAATGTGGTGTCGTTTCTGCATACATTTTACATTTCTGACATCTAATCAACATACCTTCCTGGCATAGTAATACTAATAGCTCCTCTGCAGAGTCTTTTATGTCCATCTTGTCAAACTCCCTTTTATTACCTTCATTTGATCACTCTATATTTCATTACTTTATTTTGGTCACTGCGTATAATCCAGCGTTAATTCCCTGTCTTCCCTGGCGGACGCTGGCAGATGCCGCTGGACTCTGCCTGCGTCACCTCCACTCCGTGCTTGACTCCGCTTGCTGGAGTCAAGCTTGATATAGCCCCCTATGATGACATTACAGGACTACCTAGTTATCCCCTAGCAACCTGGTGTGTGTGTGTCTGTCGGGCAACGGTAGTAATCTGCCCTTAAAAGAGCAAGTTATACCCCACAAGGCAGCCAAAAAGCTTCTCCTAGACATGAGTGTCTGCCCCAAAACCAGAGATTCTTGAGTAGCGGGAACCCCAGGTTATGGTAACCACACAGTTTTCTGTAAGATTGCTGATGCAGCCCAGTTTTACTGCTTTTCATGACTGTTAAAAAGCTTTAAGTCCCCTAAATAAAACACTAATTTCTGTGCCCTTCTAAGCGGTGCTGCTCCTGTCTGGAACCTTTAGTGGGTGTAACATGTGTATACAGTTAGAGGGATGGGGCATCTGGTTTGCCATTCTGGCCAGGTGGAGACATCCCTTTTAGGTCTTCCAGAGGTGACTGCAGTAACTACCCAGCTGGAGAGGCTGATTAGAAGAAAGGGAAAAAAGCCAGGCCTTGTGTTACACCGAGGTACAAAAGACCTAGTAAGCAGCAGCATAGAGGTGGTAAAGTTTAGCTTCATGGAGCTAAGCAGTAAGTTGAGGTTAACTGCACATAAAGTAGCCTTAAGAAGGTACCACTGGCCGGCCAGGTGGCACTGAGGGTTGAGGTGCTGGATGCCACACCTTGCACTACACTGGCAACATGGGTTCAGGAGCGAGCCCAGGCGCTGGGGGTTGGCAGGGGAGGGAGTTGGATTGAGCATCCGGAGGATGGCTCTCCTCTCCCAGGGAGGGATCCAGGGGTTTCCCAGCACATTAGTGGCCCCCAGTGGAGACTGGCAGTACTACATGCATGGGATCAAGGTTCAGGGGACGAGCATGGCAGGTGTCTACAAGGGCAGCCTGCATGCTGACACCAATGCACACTGTGCTTGTGGGGAAAGAAAATAAGGGAAAATGCCTCCTACACTGCCGGTGAGATGACGGTGGCCCCAGGGGAATCATCCACATCCCAAACGCCAGCCCAGACATGTCTGGATCTCTCTCTCCAGGGCTGACCAGCAACCACAGGTAAGGAACTTCACACTTAGGAGCCTACCACCAGAGGGAGGATGGAACCAGCCCCAGAGGTGATACCAGGGGTTGAGCCTGCCTGTGGTCATTTGGGGGAGGAGACCCTGGGAGATGCGGAGGGTTCAGGCTGGGAGTTAGGGTGAATTCCGAGTGGGCACTCCTGAAGGATGCCAGGGGGTGTGGGTGTATAAAGAGAATTAAAAAAAAGAGAAGGTACTGCTGGTGCCACATGCAAAACAGAGCAGAAGGAATAAAATTGCAAAATGTATCACCTGGCAAAAGGGTTGCTGTGAAGATGTGGGGTTCAACATTTTGGAATATTGGCGATCCTTCTGGAAAGATGGCAGGCTGTTCAGGACGGATGTGTGCAAATATCCAATGAATTAACACACAAATATCATCAGTTAGTAGTCTTTAATAATTAGCTTCACATCTTTCCAATGGCAAACATTTCATGGTCATCACCACTTCATCAGGCCACAGTGTTATGAATCTTACAGAAAGTACAAAAATCTCTTTTCAGAGTACATTATCATGTATAATTCATGTACGCCCTGGTGCATACTTTCCTATTCTCACTGTGCAGTTGTCCCAACACCACTATGTCATTTTTTATGGCTGTGGGCAGAGCCTACAGCCATATCACTTTAGCTTGAAAAGGGGTTTCCGTGAAACAATTGTTTTAGTAGTTTTCAGTGTATCCTTCCATAACACTGCAAATCCCTATGACAGTTAAAAAATACTTCCTTCTTTCTTTTTAAAATAATGGACACATAACCCCAACCTGCTTTTCTCTGACAGCAAATGTGCACACCTTCCAAACAAATCTAAATATCAAACTATTCAATGTACACAAAAACAACCAGAGTGAAAGTTGTTCAGGACAAAAAGACCGTTCACATGAGAGTAGTCATTAATCTGAATTGTTTATATTTTGTAAAATATGGTCTTCCAAACAACCTCATTTTTTTCTCTCTGAGTGAACACAGTAGGATTCATGCCAAACAAATGTAAATATCTCAGAAAGTATAAAAGTTACCAATATACAACCAACATGACAGTTGTCCAGTACGAAGTGACCTTTCAAATGAGGGTAGTCACTAATCTGAATTCACTAGATGTTTTTAAATATAGCCATCCAAAAGGTGAAAATTGTGAAAAAAATGAAGATTCAGGTAATTATATGCCCATAGTTTAAAAAATATAATTAGTGCAGCTTAATGGATAGGCTCATTTGAAAGATCATTTTGTCCTGAACAACTTTCATATGATGGTATATGCATAATTTGTATACTTTTAGAGATATTTACATTTGTTTGGCATAACTCCTATTGCACTTATAACAGCCTCATTTCTCTAAAGCACTACACCACTTTAAGTGAAATGAGACCAGACCATCTTGTCATTACAGTAGATCCTGACTTACTAGTGCTTCAATGGAATTCTTTAGTGCTTACCAGCTTGAGACAAAATGATCTGCTTATTGGGGTCACATTAGATCTTTTCAGGATGGGATCATGTTAAATCATTTCAGAACAAAAGCAGCAGATTAATTTTAGTAATTATTAGCCAGCAATATCATATGAGATCTATATGTGATGCTGATGCTGACCAGATGGGAGAAGAAGGAAGACAGAGAAAAAAAACAATGGTTGTCTGTAAAACCTTTAGGCATCTATGTTGCAACACTGATTTTTTTAATTTATTATGTCCTCTTTGGCAACTTCTATTATTAAAATGCAGTAAATGTATAGTTTACTAAATCTCGACCTTGGAATAACTCTTGAATGACTCCTAAATATGTTTTAAGCCATTCCCTTTATGGGAGGTCAAGACCTGTGCAAAAGGTCAAGTGCTATTGTTTCATATTTGTTTTACATATTTCCATAGTAAAAGTGTGGAAAATAGAAAAGTATGTACAATTAATCTATGCATTTTCAACTCAGAGAGAAGTTAATATTTGCACAAAATCAAACCCAAAGTTTATACAGTTTTGTTCTAAAGTTATTTTATTCTAAATCTTATTGGACTGTTGAGTGTTATTTTTTCATTTTTTTTATAAATTTCTGAAGTAAAAGTGTGGAGAAATACAAAAGTATGTAAAACTAATCTCTTATGCATTTTCAATTTGGAGAGAAGTTAATATTTGCACAAAATCAAACCAAAAGTTTATACAGCTTTTGTTCTAAAGTAATTGCATTCTAAATTTTTTTAGATTATTGATGAACTGAGCAAAGACATGTTTAGATAAGACAAATTGAAGACTCCAGGATTGGGAGGTGATTAAAATTGCAAAAGGTCAAATTATGAAACCTTAAATGAACTCAATAAGACCATTCTTCTTAGTGTGTAATTATAATGAATTAAATCCATTTGAATATAGACCTACAATTATACAACCATTGTGGTGCATATTTTTAGGGTCAGAGGAAAGATGCAAGGCTGCCAAAATCATGGTGCTCTCACTGCTTCAACGCTTCAGTGTGCGTGGATCAAACCAAAAAGAGCCATAATAAAAGCTTCTATCTTCTAAAAAATATATATACAATAATGGATGGGGAAGTGTGCTTAATGAGAAATTAATGATTGCCCGAGGTGTGGAATGCTACATAAACCCTGAGGGTGAAGCCCAAGGGGTTTATGAAAGCATCCCACACTGAGGGCAATCATTAATTTCAAATTTTAAACACACTTCCCCATCTTTTATTATTTATAATTGCTGGTCAGCAATTTTTTCCCACATTGATGCTGCTTGTCTGTGATTCACAGACACACACACACACACTCTGTCACACACACACACACACACACTCTGTCACACACACAGACACACATACACACACACACACAGTATCTTTATTGGAAAAACAGATATTTGTTTGTTAGGTATCTTTTTTTTTACAACTGTTTCTTCATGCTTTGTTTGATTTTAGTTTCACTTGTTGCAACAGCGCTTACCTCTGTTAAGCGCTTCTTAGCCATTCCAGTGCAGTGCTCTGTTTCAGAGGCATTTCTAGGGCTGTGCGGTTACAGACAGCAGGATCAACCAGATAAGAGGCTTTAAAACAAAACAAGTGGTTTTAAAAGAAAATAGGATGTCTGGTGTGATGGCTGGTCTGTGGCAGCTCCTCGGTAAACCGGATGAGGAGCCGCCATGTTTGTTAATGTGTTTAGCCCGCCCATGGGAAGTGGAGAGCCAATCAGGATGTGGCTCTTTTTTGATTGAAGTGGCGCGTGTTTGCCGTTATAACCCGTGGGTTATAACAGAAAATTATAACTGGTTCAGCCTATGGAAAAAATTGCTAACCAGTTATATATATATACATTTTATTATATTTGATTTAACCTGAAAATACAAAATAGTAATAAGGAAGTCAAACAATCAAGATGAGATTTCAGCATTCTCCAACCATACATTGAAGCCGAGCCATAATAAAGGCTTCTGTCTTCTTCAAAGCAATTATATTTTATTTTGATATATTTAATATTCTGTATCTAAGCAGACACTAGAAAAAAAGCTTATTGGGTGTTTGAAAACAGGCAAATGCAACCCGACACAGAAGGAGGTCAAAAGAGAGTATTGGTTGCGGGGGCTAGTAGCAAGTCAAGGAGCTCACTTGACCACTCCAGCGGGGGCCACCCACCCACACTAGTGACTGTTGGTGGGCACTGGTAGCAGAGAAGGAGCTGGGCAAGTGCTGCAAGCAGTCAGTGTAGGAGGAGGAGAAGGAGGCAGATGACAGGCTGCCTGCCATAGTCCAGCTCTTGTTTTAAATCCCCGGTGGTATCTGAGTGGCTGTAGCAATCATCTGTGCAGCAGCCCTCTATCTGTAGAGATTAAGGGGACTCAGTCTAGCTGTCCTGTTGTATTCAAGCAGGCTCAAGCTCCATTACAGCTGCAGGTCTGACTGGAGGCCCAGACCCCCAACTCTGCTACTTGTACAGGACTGACCACTTGAGAGTGAGGGATCCTCGCTGCTTGCAGAAGAAGTGGGAGCTGTCGTGATTCATGTTCATCTGTGTGCCTGGGTATTCAGGAGGACTGGGTGGGCTGGGAGGAGTGCCTTTTGTAAGCATTGCATGTGTGTGAACTGTTGTGGATTGCATGAGTGTAGGCAGGGGGGGTGTTCAGGGTGTTCAACCCCCCCAAATTACCTCAGAAAATTTAAAATTCCTATATTTTATTTTTGGGTTGGCTCAGGTTCAGCTGCTAAAAAACTCAGTCTCTCAGCAGTCTCCATAGCGGTTAGAGCTAGCTGCAACACAATGTGCATGCATAGGACGGTTGATGGCTATGGGAGATGGAGACATCATCAACAGAGAAAGCAGGAGAAGCCTGGTGAGACAGACTAGTGAGCGTGCTGCTGTGCTGTGTCTTCTGTATAGCACTGAGCAAGTTGTGGTGTCCTGTCGACTGTCTTGGTGGTTGAGTGGGACTGTGTGCTGCTCTTCTCTCAGTTGGAGGTAGTATAGTGCAGTGGGTTAAGGTTCTGAGCTGCAGATCTGGAGACCTGGGTTTGAATCCCACAGCCACCTAAGTGCATACTGTGTGATCCTGAGCAAGTCACTTAACTTCCTTGTGCTCCCAGGTTGCATCTGGAAACAAGCTTCAGCTTAGTGTGCTACTCCTGGTTAAACAATGTTCCCAGTTGAACTGTGGGAGAACTTGAAGTATTATCTACTAGAGAAAGAACTGACCCATCCAGTGCCAAGCTGTGAGTAACGCGCGGTACATATATTTGACAGTGCTGGACGCTGGCTGGACTGGTGGTGTGGTCTGAAGCGAAGGCAGGAGAGGTTGAGGAAAAATCTGCCCTGGCCTAGTGGCCTGTAGTCCTGTCTTGGGAAGGGAGCGACTGTTAAGGCAAGCAAAAAAGAGGATAATCAGAAGAAAAGTGGTGAGTGAAGAAAAGAATAAAGACTGATTTGGGGGGGGACTTCCCTCATTCAGAGATGTGGTGAGGAGTATTGGCACTATCTCCCAGGGCAACCCACTCATTACATCTTATCCCCACCAATGCTCTGCCCAACTTGGAGCATTTCATGTGGAGTGGGAACAGGTGTGGAAATGCAGATGCCTGACTGAAATCTTTGTCTCTGACTGTTGTAGAGTGCTCCCATGTGCAAAGGTGGACTGGGGTTAGGAGTACTCTCTATACATGCAGAGGTGGGATGGTGGAAGAGGAGGAGTGATGCAAATGTGTGGAGGTGTCCCCATGTGTAGGAGTGCAATGGATGGGGAGCAATGCTCCTCATGTAGGGGCAGTGGGATGAAGGGCTGGAGTGTTCACCATGTACAGAGCTGATATGAAGTGGGAGGAAAGCTCCCCATGCATGGAGGTTGAATGGAGGGGGAGGAGTGCTCCCAATGTGCAGGAGGTGGGATGCAGTGGGAGAAGCGCTCTCCATGTGGGGGAGGTGAAATGTAGTGGGAGAAGCACTGGAGGGGTCAGGGGAGGAGTACTCACAATGTATGGAGGTGGGATGGAGGTTGAGGTGGAGCAATGACGCCTATGTGTGGAGATGGAATGGAGGGAAGAGTGCTTTCCATGTTCAAATTCAAGTTTATTGTGAAGGGATAAAATCCATTTAGCAAGCTCATTTGCAAGGAGGTCCCTTGTACAAGCAATGATAAAGACAATACATGGTGTGAGATACAAAAAGTAAGGACACATAATATAATTTAAAATAAAGCAATTTTCTTTACATTACTGTATATAAATGTAAATAAAATTGATACAATATGTACGATGTTGCATTCAACAAGGATTGAGGCCAAATATGATTACATAAGACACTATGTCCCCCATGTGGAAGAGGGCTGGAGAAGGAGAATTGCTCCCCATATGTAAAAGAGGCATGGAGGGGGAGGAGTGCTCTCTATATGCAAATGTGTAATGAAGGGGGAGGAGTGCTTCCCATGTGTGGAGGTGGGATGGAGGGGGAGGACAGTCACTTAATGGCCATCATCCTAGACCCCACTCCAGCCTGTGTGTGAAACTTTTTGGAATGGGCACAGTTTATGATGGGGCAGATATGCAGTCCATATCTCCTCTCTGGCTGCTGTAAAGTATTGAGTTGATAGGTGGGGTGCAAGAGGGGGCACCAGTCACTCAGTAGTACCCACTGTGTCCTACCCCCCACCCACCCAGCTGAGTGGGAACAGTTGTGGAGGGGTAGATACAAGATCCACATTTTTATATCTCAGTACCTCAGAGTCCTCTCCATGGGTTTAGCACGTTAGGTGGAAGAGCCTCTGGCTGAAGAAGAGTGTTCTGCAAGTGCAGAGGTGTGGCACAGGGTGAGGAAGTGCCAGTCACCCAAAGCCCACTCCAACTTTCATGCTAGCTCTGGTAGAACAGGGACAGGTATGAAGGGGCAGATGTGCAACTTGCATCTCTATCCCTGGCTGCTGCAGGGTGCTACCCTTATGTGGAGGTGGGATGGGGGATGGGGTATCATTCTCCCAGAACCACCTGCCTGGAGCCCACCCAATGCCAGCTTTCATGGAACTCGGATGGGTGAAGATGGACAGATGTGTGAACCACATCTGTCATTGGCTCCTGCAGAGTGCTCCTAATGTGCAGGAGGTAGAATGGAAGGAGAAAATGCTTCACATGTGCAGAAATGTGGAAAGATGTGTTGGGTGCCAATGGCCTCAGGCCACCCAGTGGATCTGGACCGCAACCCCATTTCCACCCACCTGGTACCCACCAGGCTACATAGAAACAGGTGTGGAGTGGCAAATATGTAACTCACACTTCTGTCTCTGGCTGGGGCAGTGAATGTGCAGTGGTGGGACAGTTGTGGAGGGGGCACCAATCACCAGATTCTGCCAGGCCACAGTCCACTGTTTACCTTGGGCTGCCTACCTGGAGGTCAACTTGTCACTGTCCCAACCTGTGTGGAGTGGGATGGGTGTGAAGGGGAAGATGAGTAACCTACATCAGTCTGTGGCTACTTCAGATTGTTCTATATGTGCTGGTGTGAGCTGGAGGTGTAGAGGGCAGTAACTACCCGGGGTGCCCATCCAGTGCCCACCCTACACTGTGCTAGTCAGTATGAAGGGGCAGATATGTGACCCACATATTTGTCTCTCACTCTGTCTGGGTGCTCCTTTTGTGCAGTAGTGGAATAGATGCACCAAGTTTGTTTTACACTGCGTCTCTCCTGGTCTCTCCTCTCTCTCTCTCTCTCTCTCTCTCCCTCTCTAACATCCACTCCCCCATGGTGAAAGGAAATCTCTGCAGCACTGCTCTCTGTCCCAGTCACTGCACTCTTGTTGCCACTTTCTCTGCCTCTCTGTATGTGCTGTCTGCTTCCACTGAGCTTCAGAAAGACAAACAGTGAGTCAGACTGACAGCAAGGTGCTGGAAGAGTGAGCAGAAATAAAATGGATGGCAACCGAGTTTGGGCATACGCTGTACTCCACTTCTCTGTGGGAGGGGTTGACACCATCTCTGACTGGAACAGATTGGACCTGCACATATATGCCATACTGGAAGTGGCTCTTGCTGTTGCTGTGTCTCTCTTGGGGGGTTGGGGGAAGGAGTAGACACTGCTAGGGGACAGGCCACCCATTTAAACGAATGTTTGTTCAGGTGCAGTACTGGGAGCCACCAGTCATCGTGGTTATGGTCACTATATTGCACTGCCCCCAGTTTCACATTTCCAAAGTGGTGCTGCAATAGTGACAGCCTGTCATCTGGTGATGTGATCACTCTCATTCTGCTTACTCGCCATATCTCAGCATGCTGCTGTCACTGTTTGGGGGCTCTCTCTCCACTCTATCCCTGACACTGGTGCCACTCACCACCTGTTTTGATCCAGCACTCTCTTTCAGTGGAGGCACTGCTGCCTCTCCTTCTCATTGTCTGTCCCTGCAGCCCCTGTCTCTCTCTCTCTCTCTCTCTCCCTGCAATTCAGGGTTAAGTTACAGCTCTGCAGGCAATTGTGCCTCACTCCTCAGCACTCTTGCTCTTTGTATTGTGCAGTGGGGTGAGGAGCACATTGAGGCAGCACAGACTGTAAGAGATCCACGGGGTGGGTCAGTGGGTACCATCACCGAGAGCAATGCTCAGGCTGGGCATTGTGACACACATGAAGCACTGGAGAGAGAGAGGAGCTAAGGGACAAGAACACGCATTTTCATTCACACAGACACAAACAAGTTCAACGCGGACATCTGTCTGGGGAAGGATAAATATTTATTTGTTCTTTACTGCTAGGACTGTTTACTGCTTGTGGCACAGAGAGTGGGGGATACATTGTATTGCTAGGTACCCGGACATCTGCAGGATGAGTGGGGAGACAAGCAATAAGATCAGTAAGGGCATGAATGAAAGGAATGAAGTGCTCTCATTCGAGCATTTTATTTCTTTTAACTAGAGAATGGATTCCAGGTGTGAAACTGTGACTAGTGTCACAGTCTGGTTGCATGCTCATTGGTCTGTCAGGGATGAGCCCACTGCAGATTGCTGTGCATTGGACTCATCCCTGACACACCTCTGAAATGTCGTTCTACCACAAGATATTTCTTGCACACGCGCAAGGAAACATAAAAAACTATAAAGAATTTAGAAAGGAATTTTTGTCCTAAACACAAAAATGTAAAATAATGCACTTGGGGTACAGAAATCCAAGGGCAGAGTACACATGGGTGGAGTGGTATTGACAATATTAAGAAAGCACACATTTAAAAAAAAAGAGCTTTTACATACAGTTGATTACTGTTTAACAATATTTTGCATCTATGGCTGCCACTGTACATCTGATGCAAACCCATAATGACGTTCCTCACTTGAAGCAAAAAGGGGGGTGGAGACCAAAACTGACTCCTTGTTTTTGTGTTAAAGGGGTCAGTTTCTTTACAGCAAAAACAAGGAAAGGTATAATTTCTAAAATGTGCAGTCAAGCATGTGGACCACTTTTTTTCCAGAGTATGCCACCACCGGCAGCTACCACTTCAAGACTGCTACTACTCCCGCCTAATACAATCAGGGGGAAAAACTGAAGTAGTCTACCAGCACTGAGATCAATATGGTTAAGGCACATTTGCCAGAAATTACTGCTTAGAAAAGAATGAGAAAGTGACTGCGATGATGAACAAGTCCCAGACCAGATCTCTAGTTTGTTATTAGACTCCTCCCGAGTCAGATTTATACGGCTGCATGGGCCAAGCTCCACAAATGTTATGCCATCATCAGATTTGTATAACAGCACTGATGTAGCATGTAACCGGACCGTTGTCTGATGTGCTGCCACAGTGCTCCGACATAGTTTCCAGTGATTCTATTTATGCAGCCCTTCCCCTCCACAGGCTGCATAAACATACCCACTTCTTTTCTGTTCTGCAACTGCAGTACTGACGGCCACCATGTGCAACATGGTGACATTGATTTAAACTGTGCATGCATGACTATCATGCATACATAGTTATGTCAGCATTGCCATGTTGTGCAGGGCTGACTACAGGGCAGACTTTACATGTGCGAGTATCACACATGCGCAGTTCTGTAATTGCTGCAATATAACTTATGGCTGACTCCAGTGCAGTGAAAGCACCAATATTCTTTTCCACATTCTTGCCACTACTAAAAGCTTTCCACAGCCATATCAGCTCTGACTAGAACTTGTTTATATTGTATTTGAGGACCTAAACATTCTTTAATTTAAGAATTATTTCCCCATTAGTCTGTGAATAGTTACAATAAACATATTCTTATGCATGTATGACTAGCTAGAATCATAAAAGCTATTATTAATAACAGTATTTTAGTGTCAGGAAACTTCACTTAATCTTATTATTTCATGTATCGATAAAGGTTTTGTTTTCAACTTCTAGCTGTGTTTATATTTATTTTGAAGGTAAATCCCTTTTCCTATGCTTTAGATTTCCTCTCAAGCTTTCTGAAATAAAATAAACACGTCAGTTACAAAAGCTGCTTAATATTAAAAACTATGCTGTGAGAATGTGTATATACAAGCCATACCTTGCAAGGTAAAAGGTTTTACCCTGCTGGCTGGCTCCATTCCTCTACTTTCTTTGGTCTTTAAACAGGGTAAATAACACCCTTGTAATTTTATATGCATATCATTGTTAACAATTTAACAAATAATTTCTTTTTACCTGAATAATATTAAATGTGCTGTACTTGAAAATGTCAAAATAACCTACTCCAAAGTCCTGGGGAAAAACAATGCCAGCCAGTGGACTCCTACAGTTCTTAGAGTTGCTAGCCTTGCACACATGCTCAGTTTAAATACTACACTGTAAAGGAGGGATGCTAATGTCATGAATGACTTCATCTATGGCCCCGCACACTATAACAGCTACAGGAGCCCACAGACTAATAACTAAAGATATTTGTGTGGTGTTCATCTATTGCACATTTGCTTGCATCGATTCGTCAACTTGAATGACCCAAGATTGAGTATTTACATTCACTAGAGGGAAGGGCAACCTGAACCCCCATGCTTTACTGCTCAGGAAGAATGGTCTCCATTTTAAACAGCTTTGGGAACCAGTGCACTAGGGCACAAGCTGGATGTATCAGACTGTAACATTTTAAACTAGGCAAGGGGGAGGATAGTGTAATGGATAAAACACAGGACCACACAAGAACACACAATGGGAACCAAGATGACTCTTCCTGGTATAATAAGGGCAGAACTGGACTGGCCCACCAGGATATTTGCAAAATTTCCAGGTGGACCCCCCCCCCCCAGTTTGGCACCTGGCCACATTCTAAACTCTGAAATTCTTTGCATTTATCATCTTTTTTCCTAATTAAATGGGGTATGTGGGGCACTGCAGGTAAATGCAAGATGCAAACACAGAGCTAATATATCGAATTTAAGTGGAATACGGATATGCGTGTGTCACCCTGGGCCCTTTCTAATTAATTTTCCAGGTGGATCCCCTGTACCCCAGTCCAACTCAGAATAAAGGGCAGACTGTTGACTATCTAGAGTAAAAAGGGATGATAGGCAAGAAAAAGCATGGGTTCACAAAAGATAAATTGTGTCACTTGAACCTGATAGACTTTTTAACTAGGTGACATGATTGATAAAGGTCAGTCAGTGGATATCCTATATCTGGAATTCAATAAACCCTTTGACTCAGTGCCACATGGGAGACTTGTGGGTGATCTGGATTTAAGACAGGGGCTCACTACATGAATTAGAAACTGGATGCTGGGAAACACACAGAGGGTAGTTCTAAGTGGTCAGTTCTCTGGGGTTAAAGATGTGACCAGTGGGGCAATCCAGGGATCTGTCTTGGGGCCTATTCTTTTTAATATATACATTGGGAACATTGAGGTCAGGCTCCAGGAGAAAGTCTATTTGCAGATGTTACCAAACTCTAGTCCAGAGTGGATAAAGACAAAGGCATTAACATCACAAAGAAGGATGTGGAAAGAATGGAAAAGGAGTCAGGCATCTGGCAACTAAAATGTACGATTAGAGCCAGCCCATCAGTTCAACAGTAGGCTACTGCTCGTGACGGTGACAACCCAAGTTCAGGAATGAGCTTGGGTCATCAGGAGCTTGCTGGAGAGAGGAGGACTGAGCATCCCAGGTGACGCTCCTGGAAAGCTCTCTTCCTCCAGGAGGGAAGGTTCCATCCTCCACCATGGTGCTGCAGTCCGGGTGCCCACAGATGATAGTGTGTCTGGTGGACCGAGGGGAGGGTGGGCCATCACTGAAATCAGGGATGGACTTGTGCACAGGTGTGTGCAGGCCCACCTTGAAATCCATGTAGTGGGATGGGAGAAACAAGGAAAAAACTGGCCTTAGCACCTCCGCAGTGATGGCCGCAGTACATCCCAGGTCTCCACCTCCCCAGTGCACTGTGACACCTGATGAGATGCAACAGTTCAGGGGTAAATCCTCCCCACACTGACCCCACCTGGAGGGTACATCCAAGGCTCAAAAGAGGTAGGTGACCATGGCTGGGGGACTAAGGCATCAGGACGTGGCTGGCAGGTCCAGATCAATTGGAGTTGCTGGAGAAGAAGGGGGGCAGCAAAAGAAACAAAAAAAACTAAAATAAAATGCAAGGCTGACATGTGTAAAATGATGCACAGTGAATGTAGGAATCCTCAGACAGAGTACAGGATAAATGGGGTAAAAAAAGGGAGTGCTCAAGATAGGAAAGGGACCTGGAGAAAATAATTAGTACCAGTCTAAAATCTTCCTCATAGAATCATAGAATGTGATGGCAGATAATGACCAAGGGTTCAGCCAGCCTGCCCAAATTTTGTACTACCTATATCCTGTACATACTGTCCATTAGAGTCTGTGTTAATGAGACCTTTTGCTCTATACCATTGGTGCTTGAACCCACTCACAATCTCTGCCCCACCACATCCGCTGGCACTGGCAAGCTGCTCCAAGGCTCAGCCACACATTCCATAAAGAAATACGTCCCCATATCTGTCCTGAATCTTCCACCTACCAGTTTCCAGCCATGTCCTCTAGTCACTAAGTTTAGGTTCCTAGTGAACAGCTCCTTGCATCAAGCCCCCCATCAAACCCTTGTGTTGTTGAAGGTGTGGCTTTTCCAACTGCCACAACTGTCCTAGATTTTATGATCTCAGGTGCAGTCGTGACAGTTCTCTTGCTTTACGGCAGCTTGCGGCAAATTTCACCCGCAAGCTCCATGTTATGGGGTGCCTAACAATGATGCAAGCTAGACCACAAAAATATGGTCCAGCGAGCACTGATGTAATGCAATGGATGCAAAATTCCTCTAGGTTGCTGCAAGCCCAGTATGACATATCATTGATGCACCTGGGGCTTATGGCACACCTCACTGTTTGAAAATCCAGCCCTAGGGTCACAATCTCAGTCTGGCAGGGGAGATGTTTAGGAAGGAAACTTGGAAAAAAATTTTTTTTTTTACATGGAGTGAGTGGTAGACAAGTGGAACAGCTTGCCCAACATTGTGGGTAATGGAGAGACCATAAATAGTTTCAAGAAAAGGTGGGATAACCAAGGGGATCCTCAGCAAAAGGAGGACAAGCACTGGAGGGAAAGTATTGGGGGCAAAGGGTGGGTAATGCTAAGAATGAATAATGTGAGGTAGGGCCTTAAGACAGACTTAATTGACTTAAAGTCCCTTTATGTCCTTACTTTTTTGTTTCTAATACAACAAAAAAAATAGTAAATTGTCAATATTAAAAACCACTCAATTACAGCCCAAAGGCTTGGTGGTAGTGCTAATGTCTTCCCTGTCAGTGACCAGGGCTGAGACCTCTGGTAGCCAGGAGTCAGCTAGGGGATAGAGTAGTGAGTGTCCGGAGGACTGCTCTCCTCTCCTCTCTTGGCATGGGTGGTCCAGACTTTTCTGTTCATCAGCTACCACCTGGTGGACACCAGGTGATAGCACAAAAGTGAGTTTTGGAAAGGCAAGGCACCCGCAATACTAATATGCACATGCATGAGAAGGCACACACATGTGGTGTGTCACTGGCATGCTGGAGACCTTGGGGCAACACTTAGGAAAACCCCCCATGGCTTGATGGAGCCCTAGCCGGCTGCAGGTCCAGTACCACTCACTGCACTACTGGCTCCAAATCTTGATGAGGACTCGAGGGGGGGGTCTGGCAATCCCTTCCCTGATGACCCCACCACCAGGGCGACAGGCAGTCCATGGGGGATTGTCAAAGCTGGTAAGGCCCAGAAAAGATGGGTGATGGGCAAGAGGGTGAAGGGGGCCAAAGAGCAGAAAAGCATAAATTACAAATAAAAAAAAATGGAAGAAAAACAATTATATACACAAAGTTGTATGTTACAAATATAACAGCACTCAGTGAGGAGGGAAACAGGAAAGACTAATTTCTAAATCTACAACTGCAGATCAAGGGGAGCTGAGAGGCACTGGCTAAGAGTAGGCTGCCTGCATGAAGGAGGATTAAGTGCAGGAACATATGCAAGTAACATGGTCATGGAGTGAAACTTGCAAGGCAATCAGAGTCAAGGAAGAACGAAGGGAGAGGAGGAGGTTAAACCACAGATGTGGCAGTCTTTTAATGCACCTTCAGTGCACTCCACCTACAGTAAAATATGGTTACAACAGACAAAAAATAATTTTTCAAGCCAAATATGTTAAAAACAAAACATTTTTCTCTGGTTATAAGGGACAGAAACTTTACTTATAATGGGCACTATGAAGATTTTATGGGCATTTCTATTGCTTTTTAGGGGGAGGTGGCATGCCAAGCTGATGAGGATAGAGTTGACAAATGTAGGATTGAGATGGAGGGTCTACAGAGATTTAATTTTCTACAGAATATTTCTCCACAATCTATGTAAAATTAATATACTTAATTAAATACACTAAAAGAAAAATATTTCACATTTTTAATAAAGCACTCAGCAACAATTGCCTTTGGTCTTGCTTGCCTGGAACCTCAACAGTCATTGTGATTGGTTGACCATCCATGGCACTCCAGGTAGTTACAACATGGGTTTTAGCCCACCTGATAGGCTAACGACGCACAAGAACTAGGATCAGATTTCCAGACCCCAGATCCCAGAAGCCCCTGTTCCCCAGTTCTAATTGTGCATCTGAAAAGGCAACAAGCACTCCAGAAGCCCTTGTATTGTTCCAGGAAAGGTAGGCCTGTGGAGTTTTCCACAGAACATTATTTATTGATTGGCTAGAGAATAAGATAATTGAAAGCCTGCCTAGGATTGATTCTACTCAATTTCTAGCATGGTTAAAATGTGAGATTGTTGGTCTGTCTAGGCCCTACCTGGCCTCAGAAATTGTTTGCTGTACTTCTAAAGGTTCTTTCTAATCAATTGTGTGGCATTGACCTTTAATCTCCACATTTCTAAATCGTTCATTAAAATACAGTTTAAGTTCATGTTTTATTTTTCTGGAAATTAGGCCCCCCATGGCCCTGGTACATGCCGGAACATCTCTCGCTATTGGAGTAGCTGTTGCAATTCTCTGCACTCAGAACCCTCCGTTTGCCCCTTGTATATGGGGGAATTCAAAATTACAGACTGTTTTTCTGCCAGATTTCAGAGGCCATCAGTAGTGCAAATCAGCGCGCCTCCTCCACTCCCCCCCCCTTCCTTTGTTCCAGTTAGGGACACAAGCGACTCACCATGCTACCTCTGACTCTCCCCCTCTCGGAGGCTTCAGCGCTCAGTCCCATCGCTAATTTCTCCATCCCCCATGGCGGCACCTCGCTCCATGCAGAGCATGAAACAGCTATTTGAACAGACCTTCTCCTGGCTAGCGTCTCTCCTCTCTCACTCCCTCACTCTCTCTCTCTCTCTCTCTCCAGCTCCTGACGACCGCGTTAATTCTCTGGCGCTTTCAGGAGACATCACCACAGCCCATGACTCGGTTCAAATGAAGAGAGAGAGAGAGAGTGAAGCAAAGAGAGTTAGGAGAATTCTCTCCAGTAATTCACCTTGACTGGGAGGATTGCGACTGAACCTTGGAACCGCGTGTGCTTTCCGCAGATGGGGGGGCAAGTAAAACATTACAGGACATGTTCCTGCCATTTTTTCAGACCAAACCGCCCAAGAATTGCCTCGGGCTTCAGGAGACCCACTTCCAAAGTGGAGACCTCATGGCACCAGCGCAAAATCTTGCAAGAGTCTCATGCCTCCTAATTCTGGAACCACTCTGCCAGGCCTAGGCCCCTCCCATAGCGGTCGGCCTAACTTAGTTCTTCTTCTTTCCCCTGGGGGTTTATTGTTGTGCTCTATTACACGTATGTGACAACAGACAAGCCACATAAAAATTAACCCAGAAGGCAAAATGTGGCCCATCGGGACCCAGTTCTCTCTCCTCTCAAGCGGAGATTACCAGGCCCTATCAGAGCACTTTAGGGGAAGCTCTTCATCTCCTCTTAAGGGGGCACCTCACCATAGCGGCCCTCCATCAGGGGTTGTGTGTTTTTTCCTTTAACAGAGAATATCTCATTAAGGAGTGGAAACCCTCAAGGTTAGGACCCACTTAGGCAGTGCAATCACATTTTTCAACCTCTCCTGCTAGCTACACGCAGTGCAGGGAAGGAAAATAGAGGGTATCATATCATTTATGATTTAAGTCTTCTACATCATTCAATACCCTGCCGTAGAGGATGGGGTTCTTCTCTGTCTTGGGGCTTTCCAGATTCTACTGGTGGCCCATCATTCACCCGCTCCTAACATGCAACATTCTTTCTCTCCCTCTCTCTTTCTCCCCAGATGGTGAAAGCAAGAAAGTGTATTGCGTGTAGTACCAATCTAATGCCCCACAACACGGGTCCCTTATGCCCTGCGTGTATCCATGATGAAGAGGACTCCTCTCTAGACCCTTCCACCAGCTCAGATGCCCCAGAAACTAACGCTACCACCTGGATGGATCCAGGGACCATACTCCAACAGAACCAACAAGCAGCAGTGGCCATGATGGAGAGTCAACAAAACTTTATGTTGAAAATCATGGAAAAGTTAGAGGCTAGTACGCAGTCTCGATTGACACCGGCTCCAAATCCCCTGCCAGAACCAACAAATCATGGGGGACCCTAGGCCAGCACTCCGAACCATCCGGGCCACCACTGAACCCCACAGCACCCACCAATGGGGACGACACCGGAGACAAGGAACCCCTTGAGGAAGAAAAGCATGTACCCTCCGATGAAGAAGAGAAGAAAACTCAGTCGGTCAACTCCCTCACATCAAATCTATGCTCTTTCGACTTAACACCAGGGCTCATGGGAATAATCAAAGCCACCATGGGGTTTGAGCTTGAGAAAGAACTCCCAGAGTCGAAACTCGACCCCCTGATCCAACAAAGGAAAACCTCAAAGGAAACATTCCCAATCTGCCCGGCTATTGACGACATATTCATTAAGGAGTGGGAATCCACAGACCCAGGCAGGATGCCAGATAAGAGGTACCTAGACCGCATGTACCTAGTCCAGGAAGACAAGGCCAGCATATGGTGCACCGCACCCACAATTGATCCACAAATAGCCACTCTCAGCAAAAAAACAGTACTGCCATGCGGGGCCATTTCATTGAAAGATCCAGCAGACAAGAAGGTGGAGGACATGTTAAAAATGTTGTTCGATATTGAGGGCACAGCCGCTAAGGCCTCAACAACCGCTATATACATGGCACGCGCCCAAATCTGTTGGCTTGAGGAGCTCCTAGAAAAAGCAGCTTCCGATACCAGAGAAGCCAAGCTCCTGGAATGCATACTAGACTCTGCCAGATACTTAGCAGATATGGCAGTAGACTCTCTAAAACTGAATGCAAGAGCCACGGCACTAACTAACCGGGCAAGAAGAGTACTGTGGCTAAAGTATGGGAAGCAGACAATGAGTCCAAGTCATTGCTCCAGAACTTGCCCATGAAGGGAAAACACGTCTTTGGAGAAGGACTACAGGACTACCTAAAGCAAAAAGAAGAAGGAAAGGATCTGCTTAAACACAAGAGCAGACCAACATACTTGCCCACTGGACGACGAAGATTTCGGGAGGGCTACAAACATCAGGCTCGCAGAGACACATATTACCACAACAATTCCTTTCGAGGAAGAGGGAGCCAAGGGGGACACCGCTCTTCCTTTTACCCCACCTACCAATCTTCAAGCTTCAGGGGCCGCAGCTTAAAATTTGGAGGAAGAGGAAGAGGAAACAGAAACAAACAGCCATGACTACACCCCCCTTTTCTCCCTTCAAAACGATGACCCCACAGGGATCCTACCCACCAGTAGGGAAAAGACTCTTACTCTTCCAACAACGGTGGCACAGCACAACCACAGACAGATGGGTATTGGAAGTAGTGTCAAGGGGGTACTCTATAGAACTGTACAACCCTCAGCTACCAGACAGGTTTGTGAGCTCCCCCATAGCAATGAAAAGGACATCGCCTCATCAGGTACAGCACATCCTACACGACCTGATACAGAACAAGGCGATCCAATTAGTTCCACCCCATGAGCTAAAGCAGGGGATATACTCCATCTTTTTCCTCGTTCCCAAAAAGACCAGGGAGCTTCGTCCCATCCTAGACCTCAAATACCTCAACAAGTTTGTGGTCACTCAGAGATTCAAGATGGAGACACTGAGGTTGACTCTCCACAGCATCAGGAGAGGTGATTACCTCACATCTATAGATCTCAAAGACGCATACCTTCACATCCCCATTTGCCAACGACACAGAAGGTACCTGCGTTTCCACGTCCTGGGCCAGTATTTTCAGTACCAAGCCTTACCCTTCGGTTTTTCCTCTGCACCAAGGGTATTCACTAAGGTCTCTATTGTCCTCGTGGCCAGGCTAAGAGAACAAGGAGTGGATACTGTCCCCTACTTAGATGACTGGCTGATCCGAGCTCGCTCCAGGGAACAATCCAGTACCACCACCATGATGGCGTTAAAGGCACTGGAGGAACATAGCTGGGTTGTGAACCAAGCCAAGAGCCACCTAGTGCCAACGCAACAACTGGAACACCTGGGAGCGGAGATAAACATGTCTCAGGGGTGGGCCAGACCATCCCAGAACAGAGTGCAAACGGTGATATCTTTGGCAAGTCAGCTAAGGGACACCAACATGCCACCTATCAGTCAGATAGCCCAGATTCTAGGCTGCATGGCATCCTGCATCGACCTGGTCCCTTGGGCCAGGTTGCATATGAGACCCCTACAGTCCTACATGCTTTCATACGGATCGCCCAACGAGTGAAACCTGAAAATCAGAATACCGCTACCCCCCCCCCACGGTGAGACACTCTCTAAACTGGTGGACAACTCAGCAATCCCTCATGCAAGGGGTTCTGCTAGAGGCTACCTACGATATCATCATCGAGACGGACACAAGCCTTCTCGGGTGGGGGGGCCTACATGGGCCCCTAGTCAGCCCAAGGCAGTTAGACAATGTCAGAGGCCACATTGTCCATAAATGTACTAGAGATGAGGGCAGTCTATCTATTGTCCATAAATGTACTAGAGATGAGGGCAGTCTATCTAGCCCTCATGTCTTTTCAAAGGACCATTTCCGGTCAATCAGTGTTGATTCGCTCCAACAACCAGGTTACTGTGTCCTACATCGCCAAGCAGGGAGGAATCAAAAGCAGAGCCATGCAGAAGGATTTGACAAAGGTGCTAGACCGGGCTCAAGTCCATCTTGTTCACATTGGAGTGATCCACTTGGCAGGGAAGCTCAACGTCCAAGCGGACTGGCTCAGCCACCAACAGGTACACCCAGGAGAGTGGCACCTACACGCGGACCTATTCAGACTGATAGAGGAGACATGGGGTCCTATCCCCATGGACCTCATGGCTAAGGCGGACAACGCTCAGGTACAATGGTTCTTCTCCAGGTACAGAGAGCAACACTCACAAGGAGTCAACGCACTGTCACAGACCTGGTCCCTGGACCGAGTGTATGTGATTCCCCCCATTCCCCTCCTACTGCAGGTAGTAGCAAAGATACACCAATCTCAAAAGACCGTGATCCTAGTGGCACCATATTGGCCGAGGAGAGCCTGGTTCTCATCAGTGATAGCCATGACACTGAACAAATTCAGGCTCCCACACAGACCCGACATGCTGACCCAAGGGCTGCTAGTCCACCCCTCACCAGGGAGTCTAAAACTCACAGCCTGGCTCCAAAAGGCAAAGACTGTTGAAAACAGGCTATCACGCCTCAGTCATAGCCACATTGCTGCAGTCCAGGCAGCAGTCGACCAACACTACCTACAGCAGGCAGTAGTCCCTCTTTGAGAATTGGTGCAAAGAGAGAGAGACAAAGTACCAGAGCAAGCAGACATGCCAACCATACTACTCTATTTACAGCAGGGGGTAGAGAAAGGACTTTCTCATTCCTCACTCAGAGTCCAACTCTCGGCCATTGGGGCTGCCATTGGCCCTATGGACATCACAGCCCGGGAGCACACCCAGACGTGGTATGCTTCCTAAGGGCGGTAGAGGGACTCCACCCCAGGACCAGACCCCTAGTTGCCCCCTAGGACCTAACCTTGGTAATAGACGCACTCGGCACCGCCTCTTTCGAGCCATTCCAGGACATGGACCTATACTGGGCAGGCCTGAAGACCTGTTTCTTGGTGGCCATATGCTACGCCAGAAGGATTAGAGAACTCGGAGCACTGTCATGCAGGGAACCCTACACCATGTTCACCTCCCAAGGGGTGCAATTGTGCATGGTCCCAGCCTTTATACCCAAGGTCACGTCACCTTTCCACAGAGACCAGACCATTAAGTTGCCTACCCTCTCCGTTATGTCACAGGCAGGGGATGTATCAATTCCACATCACCTGGATGTTGGGGGTACACTAGCAAAATACATAGCTCAAACGCAGGTAATACGTAAAACAGAGCGATTATTCATAGTGTCAAAAGGACAAAGACAGGGCAAAGCAGCATCAGAGACTACTATAGCAGGCTGGCTCAGGAGGACCATACAAGAAGCTTACAAGACAAAGGACCTAACCCCTCCAGAGGGGGTCAGAGCCCACTCAACCAGGGCAGTGTCTACCTCCTGGGCAGAAAGAGCCAATGAAGCCACAGAGGATATCTGCAGGGCTGCCACTTGGACCTCTATCCATACGTTTGCCAGGCATTGCAGGTTGGACCACCTTTACAAGGTACAGACCTCATTTGCCACTCAGGTCCTCTCGGCGGCCAGCTCGCACTCCTCTCACTCTCAGACCACTCTACCCACCCAGTTGGGTACAGTACTGCTGATTAACAACCCATGATGTAATTACATGGAGTGCCATGGATGGTCAACCAATCACAATGGGTGTTTACTCACCTGGTAAAGGTGATTGTGTTGGTTGACATCCATGGCACTCCACGGCCCACCCTACAGATCGCTCAGAGTGACTGGGAGTTTACAGAAGGGTACAGAATCAAAGAAAAAGGAAAAGGTTGTTTTTTTAAGAGAAATGCAGACATATAGGATGTCTCTGTCGGCTGCTTAGCAGACCGAGTACTAGTATTGTATTAACAGGAAATAAAGTGAGCCTCCGGCCATGTTTAGAAGGCTCATCAGTGTCACTATGTATTGTTCTTAAGACAATTAGTGGTGTTACTAACCTTATTTTTCAGTTATGGAAGATTCGAACTGGGGAACAGGGGCTTCTGGGATCTGGGGTCTAGAAATCTGATCCTAGGTCTTGTGCATCGTTAGCCTATCAGGTGGGCTAAAACCCATGATGTAATTACCTGGAGTGCCATGGATGTCAACCAACACAATCATCTTTAGCAGGTGAGTAAACACCCAGTTACTAGATTTATTATTTTCTTATTACATTCAGCAGCAAACTTCCTTAAAAACACTTGTTCGAAGTCCGTAAAATAACTTTAACTATGTAGTACACAGAAATGGATTTACTAGGCTGGATTATGAGTACTCTCTTAAATTTTATAACAGATTCTCATTTACTCTGAGCCCCTGCACACACACACACACACACACACACACACACACACACACACACACACACACACACACACACACACATATGCACACACTCTCTCCAACCTCCCCCTGCCTGTAAAGGATATTACAGTAGATACTGCATAACAAACAAAAGTTAGGTAAATGACTATGTCTATTATAACATGTTTGTACTGTATTATGTATTATATGTTTCATGAGTGGAGTTCCCCTCCTTAGAAATTCAAGCTGGGTAGTTACAGTAGGAAGCATTTTGTTGTTCACAATCCACACCATGAAAATGTCACATGGAGAAGAGAAACATAGAAAAAGAGACAGCAGAAGGAGACCAATGATTCATCTAGTTTGCCCATGTGTTCCTTGGACCTACTCAGATCCCAGGACCTAACCCCCTTCTGCCTAAAGCCTCTTACTACTGTTGCTCTTGATCTCACTTTAGCCCTGTCCCACCCCAGTTTGAATGATGTCACAGACTTTGCTTCCACTACCTCAGCTGGTAGTTTATTCCATGGTTCCACGACTCTCTGTAAAATAGTGTTTCCTAAGCTCCCTCTTGAAGCTACCCCTTCAATTTCAACTTGCACCCTCTAGTATTAGTGTTGGAAACTCTGATGAACAGGCAGTGGCGGAGCCATGTTTGGGAGCATTTAGGAGCCGGGGGCCATTCAGTCAATCATGGGCTCCACAGTCGGCACTAAACATTGAATAAAGATGATGGTGGTGGGGCACCACTATTCACACTGGGGCAGCCAGGAGGAAACCGCCCCCCAGCCCCCCAGCTCTGCCACTGTGAACAGGTCAGAGGATGGCACCTGATTTATTCCTCTCAGGAACTTGCATGTTTCAATCATGTCTCCCCTTCTCCATCCTTGTCTCCAGTGAGAACATATTTAATGCTTTCATACGCTCCTTGTACAAGTACCCTTGAAGGCCCTGAATCACTTTGGTCACTCTTCTCTGGACAGCCTCTAACCTGATTTTATCCTATGTCAGATGTGGACTCCAAAACTGGACACAGTACTCCAGATGGGGCCTTACCAGGGACCTGTAGGGTGGCAATATCACCTCCCTTCTCCTGCTGTCGAATCCCCTCCCTATACACCCTACCATTTTGTTGGCCATGTTATAAGCTGTGTTGCAATGGCTGGTCTATTAAAGGGTGTTGCTTATGATGACACTCAGGTCCCTTTCTTTGGGGAACTATAGGCCGGTCAGCCTCATCTCAGTAGTGAGGAAGATCATGGAGACATTGCTTAAAGGAACGATAGTGGGGGATCTAGAAGCCATCAGAGCCCAGGACCATAGGCAACATGGATTCACAGTAGGGAGGTCATGTCAGATAAATCTGGTTGATTTCTTCAACTGGATGACAAAGGAAATAAATCAGGGTGAGACAGTGGACATCGCTTACCTTGATTTCAGCAAAGCCTTTGACACTATCCCACATAAGAGGCTGATAAACAAGCTGGGTAGGCTGGGCATGGGTGACAGGGTGGTAAACTGGGTTAGAAACTGGCTAACAGACAGGTGGAAGAGGGTGGTGGTAAATGGGGTGCAGTCTGGGGAGAGGGGGTGACCAGTGGGGTGCCTCAGGGATCGGTCCTGGGGCCAGTCCTGTTCAATGTCTTCATTAGCAACATTGCAGAAGGGCTGGAGGGAAAGGTCTGCCTGTTTGCAGATGACACCAAGATCTGTAACAGAGTGAATACCCCAGAGGGGGTGGAGAAAATGAGGAGGAACTTGGGGAAGCTTGAAAAATGGTCTGAGGACTGGCAACTGAAGTTTAATTCAAAAAAGTGCAAAATTATGCACCTGGGACACAGAAACCCTGGGGAAAGCTACAGGATGGGGAGGCGGAAGTTGCTGACAGTCACAAAGGAGGAAAGGACCTGGGGGTTATTATTTCAGATGATCTGAAAATGTCAAAGCAGAGTGCTAAGGCAGCTGGGAGGGCCAGTGGCATGCTGGGGTGCATAAGCAGGGGTATCACCAGCAGAAGGAGGGAGGTAGTGATGCCATTATATAAAACCATGGTAAGGCCTCACATGGAGTACTGTGTGCAGTTCTGGAGGCCGCACCTTTGTAAGGATATTAACAGGCTGGAGATGGTCCAGAGAAGGGTGACTAAGATGGCACAGGGCTTGCAACACAAGACTTATGAGGAGAGATTAAGGGACCTCAATATGCACTCGCTGGAAGAGAGGAGGGAAAGAGGGGACACGATAGAAACATTCAAGTACCTCAAGGGTATAAACAAGGTGCAGGGTGGAGACATTTTCCAATACAGGAGGAACACAAGAACAAGGGGGCATGACATGAAATTGGAAGGTGGGAGGTTAAGAGGGAATGTGAGGAAGTTCTTCTTCACAGAGAGGGTGGTGTATGGAATGGTCTGCCTCAGGAGGTAGTGGGAGTGAGCACTGTGGATGGATTCAAGCATGCTTGGGACAGGCACAGGGGAACCACAGAGGTACAGCAGTGGGTGGGTCTGAAGCAGTAATCCAATACAAGGGCTTATGGGCAGACTAGATAGGCCAGGCAGTCCTTATCTGCTGACAGTTTCTATGTTTCTATGTTTCCTGCATGGCGATGAGCTGGACTTCATTGAGGTAATATTCTGTCCTTAGGTTTCTTTTACCCAAATGCATCACTTTGCATTTCTTTGCGTTGAACCTCAGCTGCCAGACATTAGATCATCTCTCCAGCCTCTGTAGGTCTTTATGTAGGTCCCTAACTGCATCTTCACTGTCTACCCTTCCTCCTAGTTTGGTATCACCCACAAATAGGGCAATTTTGCCCAGAATATCTATGCCGATGTCATTGATAAAGGCATTAAACAGGACTGTCCCCAACACTGAGCCTTGGGGCACAGCACTAGTGATCGCGCCTTCATCAGACCCCACCCTGTTGACCACTACTCTCTGTTTTCTGTCCTTAAGTCAATTATCTACCAAACTGACTATGCTTTTGACTACACCCAGGTCCTCCAACTTTTTCAGCAGGCAGTTGTGGGGCACTGAATTAAAGGCCTTACTGAAATCAAAGTAGAGGAGGGCCACTGGGTGGCCTCTGTTTAGTTCCCTAGTGACCCAGTCAAAAAATGTGATTAGGTTCATTTGGCATGCCCTTTCTGCCACAAACCCATGTTGCCTTTGATCCAGCAGACAGTTCTTATCGAGGTACTCTACCAAGTCCCGTCTTATTAAGGTTTCCATCAGCTTCCCTACTACCAACGTAAGAGTAACCGGTCGGTAGTTGCCTGCTTCCTCCCAACTCCCTCCCTTGTGGAGAGGCACCACATCAGCTTTTTTCCAGTCCCCTGGCACTACCCCCATCTGAAGTTATCTGCTGAATAAATGTGCTTAGGGATCTGCCAATTCAGTTGCTAGTTCCTTTAGCACGCTTGGGTGTATTCCATCAGGTCCTAGTGACTTGTCCTCTCTGAGTTGATCCAGGGCCTCTCTTACCCTACTGCTGGTGATTGGTGGAGTTTCCATTTCTGGGACACCTTTGTCAGCAGCCTTAATGCCACTGTGAACACTGAGCAAAAAAAAGTTATTCAGAACAATGACTTTCTGACCATCCCCCTCCACTATACTATCACCGTCTTTGAGCCTAACTAGTCCTCCCTTTTTCTTTTTTACTGTATATATCGAAAAAGTTGTTTGTTCCCCTCTTTAACCCCTTCTGCAAGACGAAGCTCCATTGCGGCCTTAAAAGATTTCATCACACTCTATGCTTCTTTGTTCTTCTGAACATAAGATTCCCATGCATTGTCTTCCTGAGTTCCATTATAATTCATATATGCCTCTCTTTTGGCCCTACTTGTGGACTTTACCTGGCTACTGAACCATATTGCTTTTTTATGGTTGTTCTTTTTGGTCACTGTTCTTATGCACACCTTGGAAGCCTCTAAAATGGCTAGTTTAACCAGACCCCATATTTCTTCCACATCTGATTGTTCCTGTATCCTTAACAGCCTGCTTCTAACTGCCTCCCTCATTTTGTCAAAAACTGGCTCCTCTAAAATTTAAAACTTCAGTCTTGGAGTGTGATTTTTCTACCCCTAAGACTAACTCAAACCACATTGAGTTATGGTCACTGCTGGCCAGTGGCTTCCCAAACCCTGTAACACATACTCTCTCCGAATTAGTGAGGACTACATCCAGGATGGTGTCCAGCCTAGTCGGGACACTAACTAGTTGTGTAAGTAGGCATGGGTAGACAGGATGGGGACCCTAAGATCTCATGGGATTCTCATTGCTCTTGAAACTACTTTTCCTAGATAGCCATGTGGATAGCAGGACTGTTTTACTTGCAGGTTGTCTTTTTAGCTTGAGAGGACTGCATGTGGCTGACAGGTGGGAAATAATCAGAACAGAACAATCTCAAAACTCAGCAGAAACAACTGCCAAGGCACGCCCAGCTCTTATGACTGACATGTTTTGGGGGAGCTGAGGCTTTGAGAACCAGGATGATATCAGATGCTGGACCTAGTGGTGGAAGAAAAATCCATCAATCATCGAACTAGAGTGTTCTATTGTAACAAGATGAATTTCACAAAGGAAACAAAAAAATTGGCTGTTTCAAACTTTATTTTGGCCATTGTCAACAGCGGTCTTTTGTTTACTCTGGTGCTTCCTATACATCCATCCTTTGGATTCAAGTTGCTGTAAATAGGAACAACAAAAGAGAGTCAGGCTCTCACAGAAAGAACTGCAGTCTGTGAAGGAAAGTGCTCACACAAGGTTGAAATGCAAACAGAAACTTTTTAATGTGCAAATCACAGATTACATGGCAAACAGGTACAGCTGAGCAGTAAAACCACTAGACACCTCGGTGCTTCAACCTCATTCTTTGTCAAGGGGTAGAGTCTTAGTGGTAATGCAGCCCCTTAAATACCATTAGTAAGTGAGCACAGTGATCCGTGATTGGGTCGCTGTTTACAAGTTAATGCTCAGGCATGAGTGGCTTGGCGGGGGGGGGGGACAAAGAACAATATATAAAGCAATACAATCATGTTACACATTTAACACTGGTAGCATAACTACTGTAGACAAGTTTGTTCCTGAGTCTCTGCTCTAGAAAAAGTTGTTCTAGGGTTTTCAGTTAGTTCAGTCACAAGGATAGGGTCATTAAGAAGTATTGGCCAGTATTTTCTGATAATTTACCCCATTTAACCAAATGTTCTGGTAAATTTGGTGACTAAACACAGTGGTACCTTTTCAATTGATTTTTTTGTAGTTTTAGGGCACAAGAGGTTATTTCTTTCCTGATTTTTAGCTTTTGTAAGGGCCTCTTCTAATATCCTTCTGGTATAACTTCTGGATAGGAATCTTTGAAACAGTTCCTGTGACTGAGAATCAAATTCTTCATCACTAGAGCAATTTCTGCATATGCATAAGAACAGACCATGTGGTATGGAATTGATGAGAGGATGGGGATGAGAACTCTCAGCCCTCAGTAGACTTTTGGTGACCGTAGGTTTTCTGTAACCTTTAGTTTGTACAGAGAGATGCTCATTTACATAAAGGGTAACATCAAGAAAATGTAAGCATTTCTTATCCATGGTGCCAGCAAATCTCAAAGGAGTTAGTATTAAGCCACGTAGAAAATGTCCAACCTCTTCCTTGGACCCTTCCCATACACAGATGATTTCATCGATATATCTGTGCCATTTTTTAATAAGGCACAGGAAAGGGTTTTCAACATCTGAATAGATGAGGGACTCTTCCTAGAGTCCAAGGAAGAGGTTGGCAAATGAAGGTGCCTTAGTGGCCCCCGTGGCTGTCCCTCAAAGTTGAAAGTAACAGCAGTTGTTAAATTCAAAACAACTGTGACTGAGGACAAACCTGAGGGCTTCAACAATTAAATCATTGGGGACCTAATCCCTTTCAGGTGACATCTAAGAAAGTAGGTGCATGCCTGTATGCCTTTGCATGATCAGTACTTGTGTATAATGACTAAGCATCTATGCCTAGGTAAAGATAGTGTTGGTTCCACTCAAATGCGTTACATTTCTCCAGGACGTCCATCACGTCCCTAAGGTGGAACCCATGGCCAGACAGATCCCACCCTTAACACAATGGGACATCCCTGTGGGAAGCTCAAGCCCTTATGTATTTTCAGCAGGGTGTGAAAAGTTGGTATGGTGGGTGAATCTACCCAGAGAAATTTAAACTCATCATCAGTAATAAAACTGTATGCCCTGTCCCACTCCAAGAGCTTTGCAAATTTATTCTTGAATAAATCAGTGGGATTAGACTCAAGCTTTCTGAAGTTATTTTTGTTATCCAATGGGTCAGTAACACATTTCACATAAATCATTTTCATTCATAATGACAATATTGACATGTCATTTTTTGGGCAGGCAGATCCCCGTCCATGCATGGATTCATATTGTTTGTGAGGAGATTGCAGCTCTACCAGAAGTCAACTTTTATGTCTGTCACTTTCTTTGATTGGTTAACTCAGCGGTATTTCAAGTTTTAAACTGTTCACCATTCATTTGTGGCCTGTATTTATAAAGATATGTTCTAGTATGAAAGTCACATGCTTTTGAATTATTGTATTTGCATTTTTGTAATGTTGTGGTTGCTGTACATATTAACATGTAATGTGATTATATTGCTCTGTATATTGTTCTGTGTCTTGCCCCCCTGCCTGAATCACTCATGTCTGAGCATTAACTTGTAAACAGTGACCCAGTCACAGATCACTGTGCTCACTCACTAATGGTAGTTAAGGGTGTGCATTACCACTAAGGCTCCACCCCTTGACAAAGACTACAGTTGAAGCAATGGGGTGTCTAGTGGCTTTATTACTCACCTGTACCTGTTTGCCATGTAGTCTGTGATTTCCACATAAAAGTTTCTATTTGCATTTCAACCATGTGTGAGCACTTTTCTGCACAGACTATGTTTCCATCTGTGAGTGCCCAGCTCTCTTTTGTTGTTTTCAGTGACTAACTGGGGAGTTAGCAGCTCCCACCTGGCATCAGACTCATAAATCTGCCAGTGCACATTCTTGCTTTGAGTTTCCCTAAATAGGGCCTGTTGATCTGTGCTTAAATGGACTTTCTCTCATCATTGCACACTGTACACCACACTTGTATGGTTATGACTGAGTCACAGATCTTCTTTTAATTTAATTCTCTGTGCCACTGCCAAATAAATGATGGTGTCTCAGTTACCTAGATAAAT